>CM060939.1:702353867-703733867 GCA_030765085.1 Allium cepa
TTATAATTGAATTCCCAAGTATTTGATAGGTAAGTCCCCTTGTTTTAAGTTCAGGCACTTAGCCATTTCATCCTTATTTTTAACTCCTCCAGCAAATAAAATAGATGATTTGTCTACATTCATTTAATGGTCGGTCTATGATACGTTTTTCGAAACACTTCTTTAATAGCCTCAGCATATTTTAAGTCCTCCTTTGAAAAAATAATAATGTTGTCAGCGTAAATTAGATGCGGTATGTTGTTGGATTTTCCCTGAATCAAATTGATCTTCCCTTTGCGAACCTGCTCATCCATGCAGAGAGAAAAATACTCTATTACAATGGTAAAAATAATTGGACACAGAGAGTCACCTTGTCTCAGCCCATTACGACCCTCAAAGTATCATCTATATTGTCCCTAACAAATAATAGAGAAACTTAGAGTTTTTATCATTTAATTAATTATCAGAATCTGTTTTTCCAAGAATATCATGCAATCCATCATGTGTGTCATAAAATTATGATTCACTAAGTCAAATGCTTTCCTGATATATATCTTAATGTAGATATTTCTATTATCCGATCTACATAATCCTCTAACTAATTCATGGACGTAGAAAATACCATCTACAATACTTCTATCAGAAACGAAAGCATGTTGATTATGAGAAATTAATGGTCCCAAAATCAGCTTTAATCGCTTGCAAAACGCCATTGATAATATTTTATACAACATGTTGCAATGGGCGATATGGCAAAAGTCTTTTATATCTTTGGCGTTTTTAACTTTCAAGATGAAATACATCATTGATAGCTACATATATTAAATCTTTACAAATTTCCTATTGAAATTTATAAAATTTTGCTTTAAAACCATCTGGTCTTGGGGTGATACATCTCTAGTGTTGAAAATTGCTTCTATAATCTCATTAAGATTGAAATCTTCATTTAGAAAATTTTGACCGTAATCTATAATGATGTTTTTGCAAGTGGTAAATGAAAATTTTCTTTTGGTTAAAAAGATCCATATAGAACAACAAAGCATTATTAGCAACTCTTCAAAATCGTTAAAAACATTACCATTAATCGAAATATAGGAGTTCCATTTATTATTGTTTAACATTCCCGGATTTTAGCTAGGATTAATTTGATAATTAATTCAATTTTTGGAATTGAATTATGAAATTATTGGTAATTAATTTTGAACTTTTGGATTTAATGATAAATTTATTTGAAAATTTCCAGAATGGAAACATATGTGTATGTAAACTGATTGTAAAGAAATTTGGATTTGAAATTCTTTAATAAATATATTGAAAATAAAAATTGGATTTATTAACTCATTATTTCTAACGAACTAGTATATATAAAAATTTATTTGCAATGAATAATTTGAATTCAAATCATTTGTTTAAAAATTATAAAACTATAAAATATTAATTTTTGAATTTGAAATTTAAATAGTTTGATTTGAAAACTCCATATTTTAAAATTAGTTTGATTTGAAAACTCCATATTTTAAAATTAGTTTGCTTTCAAATGTTATAATGTATATATAGGTGTATACATACATACCTACATACATACATAAATACATACATATATATATATATATATATATATATTGATTTGGAATTCAAAAGTAAACATTTTATAAATTGAAGTTAAAAATCTTTATATTTTAAAGAACTAACAAATATGTATATATATAATTTGTAATTTGTGTATAATTACATTTTAAATCATTTCTTTAAAAAGTTGTATAAAAAATAAAATAATGAAAAATGTACCAATATAAACATAATTGAGGAAAGAAGAAAAAACATAATAAATCTATGTGAATAAATAAAAATAAAACAAGGTTAAAAAAAATTTGTGAACTAAATCAAATAGGGATTTAAACATAATTTTGATTTTATTAACAAGTGTATAATAGTTAAGACTTGAATTTAACAAGTGTTCACAAATAAAACAAGTGACATATGTTAATATCAAATAAAAGAAACCCGGTTATCATTTTTGTTCAAAACCCTTGCATCTTCAAAACAAAATTTTCTCAAAATCAAACCTGAGAATGAAAGGTTCAAAGTAAAACAAAACGCAAAACTATGTCAAACTCTGAAATCAAACAAAAGAAAAGAACAAACCTGAAAGCTTTCAATCTTAAACCAATGCAAAAGGAAACTAAAACTGGAAAACAAAAAGGAAAAAAAACAAACAGCTTCCAGTTTTTCAAATTTTCAAACCAAGATCAGATCTTCAAAAAGCAAATATATGGATTTAATTCAAGATCAACATCAGGCTGTCAAGCTTCAGATTGAAACACGGTTTCAAACCAAAAAGGGAAATCGGGGAGCAAGCTTCAGAATTCAAATTCAAAAGATTGAGAAAATTTAAGAAAAAAATAATCAAAACCTGAAGCCATGAATCCAAATCAAACCCAAGACAAGCAAATGCAACTAAACAACCAATTCAACCTGACATCAATTAAAATCAAGCTTCAGTGCAACTCTAAATGCAAGCAAACAAGCTTCAACTTTTAAATCAGAATCAAAATCATTCTCTGTTCTTTGTCTCTGCCTCAAATCTGACAGGTGAGCACACTCTTAAAACCCTATATATATTTTGATTGCATGTGATGATCTGGGAAGTTATGAATTAAATATGCTGAGATGGATATATATTTATGCCCGTATATAGTATAATATGTGTCCATGTATCTGAAATCAAGAAAGAACGCCTCTATTAAAATTACAAGGTCTAAATAAGTTCAGTTCCACCTTCCCCAATCCTTTCTAGTTTGTGATGTTAAGACAAAACATGTTTAAAATCACCCTAACTTAATTTTACAAAATATATTTCCAAGAAAATATGTGACAGGTTTATCTGGAAAAAGAAATACAGTATAAATTCAAAATTTGTCTAATTTTCAATCTGCATGAATTCGAGATTGAGTTACACCATCCAAATATATTTCGAAATCAAGGATTTTTTTTTTTAAAATTTGGATTTTTAGCTTTGAATTGTGGTAGTATTCGAGAGTTGAACAGGAAAGGATTTATTGGCACTTTCTAATGATCAACCAAGTGCTGGACTTCGGGATCGTGGCAGTGGGTGTTGGAATGATCACTGATCATGGGGAAAATCCGAAATGAATTTATAATTTAGTATGGAAGGAAATTTGGATTGATCTAGGGTTTAAGCACTGCGTTTTTTTGGTGGAAGTGTGGAGGTATTTTTGTTGTCAACACTGTGATTCAGTCGATCGCATCAGGGGCGATGAATTTGTGGAGGGTCAGAGCACCTTCGGCCAGAAGGGTGTGGTTTCTGGTGCCTTGTCAGGCGGAGTGAGGTGAATTACGCGATCGTTTGGGTTCTGGAAGAAATAGTTGGTTTCAAAAATTGGCGCGATTTCGAATTAATGACAATTTCGTGTTTTTGGGTGTTTGAATCGATGCTTGAGGTCATCGTGGTTGATCAGGTGGCAGCAGCGTCGATCGGAGATGGTCGATGGGTTTGTGCACATATACATGCATCTTTTGTATCAGCGTTTTTGAGTGGGTTGTGGGAGAAGATAACAGCTCGTGTCCAAGCTCGTGGAAATGATCAATTTTCTCGAAGCAGGTGAAATTTCGGTAGGCTTGGGTTTAAGCTCGGGTAGAACGTGATTTTTCTCGGGTTACCTGATGTAATACAAAACAATTTTAAAATTTTAAAGGAAATCAAGTTTTTAACAATAAATCTTGTTGAAACCAATTCCCTTTTTATATTAAATGTTATTTAAGTTTTAAAATTGGTTAAGAAGTTTTAATTAACCAAGTTTCAAAATGGTTTAAAATATACATGAACTTTATTTTGAAAGTTTAGTTTAAATAAACTTAATAATACTAAAGGTTAGTTAATTAATACAAAGAATGTTTTAATTGTCAATTAATTTTTTTTTAAAGTCTAAATTAATTTATTTTTAAAGGAAATCAATTACTTGAAGTTAATTACTTAATGAAAGTAACGAAGGTAAATTTGTCAATGATTTAAGTTTGATTAATCAAGTAATTAAAGCCTAATTAATTAAAGGTTAATTAATTCATAATTAATTAAGGATAATTAATTACTTAAAGTAATTACGTGATGAAAGTAATTAAGGTTGAATAATTAATTATTAAAAATTGATTAATCAAGTGTATAAGGAATAATTAATTTAAATGAATAATTAATTAATGTGATTAATTAATTAAGGTAATTAATTTGAGAATAATTAATTAATTAAAGGTTAATTAATTAATGAAAGTAATTAAGGGATGATTATTAATTAATTAAGAATTAATTAATTATTATAATTAATTAAGGATAATTAATCAAAGGATTAGTTATTAATTAAACGTTAACTAATTTATTAATAAATGATTAAAGAATAATTAATCAAAATGGTTTGTAATTAATTAATATTAATTAAGCAGGATTAGTAATTAATCTGATTTAAGTAAATCAGATAATTAGTTGACCTTGCTTATGGATGTTTGAATTGTATGGAATGCTTAAAATTGTGTGATGCTTTGTAATAAGAATTGTTTTGATTTGAGCTGTGATGAATGTAATTTATTTATCTGTGATGAACGTAATTTATTTTTCTACGATGAATTTATATTTTCTATTTGTCATCCTGTGAATGAAGATAAACATTATAGATTATACCGCATATCGATACTAATATGAATGAATTTGTGATGATTGATGTTGTTGCACTATTGTATGAAATCCCTGGACCACACTATACACACACAAATATGGGTTTCACGAGGAAATCAGTTAAGTCATAAATTTTTGAGTTTAATATTGTGAAATGGTTTTAAAGATGAATTTGAGTTCAAATGATTTTGGAAATGGAACTGGGTTTAATATGAAAGGCCTTTGGAAAAGAAGTATTGAAATTCAAATATAGTTTGAATATAACTTGTTTAAAGATTTGAAATTATTTTGGATAATATGGTTTAAAAAGTGGGATTTAAGTTATGTAATACATATATGGTTTTTAAATCATCTTTAAAGTATTTTTATTGTTTTAGAAATTTGAATTTAACTCAAGTTTTATGTTAAAGGCTATAACTTGTTCATATCTTATCGAATTTTTCCAAAACGAAAAGGATTTGTTTTCAAATAATAATAGCTTTCATATAAGGAAAAGATTTCCAATTTGTCTTAAAAGATTTCAAGTTTGAAATGGAATTGAAATATTTTTGAAAGCTATGAATGAATCTTCGTGAAGATGGTTGAACCTTGTTTTGAAATTGAAGAGGATTTTAAATGGGGTATCTTTTATATAAAAGATTTGAATTGGAAATGGTTTGAAAGCTATAAATTGAATCTTTGATTTAAAGATTGAATGAGCTAATCCATTTTGAAAGGGAAGTGTTTTGAAAGAATATGAATGAATCTTTGTTAAAGATTCGTATGCTTTTCAAATTGAATGGGATCTTAAAAATGTATCCTTTCTATAAAGGATTTGAAATGGAAATTGTTTTTGAAATCTGTGAATGAATCTTTGTGAAAGATGGGTGAACTTTATGAAGTGAATCTTTTTGTTTAAAAAGATTAAAATGGTAATTTGTCTAACCATTTGGAAGGAAAAGTTTTGGGTAACGAGTTGTGACTTAATAGAGATCCCATTATCTATATGTTTTAAAATATGGCGCTCACTATTCGGTTTAGCTGGGAGAGGACTTTATGTCATATAACCCATTTCGAATATTGATACGATGAAAAGGATTGCATTTGAAGACCGGTGGTGAAGACCGGGTGTCTTTAAGAACGATAGAATAACCTATCGAATGACTCTGCACTGAGTTGCTTCGATATGGAGATCTCCATATGTGATGGGGAGTCCGATCGGAATTGTGGATACCCGGATTGCAAGGGCTTCTTCCTTTATTGGACGAAGTGCCTTCGATTCCGTTCGAACCCAGAACGAACTTGTATGGTTGTATGTATGACATTACACTTTGAGATATAAAACTGTTCTCTATTAAATACATTTCTATTTGGTGGCGGAGAATTTATTCTCTTAGTTTAACACCCTTCTCTGAGACGTACGAGCTTAGAGGTTATGTAGTTGATAGTTGTCCGTAATATACTCCCAATTTGGTAGTGTGGCACGCTGAGTGCCGCTTTGTGTTGTTGATCATTTGTTGATCAAAGCATGGCTTTTGTGTAAAGCGCAGCTTTGTGGATGAGACTGCATCAGGACCTCACACCCCCGAAATGGTCGAAACAGGAAAGATGCGGCAAGGTTATTTGGTTCACGCCCTTTAGGGTGTGTCATTCCCTTCTGGAAAAGGGTGGTATCATCGTATGGAGCCCAGGTACTTAACTCATGTGGTCACTGCAAATCTATTACTTTGTGATTTCTTTGTGGTTGTTGGTTGAGAGGCGCCTCGGATAAAGGTCGCAAACGACCGGGGGATGGCATGCTCGAGTAGTAGTTACCTAGTTACAGAGGTAACCCGGCCTTGTGTTGGTAGAGAGCCGGGTAGGTTCTCGGGACGTCCCTCCAGAGGCGTACCCATGTTCCTTAGCCTGACCATTTGTTGTAAATCCAACCACCAATACGCACCTTGTACGGTTTTAGTTGTAGAACCTGCCATTTACATATGGTGGTCACCACTGTTTAGATGGTAGCTATAGTAGGCATGGTTCGAATGTCTATGCTGGCTAAGATTAATATTATACTTGCAAATGTTTTCCACTATGCACTAATAATAATATCAAAAGGTTTTTGCGTATCAAACATGTTTGACTATCATAAGGAGAAATCTCCTCCAATTATGCATTTGTATTGTGTGTGCGGTGGGTAGCCTTATGGTAGTTTCATTTTCTAAAAAGCATTGCGGATTTCTTTTAAAATTTTTTGTTTGCTTTTGATAAAGATAAACTGTTTTTGTTTGCTCATACCAGTCTCATGACTGACTCGGAGTTTATTGTTCCCTTCCTAAACTCTGGATGCCCACAATTTTCCACACGGGCCACCTAGAGTTGGATTTTTCAGATAATCAAATAATAGGTGTAGATTCGATAGCCTTCGAAGTCATTGGTTTGGTAGCTTTCAGTCTTTGGGATTTTTTTCAGTCTTTGGACGACTGACCTTGCTTAGTACAACTTGATGGGGTTCGAGCTAGCTTTGGATTGGAGATGAAGTTGTAGATATTGGAGTTCCTTCTTTGGAGTTCAAGTTTATGTTATCTCTTTCCGCTGCTATATCTTGTCTTTGATATTTGTCTCTGATAGTGTTGTATCATATTGTATCAATGTTGTATATATTGACATTCATTTTCTTCCGCTGTGTTGTTATACTTAATGTGTTATAAGCTCCGGCGAACCAGATTCGACATTTGAATCTGCGGTATTTGAATATAGTTGACATATTCGGCGCCGATTTTCGAAGGTCGAGTCAGGTCGTTTCATTTGGTATCAGAGCTGAAGGTTGAAACTTTAGCTCAGGAGTATAACGCATTAGGTAACTCATTAGAGATAGGGTGATGCATACCCTAGAATGAGTACCCCTAAGATATCAGTCCGTGTGCCTCAGTAAATTCTCTTATTATCCACTGATAGTGAGTATGAGTGCAAGAAGAGGATGAGATAGAGCACAGGGTAGTACCACTACAAATGGTCAATACCCTGCAAGAACAAGAAAACAACCTTTTTTCTATCAATCTCCTTTCTTAATCATCTAATTTCAAAATTCTTTGATGTCTTCATGGTAGCTGCAAGGAGAAGCTTTGGTGTGGTGATGGCCTTGCGAATCATTGTAGAAAAGATTCTAGTTCTTATCTCGTATTCTCTTCATCAAATTTCTATCAGCTTTTCGTTTTCAACTTTAACGAAATTGAAATTTTATTGGAATAAATTGGCTAATTAAATATAGAGTTGAAATTGATTTGTATCGATAAAAACGATTTCGGTCAAAGCCAAAATTTGGAATTCAATTGTAATTTCTTGTGTAGATCGAAGTCCGAAGAGGGACAAGTTAATATATAATTTAGGGTATTCTAACTTGAGTTTGGAATCCATACTCAGTGTTTGAGAATTTTGGAAGATTAAATCCATTTATCTATTATTCGGGTCTAGATATATTCTACGAGTTCTTAGTTATTCCTTCGAACTAACCAATGCCCCTGCATATTTCGTAGACTAGATGACCAGAGTACTTCGTGAAGTGTTAAATGAGTTTGTTCTCATAATTATTGGTGTAATTCTGATTTGGTGAGCCAAATACAGAATAAATAATCGGCTTGATTAATGAGTCGATTCTCTATCTTTGTGTGTGTGACGACCCGGAATTTTCTAGCATTTAAAATCGGGATATTTGATTGATTTTAAATATTCAATAGAGTAATTTTAACTTGAATCACGAATATCACAAATTATTTGATAATTAAATTTTTGGATTAAATAATTGGAAGTTGAACTAAATGTTGAATCTGAAGTTTTAAACACGTTGAAATAATTTGAAGGCTTGTAAAATTTATATTGATAACACTGAAGATAGTAGAAATTGTAAAATTTAAATTAGCAGTGATTTGTTCAGTTTTGAAATTTTATCGTTTAAATTGAATTTAAAAATAGCCTTCCGAGGCATAGTCTCGGAATTTGACGAAACCAGTTCCATTGGATCCGTAATATTGTATTATCGTCGGATTTCAATTTTCGAAGAGTTTGGAGCTGTGGTGTGAGCGTACGATAAGTAAATGCGCTAAAATCTATCGAAACGGTTTAAATTCAAAGTCCTCCTTTTTGAAAGTTCAAACAAAATAAATATATCTTCCCTTAAACGCTTAGCATATTCTTTGATTCCATTCTTTTCCTTGTCCACACTTCGTACCCTTCTCATTTCAGTTTCAATCAAAATAATCTCCTTAAGCAAATCAACAGAGTAATGGCCGAACATATATTCATAGTTCTACCCCTTTCTGCTCGATTTAATCCATTTCGTCCTCTAAAAAAAATCAACAATGGCCGAAGCCATTAATCTTCAATCCGTAACCGGGCTTCGAAAAAAAAAGAAAAAAAAAGAACGGCAAATGGCAAAGTGGCGGACGATCTCGAACAAGATTGAAGTCGCGCGCGAGCAATAGAAGAAGGCAGGCGAATTCCTGGAGGTGTCAATGGTCGCGATTAGGGTTTGGGGAAGGTGGCGATCTGGTAAATTCATGGCGACTAAAGGGGGGGTGGCCACGTTTGCAATTGTGGGCGAGGTGACGATAGTGGGGTCGCTAGATGGTTTGAGCAGTGGGTCGACTCGGTGGTGGCAGTCGTGATTGGTGGAGGCGAATTAGGGTTGCGAGGCTTAAGGAAGGGTCGCGATCGAAGTTTGACGGCGGTGGCAGCGTCGTGGTCGGCTTGGGATGCCGCGAGATCGTGCTTCATCTGTAATTGTAGTCGCGTACGAGGTACGACCCCGTTTGTTTTATTTTATTTTATTTTATTTTAAGCTTGAATAACTTATTAGAAGTTAAATTTGTTAAATAATAATTAATTCAAAAAGTTAATAAGTCATAGGTTGATTTTACAAAGTCTTCCCATACTTGGTTAATTAAATTTGAAATTGTATTTTAAAATTAATAGAAAATGAATTTATATAAAATAAGGTGGTTGGGTTAAAACTTATATAAATGAAAAAAAAATACATACATATATGTATATACATACATACATATATATATATATATACATACATACATACATATATATATATATATACATACATACATACATATATATATATATAGGAGTTTGAACATGGAAGTAGCTATATAAAGTTGGTCTAAAATTTAATTTTTAGATAAATTAAATTTTAGTTTAATTTAGATAAATAAATGGAAATTTATTTCTGCTTTATTTGGAATCTTAATAAATCATAAATTGGTTTATACAAGGTTAGAAAATTGCGGAAACAAGGCGAGTTTGAGGTGAATGGCAATCTTAGGCCAAAGGTGAGTTAGTCTCACTCAGTTAAATTTAAATTTAAATGATTAAATTTAAATAATTGTTGGATGATTGGATTGATCGATGTGATATAGTATGATATTTTGGAATTGGTGTATTATGTTGTGCTAACGTCTGTGGATGCAGGGAAACAGGTTGGAGGGATCCAACTGGATCCCTCAACATTTATTTACAATTATTTAATACCCTCTGTTGTGCTCATTTGATGTTCTATGATGAATTATGTTGGAATATTGAATGCTATGGTTCGATTGGATATAATTGGGTATGATGAACTACTAAAATATATAAACTGAATTTTGGAAAGAAAATAAAAGAAGTGAAATTGCAAGTAAAATAATTATAGAATAAATTTAAGAATGACTTGGAAAAGAAATAAAGTGACTTTAAAATTCTAATAAATGAATCCTGAGAATGGAAGGGAAAATATGAATAAACAGAAAGTTAATGAATTTTAAGATCTTCAGTGATATTAATTAAAAGAACAAACATCTATTTAAAAATTTAAGATTTAAATTATTGAAAGGAATAAAGAATAATTGGGAAAGACCTGAATTGGTATATTTCCGGGAAGAGATTTAAAAACAAACGGAAATAATAATGATAATAATAAGTCCATAATTAATGAATTTTGAAATGAATTGGATAAGTAATGAAATTTATTTCAAATGGAGTAAATTGGAAATCAATTTGGGAAAAATTGATTTAAGTGATTGAAGTTGGAATTTTTCTCTGGATAGCCAAATACATGTTTTAAAAGTAAATTTTTAAATATAAATTAAATGTTTAAAAGTTGTTTTTAAAGAAAGCAAGTTTTGTAAAATTTATTATTTCTAATATTTAAAGTCTAAAGTAAGTATTTTCTTTTAATCTATTTTAGCAATAAATTATTAAGAAGTAACTTGGTATTTTGTTTTTAAAAGGTAGAAATCTAGTTTTATATTTTATAAAGTAACCTTATTTTCAAATATTCATATAGTATGTATTTTTAAAAATTATTAAAGTAATTTTATCTTGAATGTTTTAAAGTATATTTCTAAAGGTAAAGTGTTTTAAATTAATTTAGAAAAAAAATCTAGTTTTGTGCTTGGTGATTCCAGTGGAAATAGAAATACTTGTAAGTTATTCTGAGAAAGACAGATAGTTTTGAAAGCTGTTTTCAAAGGAATTTGAAAAGTGAAAATATATCTTGTGAAGATATTTTTGAGATAAATAAATAATTTGGAAATTTTTTTATTGTGTGATGGATATTGTGAACATTAATTGATAGTTAAAACACCGACTATCGCGTTGATCGTTTCGAAGAGATCAGGATCGATATTTATTTCTCGAAAACCACTTCGATCCGGTTTGTACGTTTCGTGAAAACGTTTTTGGATTCGAAGATGGAGCAGTGAAGTGCAAGGGCTAGTCGCTACTAATCCTGAGGATATTTCCAAAATGGATGTAGTAGGAATAGTGCCTTCGGTTCCGTTCGAACCCGGGACGGACTTGTATGGATGAATGCTTGCGAAATATCGTCAGGAGGACGATGGACATTCTAAGGGATATGTTCTTTTAAAAGGTAACGCTTAGCCTCAAGCCTCATCAAATGGGAATGACTGAAAATCAGGGGTTATGCAGCAAGGCTAGGTGGGTAGCACCCAAGCAGGGTAAGGTCATTCCAGTCTAGATGTCCCTTATTATTTCGGCTTAGTGGGCGGTTGCTGATCCCAACCGCGGGGTGATCTCACTCGGGATTATCCAGTAAGGGGTAGTCCCGGCCTTGTGTTGCAGGGGAGCGGGCGTACTCCTCAGTACGGTGATCTAGGCCCCGTACTGTGACAGGTGGTACCCCAGTGCCTAGTCATTGGTTGGAAATCCATTCTCCCTACGAGCCTTTTACGAGTTTTGTTTGTATTACCCACTCTGTGGCTAGTAGCTGGAATTTAATGAATGTAACAATTTCGGCTATTTTATAATTATTTGTATATAGACCCTATTGTAATATCAGAGGATTTCTATAAAAATCGTTTTAGCTATCGTAAGGTAAAAACCCGACATGTTTATTTGTGGCGTGGTCTTACGAGATGCTTTTGTTTTCAAAGGATTTTTGAAACTTTAATAATCAATTGGGTGTGATTTTCTCACGCTGGTATTCCAGACTGACTCGGGTGTTATTTTACTGTAATGCTCGGGTCAGACCGAGTATTATAGGATACAGGATATGATGCTGTGGAGCTCAGGAGACGAGCAAGATGACAATACATACATTCGTACTTGTTTTATATTTATATATTTCGCTGTGTTGAGCTATTGTGTATCCATTTGTATATTATTGATGTTGAGCTGTGATTGATGTACTTTGATGATTGTAAAATATGTAAACAGACATATTTGGTTTTGAGTAAAAAGTATTTATTATCTATTATATTTTATTCCGCTGCGATGGTTAGATTCTGTTGTTGTTTCTATTTTCTTCTTCTACCTCTTCTTCTTTAACCCAAATGGTTCGTATTTCTGTATGACTTTAGTTGATTTAAGTAGAATAGTGTTGACTCAAGGGGTACGGATTTGCGGGCTGTTACACTGGTATCAGAGCTTAGGTTGGTGATAACCTTGGCTCTTGTGGGAATTACTCATTTAAAATAGGGTCAATAGTACTCTATAATGAGTTTGAGTGTATTAATAGATATGAGCGCGTATTTGTTAGTGAATATAAATTGTTTTAATATTGTGTTGATTGGTTTATTGAGTGGCATATGAACCTTCTTCGGCACAGTCTGGACAACTGTATTGAAGGGGTTTCTAAACACTTGAATAGAATAATCGAAAAGGTATTGTTTTAATGTGGGTAAATGAAATAATTTTACCCAATAATATATTTTGATATAAAGAAAAGTTCTTGTAAACTATTTTAGCTAACACATGGTTGCTTGGATGTTAGAAATGATAATATTAAATTATTATCATTTTTAAGTGAAAATTTAACAAGAAATGGTAATGTAACTAAAATTTAAGGAAATAAATTCATTATAAAATGAAATTTATAAATATGAAAAATAAATGTAAATTATAAATTGAAATATAATCAAATGGAGATTTGTATAAGCATAAACTATACAAATGCATTATAGTTAAAATTTGAATTAAAATAAAATTTGAAACTTTAAAACCCCGGAGATTTTGGAGGTATTTTGAAGATAAATAGTAATATTGTTGTTTTTGTGGTATTTCTGAAAGTAAATTGTTTCAAATAAATTTTGGGGAAGGGATATAGCATCAAATTCACTTCAGTAGCTGGAAAATAACTTCGGTGATGACTGCAGCATCATCGATGCTCATTTTCGAGTTTCTAAGTGACAGATTGTTGCCAAATTGATTTGTTTAGGAAAAACTGTTTGTTTTTGAAATTTCAGAGGAAATTTGTTGGAAATAAAAACCAGGATTGGTTTGAAATATTTGAGAAGTGAGATTTGAGATGTTGGAAGTTTCAAAATGATTTGAAACAAAAGCCGGGTGTATAAAAATCCTGATAAGATAGGTTGTAAGCTTATAAATTGAGATCATATAAGCTTTGAATGTCGGAATTTAAATTTAAAGTGAAGGTTAAAAAAGAAATTAACTTGGATTGGGGAAAAATAAAAATTTAACTGGATTAACATTAATTAAATAGGCTGAAAAATAATATCCAGTTGTATTTGAATTAAGTTGAATTCAAATTGAATTAAATAAATTTGAGTTAAAATAAAATTTAATTGGAATAAAAAAAATTCAATGGAGTTATTGGAATGAAATTAGATTCTTACCTGAATAATGAAAAAATAAGTTGAGTGAGGATTGGATTAAAATTAATAAATCATAATAACATATAAAAGAATTAAAAACCCATGGTAATAAAATATGCTTGGGTTATAAATAAGCATAAGACTTGAGTTGAAATAAAGGAAGAATATATTCAAGCCTATAATGAATGGAATTGTGTGAATAATAAGCTGTGACTTATAAAAATTGAAAATGGAATATAAAATCCAAAATAAATATTGTTTGATGTTTTGGATAATGAAATGGAAATCCAAACTTAAATTATATAATAAAATTGAGAATTTGAAATTGAATTAAATCTAAATGAATTGGAATTAAATTGAATAGGATATAAAGGTGAAATGTAAGTTGCTTATAATTGCATAAAGAAATTCATATTCTTAAGTTATTAAGTGTTATAATGTAAATTTGTGATTATAAAATGGAAATAGAATTAAATAAGCAATCTAAACTCTTGAACAGAAGTGAAATTGTAATTCATTAATGGAGAGAGTTGAATGGTGTGGCAAATTCAAAACTTTACCATAAATGAAATGTAAAGTGTAATGAAGCAAAGTGAGAATATAAGCGTGGATGTTCTAAGTTAGCAAATAAGTCTTGAACTTATGTATGGGGAAAATGAAATTGTTTTGATAATGAAATTGAATTTTAGTTGTGTAATAAATAATATCGAAAGAAATTTAAATTCTATTTAAAGGAGTGAAAAAGGAAAGGGTGAAATTTAAATTTTCTAAATGAAATAATTGGAAAATGGTCATATTATAAATGAATTCAGAGTGAATTGAGGAAGCGAATTAAAACCTAATATGGATTGGGTTAGAAACTAAATTGAATTACAATTAAATGGAATTTGTATTGTAAAGGGTATAACTTTGATAATTGGTCAAAATTTGAAAGATGAAAAAAAAAATTTGAAAAATATATATTCCAATTTGGAATGGGATTTAATTTTGGTAATAAGTAGTGGAAGTGTGGAAGAATACTGGTATTGGATTTTAATAGCGATGGTTGAACCGTAAATAAAATCCAAGTGTGTAAAATGATTTGAAGTGACCTTATTATCAATAAAAGATTAAATTATTGAATATAAACTAGAATTGGATGGATATACTAGTTTGAAATTTAAATTTGGTAAATGTTTAAGCTTGTTGAATCAAAATTAATAAATAGTTGAGTTGGTAAAGAATCGATTAAAATGGAAATAAAGAAAGATATTATGAAATTGGAAGTTATTGAAGGGAATAGTGAGATGGTTTTTGATGGAACCTGTTTGAATAATGAAGTGAATGGATTTAATTTGAAATGCAATGAAAATGAGAATATATGGATTGTGAATAAATTGAAATGGAATAGAATTAAGTATAAATTGAGTTGAAATCAATTTAAATTGGTTATAAACATAAATACTTACATATTCACATCGTCAAATTGCATGGAATAAATTATCATTTGATGTAAATGGATGTAATTAAAATTCTATGTATTGATAGGAATAAAATAAATTGATTTTGAGAACAACAGAATTAAATATGAGCTCGGTTTGCATAAAAATAAATTGAAGGTAAGCGATTGAGTTTTAAACCATCCAAATTGATGAAGTTGTATACGAATGGATTGAAAACCATTCAAATTAAGTGAAAATGGATACGAATAATTTGAAACAGTTGAATTAGCATGGAAACTATATAAATTGCTTATGGAAAAATGTTTGGTGAGAATTTCTTTTAGAATTCATGTGTTTAACCGTGGCAAGTAAGTGAAATGTTGTTAAACTTCTTATGTATGGCACTTACATGTTTAAATTGAGTAAGTACAGGTACCGGGAAGCCGTGTGGCTGGATTTTGGGCACGCTAACTGCTAAATTAATAAGCTGTTTGCTTAAAATGCTAAATAAGGTACGCCTACGCAATAAAAATAGGAAATATGAACTGTTTTTGATTTTTTCCGACCGTGTGGGTCGATGTATATATATTTATCTCTTTTGTCAAATTGCAACAGCTCCTCCGTACAAAGGGGACGCTGCCAAAAAATTTCGGAAATTTTGGGAGTTAGAAAATTTTGAATTTTTTTGTTAAAGACAAATGTTTTCAAATTGGAATTTGAAATAAATTTGTAAATAAAACTAATTTAAAGTAATGATATGAATTAATTATAAATGAAAAATAAAATTTAAATATTTAGAGTTTAAGATAAACTGAATTCATATGAAAATGAAAGAATCAAAATTGAATAGAAATAGGTATAAATTAAAGTGGTAAAGTGAAAATAGATATAAGAAACATATAAAATGCTTATATTAAACTTAAGTTTAAGGAATGGTGAATTCTTAATTGGAAATTGATATTACAAACATATTCTAAGTTAATATTCGAATGAATAGATATTGACATTATGTGAGGAAGTCGATAAAATGTTTTGGGAATATTGTAATTGGATATTAGTGCTAAACAGGATATGCGGGTATTATAAAAGGAAAAGGGAATTGGATTTGATTTCAGAAAAATTAATTTGAAATGCTCGACAAAAAGGTATGTGTTTAAATTTCTGTGAAATTTGATTGGGCTTTTGGATTGAGCCACTTGGCGTTTTATTTTCTTTTTGGATTTGGGAGGTCGTAGAGCCATTTTGTAGTTGTACCGAGCTAGCCGCGCAAAGGAGACGCTGGCGAAATTTTTCGGAAATTTAGGGAGTTAGCAAAATTTTGAGAAAATTTTGATAATTCAAGATTTGGTTTTGAATTTGAAACTTGAATAATTAATCAAACAGTATAGTTTGAAACTAGGGGAGAGTGGAGAAGTTAATAAGGATGATAATGGGTCTTTTATAAAAAGATAGTTGGTTAGATGTTGAACTGTTTGGTTTTAGGGAAATAGTAAACGGGTATCAGATCATTCTTCCTAATTAGTAATTTCGGGGACGAAATTCTTTTAAGGGGGAAGGAATGTGACGACCCGGAATTTTCGAGCATTTAAAATCGGGATATTTGATTGATTTTAAATATTCAATAGAGTAATTTTAACTTGAATCACGAATATCACAAATTATTTGATAATTAAATTTTTGGATTAAATAATTGAAAGTTGAACTAAATGTTGAATCTGAAGTTTTAAACATGTTGAATATAATTTGAAGGCTTGTAAAATTTATATTGATAACACTGAAGATAGTAGAAATTGTAAAATTTAAATTAGCAGTGGTTTGTTCAGTTTTGAAATTTTATCGTTTAAATTGAATTTAAAGATAGCCTTCCGAGGCATAGTCTCGGAATTTGACGAAACCAGTTCCATTGGATCCGTAATATTGTATTATCATCGGATTTCAATTTTCGAAGAGTTTGGAGTTGTGGTGTGAGCGTACGATAAGTAAACGCGCTAAAATCTATCGAAACGGTTTAAATTCAAAGTCCTCCTTTTTGAAAGTTCAAACAAAATAAATATATCTTCCCTTAAACACTTAGCATATTCTTTGATTCCATTCTTTTCCTTGTCCGCACTTCGTACCCTTCTCATTTTAGTTTTAATCAAAATCATCTCCTTAAGCAAATCAACAGAGTAATGGCCGAACATATATTCATAGTTCTGCCTCTTTCTGCTATATTTAATCCATTTCCTCCCCTAAAAAAAAATCAACAATGGCCGAAGCCATTAATCTTCAATCCGTAACCGGGCTTCGATAAAAAAAAAAAAAAGAATGGCGAACGACAAAGTGGCGGACGATCTCGAACAAGATCGAAGTCATGCGCGTGCAATAGAAGAAGGCAAGCGAATTCCTGGAGGTGTCAATGGTCGCGATTAGGGTTTGGGGAAGGTGGCGATCTGGTAAATTCGTGGCGACTAAAGGGGGGTGGCCGCGTTTGCGATTGTGGGCGAGGTGACGATAGTGGCGTCGCTAGATGGTTTGAGCAGTGGGTCGACTCGGTGGTGGCAGTCGCGATTAGTGGAGGCGAATTAGGGTTGCGAGGCTGAAGGAAGGGTCGCGATCGAAGTTTGACGGCGGTGGCAGCGTCGTGGTCGGCTTGGGGTGTCGCGAGATCGTGCTTCATCTGTAATTGTAGTCGCGTACGAGGTACGACTCCGTTTGTTTTGTTTTGTTTTGTTTTATTTTAAGCTTGAATAACTTATTAGAAGTTAAATTTGTTAAATAATTATTAATTCAAAAAGTTAATAAATCATAGGTTGATTTTACAAAATCTTCCCATACTTGGTTAATTAAATTTGAAATTGTATTTTAAAATTAATAGAAAATGAATTTATATAAAATAAGGTGGTTGGGTTAAAACTTATATAAATGAAAAAAATACATATATATAGGAGTTTAAACATTGAAGTAGCCATATAAAGTTGGTCTAAAATTTAATTTTTAGATAAATTAAATTTTAGTTTAATTTAGATAAATAAATGGAAATTTATTTCTGCTTTATTTGGAATCTTAATAAATCGTAAATTGGTTTATACAAGGTTAGAAAATTGCGGAAACAAGACGAGTTTGAGGTGAATGGCAATCTTAGGCCAAAGGTGAGTTAGTCTCACTCAGTTAAATTTAAATGATTAAATTTAAATAATTGTTGGATGATTGGATTGATTGATGTGATATAGTATGATATTTTGGAATTGGTGTATTATGTTGTGCTAACGTCTGTGGATGCAGGGAAATAGGTTGGAGGGATCCAACTGGATCCCTCAACATTTATTTACAATTATTTAATACCCTCTGTTGTGCTCATTTGATATTCTATGATGAATTATGTTGGAATATTGAATGCTATGGTTCGATTGGATATAATTGGGTATGATGAACTACTAAAATATATAAATTGAATTTTGGAAAGAAAATAAAAGAAGTGAAATTGCAAGTAAAATAATTATAGAATAAATTTAAGAATGACTTGGAAAAGAAATAAAGCGACTTTAAAATTCTAATAAATTAATCCTGAGAATGGAAGGGAAAATATGAATAAACAGAAAGTTAATGAATTTTAAGATCTTCAGTGGTATTAATTAAAAGAACAAACATCTATTTAAAAATTTAAGATTAAAATTATTGAAAGGAATAAAGAAGAATTGGGAAAGACCTGAATTGGTATATTTCCGGTAAGAGATTTAAAAACAAACGGAAATAATAACGATAATAATAAGTCCATAATTATTGAATTTTGAAATGAATTGGATAAGTAATGAAATTTATTTCAAATGGAGTAAATTGGAAATCAATTTGGGAAAAATTGATTTAAGTGATTGAAGTTGGAATTTTTCTCTGGATAGCCAAGTACATGTTTTAAAAGTAAAATTTTAAATATAAATTAAATGTTTAAAAGTTGTTTTTAAAGAAAGCAAGTTTTGTAAAATTTATTATTTCTAATATTTAAGGTCTAAAGTAAGTATTTTCTTTTAATCTATTTTAGCAATAAATTATTAAGAAGTAACTTGGTATTTTGTTTTTAAAAGGTAGAAACCTAGTTTTATATTTTATAAAGTAACCTTATTTTCAAATATTCATATAGTATGTATTTTTAACAAATTATTAAAGTAATTTTAACTTGAATGTTTTAAAGTATATTTCTAAAGGTAGTGTTTTAAATTAATTCAGAAAAAAAACTAGTTTTGTGCTTGGTGATTCCAGTGGAAATAGGAATACTTGTAATTTATTCTGAGAAAGGCAGATAGTTTTGAAAACTGTTTTCAAAGGAATTTGAAAAGTGAAATATATCTTGTGAATATATTTTTGAGATAAATAAATAATTTAGAAATTTTTTTATTGTGTGATGGATATTGTGAACATTAATTGATAGTTAAATCACCAAGTATCAATATTGGACAAATGCGTTGATCGTTTCGAAGAGACCGGGATCGAGATTTATTTTTCGAAAACCACTTCGATCCGGTTTGTACGTTTCGTGAAAACGTTTTTGGATTCGAAGATGGAGCAGTGAAGTGCAAGGGCTAGTCGCTACTAATCATGAGGATATTTCCAAAATGGATGTAGTAGGAATAGTGCCTTCGGTTCCGTTCGAACCTGAGAAGGACTTGTATGGATGAATGCTTGCGAAACATCGTCAGGAGGACGTTGGGAATTCTAAGGGATATGTTCTTTTAAAAGGTAACGCTTAGCCCCAAGCCTCATCAAATGGGAATGATTGGAAATCAGGGGTTATGAAGCAAGGCTAGGTAGGTAGCACCCAAGCAGGGTGAGGTCATTCCAGTCTAGATGTCCCTTATTATTTCGGCTTAGCGGGCGGTTGTTGATCCCAACCGCAGGGTGATCTCACTCGGGATTATCCAGTAAGGGGAAGTCCCGGCCTTGTGTTGCAGGGGAGCGGGCGTACTCCTCGGTACGGTGATCTAGGCCCCGTACTGTGACAGGTGGTACCCTAGTGCCTAGTCATTGGTTGGAAATCCATTCTCCCTACGAGCCTTTTACGAGTTTTGTTTGTATTACCCACTCTGTGGCTAGTAGCTGGAATTTAATGAATGTAAAATTTTTGGCTATTTTATAAGTATTTGTATGTAGACCCTATTATAATATCAGAGGATTTCTATAAAAATCGTTTTAGCTATCGTAAGATAAAAACCTGACATGTTTATTTGTGGTGTGGTCTTACGAGATGCTTTTGTTTTCAAAGGATTTTTGAAACTTTAATAATCAATTGGGTGTGATTTTTTCACGCTGGTATTCCAGACTGACTCGGGTGTTATTTAACTATAATGCTCGGGTCAGGCCGAGTATTATAGGATACAGGATATGATGCTGTGGATCTTAGAAGACGAGCAAGATGACAATACGTACCTTTGTACTTGTTTTATATTTATATATTCCGCTGTGTTGAGCTATTGTGTATCCATTTGTATGTTATTGATGTTGAACTGTGATTGATGTACTCTGATGATTGTAAAATATGCAAACAGACATATTTGGTTTTGAGTAAAGAGTATTTATTATCTATTATATTTTATTCCGCTGCGATGGTTAGATTTTGTTGTTGTTTCTATTTTCTTCTTCTACCTCTTCTTCTTTAACCCAAATGGTTCGTATTTCTGTGCAACTTGAGTTGATTTAAGTAGAATAATGTTGACTCAAGGGGTACGGATTTGCGGGCTGTTACAGTGTGTCCATCCTTTGTTATCTCCTTGGCAAATTTTGGGGACAAAATTTTCATAAGAGGGGGAATCTGTAACATTCCCGGATTTTAGCTAGGATTATTTGATAAATTCAATTTTTGGAATTGAATTATGAAATTATTGGTAATTAATTTTGAACTTTTGGATTTAATGATAAATTTATTTGAAAACTTCTAGAATGGAAATATATATGTATATAAACTGATTGTGAATAAATTTGGATTTGAAATTCTTTAATAAATATATTGAAAATAAAAATTGGATTTATTTACTTATTATTTCTAAGGAACTAATATATATATAAATTTATTTGTAATGAATAATTTGAATTCAAATCATTTGTTTAAAAATTATAAAAGTATAAAATATTAATTTTTGAATTTGAAATTTAAATAGTTTGATTTGAAAACTCTGTATTTTAAAATTGGTTGCTTTCAAATGTTATAATGTATATATAGGTGTGTACACACACACATACACATATATATATATTGATTTGGAATTCAAAAGTAAACATTTATAAATTGAAGTTAAAAATCTTTATATTTTAAAGAACTAATAAATATGTATATATATATATATATGTAATTTGTAATTTGCGTATAATTACATTTTAAACCGTTTCTTTAAAAAGTTGTATAAAAAATAAAATAATGGAAAATGTACCAATATAAACATAATTGAAGAAAGAAGGAAAAAATGGTAAATCTATGTGAATAAATAAAAATAAAACAAGGTTAAAAACAAAATTGTGAACTAAATCAAATAGGGGTTTAAACATAATTTTGATTTTATTAACAAGTGTATAACAATTAAGACTTGAATTTAACAAGTGTTCACAAATTAAACAAGTGGCATATGTTAATATCAAATAAAAGAAACCTGGTTGTCATTTTTGTTCAAAACCCTTTCATCTTCAAAACAAAGTTTTTGCAAAATCAAACCTGAGAATGAAAGGTTCAAAGTAAAACAAAAAGCAAAACTATCTCAAACTCTGAAATCAAACAAAAGCAAAGATCAAACCTGAAAGCTTTCAATCTTAAACCAGTGAAAAAGGAAATTAAAACTGGAAAACAAAAAGGAAAAAAACAAACAGCTTCCGGTTTTTCAAAATTTCAAACCAAGATCAGATCTTCATAAAGCAAATATGTGGATTTAATTCAAGATCAACATCAGGTTGTCAAGCTTCAGATTAAAAACTCAGTTTCAAACCAAAAAGGGAAATCTGAGAGAAAGCATCAGAATTCAAATTCAAAAGCTTGAGCAAATTTAAGAGGAAAAAAAATCAAAACCTGAAGCTGTGAGTCCAAATCAAACCCAAGACAAGCAAATGCAACTAAACAAGCAATTCAACCTGACATCAATTAAAATCATGCTTCAATGCAACTCAATCAAATGCAAGCAAACAAGCTTCAGCTTTTAAATCAGAATCAAAATCCTCCTCTGTTCTTTATCTCTGCCTTGTATCTGACATATGAGCAAACTCTTAAAAACCCTATATATTTTGATTGCATGTGATGATCTGGGAAGTTATGAATTAAATATGCTGAGATGGATATATATTTATGCATGTATATATGTATAATCTGTGTGCATGTATCTGAAATGAAGAAAGAATGCCTCTGTTAAAATTACAGGGTCTAATTAAGTTCAATTCCACCTTCCCCAATCCTTTCTAGTTTGTGATCTTAAGATAAAACATGTTTAAAATCACCCTAACTTAATTTTACAATATACATTTCAAAGAAAATATGTGATGGGTTCATCTGGAAAAAGAAATATAGTATAAATTCAAAATTTGTCCAATTTTCAATCTACATGAATTCGAGATTGAGTTACACCATCCAAATCTATTTCGAAATCAAGGATTTTTTAAAAAAAATTTGGATTTTTAGCTTTGAGTTGGGGTAGTATTCGAGAGTTGAACGGGAAAGGATTTATTGGCAGTTTCTGGTGATCAACCAGGTGCCGGACTTCGGGATCGTGGCAGTGGGTGCTGGAATGATCACCGATCATGGGAAAAATGCGAAATGAATTTATAATTCAGTATGGAAGGAAATTTGGATTGATCTAGGGTTTAAGAACTACGTTTTGTTGGTTGAAGTCACGAGGTATTTTTGTCGTCGACACTGTGATTTAGTCGATCGCACCAGGGGCGATGAATTTGTGGAGGGTCGAAGCACCTTCGGCCAGAAGGGCGTGGCTTCTGGTGCCTTGTCGCGGCAGAGCGAGGTGAATTAGGTGATCGTTTGGGTTCTGGAAGAAATAGTTGGTTTCGAAAATTGGCTCGATTTGGAATTAATGACAATTTCGTGTTTTTGGGTGTTTGAATCAATGATGGAGGTCGTCGTGGGTGATCAGGTGGCAGCACCTTCTAACGGAGATGGTCGATGGGTTTGTGCACGTATACGTGCATCTTTTGTATCAGCATTTTTGAGCGGGTTGTGGGAGAAGATAGGTGCTCGGGTCCAAGCTCGTGGAAATGATCAATTTTCTCGAAGCAGGTGAAATTTTGGTAGGCTTGGGTTTAAGCTCGGGTAGAACGAGATTTTTCTCGGGTTATGTGATATAATACAAAACAGTTTTAAAATTTTAAAGGAAGTCAAGTTTTTAACAATAAATCTTGTTTAAACCAATTCCCTTTTTATATTAAATGTTATCTAAGTTTTAAAATTGGTTAAGAAGTTTTAATAACCAAGTTTCAAAATGATTTAAAATATACATGAACTTTATTTCGAAAGTTTATTTTAAACAAACTTAATAATATTAAAGGTTAGTTAATTATATAAAGAATGTTTTAATTGTCAATTAATTTTTTTAAAAGTCTAAATTAATTTATTTTTAAAGGAAATTAATTACTTGAAGTTAATTACTTAATGAAAGTAATTAAGGTAAATTTGTCAATGATTTAAGTTTGATTAATCAAGTAATTAAAGCCGAATTAATTAAAGGTTAATTAACTCATAATTAACTAAGGATAATTAATTACTTAAAGTAATTACTTAATGAAAGTAATTAAGGATAAATAATTAATGATTAAAAATTGATTAATTAAGTGTTTAAGGAATAATTAATTTAAAAGAATAATTAATTAATGTGATTAATTAGTTAGGGTAATTAATTTGAGAATAATTAATTAATTAAAGTTTAATTAATTAATGAAAGTAATTAAGGGATGATTATTAATTAAGAATTAATTATTGCAATTAATTAAGGATAATTAATCAAAGGATTAGTTATTAATTAAACGTTAACTAATTTATTAATAAATGATTAAAGAATAATTAATCAAAATGATTTCTAATTAATTAATATTAATTAACCAGGATTAGTAATTAATCTAATTTAAGTAAATCAGATAATTAATTGACCTTGCTTATGGATGTCTGAATTGTATGGAATGCTTAAAATTGTGTGATGCTTTGTAATAGGAATTGTTTTGATTTGAGCTGTGATGAATGTAATTTATTTATCTGTGATTAAAGTAATTTATTTTTCTACGATGAATTTATATTTTCTATCTGTGATCCTGTGAATGAAGATAAGCGTTATAGATTATACCGCTTATCGATATTGATATGAATGAATTTGTGACGATTGATGTTGTTGCACTATCGTGTGAAACCCCTGGACCACACTATATGCACACAAATATGGGTTTCACGAGGAAATGAGTTAAGTCACAGATTTTTGAATTTAATATTGTGAAAAGGTTTTAAAGACGAATTTGAAATCAATTGATTTTGGAAATGGAATTGGGTTTAATATGAAAGGCCTTTGGAAAAGAAGTTTTGAAATTCAAATATAGTTTGAATAAAACTTGTTTAAAGATTTGAAATTATTTTGGATAATATGATTTGAAAAGTGGGATTTAAGTTATGTAATATATATATGGTTTTTATATCATCTTTAAAGTATTTTTATTGTTTTAGAAATTTGAATTTAACTTAAGTTTTATTTTAAAGGCTATATCTTGTTCATATCTTATCGAATTTTTCCAAAACGAAAAGGATTTGTTTTCAAATAATAATAGCTTTCATATAAGGAAAAGATTTCCAATTTGTTTTAAAAGATTTCAAGTTTAAAATGGAATTGAAATAGTTTTGAAAGCTATGAATGAATCTTTATGAAGATGGTTGAACCTTGTTTTTAAATTGAAGAGGATTTTAAATGGGGTATCTTTTATATAAAAGATTTGAATTGGAAATGGTTTTGAAAGCTATAAATTGAATGTTTGATTTAAAGATTGGATGAGTTAATCCATTTTGAAAGGGAAGTGTTTTGAAAGAATATGAATGAATCTTTGTTAAAGATTGGTATACTTTTCAAATTGAAAAGGGATCTTAAAAATGTATCCTTTCTATAAAGGATTTGAAATGGAAATTGTTTTTGAAATCAGTGAATGAATCTTTATGAAAGATGGGTGAACTTTGTGACATGAATCTTTTCGTTTAAAAAGATTAAAATGGTAATTTGTTTAACCATTTGGAAGGAAAAGTTTTGGGTAACGAGTTATGACTTAACTGAGATCCTATTATCCATATGTTTTAAAATATTGTGCTCGCTATTCGGTTTAGCCGGAAGAGGACTTTGTGTCATATAACCCATTCCGAATAGTGATACAACAAAATGGATTGCATTTGAAGACCGATGGTGAAAATCGGGTGTCTTCAAGAACGATAGGATAACATGTCGAATGACTCTGCACTGAGTTGCTCCGGTATAGAGATATCCATATGTGATGGGGAGTCCGATCAGAATTGTGGATACCCAGATTGCAAGGCCTTCTTCCTTTATTGGATGAAGTGCCTTTGGTTCCGTTCGAACCCAGAATGGACTTGTATGGTTGTATGCCTGACATTACACTTTGAGATATAAAACTGATCTCTATTAAATACATTTCCGTTTGGTGGTGGAGAATTTATTCTCTTAGCTTAACACCCTTCTCTGAGACGTACGAGCTCAGAGGTTATGTAGTTGATAGTTATCGGTGATATACTCCCAATTTGGTAGTGTGGCATGCTGACTGCTGCTGTGTATTGTTGATCATTTGTTGATCAAAGCATGACTCTTGTGTAAAGCGTAGCTTTGTGGACGAGTTTGCATTAGGACCTCACACCTCGGAAGTATTCGAAACAGGAAAGACGCGGCAATGTTATAAGGGTCGTGCCCTTTACCGTGTTTCACTCCCTTTTGAAAAGGGTGGTATCATGGTATGGAGCCCAGGTACTTAACTCATGTGGTCACTGCAAATCTATTACTTTGTGATTTCTTTGTGGTTGTTGGTTGAGAGGCGCCTCGGATAAAGGTCACAAATGACCAGGGGATGGCATGCTCGAGTAGTAGTTACCTAGTTACAGAGGTAATCCAGCCTTGTGTTGGCAGAGAACCGAGTAGGTTCTCGGGACGTCCCTCCAGAGGCGTACCCATGTGGCAGTAGGAAGTTCCTTAGCCTGACCATTTGTTGGAAATCCAATCACCAATATGCACCTTGTACGGTTTAAGTTGTAGAACCTGCCATTTACTTATGATGGTCACCATTGATATATCAGAATATCATATCTTTACAAAACTTCATTTCCAATCATTTTAATATATCAAAATATCATATCTTTACAAAATTACATTCATTTTATTTAAAATACCATTTCAACACACATTTCAAAATAGTTTATATTTCAAAACAAATTACTTCTTTTTAAATCATAAAAATGAAGTTATTATATTTAATAATTGAACTGTTTTGAATGTAACTTTCCGTAGAGTTTCTAAATGTTGTGAAAAGTGAATTTTTACTGTTTTGATAAACTTAAGTGAATAAATGAACTTTGAAAGTTGAAAATTTTGTTTAGATGGTAGCTACAGTAGGTATAGTTCGAAATGTCTATGCTAGCTAGGATTAATATTATACTTGCAAATGTTTTCCACTATGCACTAATAATAATATCAAAATGTTTTTGCGTATCAAGCATGTTTGACTATCGTAAGGAGAAATCTCCTCCAATTCTGCATTTGCATTGCATGTGCGGCGGGAGGCCTTATGGTAGTTGCATTTTCCAAAAAGCATTGCAGATTTATTTTAAAATCTTTTGTTTGCTTTTGATAAAGATAAACTGTTTTCGTTTGCTCATACCAGTCCCATGACTAACCCGAAGTTTACTGTTCCCTTTCTAAACTCTAGGTGCCTAGAATTTTCCACACGGGCAGTTTAGAGTTGGGTTTTTCAGATAATCAAATAATAGGTGTAGATTCGATAGCCTTTGAAGTCTTTGGTTCGGTAGCTTTCAGTCTTTGGGAATCTTTTTCAGTCTTTGGACGACTAACCTTGCTTAGTACAACTTGATGGGGTTCGAGCTAGCTTTGGATTGGAGATGAAGTTGCAGATATTGGAGTTCCTTCTTTGGAGTTCAAGTTTATGTTATCTCTTTCCGCTGCTGTATCTTGTCTTTGATATTTGTCTCTGATATTGTTGTATCATATTTTATCAGATATTGTATCAATGTTGTGTATATTGATAATTTTCTTCCGTTGTGTTGTTATACTTAATGTGTTATAAGCTCCGACGAACCAGATTCGACGTTTGAATCTGCGGCATTTGAATATCGGTGATATATTCGGTGCCGATTTTTGAAGGTCGAGTCATTGTCGTTTCATATTGCTTCTTTTATTTAACATTAGCATAGAAGAAAGCATAATCTTCATCCCTTAAAAGTAACCAATCACACTTTTATTTTTGTATAGCATCCGAAATTTCATGTTGTATAGCTCGATCAAGTTTTTTCCGTAATTCTACGAATTCAAGTTTTCATCACTGCTACTTTCTAGTTCTTTTAACATTTTGAACATTCAGCCTTGACTTGCTCTCTTAATCACTACTACGAATTCCCATCCATAAAGGTCAACCCATTACTACTACGAATTCCCATCCATAAAGGTTTACTCAAAGGATATTAATCACTACTACGAATTCAAGTTTTCATCACTACCACTACTTTTGGTTGGTTCATGTAACACCCTAAATTTTTATTAACAATATTCAGGAGATTTAATTAAATAAATTGAATAGAACAAGGTGATGTGTAGTAAGGTAAGAAGGATAAGATTTGATAATTAACAAGGTTGGGCCTTAACTAATCAACTATTAAGATTGTTTTGAAATTGAACACATAAAAAAATATGTGAGGAGGTAAAATTAGGAATAGATCTTCCTTTTATCCCTTAAACCCTCCCTCTCCTATATCATTCCCATTTTTACAAGTGCAAAAAAATCAGGGAAAAACCTATATCATTCTCATTTTTGCAATTGCAAAACAATTAGTGAAAAGCCTATATCATTATCATTTTATCCAAACAGAGTTATAACTTAAGATTAAGTAACTATAAGATGCTAATTGATTGAACATATTTTAATGATGGATGTTACATGTTCTTGCTATTATTTGATCGGTTATTCTGCATAATTATTATTGTCATACTCACGTCATCATGACCCATAACTGCATTTAGGATATTTAAGGGTAGAATAACCAGTAGGTTGACCAATTAGTGAATGTAATCAAATTTAATTCCTGAGTGAGTAGAATAGCATCTAGAAGATCAGTTGATCAAAGGAATAGGATGCTCAAACTAATCAAAAGATTAAAAGTTGAGATATGATATTGGAAGGGTCTAATAGGTTCATAGTCATCCAATGAAAACTATGGCTTGAGTAATGTTACAGGAAATATCTAATAGGTTCCTTGTGATCCATGAAAACTATGATTAAAAGCGTGGTATTGGAAGAATCCAATAGGTTCATAGTCATCCTATGAAAACTATGATTTGGGAGATGTTATTGGAGAATCCCAATAGGTTCATAGTGATCCCATGAAAACTATGATCGAAAACTGTTATTGGTGAAAGCTAATAGGTTCATAATGATCCCATGAAAATTATGATTTAGGATAGGTAGCCCTAAAATTTTTGATAGGTTATTAGTCAGCCCATGAAAACTAATAGGTTCATAGTGACCATAGGAAAACCATGAGTTGAAATAGATAGACGTTTTTGTGAGAGTGGGTGAACTTAGGGTAGACACAACCCTAAATTGACAGATGAGTCAGACTTACCCCTTTGCATACTTGCATGTGATTATATTATTATATTTTAACCATTATGAATGTAGGAGCATGGTATATGGTTTATAAGTTGATTAAGATACCAGCGAGGCGAAAACCGTTTCGCTTAATGGCGTGATTTCACTAGATATCTAATTGGTTCGAGATGATTGGTTATTATTCACACCAGATTGTTTGTCTAACCCAAAGTTTTTGTATTTCCCTTTAAACTCTTGGGTACTCATTTGAGTAGGTCATAAGTAAAGGATTTTCGGTTTCCAGTTAGACGAATAAGCTTTCGAAGACGTACATGAGACATGCTAGCTATATTAGGAGTTTTATTTAATCTGTTGTGCAGTTTATCTTGTTTGAATGGATGTAATGTTAGAAATTATAACTATGAAGTAGTAGTAGACTCTGATCAACCAAGGGATATTTTGATATGTCGCTCTTGAAGTATTTTTGTAATAATTAGATTTTCTCTGAACGTGGGATCGAATGAGATTATATAATAATATGAAATCTTATTTGTGAAATGCAATATGAAAACTTGTTATTAATTTTGTCTGAAAAGTTTCATAATGATGCGCTTCTGATTGTTGATATGATTAACATAGCCGCATTTTGTAATCTAAAATTAATACTATGGATGACGGAAGCATCCATAGTGCTTAGTTTCGAGCATCAAAATGGGGGATGTTACAAGTTGGTATTAGTGCATAGGTTTGTGTAAAACTTAAAAGATTTTAAAAATATAATCCAATTAATCAGAGAATAATATTGGGATATGGGATAATGTATAGTAACATACTTGTATTTGCTATATATAAGTATGTATTCTCCCTCTCGCTTAAACTGTTATTCTGTATCTTATTAAGGCTTATATGCAAATTACGAGAAAGCAAGATATGGAAGTAGGGAACATAAGAGTGAATATAGGTGGAGAAAGCACCATAACCAATGGAAATGTTCAGCCCAATACTAGAAGGAACCAAGGTCGACAAGAAAATGCTAACCAAAATGCAAATGCCAATGTGGGTGATGGAACCCCATAACAAGTAGATATGAGGACCATGTATTAGTTCTTCATCAACATGATGCAAGTTGGAGCTATTGCTGGTTTGGATGGAGGGAATATTGCTAATGCGAAACAAATCCTGTAGTGCTAGTTGGAAATAACTATGCAAGTTGAACCATGATTATACTAGTCTCGGAGGAAAGCCTTTTCTTGGAATTGAAAATGCTATTGAAATAGAGAACTGCACCATGAGAAGATTTTTTCTGACCTAGGATTGAATGATGAGCATAAAAGGAGGTTGGCATAAAGGCAGTTGCAAGGCGGCACTGTACTGGTAGAACGGGGTAACGTTGGTGTGCCTGAAGAAGAACTGACTTGTGCTGAGTTTAAGAGAAGGTTTGAGGAGAGGTACTTATTGAAGTAGCCAAGTCAACCTTGCTTAGCAAGTTTATGGAATTGAAGCAAGGAGAGATGTCCATACTGGAGTATGCTACTAAGTTGATGAGTTCTCCAGATATGGATATGCCACCATTGATACTATGATTAAAAGGAACGAGAAGTTTATACAGGGTTCGAGGCCGGAGTTTGCTAAGGCGGCTATGCCACATCTCCAAGATCTATAACAACCCAAAATTTTAAATATAATAATTAATTAAATAATAAAATAAGTTTGTTAAATTGTTAGAATCGAGTATGGGATTTGCACCATTGTGTCCGTGGCGACTTTCTGATTAATTTTCATATATAATCTGTCAAAATTAAAGTTAATATGAAGAAGATATGAAAGAAAAAAGAATTCAGAACAAAACGAAAAAAATTTACAAGGCCTAGGTCGACCCATGCTTTGGGTTAGGTCAACCTATAGGTTGAAACCCATAGGGTCAGGTCGACCTTAGGGCCGATTCGCCTCTTTTATTTGATGTAGAAACATCTAGGTTCAAGAGATGGTGTGTTTTGCAATTTTTCCCAAATCCTTTGCATTCGTTCTTCCATCTGACGGTTCCTAATGAGCCTATGACATGGTTCACTAGATTTAATCTTCAAATCCAATGGTCTGAGATCCCTAAGTCACACTATAAATAACACCCAAAGCCTAGCTATTTTTCTCATTCAGATTTTCTCCTATTCGAGTTCATTGCCAGAGGCTGGACCCTAAATAGAAATTTTTTTAATGGGGAAATATTTTTGATAAAAATATTCTACGCTCTATGAGTGGATCAAGGAAGACCGAGGACTAGAGGTAAGTAGCACGGGTGAGTGTTTTGTAATTATTTTAGATTTTTAAGTAATTTAAAATAATAGGGTTCTTAATAGTTGTAGTTTTTCTGCAATTTTGAGACAATTTTTATGTAAGTTATTTGCAGTTAACTTTTAAGTAAATTTCAGAAGTTCTTTTCAGTCTATTTTTATTTAGCTGTTTTATTCAGCAATTTATAGTTATTTACATCTGTTTTAAGTTGGAATTTAGCCTGTAAATGCTAGTTTCTTTTTATAGAGATTTAATCTTTTTTTACATGAATAAATTAAAAAATAGAAGAATCCACTAATATGGATTAAAATAGAATAACACTAAATTTACAGAAATCAGATGAAAAACTGAAATAAAAATAGAGTTGGACTGAAATAGGAAAATTTTAGATATTTGCAAGCATAATTATAACAAGTGGTTATAATAAAAGGAGAAAATAGAAGAATAAAAGTTACAAGAACAATTATAACACAGTTTATAATTAGAAAGAAAGAAATAATAGAAGAGGCTTATTTTATAACTCAGATTTTGTTAATAAGCAAGTATAACAGAGATAACAGAAGATGCTTATTTTGAAACTTAGATCTTGTTAATAAGCAAATATAGTAGAAATAACAGAAAAGGCTTATTTTAAGACTTAGATTAAGTTAATAATCAAATAGAGCAAAAATTACAGAAGAGGCTTATTTTAAAAGTTACACTAAGTTAATAAGAAAAGATAGAAGTGGGGCCTATACCAACATCATTTCCTTTTGGTCAGGAACTGATGGTCGCATAATAGTTAGGTGAGGCTAGAACACGCGTATGCTAACTAGGGTAAATAAGTGGCCAACAGATAGAGCTCCAATCTAGGGATGGGAAAGGGGCGCAAACTAGAATTTGTTTGTTAGGACCAGTAATAGCAGCATTCCCTTTCAAACTAGGACGGATGGCCTCACAACCCTCAGGTGAGGCTGGGCAGCATCCCTTTAAGACTAGGACTGATGGTCTCATAATAGGTTAGGTGAGGCTGGGCATGCTTATGCTGATTAGGGTAAATAAGAGGTCAAAATAGGGAGGAACAGTTAGTGTGTACCGGCGATGATAGAGCATGCGGCATCGATTAGGGTAAATAATTTGCTACTGCGTTCCAAGCGCTAAACATGTGTCTTTAACTATGGGACCAACAGGATTGGACTAGCTCACAATGGCATAAAAGAAATAGAAGGCTGATCAACGGGTAGAATTAGGATTTCAGCCTAATTAAAATAGGATTAGGATTTCAGCCTAATCACAACAATCCAAGAAAAGTGCAAACAATCACAATCAAAGCAAATAGTCAAATGGAATCAGAAAAAGTATTTTATCCCAGTTTTACCTTTTTTGTATTTTCTTTTTATACTAAAACTGTTGCTTAATCTATTATCATTATCTTGCTTAGAAATGCTAGTAATTACTTTCATTCACCAAAATTTTAGTTCGACCCACTCCTCTATTTCCTTTTTTCCCGCATAAGCCAACAGAGTTGAGTAGATCCAGGTTGCTTGGAGATCTATTACCGGAGTTCTCATTTCAGATGTATTCTTTTAATTTTCATCCTTTTCATTTATGGACTTGGCACTTGTGAGAGGGGTTATGATAATTATTATTATTGTTAGTTTTGCACTTTGATTATGTAAGACTAAGATGTGATTTTCATGAGACATGAACTTTAATTATTTTAAGACATGTTATGTTTTATTGACTCATTTTGAAATGAAGTTTAATGATAAGTATTTTGAATGTTTTCACTATTTTTATTTATTTTTCTTGTGAATCTTAGTCTCGGTGATGCTTTTGCTATATCTATAACGCATCACATATTTTAGTGTGATCTTTTTGGATATACTAAGGGGTATGGGGCGTTTCACTTAGTATCAGAGTCTAAGTTTACAGGATTCCTAAAAACTTGTTATAAAAGTAAAGTATTTTTCAAAGTAACATATCTTCAAACTAAAAGTGTTTTTCAGAAAGAAATTCTTATTATAGAAATGGATTTTAAGTATAAAAGGGTTTTTATAAAAGTCCCCTCAAAGTCCAGTTCAACCTTATTTTGATTCTTTTGAGCCAAAATTTTCTTTTCTTCGAATAGAATAGCGGACGCCCCAAATCTTCCAGAGGGTGTCCAAGCCACTGCCTGGTTCCGTAGATACCACCAAGCTACAGCACTAGAGGTCCAAGGGAAAGTGCCCAATGTAGCACCGACAGGTGGAGATCCCATCAATCCACCCGCAGCAACCAATTTTTCTAAGCTATGTAAGGACTTCTCTAATCTAGGAGGCAGAATGTTTTCTGGCACGGAGGATCTCGTAGAGGCATGAGCTTGGTTAAGGAATACAGAGTGAATGCTTGGACTGTTAGGATTGGAGGATCGACAGAGAGTTCAGCTTGCATCTTGGCAGCTGAAGGGAGAAGTTAATTAGTTTGAAGCAAGGGAGTTTTTCAGCGAAGGAGTATATAAATCAGTTTAATGAGCTATCGCGGTTTGGAATGGAGTTTGTTAATACACCGCATAAGAATTCCATCAAGTTTGCTAAGGGTTTGAACTAGCCCCTCCAAGAGTTGGCATTGACAAATGTGCCTATGGGAGCGACGTATGAGTCACTTGTGGAGATGGCTCTCATGTCAGATGTTGCTAAGAAAGAAGAGGTTAAGAAGGTTCCTAAATAAAAAAACTTTAAGAAGCCATGGTGGAAGAATAAGAAGGATAAGAAGAAATAGGAGAACCTCAAATGGGACAGATCAAGAAATGCAAGAAATGTCACAATTGTGGATTGGTTGGGCATTTCACAAAGGATGGTAAGAAGGACACAATGAAGGGGTGGTGTTACAATTGTGCGCAGCCTGGGCACCTTATTAGGGCTTGTCCTCAGACGACGAGGTAGAGAGCAGGTGCACCTACAAGGCAGGTACATGCTTTGGATGTAGCACATTTTAGCAGTGGACTGAATCAAGGTAGGAAAGTCTCTATAGAAGGTTTGATCTCTATTTTGGATTTTCCTATTCGGACTCTTTTTGACTCTGGAACATCGCATTCTTTCATTTTCAGCTCCTTGGTTGATTGTTTGCACTTAGATATTTCTCTAGTAGTAGACCCTGTAGTTGTTTCAAACCCTATAGGAGGGTCGGCACATTTTTCCATGATTTGTAGGGGTTTGAAAATTTTTATACTAGACATAGAATTTGACTATGACGCCTATGTACTGGGATTTTCAGGATAAGGGATGATTTTGGGAATGAACTAGTTATCCACTTACGGTGTGATATTAGAATGCGAGAGGAGAGTCGTCAGATAAATGACATATACTGGAAGGACTCTCGAGGTTTCTTGCGACCCATAAGGGTCAGTCATGTTGTGTTTCCTTTATTCCCTTGAATCATCACTAGGAGATTTAGATTCTGTTCCAGTCGTTAGAGATTTCCCAGATGTTTTTGAAGAGGTTAGGGGACTACCCCTCCAAGAGAGAGATCGACTTTAGGATCTTTCTGAATGACAGTGCTAAGCCAGTGGCATTACCCATGAGACATATGGCTCCTAGGGAGAGGAAGGAGTTAAGTAAACAGATTGGTGAGCTATTGGAGAAAGGCTTCATCAGATGGAGCATATCGGAGTGAGTAGCGCCAGTCGTCTTCACTACAAAGGAAGATAGTTCCCTTTGACTTTGCGTAGACTATAGAGAGTTGAATAAGCTCACGAAGAAGAACCGTTACCCACTTCCTAGAATAGATGATCTTTTCGATCAGTTGGTTGACACTTCAGTATTTTCTCAGCTTGACTTAGCCACTGGATTTCACCTGCTTAGGGTCGCTGACGATAGCATCGATAAGACAACATTTAGGACACCTGGTGATTTCTTCGAGTGCTTGGTTATGCCGTTTGGGCTGACCAACGCCCCAACCTATTTTGTAGATTTGATGAGCCGTGTTTTTCAAGATGTCCTAAATAAGTTCATTATAGTGTTTGTGGACGACATTCTAGTGTTTTCCAAGAGTATGGAAGAGCATGCTATTCATCTTGAGGAGGTTCTTTGTACACTTCTTGTTCAGCGGTTGAAAGAAATATTCTCAAAGTGTCACCTTTGACATGAGGATGTGTGTTTCTTAGGGCACGTAGTCTCAAGAGAGGGTTTAGCTATGGATGCTGCTAAGCTTGTAGCAGTATAGGATTGAAAGGCCCCCCAAGAACGCTACCGAAGTTAGAAACTTCCTTGTTTGGCTGGTCGTTATAGGAAGTTTATCAACGATTTCAGCATTTGAGGTTAAGCCTACCTCATAGATCGGACTGACTCAAGACAGTAAGAGGATTTAGAGCTTATGGATATTTTGGATAGGATTAGCAGAGGAGAGGTCTCTAGACATCTCCAACGCTATTCCATTGATTGTAATGGGTGGTTAAGGAGAGATGGAAGACTTTGCATCCTCGCAGTAGTGATTTAATGAGAGTAGTTCTAGAAGAAGCAAACCATTCTCGAATGACTTTCATCTGGATGGTGATAAGATGTATAGGGACATGAAGATAGTGTTTTATTGGACCGGTATGAAGAAGGACGTGGCAGAGTTTGTAGCTAAGTGTCTTGTGTGCCAAAGAGTTAAGCGGAGCAGTAGAAAACCCGACGGATTGCTTCAACCATTGGATGTACCCGAATGGAAGTGAGATAGTGTTTCAATGGACTTCATAGATGGTTTGACCCGGTCTAGGAATAGGAATACTAGTATTTGGGTGATTGTAGATCGTTTGACTAAGAGCACCCACTTCATTTCGGTCAAGAATAATAGGACATCACCTTATTTGGCATCTATATACGTTCGTGAGATAGTCTGACTTCATGGAGTTCCCTCTAGTATAGTGAGAGATAGAGACCCTATCTTTACGAGCGAGTTTTAGAGAAGCTTGCAAGAGGCTTTATGAACACCGCTTAGATTGAGTACGGCCTATCATCCTCAGACGGATGGCCAAACAAAGAGAGTTAATAGAGTTCTTGAGGATTTGTTATGGATGTGCATTCTTGAGGAACTTAGAAGGAGCATCTTCCTTTAGTGGAGTTCACATAAAATAATAGTTTTCAAGCTAGCATTGCAATGGCACCTTTCGAAGCTCTTTATGGAAGACCTTGCAATTCGCCTTCCTGTTGGTTGGAGTCTATAGAGAGATTACTACTAGGTCCCACATGGTTAGAGAGACTTCAAAAAAGATTGATTTGATTAGAAGGAGAATGGAGATGGCCAAGATAGACAGAAATCTTATGCAGATAAGCGAAGAAGGGATATTGAGTTCGAGGTAGGAGACTTGGTTTCCATTAAGTTATCAACGCTAAGAAAGGTAGTGAGGTTTGGATCAAGTGGGAAACTTGCTCCAAGATTCGTAGGACCGTTCCCCAATGTGGAAAGGGTAGGGAAGATGGCATATCAGATAAAGCCACCGGAGAGGCTCGTGGGAGTTTATGATGTTTTTCATGTTTCACACTTGAGAAAGTGCTTACATGATTTAGCAAAGGTTGTAGAACCTATCCAACTTGATGAACTTGAAGTGCGGAGGGAAGCATCGGTTCGTTGCATTCCTACCAAGATCATTGGACGTAATCCAAGAAGCATAGGAATAAGGAAGTACCTTTACTTAAGGTGCAGTGGGGAGATAATATTGAGGACGCTACGTGGGAGGCTGAGGAGAAGATACATACCTCTTATCCGCATCTTTTCAATAGTATGTCTTGAATTTCCTATTTCCATCTTTAGTCTTGAATAGGTTCTTTCCTTTAGTATCCTTTGAGAGGGTAGATCTTAGGATTTAACCTATGAATGGTAGGACAGAATATAAACATGTTACTAGAACATGTTATGTATGTTGGACGCTAGTGGTTGCAAGTGTTTGCTAGTGGATGCTAATGGACGCATATGTATACAGTAGGCACTATTTTCTCTTAAGGATCGACCTAACTAGGTCACTAAAGCATATGCATATGGATATGTGTATATTTGCATTTTTATTTTATTTTCATGGTTGCTATAAATGGATGATTATCATATGATTATTGCATTTGGATAATGATTATAACACACATATAGAACTATCATTTATCATTAGGGAATTTGCATTCATTTAGATACATGGCAAGGATATAATTGCATAAAAGGAGGTCGACTGAATCAGTGGACCGCCTAATCTTTTGCATTAGTTATGGACATTGACACTACACTATTGCATATATCATAAATTACATTAGAAAACTTAAGGACAATAGATGTAACAGATGATGGATGAATATGTGGTTGTAGAATTTAGATGAAAATATTTATTTCATTCTTCTATACTTAGAGATTTCGAGAACGAAATTCTTTAAAGAGGGGAGAATACAACAACCCAAAATTTTAGATATAATAATTAATTAACAAATTAATTAAATAATAAAATAAGTTTATGAAATTTTTAGAATCGAGCTATTGGAGTTACACCATTTTGTCGATGGAAATTTTCCGATCAATTTCCATATATAATTTGTCAGAATCCGAGTTAATATGAAGAAGATGCGAAAGAAACAAGAATTTAGAGCAAAATGGAAAAAAAATTACAAGGCCTAGGTCGACCCACGTTTTGGGTTAGGTCGACCCCCATAGGGTCAGGTCGACCTTAGGGTCGACCCACCATCATACATAGGTCGACTCATCTCTTTTATTTGACATAGAAACGTCCAGGTTTAAGCGATGATGTGTTTTGCAATTTTTCTCAAATCCTGTGCGTTCATGCTTCCATCCGACGGTTCATAGTAAGCCTATGACGTGGTTGCACTAGAATTAATCTTTAAGTCCAACTGTCTGAGATCTCTAAGTCACACTATAAATAAGGTCCTAGGCCTAACTATTTTTCTCATTCAGATTTTCTCCTATTTGAGTTCATTGCCAGAGCATGTACCCTAAATAGAAAAAATTTCTAAGGGGGAAATCTTATTGATAAAAATATTCTATGCTCTAGGAGTGGATCAAGGAAGACCAAGGACTAGAGATAAGGACCACATGTTTTGTAATTATTTTAATTTTTTAAGCTATTTAAAATTATAGGGTTCTCAATAGTTGTAGTTTTCTACAATTTCAAGACAGATTTTATATAAATTATTTACAGTTAACTTTTAAGTAAATTTTAGAAATTCTCTTTATTCTATTTTTATTTTGCTATTTTATTCATTATTTACAGTTATTTACATATGTTTGAAGTTGGAATTTAGATTGTAAGTGCTGGTTGATATTTAATCCCTTTTTACGCGAATAAATTAAAAAGAGAAGAATTCGCTAATATGGATTAAAATAGAGTAATACTAACTTTATAGAAATCATATGTAAAAGAAGAAAACAGAAAGTAAAATAGAGATGGACTGAAATAGGCAAATTTAAGATATTTATAAGTATAATTATAACAAATGGTTATAACTAAAAAGAGAAAATAGAAGAATAACAGCTACAAAAAACAAAGGTATAATTAGGAAGAAAGAAATAACAAAAGAGGCTTATTTTAAAACTTATATCATGTTAATAAGCAAATATAGGGGAGATAACAAAAGAATCTTATTTTAAAATTTAGATCTTGTTAATAAGCAAATATAACAGAAGTAACAAAAAAGGCTTATTTTAAGACTTAGATTAAGTTAATAAACAAATAGATCAGAAATAACATAAGAGGCTTATTTTAAAACTTATACTAAGTTAATAAGTAAAGGTAAAAGCAGGGCTCGTACCAACAGCATTCCTTTTCAGTTAGGAACTGATGGTCTCACAATAGTTAGGTGGGCCGGGACACGCTTATGCTAACTAGGGTAAATAAATGGCCAACAGACAGAGGCTTAAATCTGTGGATTTGGGCAAGGGCTGCAAAGTAGAATTTATTTGTTAGGACTAGTACCGGCAGCATTCTCTTTCAGACTAGGACCGATGGTCTCACAAAACTTAGGTAAGGCTGGGCAACATCTCTTTTAGACTAGGACTGATGGTCTCACAACAGATTTGGTGAGGCTGGGCACGCTTATGCTGATTAGGGTAAATAAGAGTTCAAAATAGGGAGCGACAGTTAGTGTGTACCAGCGATGATCGAGCGTGCAACATCGATTAGGGTAAATAATTCGCTACTGCGTTCCAAGCGCTAAACATGTGTCTTTTGTTGTAGGACCAATAGGATTGGACCGGCTCATAATGGCACAACAGTGATAGAAGACCAATCAACGGGTAGAATTAGGATTTCAGCCTAATTAAAATAGGATTAGGATTTCATCCTAATCATAACAATTTAAGAAAAGTGCAAACAATCACAATCAAAGAAAATAGTCAAACAAAATCAGAAACAATATTTTATCTCAGTTTTACCTTTTCTGTGTTTTCCTTTTATACTAGAACTATTGCTTAGTCTATTATCTTTATCTTGCTTAGAAATGCTAGTAAGTACTTTCAATCACCAGACTTTTAGTCCGACTCACTCCTCTATTTCCCTTTTTCCCCATAGGCAACAGAGTTGAGTAGATTCAGGTTGCTTGGAGATCTATTCCCGGAGTTCTCTCATTTCAGATGTGTCCTTCTAGTTTTCATCCTTTTCATTTATGGACTTGGCATTTATGAGAAGGGTTATGATAATTATTATTGTCTTTACTTTTGCACTCTGATTATGTATGACTAAGATGTAATTTTCATGAGACATGAATTTTAGTTATTTTGAAACATGTTATGTTTTATTGGATCATTTTGAAATGAAGTGTAATGATAAGTATTTTAAATGTTTCCGCTGTTTTTATTTATTTGTCTTGTGAATCTTAGTCTCTGTGATGCTTTAGCTACACCTATAACGCATCACATCTTTTAATGTGCCCTTTTTGGGATACTAGGGGTGTGGGGTATTTCTAGATCCGAGTAATGTAGTAGTGAAAATGGCTTTAAGTAATGAGGATATTCTTGCGACTTTTGGGAAGGAAAAGTTTATGGAGACTCAAGGTTCTTAGAATAAGAAGAGGAAGTTCTTCAATTAGGAGGGAGCTCAAATGGTGGAGCTTCCAAGAATGGAAAAGTTGTTCTTGTTTGCTTTAAGTGTGACAAAAAATGACATTTTCTCATGAGTGTCAAACTGGTAAGGGAAAGTAGGTTGCGGAAAAGAAAATTATGAGGCGTTTCAACTCCGACCAGATAGGCCACTATATGAATTAGTGTTTCGAGCCGGCTAGAGCTGGTAAAGGAAAGTTATTTTCTTTGGAACTGCCTGCACGAGACCGGCTGCTACAGAGAAAGGAAAGTCTATGATGGAAGGTACACTTTTGATTCATAGCATACCAGTCAGAGTATTGTTTGATACAGGTACATTGCATTCTTTTATCTCTTAGTGTTTGTAGACAAGTTAGAATCATAACCATCATATCTTGTAACTTCCTTAAGGGATGCAAATACAATACGAGGGTATGCAATTCTGGAAATGAAATATGACTAGTTAGAGATTGAGTTGTTAGGTCATGCTTTTGCCTAAAGTTTGTATGTTTTCTCTGCTGGTTTTGGGATTATCTTAAGTATGGATTGGTTGAGTGGACATGAGGTTAGGATATTTTGCTTGGATAGGGAGATATAGTTAAGACACCCTAATAGCCGCATCGAATTATATACTTAGTTGAGAACTTGAGTTTGGATGTTATGTTTTGTTAGGTGAAATGGAAGTAGAAGATGAAGTAAATCGGGTTGTTGTTGTAAATGCAGATGTGTTTGACCCTGTTATAGGACTACCACCGAAACGAGCTATTTAGTTTCGAATAGATCTTATACTTAGAGCCGAACCCGTAAGTAAATCGCCTAGAAGATTGACACCTACTGAGATAAAGGAGTTAAGGTGCATTTAGTGGACTTAAAATAAAAGAGTTTTATTACACAAGAAGTTCACCTTGGGGAGCGGCTGTGGTGGTCGTAAAGAAACCGGATAGATCATTGAGATTGTGTATTGACAATCGTAAGTTGAATGAGAAGACGATAAAAAATAATATATATTTTTTGTTGAGAATTGATGATTTATTTTATTGGTTGAGTGGAGCCAAAGTACTTTTCCCAGTTGGATATGGCGGTAGGGCTCCATTAATTGAGGGTGGCGGAGGACAATATCCCTTTGACGGTGTTTCGAATAATATATGGTTCATACAAATGGTTAGTAATGCCATTCGGATTGACTAACGCACCCACTTTCTTCGTGGACTTGATGAACCAAATTATCCATAAGCACTTGGATAGGTTCGTGTTGGTGTTCATTGGTGACATTTTGATAGATTCTAAGGATGAGAGAGATTATAAGATTCATCTTAGAATAGTGTTTGAAACATTAAGGCAATATTAAGTAAAAGCAAAGTTTTTGAAGTATCATTTTTGGAAGAGAGAAGTGAAGTTTCTTAGTTATGTAGTTTCAGAAAAAGGGTTGTCCATGGATCCAGATAAGATTATAGTTGTAAATAATTAGAAGAGACCCAAGATGGTGATCGAGATAAGAAGTTTTCTAAGATTAGTTGGCTATTACCAGAGATTCATTAAGGATTTCTCTCAAATAGCAGCGCCTTTGACTAAAGTAACCAAGAAATACGTAAAGTTTATTTGGTCAAGTAAGTGTTAGGAAGCATTCCTTGAGTTAAAGCATTCGTTGACCAATGCGCCCATGTTAGTTGTACTAGATGGCAATCTGGATATGGTAGTATATATAGGTGCGTGTGGAACAAGATTTGAAGCTGTGTTGATGTAAAGAGGTTAAGTGATTGCCTATGCTTCTCGACGGCTCACACCACATGAAGTTAGGTATCCAACTCACGATTTGTAGTTGGCGGCTGTAATCTTTGCTTTGAAGGTATGGAGGCATTATCTTTTGGGAGAAAGGTTCGAGTTGTATACAGATCATAAGTCCTTGCAGTATGTATTCTCTTAGAAGGAGTTAAATATAAGACATCAAACATAGCTTGAGTTTTTAGCAGCTTATGATTTCGGTATTGAGTATACACCATGAAAACGAAATAAAGTAGCTGTGCACTTAGTAGAAAACATCAGAATGTTGTGTTAGATATGTTAGAAGAATGGAAAGATATAGAGGCATTGACTACTTGTAGTTGCAGTTAAGGTCGACCGCTAGTTCTAGTCTGAGTACCGCCATATTGTCATGTTTAGAAGTTCGACCCATATTGATCAAAAGGATTGCTTCTAAGTAGAGAGATGACCGAAAGGATTAGAAGATTGGAAGGAAGAAATGAGATTGATGATTTAAAGGATTTTACCCTTGGCCAAAATGGATGGTTAAGAAAGAAGAGACGACTGTGTATTCTAGATGTTGGTGACCTAAATAGGGAAGTTCTTAGGGAATGTCATCGATCGAAGTTTGCTATTCATCTAGACAGAACTAAGATGTATCAGGATATGAAAAGAAGTTTCTTTTGGGAAGGTATGAAAAAGGATGTAGGCTTATGGGTAAAGCAATGTTTAAATTGCCAGCAAGTGAAAGTCAAACATCAAAAGTCAATTGGTTTGCTTCAACCTTTAGAAATACTGGTTCGAAAGTAAGATTCTATATCCATGGATTTTTTTTGACGGGCTGCCAAGGTCGAATAGGGAAAATGCTAGTATTTGGGTTATAGTAGATAGACTAACCAAGAGGGCACACTTCATTCTCATTAAGTCGACAAGGATGGCATATGTACTAGCTAAGTTGTTTATGAAGAGTACTGTTAAAGTGCATGGGATTTCTAGTAGTATAGTCTTTGACGACCACCATACACCACAAGTACCCAATATACATAAGATAGTGCATTACTGTCACGCTGATCGATATAGGATTATTATCTGAGTTTAAAATGAAACAAAACATCATAGGACCAGTAGTATATCTCATAACCAATGGAATAAAATGTTATATCACAGATATGAAACAAGAGACAGTGATTAAGTGATCCAAATATCAAGTACAGGTACAATAGAGTTATACGTCATGATATAAATTTTGTACAATGAAAATAAACTCAAATAACTATCTCATACTACTAATAATAAGTGAACACTGCCAAGGCTCCACAATGTTGCACAACAGAATAAGCATAGAAATCCATATATAATACAAGATAGCTCCATTCTGCTCATCCTCTACGCAGCTACTGCGTTGCACCTAGACCTGCTTCTGGTCTACTCATTTAAGAGAACCCGAGATAATAAGAAGTAAAGCATAAAACCTTGAGAGTCGGACAATAGTCTGGTATGGGCGATATATGAATATCAAAATACTATACAAGTCAATATAGTAAGGGGCAAGATATATAAATCATACCTGACCTGTTCCTACAACCAAAGAGTTAGCACATAATAACATAATACGCTACTTTACATATCATAAAGGTGTAATACAACAAGGTGTGATAAAGGTTGTGTAGGTATCCCTATCTCCACTACCTATCTTCGATAACAACCCTAGAGTGACAGGTGAGTAGTGAAGCAACCACAATAGACATAGCATCCATCAAACAATACTAAATATCACTTAGTGCACTCTGGATATATGATAACTCGTATGACCATTTTTCTGCCAGGGACAATTGGAAATCTCGGTTTTCAATTGTACTTTCTCTAGCGTAAAGCCGGTACTATACCCATTCTTCCGATCTAGGGTAGCCATTCTTCACTACCCATAAGCGTCCTCATGATACCCCTGCTTTGAGTACAACAGAAAACACTCCAAGTATCAACGATCCCTTAGTACGCGTATTCGAGCCCTTCTTCTACTCTAGTTAGCTTCCATTATCTGGGAGGAACCATTCTACATTTGTCCATTTAATGACTCTTTTCTTTGTCGAGCCATTTTTCTTCAGGAAGCATTCTGCATTCCCCATTCCATGGCTCCTTTCATCATTGAGTCATCATCTCCGAAAGCTAACTCCATTCAACGTCGAGTTACCATCTAAAGGCTCTAACTTTCAACATGTTGCAATATCGCCATCAGTCATCATGGAATGAGCCAACACCTCCAACACGACATTTAGAACCCCTAAATTCACATCCAGAAGTTCCACTGCCACCGAACCTTCCTCCTAAATTTGGTGCCGAATTAGCCCTTAATTCGTCAGGCCCTAATTCATCGCCAGCTTAAGCCCTTGGCTCATCATCAACTCAAGTCCTTAACTTGTCATCAACCCAAGTCTTTAACTCGTCACCAACTTAAGTTCTTGACTTGTCACCAAATCAAGTTCTTAATCATTCAAAAGTGGCATATTTATGATCATATATAGAATATAAATCCCATTTCTAAATCATTTAAAAGTCTCGTATTTCTGACGAGTAAGAGGTCAAGAACCACTCAAAAAATCATAAAATACCAATTTTCTTCCTTAGATCTAAAGTGGACAACAAGGAAGAAAGACCCAAATTAATAGAAATGATAATTCCTAGCTTCTATATGTTAATCTCCTCTCTAATCAATGATTTGACTAAGATTAGTAAGGAAAAAATGCGATTTCTGATGAAATTAGGGTTAATGGAGGCTTAGATAGGTTTTGAAGAAGAAGGAAATGGCTTATGTCAATTCCAACAACCTCTTATTAGCACAAATTTCAAAGTGGGTTGATGGGTCTAAGTTTAAACTTAGTTAATTACCCACTAAAACTAGCCAGTAGTAGCCAAAACTTCAAACCGCAATAAATTTCAAACGACACACCCATTTTTCTATCATGAGCACTCTATAAAATGGAAAACTATCATCCTGAAGCAATGAAAGAAGTTTAAGATCTAATTCATCTCCTATCAAAAATTATAGTCCGAACAAGATTTCTAGGGTCAAAATGGTCACATAAAAATTCAAAAAAAAAATCATATATATGAAAATTGTCCTTAAGAGTCACTTTCCAAAATCTTAGAGTCATACGACCTTATACGAATAAAATAAAAATATTTTTTGCTCCTTCGATGTGTAAAAAACGAGTTGTGGCATTCTCCCCTCCTTTAGGAATTTAGCCCCCGATGCCCCCAAACAAATACAAAAATCAATCATAGTTACCTCGCATGTCTGACTATCATATACATCATCAAATATGTCAAACATGCAACCATACAGTTGATAATATAGGTAAACCTATCCTAGCATGTGGGATAATAAACTATGCTATATGATAACGAAAGTGAAAATAAAATGCTATAACCAGTAGGCCTTACCATGTGAAGAGCTCAAATGTATGTCCCTCATACTCTCCTTAGTTTCCCATGTGCAGTCGCCTTCACTTTTGCCCTATTGAACTTTCACCAACTTCATCGTCTTCCTCCTAAGCTGTTTAGTATCGCATCCGACAATACAAACCGATCTACGAAGTCTCGACACTTCTAGTTCAACCTCAATATCATCAAGCTAATCCGATGCGATAGTTGAGCCCGAGTCATTCATAAATTTCTACAAATGGGAGATGTGGAAGACTATGCACTCCGGCCATTCTTTGGGGGTAAATCAACTCTATAAGCAAGGTTCCCAATCCTCTTTAATATCGAAAAAGGACCAATAAATCCCCTTGCAAACTTTTCTCTACTACTGAACCAAATAACATTCTTCAAATGAGAAATCTTCACGAATACCATATCTCTGATGGAGAATTCTAAATCTCTATGCCTTTTATCAACATAACTCTTCTGCCTATCCCATACAGCTTTCATTCATTGTTGAATGATCTCTATCTTTTCTAAGGTCTCTCTATCCATATTCGTCCCAAGTATCAGTTTATTACTTGCTTCCCTCCAACATAAAGGGGCATTACACGGTCAGCCATACAATGCTTCATATGCCCCAGACTAATTCTAAACTGATAATTGTTATTTTATGGGAACTCTACTAGATGCAAGTGATCATCCCACAAGCTTTCTAAATCAAGAATGCAAGATCACAAGAGATCTTCTAAAATACAATTCACTCTCTCAGTTTGGCCATTTGTTTGAGGGCGATAAGCTGTACTAAGATGTAGCACAGTACCCAACTCCTCTTGTAATGTAATGACCCTAATTTTGACCAACATTATTTAGGACATTTACTTAGATAGATTAAATGAAATAATGTAAATGGTTAAGGGATTGAGATTTGTAAATTAATAAAGGAGCCGTGCCATAATGAATATATAAGCAAAAGAGAATTAAAGATAAGTAAGTAGAAGGAATATAATGAGGGATAAATAGGAATAATTTTTGTTCTCATACCCTAAATCCTTCTATCCTTCATTTCTCATTCATTTAAACATTTATAAACAAAAGTAAAACTCCCAAGAGCTTGGTCGGCCACCATTAAGAAGAATCAAAAGAAGATAAGCTAGGAATCAAGTAGAAAGCTTGAAGAAGTTAACAAAGGGGAAATCCCAACCTTCTTAACATCATGCTAAAGCGAATAATTTGATTAACATCTCACTTTTGTTAATGATTTCGGTTTCAAAGTTGGATCTAAATTGTTTTGCAAATAATATGAAATTTGTGTTTGTTTAAATGGATATATATGCTTGTTGATGATTTATGATGTTTCATATAGATTTTATGATAAGTTCAGATTGGAAAACCTATTAAATGACATCCAAATGGTATGCGTTTCTTATATATGGTCAAAGACATTATTTGAAAAGTGGGTTTCAAGTTTCATTATATTCTAAGTTGCCATGGAATTATTATGAATTTTCTATAAAAGAAAATAGTTAATACTGGGATTAAATGATTTAAAGTATTATATAACGATGTTGAGTCTGAAATTTAAATATGTTAGAAAACATATTGAAAATGAATTATGGTGATTTTTGGGAAATTTTCCTAGCTATTTTACCGTGGTTATAAAATTGTTTAAGCTAAGGGACTTAAATGTTTTATATGTTTTATCAAGGAGAAGGGTTCATTTGTTAAATGTTTTAATCGATAACTCTGAATTCGCGGCACTTTTAGAAAAGGATTTTGATAAAGAAATGGAAATCAATTGCATTTTGACAAATCAGCCAAGTTAGGTGAAAAGAACTTTCTTTCAAAGGATAAAAATCAGTTTTGCTAGGATTTACAACTTCGCCACTTCCTTAGCTAGCTTTCGTCAATATTCCTAGAAAGCCTTTCGCACTTGTTCGAAATCAAAGCACATGATATCAAGAAACTGGTATGAAGTGCATTGGAAAAAGGCGGAAGGAATGAGGATGTCGAAGGCTTGCTTTCGAAGGGGTTATCTTTAACTTGTTTTTGTTTTTAAAGAAGGAAGCTTTCGAACCAGTTGCCGCTTACCTTTGTTTTAGAAGAAAGCTTTCGAAAGAGCTACCACTTTTTTTTAAAAAGAAGATTTCAAAAGGATAGCCGCTTTGAACTATTCGAAATCTATGATGCCGCATTCTTACCTTTCAAACTAGTTAATGCGACTTTTTATATAGCCTTAAACAATACATTCGAGAGGGAGCTTTTACCTTTTTGATTTTGAAGCCGCCTTCTCAATGCTTTCGAAAGGGTCATATAGCCCATTTCAAAATGGTATTAGAGGAAATAGTTTCGAAAGAGTGGGTTTCAAACTATTCTCTTTCTTTACTTAGGATTTACGCTTTCAAAAGCAATGCTTTCGCCTTTGTTCTTTATGACCCTATATTTATACTATATGTTAAACCCAAATGTTTCGAAAAGAATGATTTTAAATGGTTTTGAAGCCATGTTTCCATAAACTTTTACTTGAACCCAATACTTTCGAAAGGTATATTACAAGTGTTTCGAAGAGGAAACTCCAATGTTTTCGAAAGGTGTATTTAAAGGTTTGTTTCAAGTGCTTTGGAAAGGAGGTTTCCACTGCTTTCGAAAGAAAAGATTTAATGGTTTCGAAGGAGGATGTCTAAGATTTTAAGAAATGATTTCGAAAGGAATATTTTCAATACATACGAAAGGTATGTTTTGGCGTTTCGGCCTAGTGCTTTTAAGGTAAATTAGTTAGCTTTTTTTGAAAGGGGCACTTTCAATGAATTCGATAGTTCAAGAGTTTAAACAAAGATTTCGAAGGTATTGTTTTGGCCTTATAGCCTAAAGTCTTCTAAGTTAAAAAGGGGTTTTAACTTATTTTAAAGGGATAGATAATCCCATTAATTAGATTTCATCAATATTGTTTTGTATAAAGCATATATCATGACATAAGTATTTTAATAAAGCAAAGAGTATGATTTCCTTGTTTTATAAAGTTGTGATTTCACGAGTGAATCATTACAAAGATTGTTTACAAGGAAATAATTGAATAGGGTAGTTAACCCTAAGTATGTGATAGGAAATGAAATTTGAATAAGGTAGATAACCCTAAGTTCATGACTTAGATATTAGAAGACCGGATTGTTAGTCCGTAAGATGACGGTTTTGATGACAACAACCTTAGAATAGATTATAAAATATAAATACTAACATTATAAGTTTAGATATATATGTATATGCAGGATTTAACCATGCAGGTACTAAGAATGAAGAATGTACAGTATAGAGATTCAAGATATCAAGATAGAAGACTCATGAGTATCGAGACTATCAAGAGTTCAAGATTTCAAGGATAAGTATTTTTTATTATTTGGAATTTTTGTTAAAACTCGTAGAAAAGCACTGGCATCTTAAAATCCAATTTATTCGTGGAATGGAATCCACTTCGGATGGAATCCTAAGTAGGAAGGAACCTATGAAAAATCTAGTGGAACATTGTTTTGTATCCGCTAACTTTTATTCAAAATGATTTTTCAAAACTATATCCTGTTTTCAAAATGTTTTTAAAACTTTCCTTTTAAAAAGATTCAAAACCCTCGATCATGATTTTAAATAATTTTAGCCTCAAAATCATCTTTATTTTCAAAGTCAAATTACTCTTGATTTTAAACTATCTTTTTAATAATATATTTAACTTTTAAATATTTATACTTAGATTTAAATATAAAATTATGGTTAAATTCTATATATATTATTCTTTATATTTACTTATGAATTTCAACTATAGTCAAGTATATTTATAAAGTTTAAATTAATTTTCATAAAAGATAAGGTTATTTTCAAAGAAATTCAAAACATCATAAAAAGCTTTGGGATGTCGACATGCCTATGGGTACCATGTCGACATGGTGACAGTTTGATTCAAAAATTCAAATTTCAAAAGAAGTGTATATTTTCCATAACCCTTCATGAATGGACATAGCTGTTGTTCTTTTATAAATAGGGGTCAGTTTCAACGAATATTTAATCACTTTTTTATGGTTTTCACTCCTCTTCTTCTTCCTCTTTTCTTAATACATATTCTTATCATTACTCTGCCGAAATCAACATTGAATCATACTCGATTACTTCTAGTTTGATTCCCTATTATTATCTCTACAAGATTCTCAGTGCTATTCAGAGTTATGGACTTCTTTGTAATCTATTAAGCGAGAAAAGGTGTGATTGTAGCCTTGTAAATCAATCAAAAGGGAAAAGGTGTGATTGTAGCCTTGGTAAATCAATTGGGTAAACTTATGGCCTGGAAATCAAGTATCTCTACCCAGAGGATCGAAATTCTAGAGAATGTACCTCGTAGCCTTGAAACCAAGGGTGTAATTGTATGATTGCTCTTGAAAGGAAATCCGTACTTGTGTTGCGGGACTGGATGTAGGGTAACTCCGAACCAGTATAAAATCCATTGTGTTCTTTCCTTTACTGCTTTTATTTTATTTCTGTATCTGTGATTGTTTCTGTGATCATATCTGTGTCTGTATATTGCATACTTGTGTCTAAATTAACATAAATCGAAAAAGATTTAGTAATTCTTTATTAACAATATTCACCCCCTCTAGTATTAATCTTAGCCTTAAGATCCGTAATCCTCATTTCTCACAATTGGTATTAGAGAAAGGTTTTCAAAGTTTCATAATCTGATTTTTGAAAAGTTTTCAAAATGACTACCAACACTGGTACTGTTATTAACACTAGTATCCCTGTCACTAATTCATTTGTAGAGGGTCAGTCCACTGTCAGACCACCACTTTTTAATGGCAGTAACTATGCATATTGGGCAAGTAGGATGAAAATATATTTACAATCTATAGGATTAGACACTTGAAATATCACACAAACTGAATATTCTGAACACACAATTGATTTTGCACAGTGGACTGCTGAGCAAAAGACCGTTGCACAAAATAATTCTAAGGTAGTGAATATTCTGTTTTGTTCACTGGATAGAAATGAATTCAATAGAGTGTCAGTTTGTAAGTCTGCATGTGAAATCTGGAAAACTTTGCAAGTTCCTCACGAAGGAACAAGCAAAGTTAAACAGACCAAAATTTCCATGCTCACAAATCAGTTTCAATTATTTAAAATGAATGCTAATGAGTCTATTTTAGATATGTATAGTAGATTTTAGGATATTTTGCATTCTCTAATATCTTTGGGAAAGGAATTTTCTGAAGAAGATCAAGTCAGAAAAATTTTAAATTCTCTAACTCCAGAATAGGATCAAAAGACACTTGCGATCGAAGAGGCAAATGACATAGTATTTTGAAGATAGAAGAATTAATTGGAAATCTAATGTTGTATGAAGTTCAAATGATCGGGAGAATAGAAAGTAAATCATCTGAAAAGAAATCAATGGCATTCAATGCATTGACCGATGGATCAGACTCAAACAGTGATAGTGATGAAAAGATAGCCTTTATGACCAGATATTTTAGGAGATTCCTAAAATACAGAAAGATATAATCTCAAGATAGACAACTATAAGAATTCTGGAAATCAGAATATAGTGCCAAATAATGACAAGTGTTACAACTGTGATAAATCAAGCCACTTCAAAAGAGACTGTCCGTATGCAGAAAGGCAGAATCCTCCTATGAACAATAAACCAGCAAAGAAATGGAAGCGTGCATTTACTGCTACTCTAGATGACTCAGACTCGTCCTCAAGTGATGATGATCAGAAGATGGATAATTCAAATTTGTGTTTCACAGCTGTTCACGACTCCGACGAATTCAGATAAACGGACTCAGAAAAAGGTACACGTTTACAATACAATTGGTTGAAATTGATTGCTTAGAATTAGTTGCTTGATTTTTTGAATGATTGATTTTTGAATTGGTGTGTTGCTTGAATTTTAAAATTTATTTTCTATTTTTTATTATTTTTATTATTTTATTATTATTTTTATTATTTTTAATACTTTTTTGAAATATATTATAAGTATAATAATATTTCAGAAATATATAATAGACAATAATAATAATAATATATATATATATTAGAGATCTTAGAAAAAATAAATTCATGAAAATTCAAAAGCACATGTCGATATGGTCCCTACCATGATGCGCCATGGCCACCTGAATTTGAATTTCAAAATTTGAATTCAAATGTTTGAATTTTCCGCCACCTTTTCACTTCATTCAATTCTCTGAAAAGATACTTTTGACCAGAGAATATATCCATTGAGAATCTATTTATTCACTATCTTTTATCATATCTTTTCACTTTCATTTTCAAATTCTAACTCTCTCTTCATAACTTCAAGCTCTCTACTCTCTACTCTAATGGCTTCTTCAAGCAACCCCTCAACCATGAGAATTTCTAGAAAAATCAAAGAGCAATTATTCAATGGTCCAGAGGCAATTAAAGCATACATCAATTATGCTAACTATGCCAAAGTCCATCCCAGAAAATTTGCTATTTTTTAAGATTTTTCTTCTTATGAAATTGATTCTCTTTTTGCAAACAATGGTGTTCTTAGTCTTATTGATGCTTCTCAAAATGATTTTGTTTGCTATCCTGATCTTGTCAAAATTTTCTATGCGAATTTAAATCGCGGATTTTATGTTGGAAATGAAGATGAAATCTAGAATAGTGTCAAAGGCACTCAAATTGTTTTGAATTGTGATCTTTTGGGTACCATTCTCAATTGCAAGAGTTCGGGAATGGATCTTTCTAACTTTAAAATCGATGAACATGATTGTGAGACATTTCATCACATTTTCGAAAGAGATGATGATTTTGATTTTAAAAATAGAAATTTTCGACCAAAAGCAAGAATTGTTAATCTTCTTTTGCAACATACTTTGACCCCAAGATCGGAAAATTTTAACAATCCTACTTCAAAAGTTTGCAAAGCTCTTTTTTCTATTTTCGGAAACTATGACATAAATTGGGCGCATGTTATTTTGGATGAACTTCGTCCTAAAAATCTTGAAATGGGTGAGACTACTTTATACCATGGAATTTATCTCACTTGAATTTTTAACTATTTTGGAGTGGATTTCAAAGGCGAAGAATTTGTTTCTAGAAAAGTTTTCAATCATTTCAACATTTCGCTTATGAAAATTCCATTTGTTTTTCAACCTTATGAGACACTTACCGCAAAGGAAGAGCGGTTGGCTCATGAGGAAATGGAAGAAGAGGAATTTGAAGAAGAAGAAGGGGATGAAATGGAAATTGAAGAAGAAGATGAAGGGGAAACGTCTTTGGAAAGTATTGAATATCCTTCCAATCCATCCAAAAAACCCTTCTCAAAAACCAAAAGATAATTATGAAGAATCAACGGATTCTAAAGCGATCCGTTAGTAAAAAGTTAGATAACATTTCTTCGAAGATGAACAAGTTCTTTTCAAAAGTCAGCAAGAAACTTGGACTATCTTCATCATCTTCATCCTCTAACTAGTTTTATCTTTTCGTATCTTGTTGTATTTGTTTTAGTTTGCTTTATTTCGAATGTTCATGTAGTTTGTTGTGTGCTTAATCATTGTATTATCGAAGTATGCAATGAAATGAAATTTTCTTTCTATTATCTACATTATCTTATCTCTAAAATAAATGTTAGTATATTTTATATATATACACAATTATTCACAAAATCAAAATTCGTCATAACATTTCACTAACCCATGTCGACATCCCCTATGTGACCATATCGACATGTACTGATCAGAAATGGCAATTGATTTTGAATTTGAAATTTGAATAACTACCACATGTCTATTCAATTCAATCGAATTTCTACTCCTATATATACATGTTTCTTCCAGAATTCTTCACTGAAATTTATTTCTTATCATCTATATCCTCCATTTCTTTCACAAAGTCAACTATGACTAATCATATTCATAATTTATCCGAAAATCTTGAATAAACTCTTAATTCGTTCAATAATATTTTCTTATTTATTCTACGAAACCAGCTTTATTTAGAATTAAGTCCAATGCAGATGATAAAGGAACAAGAAAGGCACTTCGATGCGATACGACGGATGATCTCCTCTCTGCACAAGGATGACAACGAAGCACATCCTCCCGTCTTTCTCACCAATGACAATGATAATTGGGATGCTATTAAGGCTGACCCCATCTTTGGAGAAGAAGGATGGGTGGAAGTTCCACGTAACGTTTGATTTTTTATTTACTTTTTTGATTTGTTTGAATGGATTTGGTTTGAATCGATACTTTGTGTGGGTTGATTTCTTATTAATTTGAAGATCGGTGTGTAAAACATATATATATATATATATATATATATACACACACATTGAATTAGTTATCATGCTTAGAAGTATAATTATTTCCTACTCTATATATATTCCGTTGTATAGTTTATCAATGCAGGTACTGAAGTCCAAGAATGAGGGGGAGTAAGTTTTTGTTGATGACAAAGGGGGAGAAATATAAAATAGGATAGTTAGGTATAGATTAAGGGGGAGTTGTTAGGGTAGAAATAATATTTTATAAACAAAGGTTGTCATCATCAAAAAGGGAGAGATTGTTAGTCCGTGAGATGATGGTTTTGATGACAACAACCTTAGAGTAGATTATAAAATATAAATACTAACATTTTAAGTTTAGATATATATGTATATGCAGGATTTAACCATGCAGGTACTAAGAATGAAGACTGTACATAGAGATTCAAGATATCAAGATAAAATATCAAGATAGAAGACTCATGAGTATCGAGACTATTAGGAGTTCAAGATTTCAAGGATAAGTATTTTTTATTATTAGGAATTTTTGTTAAAATTCGTAGAAAAGCACTGGCATCTTAAAAAACAATTTATTCGTGGAATGGAATCCACTTCGGATGGAACCCTAAGTAGGATGGAACCTACAAAAAATCTAGTGGGACATTGTTTTGTATCCGCTAAATTTTATTCAAAATGATTTTTCAAAATTATATCCTGTTTTCAAAATGTTTTCAAAACTTTCCTTTTAAAAAGATTCAAAATCCTCGATCCTGATTTTAGATAATTTTAGCCTCAAAAACATCTTTATTTTCAAAGTCAAATTACTCCTGATTTTAAACTATCTTTTTAATAATATATTTAACTTTTAAATATTTATACTTAGATTTAAATATAAAATTATGGTTAAATTCTATATATATTATTCTTTATATTTACTTATGAATTTCAACTATAGTCAAGTATATTTAGAAAGTTTAAATTAGTTTTTATAAAAGATAAAGGTTATTTTCAAAGAAATTCAAACCATCATAAAAAGCTTTGGGATGTCGACATGCCTATGGGTATCATATCGACATGGTGACAGTTCGATTCAAAAATTCAAATTTCAAAAGAAGTGTCTATTCGCCATAGCTCTTCATGAATGGACATGGTTGTTGTTCTTCTATAAATAGGGGTCCGTTTCAACGAATTTTTAATCAATTTTTTTTGGTTTTCACTCCTCTTCTTCTTCCTCTTTTCTTAATACATATTCTTATCATTACTCTGCCGAAATCAATAATGAATCATACTCGATTACTTCTAGTCTGATTCTCTATCACTATCTCTACAAGATTCTTAGTGCTATTCAGAGTTATAGATTTCTTTGTAATCTATTAAGTGAGAAAAGGTGTGATTGTAGCCTTGGAAATCAATCAAAAGGGAAAAGGTGTGATTGTAGCCTTGATAAATCAATTGGGTAAACTGATGGCCCGGAAATCAAGTATCTCTACCTAGAGGATCGAAATTCTGGAGGGTGTACCTCGTAGCCTTGAAACCGAGGGTGTAATTGTATGATTGCTCTTGAAAGGAAATCCGTACTTGTGTTGAGGAACTGGATGTAGGGTGACTCCGAACCAGTATAAAATCCGGTGTGTTCTTTTCTTTGCTGCTTTTATTTTATTTCTGTATCTGTGATTGTTTCTGTGATCATATCTGTGTCTGTATATTGCATACTTTTGTGTCTAAATTAACATAAATCGAAAAAGATTTAGTAATTCTTTATTAATACTATTCACTCTGTCTAAATTAACATAAATCGAAAAAGATTTAGTAATTCTTTATTAATACTATTCACTCCCCCTCTAGTGTTAATCTTAGCCTTAAGATCCGTGATCCGCATTTCTCACACAGATGGGACTGGTGTAGGGTCATGCCCTATACTTTATCTAACAGCCTCTAGCTAATAGAATTCCAAAATTCCAGTGTAGGGATTTGTCATAGACAGACAAAAATAATGTTACACATAGAAGGGAATATACAATGTAAAGATAGGTTATTGGTGAGCCCGGAAAACCATAAGGATCAGTTGACCCTTGAAGAAGATAGTTGATGGCAGATAGCCTAGTAGAGTGTCTAACAGAATTTAGATTATTGGTTATGTCTGGTAGGCCCCGGTCAGCCAATGGTTAATAGTTAGCCAGATAAAATTATTGTGTGGACAGATAGTCCATTAATTTCCTGATCTTTATGCATATATATTTTTGCATTATTTTCTATAATCAGTTGATTGTAGGACTTTGATTTGCCAAAGATATGTTTTTAAAAAGATATTAGTAAGGGGAAAACCGTTCCGCTAAGCGGCATGGTCTCACTTGATATCAGTAAATCGAGATGTAATAGTATTATTCACACTAGGCTTTATGTATGGCTCAAAGTTTATTGTTTCATTTAAACTCTCGGGTGCTCAAAATTTGATTTGAGTAGGTTGAGAGTCATGGACTTTTCAAGTTTAGTAGTTTGGACGAATAAGCTTTCGAAGATGTGCAGGAGGGAAAGCTAGCTTGTAGGAGCTATTTAGTATTCTTTCCACTATGATGTATATGATTGACATGTCCATTTACTACTCCGATCATTCAAGAGGGCATCTTCATATGTCGCTGTAGGCGTAATGTCTAATAATTAGATTTGATCAAAACCTGGGAATCGTTTTGGGATTATGTATCTGAATCTGAAATATTGATTTGAAATGTAATCAGAAAAGAAGTTTTGAAATCAATGTTGGCTTTATTTCATATTCTTATGCTTCTGATATTATGGTACTATTAATATTACTGTATTTTTTCACTGGAAGTTAATACTATAGATGATTGCAGCATTTGTAGCGCTTAGCTTTAGCCCTCAAGATAAGGAATGTTACAACTTTATATTAGAGCATAGGTATATGAAAAAATAAAAGAAATTCTAAACTTAAATAATTTTTAAACATAATCTTAAGGAGTTAGAGAAATGATTTGGGTATGGGACAACGCTATAGTAACGTACTTGTATTTGCTATACATAAGCATATGCTTTTTCTCTAATCTCCAATCTCTATTAGGTTATTCTTCTGTATCTTACAAAGGCTCAAATGCAGATTTTTAGGAAGTAAGATATGGATGCTAAGAGTGGAAAAGTTATCATTGTGGAGGAAGCACCACAACCAGTGGAAACGTTAGATCAAATACTAGAAGGAATCCTGGTCAGACATAAGCTGCTATTGTGGCTGCTAGAGCACCACAAGTTGATATGGGAGCTATGTTTCAGTTCTTCATCAACATGATGCAAGCTGGAACTGCTGCAAAATTAATTGGATGAAATCAGGAAGCTCTGATGGTCAATAACTATGCTATACTAAGAAGAGATTATGCTAGGCTTGAAGGGAAGCCGTTTATCGGAACCGATGACACAATTAAAGTAGAGAATCAGTTGCATCATTGTGAAAGGATTTGCTGATTTAGGGCGTAATGATGAGAAAAAGAGGAGACTTGTTTCTAGACAGTTGCAAGGAGCAGCACTGTACTAGTGGAACAATGTTTCTGTGGAAGTTAATGAAGAGACCATGACTTGGACAGAATTCAGAAGGAGATTTTTGGGAAGGTTCATGTCGGAGATTGCTAAGTCAACTCTGCTCAGGAAATTTGCTGAGTTGATGCAAGGAAACATCACAGTGCTGTAGTATGCTACCAGATTTGGGAAGCTATCAAGATACAGATATGCTATAGTTGATTCAGTTATCAAAAGGAATGAGAAGTTCATCCACGGACTGGACCTGAGCTTGCTGAAGCAATATTACCACATATTAAGGATCTGTGTGATGTAGTTGTTGAGATGGCTTTAAGGCAGGAAGAGATGCTTACTTTTTTGATGGTAACAAAGTAAAGGAAGCTCAAGGTGGGCGGAATCAGAAGAGAAAGTTTTTCCACAAAAAGGGCACTCAGAAGAGTGGAGCTGCCAAGAAAGGGAAGACCAATGTAGTTTTCTATAAGTGTGACAAGAAGAGATACTATACTCATGGGTGCTGGATAGGCAAAGAAAAGAAAGCCGTTGACAGGAAAGGAGTAAAATGTTTCAACTAAGATTGGATTGGACATTATAAGAACCAGTACGAGGAGCCAGCTATGGATGGAAAGGGAAAAGTGTTTGCATTGGAACCAGCTACGTCGTGACCAATAGCAGAGGAAAAAGGAAAAGCTATTTTGGGAGGTACACTTTTGACTCATGGTATGTCAGTTAAAGTTCTGCTTGATACCGATGCTTTGCATTCTTTTATATCTCATTGTTTGGTAGATAAGCTTAACCTAGAACCCTCATACCTAGTTACTTCCTTAAGGGTTGCGAATCAGATAAAATATTATGCGACTTTTGGGATGAGATGTGATCGCTTAGAGTTTGAATTGTTACATCATGTATTTGCATGCAGTTTGCATGTGTTTGGTTTCGTAGGGTTCAGAATTATTTTGGATATGGATTGGTTAAGTTAATATGATGCTAGGATATTTTTCCATGGTAGGAAAATATCACTTAGACACCCTAGTTGTAGTGATCGGATTACATACTTCGTAGAAAACCATATTTTTGAGGTTAAGGCTTTATTGGGAATTATGGACGAATAAGATGAGTTGAACTGAATTTTCGTTGTTAGGGAATTCGTAGATGTCTTTGAGCCTGCGATAGGACTACTACTCAAATGAGCCATTGAGTTTCAAATAGATTTAGTAATAGGAGCAGAGCCTATGAGTAGACCGCCAAGTAGAATGACACCTAATGAGTGAAGGAGCTAAAGGTGCAATTGGTGGATTTAGAAGATAAGAATTTTATCAAACCAATTGGTTCGCCTTGGTGAGCGGCCGTAGTGTTTGCAAAGAAACCAGATAGATCGTTAAGGTTGTGTATCGATTATCATAAGTTGAGTGAGAAGACGATAAAGAATCGATATCTGTTACTTAGGATGGTCAATTTATTTGATCTGTTGAGTAGAGCCAAAGTATTTTTCCAGTTGTGTTTGGCAGTAAGATTCCATCAGCTAAGAGTAGTAGAAGATAGTATTCCTTTGACGGTGTTTAGGAACATATATGGATCGACGAATGGTTAGTGATGCCAATCGGACTAACTAATGCGCCTGCATTCCTCGTGGACTTGATGGACAGGATCTTCCGAAAGCATCTAGACAGATTCATGATAGTATTCATAGATTACATTTTGATGTAATCTAGGGATGAGAAAGAGCATGAAGTGCATCTTAGAGTGGTGCTTGAGACATTGAGGCAGCATCAATTGAAAGCGAAATTTTCGAAGTATCACTTATAGAAGAAAGAAGTAAAGTTTCTTGGTCATGCATTCTCAGAGAAAGGGTTTTCAGTAGCTCTAGCTAAGATCAAGGCTGTGAATAGTTGGAAGTGACCCAAGACAATGGCAGAGATTAAGAGCTTTCTTAGATTAGTTGGTTACTATCAGAGATTTATAAGGATTTTTCATGGATAGTAGCACCAATGTCTAAGCTAACTTGGAAAGATGTGAAGCTTGTTTGGACTGATAAGTGTGAGGAGGCATTCCAGAAACTGAAATACCTATTGACAAATGCACATGTGCTAGTTGTTCCAGAGAGGAATCAGGACTTAGCGGTGTACACAGATGCATGTGGAATAGGATTAGGAGCCGTGTTAATGTAGAAGGGCAAAGTGATTGCCTATGCTTCTCGACATCTCAGATCGCATGAAGTTAGATATCTAATTCATGATTTGGAATTAGCTGCGGTGATTCTCACATTGAAGGTGTGGGGACATTACCTTTGGGAGAAAGATTTGAGTTGTATACAGATCATAAGTCACTGAGGCATTTATTCTCTCAGAATGAGTTGAATATGAGACAACAAAGGTGGTTAGAGTTTTTAACCTATTATGACTTTGGTATTGAGTACACACCAGAAATAGGAAATAAGGTGCAGATGCACTTAGCAGAAATATCAAAATGCAGTATTGGCAATGATAGCTGAGTGAAAAGATTTAGAAGCATTGACTACATATGAAGTACGATGGAGATCTAAAAGTAGTTGCTATGTTGTCATGTTTAGAAGTTCGACAGATGATGATCGAAAGGATTTCTTCTTTGCAAGGAGAGGATCCATTATTTGCAGAATGGATCAGAAGGTTAAAGAATAGAACAGAGAGCGGTGACTTGAAAGATTTCAATCTTGACCAGAAAGGGTGGTTAAGGAAGAAAGGATGACCACAAGTTCAGTGTGTAGGAAACATTAGAAAAGAAGTTCTTAGAGAATACCACCGTTCGAAGTCACTATTCATCCGGGAGGAACTAAGATGTATCGGGATATGAAAAGGAGTTTTTTCTGGGAAGGTATGAAGAGAGATGTAGGCTTATGGGTGAGGCAGTGTTTAAACTGTCAATAGGTAAAAGTTGAACATCAGAAACTGAGTGGGTTACTTCAGCCATTAGAAGTTTCAGTTTGGAAATGGGATTCTATCTCATTGAATTTCATAGATGGGTCGCCAAGGTCGAATATAGGAAATAAGAATATATGGGTTATAGTGGATAAATTGACTAAGAGTGCACACTTTATACCCGTTTAGTCGACCAGGACAGCACCAAATTTAGCTAAGTCATTCATGAGGAATATAGTTAGACTGCATGGAATTCCTAATAGTATAGTAAGTGATAGTGATTCTTTATTCACTAGCTAGTTCTGACCATAGGAGACTTTAGGTACTAAGCTCAAGATGAGTACCGCTTACCATTCACAGACCGATGGGCAAACAGAGAGAGTTAACAAAGTCTTGTAAGATTTGTTAAGAGCTTGTGTGCTAGATTTTGGGGGACCATAGGAAAACCATCCACACTTAGTCAAATTATCGTATAACAACAGTTATCAGACTAATATAGGGATGACACCATTTGAAGCTTTGTATGGAAGGCCATGCTAATCTCCTATTTGTTGGTTAGAGATCGAGGTAGGTTAGTTCTTGGTTCAGATTTGGTTAGATAAGCTAGCTTTCGTCAATATGCCTAGAAAACCTTTCGCACTCGATTGAAATCAAAGCACGTTTATCAAGAAATTGGTACGGAATGCATTGGAAAAAGATGGAAGGAATGAGGGTGTCGAAGGCTTTCTTTAAACCGGGTTGTTTTTAACTTGTCTTTATTCTAAAAGAAGGAACTTTCGAACTAGTTGATGCTTGCCTTTGTTTTAGAAGAGCGCTTTCAAAAGAGTAGCTGCCTTTCATTTTAAAAGAAGCTTTCGAAAGGGTAGCCGCTTTGAACCTATTCGAAACCCATGCTTCTGCATTCTTACCTTTCGAACTAGTTGAGGCTGCTTTTTATATAACCTTAAACAATACACTCAAAAGGATGCTTTTGCCTTTTAATTTTGAAGCCGCATTCTCAATGCTTTCGAAAGGGTCATATAGCCGCTTTCAAAATGGTTTTGGAGGAAATGGTTTTGAAAGAGTGGGTTTCGAAACTATCCTCTTTCTTTACTTAGGATTAATGCTTTCGAAAGCAATGCCTTCGCCTTTGTTCTTTAAGATCCTACAATTATGCTATATGCTAAACCCAAAGGTTTCGAAAGGAATGATTATAAATGATTTCGAAGCAATTTTTCCATAAACTTTTACTTGAACCCAATACTTTTGAAAGGTACGTTTAAGTGAATGATTCCAATGCTTTCGAAAGGTATATTACAAGTGTTTCAAAAGGGAAATTCAAATGTTTCGAAAGGTGTATTTAAAGGTTTGTTTCAAGTGTTTTGGAAAGGAGGTTTTCAATGCTTTCGAAGGACAAGATTTAATGGTTTCGAAGGTGGATGTCTAAGGTTTTAAGAAATGATTTTGAAAGGCATATTTTCAATACATTTGAAAGGTATGTATTGGCCTTTCGGCCTAGTGCTTTCAAGGTTAAAGTAGTTAACTTATTTTGAAAGAGGCACTTTCAATGAGTTCGAAAGGGGATTGTTTAAGGTTTTAAACAAAGGTTTCGAAGGTATTGTTTTGGCCTTATAGCCTAAAGTCCTCTAAGTTAAAAAGGGGTTTTAGCTTATATTGAAGGGATTGATTAGATATCATCAACATTGTTTCATGTAAAGCATATATCATGGCATATGTATTTTGAGTAAGGCAAAGAGTATGATTTCCTTATTTTATAAAGTTGTGATTTCAGGGGTGGATCATCTACAAAGATTGTTTACAAGGAAATTAAATTTGAATAGGGTAGTTAACCCTAAGTACATGATAGGAAATAAAATTTTAATAGGGTATATAACCTTAAGTTTATGACTCAGATATTAGAAGATCAGATGTGGCTGGTGTAGGATCGTGCCATATGCTTTAGCTAATAGCTCCTAACTAATATAAGTCCAAAATTTCAGAATGTATGGCTTTGTCACATACGGGACTAAAATAATGTTACACACAGAAGGGAATATTCAGAGCAAAGAGTGGTTATTTGTGACGACCCGAAAATCCGTACCCTTTGAATCGAAAATAATCCACACATGTTCGACCCAAAAAGCACAAACTGACGGAAAGTCAAGAGAAAGATAAGAAAAGAGAAGAAGAGAAGAGAAGAAAGAGAGAAGATAGAACCAAACAGAATAATACAGAATCTCACATCGCAGCGGAAAATAATAATATCATATCAATGATCTTTACAAAACAGAAACTGTATATACATACATCAATCAGAGTTCAACAATCAATCAGAGTTATCAGCCTGAATAATTATACTAACTTGTCCTCACAAATGCTGATAATATAAAACAATTAAGCAACAATGAAGCAGATAATCAAGAAAATACGGATGTACAAAAATGAAGATCTCCAGCTCTCCTTCTGAAGCTCCAAAAGCATCAAGTCTAACCTATGAATATACTCGGTCTGACCCGAGCATTGAAAGGGAAGTATGCCTAGATTAGTCTGGTAAACCAGCGTTAGAAACACACTCAACTGAATTAATTAAATTACCAAACTTTTCCTTTATCAAAATAGAAGTATCTCGTAAGACAAGTCCACACATAAACACAGACATGTTTTTACCTTACGATAACTAAAACATTTCATATCAAACTCATGTGATATTATACTAGTGTCTAGTATACAAATAATATTTAAAATAGCCGAAATGGTTACCCGTATAGCATTTCGAGGCTATTCATTACGCCTTTACAAATAGAATTGCAGCTCGTAGTGGAGTTTAGATTTCCATACAAATGACTAGGTGAAAGAACTATCTTCCGGCAGTACATCTCTAGAAAAATGTACCGAGAAACCATCACAAAGTTTCTCTACCAATACAAGACCGGCCCACCTCTTAACTAGATGGTATCGAATATGTCATCCTCCGGTCGTTGCCGACCTTACCAAGGGCCCTCATAGCATTCAAACCACAATAATCAGATACACGACGCCATAGCGTGTAAAGATATATCTAGAAGAGGATGATCATATCCTAATTGGGAATGACCCACTTAGCCTTGCCGCATCTAATCCTGTTTTGGTCATTTCTGGTTGATGAGGCCTGATGAGGTAACGATTACCTTTTACAATCACATATCACATCACTTAGAATGCCACACGGCCATTTCCGTTGACTACTAATTGCCTTCCACAAAAATACAACCCTTAAGCTCGTATGTCTCAAGGAGGGTGTTAAGCTAGGAGAAGTTGCCTTCTCCGCCACCACTGATGTACGTTTGTAAAAACCAATGTACGTAATATTTAGAAATGCAATGTCAGACAAACATCCATACAAGTTGTCCAGGAACAGGACAAATCGAAGGTACTTTTCTACCACATCCTGTCGGGAAATCCCTAGGATTAGTAGCGAATAGTCCTCACATTGGATATTTCATAATGAAGAGACCACTGCTACTAGATGTATATTGGGATTTTAACCCCAAACGATCAACAAGCAATCCCCCACTATGAAACTCCATAATATCAATATCATACAAGTAACCTGCACAATCGTCGCATATACGTAGGTCCGAAGTGGTTTTCAGATAAATCTGATCCCAGTCTCTTCGCACCAACAACGCAAAAGCGTTTCTCAACCTCACACAACAACTAAGTCCCATAGACTTATCACGTCTCCAACTTTCAACTTGCTATCCTTCAGGCCAAGAAGGAAGCTCAATAGATTGGAGTAATACTCCGCACTATATGAATCAACATCCTCAACACAAACGATAATCAAGCCTACACAGAAGGCTACATACTAAGTGTACAACTAAGTAGTTCCCACATCAAGTTGAGAAACTAAATTTTTTTGGCAATTTGATAGTCGGTTATTTAACTACCAAAGCAAACAAACAAATATTCAGCACTATATACAGTCACTAGGCCCTTTTATTAATCTTCCATAAATTAAATAACTTGCCAAATATTCACTTCAATTTATCTTTAAAAAGATATATTCTCAAAACATTTCACTTCATATTGGAAAACATTTCCGTATACTTATTTAATAATAAGTAATTCACAATTAAATTTATATTTTCAACACTTGGAAAATATTCAATATACTTAAAACACGATTAAGTATATATTTTATTCTCTAAGGAAATCATTCTCTTAAAAATCTTTATTCGGGTCGAAACGAATGTTGCGTAAAACATCGTTACGACAACCCAAAATACCAGGATAGGGATTCGAAAATAAGATAGATATATAAATCCCAATACTATACAAAAACATTTTCTTTCGAAAATCATTTACTATAACAACAGTGTTATAGTCCATCATTTCCTTATATCTCGAAAACGTCTATCTCAACAATGAATGTTGAAATCTATGGTTTCGATCCTTAACACATTTTAAAACATCTTTAAATCGTTTAACTTCATTTAAAATATCACTTCCCAAAAATATTTATTTATTTCAAAAGATCATTCACTGTCCAAAATCGTGAATATAAATCGTTTACCAAATCCAATACTTCTGCACATTTTATTTTATCAAATTCAATTAATTTCGGATTTATAAAACAATGTTTATAAATTCCATATATATTTTATAAAACTTCAACTTATAAAATCACTTTATTAACCAATTCCATTTATAACTCAATTACATGCCAAAAATCAAAATTATAAGTTAATAGCTTATAATTCTCTTATTTATAAAATTCGTTCATTTATAGCTTCACAAAAATAAATCTTATTTATTTATAAAATCCAATTATAACTCCATTTTAACATTCCCAAAACTCCTTTATATTTCCTTCATTCTGATTTATAAAAATTCAATTTTATAAATCTTATATATAAAACCATTTATAATAATTCAAAAATCCCAATTTAAACTATTTACAAAATAGTTAAGTCTATATTCCAAAAATCACGTTTTAATATATATTTCGCAAAAATCATAATTTTTATAACATAAAAATTATAACACTTATTTATTTAAAATGAATCAATTCCAAAATTCAATAAAACATATACTTTCAAAAATCACTTTAAAATCCTTTTAAATTCGAAATCGTTACTTTAACATTTTTAAAACTCCAAAAATAGGCCCAATGTTGCAAGAGCACAAAATACATCAACCACGGCATCCAAACATCATATATCAATATGATAACATAATATATAACAATATCTGTAAATAAATCAATACTGTTGAGGAAACCAGTTGGATTCCTCCAACCTGTCATCTGCAACAAATATACATATTAGAATATGTGTACAATGTCCGCTTCAAGGCAGACGCGCATACAAGGGGTCATCCGCTCATACACGGGAACGTATAGGGTCTCATCTGCTCTAATAGGCAGGTATATATCCAAATACCAATCAATATATCATATATTATATATCATCCAAACAATCATCAATCATCATATAATAAATTATTTCTCACTTATATAAAAATATGAGTGAGTCAGAAAGAGTGAGTCGTACTTACATTGCGTCCAATAGCAGTTGTAGTGTTTTATTCCGAATAAAATTAAACGCGCGTTTAATTTTACCCAAAATTCACACTAGCTCCAATCAACCTAATCCAGCTCCATCGTGTAGTGCTCGTCAATACGAACCCAAAACAATTCGTTTCGTGTGAAACGGACCACGTATGAAAAGGTTATGCAGTTTTAAAGTTTATACAATTTATAATATAATAAATTAACAATTTTATTTTTATTTTTTCAACCTTAAACTAATCTCAGCCGTATGATTTTCTTTCTTCACATCAGGGTCGTGGCCCCTTTCTTCTCCCCAGGCCAACTAAAAAAAAGCAAGTGTAACCCATTGAACGTCGTTTTAAACCTAATTGCCGCTCCGCCATCTCGTTGTTTGAAGACGATCGGTGGATGACGTTTCGAAGCCCAATTCGAGAGCCACCATCGGCCAGAATTTCATACAGCTTGGTTGCGCCTATCCCTGGATTTTCGTGCATGAAGGTCGGCACTTCAAACTCGATTTGCCGTTGATCGGCTACGCTTTAAACGATCTCCACCGTTGATCTTTTAGATCTCGTCACGCTCTATATTTTTCATGTTGGGAGTTTCTTGAATTTATTGACAGATTTGGAGATAATCGAGGGGGAAGGTTAGAATTTTCTGGCCATTGAAATAGAAGGTGGCGGCTAGGGCTAGAAACCCTAATGGTTTGCAAATGTGAAAAAATGACGGCCTTATATAGAAAATTACGCGATTATATTCACCCGATTTTTTTCCGAACTCCAAATGAAGCGTGCCGTCTGGCATTTATAATGTTTTACCCCCATTCCGAACGCAATGGAATATATATCGAGAGCCAATTCGAAAGTATTTGAAAGATAGATTTTCGAATGGACTATTTAAATTTAAAATTCACTTAAACCGATTTCTACGCATTTTAACTTGCCCTGGACAAACCGTAAATCTGATTGACACGAAATTTGAAAGCATATAATAACTTAACATTACGGATCCGATGAAATTAGTTTCGTCGAAATCCGAGACTGTTTGAAAAATGGCTACTTTTACTCGTTAATTAAATATTAAAATATTCAATTTATGCAAATTAACTTTTAGTTCAATCTTAAAAGTTCTCTAACATCATTCCAATTCAAATAAGATTTAATTCAACTTTATAAATCATTTTTATTCACATTAAATTCAAATTATAATTATTTACGCAATTTCAAATATTAAATTAACAATTTAATTATCCAATTAAATCCTTATATTCGAAATATAAGTTATTCATCTTATAAAATTTACTTGTGCATATTTAAAATCAATTAAATATATGAATTTCAAATGACAGAAATTATGGGTCGTTACATTATTTGTGAGCCTACAAAACCATTAGGATCAGCTGACCCTTAAAGAAGTTACTTGAGGGCAGATATCCCAATAGAATGTCTAATAGAAGTTAGATTATTGATTATGTGTAGTAGGGCAGAATCAGCCAACCATTAATAGTTAGCCAGATAAAACTACAGTGTGGACAGATAGTCCATTGATTTCCTGATTTTTATGCATATATGTATGTGATTTAATTGTTATAATCAGTTTGATTGTAAGACTTTGATTTGCAAAAGATACGCTTTTAAAAGGATATTAATGAGGGGAAATCTGTTTTGCTAAGCAACATAGTCTCATTTAATATTAGTAAATCAAGATGTAATAGTATTATTCACACCAGGTTTTATGTCTGACTCGAAGTTTATATTTTCCCCTTAAACCGTCGAGTGCTCAAAATCTGATTTGAGTAGATTGAGAGTTAAGGACTTTTCAGGTTTAGTAGGTTGGATGAATAAGCTTTAGAAGACGTGCAGGAGGCAAAGCTAGCTATGTAGGAGCTATTTAGTATTATTTCTGCTGTGATGTATTATGAAAGATATGTCTATTTAGTACTCTTATCATCCAAGGGGACATCTTCATATATCGCTCTTAGTGTAATGTGTAATAATTATATTTGATTAAAACCTGGGAATCATTTTGGGATTATGTATCTAAATATGAAATATTGATTTGAAATGTAATAAGAAAAGCTATTTTAAAATCTGTGTTGATTTTATTTCATATTTATGTGCTTATGATATTATGGATACCATTAACATTATCGTATTTTGTCACTTAAAGTTAATAGTATGGATGACAATAGCATCCTTAGCGCTTTGCTTAGAGCCTCAAGGAAGGGGATGTTACTTGTAAGCTCTTATAAATCCCATTAGTGGACAATTAGTCTCGGTCGCTCACAGTGCTCTTCGGCATAACATGAAATTGTACAATCCATTTCACATACAACTCGGCCAGTTTGGCTGATGTTCTACTTAGCTTGATGGGTATAAATCTAGATCTCTTGGTCAACCAATTGTAACACCCCATATTTTTAGTAACATTACTTAATTAGCTAAATAAAATAAAATAATGTAAGGTGATTAATGGATTGAAATTTTTGATCAATAGGGGTGGCGTGCCATGTTAACGAGTAAATCAAAATGAGCTAACATGAAATAAAATTGATAAAGAGTTAGGAAGTGGGCAGGGGCGAAATGGGAACAACGAAAATCTTTATAACAAAAACCTTAAACCCCTTAGTTGTATATTATCTTGTTCATTCTCATTGGCAAATTAAAAACATAGAGGTCGGCCACCATTTTAGAGAACTAGAGGAAGAAAAAACTAAGGAAGAAGGTTAATCAAATCAAAAGCTATTCAAATCCCAAATCTTTAATCTCAAGCTATGGTGAATAATTACTACATCTCATTCTCTTAAATGTTTACGGTTTTAAGTTAAATCCGAAGTGTTTTGCAAGTTTACGCCATGTTTTAACATGATTAAATGTGTATATATATATATATGCATTTTGATGATTTATGTTTGTTTATATAGATTTTATGATATGTTTTGAAAAGAAAACCCTATTAAAGAACATCCAAATGCCTTGCGATTTTCGATTTACATTAGAAATGATATTTTAGAGATGTGTTTCAATTTCCATAATTTTCTAAATGATTGTGGATTTTATATAAATTTCCTAGTGTAGAAAATGATTATTTGGGCTATAAATTATTTATGGCTATTATTTTTTTGGGTCTGAAATTTATATATGTTAGAAAACATATCGAAAATGATTTTTTGTAAAATTTTCCTAAGTGCTTTATTGAATATATAAAATTATTTGAGGTATGAGACTTGAATGTTTTGTATATTATAAAAGGAGAAGGGGTATTTTATAAAATAAAATTATTGTTTTTTTCTAAAATATTGGCAGCACTTTTGAAATAAAGAAATTGAGTGATCAATAAAAATTGGACAAACATGGCAGGTTAGTCAAAAAGTATTTTTCTTTTTAAAGACAAAATTTACTAGTTTTTAGCCCGTCTCGCCACTTTCGGCACCAGGGTTCCGACCTAGACGTTCGCCATCATTGCTTTCTAAACCAATGCACATGGTATCAATATACTTGGTACATAGCGAATTGGATGAAGGAAAAAGGTATAGGCTCGAAACATATGGTTTCGATGGGGTTGAAGCGTGCCTTTGTTTCAAATTGAAAATGCGTATGCTTTGCTTTCGAATACATAGCTTTCGACCTTTTTGGCTTTTGACCGGATCAAATGGTTTAAAGAAATGGTTTCAAGGAGGTTGCGCCTTTGTTTTTAAATATATTCTTTCGATTATGTCGAAGCCCTTTGGTTGCTGCTTTTCTTGCCTTTCGAAGTCAATGGTTTCGAAAAGTATACTTTGTTTTTAAACTTGGCCACTTCTCTAATGCTTTCGGAAGGGTGGTTTTGAATTAAATGGTTTTAATAACCCTTTTTTGCTGTTGAGGTATAGCCCAAATGGTTTCAAAGGATATGGTTTTAATTGGTTTAGAAAGGTGTTTTCCACATGTTTTAAATTGAATATGAATGCTTTCAAATGGTTTGATGTTTACAATGGTTTGATGCTTTCGAAAGGTATTAAATGATGGTTTCAAAGGAGTGTTTCCCCAATGCTTTTGAAGGGTTTAAAGAAAGGTTTCAAAGGGGTGGTTCCCCAATGATTTCGAAAGGTTGAAAGGAAAGGTTTTCCCAAGGTATCGAAGGACAATGTTTAAAGGTTTTAAAAGAAAGATGTTTAAGGTTTTAAAGCTTTTGAAAGGAAGGTTTTCAATGGTTTTGAAAGTTTGCTAAGAATGGTTTCGAAAGGAAGGTTTTGGCCTTTCGGCCTAAGTTAGAAGAAGGGTTTTACTTGGTTTCAAAAGAGATGCTTTCAATGGTTTTGAAAGGGATACTTTCGATGGATACATAAGGGGTATTTTCAAAAGTTAAATGTTTTCATCAACAAAAGGTTTGAGTAAAGTATATATATAACATGGCAAGATGATTTTGAGTAAAGCATAAAGATTATATAATTTCCTTGTTTAAGTATGATTTAAAGGTTTTAGATCAGTTTGAGAAAAGGTTTTCAAGGAAAATTTATAGGAAGGTTTCCCTAAGTAAAATGACCCAGTTATTAGAATATCAGATGAGATTGGTGCAGAGTCACGCCCTTTACATTAGCTATTAGCCCCAGCTAATTTAGTCCAAAAGTCCGATGTGTAGGGCTTTGTCACATGTAAGAATAAAATTATGATTACACATAGAAGGGAATATATGTTTGTATACATATAGGTTATTAGTGAGCCCGTAAAACATTAGGATCAGGTGGCTCTGGGAGATGTTAATTAGGGACAGACTGTCCAGAAGAGAGGCATTTAACTGATAGTTAAGGACATACCATCCAGAAGAGGTGTGTCTAGCAGATGTTAGATTATTTTAATTTATTGTCTTGTAGGTCCGAGTTAGCTAAAAGTTAGTAGTTAGCTAAATAAAACTATAGTGTTTGGACAAACAGCCCGTTTGTTACTTGATATGTAAGTTTACATAAAATGCTCTACAATTTTAACCGGTTTTGGTTGCAGGCTTGTGATTTGTAAAATATATGTTTTAAAAGAATACTAGTGAGGGGAACCCATTTCGCTAAGTGGCGTGGCCTCACTTAGTATCGTATATCCAAGATGTATAGTATTATTCACACCAGGCTTTATGTCTAACTTGAAGTTCATGTTTTTCCCCTTAAACTCTCGGGTGCTCAAAATTGATTTAAGTAGACGGAGGGTTGAGGTTTTACAGGTTTTAGTAGTTTGACGAATAAAGCTTCTAGAGACGAGCATGTGGGTGACGGATAGCTATTTAGGAGTTGCTGTTTTGTTTTGTTTTATTCCGCTGTGTTGTATTTAAGACAGTTATGTCTATGTAGTACTCTAGTCAACTAAGGATGCATCAACATATGTCGCTTTTGGCATATTTATGTAATAAGTATTTTATCTAAACCTAGGAAACGATTATGGGATTATGTAATTCGAATGTGAAACATATGTTCTGAAATGTAATTGGAAAAATGTTGGTTTTAGAAATATGTGATTTTGTTTCATATTCAAGTGCTTTTGATATTATGGATACCATTAACATAGTCGTATTTAGTCACCAGAAGTTAGTACTATGGACGACCGCAGCATCTATAGCACTTAGCTTTTGGCCTTTAGATAGGGGATGTTACAACTTGGTATTAGGGCATAAGTTTATCAAGTACTTTAACTAGAAATGATTTTTGAAAATATAATCCTTAGGAATTAGATAAGATCAGGGTATGAGATAATGCCATAGTTACATACTTATATTTACTATATATAAGTATACGGTATATCTCTATTCTCCTATCTCTATTAGAATATTCTTTGGTATCTCACGAGGCTTGAATATAGATATGGTCGCTAGAAGAGGAAAAGTTAACCTAGGAGGGGACAATACTGCCACTAATGAAAATCCCTGACCCGATACAAGGAGAACCCAAGGTCAGACTCAAGATGAGAATCTTGGTACTAGAGCCCCACAAGTGGATATGGGAGCTATATATCAGTTTTTTGTAAACATGATGCAAGCTGAAATTGTTGATGGAGTGGTTGGAGGAGATGTTGCAGGAGGAGATCAGGAAGCTCCGGTTGTCAACCATTATGCTAACTTGAGTAGAGACTATGCTAGGCTTCGAGTAAAGCTGTTTATTGAAACAGAAGATGCTATAGAAGTGGAGAACTGGTTGCTGCACTATGACAGGATATTTGCTGACTTAGTGCACAATGATGAGCAGAAGATGAGGCTTGCTTTGAGACAGCTTTAAGGAGCAGCTTTATTTTGGTGGAATAGTGTGACGGTTGGAATAAATGAAGGGAAGATGACATGGGCTGAGTTTAGGAGAAGGTTTCAGGAGAGGTTCATGTCGGTGATGGCGTAGTCTGTTTTGATCAGAAAGTTTGCTAAGTTAGAACAAGGAGAAATGTCTGCTTTGGAGTATGCTAGCAAATTTGAAGAGTTGGCTAGATATGGTTATGCCACAGTTGATATAATGATGAAGAGGAATGAGAAGTTCATAAGGAGATTGAAGCCTGAGTTGGTAAGGGCTACCTTACCACATATCAGAGATCCTTGTGATGTGGTAGTGGAGATGGCGTTAAGACATGAAAAGATGCTTGCTTATTTGGAGAAGAAGAACAAGAAGGAGGTCCATGTTGGGAAAGGTCAGAAGAGGAAGTTCTTTCACAAGAAGGGTGCTCAGAGAGGTGTACCAGCGAAGAAAGGGAAGTCTGAAGTGGTCAGTTACAAGTGTGGTAAGAAAGGCCATTATGCTCATGAGTGCCCGACAGGCAAAGGAAAGAAGGTTGCTGAGAAGAAAGGAGTTCGATGTTTCAACTGTGATCAAGTTGGGCACTACAAGAATCAATGCAAAGAGCTCGCTAAGGATGGGAAGGGCAAGGTGTATGCATTGGAGCCTGCTACTTTGAAGCCAATGGCACAGGAGAAAGGTAAGGTAATCTTGGGAGGTACGCTTCAGATCCATGATATGTTTGTTAGCATTTTGTTTGATACGGGTGCATCACATTCTTTTATATCTCGATGTTTGGTAGATAAGATTAACCTAGAACCCACATATTTAGTTACTTCCTTAGGAGTTACAAATCCTATAGGAGGGTATTAGGAATGAAGTGTGACCACTTAGAGTTTGACTTGCTAGGTTACACCTTTGTTTGCAGTCTGCATATATTAGACGTTGTAGGGTTCAGAATCATATTGGGTATGGACTGGTTAAGTGAGTAGGATGCTAGGATATTTTTCTAGGATAGGAAAATATCATTTAGTCACCTGGACTGTACTGATCGGATTGCATATACTGTAGAATTGTGAGGTGAATGCTTTGTTGGGTGTTGTGGAATTGGAAGATGAGTTGAATCGCGTTTCATGGTTAGAGAATTCACAGATGTTTTTGATCCGGTAGTTGGATTGCCACCAAAATGAGCCCTTGAGTTTCAGATAGATTTAGTGCCTAAAGTAGAAGCGGTGAGTAGACCACCAAATAGAATGACGCCAATGGAAATGAGGGATTTGAAGGCTTAGTTGGTGGATCTAGAAGGCAAGAGTTTTATCAGACCGAGTAGTTCGCCTTAGGGAGCAACCATAGTATTTGCTAATAAGTCGGACGGATCGTTAAGGGTATGTATTAACTATCCTAAGTTAAATGAGATAATGATAAAGAATTAATATCTATTATCGAGGATTGACGATTTGTTTGATCAGCTAAGTGGAGCCAAGGTATTTTCTCAATTAGACTTAGCAATAGGTTTCCATCATCTTAGAGTAGCAGAAGATAATATACCTTTGACGGCGTTTAGAACAGGGTATGGATTATATGAATGGTTAGTTATGTCGTTTGGACTTACAAATGCTCTGGCATTCTTTGTGGATTTGATGAACCAGATTTTCCGAGAGCACTTGGATTGGTTCGTGTTGGTTTTCACAGATGATATTCTGATATACTCTAAGAATGAGAAGGAAAGTGAAGTTCATCTTAGAGTTGTGCTTGAGATGTTGAGGCAGTACCAGCTAAAGGAAAAATTTTCAAAGTGCCATTTTTGAAAGAAAGAAGTGAAATTTCTAGGTCATATAGTCTCAGAGAAAGGGTTATCTGTAGATTCGACTAAGATTAAAGTGGTGAATAATTGGAAGAGACCCGAGACAACAATTGAAATAAAGATTTTTCTCGGATTGGCTGGATATTACAGGAGATTTATTTAGGATTTCTCGAGGATAGCAGCAACAATGACTAAGCTAACGCGAAAGGATGTCAAGTTCGTGTGGACCGATAAGTGTAAGGAAGCGCTCCAGAGCTTAAAACACTTGTTGACCCATGCACCTATGTTAGTGGTTCCGGAGGGGAATAAGGACTTGGTAGTTTATACAGATGTGTGTAGTACAGGATTAGAAGCTGTTTTGATGCAGAGAGGTAAGGTGATTGCATACGCTTCTAGACAGCTTAGACCGCATGAGGTTAGATATCCAACGCACGACTTGGGGTTAGCTGTAGTGGTATTTGCATTGAAGGTGTGGAGACATTACTTTTTGGGAGAGAGATTCGAGATTTATATGGATCATAAGTTATTGAAGTACTTATTCTCTCAAAATGAGTTGAACATGAGACAACATAGGTGGTTAGAGTTTTTGGCCACTTATGATTTTAGAATCGAGTACACACCAGGGAAAGGCAATAAAGTTGCAGATGCGCTTAGTAGGAAGCATCAGAATGCAGTGTTGGCTATGATAGCGGATGGAAAGACTTGGAAGCGTTGTCGACTTGCATAGAGCAGTGGAGATCAGAGGTTGGGTCTAGTGGAGAATCTATTATGTTGTCTTGTTTAGAAGTCCGACTAGTATTGATTAAGAAAATTTCTTCTAAACAAGAAGAGGATCCAGTGTCAGTTGAAAGGATCAAGAAATTAAGGGATGGAACAGAGAGCGATGACTTGAAGGATTTCATTCTTGACCAAAGTTGGTGGTTGATAAAGAAGGGTAGATTGTGTGTTCCAGATGTAGGAGACATAAGGAAGGAAGTTTTAGAGAAATGTCATTGTTCGAAGTTCACTATTCAACTAGGAGGAACGAAGGTGTATTAGGATATGAAAAGAAGTTTCTTCTGAGAAGGCATGAAGAGGGATGTTGATTTATGGGTGAAACAGTGTTTGAACTATCAACAGGTGAAAGCCGAGCAACAAAGCCAAGTGAGTTGCTTCAGCAATTAGATATTCCAGTATGGAAGTGGAGTTCTATTTCCATGGATTTCATAGACAGGTTGCTGAGATCTAATAGAGGAAATGAGAGTATATGGGTCATAGTGGATAGATTAACCAAGAGTGCGCATTTCATTCCAGTTAAGTCAACTAGGATGGCACCTATTTTGACTAAGTTTTTTTTGTAGAATATAGTTGGACTACATTGAGTTCCTAGTAGCATGTCAGTGATAGAGATGCTTTGTTCACTTGCGAGTTCTGGAAGATTCTACAGAAGAGTTTAGGAACTAAGCTCAAGATGAGTACCGCTTACCATCCACAGACAGATAGGCAAATGGAAAGAGTTAACAAGATCTTGGAAGACTTGTTAAGAGCTTGTACATTAAACTTCAGAGGATCATGGGAATACCATCTACACCTCGTCAAGTTTTCGTATAACAATAGTTATCACTATTATAGGGTTGACACCGTTTGAAGCTTTGTATGGAAGACCATGCAAATCTCCTACATGTTGGTTAGAGAATGGAGACGGATTAATCCTTGGTCCCAATTTGGTAAGAAAAGCAGCAGAAGTGATTGAGCCGACAAGGGCGAGAATGAAGGAACTTAGTCACGGCAGAAGAGCTGTGCAAAAAGAAGACATAAAGATTTAGATTTCTCAGTTGGAGATCGTGTTTTCATCAAAGTAACACCGATGAAAGGTGTTATCGGGTTCGGGAAGACAGGGAAGTTAGCTCCGAGATTCGTAGGACCGTTTCCTGTTTTAGAGAGGATCAGGATACTTGCATATAGAGTAGAAGTACCAAGTAGTTTGGTAGGAGTCCACGTTGTTTTCCATGTATCTTATCTGAGGAAGTGTGATAAGGATCCAGATACTAGTATAGCACTGACTGTGTTAGAAGATTTAGTTGTGGAACCAAACATGACCATAGTTAGGAAACCTGTCCAAATAGTCACGAGAGATGAGAAGAAGTTGAACAACAAGATAGTCAGATTAGTGTAGGTCCAGTCGAGTGATGATGATAAGGATTGTACTTGGAATACTGAGAGCAGGATTAGTGTAACGACCCAATTTTTCGACGTCCGAAAATCGACATCAATACGTCCACTGTATCAAATGCCGAACAACCGAATGCAGAAAAAACCGAACCACTAGGGTTAAAGAAGAAGGAGGTATAAAAAGAAATAGAAAAAATATCAGAATCTTACAATCACAGCGGAACAATATATAATAGATAAATGACTAAATAATTATACAAAAGAAGTATATCTGTTATATACATTACATCATCAGAGTACAACAAAACTCAAAGCATCAACTAGATAGTTATCATAACCTTTCCTCACAAAACAGACTATGCAGTTAATCATACATAGCGGAATATTCATCAAATACGTGTGATACGTCTCGCCATCCAGCTCGTTTCCTGAGCTCTACATCATCCTTTCCTGTATCTATAATACTTGGTCTGACCCAAGCATTATAGCAAAATAACACCCGAGCCAGTCTGGAAAACCAGAGTGAGAAAACACACCCAATTGGATTATTAAAGTTTCCAAAATCCTTTGAAATCAAAGGTATCTCATAAGACCATGCCACAAATAAACATGCCGGGTTTTTACCTTACGATAACCAAAACATTTTTATCAAATCCGTCTGATATTATAATAGTGTCTATAGAAAGTAAAATAGAATCTAGCTGAAATGCTTGCTTCTCATGTTTTAGCAATAGTTGGGCACAATCAAAACTGTACAGATACTTATTCGAGATTGGATTCCATACAATGGTAGAGCTACAGAGGTACTACCCGTCACAGTATGTGGTATAAATCACCGTACCTAGGATCCACCCTGATCCCCTACAACACAAGACTGAAGCTATCCCTTATTGGATAGTCCGAATAAGATCACCCCGTGATTGGGATCAACAACCGCCCACACAGCCGAAAAAAGAGATATCTAGACAGGGATGACCTTACCCTAATTGGTTCTAGCCACTTAGCCTTGCGTGTACCTCCCCTATTTTAGCCATTCTTGGTGAATGAGGCTTGAGGTTAAGCGTTACCTTTTTAGCACACATTTACTTAGAATACTCATCGTCCTCCAGACGATGTTCTGATAGCATTCGTCCATACAAGTCCGTTCCGGGTTCGAATGGAACCGAAGGCACTACTCCTACCATATCCATTTTGGAATCACCCTCAGGATTAGTAGCTATTAGCCGTTGCACTTCAATGCTCTATCTTCGACTCCAAGCTCTTGTCTTCCTCATGAAAACGTTCAAACCGGATCGAAGTGGTTTTCGAAAAATTAATCCCGATCCCGGTCTCTTCGAAATGATCAGCGCATTGGTCAATTTTGATAGTCGGTTATTTATCTATCAAATAACATCCACAAACAACCATCAGGCCTTAATACTTTTCCAAATTATTTCAAAATATCATCGCAAGATATTTTATACACTTCAATCCTTTGAAAATAGTTTTCAAATCACCTTTCTCTCGTGGAATAAATTTCCACCCAATTGTTTTATTTCCATTGAAAATCACCAAGCCTAACTACTTAGGTTTTAAAGTAATTTAAATCACTTATCCAAAAATATATACTTTAAAATACTTAAAATACAAATTATTTTAAAACACTTTATTTAAAATACTAGTTATGAAATATTATAATAATTTCTCATGTAAAACTTAAGCCAAAACTAATTTTAAAATAAATGTTATTCTTTATGGTATAAATATTAAATAATTATCCTTAAAATATAATACTAGTTAAACCTTTCAAATAATTTACTTATATAATTAACTTAATAAATATTTACTTTAAAAAAAATTAATAACTAAATAATAAGTTCATTTTAAAACATTTTTAAAACCACTTTAAAACCTCAAACTTATACTTGTAAATCTTTCTTTGAAAATATACTTGGCTTTTCAGGGAAATACACTTTCCATTTCCACACGTTTTAAAAATAAACCATAATTTATTTTTAAAACAAATTACCCATTCCTTTATAAATTCCACCGTGAGTTTGTACTTTCAAATATCCACTAATATCTTATTTAACTTTATGAACCTAGTTTATAAATTCCATAGTCTCATTCTCTTTTTAAATCACAGTTTCAAACACTAGATCAATTTCCAAATCGATCTCCAAAATTTACTCCATTTTAAAATAAATTTCTTTACTTCTCCAATTTATTTCAAAAACCATTAATTTAGATTCATCCTTTTATTATGATTTCAAATCTTATTTAAACTGAAAATACCAATTTCATACTTTTTCCCAAAATTCTTCTTATCTCTCCCAAACTATTTTTAAACCTTGAATTTAAAAACAAATCCTTTATTTCTTTAAATAATATCACTTAAGTTTAAAAATTCATTTATTCCCATTCATTTAAAAATATCCTTTCCCATACTCGGAATTTATTTATTAGAATTTAAAAATCAACTTTTTACCCTTTCCCAAATTCATTCTTTAATTTATCCAATTTCACTATATTTATTTTACTTAAAAATTTCCCTTTTTATTTCCTTTAAAAATCCAAACTTATATATTTTCCTCCTCTCAAATACTAATACATATATTCAACCAAGTCTTAACATTCAATAATTTCAATTTGCAATATAATCAACAAGATCATCACAGATTAACACATAAATACATCGTTGAATATAAAATAAATTCAACGTTTTGAGGAACGCAGCTGGATCCCTCCAACTTACTTCCCTACATCCATAGATGTTAGCACAACAAATAAAATACCAATCACGCTTCAAGGCGAGATATCGTGGTATAAAGGGTCATCCGCTATTATGCGGGATGCATATGGCCTCAACCGCTATATAATGCGGGAAATCAATCACTCCAGTATGTATATATACTACTATATAAAATATACCACTTCCAAATTGATAATAACACATTAATTCAAGCAATCTATCCAATAAATTTGACTATCTAAATTTTAATGGTAATCCAAATGAGTGAGATTAATTCACCTTTTGATTTTATTGTTTGCAACCCAATCCATCTTGACTTGATTCTCCATGATTTAAGACCTTGTATAGCATTATAGGTTTTATTAATATTCAAACTAATCGAACAATTAATTTTCCATTTGAAAATTTTAATTAACAAATAATTTATAAATTTCAAAAATCTAATTTTGTATAGAATTTATAGAAGATATAAAATTGATTTTTATTTAAATTTAGTATATATAAATATATATATGGATAAAATTTAAAAAAAATAAGGATTTTTAAATGTTGAAAGATATTTTATACAACCTCCTATAATGAACTTAAGAAATGAATGGTGGAATTCTTAAGTAAATTTGGAATTGAGAAATATATTAAGTTATTATTTGAATGAAGATTTAACAAAAGTCAGGACGTTACAATTATAGACGCTTATCCTGATTTGTTTGATGGTATGTTTTACCTTTGATTATTTTATTGTGTACCTTATCACAATTTCGAGGACGAAATTCTTTAAGGAGGGAAGATTGTAACACCCCATACTTTTAGTAATATTATTTAGGATATTTTATTAGCTAAATAAAATAAAATAATGTAAGGTAATTAATGGATTGAGATTTTTGATTAATAAGGGTAGCCATGCCATGTTAATGAGTAAATCAAAATGGGGTAACACAAAATAAAATAGATAAAGGGTTAGGAAGTAGGCAAGGGCAAAATTAGAACAAGGAAAATCCTTATACTCTAAACCTCAAAGCCTTTAGCCATGTATTCTCTTATTCATTCTCATTTGCAAATTAAAAACATAGAGGCCGACCACCATTTTAGAGAACTAGAGGAAGAAAAAGCTAAGGAAGAAGGTTAATCAAATCGAAAGCTATTTAAATCTTAAATCTCTCAAGCTAAGGTGAATAATGGCTACATCTTATTCTCTTAAATATTTCAGTTTTAAGTTAAATTCAATGTGTTTTCCAAGTTTATGTCATGTTTTTAAATGATTAAATGTATACATATGCTTGTTGATGATTTATGTTTGTTTATATAGATTTTATGATATGTTTTGATAAGAAAACCCTATTAAATGACATCCAAATGCCTTGCGATTTTAGATTTAATCAGAAATGATATTTTAGATATGGGTTTCAATTTTCATAATTTTCTGAATTATTGTGTATTTTATATAAATTTTATAGTGTACAAAATGATTATTTGGGCAATTAATTATTTATGGCTCAATAATTATTTATTTGGGTCTGAAATTTATATTTGTTAGAAAACATATTGAAAATGATTTTCTGGAATTTTTGCAGAATTTTCCTAAGTGTTTTTATGAATATAAAAAATCAATTGAAGCATGAGACTTAAATGTTTTATATATCTATAAAAGGAGAAGAGGTATTTTATAAAATAAAATTATTGTTATTCTGAAATACACTTTTGAAATAAAGAAATTTAGCAATCAATGAAAATTTAACAAATATAACAGGTTAGTCAAAAAGTATTTCTCTTTTAAGTTAAACATAATTTATTTATTTCTAGCCTATTTCGCCACTTTCGGCACCAGAGGTTCCGATCTAGATGTTTCGCCATCATTGCTTTTGAAACCAATGTGCATGTTATCAATATACTTGTTACGTAGCGAATTAGATGAAGGCGAAAGGTATAGGGTCGAAATGTATGGTTTTGATAGGGTTGAAGCATGCCTTTGTTTTTAATTGAAAATGCGTTTGCTTTGCTTTCGACTGTATAGCTTTCGACTTGGTTGGCTTTTGACCGGGTCAAATGGTTTAAAAAAATGTTTGTTAGGAGGTTGGGCCATTGTTTTTAAATATATTAGGTCAAAATCCTTTAGCTTCTGCTTTTCTTACCTTTCAAAGTCAATGGTTTCGAATAGTATACTTTGTTTTTAAACTTGGCCACTTCTCCAATGCTTTCAGAAGGGTGGTTTTGACTTAAATAGTTTTAATGATCCTTTTTCTTTGTTGAAATATAGCCCGAATGGTTTCGAAGGAGATGGTTTCAATTGGTTTCGAAAGGTGTTTTCCACATGTTTTAAATTGAACTCAAATGCTTTCAAAAGGTTTGATGTTTACAAAGGTTTGATGCTTTCACAAGGTTTTGAATGATGGTTTCGAAGGGGCGTTTCCCTAATGCTTTCGAAGGGTTTAAAGAAAGGTTTCAAAGGAGTGGTTCCCCAATGGTTTCGAATAGTTGAAAGGAAAGGTTTTTGAAAGGTGTCGAAGGGCAATGTTTAAAGGTATTAAAACAAAGATGTTTAAGGTTTTAAAGCTTTCAAAAGGAAGGTTTTTCAATGGTTTTGAAAGATTTCTAGGAATGTTTCGAAAGAAAGGTTTTGGGCCTTTGGCCTAAGTTAGAAAAAGGTTTTACTTAGTTTCAAAAGAGGTGCTTTCAATGGTTTTGAAAGGGATACTTTCAATGGATTCAAAAGGGGTACTTTCAAAAGTTAAACGTTTTAATCGACAAAAGGTTCGAGTAAAATATATATATATATAACATGGCATGTTGACTATGAGTAAAGCATAAAGATTATATATTTTCCCTATTTAATTTTGGTTTAAAGGTTTTAAATCAGTTTGAGAAAAGGTTTTCAAAGAAAATTTATGGGAAGGTTTCCCGAAGTAAAATGACTCAGATATTAGAATACCAAATGGGACTGGTATAGGGTCGCACCCTATAAATCAGCTATTAGCCCAGCTAATTTAGTCCAAAGTACAATGTATAGGGCTTTGTCACATGTAAGACTGAAATTATGATTACACATAAGAGGGAATATATGTTTGTATACTGATAGGTTATTGGTGAGCCCGTAAAACCGTTAGGATCAGGTTACCTTAGGAGATGTTAAGTTAGAGACAGATCATCTAACAGAGAAGCATTTAATAAATATTTAAGGACAGAAGAGTTATGTCTAACAGATGTTAGATTATTTTGTTATATTCTCTGGTAGTGCCAAGTCAGCTAAGGGTTAGTAGTTAGCCAAACAAAACTATAATGTTTAGACAGATAGTCCATTTGTTACCTGATATGTAAGTTTACATAAAATGCTTTGTAGTTTTAACCAGTTTTGGTTGTAGGTAATGATTTGCAAAAGATATGTTTTAAAAGGATATTAGTGAGGGGATCCGCTCATTCCTTTAAGCAACATGGTCTCATATAATATCGTACAACCAAGATGTATAATATTTTTCACACCGGGCTTTACGTCTGACTCGAAGTTTATGCTTTTCCCCCTTAAACTATCGGGTGCTGAAAATTGATTTGAGTAGGCTGAGGGTTGAGGTTTTACAGGTTTTAGTAGGTTGACGAATAAAGCTTCTGAAGACGAGCGTATGGCTAACGGATAGCTATTTGGGAGTTGCTATTTTGTTTTGTTTTATTCCGTTGTGTTGTATTTAAGACAGTTATTTCTATATAATACTCTGGTCAACCAAGGGGGAATCGTCATATGTCGCTCTTGGCGTATTTATATAATAAGCATATTTTTTCAGAACCTGGAAAACAATTATGGGATTATGTAATTTGAATGTGAAACATATGTTTTGAAATGTAATCAGAAAAATATTATTTTTGGAGATCTGTGATTTTTTTCATACTCTGGTGCTTCTAATATTATGGATACATTAAAATAGCCGTATTCAGTCGTCGAAAGTTAATACCATGAATGATTGCAATATCTGTAGCGCTTAGCTTTGGGCCTTTAGATAGGGGATGTTACACTGATCCACTATGACACAGATGCTGTCGTACCCTGCTTGAGTCCTTGGCAATCCACATATGAATTCCATCGATATCTGCTCCCACTTCCACTCGGGAACTTCAAGTGATTGCAAAAGACCACTCTTTTCTTTTGTTCTACCTCTACCATGTGGCAGTTCATACATTTCGGTATGAATGTCCCGACGTTCTTCTTCATCCCTTCTGAATAATAGGTCTATCTCATATCATGGCACATCTTATTACAGTTAGATGTATTGTCAACTTGGAATGGTGGCACTCTTTGAGCACCTCATCTCTCACTCTGTCAACCTCAGGAACAACCAATCTCCCACTCTTACGAAGCCAACCGTCTTGGTTGAGTTCGTACTGTCTCATGTCCTTAGACTCTACCTCCTCTTCAATCTTGAAAATGATCTCGGCTAATCTGGCATCACGCCTCTGACTAGTACCAATCCGCTTTATAAAAGTAGGCCTAATGGTCAAGCTTGCCAACATCTATGGCTCTAATTTGAAATGAGATCTAAAGTCATAATCATCAATATACTCCAACTATTTCATTCTAGGAACATTGCTCCCAAACTGACATATCTTTTACTTAGTGCATCGACGAGCACATTCCCCTTACCAGGTGTATTGGAAATCCAAAGTCGTAAGCGGCTAAGAATTCCAACTATCGCTGCTGTCGAAAGTTGATATCCTTCTAAGAGAAAAGGTGCTTCAAGGATTTTAGGTCTGTGAATAGCTCAAACCTTTCCCTTATTAATATTGCCTCTAAATCTTCAAAGAAAATATTGTCGCCACCAACTATAAATCATGAGTAGGATATTTCCTCTCATACAACTTTAGTTGTCAACTAGTTAGGCGACAACTTTTCCTTTTTGCTTCAGTACCGCACCCAATCCAGCACTATAGGCATTTGTGTATACTGTCAGCTCCTCATTCCCGCTTAGAATGGTCAATATAGGTGCATGTCTCAACCTCTTCTTCAGACTCATAGATGCCTGCTCACATCTCGCATCCCAATTTAAAGTCTGATTTTTCTGTGTAAAATTGGTTAATGGTGCGGCTTCCTTCAAGAAGTCCTTTATAAAACATTTATAATATCCGCCAGTCCTAAGAAACTCCTCACATCAATAGCATTCCTGGGTTGGCTCCAACCCTGAACTACCACCACTTGGCAGGATCTGCTACGATATCCTACTCAGAGATGACGTGACCTAAGAATCTCACTCTCCTTCTACAGAAGTGGCACTTTAAAAACTTTTCTTTCAACTTGTGCTTCCTTAACACTTCGAGTATAGACCGCAATTGCGTCTTGTGTTTCTCCTCTGTCTTAAAATAGATCAAGATGTCATCTATGAACACGAGTACAAATTTGTTGAGCCGATCCCTGAAGATGCGGTTCATAAGATCAATAAAGTATGCCGGAGCATTGGTTAGCTCGAATCGCATAACCAACCATGCATAGAAACCAAATGGAGTATGAAACATGGTAATCGACCCACTCTTCTTTGCTATCTTCAACTGGTGAAATCCTGTCGCCAAATCTAATTGGGAGAAAACATTCGCACCATGGAGCTGATCGAACAAATCGTTAACACGTGGGAGTGATTACTTGTTCTTCCTCATCACTTTATTCAACTCATAGTAATCAACACATAATCTAAGTGAGCCATCCGGCTTAGTGGAAAATACTATAGGTGCACCCTACTCAAATATACTCCTACAAATGAACCCCTTTCTCAACAGGTCATTTACTTGCACATCCAACTCCTTCTTCTCTCTAGGTGCCATATTCCTTAATGGCATAACTATAGGTCTGGCATCCTTCGTCAAGTCTATACGAAACTCGATCTCTCTATGCGTTGGTAATCCGGTCACTTAATCACATATGTCTGGATATTCTCTAATGATAGGCATGGAAGACACATCATCTTGTGGAATCTTAAGTGAATATAGAATGCCAACCATAACCCATCCTCTAGCAGGCAGTCAATCACTACCATCCGCCCTTCCATGACCCTAATTGCCACCAACAGCTTCTCTCAATCTAATACTGCCATGCATATTTTCTTAGCCAGTCCTTTCCCAAGATAATCCTGAACCCAACAAAATTCAAATTAAAACAATCAAAAAAAGAGCATCTATGACATTATAAGACCGAACCACGATAAACCATACACAGGCTAGTGGAGCCGCTATCAAGATTCGTTACATTCAACGGTCGGTCAACTATTTCGGGTTTCAATACTAGCCTATCTACTAGGTCATGAGATATAAAGGAATATGAAGCCCTGGTATCAAATAGAACACATATTGGGACATCATAAAGGGAAAAAATACCATGAATGACAAAGCCATTCCGTTTCTCTTTCGCCGAGGGAGCACTCGACGAAGTCGAAACAACATCTAAAGCATATGTCTTCACAACCTGTTTCAGCTACAGTGGTTCTCGACAATTCTTTAGTGTATACCTAGGCTTGCTACAGTTTTAACACTTCCTCTTCCTATCAACCTTGTAGTGTTTGATCATATGACCCTTTTATCCACAACCATAACAAATAGGATCCCATTACCCTTCTCTGAGCATCCTTCTCATTCTTTCCCCGAGACTACTTCCTCTTTCCCAATCACTTCTTCTTGTTGCTTCCTGCGCTCTACTGCAATTTTGGATTTTCCTTAACAACAATAGCTAATTTGGACTTAGGGTATAAAATCTCTCGGCAAAGTGCTTTCTCAATGAGTCTCTCAAATGGCTCATCAATATGACTCACCGGCTTCTTCCCTAAATAGTCGTCCAAACCCACAATGAACTTCTTGTTCTTGCTCAATGGAGTATCGGTGAAAGATATCCCATACTCCGACAAGGCATCGAACGCAGCAATACATTCAGTAATGGATAAATCTCCCTACTTAAGATCAACGAATTACCTAAATGGTATCGATTTATGAGCAATCGAAACAAACTTCTCCTCAAACCTAGTCTTGAATTGATCCCAAGTGAACTGATCATCGGGTATAGCAGTAGTGGTAGTATTCCACCAATTAACTGCCCACCCTTGAAGTTGTCTAGAGGTCAACCTTCTTTTTATGGCATCATCAATCTCCATATCCAAAAATACGCTCGCATGTGTCCAACCAATCCCACACTTCGATGGCAGACTCCATCCCAAGGAATGATGTGCCTCCCAAAGTAGAATAATCTTTGCATAGCTTGGCGAAATCAGCCCTCGGCGCTTGCGCTTGAGCACCACCACCAATAGAAACATCCAGAGCGGCCGCTTGGGCATTTTGAAGCATGTTTGTCATCATTATGTTGAACATAACCTGCAAGTCAAGATTAACAGCCCGAACCCGCTTGTAATGACCTTAACTTTTAGTAACATTATTTAGGACATTTAATTAGTTAAATTAAATAAAATAATGTAATGATTAAGGGATTGAGATTTTTGTTAATAGAAAGGTAGCTGTGCCATTTATACAAAAGAACTAAAGAGAAAATGAAATAAATTGTTAGGGAAATAGGCAAGGGCAATATAGGAGTAAGTATTATTCTCATACCCTAAACCCTTAAGACATATTCTCACGTTCATTATTCACATTCACAAACTAAAACAAAAGCTAGAGAGGCCGACCACCATTAAGGGGTAACCAGAAGAAGATAAACAAGATTTTAAGAGGAAAGCTTAAGCAAGTTAATCAAAGATCAAATCTCAACTCCTTAATCACAAAGCTATGGTGAATAATGACTACATCTCACGTTTTTGATTGTTTTTGTTTTTGAGATCAATTTCGAATATTTTGAAGAGTACATTGCCATGTTTTTTATTGTTAAAATGGATATATATATATATGCTTGTTGATGATTACATCTCACATATATGTTTGTTGATGATTTATGCTAATTCATATATATATTTTATGGTGAGTTTTAGATTTAAAAACCAATTAATTGACATCCAAATGCCTTGCGATTTTGAGAAAAGGTTAGAAATTATATTCTGGAAATGGGTTTCAAATTTAATATTTTTATGAATTAATGTGGATTTATTATAAATTTTCTAGTGGAGAAAATAGTTATTTTGGGTTTAAATTAGTTATGGCTATTTTATGATGACTTTGGGTCATAAATTAATATATGAGAGACAATATATTAAAGTGCATTATGGAAATTTTTATAGATTTTTCCTAATTGTTTTAATAAACACATAAAATTATTTAAGGTATGGGACTTAAATGTTTTATATATTTGTAAAAGGAGAAGGGGAATTTTGTAAATAATTTAAATTGCTCATTTCAAAAATTTGGCAGTACTTTTAGAAAAGAAATTAGTAACCAATCATGTTTTGATAAACAACGCAGGTCAGTTGAAAATAATTGTTTTAAAAAGTTAAAAAATCAGTTTATACATGCTTTATACATGTTTTGCCACTTTTGGCACCTAGCTTTCGACCAAGTACTTCCGTCTCCATCGCCATTGAAACCAATGCACATGATATCAAATGTTTGGTATGCATCGAATTGGACTGATGCGAAAGGTATGAAGTTGAAACAAGGGGTTTCGAAGGGGTCGAAGCCTTACCTCGCTTTTAAAAGAAAATGTGCCTGCTTTGCTTTTGGAAATGATGCTTTCGACTTAGTTAGCCTTGGACTTGGTTAAATGGTTTTAAGGAATGGTTCCGAAAGAGGTTGCGTGTAAATGCTTTCGAAGGGGTCGAAACCCCTTGCTGCCACGTTCCACCTTCCAAAGCAAATGGTCTTGGAAGGGTTACATGTTTTTAAAACTTAGCCACTTCTCCAATGCTTGCGAAGGGTTGATTTCGACACCATCACTTCTTTACTAAGGAAATAGCTTTCGGAAGCATGCTTTCGACTTAGTTGTTTAATGACCCTTTTATTCTGTTGAAAGTTAAACCCAAAAGAGTTCGAAACAAATAGTTTTAAATGGTTTCGAAATATTATACCACATGTTTTACTTGAACCCAATGCTTTCAAAAGGTTTATTTATAGAAAAATATATGAATTCTTTCAAAAGGTTTTAAATGATGGTTTTGAAGGGATGGTTCCCCAATGGTTTCAAAAGGTTTTAAATGGAAGGTTCCAATTTTTTCAAAAGCCAATTCTTACAGTGTTTTGATAAGAGGATGTCTAAGGTTTTAAAGCTTTCGAAAGAAAGTTTTTCAATGTTTTTGAAAGGTTTATTAAGAGTGGATTCGAAAGGTACGTTTTGACATTTTGGAGAAGATTATAAAGCAAAGTAGTTAATTGGTTTCGAAAGGGGTGCTTTCAAAAGTTTAAATGTTTTCATCAACAAAGTTTTGTGTAAAGTATATATAACATGGCAAGGTGATTTGCATAAAGCATAGAGTGTATTTTCCTTATTTAAAGTATGATTTAAAGGTTTAAATAAATTGAGAGAAAATGTTTTTAAGGAAAATTTTATGGGTAGATGACCTTAAGTAAAATGACTCGGATATTAGAATACCAGATGAGACTGGTACGGGGTCAAGCCCTATTCTTTAGCTACTAGTCCCTAGCTAATATAAGTCCAAATTTCCAGTGTGTAGAGCTTTGTTACAGGTAAGACTAAGAGAGATAGGTGATTGTGAGCCCGCAAAACCATTAGGATCATTTGACCCTGGAAGAACTAAGTTAGGGATAGACCGTCCAAAAGAGGAGTATCTCATAGAAGTTTGATTATTTGTTTATGTTTCTGGTAGGACCGAGTCAGCCAAACAAAACTATAGTGCTCTGACTGATAATCCATTTGTCACATGATTTACATGCTTTCAGGGTACTGATATTATTATTTTTAACCAGTTTTGGTTGCAGGACTAAGATTTGCAAAAGATATGTTTTAAAAGGATATTAGTGAGGGGAAGCCCATTCGACTAAGCAATGTGGTCTCACATAATATCATATAACTGAGATGTGTAGTATTATTCACACCAGGCTTTATATCTGACTCGAAATTTATGTTTTTCTCCTAAATTCTCGGGTGCTCAAAAATGATTTGAGTAGGCTGAGGGTTGAGGATTTTCAGGTTTTAGTGGGTTATCGAATAAAGATTACAAAGACGAGCAGGAGGCTGATGCTAGTTATATTTAGGAGTTGTTTTATTCCGCTGTGTTGTATTAAACTTGTTATGACTATTTAGTACTCTGGTCAACCAAGGGGGCATCTTCATATGCCGCTCTTGGCATATTTATGTAATAATTATATTTGGTCAGAACCTGGGAAATGTTTGGGATTATGTAACTAAGATATGAAATGTTGTTTTGAAATGTAATCAGAAAAGTGTTTTAATCTATAATGATTTTATCTCACATTCAAGTGCTTCTGATATTACGAATACCATTAACATTACCATATTTGGTCACCGGAAGTTAATACCATGGATAACTGCAGCATCTGTAGCGCTTAGCCTCAGGCTTCCATATAGGAGACGTTACACCGTTCCTTCCTCAACTCCTAAAAGGGAGTTCCTAAAAGTATTTCTTGTTTGTTGGCTCCTTTTCGATCTGTAACAAGAATGATCACTCTCTCAAAAATAAAACTGTGTCAACGGTACTCATGTTTGCATGCGACTTATACACTATATATATGCTATTATATAGTTTTGAAAATAAAAATATATAACAAGTACGCGCTCTCGTGTGTGTGTATATATATACATATATACACACACACATTCTCGATTCAATCTAGGGTGACAACTCCTTCCCCATCTCTAGTGAATAATGGTATCCCTTGGGTTAAGCAATGCAACCTAAGCTTTGATACCAAATGTGATGACTGTCCTACACTACTAGCACCCAATATACCTAAGATAGTTCACTGTTGTCGTTTCGATCAATATAGGATGATCATCTGAGTTTAAAAAAGACATCATAGGTCCTGTATTATATCTCACAACACATGCAATAAAATATAATATCACAAATATAAAACTGGAGAGACGGTGATAACTAAGTGATCCAAATACCAAAGTACAGATGCATAGAGTTATATGTCATGAAATAGAGTTTATACAACATAAATAAACTCAAATAACTATCTCATGCTACTAATAATAAGCGAATACCACCAAGGCTCCACAGTGTTACATAGCAGAATAAGTATAGAAATCCATATATAATACGAGATAGCTTCATCCTGCTCTTCCTCTGCACAAATACTGCATCACACCTAGACCTGCTATCTAGTCTACTCATTTAAGAGCACCTGAGATAGTAAGAAAAGCATAAAACCTCGAGTCAGACAATAGTCTTGTGTGAGTGGTAAATGAATCTCAAAATACTTTACAAGTCGACATAGTAAGGAGCAAGGTATATAAATCATACCTGACCATTCCTTGCAATCAAAAAGTTAGCACATAATAACATAATACGCTACTATACATGTTATAAAGGTGTAACATAACCAAGTGTGATAAAGGATGTCTAGGTCTCCTTATCTCAACTATTTATCTCTGATGACAACCCTAAATTGATAGGTGACTTGTGAAACAACCATAACAGACATAGCGTCCATCAAACAATACCAACTGTCACTCAGTGTACGCTATATATATGATAACTCATATGACCATTCTTCCACCAAGGACTAATGGAAATCCTAGTTTTCCATTGTACTCTCTTTAGCCTAAAGTTAGTACTAGACCAATTCTTCTGGTCCAGGGCAAGTTGATCCATTCTTCTGTTCCGGGGTAGCCATTCTTCACTACCCATGAACGTTCTCACGATACCCTTGCTTTGAGTACAATAAAAAATACTCCGAGTATCAAAGATCTCTTAGTACACATATCCGAGCCCTTCTTATGCTCCAACTAGCTTCCATTATCTTGGAGAAACCATTCCACGTCCCTCCATTCAATGAATCCTTTCTTTATCGAGCCATTGTTCTTGAGTCACCATTCTACATTTCTTATTCTACAACTCCTTCATCGAGTTGCCATATTTGGAGCCTAGCTTCATTCAACATCGAGCTACCGTCCGAACACTAACGTTCATCATGTTATTTCATCACCATTAGTCATCATGCAAATGAGCCCACACCTCCAGCATGACCTCTGGAACCTCTATATTCATCTCCAGAAGTTCCACTTCCATTAGACCTTTCTCCTAAATTTAGTGCCGAATTAGCCCTTAATTCGTCAGGCCTGGTTTCGTTGCTAGCTTAAGCCCTTAACTCATTATCAACTAAAGTCCTTAACTCATCATCAATTCAATTCCTTAACTCATCATCAACTCAAGTCTTTGACTTGTCACCAACTTAAACTCATGACTCATCACCAAATCAAGTCCTTAATTCATCATCAACTCTTATACTTAGCCAATTTCCTTCACCGTGCTATGAAACAACTCATCTGGCCAAGCATTGTCCAACCATGCCAAAGATCGAACCATTAGAGTTTCCACCTACATTTGGTGCCAAATTTAAGCCCCTTAATTCGATACTGAATCTAATTCTTAGATGATTTGGGGATGCGAATTAGCATGTAGGCTTCCTTTATACACTAGAGCTCCTCTACTAAGTTTCGTCCAATTCCAACCAAGTTTGCCTTCGATTTGTCCAATTCTCTCGACCTATCTGCCTAACATCCAAAACACTAGCAAATAACATCAAGGCACCACATACAATCATAGATAATCTTGCATATTCATCCGTTTATCCATACAATACATGAGAATATGGCAATTAAACTAGTTCTAGTCTCGATCCAAGTTTTACATTAAAATATGAATACAAATAATGGAAATTACACTAACATGTGGATATGAGTAAATGGATCATAAAACCCATTTCTAAAATCATTTTAAAGTCTTATATTTCTGATTATAACATACATAAACAAGTGGTTCAAGTTAGGAAATCATTCTAGGTCCAAAAACATGTTAAAACGACCATTTTGACTATATAATTAAATATAGATGAGTGAGAGGTCAAGAACCACTCACCAACTACCCAAAATATCAATTTTTTTCCTTAGATCCGAAGTGTACAAAAAGGAAGAAAGACCCAAATCAATAGAAATGATAATCTCCAGTTTTTATATGTTAATCTCCTCTATAATCAATGATTTAGCTAGGATTAGTAAGGAAAAAAATGTGACTTTTGATGAAATTAGGGTTAATGGAGGCTTAGAACTATTTTGGGAAAGAAGGAGACAACTTAAGTCAGTTCCAAGAGCCTACTATTAGCACAAATTTCGAAGTGGGTCAACAAGCCTATGTTTAGAGTTAGTTAATTACCCATTAAAACTGGCCAGCAATAGCCAAAACCTAAATCTGCGATAACTTTTAGATGACATATCCGTTTTTCTATTATGACCACTCTATGGAATAAAAAACCATTATCCTGAAGCAATGAAAGTGATTTGATACCCTAATTCAACTCCTATCAAAAATTATGGTCCAAACAAAATTTTTAGGGCTAAAACGGTCACATAGAAATTCGAAAAAAATAATATATGTGAAAAATGTCGCTAAGAGTCACTTTCCAAAATCTTAAAGTCATACGAATAAAATGAAAATATTTTACGATTTATCAATACATAAAACATGGGTCGTGACATAGGCATCGACTGAGATACTTTGTTTACTAGTGTGTTTTGGAAGAGTCTGCAAGGGGTATTAGGTATTAATCTTAAGATGAGTACTGCTTATCACCCACAGACTGATGACAGACAAAGAGAGTCGATAAGGTACTTAAAGATTTATTGAGAGATTGTGTACTAGATTTTGGTGGGTCATGGAAGACCATTTGCACTTAGTTGAGTTTTTCTATAATAATAGTTATCAGACTAGTATAGAAATGTTGCCTTTTGAAGCTTCGTATGAAAGGCTATGCAAATCACCAGCATGTTGGTTAAAGACTGGAGAGAATATGGTTTTTGGTCCAGATATGGTAAGAGAAGCCAAAGAAAAGATTGAGTTGATCCGAGCATAGGTGAAGGAAGCTCAGTCTAGGCAGAAAAGTTACGTTGATAAGAGGCATAAAGATCTAGAGTTCTTAGTTGGAGACCATGTGTTTGTTAAAATATCATTGATAAAGAATATGGTATGGCTTGGAAAGACTGGGAAGTTGGCACTGAGATATATAGATCCATTTTCTGTTGTAGAGAGGACCGAGAAACTCTCTTATAGAATAGCGTTATCGAACAAAGTCTGTAATATGTTTTATGTTTCTCATCTTAGAAAGTATGTGCATGATCCAAAGGCTACAACTACTCTGACTGCATTAGAAGACTTGTTAGTGGAACTTGATATGACTTTTGTTAGACAACCAGTTCGTGTTGTGGCAAGAGATGAGAAGAGGTTGCGTCACAAGATATTCAAGTTAATGAAAGTCCAGTGGAGTGACAACGAGAAAAACTACACTTGGGGTTTGAAGACAGGATTAAAGAGACTTATCCTGCATTGTTCTGATGGTATGTTCTATATTTGCTGTATATAGACTTTAAGCTAGTCAGGTCGGCTAGTATTGGTGTTAGGTATGTTACAGATGTTTGCATAATGGATCTGCTTATTATTATGCTTAACAAAATTTCGAAGACGTAATTATTTAAGAGGGGAGCTTGTAACATCCTTACTTTGATTAACATTATTTAGGAGATGAAATTAGATAAATGAAATAGAATAATGGATGTGTAGTAAAAAAAAAGAAGGATGAGATTTTATAATTAACAAGGTCGGTCTTTAACTAATCAACTATTAAGACTATTTTAAAATTGAAGACATAAAGAATATGTGAGGAGGAGAATTAGGAATAGATCTTTCTTTTATCCCTTAAACCCTCCCTCTCCCATATCATACTCATTTTTACAAGTGCAAAACAATCAATGGAAAACGTAGGGAGCTCGACTATTAAACAAGAAGAATAGAAGAAGAAAGTTAAGGAAATTTCAAGGGAAGACATTCTCCATCAAATCTCAACTCCATTATCCAAATTAAGGTAAGTAGCAATAAACCATCTTATTTTTATGCCTGTTTGATTTCAGATCTGATTGGTTTTCATTCGTTGATGATGTTATGATGTGCCATGATTGATTTTACCATTGGTTGGTTAAATTATAAATTATTGGAATTTTATAAAAATATTATGATTGGTTTATGGTCAAAACCTTAGTTTATGATCTTCAAACGATTTGATTTTTGAGTATGTTGTGTAAAACATAATTTTTAAGATGGGCTTTTAGTTCGTAATTTTTTCAAATTAATGGGAATATTTTATGAATTTCCCAAGGAAGGAAGGACATTTATTTCAGGTTTAAATTATTAAAAATAAATAAATAATGATTTTGGTCCTGAAATTTTTATATGGTAAATAATATGTTAACTCTAATTTTTAGTGAATTTTTATGATTTTTCCCAAGAAATTATGATTTTATGTGGGTTTATTACGTTAGAAAATCTTATAAATAAATATTAAATAATTAATATTATTTGATGGGTGAGAAATTTTTTTGGAAAATAAAACCATAAGCGATAGTTTTTCTAAAAAGATTTGGGTAAAGTATAGTATTATCTAGTAAAAATTTGATAAAGAATAAAAGTTGGTAAAAATGAATTGCTTTTAATAGAAATAAAACAGTTTTTATGATAATTACGACAATGCCATTGGTATGCGACATTGCCATAACGTTTGACATTAACTCTAGATGGTATCATTTTACAGCTGCAAGCGATATCAGAAGTAGGCGGCATTGACATGAAGCAATGCATGTGATACTTATGCTGGAAGTATGTGATGCACTGAGTCATGCATCCACCATTGACTTTATGAGAATACCGCATCGCATGGGTATATGATATTGATGTCATGATTTATCAAAGTTGACAATTTTCAACATTCTTAAATTTATGCCGCATGCTTTTTATTTGACACCATAGTCTAAGACAGTGATGTCAGTAGTATTACTTATGAGATAGAAGTATTATGGCAACAATGCCGCCCATATCTACATACTTTCGACATTGATATAAAATGGCTATAATGCCGGCTATTATCAAGTACGATATTCTATTTTATAGCAGAATAGTAGTCCAATTTTATAAAATCTTTATCAACTTTTTTACGACATTGATGTCGGAAGTCAACAATGTCGCTCTTATTGTTTTAAAACCGCAGGATATAAATGGTTTATGATAGTGATGCCGCACGTCATCAATGTCGACTTTTATGTATTTAAAGGATAAAAGGCTATATTTAATAGGTACAGTGACTTATAAACTTCTATGTTACGACAACACTGATTTTGACATTATAGCCTTATACTTTTACAAAACCAGATTTACCTTAAAAGCTTTTATATGAAAGGACGCGACATCCCATGTCGGCCATATTGATGCCACAAGTTTTCCTTGTTGAACATATTCTATTTTAGGGTGTTACGCCCTATAATGAAGAGGCGTGACGTCCTCATATTAATACCAAAAGTATACATGGAAATATTAAAATGGATTATAAATTGGCATGAGAAATTGGTAAAGCAATGGGTCATAGTTTCTTTGTTTAAATATGAATTAAGGTGATTAATCATATAATGACAAATGTTTTCAAGCAATAAATTATTGCCTAGCCCAAATTGATATGTAATTACCAAAGAGAGTTATTACTTAAGATTAAGAAATTATAAGATGCCAATTGATTGAACATATTCGAATGATGGATGTTATATGTTCCTGCTATTATTTAGTCAATTATTTTTAATTGTTATTATTGTCATACTCAGATCATCATGACCCATAATTGTATTTTAGGATATCTAAAGGCAAAGTAACTAGAAGATTGACCCATTAGTGAGTATAGTCAGATTTAACTCCTAAGTGAGTAGAATAGCATCTAGGAGATCATGTAGATCAAAGGTGTAGGATGCCCAGACTAATCAAAAGATTAAAAGTTGAGATATGATATTGGAAGGGTCTAATAGGTTCATAGTCATCCCATCAAATCTATTGCTTGAGTAACGTTGTTGGAAACATCCAACAGATTTCTAGTGATCCCATGAAAACTATGATTTTAGAGTATGGTATTGGAAGAATCCGATAGGTTCATAGTCATCCCATGAAAACTACGACTGGAGAGATGTTACTTGAGAATCCTTATAGATTCACAGTGATCCCATGAAAATATGATTGAAAGTGTTATTGGTGGAAGCTAATAGGCTCTTAGTGATCCCATGAAAACTATGATTCAGGATAGGTGGTCCCTAAGAATTTTGATAGGTTATTAGTCAGCCCATGAAAAATAATACGTTTATAGTGACCCTAGGAGAAGTATGAGTTGAGACAGATGCCAGTTTTTTGAGAATAGGTAAACGTAGGGTAGATACAACCCTAAATTGACAAATGAGTCAGACTTACCCCTTGCATATTTGCATGTGATTATGTTATTATGTTTTAACGATGGTGGATGTAGGAGCACGGTATATGGTTTATAAGTTGATTAAGGGACTAGTAAGGGGGAAACCCATTCCACTCAACGGCATGGGCTCACTAGATATTTAATTGGTTCGAGGTGGTAGTTTATTATTTGCACAAGACTATTTGTCTGACTTGAAAAAAAATTTCCCCTTGAACACTTGGGTGCTCATTTGAGTAGGTCGTGAGTAAGGGATTTCAGGTTTCTGGATAGACGAATTAGCTTTCGAAGACGTGTATTAGGAAATCTAACTATATTTTACTTAATCCTCTACGTAGTTTATTTTTTTTGAATGGATGTAATGATAAAATTTATAATGTCAAGTAGTAGTAGACTTTGATTAACCAAGGAGGCATCTTCATATATCGCTCTTGGAGTATTTTATTACAATTATATTTTCTCTGAACATGGGATCGAATGAGATTATGTAATGAAATGAAATATTATTTGTAAAATGCAATGTGAAAACTTGTTATTAAATTTTGTTTGAAAATTTTCATATGCATGTGCTTCTGATTATTGATATGATTAACATAGCCACATTTTGTCATTGGAAACTAATACTGTGGATGACTACAACATCCATAATGCTTAGTTTCGGCTTCAAAATAGAGGATGTTATAGTACATCTCTAAAACACTATCGACCGAACTGCTTTGCTAGTCTGTCCTTATTGCAATTAACATTTAGCTCCCTTCTCTAAAGAGTTGCCGTACAAATCTGGGATTTGCTCTCTAACCGGCATGGAGTTAACAGTATTTTCAACACAAAAAATATTTTTGATTTAGATTTAAACATTTCTAATATCATTAAGAGAGTTAGTCCTAAAACTTCCGTTGGCTCTTTACATGTCCTGTGATGAATTATGACTCTTTAAGATTTTGATCGACGAAGGCGAGTCCCCTTTTCGAGTGAGTTCATTGGCTCTTTCAAAAGTTTAAGAATGGGTAATAGATTACTTCTGGATAATGCATTGAATTTCCCCCTATAGCGCATCTATCTAAAGACATCTCCCCTGTAGACTGACACTCTTGTTTATGATAGAAGCTTTGTTCATAATACTATGAAGAATGGATTGTTTAACTTTTTCAAGGTTTGCAATATCCTCTACTATTGACTAAAGCACCTTTTGTCTCTTCATCTAACTCCAACTTCAAGACCTTCTCAATATTCACTTCCTTCTCCTTAACATGATGAGATTTGGTTGATTGCTTGAAACTCAGTTCTTGCTCCTTGTCAACACGCTCCTTGATTAGCTCTGGTATGGATTGTTTGCAGTAGTCTTTACTGTGGACTGTTTGCCCTCTCTTTCTAACTTCCTCCTACCCTTCATCATCCTTCCTCCTTTGACTTGGATCCATACCAGCATAGATACGATTGAAAGAATAGATTTTAGAAGAGAAATAAAAGAAGATTTAAAACTATAAAGGTTCCCTTTTAGTTTAACTTAATCACTAATTTTCAGGATGTAACTTCATAAGATCATGTTATGTAGTTCCTATTCATATTATTTGCACAATTTCTGACAAATTAGATTCGTATTCAACCTGTTGGAATCATCAAAGTTGGAAGATGTATGGTTGATGGGACAAGATTTTTAGAAAGACAATATAGTACAAATGATGCAACAGGTAATATATATATATATGTGTGTGTGTGTGTGTGTGTGTGTAGTTGTTCGTTTATATAACCTGTTACATAATCTATAAACTTAAATGATGTACTAGATACAATAGTCTAAAGGTCAAATGGTAAAACTATTAATGCATTTCTATGTAAGTTTCAAGAAATAATGATTAGTTTTTGCCTTTTATACTTATTTTAGAAATAAATACAGCTTAAAAGGGTATTTTTTTATAAATTCACTAGAGTAAATGCAGAATTTAGTTAATTTAGTAACGTATTTATTTTTTTAAGTTTTGTTGTTAATTTTACAAATGAATATATTATAATATATTATATTCTCCTGTCTTTAGTATTTGGTTATTTGACTGTAACTATATGAATACGAGTGTATATGCACGCCTAAGTGGGCCTGCAAATCACAATATGCATGCATTTATAGTTATACACCTAAAAGTAAATTTGACAGTATCATTGTCTGCATAAACTGAATCTAACACGACATTTGAGAAGACCAAAACAACCGAAGAACAGCCATGAACCAATTTTTTATAGTACTAAAGTTTTATTATTCGTTTCTTTTGTTTTAGTTTATTTTATACTACTAGAAATGGAAATAATACTTGTACTTATACATCCATATGCTCTTTTAGCTAATATTAACACATATTATATGCATCATCACTTCACAATATGGCTTCATCTCTTGTATCTATTCTTTTATCTAGTCTAGTAACAAGGAGAACTAAATGCATAAGACTTTCACTGTGGCTTTTGTTATACATATGAACTTCTATCCGTTGTTCTGGCATTTGACACTTGTTTATAAAATATTAAAAAAAATGAAAAACAAAAGAAGAAGTGAAACTAACTACTATCTGGCTTTACATCAACAAAGTAGTTAGCCTTAATAATTTAGAAAGGTGCACTGGTTGATATATTCCTAGGAAAACTATACATTTGGTTTTATTGTTCTTATTTTTGGAACATGAAAGTTCTCAACTGTTTTATAAAGTGTATATGAACATGAAAGTATATTTGCTAACAATATAGTGTCATTTCCATCAACTTACATGTTATAATATGAAAGTATAACTCTAAGATGATTACTTAAATGTTGTTAAAACTTATTTACCGTAACATGCTAGACTAACCTGCTCCACCTATTGCTTTCCCTTAGTTGAGGAAGCTGAGTAGTACGGGAAGTATGGTTAACATTTAGAACTAACCCCATAACAGCAAGTAATTGTAGTCAGTGGGATGCAACATCGTACATATTATTTCTAGATTCAACTGTGTTTGAATCCGCAATCAAAGTTATTGAAGTTAATGTGGTATTGAAATTAAATTATAGAGAGCCCGTGTAACGCACGGGTAAAAAATGTTTCAGTGTACTAGTTCTTAAACGTTAAAAATATGAAAAGTATAATTTGGCTTCTATAATATATAAAATAATTTTTATTAAGTAATCATAAAATTACATTTTGACTTGGTAGGAAAATGCTCACAAAAAGATAATGCTCATGATCCATATTTTATAGTTTTGTACGAAATCAGTCTAATATAACTTGAGGTAATCATCCAAAAAGGAAGACTTTGATGGTATGTACATGTTATTAAATTAAGCGGAAACAGGAAACCAAGAGATTCATATGTCTACAAAGTCATATAAATTAGACTAAATTTGTATATTGAACTATCAAATTTAGTGAAAACTCTAACAGCAAACAAAACTTATTAAATAGTAATATTGATGAAAATCAGATAGCGTTTGAAAATGATGAACTTGAACATAATGAAACTAAAATTAAGGTTGAAAAACCCATAGCCACTATGTCAGTATCCTCCATCCCCACCTGCAAAGCTCAAAATAGATTTTCCTATCAAGGGAGAGCCCTTCGCAAAGATCTACAAGCATCTCCTTCCATCTATGAATTTTGAAATTGAAGCACGTAATACCTGTCAATCCTAAATTTCCATAATTTATTATAAGGTAAAAGATGTATAATTAATTAAAGGATGAAATCATTAACATGGCCGATATCATCATATTATAAATAGCTTATAAAAGATTTCTTGCTTCCTATTTTCTTAAACTTGCAACAGTAAGACCTAATAATGCACCTCTAAGCATAAGAACAAATCCAATAGTCTATATACTCCCATTGGGTATAAGAAACCCACAAACAAAAAGAAAATCACCTATCTCAAAATCACATTGAAATGAACATATTACCATAGAGAGAACGATCCATAAAAATTATCATATTCACATATATGAACAAAAAATGTGACACAATGTATTTTGATAGTTGGCACTCTGTAATATAAACTACTAAAACAAAATTAACTCAAGTCCAACCGATCCATCAAAATAAAAGCATGAATTTGATAAATTAAGAAAGATTAAAATAAATATATGTATGCAAACAATTGGAACGTGAGCTCAGGTATTTCAAAGAATTGATAGTGCTAATTCTTCAAAGATTTCTAAAAGGTTTGGCTCAACAGAAATGTACAATAGCATTGCATTAAACTGAAAAAATATTGAAGTTATTTTTTATGGTTATAAATTAATTATAATATACATTGTTAATGAGTATAGATTTAGTATCACTATGTCTAGTTGTTTGTTGATTTGAACTCAATAAGAAATTCCATATTAGCATACAACGATCCATGGTAAATAAAAGTTGATTTGTGGTGAAAAAAGTCGTTGTTTGAAAATTTTGTGCAAGTTTCAAATTTAAGTCAAAATTATTGGGATATTCAAATTTTTATAGCATAGAAGCAAAAAATCATGGACTATACCTTCCAGATGACAAATGATAACTGAGAAGTATTACAAAAGTTGATCATGAAGATTAGTGTTGTTATCGTGGCAGCCTAAAACGAAAAAGTATACATAACGACAAACAGACTACTAGCACCAGAATGCATCACTAACACCCTTAAGAAAGTTTATGTTGAGAAATAAATGAAGAAAGTAAATAAAAACAGAGAATAGTATGCTAAAAAAATACAAAAACAAGAACACCGGATTTATAGTGGTTCAGCGTAACTGCCTACGTCCACTTTGAATCTTGACCTTTATTGCTTTCACAAATGATTGAATACAGATGCAATCCGTGCTATAATAGCTTGTATACATGTGCTAAGTAAAATATAATAAGTCTTGAATGCAGCAGAGTCTCCCCAGTGTTCTCGAAAAAAGATCCTTTTCACTGTGCCCCTGCCCTTTTATTTATAGACGAAGATCGGTTGGACTTCCCTCATGGGCCTAGAAGCAAGATACCTAGGTCTATGGTAAGTAACTTCTACGCGCCGAGCCATAAATGCCGAATGACAATTGCCGAACCACATATCTAGGCCGAATGGCATTCATATGCCGATCGAGGAAGGCAAGCCGAACGGTACCTGTATGCTGAACGAGGCAGTGCGCTAAGTGAAGAATGTAGACGGAACGAGACCTGTGCCGAAAGAGACTTAATGCCAGTCGAGGGAGATGTCGAGCGACCCTTCTATGTTGAACGAGCATGATGCCAAACAACCCTTCTATGCCGAATGAGGCAAGATGCCGAACGAGCCTTTTATGCCGAACGAGGCAAGATGTCGGGCGACCCTTCTACGCAGAACGAGGCTAGATGTTGAATGACCCTTCTATGCCGAACGTGGCAAGTTGACGGGCAACCCTTCTACGCCGAACGAGGCTACATGCCGAATGACCTTTCCATGCCGAGCGAGGAAAGATGCCGGGCGAGGCCCATGCCGAGCCTTTTGTTACATGGTCAAACAATCAGGTAACCCTTGCCCCCCAAAGTGTACCATGTGGGTGAACATGATGCGCTTTGAATCATGAGTACTCCGTGTTTTTCTTTAAGCCCTCGTTATGTCTTCTAGATATCGTTTTCTTTCGACCCCCTAAATACCGAACGAGGCATTGAATGTCGAATGGCACACTAATGCCGAGCCACATATTGGTGCCGAACGACATTAATGCCGAACGAGGGAGGTGCCTTAACCAGTTCTACCGATCAATGTCTATTCCCCTTCCCTCTTTCCTACTATAAAAGTCGATACTTCACCTCTAACGACCCGATTTTTTTTCGAATTTCGAAAGTCGACATTAATACGTCCACTGTATCAACTGCCAAACCATCGAATGCCGGAAAATCGAACCATTAGGGTTTTAAGAAGAAGAAGTTAGAAGAAGAAACAGAAACAATAACAGAATCTCACATTTCGTAGCGGAACAACATATAATAAATAAATGAATATTCTTTAAAACAAAGAATTATATCTGTATTACAATACATCATCAGAGTTACAACAACAATACATAACACTGGCAGTTTTAATGACTTGCCTACATAGAAATTTGTCTTACACAAATCCGAACGCAGCAGATACTACATAGTATAGATAATACGTCTCGCCATCCAGCTGGCCTCTTAAGCTCCACAGCAATCCATCCAGATCCAATTTGATAACCTGACTCTAGGCTGCCCGTGTGGAAAAAATTTGGGCACCCAAAGTTTGGAAAGGGAACAATAAACTCCAGGTCAGTCATGGGACTGGTGCGAGAACTTAAAAACAGCTATTTTCACAAAGAAAGGAAGCTTTTGGAAAATGAAACTACTATAAGGCCTCCCGCTACACACACAATGCAAACGCACACTTGGAGGAGATTTCCCTTATGACAGTCAAAAATGCTTGATATGCGAACACTTTTGGATATTATTATTAGTGCATAGTGCAGAAAACATTTCAAAATTATAATATTAATTTTAGCCAGCATACCACATTTCGTCGTATGCCTACTATAGCTACCATGTTCAATAGCATGTTACCGCCACATTCCATGACAGGTTATACAACTAAAACCGTACAAGGCCCGTATTGTTTCTTTGGATTTCCATCAATGGTCAGGCTAAGGAACTTCCTTATCGAAATGGGTACGCCTCTGGAAGGACGCCCCCGAGAACCTAACCGGATCTCTGCTAACACAAGGCCGAGTTACCCCACGCTGTAATACAGCTATCACATGAGTAACTACCACAAGTATGCCATCCCCGGTCGTTACCGACCTTTCTCCCGGGATCCCAAGAACCAACAATCACATAAGTACAACATTTGGGCTCCATACCATGATACCACTTTCAAAATCAACATAAGTAAATATCTGAGCTCCATACCATGATACTACTTTTTATCCAGAAGAAAATGGACATGCTCTGAGGGCGCTACCCCCAAATTGTCTTGCTGCATTCTTCCTGTTTCGACCATTATCGGGTTGTAAGGTCCTGATGCAGTCTCATCCACAAAGTTAGGCTTTTCACAAAAGCCATGCTTCGATCAACAAATGATCGGAAGCACTTCGTATGCCACATTACCAAATTGGGAATGTATCACTAGTAACCATCAACTATATAACCTCTGAGCCCGTACGTCTCAGAGAAGGGTGTTAAGCTAAGAGAATAAATTCTCCGCCACCAACAGAAATGTATTTGATAGAAACCAGCTTTACATCTCAAAGTGTAACGTCCGACACACATCCATACAAGTCCGTTTTGGGTTCGAACAGAACCGAAGGCACTTCCTAAAAAGCCCTTGCACATCCAGATATTCTAATCACGTCCGGACTCCCCATCACAAAGGGTGAGAAAATCTCTATACTGGAGCAACTCAGTGCAGAGACATTCGATAGGCTATCCTTTCGCTTTCGAAAATACCCGGTCTTCAACATCGTCTTCAAATGCAATCCCATTTCGCCATATCATTGTTCGGAATGGGTTTTATGACATAAAGTCCTCTCCCGGCTTAACCGAATAATGAGCGCTTGTTTTCAAAATAATTCAAGTGCCATTTCAAACGCCAACATTGATAAAGTTATTTAACTATCAACAACATTCACAACAACCATCAAATTCAAATAATTTTCCCAAATTATTTATTTTCAAAATATCTTTGCAAAATATATTTATAACACTTCATCACTTTGAAAACAAATTTCAAATCACTTTTAACTCGCGAAATAAAATTCCCGATATTATTTATTTTTACTGAAAATTTGCCAAGTCTGAATACTTTAAAATAATTTAAATCTCTTATCCAAGTATATACTTGAAAACATTTAAAATAAAAACTATTTTCAAACTTTTTACTTAAAATATTAGTTATGAAAACATTATACTAATATTACAAATAAACTTTAAGTCCAAACTAAATTTCAAAATAAAATTAATAGATAGAGTACAATTATTTAAATAACCATTTTCTAAAACAATTATCAATTAAGTCTTTAAATAATCACATCTATAGTTTACTAAATAAATCTTTACTCTAAAAATTTTCAAAATAACTTAAGAAAATAACTTCTCCAAAATATTCTTTTAAAACCAACTTTAGAACTTTTAATTTATACTTTAAAAGCTACTTTGGAAATATACTCGGCTTTCCAGGGAAAATACACTTTCATTTCAAAATGATCCATTTAAACCAATTAATAAACCCTTCTCTATAAATTCCTTTCCACGCTTTAAAATTAAACCAATATTTATTTTAAAAAAAAAAAATTCCCTTTTCTTTATAAATTCCCATTGTGAATTTAAATTTACAAATATCCATTGATATACGAATTTCAAATCGATTTCCAATTATTCACTTTCAACACCAAATCAAAATTTCGGTTGATTTCCAAATTTATTTTCAAACACCAAATCAATTTCAAATCGATTTCCCAAATTCATTTTCAAAACACCAAATCAAATTCCATATTGATCTCCTAAATTTATTTCAAAACACCAAATCAAATTCCATATTAATTCCCTAAATTTATTCCAAAACACCAAATCAAATTCCATATTGATTTCCCAAATTTATTTTGAAATCACCAAAATCAATCCAAATTTGATTTCCTAAAGATTTATTTTCAGTCACCAAAATCAATTCCCAAATTTATTTTTAATTTATTTCCTTTTGAAATAAATTTCTTTTAAAATAAATTCCTTTATCTCTTCCAATTCATTTAAAATTCGAATTTTTAATAAATTCTTAAACTATTAAAAAATATTATTCAAAACCCATTTATTAAAATAATTTCTCATATTTTGGAACCTATTCAATAAGTTTTCAAAAACAAAACTTTATATATTTAAATTTCCTCATTTAAATTCACCCAATTCTTTAAATGAATTTGCTTTAATTTCCAAAAATTCAATTTCATATTTCTAGTATCCTACGATACCAAAAATATATTCGGCTAAACCATAGCCTTCAACGATTTCAATCACAAATATAATCACAAACAGATTATAAATAAATCAACACACAATATTGAAACAAATTCAAATATTTGAGGAATCCTGTTAGATCCCTCCAACCTGCTTCGCTGCATCCACAGACGTTAGCACAACAATCAAATACCCATTCACTTCGAGGTGGAATATCACGGTATATGGGATTTACAAAATATCATCCGCTATTATGCGGCGCATAGGATCTCATCCGCTATATAATGCGGGAAGTCAATCAATCCAAATACATGTATAATACCAATTCCACTTCAAGGTGGAATATCACGATATATGAGTTTAAATATAATATCATCCGCTATTATGTGGCGTATAGGGTCTACTTCAATCCAACAAATAACAACCATCATCCAAGCAACATCCGAAAATTTAAATAAACTATTTAAATTAAATCAAGTATCTAATTGAGTGAGAAGTTCTCACCTTTGCCTATGCATGCAAATTCATTTTCAACTCACTTCCATTCCGGCTTGATCCTATATGATTTTTAGACCTTGTATAATCAATTTATATAATTTACTAATGTGCGAACAATCGAATAATCTATTACCGATTAATAGTTTGATTAACTGGTAGTTTTATTTAAACCAATTTCTCCTTTAATAAATTTATTTAACTAAAAAATTAAATTTAAAACTAAATTTCCTTTAACAAGTTATTTTTTTAGCAACTAAATAATTAAATAAATTAATTGAAACAATTTAATCACCTTATATATCATTTTAAAATTAATTTGTGAGTTTTAAAATTATATATAAAATTTTCTTTATTGTCTTATATATATAAAATCCATATATATATATATATATATATATTTTAAATTAAAATAAAACCCTAAAAACAAATTTATCTCACTGTCTCGAAAATTGGCGCATCTAGTCGCAATCGCGGCCCTGCCTTGCTCGCTGTTCGAGCACACTCGATCGCGACACCATACAACCCAACAGCAAATGCGAATGCCATCGCCTGCTCGACCTCGAGCTCCAAACCCTAGCTCGATCGGCACCTCGTTGCCATTATTGCCATACGCGCGCGCGACTCCCAATACCACTGCCACGTGACCCAACCGCGACGTCGTGCTACCAATACGAGCCTCGCCAAGCTCGTGCTCGAGAACCTACGCTGCCGCCGCGTTCGACTTCCTCGACGCCGATCCCCTCAATGCCCTACCCTGGAACTTGCTCTCAGATCGATTTTGCTCGAGCTTAAGCTCGATTCCCTCTACTCGGCCATACTCGCGAGTTCGCTTTTTTTTGAATGAATGAGGGAGTTTTGATTTCATTTATATTTTTCCGATTTGAATTCTTCAAAGGAGAGCAGCCATCTATTTTATCAACTATCGATTTTTTTCTTTTTATTTGGCCATTTTCGTTTGTTTGTTTTGTTTCTTTTGAACAAGATAATAAAAATTTTTATAAACGACGCGTGGCAAGAAAGAGACGCCAAGTGTTGAAAGGAAGCAACGTGTATAACCTGTCTCGTGCAAACCATTATTATATTAAATTCAAATATATATATATATATATATCATTTTTGAATTCAAATTTAAATTTAAAGCGTTAAATTTACGCAACTTTAAATTTCAATCTCCAATCGAGGCGTGCCGCCAGGCGTTTATAAAGTTATATCCCTATTCCGAACGCAATGGAAAAGGTTTCGAGTTCAAATTCGATCGTATGGAGAAGATGGCTTTTTGAACCTAGTTAAAACGTTGAATTTTTCAATTTAAATTTTAGCGCGTTTGCTTATCGTACTGACGAACGATCACTCCAAATACTTCGAAAATTGAAATCCGATAATAATACAATATTACAGTTCCAATGAAACTGATATCGTCGAATTCCGAGACCGTGCCTCGGAAGGCTTTTAAATATCGATTTAAATGTTATAAATTCAAAATTGAACAAAACATTTCTAAATCTAACTCTGAAACTTCCATTATCTTCAGTATTATCAATATAAATTTTCTAAGTCATCGAATTATTTTTACAAGCTTAAAATTAAAGATTCAAGTTTTTACCCAACTTCAATAAATTAAATCCAATAATTTAATTGCCAAATCATAGTTATATTTAAAATTCAAGTTAAACCATCATTCAAATATTTAAAATCAAATAAATATTTCAATTTCAATTGTCCAAAATTCAGAATCGTCACAGATTTCCCCCCTTAAAAGAATTTCATCCCGAAATTACAAATTAAGAAAAATGATCCTTGACCCGTTTATAATTTTCTCAAACCAAATAGTTTTATTAACTTGTTAAAACAAATCTTTTATTAAAGATCCATTATTACTTCAACTAACCTTTCAACTTTAGCCATAAGTTTCAAACAACATTGTTTTCTTTAACAATTCAAATTCAAATTTAAATTATCAAAATTTTCTCAAAATTTTTCTAACTCCTTAAATTTTTCAAAAATTTTTGCCACCGTCTCCTTTGCGCGGCTAGCTCGGTACAATTACAAAATGCCATAATGGCCCCCAGATTTCAAAAGAAAACAAAATGCCAAACGGCAAGACAAGAAAGTCATCAAATTTCATACTGAAATTTGAATACATACCTTTTCCGAGCAATTTAAATTTTATCTTCAAAATCAAAATCCTAATTCCATTTACCTTTATAACACCTGTATATCATGCTTATCATTTTGCACAATTCTTTACAAAAGTTTTTTATTCCATTCAAATCCGTACGATATACATACTTATCATTCGTACGCAATATCAAATTCGATCGCTCACTCGATCGCACAATTTCACTTCCGAACTAGTATCGTCCACCCGACTTCCTAGTGCAGACTCAGATCTGGTTTCTTGATTAGAAACCGTCATTCTCCTTGCATAGCCATAAACTATGATAGAGAATTTTCATATTCAATCAAAAATCCATATCCAGGTTCGTCGTTGAAAATCGAGTGAAAAATCCCAACTTGGATCGATATAACTATCTCGAAATTCTGTGCTCGAATTCTAGATCAAATCGCTATGCGAATAAAACAATATACATACATCCTACGTATTTATTCATAATTGATTATCAGCTATATCAATTTACTTTTATTCACAGTGATTATTTTCATTCCCTTATTCACAATTTCCAGTTGATCCTTCATTCACTTATTAGCTTAGAATATATTTTTTCCAATTCCAAATTTTTACTTAAGAATTTCACCATTTGTTTCTTAAGACCAATAAATATTTCATATAACTTTTTATATTATTTTACTTCCAATTCACCACTTTGATTTATAACCATTTATATTTAAACTGGATTTCGAATTCCATATGAATTCAATTTACCTTTCATTTATAATTATTGAATTCAATTCATTTCAAACCATATTTATCCTATCATTTCTTAAATTTGTTTCACTTACTAATTTTATTTCAATACTTCGCTTTGTTTATCACAAATCAAGTTCAATTCCAATTCCAGTTCTTTTTGCTTACAAATTCGAAATGAATTTCAACATTCAATTTCACTTTCATTTACTTGCAATTGTAAATTCATTCATTTCTTCAGAAATTTATTTTCCCACCTTAATAAGTTTTATTCCATAACTATTTTTATCAGATTCCCGAGTTTTTTCCAATATTTCAAAAACATTTTTGAAATCAATTCAAATTATCTTTTGAATTTCAAAACCCAAACCCAGTTTTGCAAATAACTTCAATTTTTCAAATAATTTGGCAACAATTCCTCTCTTGGAAACTCGAAAATGAACATCGATGATGCTGTAGTCATCACTAAAGTTATTTTCCAGCGACCGAAAAGAGTTTAGTGCTTTCATTCCTTCAAAAATATTTTTTCAAAATCCTTGAAAATCATTTCCAAATTCAAAAGAATTTAAAATTTTCCAAATCTCCAATCTTTTCCAAATTTCAAAAATTTTCAAATGCTTTCAATTTTTTTCAAAACATTTCTCTAGAATTCCATTTCAAATCACCAATTACATTTTCAATTTGCATTCTTAAATTCCATTTTATGTGAATTTATTTCTCAACTTTTTAGTTATGATTTCAATTTCCTATTCCATAATCAATGATAATAATTCAATACTATCACTTGCTAACAACCAAGCAGCCATATACTATAATAATTTATGGAAAATGATTTCTTTTCTATACAAAAATAGTTTTGGGTAAAATTATTTCATTTACTCTATTTTAAAACAATGGTGTGTCGGTTTATCTTATTCAAGAGTTTAGAAACTCGTATCGATAAAATGGCGTCCCACATATCGACCAGAATCTAAAAACACTCAACCGAAAAGTCAACACAATATAAAACAATTTAATATATTCACTAACAAATACGCACTCATATCTATTATTACACTCAAACTCATTCTAGAGTACTACTGACTCTATCTTTAATGAGTAACACCCACCAGAGCCAAGGTTGTCGCTTAAGCAAATGCTCCGATGCCACATTGTAACGACCCAATTTTTTTCGACTTTCGAAAGTCGACATTATTACGTCCACTGTGTCAACTGCCGAACCATCGAATGCCAGAAAATCGAACCATTAGGGTTTTAGAAATAAGAAGATAAAAGAAGAAACAGAAATAATGACAGAATCTCACATTTCGAAGTGGAACAACATATAGTAGACAAATGAATATTCATTAAACAAAGAACTATATCTGTTATTACAATACATCTTCAGAGTTAGAACAACAATACATAACACTGGCAGTTATAATGACTTGCCTACACAGAAATTTGTCTCACACAAATTCGAATGCAGCAGATACAACATAATATAGATAATATGTCTCGCCATCCAGCTTGCCTCTTGAGCTCCATAGCAATCCATCCAGATCCAATTTGATAATCTGACTCTAGGCTGCCCGTGTGGAAAAATTTTGGGCACCAAGAGTTTGGAAAGGGAACAATAAACTCCAGGTCAATCATGGGACTGGTGTGTTAACTTAAAAACAGTTATTTCCACAAAGAAAGGAAAACAAATCCGCTATGCTTTTGGAAAATGAAACTACCATAAGGCCTCCCGCCACACACACAATGCAAACGCACACTTAGAGGAGATTTCTCCTTATGGCAGTCAAAAATGCTTGATACGCGAACACTTTTGGATATTATTATTAGTGCATAGTGCAGAAAACATTTCGAAATTATAATATTAATCTTAGCCAGCATACCACATTTGGTCGTACGCCTACTTTAGCTACCATGTTCAATAGCAGGTTACCGCCACATTCCATGGCAGGTTATACAACTAAAACCGTACAGGGCATGTATTGTTTCTTTGGATTTCCAACAATGGTCAGGCTAAGGAGCTTCCTTACCGAAATAGGTACGCCTCTGGAAGGACGCCCCCGAGAACCTAACCGGATCTCTGCTAACACGAGGCCGAGTTACCTCATGCTGTAATACAGCTATCACATGAGTAACTACCACAAGTATGCCATCCCCGGTCGTTACCGACATTTATCCTGGGATCCCGACAACCAACAATCACATAAGTACAGTATCTGGGCTCCATACCATGATACCACTTTCAAAATCAACATAAGTAAATATCTAGGCTCCATACCATGATACTATTTTTTATCCAGAAGGAAATGGACATACTCTGAGGGCGCTACCCCCAAATTGTCTTGTTGCATTCTTCCTGTTTCGTCCATTAACGGGTTGTGAGGTCCTGATGTAGTCTCATCCACAAAGCTACGCTTTTCACAAAAGCCATGCTTCGATCAACAAATGATCGGCAGCACTTCGTATGCCACATTACTAAATTGGAAATGTATCACTAGTAACCATCAACTACCTAACCTCTAAGCTCGTACGTCTCAGAAAAGGGAGTTAAGCTAAGAGAATAAATTCTCTGCCACCAACATAAACGTATTTGATAGAAACCAGCTTTACATCTTAAAGTGTAACTCAAACGCACATCCATGCAAGTCCGTTCCGGGTTCGAACAGAACCGAAGGCACTTCCAAAGAACCCTTGCACATCCGGATATTCACTAATCACGTTCGGACTCCCCATCACAAAGGGTGATCAAATCTATATACCCGAGTAACTCAGTGCAGAGACATTCGGTAGGTAATCCTTCCGCTTTCGAAAATACTCGGTCTTCAAAAGCATCTTCAAATGCAATCACATTTCGCCGTATCATTATTCGAAATGAGTTTTATGACATAAAGTCCTCTCCCGGCTTAACCGAATAATGAGCGCTTGTTTTGAAAACAATTCAAGTGCCATTTCAAAGGCCAACATTGATAGTCGGTTATTTAACTATCAACAACATTCACAACAACCATCAAATTCAAATAATTTTCCTAAGTTATTTATTTTCAAAATATCATTGCAAGATATATTTATAACACTACATCACTTTGAAAACAAATTTCAAATCACTTTTCACCCACGGAATAAAATTCCCGATATTATTTATTTCCACTGAAAATCTAATAAGTCTGAATACTTTAAAATAATTTAAATCACTTATCCAAATATATACTTGAAAACATTTAAAATAAAACTATTTTCAAACTTTTTACTTAAAATATTAGTTATGAAAACATTATACTAATATTACATATAAACTTTAAGTCCAAACTAATTGTCAAAATAAAATTAGTAGATAGAGTTCAATTATTTAAATAACCATTTTATAAAACAATTATCAATTAAGCCTTTAAATAATCACTTCTATAATTTATTAAATAAATCTTTACTATAAAAAATTGCAAAATAACATAAGAAAATAATTTCTCCAAAATATTCTTTTAAAACCAACTTTAAAACTTTTAATTTATAATTTAAAAGCTACTTTGGAAATATACTCGGCTTTCCAAGGAAAATACACTTTCATTTCAAAATGGTCCATTTAAACCGATTAATAAACCCTTCTCGATTTATTTCAAATTTACATTCCAAATCCTTAAATTCCTTTCCACACTTTAAAAATAAACCAATATTCATTTTTAAAACAAATTTCCCTTTTCTTTATAAATTCCTATTGTGAATTTAAATTTTCAAATATCCATTGATATACGATTTTCAAATCGATTTCCAAATATTCACTTTCAACACCAAATCAAAATTTCAGTTGATTTCCAAATTTATTTTCAAACACCAAATCAATTTCAAATCAATTTCCCAAATTCATTTTCAAAACACCAAATAAAATTCCATATTGATCTCCTAAATTTATTTCAAAACACTAAATCAAATTCCATATCGATTCCCTAAATTTATTTCAAAACACCAAATCAGATTCCATATTGTTTTCCCAAATTTATTTTCAAATCACCAAAATCAATTTCCAAATTTGATTTCCCAAAGATTTGTTTTCAATAACCAAAATCAAATCCCAAATTTGATTCCTAAATTTATTTCCTTATAACATAAATTTCTTAAAGTAAATTCCTTTATCTCTTCCAATTCATTTAAAATCCAAATTTTAAATAAATTCTTCGACTATTAAACAATATTATTCAAAACCCATTTATTAAAATATTTTCTCATATTTTGGATTTTATTTAATAATTTTTCAAAAATAAAACTTTATCTATTTAAATTTCCTCTTTTAAATTCACCCAATTATTTAAATGAATTAGCTTTAGTTTTCAATAATTCAATTTCATATTTCTGGTAACCTACGATACCAAAAATATATTCGGCTAAACCATAGCCTTCAACGATTTCAATCACAAATATAATCACAAACATATTATAAATAAATCAACACACAATATTGAAACAAATACAAATATTTGAGGAATCCAGTTGGATCCCTCCAACCTACTTCCCTGCATACACAGACGTTAGCACAACAATCAAATACCCATTCCACTTCGAGGTGGAATATCACGGTATATGGGATTTATGAAATATCATCCGCTATTATGCGGCGCATAGGGTCTCATCCGCTATATAATGCGGGAAATCAATCAATCCAAATACATGTATAATACCAATTCCACTTCAAGGTGGAATATCACGGTATATGAGTTTAAATATAATATCATCCGCTATTATGTGGCGTATAGGGTCTGCTTCAATCCAACAAATAACAACCATCATCCAAGCAACATCCAAAAATTTAAATAAACTATTTAAATTAAATCAAGTATCTAATTGAGTGAGAAGTTCTCACCTTTGCCTATGCGTGCAAATTCATTTTCAACTCACTTCCATTCCGGCTTGATCCTATATGATTTTTAGACCTTGTATAATCAATTTATACAATTTATTAATGTTCGAACAATCGAATAATCTATTACCGATTAATAGTTTGATTAACTGGTAGTTTTATTTAAACCAAATTCTCCTTTAATAAAATTATTTAACTAAAAAATTAAATTTAAAACTAAATTTCCTTTAACAAGTTATTTTTTTAGCAATTAAATAATTAAATAAATTAATTGAAACAATTTAATCACCTTATATATCATTTTAAAATTAATTCATGAGTTTTAAAATCATATATAAAATTTTCTTTATTGTCTTATATATATAAAATCCCAACCTATATATATATATATTAAATTAAAATTAAACATTAAAAACAAATATACCTCACTGCCTCGGAAATCGGCGCATCCAGTCGCAATCGCGACCTTGCCTTGCTCGCTGTTTGAGCACCCTCAATCGCCACACCAGACAACCCAGCAGAAAATGCGAATGCCATCGCCTGCTCGACCTCGAGCTCCAAACCCTAGCTCGATCGGCACCTCGTTGTCATTATTTCCATACGCGTGCGACTCCCAATACCACTGCCACGCGACCCAGCTGCGACGCCGTGCTACCAATATGATCCCCGCCGTGCTCGTGCTCGAGAAGCTACGCTGCTGCTACGTTCGACTTCCTCGACGTCGATCCCCTCAATGCCCTACCCTCGAACTTGCGCTCTGATCGATTTCGCTCGAGCTTAAGCTCGATTCCCTCTACTTGGCCACACTCGCGAGTTCGATTTTTTTTGAATGAATGAGGGAGTTTTGATTTTGTTTATATTTTTTCGATTTGAATTCTTCAAAGGCGAGCGACCATTTTTTTAACAACTGTCGATTTTTTTCTTTTTATTTGGCCATTTTCATCTGAATGAGAAGAAAAGTTTTCGTTTGTTTGTTTTTATTCTTTTAAACAAGATAATTAAAAAATCTATAAACGAGACGCCAAGTGTTGAAAGGAAGCAACGTGTACAACCTATCTTGTGCAAACCATTATTATATTAAATTCAAATATATATATATATATATATATATCATTTTTGAATTCGAACTTAAATTTAAAGCGTTAAAATTACGCAACTTAAAATTTCAATCTCCAATCGAGGTATGCCACCAGGCGTTTATAAAGTTATATCCCTATTCCGAACGCAATGGAAAAGGTTATGAGTTCAAATTCGATCGTATGGAGAAGATAACTTTTTGAACCCAGTTAAAACACTGAATTTTTCAATTTAAATTTCAGCGCGCTTGCTTATCGTACGGCCTAACGATCACTCCAAATACTACGAAAATTGAAATCCGATAATAATACAATATTACGGATCCAATGGAACTGGTTTCGCAAATTCCAAGACCGTGCCTTGGAAGGCTATTTTTAAATATCGATTTAAACGATATAAATTCAAAACTGAACAAAACATTTCCAAATCTAATTCTAAAGCTTCCATTATCTTCAGTATTATCAATATAAATTTTCTAAGTCATCAAATTATTTTTAACAGGCTTAAAATTAAAGATTCAAGTTTTTACCCTAGTTCAATAAATTAAATTCAATAATTTAATTTCCCAATCCATAGTTATATTTAAAATTCAAGTTAAACCATCATTCAAATATTTAAAATCAATTAAATATTTCAATTTCAATTGTTCAAAATTCAGAATCGTCACATCACCCCTTCTTCCCTTTTACTTTACACCGCTCTAACACCCTTACGAACTCAACTTTTCCTAAACCTTGTTAACACCTAAACCACTCCTTTAATCCCAAAGTCCTATTAGTTACCTCTTGACTAGCTTCAACAGCAAGCCTGAATAGATTTCCACTCCTAATTCAAGTATCTCACTAGATTCCGACTCCTTCTTCTAGGTATGAAACTCTCACTTGCCCGACATTCTCCAATTTCCGGCTTCATACAAGATTCGAATCCACGACTTTCATCTAACTCAAAAATGATGGAAGTCACATAGACTAGGAAGATGGATCTATGGGTTTAAACGAGCCTTAGATTATATAGAGAGGAAGAAGAAGAGGGTATCGGCCCAGTAGGAATCGGTGAGGGTAGATACTGTTGGTTGAGGGTGGCGTGGAAGTTGAAGTAATGATCGATTGGCTATTTAGGAAGATATTTAGTTTGTTTGAAGGAAGGAGTTGGCGAAAGACGTATTGATGTGGCTCGGCATGACTTCTTCATGTCGAACGATGGAGAGGGAGTGTAGGAGTGAAGTTGAAGTTAGGTTTAGCGTGTTGAGCGATGTGGCTCGGTATGACCACGGCTCGACATGACTCCCTTATGCCAAACGAGGTAAGAGGGAGTATAGGAGAAAAGTAGTAGACGGGTAAAATGCCAAGCGATGCGGCTCGGCATGACATTCCGAAGGACTTATCTGCACTGAGCGATAGGGATGGAGGGTAGGAAGGAAGATGGAGTTGAGGGCAAAGTGCCGAGCGATGCAGCTCAGCATGACTGCGGCTCGGCATGACTGCAATTTGGCATGACATACCGCATGCCGAACGATGGAGAGGGAAGGTAGGAGAGTGATGTACAACAACAATACTAGTCGAGTCTCTGCAGCGCCATTCGGCATTAAGTTTGATAGCAGGCTATGACAGTCAGAACCATCTCAACTTGAACATAATGCGTTGTCGACTTAACCCACTTTTTATGCCCGAACATATGAGAGTGAAAAAGGACAAGGACTTAAGCAATTAAGATATTGGACAATCCAGACTGATAACTCCTCTATTGTGACAACTATAGACCTAAATTTAACTGGATTAAAATGGATAGTAACCTTCAACTTATAGTGTCGATGTCGAGTTCAAAATATAAACCATCATACGACAAGCTCTCGTAGACGGTTAGCGATGACGGTCTTCAAAGATGATAACTCAAAACCTAACTTTACTTCATCAACTCCGTTACTTTTAATTCCTTGGCACTTATACTTGAATGATAGCACTAGTTCACACATCGCACAGGGGGAGTATTTTTGTCGTTAAGTCTAATGTCGATTGTTTTTCAAGTATTATTCAAAAAGGTGTTTCATCGGATTCTACACACATTAGAGATGTCTAGGAAATCCAATTCTGCCACGATCTTAGACAAAACCAGGGGCATCTCCTCAATAAGAAGTAGTTGGAACTTCAAATCCGTCAACTACTCCTGTATAAGACATGTCAAGCCCCACGATCGCATCCGTCGACTCGGCTCTTGATGCCCTGGATGCAGTAATCTTTTTAGACGACCCGATAGATTCTCAAGCCTCGAGAATTAACGAAAGCGCACTTCGTCGTATATTCTCGGTACATGGGATTCCTTTCGATGATGTGCTGGTTCCATCAGGACAAGATTATCCTCACCTGCCCCTAGTCGGATACACGGCCTGCAACAGATTTATGTGTTGGGTTGGTAGCGTGCCGCCATTCAACTCCTTCCTCCGTGATCTGTCACGGTATATTGAGATCGCTCCATCGCAATTACATCCAAACAATCACGCGTTCGTGTATGGCATGTGCATCCTTTTCATGAGCGTCCTTTTCAGGCTCCCACCTCCTAGCGATATCCGATACATTTATCGTTTCAAGAGATGACCAGATAGCCCATCTTTTGTATTTCTCGAACCACACAACAAGTGTCAAATTCTGACCGGGGCGTGGAGCAAATTCGCCCTGTATAATCAGGAGAGGTTCTACGTGTGATGTCCCCTAGCTTCACAAGGAGATGGGTAGAAGGAAGTAAGTTTCTTCTTTGGATTAATACTTGCATTCGGAGGTAATTGCTCCTTTTATAACTCTTTATCTACTTTTACAGGTATCAGCCCATGTCCCGAGGGCTCCAGGTATTCTTAAGCTGTTGAGGCTATTCGAGCTATCCCCGCATGAGACTGGGACATCAGATCTCTTATTTCGAACGAATTGCTCTCGAAGGTTGGGCTGCTGGCGACAGGACGCCGGATAAGCCTTCCTCAAGGTGTCACCATAATAGCATCTGCCTTGGGCAAAGGTAAAAAGCAAGCTGGGCCTTCAGCACGTGACGCCCTTGACACACCTGAGGAGGGGGAGATTAAGGAAGATGAAATGCCTGAAGTACCGGGCGAGAATGTTTGTCCCGGTCTAGTGCCGGTAGTCAAGGTGCACGATATCGAAGTTATGCCTTCCTTGTGAAGGGAGAGAAAAATTTGACTTACAAACTGAGGAAGAAAGACAATGGGTGGTACTTCTAAAGTCACAATCACCCCGGTGGAGAGAGAGCCTTCTCCTCAACGCTGAGAGAGTTCATTGAAAGGCCTGTCGGACCTCACTATTCCCGACGATTTGCTTAATTATGGATTCGATGATCCGAATGGACTCAAACATCATTCGCCTGCAAGAGGTGATGCAGGCGCTCAAGCCCATGTTTAGGGAGAAAAAAATCCCATAAGTAGAGATAAAGAAACTGGTCCGTTAAGGGGAAACACTGGGGCACACACGAACAAGCGCACTTCACTTTGCACTTCAATTTAAACCATCACTCTATTCTTTGCTAACTTTTCATTATTCACATTCCACGCAAGCGACATAGGACGCACTCATGGACTCGACCATCTTCGTGAGTCATCTATTTTTCACCACTCTAGTCGGGATTCTGATTCCGGCAAACGTCGAGATAGAGATGACACCGACGATCGAGACTACCGCCACCGAGAATCATCCTACCGAAGAAAAATCTGTAGCCAGTCTTCCTACCCTTGCGATCCTCCTTCTCAATCGGAGCAATGCAAAGAGAAGTCCACACATACAGCGTCCCAACCTGAGGCTCACCAAGATCAGCACTCTGGTTCATCCAGTACCAGGCAATCCAGGGATCCCTACAAAACACCTGTAGTCTCCAAACAGACTCCTCCCGCTCCTATATCTGATCCATCGGTAGCAGAATGGCTTGTTGAGCTTAAAGCCATGTTCCCAAATATAAGTTTTGATGGACTGAAGTTTCTCCCGGCGATTCATCATATTCCGGGATATGTTAAACAAAGCGCTATTGCTTGTACTAATGATGTCTACGTTCAACATGACGCATTTATCCAATTAGCTGAAAAAGTCTCGAAAGTCTCTATTGAGCATCAACACGAAATTGATCGCCTGAAGCTCGAGGCTATTCGTGATAAAGACATTATTAAAGCTCAGGACGAAGAGCTCTCTTCATACAAATCTCAACTCGAAGCTACCCAAAAAAGCGCTGAAAACACAGCGGAGGCCTTTAATCGTCTGGAGTCGTCTCATAAGAAAGAGATTGATGAGGTTGTCCAATGTTGTGGGGCCTTAACTTTAGAAGAAAGATTCCATTCGGAAGGAAAGGGATGCTTTCGCCATGTGAGCCAAAGAGTTGGAAGATCTACTCTGCAAAGAGAGAGGAAAAAACTGCTGCTCAGGAAAAGTCGCAACGATATTGCAATGAGATTGTTGCTACGCGATTCCTGAAGGCAAAGCTCGACGACGAGCTCTCTAAAGTCAGGATGCTGAAGGATGAAGCCCGTGAAGAGGGCAAAAGAATAGAATCCGTGGAGATTGACTCTCTCCTCGAGGCAGCTATAGAGGCTGGCAGCGAGGAGATCAAGTGCTTGTTCGACCCGCTTATAGCAGAGTACAATGCCCGTGTCCTTATGCATCGGGACTTAACTTTTCTTGGTGAGGGCTACCTCGAATCTCTAGCCGAGGCATAGGAAACTTTAATAAATATTAGAAAAGTAGAGTTGGGCACCAAGGAGGTTGATGAGGAGGCTTTGATGAAAGAATTTCTCAGGGGGAACGAGGCTTTGGACTTGTCTGCAGCGAAGACCCTCTACAACAAAGGTTCCTCCTCATAAAAAGGAAAAGATGAGATCGTCGATCCGTCTGGAACCAAGTCTCCAGCTCCTTCCCTTACTCAATCAACTGGTCGGCCAATACTTGACCCGTTCGAACAACATGTCGGCTATGATCTGGAAGCCCTTGGCCTTGACATTCATGTACTATCTCCCATTCCATAGGGTGAGACTCCGATGACGGTTGAGAGCCAGCAAGAAACCGGTAAATAACTCTTCTTCTTAAAGTTTAAAGAGCCATTGTTTTGGGTGTGAGTTCATTATATTCTAACATTTGTCTCTTGTGGTCTTGCGTAGGCCGTTCTGGCCCTGAGCCCACTACGAGGAGTGGTGACGCCAAGGAGAAGAAGTAGAAAGCAAGCTTGGCAATTCAAGCGAGAGAGACTCTTGGCCCTGATTCTCAAGTGATTAAGGCGCTTGACGAGGAAACGTCCGAGACTTCATCTCCCGTCGAAGAAAGTTATGAAGTTGAGATTACGGGCGCCTCTGAAGACCCTTCAAAAATGAGCATGAAGGAGCAACTTGCGGAGGAGAAGAAAAAGAAAGCTGAAATCAAAGTTGAGCCATGAGTTGTGGATCTTGACAATCCTTTGAATAGGCCTTTGAAGGTCATCCTTCCTGGTGGGTCCAGACCACTAGAAGTTCCTCGTCCTGCCTCGGATGTTACTTTCCAATCAAGCAAAACGTCCAGACAAAAATGCATGGGGGAAGGGTCGTCTGAGAAAACAAAGGAGGAAAAGAAACCCAAGAAATCAAAGTAGTGGCTGTTACACTCGTTCAACGAGAGCTAGCATAGATTATGTAATTATTTTTAATTATTTTTGTAACCAATGTAAATAGACTTTTGACTCCGAGTTTCGGAGGAGTCGTAGTAGAACCTCATTTTGGATGAATAAATAATACTTAGTTCTTTTGTCTTTCAAATGACTTTTACTGTTAAATTTTTTGTCTTATTGTGGTCGAAACTCGAGCTATTGTGAATTACATAAACCCCCAAATCATCTTCATATAACTTGAAAATTCTTTGAAATTGTACATCCTTTATTCCAGGCATTGGGCACTTAGAATATTTTCAGTCTGTACGCTGGGGACTTGATGACTTCAACTCAGTTGTACTCTAGTCTGCACTCCGGGGACTTGGAGTTTTTTAAGCTGTTTATACTTTAGTCGGCACTTAGGGGACTTGGAGATTTTAAGTCGTTTACACTCCAGTCCGCACTCAGGGGACTCAGAGTACTACAGTCCGTACTCAGGGGACTTGGAGATTTTAAGTCATTTATACTCTAATCCACACTCGGGGGACTCAGAGTACTCTAGTCTGCACTCAGAGGACTTGGAGATTTTAAGTCGTTTATACTCTAGTCCGCACTTAAGGGACTCAGAGTACTCCAGTCCGCACTAAGGGGACTTGGAGATTTTAAGTCGTTTATACTCTAGTCCGCACTTAGGGGACTCAGAATACTCCAGTCCACACTCAAGGGACTTAAAGATTTTAAGTCGTTTATACTCTAGTCTGCACTCAGGGGACTTAGAGTACTCCAGTCCGCACTTAGGGAACTTGGAGATTTTAACTCGTTTATACTTTAATCTGCACATAGGGGACTCAGAGTACTCCGGTCCGCACTCAAGGGACTTGGAGATTTTAAATCGTTTATACTCTAGTCCGCACTCAGTGGACTCAGAGCACTCCAGTCCGCACTTAGGGGACTTGGAGATTTTAAGTCGTTTATACTCTAGTCCGCATTCAGGGGACTCAGAATAGTCCAGTCCTCACTCAGGGGACTTGGAGATTTTAAGTTGTTTATGCACGTTCGTACGTCAGACAGAATAATGTAACTCTACCTTTTTGCCATACAATTATCATACACGGAAACATCAATAATGCATGGAAAAAATGGCTTCAAGCCTTTATTAATGAAAACAAGCTAAATTGTCTTATTACAGGCAGAAAACTAAGAATTAACGAAATAAAAGCATATTGAAAATAATTGCAACAAGGATAGAAAATGAATAGACTAAGTATAATAATGCCGAAGATGCTTGCTATTCCATGCTCGGGGGAGTGTCGCGCCATCAACAGTCGCTAGCTTGAAAGTTCCTTCTCAAGCCTCTGTTCAATGACGTATGGACCTTCCCATGTGGGATTCAAATGCGATGGGACCATAAAAACTTGTTTCAAAACAAGGTCTTCCACGTCGAAGACTCTTGACCGAACTTTTTCTTTATAATATCGAACGACTTGGTGTCTATATGCGGCCTCTCTTAAATCAGCTTTTTCACGTTTTTCATCAATGAAGTCCAGCGATTCCAGCAAAAATTCCTAATTCGTCTTGGGGTTGTAATGAGTTACCCGATGTGACTGAACTTCAAGTTCTACAGGTATAATAGCTTCCGTGCCATATGCCAGTGCGAATGGAGTGTGGCCATTCGCGGACTTGTGGGTGGTTCTATAAGCCCAAAGTGCTGTTGGAAGTTCATCCACCCACTTGCCTCTAACCTTTTCCAAATGCTTTTTCAATATGGACTTGATTATTTTGTTCACGACTTCCACTTGTCCATTGGCTTTTGGATGAGCAACTGCTGCAAACCTTTTTTCAATTCCATGCCTTTTGACAAAATTCTTCGAACTCTTTGCTTTCGAATTGAGTTCCGTTGTCTTTAACGATAGTCCGTGGAAGGCCAAAACAGCATGTAATATTTCGTACAGCGAAATTAATGACCTTCTTGGTGGTGATTATGGCTAAGGGCTCTGCTTTTGCTCATTTAGTAAAATAATCGACCGCAACTATCGTGTATTTCGCACCACCTTTAGATATGGGTAAGGAACCGATTATATCGATCCCCCACATTGCAAACGGCCAGGGACTAACCATTTGCGTGAGTTCCGTTGGAGGAGCTCTTGGGATTTTTACATACTTCTGGCATTTATCACATCTCCTTACGTAGTCTGCAGCATCCCGATTTACAGTTGGCCAATATTATCCATAGCAGAGGATTTTCTTTGCTAATGTCTGCCCCTAGTATGGTCACCACATTCTCCTTCTTGGACTTCCTTTAGGACTCGTTTTATCTCATCGTATGAAATGCATCAAAGTAGGGGGTCGAGAGTCCTTTCCAATACATTATTCCGTCCTGCATTACATATCGTGAAGCCATACGAATGACTTGTCGTCTTTCGCTCCTTCTTTCGGGCAAGATCCCGTGCAGCAAGTATTGTTTGAATGGGGTCATCCATGACTCCTTCTCCATCTCTATTTCTGACATGAGATCTATCTCCATTATATCTATACTTGAAGCATGTAAGGTTTCGATAGGAACCAATCCCATTAGCTGAGCATCGCCAATGCTTGCAAATTTTGCCAATGAATCGACTTCTTTGTTTGTTCACGCGGGATAGGTGAAATATCATAATATTCCAGATTTGCTAGCAGCTCTTGAACCCCGTGCGAGGTATGGGGCAAGTCTCTGTCCTTTCGCTTGATAGTCCCACCGCACCTGGTATACCACCGATTGCGAGTCACAAAAGATTTCAACATATTTTACCCCCAGCTCTCTGACGAGTTTCAAGCCAGCAATCAATGCTTCATACTCGACCTCGTTATTTGTTGTTGGGAATTCGAGCTTCAAAGCGTAAGAAACTGATCGGTTTTCGGGAGTCACAAGAACTATGCCAGCTCCCAAGCAACGGTCGCTAGATGCCTCGTCGGTGTGCATCTTCCATCGAATGTGAGGTATGACATTGTGACCGCTTGATTCGTCTAACAAGGTGAATTCAACAACGAAGTCTGCTAGCGCTTTTCTTGTATAGCCTTTCATAGCAGGTAGGTAATATCGAACTGACTCAACTCAATATTCCATTTTAACATCCTTCTAGAGGTTTTCGGTCGTTGGAGTACCTATCGCAAGGGTTGGTCGGTATAAACACTAATTGAGTGTGCCTGAAAGTATGGTCAGTGCTTGCGTGATGCAATCACCAAGCAATAGGCTAGTTTCTCAATCTTTGGATAATTTCTTTCTGCCCCCGTTAAACATTTACTGACATAGTACACTGGCTTTTGAACTCGGTCCTCCTCGCGAACCAAAGTCATACTGATAGCATGTTGGGATACAACCAAGTACACATACAACATCCCATGGTCTACCGGTTTCGATAGTACCAGGGGACTTTCTAAATGCCTTACCAGATCTCGAAACACTTCCTAACAGTCGGGTGTCCACTCGAAATTCCTCTTTCCTTTCTTTATTACGTCGAAGAAAGGAATACACTTATCTATGGCACTGGATATGAATTGACTCAGCGCGGCAACCTTTCCATTCAAGCTTTGTACCTGTTTTATGGTTCTGGGCACTTGTATGTCTCGAATAGCTTGAATCTTCTCTGGGTTAGCCTCGTTCCCCACGCATTCACAATGAAACCCAAAAATTTCTCTAATGCCATGCCAAAGGAACACTTCAAAGGATTGATCTTCATTCCATACTGTCTGAGTATATCAAATATCTCCGCTAAGTCCCGAATGTGGTCGTTTGACTGTTGTAACTTCACGAGCATGTCATCCACATAGACTTCCATCATTCTACCAGGTCTTTAAACATTCGATTCACCAGACGCTGATAAGTCGCTCTCGCATTTTTCAATCCGAAAGGCATCACTACATAGCAATATAACCCAACGTCTATGACAAAACTGGTGTGATCTTGGTCTGGAATGTGCATCGAGATCCGATTATATCCCGAGTACGCATCCATAAATAACAGTAACTCGTGTCTGGCCGTTGAGTCAACGAGCTGGTCAATTCTAAGTAAAGGGAAACTATCCTTCGGGCATGCTTTGTTCAAATCAGAGTAATCAACGAAAGTCCTCCACTTCCCATTTGCTTTTCTTACTAGCACAGGGTTAGACACCCATTCAGGGTAAAGGGCGTCGCGGACGAACCCATTGGCTTTGAGGTTGTCCACCTCCTCTCTGAGAGCAGCGGACCTCCTCGGGTCCATGCCTCTCCTTTTCTTTTTTTACAGGAATGTACTTCGGGTCTATGTTCAACATATGACTTGCAATAGCGGGAGAAATCCCGCACATATCAGAATGTGTCCAAGAGAAAACATCCAGGTTCGCTTGGAGAAAATCAGTGAGATCCTCGGCCACTGATAGGTCGAGTTATGATACAATCTTAAGTACCCGTGATGGGTCATCTCGGCTGACTGGAATGTCAATCGTCAGTTCAACCGGTGCTGCTTTTGCTTTCCTGTGTTCCTCATCATCATCTCTCGGATCTATGTCTCTATGGATCCGAGAATGTGGCCCGAGCAAGGGCTCGGGCACTACTTGTCAATTGTCAGTATTCCGAATGCAGACGGAGTTGTCCGCAACCTTTCCTTTCTCTCTCTGTTGGGCCTCTCTCAGCTCAGCCACATAACATGCATGACCGGTCGCCTGATCGCCATGCACAACGCCAACTCCTTTGCCTGTAGGAAATTTCAAAGTCAAACACCATGGGGCCAAAACTGCCCTAACTCTGCCAGGGCCAGTCGACCTAAAAACACATTGTATGGAAAATCAACATCCAAAACTACGAAAGGTAGGAGTCGTACCCCCCTACGTTCACCTTGTCCCAGTTCAACTGGCAACTCAACGTACCCACTGCATCAGTCGCTGCACCATTAAAGCCATGAATACGGGCTTTAGATGGCTTTAAATCCTTCGTCTCAATCTTCATTTGGTCATACGCCTTTTTGAAGATGATGTTAACAGAACTTCCACAACCAATCAAAATTCTCTTCATAAATCTGGCCCGATTGTCGTGGAAATGACCATCGGGTCAACGGTAGGAGCCGCCACCCAGTCAACAGCCCTGCTCCTGAAAACTATATCGTCCGTCATTGTCCGCTGCTGCTTACCTGGGGACCCATCCTCAGCATTTGAACAACACTCAACATCTGCCTGTCTTAGGAGTTGGCATACCGCTCCATTTCTGTAACGACCCAGAATTTTTGATAATTAAAATTTGAATATTTAATTAATTTTAAATATTAATAAGTGAAATTATAAGTCGAATAAATTTTATTTCGAATTATTGGATTTAATTGAATAATTAAATCGATAATTTAATATGTTAAATTATAGAAATAATTGAAAATTGAGTTAAATATGATTGAAAATGATTTGTAAAATTTTATTTTATCATATTGAAGTTAGAACGATATTTTAGAACTTTTAAAATCGAATTAAGAGTTAATTTGTGAAAATTGAATATTTTAATATTTAATCGACTAGTGAAAATAGTCAATTTTTGAACAGTCTCAGAATTGGACGAGACTAGTTCCATTGGATCCGTAATAGTTAGTTATTACCGGATTTTAATTTTCGTGTCGATCGGAGTTACCATTTGATCGTGGCAGCTCGAAACGCATCGAATTATTTTTAATATTAATTTGGCGAGTTAAAATAGCCATTTTTCAAAAAGTCTCGGATTTCGACGAAACCAGTTTCATCGGATCCGTAATGTGATATTATTGTAAGGTTTCAAATTTCGTGTCAATTGGATTTATCGTTTGTCCGGTACAAATTAAAACGCCTAGAAAATCGTTTAAATCGGTTTAATTTAAATCGAACGTTTATTGCCATAACTCGCACAGATGTCCGAATTAGCTTCCAAAACCTATTCCATTGTGTCCGGAACGCGGGGTAAACCCTAGAAACACTGGTTACGGCACGTGAATCGGAGTTCGGAATTTCCGGAATGAATAGTGTTCGTTCAAAATTCTATAAATAGCCCTCCTCTCTTTAGGAAAAAAAAAAAACTAAAACCCTAAACGCAGCCGCCCCCTCCTTTTCAACGGCCAGGAAGCAATGTTCTTCCTCCTCCAATTACTCCAAATCTGCACGTTATTTCAAGAAAACTTCAACACGAAAGTCGAAGAGCTTCGCAAGACCTTCACATCCATACGGTTAAGATGGAGTTTTGTTAACGATGAGAGGCGATTATGGGCCACGTTCTGATGCCGTTTGCACGCACTTCGAGAGCAAAAGGGTTGACCGAGTGGACCACGGTTGTGGCCGAAGGTGGAGGAGGGTAGGGGGCTTCGCTTGGCGCTCCCTGATCGTAGTATCGATGGATGTGGTGGCCGAAAGAATTAACCCTAGTTCATGCTATATGGGTTTCATGTTCGGCCATGTTTGATTCCTGTAGACTTGCGTGATAAAGGAGAAGCATATGCACGGCTATGATGAGGGGGGGATGAGATCCAGTGGCCAATATTTGCAGTAGGTTAAAAATGTAAAATAAATTTGTAAATTATGAATATAAAAATTCGTGTAAGTTTAAAAATGCATAACTTTTTCATACGAGTTCGAAAACGCGCGAAAGCAGAAGCGTTGGAATCGTATGGACGAGCACTACGCGATGGAGTTGGATTGGAGTCGTTTGGAGTTAGTGAGAATTTCGGGTAAAATTAAACGTCCGTTTAATTTTATTCGAAATAAATCGCTAAAACGAAATTGAAATCAAGGTGAGAACTTCTCACTCAATCGAATCTGTTTCGATTTTTATTTTAAATAGTTAGATTTAAAATATTTGAATGATGGTTGATATCTATTGATTGTTAAAATAGACATTATGCGCCGCTAGTAAGCGGATGTTATTTATTAAAAACATATACCGCGAATATTTCATAAACAGTGAAATTGGTATTATATATAGTAGCAATATATATATATATATATATTGGCATATTTATATATTGCAGTTGTTGATTTCCCGCATTTGTTTAGCGGATGAGACCCTATTGCGCCGTCTATTAAGCGGATAATATTTTAAATCCCATATACCGCGATAATTTCGTACTGGAGCGGAATTGGTATTGTGCTAATGTTTGTGGATGCAGGAAAACAGGTTGGAGGGATCCAACTGGATTCCTCAACAGTATTTATTTGATTTCAGATATTTTGATATTTGATTGATTATCATATCGATGCATGATATCGTTGTTGTCGTGATTGACTATTTGGTATGTAGCATCATTGGACCAAATTTGGGATTTTAAAATGATTTTTAAAGTGATTTTTGAAAGTATACGTATATAAAATATTTTTGAAATTGATTCATTTTAAATAAATAAACGATATAATTTTAATGTTATAAAAATTATGGATTTTGAAAAATATAGTTAAAGATTGATTTTTGAGAAATACGGTTAAAGTTGATTTTTGAGAAATATGAATTAATGATTTTATAAAAGAGTTAAAATCGGGATTTATTGAATTTATCATGAAAAGTTGAAATAAAGGATTTATAAAATTTGATTATTTTATAAATCAAAATGATGAAGTTTTTAAAGGAGATTAAAGATGTTTTAAAATAATAGTATAAATTGATTTATATAAGAGATTTATAAATTGATATTTATAAATTAAAACATTTGAATTATAAAACGAGTTTTTATAAGTGTTAGAATGAATTGTGAATGAATTTCATAAATGAATGAAATCTATAGAATTATAAACGGTGAAGTTATAAATAGAATTTTATAAATAGTAGGTTTATAAAATGTATAAAGTTATTGAAAGAATAGATTTGGATAAATAATTGAATCTTATAAGTTATAAGATTTATGATTATGAAGTTCAAAGGAACGATTTTTCAAACAAATAAATTCTAAGTATTTAACTTATAATATGAACTTCTTTTTTATAATTGAGTTATGAATTGAATAGGTTAATAAAGGAATTTATAAAAGGAAGTTGTTATAAAATAAATAGAAATGGAGTTTATAAACGTTGTTTTATAAATTCGCAAACGACTTATTTTAAGAAGTAAATTGTTGTAACCTATTAATGGAGTTATATTCAAGTTTTGACTGTGAATGATCCTTTGAAATAAAATGAATAGAAAGGATGAAATTTTGTTAACGTAGTATATTCACGTTTTTGAATAGTGAATAATATGTTAAAGAAAATGTTTAGATTTGATGTTTTAAATTGAATTAAACGATCTAACGATGTTTTTAATTGTGTTGAGATTCGAAACCATAGATTTCAACATTCATTGTTGAAATAGACGTTTTCGATAAATGAAAAGGAAATAGTGGACTATAACACTGTTGTTATAGTAAATGATTTCCGAAAGGAAATGTTTTGTATAGTATTGGGATTTATATATCTATCTTAAATTCGAATCCCTATACTAGTGATTTTGGGTTGTCGTAACGATGTTTTACGTAACATTCGTTTTGGCCCAAATAAATATGTTTAAGAGAATGATTTCCTTAAAGAATGAAATATATACTTAATCTCGATTTAAGTATATTGAATATTTTCCAAGTGTTGAAAATAAATAGGTTCGTGAATTACTTATTAAATAAGTATGGAAATGTTTTCCAATATAAAGTGAATATTTTGAGAATTTATCTTTTTGAAGATAAATTGAAAAGGAATATTGAAACCTATTGAAAATCGTATATGCATGGATATTGTGAAATATAAATTCACTATGGAATTTATAAAAGAAAGGGGAACTTGTTTAAAAATAAATATTGATTTATTTTTGAAGTATTGGAAATAATATATCTTGTAAAGATATTTTGGAAAATAAATAATTTGGAAAATTATTTAGAATCTGGTGATGTTGTGCATATCCATTGATAGTTCAATAACCGACTATCAATATTTACCTTTGAATGGGTAATTGATGTGATTTGTTTGAATTGAATGCCACACTTATTTTTGAATAAGCGCTCACTATTCGGGTTAACTGGGAAAGGACCATGGGGTCGTATAACCCATTCCGAATATGTGATACGTCGTTGTGAATTGCATTTGAAGATCGGTGTTGAAGACCGGATATTTGCGAGAGCGATAGGATGACCTGTCGATTGACTCTGCACCGAGTTGCTCCGGTATTGTGTTCTCCATATGTGATGGGAAATCCGATCAGGATTGTGAATATCCGGATTGCAAGGACTTCTTTGTAAGTGCCTTCGGTTTTGTTCGAGCCCAGAACAGACTTGTATGGATTGTATGTCTGACATTACAAATTGAGATATAAAGCCGATTTCTTTCAAATATATTTCTGTTGGTGGCGGAGAATTTATTCTTTTAGCTTAACACCCTTCTCTGAGACGTACGAGCTCAGAGGTTATGTAGTTGAAGGTTATCAGCGATATATTCCCAATTCGGTAATGTGACATGCTGAGTGTTGCTGTGAAATGATCATTGTGTTGATTATTTATGATAGGATTGTTTATTTGATCGTCTATCCTGGTGATCATTTCTATGATCATTTGTTGACCCAAAGCATGGCTTTTGTATAAAGTATGTTTTTGTGGACGTGACTTCGTCGAGCCTCACACCCCGAAAATGGTCAAAACAGGAAAGATGCGGCAAGGTTATAAGGGGTAGCGCCCTTTAGGGTATGTGCATTTCCTTCTGGAAAAGGGTGGTATCATGGTATGGAGCCCAGATACTTACTCATGTTGAAAACACTTTATGATTGTGTGAATTGATTGCGAGCGCTCGGTTGAAAGGTCCCAAAGGACCGGGGGATGGCATATTCGGTCAGTTGTTACTCAGTTAGGGGTAACCCGGCCTTGTGTTGGTAGAGATTCGGTTTGGTTCTCGGGGATGTCCATCCAGAGGCATTCTCACGTGGCAATGGGAAGTTCCTTGGCCTGATCATTCGTTGGAAATCCAAAGAAACAATACGAGACTTCTACGGTTTTAGTTGTAGAACCTGCCATCTAATATGGTAGCTATAGTAAGCATACTATAATGGTACCTATGCCGGCTAAGATTTATACTCTACTTTCGAAATTGTTTCCTACACTATGCACTAATAATAATATGAAATGTTCTTTTTTAATGCGTATCAAGCATCTTTGACTATCATAAGGAGAAATCTCCTCCAAGTCTGCGTTTGCATTGTATGTGTGGCGGGAGGTCTTATGGTAGTCTCATTTTTAAAAGCATTGCGAATTGACTTTAAAAATATTCTTCGATTTGATTTTAAAGATAAATAAACTGTTTTGAGTTCTCACACCAGTCACATGACTGACTTGGAGTTTATTGTTTTCCTTCCTAAACTCTGGGTGCCCACCAATTTCCACACGGGCAGTCAAGAGTTAAGGTTTATCAGGATATTCTGGAGTTGCTGGAGGCAAGATGGATGGCATGGCGTATTATTATGTATAGTATTTCTTTTCCGCTGCACTGTTTGTTGTTGTATGATGTTGTACACTCTGATGATATGATGTAATGAAATGTAATGTATGTGATGTAATAACTGATATAGTTCTTTGTTTAAAGATTATTCATTTATTATTATATGTTGTTCCGCTGCGATTTGTGAGATTCTGATATTGTTCAGTTGTTTTCTGTTCCATTCTATTTTCTATTTTCTCTTCTCCTTATTTTCTATCTTTTCTGTCTTCTTCTTCTTCTTAAAACCCTAAGTGTTCGGTTTTCCGTCGTTCGATTGCTTGGCAGTCGATAAAGTGAGTATCGATGTTGAATTTTCGAAAGACGAAGAATCGGGTCCTTACAATGTGGTATCAGAGCATATGGTTAAGCGACAACCATGGTTCTGTTGGGTATTACTCATTAGTGATAGAGTCAGTAGTGCTCTAGAATGAGTTTGAGTGTAATAATAGCTATGAGAGCGTATTTGTTAGTGAATATATAAAATTGTTTTATATTGTGATGATTGGTTTGTTGAGTGGTATATAGATTCTGGTTAATACGAGTAATTAACGTTGTTGATAGGGATCTCTAAACATTTGAATAGAACAATTCGACACAGTATTGTTTTAAACTGGGTAAATGAAATAATTTTTCCTTGAGTATATTTTATATATAAAGAAATAATTTTTCAGAATTATTAAAAGTGTATATAAGTTGATTGTTTAGTTGTTTGAATAATCTAAATAAAAGAATAATTGTATAAGCAAAAGAGTTATAAGAATTGAATTATAATTAAAGTGAATTACAATTGTGAAATAAACTTATATATATAAGAAGTGAAACTATATGAATATAACTTAAGAGATGTTGAATGAAGTTGATATTGATATCAAAGTAAATTAATAAAGTGAAGTGATAGATATGAACTTAAGTTATGTAAATGAAATTCAACTTTTGTAATTGAATTAAATTAATGGATTGAATGTTAATCAATTAAATGTGAATAATTGATATGAAATAATGAATATAAGTGTAATTCATTAAAATCTAATGTTATTGAAAGATTGAAAGAAAATCAATTTAATTAAACCAATTGAAAGCAAAGGAATTTGGTTGCAATTAATATACATTGGTTGTTATATGGTTGTTAGTTGATTGATTGTATATAATTCATTGAGTTAATGAAATTGGAAGCTAAAGTAATTGGAAATTCAATTGAAAGTTAAGTGAATCTTAAATAGAATTGAATTTGAATTTGGAAGAAAACCAACTTGAATATGAATTAGTGAATATAAACTAATTGAAAATGAATGTTAGTAAAAACATCCACGGTTAAAGAATCAAATGTGATTTAAATTGAAAACCCATTTCATTGAATATTAATGAGAATATAAATGAGTATTTATTGGTTATGGATGATGGTTGATGTTTGCATTTGTTGCTTTTGTTGCATTTGCTATGTTGACATATATAGTGATTATGTTGCTATATGTTGTATATTCGATACTATTGTCTACATGCATGTTCTCATGTTGTTTGTTGAGTGATTAGTAGGTGCGGATCGCGTTTGCTTCGCATTTGGAGCTCGCTTTCGCGCTATATTAGCCGTATATGCTTGCTAATAAAATATAAGGTACATATCTCGGATTACATACCGTACTTTTATACTTTTTCCCTTCGGGATGCCTCATTACTTGATGAGATGTATATTTGTGATATATATACTGTCATTTTTTTTCGGATCGAGCCGCGCAAAGGAGACTATGGCGAATTTTTCCGAAAATTTAAGGCGTTAGAAAAAAATTTGAGAAAATTGGAAAATTTTGAAAACTGTAACTTTGATTTGAAATTGAAAGTTAAACCATAGTAGTTGTTTTTGAAAAGATAACTAAGTATGATTTGAAAACTTAGTAAGTTATTGTAAGAAGTTTTAACTATGGATTTATGGAAAGTTAATCGATTCTGTAATTTTTCTTATTTGTTAATTTCGAGGACGAAATTCTTTTAAGGGGGGAAGATTGTAACGACCCAGAATTTTTGATAATTAAAACTTGAATATTTAATTAATTTTAAATATTAATAAGTGAAATTATAAGTCGAATAAATTTTATTTCGAATTATTGGATTTAATTGAATAATTAAATCGATAATTTAATATGTTAAATTATAGAAATAATTGAAAATTGAGTTAAATATGATTGAAAATGATTTGTAAAATTTTATTTTATCATATTGAAGTTAGAACGATATTTTAGAACTTTTAAAATCGAATTAAGAGTTAATTTGTGAAAATTGAATATTTTAATATTTAATCGACTAGTGAAAATAGTCAATTTTTGAACAGTCTCAGAATTGGACGAGACTAGTTCCATTGGATCCGTAATAGTTAGTTATTACCGGATTTTAATTTTCGTATCGATCGGAGTTACCATTTGATCGTGGCAGCTCAAAACGCATCGAATTATTTTTAATATTAATTTGGCGAGTTAAAATAGCCATTTTTCAAAAAGTCTCAGATTTCGACGAAACTAGTTTCATCGGATCCATAATGTGATATTATTATAAGGTTTCAAATTTCGTGTCAATTGGATTTACCGTTTGTCCGGTACAAATTAAAACGCCTAGAAAATCGTTTAAATCGGTTTAATTTAAATCGAACGTTTATTGCCATAACTCGCACAGATGTCCGAATTAGCTTCCGAAACCTGTTCCATTGTGTCCGAAACGCGGGGTAAAGCCTAGAAACGCTGGTTACGGCGCGTGAATCGGAGTTCGGAATTTCCGGAATGAATAGTGTTCGTTCAAAATTCTATAAATAGCCCTCCTCTCTTTAGAAAAAAAAAAACCCTAAACGCAGCCGCCCCCTCCTTTTCAACGGCCAGGAAGCAATGTTCTTCCTCCTCCAATTACTCCAAATCTACACATTATTTCAAGAAAACTTCAACACGAAAGTCGAAGAGCTTCGCAAGACCTTCACATCCATACGGTTAAGATGGAGTTTTGTTAACGATGGGAGGCGATATGGGCCACGTTCTGATGCCGTTTGCACGCACTTTGAGAGCAAAAGGGTTGACCGAGTGGACCACGGTTGTGGCCGAAGGTGGAGGAGGGTAGGGGGCTTCGCTTGGCGCTCCCTGATCGTAGTATCGATGGATGTGGTGGCCGAAAGAATTAACCCTAGTTCATGCTATATGGGTTTCATGTTCGGCCATGTTTGATTCCTGTAGACTTGCGTGATAAAGGAGAAGCATATGCACGGCTATGATGAGGGGGGGATGAGATCCAGTGGCCAATATTTGCAGTAGGTTAAAAATGTAAAATAAATTTGTAAATTATGAATATAAAAATTCGTGTAAGTTTAAAAATGCATAACTTTTTCATACGAGTTCGAAAACGCGCGAAAGCAGAAGCGTTGGAATCGTATGGACGAGCACTACGCGATGGAGTTGGATTGGAGTCGTTTGGAGTTAGTGAGAATTTCGGGTAAAATTAAACGTCCGTTTAATTTTATTCGAAATAAATCGCTAAAACGAAATTGAAATCAAGGTGAGAACTTCTCACTCAATCGAATCTGTTTCGATTTTTATTTTAAATAGTTAGATTTAAAATATTTGAATGATGGTTGATATCTATTGATTGTTAAAATAGACATTATGCGCCGTTAGTAAGCGGATGTTATTTATTAAAAACATATACCGCGAATATTTCATAAACAGTGAAATTGGTATTATATATAGTAGCAATATATATATATTGGCATATGTATATATTGCAGTTGTTGATTTCCCGCATTTGTTTAGCGGATGAGACCCTATTGCGCCGTCTATTAAGCGGATAATATTTTAAATCCTATATACCGCGATAATTTCGTACTGGAGCGGAATTGGTATTGTGCTAATGTTTTTGGATGCGGGAAAACAGGTTGGAGGGATCCAACTGGATTCCTCAACAGTATTTATTTGATTTCAGATATTTTGATATTTGATTGATTATCATATCGATGCATGATATCGTTGTTGTCGTGATTGACTATTTGGTATGTAGCATCATTGGACCAAATTTGGGATTTTAAAATGATTTTTAAAGTGATTTTTGAAAGTATACGTATATAAAATATTTTTGAAATTGATTCATTTTAAATAAATAAACGATATAATTTTAATGTTATAAAAATTATGGTTTTTGAAAAATATAGTTAAAGATTGATTTTTGAGAAATACGGTTAAAGTTGATTTTTGAGAAATATGAATTAATGATTTTATAAAAGAGTTAAAATCGGGATTTATTGAATTTATCATGAAAAGTTGAAATAAAGGATTTATAAAATTTGATTATTTTATAAATCAAAATGATGAAGTTTTTAAAGGAGATTAAAGATGTTTTAAAATAATAGTATAAATTGATTTATATAAGAGATTTATAAATTGATATTTATAAATTAAAGCATTTGAATTATAAAACGAGTTTTTATAAGTGTTAGAATGAATTGTGAATGAATTTCATAAATGAATGAAATCTATAGAATTATAAACGGTGAAGTTATAAATAGAATTTTATAAACAGTAGGTTTATAAAATTTATAAAGTTATTGAAAGAATAGATTTGGATAAATAATTGAATCTTATAAGTTATAAGATTTATGATTATGAAGTTCAAAGGAACGATTTTTCAAACAAATAAATTCTAAGTATTTAACTTATAATATGAACTTTTGTTTTATAATTGAGTTATGAATTGAATAGGTTAATAAAGGAATTTATAAAAGGAAGTTGTTATAAAATAAATAGAAATGGAGTTTATAAACGTTGTTTTATAAATTCGCAAACGACTTATTTTAAGAAGTAAATTGTTGTAACCTATTAATGGAGTTATATTCACGTTTTGACTGTGAATGATCCTTTGAAATAAAATGAGTAGAAAGGATGAAATTTTGTTAACGTAGTATATTCACGTTTTTGAATAGTGAATAATATGTTAAAGAAAATGTTTAGATTTGAAGTTTTAAATTGAATTAAACGATCTAACGATGTTTTTAATTGTGTTGAGATTCGAAACCATAGATTTCAACATTCATTGTTGAAATAGACGTTTTTGAGAAATGAAAAGGAAATAGTGGACTATAACACTGTTGTTATAGTAAATGATTTCCGAAAGGAAATGTTTTGTATAGTATTGGGATTTATATATCTATCATAAATTCGAATCCCTATACTAGTGATTTTGGGTTGTCGTAACGATGTTTTGCGTAACATTCATTTTGGCCCAAATAAATATGTTTAAGAGAATGATTTCCTTAAAGAATGAAATATATACTTAATCTCGATTTAAGTATATTGAATATTTTCCAAGTGTTGAAAATAAATAGGTTCGTAAATTACTTATTAAATAAGTATGGAAATGTTTTCCAATATAAAGTGAATATTTTGAGAATTTATCTTTTTGAAGATAAATTGAAAAGGAATATTGAAACCTATTGAAAATCGTATATGCATGGATATTGTGAAATATAAATTCACTATGGAATTTATAAAAGAAAGAGGAACTTTTTTAAAAATAAATATTGATTTATTTTTGAAGTATTGGAAATAATATATCTTGTAAAGATATTTTGGAAAATAAATAATTTGGAAAATTATTTGGAATCTGGTGATGTTGTGCATATCCATTGATAGTTCAATAACCGACTATCAATATTTACCTTTGAATGGGTAATTGATGTGATTTGTTTGAATTGAATGCCACACTTATTTTTGAATAAGCGCTCACTATTCGGGTTAACCGGGAAAGGACCATGGGGTCATATAACCCATTCCGAATATGTGATACGTCATTGTGAATTGCATTTGAAGATCGGTGTTGAAGACCGGATATTTGCGAGAGCGATAGGATGACCTGTCGATTGACTCTGCACCGAGTTGCTCCGGTATTGAGTTCTCCATATGTGATGGGAAATCCGATCAGGATTGTGAATATCCGGATTGCAAGGACTTCTTTGTAAGTGCCTTCGGTTTTGTTCGAGCCCGGAACAGACTTGTATGGATTGTATGTCTGACATTACAAATTGAGATATAAAGCCGATTTCTTTCAAATATATTTCTGTTGGTGGCGGAGAATTTATTCTTTTAGCTTAACACCCTTCTCTGAGACGTACGAGCTCAGAGGTTATGTAGTTGAAGGTTATCAGCGATATATTCCCAATTTGGTAATGTGACATGTTGAGTGTTGCTGTGAAATGATCATTGTGTTGATTATTTGTGATAGGATCGTTTATTTGATCGTCTATCCTGGTGATCATTTCTATGATCATTTGTTGACCCAAAGCATGGCTTTTGTATAAAGTATGTTTTTGTGGACGTGACTTCGTCGAGCCTCACACCCCGGAAATGGTCAAAACAGGAAAGATGCGGTAAGGTTATGAGGGGTAGCGCCCTTTAGGGTATGTGCATTTCCTTCTGGAAAAGGGTGGTATCATGGTATGGAGCCCAGATACTTACTCATGTTGAAAACACTTTATGATTGTGTGAATTGATGGCGAGCGCTCGGTTGAAAGGTCCCAAAGGATCGGGGGATGGCATATTCGGTCAGTTGTTACTCAGTTAGGGGTAACCTGGCCTTGTGTTGGTAGAGATCCGGTTTGGTTCTCGGGGATGTCCATCCAGAGGCGTTCTCATGTGGCAATGGGAAGTTCCTTGGCCTGATCATTCGTTGGAAATCCAAAGAAACAATACGAGACTTCTACGGTTTTAGTTGTAGAACCTGCCATCTAATATGGTAGCTATAGTAAGCATACTATAATGGTACCTATGCCGGCTAAGATTTATACTCTACTTTCGAAATTGTTTCCTACACTATGCACTAATAATAATATGAAATGTTCTTTTTTAATGCGTATCAAGCATCTTTGACTATCATAAGGAGAAATCTCCTCCAAGTCTGCGTTTGCATTGTGTGTGTGGCGGGAGGTCTTATGGTAGTCTCATTTTTAAAAGCATTGCGAATTGACTTTAAAAATATTCTTCGATTTGATTTTAAAGATAAATAAACTGTTTTGAGTTCTCACACCAGTCACATGACTGACTCGGAGTTTATTGTTTTCCTTCCTAAACTCTGGGTGCCCACCAATTTCCACACGGGCAGTCAAGAGTTAAGGTTTATCAGGATATTCTGGAGTTGCTGGAGGCAAGATGGATGGCATGGCGTATTATTATGTATAGTATTTCTTTTCCGCTGCACTGTTTGTTGTTGTATGATGTTGTACACTCTGATGATATGATGTAATGAAATGTAATGTATGTGATGTAATAACTGATATAGTTCTTTGTTTAAAGATTATTCATTTATTATTATATGTTGTTCCGCTGCGAATTGTGAGATTCTGATATTGTTCAGTTGTTTTCTGTTCCGTTCTATTTTCTATTTTCTCTTCTCCCTATTTTCTATCTTTTCTGTCTTCTTCTTCTTCTTAAAACCCTAAGTGTTTGGTTTTCCGTCGTTCGATTGCTCGGCAGTCGATAAAGTGAGTATCGATGTTGAATTTTCGAAAGACGAAGAATCGGGTCCTTACAATTTCCTGCCAATTCTTATATGCAGGGAAAGGTCCACCGACTATCGTGTTTATGACCAATCTACCCATGGTTCGGGCAGGTTCTTCTGGTTGGCGTGGAGCCGGCCCGCGTCCGGGGTCTGATATTCCTTGCCTAACCTCCTGTGGGTTCTTGAAAATCTCCTACAACTTTTTCTGTCTAATCAATTTTTCTATGGCATCATGGAGGTGTCTACACTCTTCTGTATTATGCCCGTAGGTTTCATGGAAGCAACAGTACTTCCCAGTCCGCTTCTGTTCCTCTATTGACTCCTTTGGGCACGTCTTTCTATATTGAAAAGTGTTAATAGTTGACAGGTAAATATTCTCAAGAGATGCATTCAGTGGATGTATTCGTTGTAGGTTGGAATCCTTGGCCTCCATTTCCCTGCTTCTCTTTTCTTTTCGGGATTTCCTCATACGGAGCCTTTAGATTTCCCAGGCTTATTCTGGACATTGACTTGAACCTTTTTCGAGTTGTCACCAGATTGTTTCATAGCGATGTTACTTTTCACAGTCTCCTGAGCAGGCCCTGCTGCCTTATCTCGCCTTGTCCATCTGGCTTCTTCTCTTCTTATGAATTGATGAGCCTTTGAACAGAAACTCTCCAGCATGGTTGGAGGCTTTCCTACCAACCAATCTCCAAACTCTAAATCCAGATCCATTCCTCGCATTACCGCCATTAGAATTGCATGGTCGTTAGGGTTGCTAACTTCAGTAGCTGCAAAATGAAATCTCTATAGGTACTCTTTCAATGACTCCCCCGAAGCCACACTAGATAGGGACATCACATCCTTGGGACAAGTGGCATGTATCCTCAACTGTTTCACAAATTTCGTCGCCAATTCGTCGAAGCTGGATATAGACTGTGGGGGAAGTCGAGTGAACCACATGGTGGCAATTTCGGATAAAGTACTTGGAAAGCATCTACACTTGGTCACATCATTTAAACTATTTGAATCCATCATCCATTCATACCTCATCACATGCTATCTGGGATCAGTCTTTCCTCCGTAGGCTGGGATAGTTGGCATGCTAAACTTCCTGGGGTATTCGGCCTGTAGAATAGTATCTGTGAATGGAGTATGACTCCTGGATATCTCCCATTCTTCATTGGTCAAGTCTTGATTTTCTCTCATCAACTATCTGACCAAAGTTGATAAGTTCGGGGTTTGTATTGAGGATGGAAGGTTGGACTCTGTTCTACAAGACCGCTCGGGTTGGTGCCTCCTCTGTTGGCCATCCACCAGACGTGTATCTTAGGGACCAGCTTCATTGGGGTCTTGGTGAGTCGGACGTCCAGTCTCCACAAGTGCTTTAACTGCTAATTTTTCGTTCCGGCTTGGTTGTGGTCTCCAAGATGTAAGTGATCCCTAGTGGATCGATCAGTAACACCTGCTTGTGTAGTTTCATTTTTACGGTGTCTATGCCTGGAGGTTCATCGGATGAAGTCGAGCTACCAGAGGAAGAGTAAGGAACGAGGCTACCTCCAGCATTCTGATGTTGTTGCTGAGTAAGCTGAGTCATGAGGTTAGCGTTAGCTTGAATCTGCTCAATAAGATGTCTCTTGCTTTCCATGAGTTCTCTCATTAGGTTGTTGAACTACGTCCTAGTAACGACTTCCATCTGGTTATGAGCTCCGACAATCCCTACGCTGGGATTGACTTGATGATTGCTAGGTCCTATTTATTCTACGCTAGCAGTATCGTTGATGTCTACGTTATGAGAGGGTGGTCTGGTACGTGGTCTTCCCATAGTAGAGTTGTTGATAGAAACTCTAAGTATATTCAACGGGCGTCCTGTGAATGACTTGGATCTCCTTCGGGGTTTTGTTCAATCCAGTAGCTACAAAGCAGATCCTAGTGGCCTGAGAATTCGATTCTTGGTGAAAGCACCAAAATGTTAGCACCAGAATTGGTCACTAACACCCTTAAGAAAGTTTATGTAGAGAGATAAATGAAGAAAGGAAATCAAAACAAAGAATTGTATGCTAAATTAAACGCAAAAACAAGAACATCGGATTTATAGTGGTTCAGCGTAACTGCATATGTCCACTTTGGATCTTGATCTTTGTTGCTTTCACAAATGATTTAATACAGATGCAATCCGTACTATAATAGCTTAAATACAAGTGCTAATTAAAATAGAATAAGCCTTGAATGCAGTAGAGTCTCCCCAGTGTTCTCGAAAAAAGGTCCCTTTCACTTTGCCCCTGCCCTTCTATTTATAGACGAAGATGGGTTGGACTTTCCTCATGGGCCTAGGAGCTAGATACCTTGGCCCTTGGTAGTGACTTCTGCACGCCGAGCCATAAATGCCAAAAGGCAATTGCCGAACCACATATCAATGCCGAACGACATTCAGATGCCGATCGAGGAAGGCATGCCGAACGGTACCTGGGTGCCGAACGGGGGAGTGCGCTGAGTGAAGAATGTATGCCGAAGGAGACCTGTGCCGAACGAGACTTGATGTCAGTCGAGGGGAGATGCCGAACGACCCTTCTATGTGGAACGAGGAAAGATGCCGAACGACCCTTCTATGCCGAACGAGGAAAGATGCCGACGACCCTTCTACGCCGAACGAGGTAAGATGTCGGCAACCCTTCTACGCCGAACAAGGCTAGATGTAGAATGACCTTTCTATGCCGAATGAGGCAAGATGTCGGGCGACCCTTCTACGCCGAACTAGGCTAGATGCCGAACGACCTTTCCATATCGAGCGAGGCAAGATGTCGGGCGACCCTTCTACGCCGAACTAGGCTAGATGCCGAACGACCTTTCCATATCGAGCGAGGCAAGATGCCAAGCGAGGCCCGTGCTGAGCCTTTTGTTACATGGTCAAACAACTGGGTAACATAGACATATTAAACACATTCTAATTTCTTCATTTTTGAATCATTGTATCAACACCTTGAACTGCATTGAAAATAGAGACAAAAAGGATGAAATTGATTTAGAGTGTTGGATAAATGAACCTGAAACACCACGAACAAAAATGAGGAAGCTAAAATCGGCTTATTATTTGAAAAAAAATTCAGAAATCAAAATATATCAGCACACAACTATTGACATGTTAAATGGTGAAAGAGGATTTGGATCACAAAATAAAGGATTCATACATTATACATGTTGCTATTTATTTTACACGTCTAAAACATAATTTAAAAGAGATAATATGTAACCAGTATATTCACGAATCATAATCAATTTGTGGGGAAAAAGGAAGGTCGAGGTTAGCCCAATCTATTTAACTTATCAGTTCATGCACATTAGAAAATTTTTACAATTCTTAACAAATTTAGCATAGAAAATATGTTTAAAAATTAGATTCGTAAATTCATTGCATAGTTTGATGTTAATCTTTGTAGTTAGCAATCTTAACAAAAATAGATTAACTTTAAAAATAGTATAGAGAATGTTCTAATCAAAATAAAAGATATTAGATTCATATAAATAGTTAATGTTTTTAGTTAAAAAACGGAAATAAACTTTTTGCAAAAAGAACATAAATTTTTTTAACAAATGACAATAGAGAAAAATATGCAAGTATGGAAGGTACAATCAGCATGTAATTAAAAATTACTTTCTTCCCAAAATTTACAATTTTACAAATAGGAAGGTAATTAATTAAACAGTGACTAAATGTGATGAAGTGCCTTACCAAATGAGGAAGAAGATTAAACATATGTATATGAATGTAATGAGTAAATGTAGAGGTTTAGAGACATTGACGATGAGTAAATTGTAGTTGCCATAAAAGATATATAAACCCATTGGTGGTAATCTATAATAAAAATAAGATATACAATCTTGCCTTGGAGAATTCTAGGAGACTGGGCAATTCTGACATGTTAGCCTTCATTCTTTAAACAAAGACATTGACTAAGACTCTTCCATCAGGCTTTAAGTTTTGTACATCATGAGATATATCTCTACGACATGATGTTACTGTTAGTTTTCAAAAAAATTATGTATTAACTAATGTAATGCAAAAAAAAATTTGAACTATGTTTCTTGCTATAATAATATTTTATGTCAATTTTCATTTTTTGCAGTGTATAAAAGCAATTATTCACATTCACTAAAGTTTTCAATTTGCAATTACTATCGAGAACTTGAGCGTGTGTATATTTTGGAAACAAAGGATGATGATCAGACCTAAAAAAATTAATATTTTAGCAGCTTTATAAGATTTGCACAAATGATATAGTTGAAAAAATGTTACTCACCTTTCTTTTATTCCAGTGAATCTTCCAACAATGGACTGATAACATAGGCCATAATATACCCTGCAACTGCAAATGCAACTACAGTTTTGAATCCCTAAATATTATGTTGAATAACAACCTTCTATAAAGAAGGATCACTATATAAAAAAAAGCTAATTCTTTTACAATATAAAAACACAATTGGACCTGATAATTACCAAAAAATATTAGGTATAAAAGGGGTATCCTTGATAAGCTCACCTTACGATGCATTTCTCAAAAATTATTCTCCTTAATTTTTTAAATGAAGGAACCTGTATCAAGTCTTGTAAATGAAATATATGGTTAGTATCAATTAACTCAACTTAGAGTTGGAACAGAATAATATTTAAAGCAGTACTTGATGCAAATGAAGCATGAAAGAACCTACATCTAAAGATGTCCACCATGTAACAAACCATATTGAAATGCATGGCATAGTGGCTGCTAACATTTTAAACTTGAATAAGGTTAATTAGGTTTGAAGAATCTGAGACATGTTGATATCGTGGGTGCTTTGTCAAGTGTATCATTTATCCAAAAGCAAGTGCTTATGTCATAGTGGAAAAAGAAATGTACCTTTATAGCAATAATTTCTGTCGTTGACTCATTTGAATTAAACAGTTATTGCCACCAAAAATTAACTTAGATAGGTAACTAAATGTGTGAACTATGAATAAAAGAAATGGATTTACTAATTGAATTGCTTCTAGCTTATCCAAAATCAGAAAGAACAAAGTGAAAATATTTAACTAAATTGTTATACGCAAACTTTGCATTTGGAAAACTACATCTCCCTTCTGCATTTTATACTAAACGCCAAAAATATTTTCACTTTGGTTATGAAACGGGGATGTAAAAAGTAAGACCAATATGGTTTATAACTGATCTACAAACCTTTCACTTTAACCTCTCTTTATGCTCCTTATAAAGTTGTTTCATAACAAATCAAAAGTTACAGAAAGAAAATAAGGAAATATTACCCATAAAGATGTGATGCATTGTCTTTTGTCTAGTTTTTTGTACTTCACATCCATTATATTTCTTAAAATATCATCAACCTTTATGTACTGTCTTTTGTATAGTTTTTTACAAACCGAAAGCTAAATGCACTCTGTCATCCATGATTGTAGGATCTTGTATTTAGTTTTCATTTTGTAAAAAACAAAAAACACAATATAAAGATTGAAGATGTTCTAAGAAATTTCAAATCGTTTTCCATTTTGCCAACATGAAGAACCACTTGTATAATGCATCACATTTTTGTCCAATAGAAACTCCTAATATATCCTTAGGTCATGAGGAATTCACTAATACAACTCATCGACACGGGAATCAATATTAATAACAGATACTAAAATAAAAGCAGAGTATTATCTGAAATTTTGTCCGGTATCAGCAGCAAGCATTGAGGAGAAGGAAAAAAATGCAGAGCATGTTATGTAATCAAGGTATAGTGTAAATGTTTGCACAAAAAATGGGCAAACACCTCCAAGTCATATGATTTAGTCGATTTTGAGTTGTTCTTAGTGATTTGGGTGATTCATGCAAATATGTAAAAAGCAGGGACTAAACTGTAAAAGACACACAGATTTATAGTGGTTCGGCCAGAATGTGCCTACGTCCACTTTATATGTTATTCTCCTTCACTCTTCAGATTACAAGTACAAAGCTTCGATTACAAGTATATGATAGTTGTTTGAAAGTTCTGTCCGTACTTGAGCTCTCAAACTTGTCTACCATTGTTGTACCCCTGCCCTTCTATTTATAGAGTGAGGCTGGGGGCAGGGGTCTTGGATGTATATGCTGCTGGTGGGCCTGGGCTGAAGTGATCTGGCCTGGCAACGTTGGTTCGGTAGTAGATGGGTGGACTAGCGTTTTGGTCCGATGATAGAGGAGATGGGATTGGTTCGGTGTGGTTGGTCCGGTGAGGCCTTGGATCGGTGGAGGTTGATTCGGTGGTGAGTTGGTCTGGTGAGGCCTTGGATCGGTGGAGGTTGATTCGGTGACGAGTTGGTCCGGTGAGGCCTTGGATCGGTGTGGGTTGATTCGGTAGTGATACTTTGGGTTTGATTCGACAGGTAGTGGAGCAAGGGTTGGTTCGGTAGGTAGTGGAGCAAGGGTTGGTTAGGCAGGGCCTTGGAGACGTGTTGGTTCGGTGTGACTTTCCTCCTTATGGTTCGGCGATGCTTTCTTCTCCTTGACTCAGTGGTGGTGGAAACGCACCTAACATTTGCCCCCCAAAGTGGGGCATATGCCATCATATGTCGCGCTTTGTTTTAGACCTTTCGACTTGGACACATTCATTCGGTCCCAAGCGCCGAACCGGTCGGTCCGGTCATTTCTATTCGCCTATAAGTTTGGGCCATACACTTTCGTTATTCCTTACTAACTGAAACAGCCGAACCAGATTCTTTTCTGCCGAATCAACCGTACTACCGAAACCTGTTTGACTACCGGTCCAGGTAATGGCCGAATGACTTTTATATTTTGAACTGCCAAATGAATCGTGGAGTGTGAGTGCCGTATGATCCTTCGAGCCTTGAGCTACCGGATGAATCTGAGAAGTACGAGTGCCGAATGGCTTTCGAGCCTTGAACTAACGGATGAATCTGAGAAGTACGAGTACCGAATGGCTTTCGAGCCTTGAACTACCGAATGGGCTTGAGTGCCGAATGAACCTTATGCCTTTTATGTTTTAACTTATAAATGAAATTCTAGACTTCATGCACTTGCTTGTTTACTTCCCTCATTCTAACGATGCACTTTTTGTGTTTGTAGATAAATGTCTCATAAAGTAGAAACTCGATCAGATAAGAAGAAATCCACGGACAGAGAAGAGTCCTCCACAGTGCCCCTAGCTCAGTCAGGATTGGGACGTCATGGACCTCCCCCGAGATCACTAGTAGATGGGTACGGCCCTCAGGAGCTCCTGAACTCGCCACCTGACTGCTTTCCTAGCTCCCTTAAAGAGGAGCAGCTTGATGTTATATCTCGTTCTTTCGGGATTGACAGAGCACACATGGTGCTGCCAGGGAATGGAGTTATGCCGTATGACCCCCTGAAGGATATTTCGCTTATAGTAGGTACCATTGCATGTGCGGGGCCATTTCCCCGATCAATGCTTGGATAGTCAGCTTCATTACCTATTTGAAGGTGGCCCCTTTCCAGCTCCAGCCCAATTCTTATGCTATCTTGGTGAGTCTATTCATCATTTTCCAAATAAAATACGGGCGTCCCCCTTCCAACTGGTAGATCCGGTATTTGTACAACTTGAGGGGCTATAAGAAGGGGTCTCCATACATCAGCTTGGAATCGGCAGTGTCCTTCAAGCCGGTCCTGAACTTATATTCGAAGTTCAGCATGTTCAAGAAAGAATGGTTTTTCGTCAAGGATGACTCTGTTTCTATCCGTCGCTTCACCTCCGACTGTAAGTTGAAGCTTATTTATAATTTCCGTTCTGACTGCAATGCTTCTCCTTATATGTTTTTATTTCTTGCTAGCGACAGGTGGCTTTGCGGTCGTGGAGAACGATCGCCTGGTTCAGATGACTGCGGAGATAGAAGCCATTTCGGGAAGGGAGAGGTCAGCTTCTTACCTGATCAAAAATGCTACTCTTTTGCAGCACAACTTGATTCTACTACGTCTGTATGTGGTCAAGCAGAGAGACATAGCTGAGGAGAGGGCTGTCAAAGCTAAAGGAGGGGCCACGACGAACAGCAGCAAGAGGAAACCCTTCTCGATACCTCCATTCGCTGGGGGGAAGAAGCTCAAGAAATCCGATGGACCCTCCCCTAGCACATGTCCAGATGTTCCGGAGGAGGAAAATGTAGAGGAGGAAAGAGGCGAGGAGGAGAGCGGAGGTGATGGAGAGGTGATGGTGGTGATGGTGGCGAAGGACAGAGCGGTGATGGCGTCGGGGCTTTGTCTTCTGGGCAAGCAGGGGAGATCCAAGAGTGGGCAGATGATGCTTTTCACCAGGCTTTTGAGGGGTTGGAGGAAGGATCGGCCTTGGTGGAGAAGCCAAAGAAAACTGATAAGGCCGGGACTAGTGCCAGTTCATCTTCCAAGAGTATTTCAGCTAGGGCAACTCCGGCGATTCAAGGTGAATTTTTGACTCCTCTTTTAACTTCACATGTTTCTTGCATTATAGTCCCATGCATGCTTGTAACACTTGGTTTTTATTCAAGGAACGGGTAAGGTGGCCAAGACATCAGACATTCGGCACCGTCTCAAACAATTCAAACTCCTCAAAGCTTCTGCTAAACCAAAGCCTCCGACCAACTGTTCCGGGGATGTAGTCGGCTACCGTCCTCTTCTTGGGGTTATTGAAGAGGATATTCAAAAGAAAAAGAGGAGGCACTCATTATTCAAACCTTCACCTAGTCCTCAGCCCCTAACCTAGCGTATTCATGATATCATGGGGGAGGATACTGAGTTCATACCCTCTCCGCATCCGTCTGAGAATCCTACCGTTACTCAGATTGATCGTCCCGGCTTGGCTCGTAATCCATTTGCGGGTCATCCAGATTTGGATCCGGGTTCTCATGATATTTCCTTTGACGAGGTTACTGATGAGCACCTTCTCCCTCGCAATCCTATGGTAAGGGTGCTTGATGAGGCCAAGTCCCAGGACCTTGATTTTCTTACTACTCAGATTGTAACTATGGGGGATGAAGCTAAGGCAAATATCGACCGGGTTGCCGAGGAGACTAGGAAGTTGATGGGGCATCATGCCCGACTGGTCAAGGCCGGGGAGGAAATTAGGAGTGCCAACATAAGATTGCAGTTAGTGGTTTCCGACCAGGACAAGCAACTTGCCGATCAGGCCATCCAGATCTCTCAGCACGAGGCTGCCTCCAGACGGCTAAAGAAAACCATGGAAGAAGCTAGCAGAGCCGAGCTGCGGAAAATGGAGGCCATCTGCAACGAACGGATCGATATGACCATTGCAACGGTGAATGAGGTTCGGAAAGCGGATCTCGAGCGGGTGAGGAGTTATCTGGGAAGCTTGAAGCCGCGGAGCTTGCTTAAGCCAAGCTGAAGGAGGAGACGGAGGCGATGAGGAAATCCCTTCAGGCTGACCGCTCGCGATACCGATCAGAGAGGGATGCTGCCATTGCAAAGCTGTTGGCTTCTGAGGTCCGAATGAGGGAGTTTGAGGAGAACGAGGGGATGATGGATGAGATGCTTCAGGACATGTATTTCCGTACTTGGAAGCAGGGCACCTTATCCTGGATGGATGATTATCCCCGGATCATGGCCAGGATTTATCTCCGGGCTCTGGAGGAGGCCAAGGCTGATGCGGATAAGGAGGGTGGCATGGCCTTCAGAATGGATGTGGTTACGGCCCAATTCACTAAGGAGGAGAAAGTGGCGGTGAAGGAGGGCATGCGGCTGCTCGCTGCTGAGGAGGTAGGTGTGCAGTTGGGGGATGATGATCAAGGAACAGATGCTGGTAAGTCTTCCCTTTTAGCCTTTTCATAGCTTGGTTTCTTATTGTTTATTCAATGAATTCTTCTCCTGAATTGGACAGATGGAACCTCTGAAGCGCCAACTACCTCTGGTCAGCATGCTGGGAGTTCTGATACGGCAGTTAAGTAGACCTCGGAGGGCCAACAGGATAGAGGCGAAGCCCGGATGCAGTCGGCTCCTTGGCTTGATCTGGACATTTTTCAGTTTACTTGAGATTGCTGTCTATGTTAGTCTTAAAACATTAATGTAATTCTCAGGCTGTAATTATGTAACGAGCAACTTGATTTTTGGCATGTAACTTTATAACATAAGCTGATTTTGTCATGTTTGAATGTTGTCGTTATTTTGATGTGTTGCATAAAATACTACTGTGCATGTGTTAATGATTCAATTGTGTATGACGCTAAGTTCTTGCTTAAAATATAATTTCATGTCTTGCAATGTTAGTGTGATGTGCGAATAAATTATAGTTACATATTTATGTTCAAGATAAGAAAGTACCGCCCTTCAAGTTTTAGCTGTAGACGGTAGCTTTGAATGCCTTGTGTAATCGAATATGGAATGCAGCTGAGGGACCTGCCATCCAGCTGTGAGTTCTTATTCCCATTAGTGAGTATCTCCTATTTTGTGTCCTGTACTTTAGTGATCGTTATCGATGATAGGAGGAAAGTTTTTATAAATAAAATGGAAATATAAGAAATAGTAAAACTTTCAATCATGGAAGGCCTTCGACGCTCTCAAGTTCGTGGCAAACGGGCTTTGTAGTCACTTTCCCTAGCCGTGGGTCTTGGAGACTTGTCATCCATCTTACGCCTCTACGGGGAGTTTTTTCTTTTTTACCACAGCCGTACTTAAGACACATCGGAGCCGAGATCACGCGCGGTAACTATCCGGGCCATTATCGCCCATAATCGTGGGTATTATTCGATTTACCGTGGCCGGCTAGCATGGGTGCCGATCGTCAACTGTGAACTGCCCCTGGCTGGCCACACCTTATGTCGGGGCTTATAATCGGTTCACAGTTGCCGGCGAGCCGAACGCCGTAATGAGCTGCCTAGGCTATGGTTGGCCTTCTCGGCGGCTTATAACCGGCTCCTTACACTTGGCTTTAAGGGCCGTCACGAGCAGTGAGTTAACCCGCAGCAGATGGATGCTAGAGCAAAAGTGTCTCATTGGCGAGGGCACAGATTCGTATAATACCTGTTAGGTTTTGTCCAGGCGTAGTTGTGCTGTGATGCCCTGAATGGAGATGCCGTCTACACAGGATTTCGTTCAACAGAAAAGGATAAAGCTCAGCAAGTAGCCAAGATATAAAGGAACAAGTTAAAAAAGAGACAAATTTTTAAAGTGGTTCGGCACGAAAATGCCTATGTCCACTGATTCTCTTTGTTAATTCACTTTATATGGGCAATACAAGTTAAGAAAAGTATCGACGAAGGTGTTGGATGTTCCATGCCCTCTGGAACACCACTCCGTCCACTGTTGACAAAATATAAGCTCCGTTGAGGAGATCTTTATGAATTACATATGGTCCGTCCCAGATGGGATCTAGCGCTCCGGGACGCGGGAAGATTCGCTTGAGGACAAGATCTCCTTCTTGTAAGCTGCAATGCTTGACTTTGGAGTTGTATTGTGCTGCCACTTTTTGCTTGTGAGCTGCTGCTTTAAGTGCTGCATCATTTCTTCTTTCTTCGATTAGATCCAAAGACATGTGGAGGAGTTCTTCGTTCTCTTCTGGGTTGTAGTGGATCCTACGGTGAGATGGCACTGCAGTTTCAACTGGGAGCATGGCCTCCGATCCGTATGACAAAGAGAAAGGAATATGCCCTGTTGATGTTCTGAAAGACGTGCGGTAGGCCCAAAGTGCCGTAGGAAGTTCATCCACCCAAGCGCCTTTTGACTTTTCAAGCTTCTTCTTGATTAGAGTTTTAAGAATTTTGTTGACAGCTTCGACTTGTCCATTTGCCTGGGGATAAGCCACAGATGAGAAGCTTTTGTGAATTTCGTGCTCTTGGCACCAGTCGGCGAACTCCTCGCTGTCAAACAGAAGTCCATTGTTCGATATGATTTTGAGTGGAACCCCGTACCTGCATAGAACATTTTTGATCAAGAAGTTAATAACTTTTGCCGAAGATATTTTATTTAGAGGTTCCGCTTCCACCCATTTGGTGAAATAGTCGAGTGCCACTGTAGCATATTTGGCTCCGCCTCGGCCCATCGGCAGTTCGCCAATCAAGTCAATTCCCCATATTGCAAAGGGCCAAGGGCTGATCATTTGAGTAATCTCATTTGTTGGTAGTCGAGGAATCTTAGCAAATTTCTGACATCTGTCGCATCTTTTGATGAAATCTAAGGCGTCTTTGTTTAAAGTGGGCCAGTAATATCCATATCGGAGCGCCTTCTTTGCCAGAGTCTGCCCACCAGTGTGATCTCCACAACTTCCTTGATGGATGTTGGATAAGATTTCCTTGGCTTCCCTTCCAGCGACACACCTTAATAAGGGATTAGAGAAGCCGCGCCGATAGAGGATGCCTTCTTGTATTGTGTAGCGGGAAGCTTTCCTCAAGATTTTCTTAACTTCGTTACGCCCGTCGGGCAGTGTGCCATCTTGTAAGTAATTCCGGATAGGAGTCATCCAAGTTTCTTATTCGATTGCAGCTATCAAATCCTCTTGTTCAAAACTTAGGGCTAGTTGTTTTGAGATGGTACTGTTCCGGAAATGGTGTTGTTCTTCATGCTAGCTTGCTTTGCCAGTTCATTAGCCTCTCGGTTCTCCTCTCGAGGAATGTGTTTGATTAAATAGTGGTCCAATTGATCGAGTAGCAGCTTGGTTTTCTTTAGATATGCTGTGAGTCGTTCTCCTCGAGTCTGAAACTCTCCTAGTACTTGGTTTACGATAATTTGAGAATCACTATGAAGACATAAAGAACTGACTCCAATTTCAAAGGCAAGTTCTAATCCTACTATTACTGCTTCATATTCTGCATTGTTGTTGGTGGCGGCGAATTCCAACCTTAGGGCATAGTGCAGCTTCCTTCCCCTGGGGGTGATTATCACAACACCTGCCCCCGAGCCTTGTTCGTTTGATGCTTCATCTACAAAGAGATTCCACTTGATATCTTCTGTTATTTCAGATTGCTCCTTACCTTCGTTGGTAGTGAATTCGGCAATGAAATCGGTCATGGCTTGTCCCTTGATGGCGATGCGAGGATGGTAGGTGATATCATATTGACTCAGCTCAATGCACCATTTAAGTAGTCGCCCAGAAGTGTCGGGGCGATGGAGTACCTGCCTTAGCGGTTGATCGGTTAAAACTCTGATGGAATGAGAATGGAAATAGTGTCGCAGTTTCCGTGACGTGATTAACAAACAGTATGCTAGCTTCTCAAGTTTAGGGTATCTGGCTTCTGCCCCCGTAAATCTCTTGCTTATAAAGTATACGGGCCGCTGCGCGCGGTTGTCTTCCCTCACCAAAGCGGCGCTTAGAGCATGGGACGATACAGCAAGGTATAGGTATAGTTCTTCGCCTTCATTTGGGGTTGAGAGTACTGGTGGTCTCTGGAGGCGTTCGATTAGGTTAAGGAAGGCTGTTGAGCATTCGTCAGTACATTCGAACTTTCCTTTGTCTTTCTTTAGAGCTTCGAAGAAAGGGATGTATTTTTCGATTGCTTTAGAGATGAATCTGCTTAGGGCGGCCACCTTCCCATTTAGGCTTTGCATCTCTCTTCGAGTGGATGGTATCTTGATATCTTGCAAAGCCCGGACTTGTTCGGGGTTTGCTTCAATCCCCCTGGCATGGACGATGAATCCCAAGAACTTTCCCGACGATACTCCAAAGGAGCACTTTAGAGGATTCAGCTTCATTCCATATTGGCGAAGTACTTGAAACATCTCGTCCAGGTGGCTTACATGATCGTGGGCTTTCCTTGATTTTACCAGCATGTCATCCACATAAACTTCCATAGTTCGTCCTATTAGTTCCACAAACATCTTGTTGACGAGGCGTTGATATGTAGCTCCGGCGTTTTTAAGTCCAAAAGGCATTACTCTGTAGCAGTACAATCCCCGGTCAGTGATGAAACTAGTGTGGTCTTGATCGGGGGTGTGCATAGGGATCTGGTTATATTCTGAGTATGTGTCCATAAAAGATAAGAGTTCGTGCCCGGCTGTGCTGTCCACGAGTTGATCGATTCGGGGGAGTGGGAAGCAATCCTTCGGGCAAGCGTCATTTGAGTTGGAGAAGTCAATGCATGTTCGCCACTTCCCATTAGCCTTCTTTACCAGTACTGGGTTGGCGATCCATTCTGGGTAGATGGCTTCTTGTATGAAGTTATTGGCAAGTAGGTTCTTTACTTCTTCCTTGAGGGCTGCTCATCGTTCTGCCCCCATACTTCTCTTTTTCTGCTTTACTGGCACCTTGGTGGGATCGATGTTCAGTACGTGTCATGCTACGTCTGGGGAGATTCCAATCATGTCAGCGTGCGTCCATGCAAATACATCCAAGTTGTGGCGAAGAAAATCGACGAGTTGATCCTTCAACTCTGCTCTTAACTGAGACCCGATTCTCAGCAGTCTACTTGGGTCGTGTTTATCTACAGATACAAATTCCATAGCCTCTGCAGGCTCGGCGGTGGCCTCCTCCTCTTTGTCCCTGGGGTCTAATTCATTGAAAGGATCACTGGTATACCGAAGAGGAGGGGCTTTCTTTAGTTGCTATGCTTCCAAGTTTTTCTTGCAGAGAGTAGTCTCTGCATCCTTCCCTTTATCCTTCCTGCAGTTATTGCGAAGTTCAGTTACATAGAAATCTCGAGCGGCGTCTTGATTTCCTTCTACTTCACCTATCCCATTATCTGTTGGAAATTTCATCTTCAGGCACCAAGGGGTCAGGACAATCTGGAAGTCAGACAAGGCTGGTCTTCCTAAAAAGGCGTTTTAGGCCGAGTGGTTATCTATTAGCACAAATGTTTGTTTCCGCACAACGGAGCGGGGATGACTTCCTATTTCAATAAAGAGGTCCAATTTCCTGAGGGGCATCTTCGCATCTTTAGTGAAACCGTGTAATGGTTTGTTGCAGGGAGACACATCCTTCATTGACAGCTTCATTTTGTCGAAAGCATGCTTGAATAGAATGTTTACGAAGCTTCCAGTATCTACCAGAATTCGAAAAACTTCGGCTGGGCCGAACCAGGCAGAGATGACCATAGGATCCATGTGAGGGTACTGCCTTCCTTCTAGGTCTCGTCTATTGAATGTGATGTCATTATCCTCTTTCCGCTATGGGCGGCGTTCTTCCATGACAGAATTGATGCAGTCTTCATTGTTTCTAAGCGACTTTTCATATCTTTCCATTTCTGCGCAGTTTCTGTCGGCGATGTGTGGTCCTCCCGATATTGTATGGACCAATATCTTCTCTTGACTGGAACCGCTGGTGTTGTGATTTCTTCCGCCTGTCTCTGGGTGGAGTTGCCCTAGGTTCTCCTTGGCAGGAGCTGGAGTCCTGTCCTGACCCTTTACATAGTGTTCCAATCTCTTCCTTCTGATGTGTTCTTCAATCAGGTCCCGGAGATGACGGCATTCATTGGTATCATGCCCATGGGATTCGTGGAAACGGAAGAACTTTCCAGACTTGATTGCGTGATCTGATTCCTTCTTGTACGGGGGCGTTTGTATTTAAGCTCGTCTTGGGTGGCCAGGAAGATGTTTTCGACTGTTTTATTCAAAGGAGTGTAAGCGTCAAATCTTGGTCCTAGCCGATATAGGCGTTTTATTCCCTTCCTGTCCCCAGCATTGTCTCGAGAGTCATTTCTTCCGACGTTCTTTGCTGCAGCGGGTGCGTTGCCATGAGCTGCCTTGGCCTGCTGCCCTGTCTGCCTTTCGGTGGCAGCGTCTTCAAGCCTCATATACTTTCCGACTTCATGGAAGAAATCGGGTAAGGTAGCTGGTTTTTCTTTCGTTAATCTTCTAGCAAACTTGGTATCTGGATGTACGCCACCACAAAGAGCCGCTAGGATAAGTTTCTCATCGGCATCTTGGACTGCGGCTGCTACGGCGTTGAATCGGGTTAGATATTGTTGCACTGTCTCTCCGGGCTTCTGTTTGATATTAGATAGGGAATAAGCATCCTTGGGTTGTTCCACGTGAATGCGGAACTGGCTGATGTACTTTTCTTTCAGCATTTCCCATGAGCTGATGGATCCTTGGGGTAGATGGAAGAACCAGGAGGTAGCTAGATCTGCCAAGAATAGTGGGAAGCATTTACACAACACACCCTCTGTTGCTCTGCTCATGAGCATATGCTGTGTGTATCTCTGCAAGTGTGCAACGGGGTCAGAGGTTCCCTCGTAAGGTTCCATTGTTGGCATTTTCCATTTCCGGAGGTTGATGGCAGTTTCGATATTGCGGGTGAAGGGGCTGGTTACCCTAGCGCCTATCCCCCGATCCCTTTGGTCCCGCTGGACGCACTCTCTGAACAATCGCGTCATCCTTTCATCAGAACTTGGAGCGGATAGAAATGAGTTTGGTTCTTCTCTGTAGGATTGATTCCGTCTAGATGACCTGTAGGGATGGTATCGTCTATTACTCCTAACATTTTCCGGTGGCTGTCTTCGGTCTTCTGGGAGCATGCTGGGGTCAGCCACAGTTGGCCCTTGTCTCGATCTTCCCCTGCTGGGCTCTGTTCTAAGAATTCCCTCGGGTCCGACTTCGGGCTGGACTCCAGCTTAGGTAGCATGACAGGCTCAGCCATATCCAACCCCTGCCTGGTACCTCCCCCGTTGGGTTCGGTTCCAAGTGTTTCCTCGGGTCGGAATTCGAGCTGAGTCTGGGCTCGGCTCCTACCATTGCTGTTTCTGTTGTTAGCCTCTTTGAAGAAGAAAGATCTTTGTCGCCTCCCAGATCCTCCAGACTAGGACTCACCCCATGATTCGGTGTTGCGGTTGTATTCTTCAGCATCGCTTAAGCGTGACATGAGTTGGTCCACCAAGGCTCCTTATTGAGATGCGAAGTGGTTAGTTACTTCAACCACAACCCTGTCTAGGTTGCCCTAGTAATTGGTTGTTCCGTAGCAGGGGCTGTCGGATTTTCCTGATTTCCATTTGCTGTTGGAACATGACGATTCTTTTGATCTCTGATTGCTGGATCTGGGATACTGCTAGTTGCGATGTTCTTTCCTTTGCTAGTATCTTTCCTCTGCCTGGGAGGCATGTTTTCCAAGTAATGAATGATGTTGTTGGGAAGAGGGTTGAGTGGGAGAAGCTGAAGCTTCTAGCTCGAGTTCTCAGTGAAAGCACCAAAAATGTTTGCACAAAAGATGGGAAAACACCTCCAAGTCGTATGATTTATTCGATTTTGAGTTGTTCTTAGTGATTTGGGTGATTCATGCAAATATGTAAAAAGCAAAGACTAAACTGTAAAAGACACACAGATTTATAGTGGTTCGGCCAGAATGTGCCTACGTCCACTTTATATGTTATTCTCCTTCACTCTTCAGATTACAAGTACAACGCTATGATTACAAGTATATGAAAGTTGTTTGAAAGTTCTGTCCGTGCTTGAGCTCTCAAACTTGTCTATCATTGTTGTACCCCTGCCCTTCTATTTATAGAGTGAGGCTGGGGGCAGGGGTCTTGGATGTATATAGCTGCTGGTGGGCCTGGGCTGAAGTGATCTGGCCTGGCAACGCTGGTTCGGTAGTAGATGGGTGGACTAGCGTTTTGGTCCGGTGGTAGAGGAGATGGGATTGGTCCGGTGTGGTTGGTCCGGTGAGGCCTTGGATCGGTGGAGGTTGATTTGGTGGTGAGTTGGTCCGGTGAGGGCTTGGATCGGTGTGGGTTGATTCGGTAGTGATACTTTGGGTTTGATTCGGCAGGTAGTGGAGCAAGGGTTGGTTCGGCAGGTAGTGGAGCAAGGGTTGGTTCGGTAGGGCCTTGGAGACGTGTTGGTTCGGTGGGACTTTCCTCCCTATGGTTCGGCGATTCTTTCTTCTCCTTGACTCGGTGGTGGTGGAAACGCACCCAACAGTAAGTAAAATACCTAAATCACAGTCGAAGTGTATATGGAAGCAACAACACCTAAAAAAATTATTGATGGAGATGGTCGAAGCTTGAGATGTTAGATCTGGATTTCCTAGATCAGGAATCATTTGATAATCACTTGGATAACTATAGTTTGGAACGTTTGGGTATCGAAGTGAAGTAACCTATCTTGTGTGAACGAAGGAGATGAAATCGATTTACATAATTCTGCAGCGATGAAGAAGAGCTATGGTTTTTTTTTGTGAATTAGTAAACGGAGTAGGAAAGGAGTGAAGGGTATAATCAGTACTTCAAAAAGACACGGTCGATTTCCTATTGTTGGAGTTCTTATTATTGGTAGTAAAGATGTTTATTAATGTCTTTTTTTAATTGCACCAAATATAACTAATTCAAGAATTAGTGCATGAATAATTTTGTACTCTAGAAGTTGAAATAAAATCAAATGGAAATAATTTGGAACTAACCGAAACTAATTGGAATTAACTATGATTGATTCAATATTAGTATGAAACAAACCTAAAGTAATGAATATATCTGTCGTAATTTACTTCCATTTTTAGTTGCATAATAAATAAATATATTTTAACAGTCTCTTTTTATATTTATTTCTAGGTAAAGCTTTTGTATATTATTTAATTATCTTTAACTAGGGTGAATCTCATTTGTTTTTCATTTTATAACCGTGGTGTAGGCTAAATTTATTACGCTATAATATATGCATTTGCTTTTAATAATAATGCTATATTTATTTCACTCCATGTTTTAAGTTTCTAAAACTCTTGCTTTCGACTTTAATTAATTTCAAAAATGCTAGAATACATGTCTTTTTTCCGAATTTCATAATTATTAAAGAAGACGTGTAAAAAGTATTAATTAAAATTTATTTGAGAATTCAGTTATAAACAACTAATTTAATATTAAAGATGGAAAATTATAGTAATATCTATTCATCATTGGATCTTAGCCTAAAATCACTCATAATACTAATAATCAACTAAATTAAAAAGTAGACACATAAAGTTCAAATTAACTATTAAAGCGAACTGATTAAAGAACCAATACGTAATTGATTTTATGATTAAAATTGGAACAAAAAATAACATTAAATTTACACCATAAACTGAATAGTACTCAAACATCAATTAACATAATTCCTTTTACTTCAAATTTCACTAATTGAAATAATAATATTAAAAATCTTAAATGGAAGGCGATGAAGATTTTGATGAAGATTAAGATAACGGAGATTGAAATTAATATGTGTATTCCTTTTGATCTTAATTATTAGAAATGTGTTTAATTAGGGAATTAGAGATTTATTAGAGAATGAAAAGAAAAAATAGTTTTGGAGGAGTATAAAAGAACGTAAAAGATGAGAGAACAAATATAATCATGAAACATTTAATACGATAATTGGATATTAATTTTGTAAGGAAAGAATTAATGATTGGACTTGTAACAACCATATTTGATCATAATGTATGGAGCGCAGTCAAATTGGCAAAAGAACTATAAAGCATAGCGGAACGGTCAAAAATGCATGCAATGGACTAGACGGATCCCTAAAAAATAGTATGCACAAAGTTCAGTAAAACGAAGCAAACTTGATATAATCGACAACCAAGCCAATAACACAGTAACCTCTCTAAACAACAAGAAAGCCATACCATGAAATATAATGTGTATATCCAAAGCATTCAAAATAACTATAATGTTTTAACAAAGCATACGAAAATGCGAATAAGAACCGCGCTACTATAAAGCGAAGTAAACTCTCGAACTTTCCAGGGTAAACGCAGCCTCCATACTAGACTGCACTGCTATCTTCGACAAACACCGTGCCATCACGCCTTCAGATGATGTCGTCGTTTTCTAGGCTACGAACCATCTCTAGAACCTACGCCACCATTTTGAAAACCATATTTTGACAATCATATAATATACCACGATAGAAACAAGAAAACAAACAAATCTAGAACTATAAACTTAGATATGTTTCATGATCCGCTTGATTGTCCAAATGATCAACGCAGAAGCATGTCACCAAGATGTATATGGTGAAGTGCTAAGATTAAACCAAATACTCAAGTACGAGTCAAAATAGAGAAACTGTGCTACATTCATAAACATAAATGCACCTGTATCTTTAGAGACGTATTGCACTACAACAGCCAAAATAAAGATAAACTGCGTTGCCTTCTCAAAGTCAGACTGCACTTTCACAACAACCCTGAACTGTTTCATCATCCATTGTTAAAGCAATGCCCAAACCATTCAAGTACGAAGCACGACAATGACCATTTTGGGCTGCATAGGGTACCAAAGCAACCGCGAACCAATTAATTCATTAATTCCAGACACCATATTACAAATTCAAATTATTCGGCCTAAATCCAAATCTCCTCGCCAAAAACAAACTTTCCTGCCTATGGCCAAATCAACAATCTATGCATAATACAACAATCAATGGATGGAAGACACGTGGCAACCTCGGATGGTAAGAGAAGGATGTAGAGGAATGACATCAGTATTCCGTGAGAATTTTACGCTATAAATGGAAAAGTATTGTAGCAGAGAAATAAACTTTTGATGAATTATCTAAATAATTATGTCAGATTCTTGTACTCTTTTCTGCTAAAAAGAAAGACAATAAGGGATTTGGCTAGTGGACGTAGGATTCTTCGAAATTTGAATCACGTAAATTTCTATGTCCTTTACTGCACTTATCATTTTTTATTTTTAGCAGATTTTTATTGATTCTTACTTTGCTAAATCTGGAGTCTAAACTAATCCATTAGAATTGGGCCAGCCCACAGCATAAGAAATGAGCAAATTTTTTTTACCATTTTGGATCTTTATTGGGCCTATGTAGTCTAAATTTATTTACAACTTTTATAAATTTTCCTTTTTAAATTTTTTTCTATTTTATTATAATTGTTTAAAACTAGTTTAACTTAATTTTAATTAATTATATATTATGATGAGCATGTCAAATGCACCCATGTGTAAAGTGTAGGTGCAATATATGAAAAGCGTACATAGTTAATGTGAATATTGTTTGTGTATTGAGATTTACACCAAAATAGACACTTCTCCTATACACCTTTGTCATCTAAAACAAAAAAGTTTTTAATTAATCAAACATACACACATGTGTGTGTGGTTGAATATATATATATATATATATATATATATATATGTATATGTATATGTATATATATAATGCATGCATATGAAACAAATTTTGCATAGCAATTTACACTGAAAGATACATTATTTATATTAAATGCAATAAATAAATGAATGCAATGTCCAATTAATGTAGTTTAAAAGTTTGCTACTATAACTTACATAAAACCCATTTTGAAACTTTGAGTTAAATACAAATACAAACACACATAAATGTATATAAACTTATATTAACACACCGATCAAAACAATATTTGAAACAAAACATAGTATGAATAATATCCAAGCAGTTTGTGGAATACAAAGTTTGATTTTAAACAAATATTTAGTACTAGTTTAAATACAATTGTAAAACAAGATCATCAAATTAATATTCCTTTTTTGATTAATTAGCAAAATAATTGTAAAATGAGAAATAAACAACCAAATTAATGTTTCCTCTTTTCTTTCAGTTAGATAAAATTGTGTTAGAGTTATCCAAACATAGGGAAAGTAAATCAATGTTCACTTAGTGCAATTATTTCAAAGTTTTATTCAGAAAGCAATTTATATGTAAACATTCTAATCTAAATATTCTAATATGAAAACTGACTTTTAACAAGATTGTTTTAAAATTTAATCTTTTTTATAACAATAGTAAATTAGACGACTTAGGCGTATACAAGTTAGTGATAATAAGCTCTACATCTAGGTTTAAAAAACTAGAAAAATAAACATACAAAACAAAGAAAATATTAATAAAAATAAATGGCAGAGGACATAGCAAGGTTTTTTTTATGTGATAAGTATATACAGTTGATTCAAAAGTGGGTATTGAGATATTCAAATCCAAAATCCAAATTCACAAATAAGAACAAAAGAGGGAGATAAAGAATTAAGTGAATGTAATCAAAATAAAAAGATATATAAATATATAGAATTACCTTAGGATGAAGCCAAGAGAAACACCTCGAACAAATAAACAATTCCTAGATCTGGTAGATCACTCTCTAGATCTGCAACAGTCAAGAGATAACTACCTATTTGTATTTGATTTTGCTAGATAAAATTTTGGAATTTTGAACTCTTTTCTACCTTGGAAATTCAGCCTAGAGTTTCTATAGAGAGAGGAAATAAAATGACAGATCAAAATATAATTAAAGGAGGAAATAAATGTGTAATGAAGATATGATCTCTTTCCCCCTTTAATTAATATAGCCTCTTCATTTCAAATTTAAAAACACCTCTCCTTTTCTACATTATAACTGACCATCATATTGGGATTTAGGTCCAAAATATTTCCAAAATCTAATTAGTACTATTCCATTTAAATTTCATATCGATATCGTATGTCGGCGCGCGCGTTTATAACTATTTATTTACACACGTTAATAAATACTAATGGAAATTAAATAAATTAAGCAAGAAATATTTTAAAAATTAATATTTCATAAATATTAATTAATTTAATTTATTTACAACAATTTTAGTATTTAATCTGTTTTAATCGAACTTAAAAATTCTACCAATATCGTATATCAATACGCGCATTTATAACTTTTATATACGCACTTTGGTAAATACTAATGGCATCTAATAAATTAAATATAATTTTATAATTAATATTTCATAGATATTAATTAATTTAATTAATTTTAACAATTAAAAATTTATTAAATCGTGTGGTTTATTTGCAATATTCAACATTTTGGTTGTGTGACTCAAAGGTGTAAATTCAGTCAGCAAGTAATATTGAACAAATGTTAACGTTCACACGTCACTTTGGCTAGTGGTATGACATTTTGGCAGAATTTATTGCTTGCACATCCATTAGTAAAATCCAATTTTACCAGTTATAAGCGATACCCATTAGTGACAATCATTTACACCAATTCTCTTCATCAGAACTATATCACTTTGGACTTATGGAATTTGATAGTAGTCAAAATACCAATATCGTCCATATTCAACTTTATAGTCCAAACATAAAGTCATTAGTTCAATAATAACAATTATTATTAACTGAACTACTCTAGCCAGAGACATTGACTTTGCGTTGACTTTAGTTGATTGCAATACTAACCTCATATAGCTGAGGAGACGAATCCTCAATTGAATAGTGTTTCGCTTCCTATCTTTCTGCTCGACCCAACTATAATTGTTCGATGGACAATATACTATGATTTAACTATAATCAAAGCAGAGTTTCCATATTGAAGATCAACAATATTCTCAAGTTAAGAGAACTATGTAATTTTGTCACATTGATATTTTTCGTTTGGCTTTTGTTATATTAACTAAAAAAAACTATCAAGTGATTCATTCCATAATTATCCCATAACTATAGTTACATAACATCTTGGTGTCCCTAGCAGTCATGAGTAATACACTACCTAACATTTGGAGAGCATTACGCACTTTAATCTTGATGGATACGTTGATAACCATTCTTGATACATCTTGGCTAGAAATAATTAAAACGACATGTTTATTTTATTGTGATAAATCACTCACGATTACAACACATTATAACAAAACAAACTATTTGTGGATTTTCTATTAAATATACTTTTAGTTAATTTATTAATTGATATAACTCATTATATCAAGTATATAATAGAAGGAAAACACCTTTTATTTTGAACAGGATTGGTTATCGAGTTAGATACATGTAACAAATTACATAGTTGCCTTTAGGGCATGTCCCTAACTCTATCAATCTCCTACTGCACTTAGGATCAATTATTGAATCTCTATCACATCCCTTAATTCAATAGGATGAGAACTGATTGAGTTAGACCTTTCGTGAATGGATCTGCTATGCTAGTTTAATTATACTCTGTTAATCAACTCTCTCTGATGCTACTAAACAACTTTTATCATGTGGAACTATTTGGAGTATGTTTCTCGACTTCTGTTGAGCTCTTATTTTTACATTGTTATCATATAACAATGATTAGTATTCTCAATACTTGAAATGACCCCTAGCTCAGTTGTAAATTTGTGCATTATATATATACTTCACTTTTATTGTGGTGCTATTCAATGCAAAGTACGTAACCTTTTCATTAGATTAGCCATAATGTTTCGTTTGTAATATTTCCAACTCAAAACTTCTTAACTTGGATTTATTATTATACTCAATATCACTTATGAAATTTGAGTCCGTACATTCCTTCATAAGGAGTTTGTTGTTTCTGTAAATAATGCTCTAGTATTTCGTAAATACATGAGAACACCTCAAACAACCATCTAGTGATACCAATTTGGATTTGATATTTGCTTCATGTATTATATACATAAACAAATCAAGATATCGTAAACATCATATACACACTTCCTATTGCCAATGCATAATGAATCCATTTCACATGTTCCTTATTAAAAAGTTTAATAAGATGTTTCTACATATTGTCTAGGACATTCCTAATGTCCTTTATACTATCTATGAAAGACATCATTTGCAAATCCAACATCGAGTATTAAAAAAACTAAAACTTATTTTAACACAAGTGCATCGTTAACATCAACACTGTATTGTTAACTAATGGTTTATAAATATCTATGTACTTTTAATTTTCTTTCTTATGAACATATATTTCCTCTGTATATTGACTACAATCAAACTATTTGATATTTCTATAAAAAAACTTATTCAATTTCGATGCGTGTCGAACGACATTTTCATATCGATATGTCGGATTTCCTCTTGAAATGAAATGCATATTGTACTATCTGACATATCGATGCTCGCACAAAGCAATTACATGGAGGGTCGCTCCTCAACAGCCTTATTCTTCGTGCTAGTTGAAAGCATTACCTCGTAGTGTTCTTAGCTAGCGTGAGTATAGTGGTGGGGCGTCACAGCTTGGTATCAAAGCCAAACTTCGAAACAATGTGAATAATCTAGCAAGGATCATTGTCCTAAGTCCTTCTTAGGCGTCGTGCCTTAGGATTTAATTCAAGTCTTCGTACCATTTTATCATATTTTCTTTTATGATGTCTTGTTTTATCAATCAAGATTGTTTGATATTCATTCTAAGAATAACCTTTTCCTCTTCTTTCTTTCTTTCTTAAAGAAGAAGAGATGGTTAGTTTTGGCAGTCCTAGCGCTGGTCAATCCAGTATTCCTTCTCTGGATGGCGTATTCATGTCGCCCAACAACTTTTGTATCATTTAAAGAATCAAAGGTTTAACTATGCTTTGAGTAAGGACCCTAAAAAGGTTTTACCTCTAAAAATAGAAGTTTCTTTCGATTAGCTTGTAGATATCACTCTACGACTAGAAGAGGTCGATAAAGGGAGTGATAATGACGTTGGAGGTTTCAAAAAGAGCCTTAATAACAACAAGATGAGGCATATTACATTCAAAAGCCCTAATCCCAACAAGAAAGGGAGGTCGACAACTTCGGTAGCAAAGACTCCAATCCCTAATCGTGGAGAATGCTACAATTGCAATTCCAAGGACCACTATGTAAATGGGTGTCCAAGGCCTATTTCTTGTCGCTATAGAAAAAATTCAGATCATCATATTTCTGCATGTCCCATACTTCAAAGCAAGAAGAAGGGAGAACAAGAAACTCCAGTAGCAAAGACTCCTACCTCTTGTTGAGGACAATGCTACAATTGTGGTTCTAAGCACCATTATGTAATTAAGTGCGCAAAACCCCTCTATTGCCACTATTGCAAAGGTTCGGGTTATTTATCTACATGTCCCAAACTTCCAAGCAAAAGGGAGGGAAAGCTAAATATTGTGCAATCGCCTAGTAGCACTTCTCTTGGTCAAGGTATTTCTCATTCGGTCCTTGATGACATTTGTTTTGTGATTATCCTATTCAAGTTCTTGTTGATATGGGTTCATCTCATTATTTTATATCAAAAGGACTTGTTGATTCTTTTTCTTTAAACACTTTGGGCTTGGTGACTACACTGAGAATTGCGAATTTAGTTGGTGGATCCGTAAACTCAGTTTACTTTGTAATAATGTCGAGCTTATTTTATGTGATTATTATTTTCTAGCCGATTTGCATGTTATTCGTTACTTAGGCTTCGGAATTGGTTTTTTGGGAAAAGATTGGCTTAATTATTATGAAGTCCATATCCTATGACCCGAGTGGACTATCCATCTTCGACATTTTCAATCTGTTAAGCTGATTTCTATTTTTCTAAATGATTTTGATTCCAATTTGGTGGCATCGTTTTATTTTCTAGACCCACTTGTTGAGTAAAATGTTATTTCTCTCATTCAAGTAGTTTGTGAATTTTTTGGTAATATTTGAGCATGTTTTAGGATTATCACCTAAGCAATCTTTTGTGTGGTGCAAGGGTCTTTTTAGCTCGACATTGCCACCAGTTTTCATCAGCTACGAGTTGTGGAGGATTGCTTTCCCCTTTAACGCATTCCACACTCGTTATGACTCTTATGAATGACTCATGCAGTCATTCGGTTTGTCCATCTTATTTCGTCCATCTTATGAATCGAGTATTCTACGAATATCTCGATGAGTCCGTTTTTGAATTTATTGATTATGGATGAAAACAACAATTTAAAATTTGCAAATCTTTTTCATAAGATATTTATAAGTATAATTGGATTTTGTTCTTAAAACGAGCAAAGAATATTCGTAAAGTTTTTAAGAAACATGTTTATCATATAGAAGATGATTTTGTGTTGTATTGCCCATGGAGTGCTTTAAGAATTATGGTCGATGTGCCTGATCAGGGTTATCGATAGGAATATCCTAAATGCATTGATGAGAAATCAGACATAGTAAATTGACTAAGGATAAGTAAAAAAAATTTAGAAAGATGATTACATAAAGTTAATTGTAATTTCGAAAGTTTTGGCTTTTCGAGAAAGAGGATCATGAAAGAACTCCTTTCCGATACTCCTATTCTTGTGATTCCCAAAGGAAACCAAGAATTCACTATTTGTACCGATGCTAGTCGTAATGGTTTGGGTGACGTTCTCTTACAAAAGAGAACGTTCTATCACTTATGCTTCTATACAATTAAAGCCTATCGAGACTAGGTATGCCACTCATGATCTAGTGCTCACGGCTATTATTTTCGCTTTTAGAAATTGGCATCATTATTTTAGGAGAGAAATTTTTTCTCTACACCGGCCATAAATCTTTGGACTATTTATTTTCTCAAAAGGAACTTAATTTACGTCAACAACGTTGGATTGAGTTCCTTGCATCTTTTGATCTTGATATTCTTTATACTTTGGAAAGGAAAATTGTGATGCCAATACCATTAGTTGTAAACAACAAATGGTTGTTTCTTTGAAGATGTCTGAATGGAATGATCTTTTTGATAGGTTCATCTGACGTACCGTTATGGTACTACGTCGTTGTTCCAAATTATTTGAGTTCCGGGTTCCTCGGGCGTACTGTTATTGAACTACGTCGTTGCACCGACTCAATTTTCTGCTATTCATGACGTCTTCCACGTCTCTCAACTACGGAAGTGCCTTAAGGGTTCAATTCTATTCTTGAGCCCGGTGTTATTGAAGAAATTGAAGTTTCACCTAATTTGACTTATGAGCAACACAGTCTCCTGTGCTCTTTGAGGTGAAGTTCTTATTTCAAATTTCTTTTGTGTTGATATGCTTTTATGCTTGTTACTTTTTATTTTCTTCCTAAGAATTGCGAGGACGCAATTTCTTTAGGATGGAAGTCTGTAACAATCCGTATATTTTACGATTGTATATTTAAATATAGCATCGTTAATCGGATTAAAGTCCGAAACGCTACTTTTTGCAAACAGTTGAATTAGAAATCGAGACCATTTCCATTGAGTTCAAAATGCCGTTTGCGACCTTTTTAAGTATAAACATCAATATGTTTAGAGTTAGTTAGAATTTCGACCTTTTCACTTTGGGTTTGGGTTTGGGTTTGGGTTCCATCCCACTAACTCAACTCATCTTATATCCTAACTCCACCCCTCTCCTATTCATTCATTCTAATATTTCCTAACACTTCAAGCTTTAGAAAAAAATGGAGGAAGACAAAAGAGATTAGAAAATCGTAAGCCCTAGTTTCTTTGCAAATTCAAGTTCTAGCTCGAAAATCAAAGAGGAGCTTAGGTAAGCATCTCCTTCTTCTTCTCCACCTCAATCTCTCTCCAATTTCAAAAATTTCCTATAACCTAATTTGGAAAATTATTGCTTCTAAACTTAGATAGGAGTTTCTAGAGTTGAAGTTGAAGAGTAGTTGATCTTCCTTTGCTTTCAAGCTTCTTCTTCATTGTTTTTGGGTTTAAAGGTGAGTTTTTGAACTCACATCTATGTCTATATCTTTGATAGTTGTTAGGTAGTGGTTCCTAACATCTATTCCTTGTTCATTTGCTTTGGATTGAATTAGTTTTATGAATCTTCCAATTTTTGGTGTTTTGAAGTTAAATCTTTAAAAATCTTAGCTTTGATGTTTGATCATGCTTTTGGTGGCGTATTGAAGAGCCTATTGGGCTGGGCTGCTGATTGGCGTAAACCCCTAGCGCCCATCGCTCGGCCATCACAAATTGTTTGGGATTTTGCCCCTTGGGGCTAGGTTGAGAATACTGGAATTTCCAGTTCAGTTGACCGAATCAAACCCAGGAATTTTCCTGGGCCAGTATCAGTCGACTGACCACTCTAGGTCAGTCGACTGAGCCTGGAGACCAAAAGTTTCCAGGCATATTTCAATCGACTGACCATTTGGGTTCAGTCGACTGAACCTAGAAACAGAAAGTTTCCACGATTTGTGTCAGTCGATTGACCTTCTGGTCCAATCGACTGAATCTGCTATCTCTCCTATTTTGCCTTTTGTGTTTGAATTTCCAATGTTTAATCGATTCTTGTTTCTCCAAATTATTGTTATCACCTTTGTTGACTTTGATATCTTCTTTTTCGGGATTTTTGGGGAATATCCATTTTGATGAATTTTGTATCGATTTCTTTGGATTTAATTCACGTCTTCGAACGTGAATTTTTGGTGATTGATTGTTCTAACAATCAATTTTCTAATTTGTTACTTTATAATACAAAGTTTTCTATGCTAATAATAAAAATTCAAACTCTTTCTCAAATATGATTTCAACTCTATTTTTAATACAAAGCTTGTTTATAAAACCGTTTTACAATCTATTAGTATACACAAATTTTTACCTCATTCATTTGTGAAATCTAATTAAACGGCTTAGTAAAACAAGTGGTATGAAACGTTTATGTTTACTTCGTCGGTTAATTTTTGGACTTGTTCGATTGAAACTCTTGTAACAATTTTCGAATGGAGATCTACAATTTATTCGTAAATATTTAAGTTAAGCCAGTGGTTATGGGACATGAAGCTTAACTCATTTATTTACTAGCTTAGTGTAATTAACACTTTCTATTGATCGATGGTGAACATTTTGTGGTTTAGGCTAGCGATGTGCGATGTCTCTTTATCCACGTAGGGGACTGTACCCCGTTTTATGGAGCTTCGTCTCATTTTTATGGGCTAACGACCCATGGTCTTTGGACCGTTCATGGAGCAATCGGCTCAATAAGTCAAAGCATGGGGCCTATCTTTCAAGGTGCGTCGATGTTCGTCTATGTATAGGGCATATCCTATTTAGGTGCGTCGATGTTCGACTTTGCATGGGACGTACCTTTCTAGGTGCGTCGATGTTAGACTTTGCATGGGACGTATCTCTCTAGGTGCGTCGATGTTCAGTTTATGGAAGAGCGTTCCGTTTGTGATACACATGTTGGTGAGTTTTCATGCTCCCTTTTGTGATAGGCCTCCTTCTTTTGTGATTTCTAGATTTCTAGTTGATGATTTCTAGAGTTTGTGTTTCACCTCTTTTTGTGATTGGCAATGATATGTTTGCCGGTATTTGAGGTTTGGTGAATAAAATAAAGAATATGACATTCTTTTTAGTGCTTTGAGATTCTTGAGATATTGTATGATTTTTGTGTTGCCTAATGTATACTTTTCGTAGTATGGCATTATCGTTATCATACGTTATTGTCATATCTCTTCTTCTATCTCATTTTCATCTGATATTTATAGCTAGACTGATCCGTTCATTATTTTCTTATTAAATAATACTCGGGTCAGACCGAGATGTTACAGGTGCTTCTGCTTGACTCCTTATCAAGGATCACCATCTGAAATTTTGTCTCACTACATTAGATTGGTAGTTTTTGTTGTTATACATTTGAGATAGAGACTCCTTGATGTATACATATTCTTTTGCCTAGTACTTATATCTATTCTTTTGTGATATTGTGGATCTTGTTTGTCCATTACTCTGATATACACTTTTATGTGTTATATTCATATCTGTTTCCATCTTTGAGATATGAACATCTGTGACTGATTTATGTTATGCTTATTTCTATATTTGTTTCCGAAGGCCACATAGCCACTGTGTAGTAGCATTGAGTTTGTATCGATATATTGGATTTCCTCTTGAAATGAAATGCATGTTATACTATCTAACATATCGGTGCTCGCACAAAGTAATTAAATGGAGGGTCGCTCCTCAACAGCCCTATTCTTCATGCTAGTTGACGGTATTACCTCGTAGTGTTCTTGGCTTGTATAAGTATAGAGGTGGGGCGTCACAGTTTCTCAGTGCAACAGAATAAGTATTCATAGACATTTTATTGATTACCTCATATATAAAATGATTTGGTTTTTAGTTTAAAATACTTGTGTTCAAAACATTAAATTTTCCATCTAACGAAAGTTTTTCCTAAACTCCTTTGTGTCGATTCATATAAGATCTCTCACGTACAATTATTACGTATAGTCTTTCGACTCACACAACCTGCCACCTTAGCCTATGATATGCTAGAATTTCTTATAAATCTTTATCTTTTATGATGTTGTAAACTATTCTTTAGATGAAACTAATTTTAACTTTGTACTACTCTTAAATATATAACCTAATAGAAAGAAGTTAACTCAACTTCACTCACAATTAATTGTACTTTGTTCAACAAAATTCGAGCACTCCATATCAATACATCATAATGCATTATAGGAAGGAGTGATTTTTGAGATTGAATCTTTATTCATTTTAGGTATGTTCGAAACTCTTTCCAATATACTCATATCAACTCATTTTTTTTCATGAAATTTAATTTATTTTCAACTTGTATTCTATGAGCTTGTCATATACATACTACATATGTATCCGTAGAGTCTATCAACTTTTATCATTGCTTCCACCAAGTGTGTGCATTGCCTTTTATTGTTTGAGCTATAATTTACTAGTACCATATTATTCGCAATTATATAATTAAAAACCATTTCTCTAAACTTTGGCTTAGTCTATAATTCCAAAACAATAGCAAGCAATCTAGATACTTCTTTATTTTCCAATGAACCACAAATACAACCATTATAGTTTTATTTCATAATGAATATTCATATTGAAATGAAACTATTTCTATTTTTTAGTCAATACTGAAAAATAATCATTATTTCATAAACAATGATTGGTATGTTTACGTAAACAATTTTCGTAACTTGATGCGACCAATTAGTGTTATCTTCGATGCTCCCACTATTATTGCCGTTACTATAGTAGCATATGAAATAAGAAGCTCCATTCAACCACTTGATATAGGCTATTTGTTTCATTTAATGTAACTGGTTTACCGCCAAGAATTTCCAGATCAAGCATCCTAAATTCAAAGAAATAAATATCATAGAAAATAATTTTCTATATAAAAATAATTTTGGAATAGAAATCATATTTCTCATTCTAATGTTAAGTATCACTAACTATTTTACAATTCTTTTTTTCAAATTTTTTATGAAGTAGAAGTGACCATTCACTTTCATCATCCCAATGCGCCTTAAGTTACATTCACTCTTATACATTCGATTTCCTTTCTAAACAGTCGAACCATTAAAGGAAATCCTTAGTGCAATATCATAAAGAACTCTTTTACAAAAGCGCATTCGGTTATCCTTAACTTTTAAGGGTATCAAATAAATTGCACCTTACGTAAGCTGCATAAACTGATATTTTTATAATCGAATTCTTAGATCTATCTTGTAGCCTTTGCTTTAATATTACATTAACCAAAACAAGATTATTATTGTAATCAATCATGTTGAATACACGATCTCATACTATAATTTACTAGCTTATTTCAATGAACTAATTTCATTGTGGTTTCGTACAATACTAATTGTAACCGTTCAGCATATAACATTTATATGTGATCACATATGGATCAAATATCCATATTCTTGGATTTCTTTTAGAATTCGAAACTCATCGAGGACAATACATTGTCTCGGACACGTACAATCATAAATGACCAAGTTACGGATGTATTTAGTAGTTGTATAATTGGGCGCTTGCATATGGGTAAGTATATATTATATTTTTTGTTAATATTTAATACAGTTCCTTTGTATATTTTAATTGATAATATCGATCGTATTTAATGCATAAATTTATCAAAGTAAATTATTTCAATTATATATAGTAGATTCTATTTAGCTTTTACTTTGCTAAGTTTAGCATCTATACTAACCCGGCCATTCTAAACAAACAGTTGAAGTGTCTCTTCATAATTACGTAAGCAAACAGTAACGTAATAACTACCTTAAGGAAAATTTAATACCAATTAAATTTGTTGATTCATAATTATTGAAGTGATTAGCCCCATAATTACTCCGTAATCAATTCGGTGTTGTTAGGCGAAAACATTTTAACGCCAGCTAACCTTGATCGAAGTCATAACCTAACCCATTCCTCAAAATTTCTTAAGGAACCCTGAATAATGCAGTCAGAAAATTCTTCTACTCCTCCACCATAAGAACATGAGCACTTAGTTGCAAAACCGAACAAACCCTTTACCATCTCATCGAAAGCAAGTTATTCACCCAAAAAAATTTCTTAAATCCTATTCTTAATACTCTTAGCACCTTCATTTCCTAGATCAATGAAAGGATGACTGGTATCGAGAACTTGACAGCTCCAAATAAGAAAAGATCTTCAAACTCCAATTGCTCCATGACCCATCATCATACTTCTCCTAATGCACATAAATTACAGGCGGGAGGAGAATGCGACACTCTCATCAATGAGGAAGTGGCGCTGGAATACCCATCTTAGGAACGAAAACAAAAGGCAAAACACAAATAAACATAACTATTAAAGGAAAACCTACGAATATCAACCCATTATTGCTGGAGAAAAACAAGAACCAGACTGTTCAAGAGAGCTCGGCTCGGCTTGCATTTAGTGATTGCATAGAGGAATAAAGCTAGTTCAATCTACATTTTGCAAAACATGTGTGAACAAGGTGATAAGCGGGATGGAAAGGAGAAGTGCTCATCTTTGATAAAAAAAGACATTGTTGAAGCCGATTTTTCGAATAGCTTCCAGGCTACAACCATTGAAAAATACGATGGGTCAACGAATCTGATTGATCATTTTTGCACATTTGAGTACTATATGGACATATGGAAGGTCGAAAGACTAGCCCACTGCAAACTGTTCCCAGTATACCTTGCAGGGACAACATCACGATGGTTTAGAAAATATACATCAGGAGGAATTCATTCCTGGGCGTAGTTATCTATAGATTTCTATAGATAGTTTCACGCCGATTGCAAAAGCTTACCAGATCTTTACACTATGTCCTCAGGAAATCAACGATAGAAAAGAAGAAGCAAAAGAATTGGGATTTCAAGTGAAGAAGAACTTCTAATGGCATCACATTCTGAATATGAAGAAGTACAGACATGTGGGACAAAAACAGCAGAATCCATGTACGAGAATGAAGGCCTTTTATAAGGGGGGTGGTGGTTATAAATAGACTGAGGTGGTCAAAGCTTTAGGACGCACTCCAATCGAAAGGATAGTTCAAACTATTAGGAAAAAGAAGCTGAGGGAATAAGCGTATATCAACCCTCAAGCGAAGAGACCAAGGTAATTTAACTTCACAGTCAAGACTCCGCTCACTCATGCACCAAGCCAGATTTATGAAGTAACCATGACTGAGTTAACTTATAATATACCTAACAAAGGGAAGAAAGTATAGCCTAAAAAAGGAGGTACATATTGCAAATTCTATAGAGTCGATGGGCATCATACCAAAAACTTTTGTCATCTAAACAAAATAGAAATCCTGATCCAAAAGGGACACTTAAGAACCTATGTGAAAGACGATCCCATTACCCTAATGAAAAACCAGACACCTGGCCCTAGTGAAAGTTTAGTAGGAAACTCGACCAACCTTTTAGCATCCATCCATGGAGGACCTTATCTAGCCGGATAGAGCAAAATGGAATAAGAAAGATACATGTGAGAGGCTCGCATATAACATCATAATATGTACCACATCATATAGAAGGAAGTTCCAGACATTACTTTCACTTCTTCAGACTCGGCTGAATTGATATTCCTACATCCTCTCGTAGTAACCATGCAAATCTCCAACTGCATAACAAAAAAGGTCTTTATAGATCAGCGAGTTCTGCGAATGTAATCTTCAAAATGGCTTTCGATAAAATGGATTTACCAAGAGAAATTTTGAAACGAGCCATGAACTGATCCATGGTTTCAATAACACGACGACGATCCCAACGGACGTGGAAAGACTGCATGTGACAGCCAGAACTTCCATTCTTCATAAATCCTTCTATGCAAACTTTTTTATCATCAACTAGCGTTCTCCATATAACACCTTCTTAGGGAGACCTGCATTAATAGAGCTAGGCGTGGTTATCTCGCAAAAGGATTTGCATATGAAGTTCGCCACCACAACAAGAATAGGAAGTGTGAGGGGAGAATAGTTGTTAGCTTGGGAACTTTACAATATAACTATAAATTATAGAAATAAAATTGTTTTGAACTATACTGTTATGTCATCTGAGCTAAACGATAACAAAAGAAAAAATGAAAATCTAGTTAAAATAATTAGACTAGAATTATACTTTAAGGCACCTACTAAAACAGGTCACTCTATGACCACAATACCCGTGTTAAATTCTAAAAGGACCTACCTACGCATGATTGAAACAGATGAATGTGACTTTCTATATGCATAGTATCTATCAGATAATCTCTTAATAAAAAGTACTAAAAACTAACCTAAAGAAGATAAAGCAGAAAGTGAGGTAGATCCTAGGTTAAGAATAAAGAGAAAGGACCTAGAACCATTGGATGACTTGGAAGAAATAGATCTGGACCCATTTGACTCCTCGAAGACAGTAAAAATTGAAAAGAAACCGACAAATGAACTGCATGAAAAATTGATCGGCTTCCTGTAGAAATCAAACGATGCATTTTCTTGGGCGCATTCAGATATGATAAGAATCAACCCTACAATCATATATCATCCTCTCAATATTGACCTCGACGTGCATACTGTGAAACAAAAGCACCGCACGCTGGATCAGCATAGGTACAACTTGGTCCATGAATAAATCAAGAAGCTAAAAGAAAATCAGTTCATTTGGGAGGTATACTACCCAAAGTGGATAGCAAATCCTATATAAGTAAAGAAGTCAAACGGAAAGTGGAGAACCCGCATAGATTTTACAATCCTTAGCAAAGCCTACCCAAAGGATAGCTTTTCGTTCCACAAAATGGATCAATTGGTAGATGCAACAAGTGGGCATATGCTATTGACCTTCATGGATGTGTACGCAGTTACAACCAAATAGTAATGTTCGAACCAGATCAAGAACACACAAGCTTCATAATTGACAAAGGACTTCACCGTACAAAGTAATGCCATTCAGGCTTAAGAATGTTGCAGCAACGTAACAAAGGCTTGTTAATAGAATGTTTGAAGGTAAAACAGGAAATAACGTTGAAGTCTATGTAGATGACATATGAAATCTAAAGCTTCGTCGAATCATGTGAAGGAGATGGAGGACATCTTTGCAGTTTTAAGGTCATATGGAACGAAGATTAAACCACAAAAGTGTACATTCGCAATACGATCAGAAAAGTTCCTGGTGTACATAGTAAGCACCAGGGGATAGAAGCAATCTGTAGAAGATCGATGCATTAAAAATGATGAAGGTACATAACAAGCCTAAGGACATCATGGGTTTGAATGGGAAGGCGACCGCCTTGAGAAGATTCATTTCCAAAGACAATTACAAATGCATCCTCTTTTTTAACTAGATCAAGAAGGGTAGGAATTTTGAGTGAACCGAGGAATGTAAAGAAGCCTTCGAGGTATTAATGCCCTATTTAGACGATCCCCCAATACTCTCAAAGCCAATCCCAATCGAGGACCTATGCATATGCCTAACAGCAACGGATTAGGCAATGAGCAAAATAGTTATATGGGAAGAGGAGGGTGTTCAAAATCCAATATATTTTACAAGCAAACACCTTAACGGAGCAGAGTTGAGATACAAAGTGATCGAAAAGCTAGCATACAACCTGCTTCTACCGGTAAGAAAGTTATGACCATAGTTCGAAGCGCACTTTATAAAGGCACTAACAGATAAGCCATTGAAGCAGATACTGTAAAGACCAAAGACTTCAAGATGCCTTCAAAAATCGTCCATTGAACTGAGCCAATATGATATCACATACTGCCCCTCTAAAGCAATTAAGGTATAGGTGTGAGTGGACTTCATCGCAGAATGCACCCTACATGAAGAACCATCTAGCGTAGTACTAAAAGACAACCCACTAAGTTGGCAATTGTATATCGATGGTACATCCAAAGAGTAAGGGACAGGAATAGGCTATATGCTTGTTACCTCGGATAAATAAAAACTTTATGGAGCAGTCCGGTTAGAATTTAAAGCGACTAATAACATAGCAGAATATGAAGCATTAGTCGTAGGCTTGAAATGGCGCAGGTAATGAAGGTAATCCATCTCAAAATTCGTAATGATTCTCAACTTGAAGTTGATCAAGTGCAGGGTAGCTGACAAGTGAAAGATCTAACCCTGGCCAAATAAATGAAATTAGTTAAACAATTACTTTCTCAATCTGAGAAATTCTAACATCAAAAATCCCAAGGAAGGAAAATTCACCCGCAAACACCCTAGCCAAAATGGCAAGCACCAAAGTTGCACATGAAATGAAGGAACCCCAGTAGTGCAGTTGCTGAAGCAAAGCATTTCTAAAACCCAACCAGTTCTAGTACTGATTAGAATACAATGGGCCAAGGGCCTTATAGGAGAAGGGCATGAAAGACAAAACGGGTCACAAGGGGAACATATCCTATTAACTATGGGTTAGGAAGAAGTGGAGTCATTGATGACCTCTATCAAGCGTTTCCTATTAGAAAGAATTTTTTTTCTATAGATAGAAATAAAGCTAGAAAGATAAGATATCTATTCCCCTGTTATACATTCTTTGATTAGATGCTTTATAAAAGAGGATACTTCACCCCTTATTTAAGATGTGTAACCAAGGAGGAGGGAGTCAAACTTATGAAAGAGATCCATGAGGGAAACTGTGGGGATCATTTAGGATGGACTAAACTAGCAAAGATAATCTTAAGGAAGGGATATTTCTAGTTGACCGCGTCGGCAAACTCATGAGAGTTTGTACAAAGATGCGATTGCTCAAGGTTTGTAGGCATTATAGTACTTCCATCTCATGAACTAACCCCAATGGTCAGTCCACGTCCATTCGACGTATGGGTAATCGGTCTAATAAAACTGCTCTCATGTCCAAAGGAGGAGCAATGTACGCCATTGTGGCAGTAGATTATTTTGCTAAGTGGATAGAAGCCGAACCCTTGCAAAAATTACATCAAATAAGTTGGTTACTTTTATGGTACAATATATCATCACCATATATGGGATTCCTTAAAAGATAGTGTTAGACAATGGAACACAGTCTAAGAGTTAAGAGTTCATAGACCCATGTGAAAGGAACATGACAATAAAAGGTTTTTCCTTCGTAGCTCACTCTTGGGCCAATGGAAAGATTGAAGCCACCAATAAAATAATGGAAACAACTGAAAAAGAAGCTAACAAAGCTAAAGGCAGATGGGTCGAAGGGACATCTCTGGTTTTGTGGGCATATAGAACATCAACGAGATCCCCCATAGGACACACCCTATTTCCCATCACATATGAATATGAAGCCTTGCTTCTAGTTGAAGTGGATATACCACTACATTGATGGCTATTTTATGCAATGTAAAGGAATTCATGCTTGAAAGAAGCTGCCTTGGACCATATTCAAGAAAAAAGGGGCAAAGTTGCACTGAGATCCATAGTCTATAGAGGGTGAATGGCAAAGATGTACAACTCACGTATTAAAGAAAGGAGGTTCTATGAAGGAGACTTAGTGTTAAGAAAAATAATGGCCAATACCAAGGAACCTACAGAGGGGTGTCAGGACCAAATTGGAAAGGACCATTGGTTATTGCAAAAGCCATGTCAAATGGAGCATATCGTCTCTCCAGACCTGATGGTTTCAAGAACTGAGAACTCAAAACACCTTAAACCATATTACATTTGAGATGCTTTTCCCCTTTTGTCAATTTTTAAATACGTAAAAGATCATTAATGATCAGTCTGTGCAATAAAATATATTAATTGGACATAGAGATAATAGAAGACCCAAACCAGTATAAAAATATATGTGTACAATTTTCTTTTTTTATGGTTACAAGTCATATGAACATTAATTCTGAAGCTTGGCTTATCAACAACATACTGCACTGGATGTAAGGATATTAGACGGCATAAACCAACTATTAAAAGACATGCGCATGAACTACAAAGCATTGTAATATACACGACCCGACTTCTCAATCAAAACACAGTCAGTCTGCACCACCGATAGAGCAGACCATGCCAAGCGCATGACAAGGCATGAATGCCAGAAAACCAAGTTCAGAAACATAAGCTAGATGATACAAATATCGACACTAGAAATCAATCAGAGATGATGGAAAAAGGAAATGCATGGAACACAGTACGACAACTAAGTTAGGTGCAATCTCAGAATCTACATAAAGCTCATCAGGTAAACGCTAAAATTATAATCCATTTTTATCTACGCCCACTCTTTCACACATTATGCGCCGATATAGAATCTCAAAATTTGAGTTTGATGCTAATGAAATCATTCACTTAATCAACAACCATAACAAAACATAGTACATTACCAATCTGAATCCAAATCAGAAGGGCCACTAATGATAACCCTACTATCGCGGGGACGACTTTAAGTGATAACATGTCTTTAAGAAACAAGCATAGAGGCAAGGCAAAGTGTTTTCTAGAGTAGAAGGCTGAGGAAGACTTGATGGATCAGACATTACCACTGATGAATGGCACTGAGCCCCACCAAAGGTAACACGAGGATCGTAATTGGCCCCTGCCCAGTGGTTATAAAGATTGTGTTTGTTAAAAATGTAGTCATCTCGATTGTAGAGAGAACTTAAGTCCAAGGTTGGTGTAATGTGTAAGACATCAATCACACATTTTAAGGAAATCCTTCCCATGACATGCTTAATCCTCTCTTCTTTAAGCTTCCTGGCCAGATCAAGTTGCACATGCATAAGTGAAGTTGGATGGGTGGAAGACATGAACAAAGTCAATGTTATAGAATCTGAGCATAGTGCTTGCTTCTCAAGATAATTAATCCAATTGATTGTAGTACGATGCATACACTTTAAGTAATCTAAAATATCTGTTTTTGTCTCCTTAGTCTTCTTTGAAAAAGGACCAAACAAATTGTAGGCGAACGAACAGTTCTCAACCTTCACACCACTAGTTAAGTCTTTTAGTTGTTTTTCATAAATATTTTTCAGTTCATTAAATTTATTCTGATAATACATAGTGAATTGACTCTTTCATTAAGAATCTTCAACCTCTTCAAGACTCGAAGGAGGAGGCATGGGTCATTTGAGAATGGAGGGCATTAGGATAATCTTCCTTGGATAGTTGGATAGTGACCTATTGAGACAATTGATCATTTTCTTTTATAAGTTCTTTGATCTCATCTTCATAAATAATCCTATAACAACTCTCTATGTCTATTAGAGATCCCTCCAGTTTAGTAATGTGAACCAAAACAATCCCGAGCTTCTCTTCTAATTTAGTTATCTTCGACCTTTGCTTAGTAATGAAGGCATACTGCCAAAGAGTAGCTTTTTTGGATTCATGCAACTCCCATGCTTGTTCATCATATCGAGTGCATAATTCCTTTCAAGCATCATCAGTAATCAACTCTTGTTCCCTAATAAGATATGTATTTGCAGCTTTGATTTCTTTGATCTGGGTTTCATAGTCTTCAGTAATAAATGAAAAAGCTAGTTCTTTCAAACGGGGAGTATGAAGGGCACCGGAGGCCAACTACTTTTAGGAAAGTCATCTTGAATAGTCTCGGTTTGAGAAGCGAGAACAATCTAAATAAATATATATAAGGTAAACAAGAAGGAAACTAATGAATAACAAACTAAATAATATATATATATATATATATGCATACATAAAAAAACAAGGAAAGTGTTTCATTCAATTAAGGGTCGAAGATACATAGAAACAAATGCTACACTTGCTAATAACTGAGTTTATTTTTGAACCACAACATTGGGGATGTCCTAAAGGAAGAGACTCATTCTTTAGTGAAGAATCTTATCTGCACTACGAAGTCACAAAGCGCATCTTTCTCATGAATGACCCAGGTAATCCTAAATAGAAGCCTTTGAGACTCTCTCTTTAATTGCGCTACAGACCTCTCAAGCCCATTTTTCCTTCTATGTACAAGTTTAATTTTCATTGACAACCTTTCCATAGCTTGCTTATCAAGACACTCGATATGCTTCCTTAAGTGTTGAACTAAGTTATCTCCTCACAAGACTTCTTCTACAAAGTTTTCTCAACACCTATCTCTCTTACCTAGAAGGAAAAAGGTAGGAGAACATAAGTTCAAAATATACTACTCGTATAATAAAATGAGATAAAATATGGTAAAGCAAACAACAAACAATTTATAAAACCACCATGTACATGTACAAGATATAAGATGGAACAACCAAGTCAAAACAACACAAAATAGATAACAACAATGGTCAAATATTTATTACTACATCATCCGAAGGTCCTAAAAATTGAGTCCAGATTGCATTCCTGCATTTGTCGGGTTCAACTTTAAATCAGAATCATCAAGCACCACCTCCTCTTGAACTGCTTCGAAAGGGGAATTAGGAATTCCCTTACATTCTCGAGAACACTTCCATCTACAGTAATCCAGGGCAACCATTATAGCTTAGGGTCACCAATAAAATCCAAATTAATCTTTACATGCACAACGTTCAAGCCTATCCAAAAAAACTAATTCTTCTCCTTATCATAAATCTTACGCATAACATTGAGGTGGTGGTATTAAGATCTTTCTCTATCTTAACAAATTTCTTCTTAAACTTCCTTTCCCCCTCCTTCCACCTACCAACTCTTTCCTCGACCTTGGCTGTCATCTGCTCGGCTTTCTTAAGTTTCTCATTAACACCGCCAAGTTTGTTTAGTGATCTCCTATAATCTTGTTTTAGCATCCCTCTCCCTCTGCATCCCTACCTCAATGTCCAATTGCAATCGAGTAATCTCTACTTGATCCCTGGCCGATGTAATTTCTAGATCTTGAAGTCATTTATGCAACTCCATTGCGAAAGCCACACCTTGAGTACAAAGGCATAATAATGTATCCGAAACACTTATGAATTTCATTAAATTAAGTTAACTAATGAATAATCAACAAACTTACTTGAAAAATACCACAATGAAAGTTAGAAAATTTCCTCTATAAGCGTAGGAGGAGGCGTCATCAAAACAAGGCGCAAGGTAGTCACATCATCGATGAGGAGGTGCCTCGTCCGTCTGTTTGATCAAGTCGGGAATGGCAACCTCCCCCGAGATAGGTAGGAAGCAGGAAGAAGGGGGAAGTGTACTAATAGGGGACACCAAAATTGGAGTAGGAGGATATACTTCAGAAGAAGAGTGAAGGTTGACTTTTCACCTCTTGATCGGGTCGTCTATCACAATCAAATCGTTCCTGGGTCTCTTTGTGTCTTTCTTTTTCTTACTATAGTGACCAATTTTGAAGACATGGTAGCTGCACAGTTTAAGCAAAAACAACATACTTAATACACCATAGTGTACAAAAAATAAGAAGAGAGGGAAGGTAAGAACATAAAACAAATAACTAAAATACATATAACAAAAATAAACCACTTGGTCGTCAAAAGCGTAAACGAAAATATAATGTCAAAAATGGTGATGTGGGTGGATAAAGTTATGTCTGCATTATCGGCATTCCATTAGTAGATTCGAACACTTACGAACTTCCACACCATTACTAAGTGTTGTCATCCTAAGAGATGAAAAGTGCCCTCGTTCACTTTTAGAAAAATCATGAAAATTAACTAAAAATATAATTAAAGTCATGAAGGAAGTCATAGGAGCTGAAATAAGGAAGAAAACGCAAGGCGGTACCAGGTTTCCTAAATAAGGAAGTGAAGCCATCCTGGTTCAAAATGGAAAAGAAACGAATCACCTATTTATAGGTATTGCGTGGAGTTGTCTAACAAAGAGACGTGGTAGGTTGAATGTGATAAAACCCAACGCATCCCAAGGTTAGGATCTTATGCATCAAATATAAAAAGAGAAATTCTCGATAAAAAGGAGGAGTCGAGTTTTCGGTATATAAAATATAGGTGCAGGTAAAGAGATGGTAAGGTACAGGGACTAACTGAATTGGGGATAGACCAACCATAGACAACGATTCTTTAATAATAGGGTTAGAGGAAGATAAAGGCTACATCGAATGTGTTTTGAAATTAGGGAAATATACCCCTCTAGGGGAAAGTGAATATGACTTTAGGGTGTAGGGACCCTAAACCCATAGCCCTCAAGTCCAAATTTACTTAAGATTTCTTCAACTTGATTATCCTTGTAGATAGTCGAAGTTAGAGTTAAAAAAGATGAATCACAACCCGACGAACTAGGAAGATCATTAGGGGCTATTGATAACTAAAACAAGGGGCAAATTAAAATCAAAAACCAACGAAGACCACTTCAACTCAAATAGCAAATAAGCAAAAATAAGGAATTCATATATGTAAGAAAATATATTTCAAGTTAGAAAAGAACTATTAATTAAAAAACTAAAATCAAGAATTTATTCAACAATTTGAAAGTGCACATGATTGAACAAACAATTTAAAGACCGAACGGTAAGTTAATAAGACTCTAAGAATGATTTCCTCAAAAAAATTGAAAAAACTAGTAGCGCTAATAAACAAACAATTATAAATCAACCATTTAAAAATATTTAAAAAGAAGAAGTGAAATAGTGGATTACATATTAACATTGGTTGAGGCTTGGAAAAAGGAATTTGAAGTGAAAATCGCAAATTGCCTGAGTTTTCTTTTATGTTTGTTGAGCAGATGAAAGTGAAGTGGAATAAGAAAGGAGAATTAAGTACAAGTTAATTTAAGGATCTCAACCCTTGAATTCAAATGATAGTATCAATTAAAACCAATAAATGATAATAATAAGAATGGATCCTTATGAAAAACTGAGCAAATCTCCTAAAAACTGAAATGACACGTCTGATCACGTACAAAGAGCATGTCCACACATATAACGACACATGTAAGGAGCACTAAACGTCAGGCAATTGTTTGATTAGACGATATGAAAAATGGGTTGGTAAAGCACAAGTCCGCGCAAACTTACATCAGCATAGACTTGGAGGGGCAAATGTTACACCCATTTTTGATCACAATCTATGGTGCACAGTCCAATTAGCAAAAGAATTGCGAAGTATAGCGGAGTAGCCTAAAATGCATGTGACGGACTAGGCAGGTTTCTAGAAAACACTATGCACAAAGTTCAGTAAAATGAAGTAAACATGATATAGGGTCAGCCAAGCCAATAACGCAGTAATCTCTCTGAACAGTAATAAAGCCATAGCATTAAACACACAGTGTATATCAAAGCATTTAAAAGAACTATAACACTTTAACAAAGCATAAGAAAATGAAAATACGAACTGCACTGTTATAAAGCAAAGTAAACTCCCAAACTACCTAGGGTTAGCGTAGCATGCATACTAGACCGGGCCACTATCTTTGACAAACACTCTGTCGCTACTCCTTGAAATTGCACCATCATTTTCTCGGCCACGAACCATCTCCAAAACCTACATCACCATTTAGAAAACTATCTTTTCAATCACTTCAAAACCTGCGCCGACATTTTTAGTTTAGTTAATAGTTGATATTATAGGATAAGGACACACTTCAAATTTTATGTTATAAATTTGGACATAAATATGAACCTCGCTAGAATTATTTACTTAACGATTTGAACAATACAGATGGTTAGGAGCGGATTATTATCATAATCTATACACAAATAATGTAACATACCAAAAAGTTAACCAAAAATTTAATAAAGAAATTAATTTAATATGAAAAATGGAATATTCACAAACACCCAAATTTGACTACAAAACTTGCATAGTGGCATTTGTAGCGATTTTATGGACAATTTCATATATATATATATATATATATTCATATGTAGTTTTGTATATATATATATATACATATATAGTTTTGAAATAGAAAATAATTAAAATATATAAAAGGAAGAATATATATATATATAACATAAAACTAATCGATAGCCTATACTGGATCGGTCGATCCTCAGCAGTTGGCCGCTTGGGCCTCGTTAGCTAGGAAAACCAAGGTCGAATGGCTCAGATTTAATTATAATAAAATCTAACGGCCTTGGACATTTACTGCACTTATAAATAACAGCACTCAACCCTTACAGCAGTCGATTAGAACCCTAGCATGTTTATACTCTCTTCCTCAAATTTTTCTATGTCTCTTGAAAAACTACTAAAGAAAAATAAAAATTGAAGAAAAATTCAACAAATTAAAGGAGAAGAAGAGATAAAAAAATTGAAGGTAAAATCAACAAATTGGAGGGAGCAACGAACCAATAGGAAGCGATTCCAAGCTGATAAAAGAGGGAACAACTTACCAAAGGTGGGAGGGTTCATAATTAACATGGAGATTTATATGTAATTTAGTTTATTTTTATCCTATTTGATCTGAAATTGGTTTAGGTTAAATCAGAAATATTGGTTATTTGGTAATTTAGTAGATTGGAAATGAATAAGAATTTAATTTATTTGAATATGATCCTTGCCTAATCTAAATGTGGATAAAGCAAATATGTTGGATAAAAATTAATTTAGGTTGAATATACCCATTTTGTTTAACTAAATATAGATTGATATGTCAATACCCCATTAATTCTAAACCTAATTTAATTCGTTTTGATAACAGACATGCTTATGAAATTTTTAGAAGTTGAAATTGAAAACATAATAGATTGTAGATTGATAAAATAGGGTTCACTATAATTAACAATTTACTATAATGAATGATTCATGATTATCAGAGAACGAACTGTAAATAAATAAAAAAATTAATCAAATACAACTCTGACCGGTTGATAGGTTCACCGGAACCGGTCTGTAGTAAGCGGTCGACACCTCTAGTGATCAACGGCCGACCGGTTGATGATTTAAAGGTGAGATTGAACCTCAGTCTAAAACCAGAGTTTATAAGTGTATTTATGTGTGTGTGTGTGTGTGTGTATTAGTATAAGTAGGAGAATTAGCTCCTTAGGTTTGCGACTCTTGAACATGAAGGGACTGGATATATGTGTACGCTGGCAACGAGGCCAATACAATATTTATTTGGTGGGGTCGATACTCGACTAGGGCGATTCTATCGCAAATTGCACTCACATAAGGTTCTATGGTGTACGTGCAACATCGACCATGATGCTTAAAGAAGTGTGTAACCCAACACCAACAAGAGTTTCCTTTATATGCATGGTGGAATGGATGTGATACTGTATTATTGATGGATCCTGGTGCAGTATGATAAGTGGCATTACGTTACCATTAAGAGGTGCACACGGATGCGGCGATCTTAAGACATCTTTGGCACGAGCCTCCACCTCAATGCGTAAATATGATATGTGTAGTCGTAACATGGGAATATAGTCCCAAAGTTGATACTGTAGGCGATCCTATGTTCGAATATTTCCAGTGGCGTTAGTCGATCCATAGTTATTCCGAGGTTCGAATAGTTGTTCAACCCTAAGTATAAGCATGCATAAGATGTTGTTGTGGGTGTGTTAGAACTATACGCCTTAGGTTAACAAAACCTGCCTTAGTAAATAGTTTCGAAATGCAAGTAGAACACCCAGGTCACATAGATTACTAATGAAGTTAATTGCATGTGATCACCATACATTAACATGTAACTCATTTACCAGACTTTTGTCCGACTTACCCCATTTCCGTTCATTTTCCCACCATAGGAAGACAAGACAATAGTTGATTTGGCATAATATGTGGAGAAAGAAGCTAAATGATGGAGTTCCATTATTCTTCATTTTTCCTCATGTAGCTATTTATTACTTTATGTTGTACTTTGAAAACATTGTATATGAACTAAGTATTTTTGGAGACTGTTTTTCTAAAAATATATATTTTAGTATTTATATTTTAGTTTCTTCTGCTATACGATCTGAAAATCTATAATGTTTTAGATATTATCTTAATCTTTGGATTCTTTTTAACACCAATAACTCATACCACTTGGCAAGATGCAAGATCAAAAGTTGCCCTAGGCTTCGATTTTGGCGTGTTCGAAGGTGTGGGATGTTACATGTGGTATCAAAGTTTAGGTTTAAATTTTTTAGGAGTTATGTACATATTAAGATAACGTAATTAATATTTTAAAGAACAAAAAATGTTTTTCCAAAAGGTTTCCAAAAAGTTATTCAAATTGGGTTCCTAAAAAGTGTAAATGTGTGTGAAATGTTTTACAAAGGTCTAACCTATAAAGAAGTATAATAAAAAAAGTGTATGCACTCAGAGCTTATTTAATACTATATGTGGGAAAATTGTTAACAATTCCTAATCACTAATAGTAAGAATGAGCAACTTTTCTAGTAATTTCCCAAAGGAGGCAGCTAAGATCCGGGCGTGAACATCTTTATATGGTTCCACTGGTATATGCAAGCGAGAAGGCAAGCTTAGTCTAACTCGATCAACGAAGTGTATTTGTAATTTTCTAATATGTATATTTTTATATATATGCAACACCCTATACCTTTTGACTCATAAGTAGTTATTGGCTTTTCCTTTATACAAGAAAATAATTGTGAATTAAAGTGAATGTTAAGCTTATAATAGTTGAGATGGTAAAATAAATTGTTCACATCTATTATAATTTACTCCACCATGAAATTCTAGTAGAGGATTTTTATACCAACTAGGAGTAGCAAGTAAATTATGGATTTAGAGGGTGAGTGGAAAAATATTAGTACCGCTGGACCCATATAATAAAATTGTGATATGATAAGGCGTAATGGGAACATGTTAGAATAACTTCACGAACTTAAGTAAATTTCCCTAGTTAAAGAGGAAATCCTATTCTAATATTGGTAGTAGTTGTAAAGTTCCCTTTTAACTTAAATTTACAGCTAGAGTGTTTCTATATTGAAATTGGACACCGTATTGGAAGATAAACTTGAGTTAACCATCTTCGAAGAAGATGGATGGAAGCCCTATGCACTTAAAGAATTGTTTGGTATAATTGAGCATGTGTAAATTACGTTGCATTTATCTACTCCAATTTAAGTGACAAACCAGGGGAAATGTTTATAAAAGTTAGAGATGGTAGATGTTTGATATTTTTAAAGGAATTTTTTTTCTATGAAATGATCAAACAAACTTTATGAAATTTATTTAAAAAGAAGAATTGAAAGAATTTGACAAAAAGCAATTTCAATAACAGCTTTAAAGCTTTTGTTTTTTAGGCCACCTTGTCGCACGTACCTTTGATGTGTGCTTTGCTTTTGTTAATGAAATTTTTGAAAGCAAAATTCAGAAGTAAGCAAAACCCAGCTTTTGGATCTCTTTTATAAATAAGAAATGGTTAGTGTTCGAAAATGTCTTTTATAAATATTTCTATCACAATTTAAGATAAAAATAATCGTAACTTAAAATATCACATTTTATTTTAAAATATAGTTTTGTGAAAGTTTCTTTTTTTAAAAGGAGAATTTAGAAATATATGTTTATATGACCACTTTTCTAAGTTAAGCTGAACAGTTTGGGAATTTCTTTTAAACAAAGATGTCATGATTTTTGTAAAACAGAATCATCCGTTGAAACTAAGCAAAAGATTTTACAGTTTTGAAAACTTACTAGTTCTATGGAAATGATGTAATGACAAAGATTAAAAAGAAGTAAATAAAGAGAAAGTATTATTTTGGTTATCACTTAAACTTTAAAAAAAAGAAGTAAACTAGAGTTAGATAAATAGGATTACACGACCTATAAGGAATGAATTAATTATGGAGTTAAAGCATTGAAACGTTGGGGGTAGAGATAGGAAGTAATAGGGAGATTTGGTGACTTTCTCAATAAACGTTCGAATTAAAAGGATAATACTACTAAATCAACCTTGCTGTGATAGTGGAAAGAACACCACTTCGTGTTTTTCTACCTAAGTATAGTTTGAATTGTAGAATTTTTAAGTAAGAAATTTCAGAAAGAATGAATTGGGTAAAGCATATTTTCAGAGTAAAGAAAGAATAAGCCAAGATATTTCATTACATTAAAGAATGCTATGGATGCAAATGATTTTCTCAGTTTGGCTGGTTGCTATAAGAATAATTTAGTTTTTCGTCAAATGCAGTATTGGAGCATGCTTTTATTTAAAGGAGTATTGACTAATATAGGAGAAGGATTATCCGACCCATGATCTTGAGATGACAGTGATTATTATGCTCTCAAGCCTTGGAGGCGATTTAAGTTGTAAGTCCCCAAAATATTAGTTGTTTTAACATCACCAGAAGAAGAAGATGATTTTGATTACTTATAGGTGGATGGTGTTGATCTGACATTTCAGGTAACATTATGCCATACATGTTGCTTTTGGCTAGGGAAGTTATAGGTAGCAAGCATGTTGTTTTTGACTTGGTGAATTATAGGTAACCAAGCAAGAGCGTTGTCGTCTTATAGTATACGTTATATAGCGGTATTTATAAAGTAATCGGTACTTTACTTGTCGAAACGATAAATATGTTCTTAGGGCTGAGGCGACAAGAGTTCTATAAGATGTTAACCAAGCTAGGACATCGTCCATTTTAGATGTTCCTAGCTGAGCTTTTGGGTATGGTTTTAGTTAAGTATTGGTTATTATGCGTACTGGATTAAAATGGCAAGGCCTCATTCCATATTGAATTGTCTTAACCAAAATATAGTTGGAATAAAATGGAGATAAGTTACATTTTGTAAAATTGTCCTATTAACGGGATGGCATTAAGAAATCATAAACTTTGGAAGTTCAAACTACAAAAGATATCCTAGATGGAGTTGGAGTCAAGATTTTGCAAGCGATGGTTAATTCAAAGATTTTGGTTCCCATTAAGAAAAATATATTACTATTAGCACGAATTAAGAATGCAAAGGTGATTTTCGTAGAAAATAAGAATTGGAAATTTTTGATAAGATTTGGTGGAAAGGGTAATAGGATTCTTTTCGATCATCCCTTGGATTGGAAGAAGGCTATTTATTTAAGGAATTTTATGAAATGCTGACTTAGGGTACATAGTTTGTGTCGCATAGTAGTTGCATGTAAATGATGTATCACATAGTCGATTACCTCAATGCAAAGATAATTTTAGGTTAAATTTTATTTAAATTTAGGACTTCACTTAGACTTAGATTTTTACTTATTAGGTTGAATAGGAAAATAGACTAAGTCTACCCTACTAGAATACTTGAGTATTTACTTGCTAGTATATTGAAGAACCAAGGGTAAATCCATACAGACCATAAATATGACACCTAGGTATCACGATTGTTGAAGTACTAGAGAAATGAATCAGAAGTAAAATGAGATAGCTTAAGTAGAATCGAATTGGAAAATAAGTTATGTTGTTTCCAACAATTTAATAAATCACCAGGTTTAGATATCCTTGGGTGGAATGGAGGAATAACAAATGATCTCTGTTAGTAGATACTAGGGGAACACTGTCCACCTTTGGGTTATCTTACCTTAGTATCTAAAAAGAGGATGCAATTGGTAAACTACTGGATGATTTAAGGCATTGGGTATGTGCATTGTGGGTTGCATAAGGCAACATTTTCGTTGGAGCATATTTATCCTCAAGTTATTATTTTGGTGCATGTCAACATCACTTTATTCGAGTTGGTAGTACAGATTGCAGAGGGTTGCATATGCATGTATATTTGGGTTGAGTTACATGCCAGAAGTAAGGATGATAAGTGTGGTCTAAAGAATGATCTACTAGAGAGTACTTTGAAATTAAAATCTGATCCATAGAAGGATAAAGACTGCACAAGATAGGCAGAAAATATATTTTTACATTCACAGTGGACGACCTGGTCTATGTGAGCATCTCGCTGCTTATATACTCTTTTGGATATTTAGAGATAATCTAACCCATTTATTTTATTATAATTGGGTCAGGTCGAGACTTTTCATGTTACATGACAGGTTGACCTTTGGATGGTTGTGCTAGCAAGGAGATAAACATCTTTGAATTTTAGTCTATCACATTTGTGATTTTTTGTTTGGTTATAAGATGTTTATTTTTGAGTTGGAGATTTGTACCGGATGTATATTATGTAAGTCTAGTGTTATATTTGATAGACTCCCAGTTTTGTATGCGTATATAATGTTTACTCTTCCATTGTGATCTAGGACTGTTTCTTATATGATATATTTTTATGATTCTGAGAAACTAGCGTGATCATTACTTTGAATTGAGACTGTACATGTCAAATTTTATTTCAGAGATTAAGTAAAGCAGTAAGTATGACGTGTCAGTGTTAGTTCAAAGATATATTCATATTCGGTCACCCTTAACAAGCCATATTCTCTATATTATTAAACATCATTACTTACAATGTTCTTTAATAATTATGGATATAATAGTGGGGTCGTTACACGATCAGCATGGAAGATCCATTCAGCTATTCAACCATTAAGAAAAGTAGTTTTGTTCAACCATTTAACCATTCAATAGAGTAGTTCTGTTCAACCATTCATCTTTTTAGCCGTTCAGTAGAGTAGTTCTGTTCAGCCATTCATCTTTTTAGCCGTTCAGTAGAGTAGTTCCATTCAGCCGTTCGGCTTTTCAACCGTTCAGCAGGGTCGTTCCATTTAGTTGTTTGGCCATTCAGCAGGTAGTTCCGTCCAGTTGTTTAGCCATTCAACATGTAGTTCCATTCAGCTGTTTGGTTGTTCAATGGGCCTAATTAATTTATTGATTCTTATTATGTAGACCTTTCTTTGATGATTTCCCTATTTCTTGGTCTAGACTGGATCTATCAAAAATTTGTTTTGATATGTTCCTTGAATGAAGCTGCACTTATGTTTCTAGTAAGGATTTGTTCTTTTCTTAATTCTGTTTGCCTTTCCATTGGTCTTTGGGCTCCTTCATGTCTTCTATCTCTACCTCCTTTTGGGCTTTGGACATCCTAGTCTCTTTTCTCCTGACCCCTCCTTTGGCTTTATCTCTACTTTGGACTATGGACATCTTCGTGCATTTATTTATTTGTTCCCCTTCTTGGGTTTTGCCTCTGTTTTGGGTCGTGGACATCTTCGTCCATCTATTTGTTTGTGCCCCTCCTTAGGCTTTGCCCATGTTTCAAAGCTTTATAGCTCATGCTTGATTGATCGTCCTCTAAAAAATTATAGGTTGGTGCTAGACTAGTTTGTCCCTTCCTTTAGGAGGTGCTCCGAAGTGGACATCGAAGGCTTTTGTCCCTCCCTCTAGGAAGTGCTCCAGAGTGGACATCGGAGGCTTTTTTCCCTCCTTCTAGGAGGTGCTCTAGAGTGGATATCGAAGGCTTTTGTCCCTTCCTTTAGAAGGTGCTTCGGAATGGACATCGACGGCTTTTGAGAAGTTTTGAAAATTTTGTTTGTGAAATAACTTTTTGTTAGTTGAAATGTTTGTGAAAGCTCTTCTGAACATCAACTTTTCAATCACGAAACTTCTTTTTGGGAGAAAGAATTTCCATAAAAGTAGCCTTTTGATAAATCGAGGAATGAATTTCCTAAAATTTGTTTTTCTTTTGGAAAGATTTCGAATTTTTGAACTTTTTGATAAGAAGTCCCTTCCCAACGTTGCCATCAAGAAGAGTTTTTGGGTTACACTTATAGTAGAAATGCAAATCTTAAATAAGATACTGACTGGCCATGATTCATAAACCAATAGTCCTTTAATTGAGAGTAGGCTCTTCTATTTAGAGTTTTTGCGGTGCTGTTTAGTTTTGGTAATTCTAAAAGCTTCTCATGGGGAAATGTGTATAGATCTTTCCTTTTCAGTAATTTCAGAAAGCTTTGAAAATGCTTTTGTCAGGACATGTCTAACCAAAATCTTTTGTGTGCATTTACTAATGCTAAGTAATATTTTTTAAAGATTTTGTAAATCTTTCTTGAAATCGATAAATATTTATTTTCCCTGATCTGTAGGGTAACAAAAAATAATTCTTATGACCTTTAAAAGTAATTTTTCTCAAAGATGTGTTTAGTAAATCTTTTGGTATAAAATGGCTTGTTAAAAATAAAGTTGGTGTATATTGCTCCTACCTTTATATGACATATATCATTGCACCTCTTTAGGTTTTGCTTGGAAAAAAGGAATGTCTTGTTTGTAAGTCTTAAAAGTCATGATTCATGAACTAATAGACTTTTACGGACAAGAGCATGCTTTTTTCCAAGAATCCCTCCTTTTAGAGAAGACTTAAGATATTTACCTTTTTTCATAAACTAGTATATGATGGAAGTTTGAGGGTAATTTAGAACGCCATAAAAGAAATTCTCTATACTGCATTGATTCAGGCCTTGAGATAGAAAGCTATGATATCTGAATTATTTTCTTTCAAAGTCAGCTAGAAATTTTTGATATTTGATAGGGAAATCCAGAACCTACTGAATGAAGTGGATTGGTTTTGTTTTAACCTGTACAGAAACTTGAATTTTGTGCCAATACATGATTAATTTTAAGTTCAAATCAAATTAGAAACTTTTATAAAGATAACCCATGGTGGACAACTGCCACTAAACTTCATAATTTGATTGGAATGTGAACTTGAAGTTGCTAAGCTACTTTTCTTCTTGTAGAAAAAGTTAGGTTTTAGGATTTTAGGCTATTCTCTTCAGAATGAGAGATCCTTTATGTTTCTTTAATGAATTCCTTTAGAGATCTTGACTTGATCATATTCTGAGTTATACCTGACAAGATATAACACTCATTAGTCTTATGTCCATTTACTTTCTGATAATCACAATAATTTTTTCCCTTATTCGACTCAAGATGGCTCCGTATTTTGTAAAAAGTAAAGAAATTTTCATCACTTTCTATGACGGTGATAATGTGGAGGGGTTTGTTCAACTTTACATAGTTGGATTTGGAAATCTCCCTCTGAATTCCCCTTTTACTCTTATTCACTTTTAGCCTTTTGCTGAGATGTTCAAAATTGAACTTTTCCTCTTTTTGGTTTTGCTAAGATTTGTTCATGGCATGGTACATCTCATCCACACGAAGGAATTTTTCATCCTAGAAATGTAAGTGTTATAGATCCTTATATCCAAAAATATAAAGTTCTTTCCAAAAATGAGTTTTCTCAATTAGCCTTGATCGAAATGCCATCCGCTTTTCTCTATCGGTCGCATTTTCTGCTTTTAATGCTTATATATTAGATCTCTTTAGGTAATCGCCGAGTAATTCCTCTGTCCTTTGCTTGATATCAACCAACATACTATAATCTATAGTTATGTCCCAGTATATGCAAAATTGTGCCATAAATTCATAAGAAAATTATTCTTAATAACAAACGGTCCTTCCTCGATAATTCTTATACTATTTAGCAACTGCTCGATGAAAAGTTACAGGGAAATGCTTACAATGAACTATCCTAGAGGCGTTATATAAATCCATTTGGTATCCAAAAGCTAGACGTTGATCATCTGGATCAGTGGATCCGTCATACTTTAATAAAGGAAGTTCGATGTGAGACGGAATCTCAACAACAAATATTTCCTCTGACAAAGGAGTTCTTTGAAATCTATTATCTTGCCTTAGGTCAAGGATTTATTTCTCCTTAGGCATTTCCTTTGTTATTTGGTTAGTTTCACCACCATTGTAGTTTCCATCATATTCTTTCATTGAGCCATCTAATTGTTCAAGGGACCTTTTTGCTTGACTTTCTTGACTTCCATTTTGTTGGCTTATTATAATCCCTTTGCTTTCCTTTGCTCGCAACCTTGGAGAGTATACTTTTAGTTTTTCACCTTGGATTTTACTTCGAGATTATGCTTCATCTCCTTCTTTCATAAGGTTCATCATCTTAAAAGATTCTTCGGATGGAGTCCCTTCAAAAAAAATTCTTGCATAACTACCAGTTATTGTATTAAATCCTGAATTTTGGTCTCACCGCTTGTGAGTCTTGTTAGAGTTGAAGGTTATCCAACTTCCATATTCTTTAAATTGAAGTCTGGGATGATATTGTCTTCCAAAGTTGTTTGTGATGTGGCTTCTTCATTTGGAATGTTATTATTTATTCTAGTTCTCACCATTTTCTCTAAAACAAATGAACTTTATGCAACTAATTTATGGAGAAAAGTATAAAGAATCGGAGGTTCAAGCTCTTATTCTAGCATCAAAACGTTCAGGAATAGATTCGTCAATACTCAGAAGCTTGTAGAAAATGGGTTAATCAAAGGGTTGCCTCTTCGAGGCTAGTCGAAATCATAGGATAAGGCATGCATGGTTTCAAATTCATATCGATTCTGTGCATAGTCATTAACGTCACTTTATAAGTTATGTATGATCAAAATTGATATGCAAGGCAATGTGCAGACTTAAGAATAAGTCAATAGCGAGTTGATATTCAAGACAATAGGTACTTCGATGATCAAGTCAATATAAGAGTGGAAGTACAAGCCAATATGCAAATCAGTACGCAAGTTACAATCTCAAGTCGATTAATTCGTAAGTCAAAAATTCAAATCGAATTCACTAGGCTATGCAAGTTCAAAGTTGAAGTCATCTATGCTATGCAAGACTAAAGTTGAAGTCAAATACGTTGTGTAGATATTTGATTCCCAATTCCTTATGTGTATGAGGCTCAAGTATTAAAATCGAGAAAATCCCTAAATTGATTTAGGTTTACAAAGTTGAAAATGTAAGGAGTGGAAAGGAAGAAAAATCGTCCCTTAAAAATGGCACCTTTAGGGTCATATTTATAGAGGAAAAGCGACATGGCTTTTTATGTTACTAAGCTTCAGCATCAGTCTCGACGACAGTATAGGCATCGGCTTTGTCGACTTTTATGTTGTTATGCGCTAGGCTTCCTCTTTATTCCTCTAGCAGAGATATGCAGCAGCGCCGAACCATGGCATCAGCGGCTTCTGGCATGATGGTCATTGTCCTTTTATGAGATGGTGATGACTTCGGGTTGAGCTAACGTAAGTATGAAGTAGTGATAATCATAAGGCAATATTAATGGCTTTGTGTATATGGATGGTTTCCACCGTCAACATCGCTTTGCATAGACACATAGCACCTTCCAAATGTTGATGAAGTGTGCTGGTTAAAAGATGAAGTGCAAGACCCGGAAATTTCGATTCCGAAATTCCCAGATAATTAGAAAAGAAGAAAAGAGAAAGAAGAAGAAGACAGAACAAGTCACAGAAAAACTCACATTCGCAGCGGATCAAATATGATATCAAATAAAATAGCAGTTATACAAAGAAAACTATATCAGTTAATTTACATTTAAATACATCAGAGTTGTACATGTACATAAACAATGGACAAAACAATCATGTCCAGATACTACAATATCACAGTGTATACTCTCGATACGTCCCTGTCATCCAGCTAGCCTCTTGAGCTCCAGAACGTCCTTATCTGAAAATCTGTAATACTCGGTCTGACCCGAGCATTACATCAAAGTAACACCCGGGTCAGGCCGGAAACCAGCGTGACTAAACCCATTCAACAAGAATACAAAAGCATGCAACACTTATAGACCCGGGTACTTATATCAATTTACAAATTTACAATTTGTTATAAATATACTTAATTACACCTAAATTTCCAAGTACCCGACTTAGGTGAAAGGGACCCATCCATTTCGTTCTATTGATTCCACACATCAAATTATAAAGAATCGAAGTGGTTTCGGGTATTTACTAATATCCGACTCCGGTCTCTTCGAATCCAATATCAACTTAACTTAAATTATTCAAGTGAGATACAATTTTACATAAAATACAGGATGTCATAGTAATTCATTATCAATAAATAACCACATCTTCACAGTTAAATCAAACATTTCATATCACATAGCATTACGAACCATATATTAGGGATAACGATAACTTAAAGGCTTCCACCATCATTCTATTTATTCTTTAATTACATTTAAGTAATTAACCCTTAATTAATTCCATAAATTAATTATCCTTAACCAAAAACAGTAATTAACCTTTGATTACTTAATTAATTAATTATTATTTATAATTATTAAACACCCTTGATTAATAATATCCAGTAATTAACTATCCTTAATTACTTCATCAAATAAATAAATTAATCTTTAATTAATTATCTCTAATTAATCCCTTGATTAATTATACAAGGTAATTTAACCCAAATTTTCCTTGTTAATAAATCACTTATTCAATTAATTACATCCAGTAATTATCCATTAATTACTTACCTAAATAGTTTACTTATCAAATCATCAAATGATTATTTCAAAATAATTAAACTGAATTAACTAGCTTAAACTAATCAGATTAAATTCAATTAATTACAATGAGTAATTAATCCTTTAATTACTTCCATTAAGTAATTATACTCTAATTACTTTATTAAGTAATCCCCATTTAATTAATCGCATTAAGTAATTATCCATCTATTTCTTCTCTAAGTAATCATACTTAATTAATTCATAATTTAATGATTATCTTTAATTAATTATGCTAATTAATTAACATTAATCGCCTTAATTAATTTATCAATCAATCATCACCCAAACTCTAGTTAATGATTCATCTCTTAATTACATTCATTAACTATCCAATAATTACCCCATTAAATAATTATTCTTAATTACAATAAGTAAATATCCTTTTTTTTATTAATTATTCTTAATTTATCTCAACCTTAGTTAATTAAAACAAATTCTTTATCAAACTTAAACTTCATTTGAAACATTAAACATTATTTGAAATTTGGAATTAACTACAAAATCAATTCTGATATAATTATTTTAAATAAGACAAATTCAAAACATTTGATTATAAAGTTAAACTTGAAAAAAACTTGTTCAAATAATTTATTTAGAAACTTAGTTTATTTTCTTTTAACCTAGAAACATTTTAAGATCAAAGTGTCATTGTTTACCCTTCAAAACATTCCCTGTACAACAGAAATTGGACCATCGTTAGAACCCGAGCCCAACCCCCTTCAAACCCGATCCAAACACGGGACACAATCCCCTTTCTCCTGCTTCGAGCGAAAATCTAACTTCTTCGTGTTAAACCCGAGAAAAAACATTACCCCCAAACTCTCTCTTTCCAGATGCACGAAACGTGCACATCCACATGCACATTGCCACCGATCACCGAAAGTCCTACCCTCAGACAAGTCGACAACAATCATGACAACTCCACGAGACCGACCCATCTCATCAATTTGCTGTAAAATCGAAAATGTCCCTGACACCCATCAACCTGGAACAACCCCACCGAAAAATTTTCGACCATCACCGGCGATTAAGCACTCGAGAACCCTCACATTTCTCTCCATTGCTTTATCACACCCTCCAGCACCCACTACTCAACACGCGGTAGATTCCGATCGCCACTAGACATCGAGAAACCCCTCAGAACGTCGAAGACACAACCAAGCAGCAAAACCCTATTTTATCCATTCGCCATCACCATGATGACCGTAAAATTCTTAAAGCATTTTTCCCTTACTCCTCTACCCATACACCAACTTCGGTAACGAACCCGACCCTTCTGATTTCATCGATCATCAGGGAAGGTTCAAAAACCCTTTTATGATCAAACCCAAATATCCCCTTCGAATCCCACTTAAAAATTCAGATTTAGCTTTTAAAATTCCTAATTTTCGAAAGCAATTCAAACTATATTGGTGAACTCAAGAATTGTCAAGTTTGGAATTTTCTGCTTTCTGATTTCTCACTGTAACTTCAAAACTAACTAAATTTACTTACCTGAATCTATTTTAAAAAGCAAGAGAACAATGTTATTAACCATTTCTCTTTAGTAATTAAAATAAAAATTTAATTATATAGTGAGATATGAATTTATTTGTGATAAAGATGGGACTGTTATCAACAACAGAGCACAAAAATGAAATACTCAGAAACAAGTATGCAAGCAATATCATACTCACAAACACATATTTATATTCAAATTCCAACAATCATTAGAGACCATATTACCACACATGCAATAAGATTCATTCAGATTTTAAAAAGAAAGAACCCCCTTTCTTTTCTTTCTTTTTACTCCCAATTTTCTGTTGGAACAGAGCAGATATACTTTGTTTTTATCTTCCTCTTATTATTATTTTTTTAGTAAGTTCACTATTAAATTTCACTTAGTAATAAATTTTAAAGGAAGTTATTAACCATACATCCTGATTTATTTAGATGTTAAGAGCTAAAAAAATCATCTGTTAAATGTTTTGAATTCTTAAAAAGGGGTTTAAGATCTGTAATGTTGAAACAGAGATATACTTTTACTTGTTCCAAATTATGAACCCAGGTACTACATTCATGTATAAACAAAAAATCAATTTTGTCAACATGCACAACCAAATTCATAGCAGACTTCAATGATTCATTACATGCCAAAACAAAATATTCGGGATCTAACAGTTTACTCACTTTATTTTTGCCAGAGATAACCTGGATCAGAGAGAACAGGCTTGGTTCTTTGATCTGTAAATTCGACTTTGATCTGCTACCACTGTTTGCATTTGAATTCTTCTGAAGCTTCACTGTTGATTGAGTTGCTTGTGACTTGATTCAGTTGAATTGGTTTGTTAGATTTTATTTCCAGGTTTGAGAAAATGTTAATTACAGATCTTGTTTCTGGTTTTGAAAAGAGTTTGAGGAGTATTATTTACATCCTTGTTTCTTTGCTTTTTGATTTGAGAACAGGAAGGAATTTTGAAGAGAAGAAGCATTAAGTTTTATATAAGTTTGTTTGTGAATTATTTAAAATAAAAGAAAAATAAAATGTCACTTGTATGAAATTTCACCATTTGTCTCCTTGTTTTATCTACTACTTAACACATGTCATATTATGAATTTTATGTTTTAAATCCTTGCTAAATTTTTATTATTTATTTATGTGTTATCTTTATATATGTGCATTATGTTTACAAATGTTATATATTTATATAAATTATGTAATTTAGAGAGAAAGAACGTTAATTCTTTTTTTTTTATTAATTCTTATTTAAATTTTATACTTAAGTTGTTATTATACTTAAATTGATAACAATACATAATTACTAGTATCCAATTTACTTTAATTAATTTTAATCCCTTTTTTTTCAAATCAATGCATCAAAAATTATTTTACATATATGTGTGTGTGTATATATATGCACACTTACATACTTGCACGTGTATACTAAAATATTTCAACATTATAAAGTTTATACACATCTATTAACCTATTTTAATCTACCATCCGGTTTATCATTTCTAGATAATTATTTGTTATAGTTTAAATTCATACACATATATCCAGATATTTCTAAATTATCAAAATTCCATTTTATTAATCCCAATAAAAATCAGTATTTCTATAATTAACCCAGTTAATTATCAATTGACAAATGCTTGAAATTTTGGGTTATCACATTCCTTCCCCCTTAGAATCTTTTCGTCCTCGAAAAGGAACGGGACCAGAATTTATTAAAATGCTTATTATTAGAAAAATTATTCTTTGAAACACCTTTAAATTCTATATAGTATTACAAAATAGTTTTTATAAAAAAAATACTTTTTATAACTCGGTGTCTCAATAAGTCCATCCTCGTTCTCACAGAAATTCGGTCATACGTTGATCAGGCGTACGACTGAAAATCTATAAGTACTTAGCAGACTCGTTTTCAACATCCAGTGAAAATACTTTGAAAAATAGTTTTATTGAAAATATTAAAAATAGTTTTTGAAAATAGAGGATATATCTTTGGTGAGAATGCTCTGGAAATCATCACCCCCATTCATGGTCGCAGTTAACCTGATGGTTACGTTGTCATCCCGACAAAATCCATAGATAACTGTAGGCCTCCGCGCCCCTCAATTACGCCATGGAACCCGATACAGATCGCAGTTACAACTGGGGTTACGTAGCTATCACAGCAAAAACCCATATAACTGTAGGCATCAGCGCCCTCGAATTTCGCTGCCAAAAGAATGAAACTTCTCCACTCCACTTGACCATAGATCGCAGTCTACCGATGTTGCGTTGCCTTCCCGGCAAAATCAAGTGTAGACCGTTGACACTCATCCTCCACACGATTTTCGCTATGGTCCCCACAGTAGATCGCAGTGACATCGAGTTACACTGTCGTCACAGCATAACCTAAATGCCCCTGTAGGCATCAGCGCCATTGACTTTCGCTACCTAATAATCGCCAGGAACTAGTTTGTCCGGACTCCTCACAGGATCAACTTTAGAAACCCCCCTTGGGGCTCAAGGCAGCACCACCCGGTGGTACTCCTGAGAAGTCCATTCCAAGGGAGCGCCTTTTCCCTAGAGCATCATCAAAACATTTTATACTATACATATATAGTATCTTTAAATCATACACCTAGTATGATCTCATACAAAGCTCCTTTACACAAAATCGATTATCCCAAAATCGATAATTCTCAAACTAGGCTTTCCAAACTCAATATTGATTTTACTCAAAAATCAAAAAGCCTTTCCGAATCCATAGGTTCCCAAAACCTTTTCTAAAATCCTCATAAGATCCTTTATGTATATAGATATATATAAAATCCTTGATAAAAATCTTTGGATCATTTTAAACTTGTATAAAATCCTTTTATACTTCAAATATTTCAAAACAAAACCCTTTTCTTTTGGAAAAATATTCAAAAAGGGGAGTTTCATTTTATAAAACAAAGATATTTAACTTTTTTTTACTCAAAATCAAATATCCAAATTTGGTTACTTCTTCCAATATCATTTCCATTCAAATCTGTACGATGTACACATACCACTCGTACGCCATACCAATCTGATCGCTATCTCGATCACACAATTTCACTTCCGAACTAGTATCATCCACCCGACTTCCTAGTGCGGACACAGATCTGGTTTCTTGATCAGAAACCATCATTCTCCTTGCATAGTCATAACTATGATAGAGAATATCCAGAACCAATCAACAATCCATATCCAGGTTCGTCGTCGAAAATCGAGTGAAAAATTCCACTCGGATCGATATAACTATCTCGAAATTCTGTGCTCGAATCTGGATCAAATCACTATGCGAATAGAATAACATACGTACACCCTACGTATTTATCTTTATTGGTTATTAGCCAAATCAATTTCTCTTTCTATTCACATTCACTTTTATTTTCATTCACTTACTCACAATTACTTCAATCCATTTGGATTATCACCTCTATTCTTATCTCGATAGGTTATTTAACCAATAACAGTTTAAACTTTGTTCAATTTAAATTTAGAAAATAGCTTGAAAAGTTAAAAACAGATAAGTAGTTGGAAAACAATTACTAGTGTGTAAAATAGCTGTAAAGTAGTTCAGTGATTGTAAAATAATTGAAAAATAGTTAAATAGTCATAGAAATTTTAAATAATTGCAAAATAGCTATAAAATAGTAATGAGTAGTTGAAAATAGTAATTAGTTTATAGAATAGTTAGAAAATTGTTAAACAGTTTCAAAAATAATTGTAAAACAAGTATAAGATAATTTGGCTTTTAAAAGGAAAGTTGTATATATACTGAATAGTTTGGAAAAATAGGTTTATATTAAAACAGTTTATATTAAAAATAGTCCAGAGTCAAAACTTTTCAATTTAAATTTCCTCTTCCTTTTAAATTGACCCAATTCAAATTTAAATAATTTCAATTTCCATTGAAATTGATTCATTCCCAATTCAAGTTGAATTAATTCTCAATTCCTTTTCAAATTTAAATCAAATTCCATTAGATTTTAAACATATTCAATTAATTTACAATCCCATGTTATTCCAATCACCTTGGATTAATATCCATTCAATTGAACCCACTTCAATTCCAATCCATTTCAACTCCAGTTTGAATTACTCCCAATTTCAAATTCCATTTCCAAATCAAGTTGAATTATTCTTGATTTCCTTCCAAATTTAATTCAAATTCCATTTGAATTTAAAACTATTCAACTTTAATTACAATTCCAAATTATTCAAATCAATCCAATTCAAATTTTTCATTTGAATCTTATACTTATACATCTTCAATCACAATTTTAATTAATTCAAATCAAATTCAATTTGAACTAATTTTAAATTTCAAATTTAAACCATCTCGAATTATATAAATTCGAGTTAATACTTCAAATGTTGATTTAATTCCTTTAAATCAATTTACCTTTTTATCCCAACAATGGATTACCATACTCCATTTCTCATTCATTTAAACAAATCAAATTTCACAATTTAAATATTTCCAATAACTATGGAATTGTATTATTCAAATTATTTTAAAACATCTATCCATTTCCAATTCCAGATCTCAAACCCATTTTGAAATCACACAAACTCCAATTCAAATTAACCATTTAACTTTCCAAGTTAAATTCCATTTTCACCTTAAAATCTCCAATTCAAGTTGTTCATTTAAACCTTTTTAACTTCTCCCAAGTTAAATTCGATTTACTTAATCCAATCAACCTCATTCAATCCTTAATCTTCACAATAATAATTTTCCCACTTAAAACTTATCACTTTGGGTATCATATCTCATTCCAAATTGAAAACTCAATATTTGGAGTTTATTTCAAATTATCCTTGACATCATGTATATCCATACATATATACATATTTATTTCTTTTACATACCAAGTTGTACTTTAAAATTTTTAAACCACCTTTGGTTTTCAAATTGAAACAAGTTACTTTAAATTTTCAAACAACTCTTGTTTGAAATAGGATCATTTCATTCAATTCCCTTAAATAATATTATTTATTATTTCTTTAAATTAATTACGTTATTAATTAATTTCAATTAATCACATTTGGTAACTAACTTATTTCTTAATTACCTTCATTAAGTAATTGTCCTTTTAATTGCTTGCGACTAGTCACTTCATTAAGTAACTCCCTCTTAATTTATCATTTCCAAATTATTATCCAAAAATTAATCTCATTAAATAAAGTTTAATTAATTACATAAATTAATTATCCTTATCCTGAAACCTTTCCCAAAATTAATTCCAGTTTTGGTTGTATTTCTATTACTTCTTAATTCTTACTATTACCTTTAGTTTAATTAATACTACAACCAATTTCCTTAATATAATAGATAATCTATTTCTTATATAAGATTCATTTACTTTTGAAATCATTTAAAAACATTTATATAAGAAAATAACAAGTACGCTCTCTCATATTTATACACTCAACTCATTATAGGGTACTACTTCCCTATCCTTAATGAGTATACCCCCCAGAGCCAAGGTTCTCGCTTAACCTTCAGCTCTGATACCAAATGTAACGACCCGGAAATTTCGATTCCGAAATTCCCAGATAATTAGAAAAGAAGAAAAGAGAAAGAAGAAGAAGACAGAACAAGTCACAGAAAAACTCACATTCGCAGCGGATCAAATATGATATCAAATAAAATAGCAGTTATACAAAGAAAACTATATCAGTTAATTTACATTTAAATACATCAGAGTTGCACATGTACATAAACAATGGACAAAACAATCATGTCCAGATACTACAATATCACGGTGTATACTCTCGATACGTCCCTGTCATCCAGCTAGCCTCCTGAGCTCTAGAACGTCCTCATCTGAAAATATGTAATACTCGGTCTGACTCGAGCATTACATCAAAGTAACACCCGGGTCAGGCTGGAAACCATCGTGAGTAAACCCATTCAACAAGAATACAAAAGCACGCAACACTTATAGACCCGGGTATTTATATCAATTTACAAATTTACAATTTGTTATAAACATACTTCATCACACCTAAATTTCCAAGTACCCGACTTAGGTGAAATGGACCCATCCATTTCGTTCTATTGATTCCACACATCAAATTATAAAGAATCGAAGTGGTTTCGGGTATTTACTAATACCCGACTCCGGTCTCTTCGAATCCAATATCAACTTAACTTAAATTATTCAAGTGAGATACAATTTTACATAAAATACAGGATGTCATAGTAATTCATTATCAATAAATAACCATATCTTCACAGTTAAATCAAACATTTCATATCACATAGCATTACGAACCATATATTAGGGATAACGATAACTTAAAGGCTTCCACCATCATTCTATTTATTCTTTAATTACATTTAAGTAATTAACCCTTAATTAATTCCACAAATTAATTATCCTTAACCAAAAACAGTAATTAACCTTTGATTACTTTATTAATTAATTATTGTTTATAATTATTAAACACCCTTGATTAATAATATCCAGTAATTAACTATCCTTAATTACTCCATCAAATAAATAAATTACTCCTTAATTAATTATCTCTAATTAATCCCTTGATTAATTATACAAGGTAATTTAATCCAAATTTCCCTTGTTAATAAATCACTTATTCAATTAATTACATCCAGTAATTATCCATTAATTACTTACCTAAATAGTTTACTTATCAAATCATCAAATGATTGTTTCAAAATAATTAAACTGAATTAACTAGCTTAAACTAATCAGATTAAATTCAATTAATTACAATGAGTAATTAATCCTTTAATTACTTCTATTAAGTAATTATACTCTAATTACTTTATTAAGTAATCCCCATTTAATTAATCACATCAAGTAATTATCCATCTATTTCTTCTCTAAGTAATCATACTTAATTAATTCATAATTTAATGATTGTCTTTATTTAATTATGCTAATTAATTAAGATTAATCACCTTAATTAATTTATCAATCAATCATCACCCAAACTCTAGTTAATGATTCATCTCTTAATTACATTCATTAACTATCCAATAATTACCCCATTAAATAATTATTCTTAATTACAATAAGTAAATATCATTTTTTTTATTAATTACTCTTAATTTATCTCAACCTTAGTTAATTAAAACAAATTCTTTATCAAACTTAAACTTCATTTGTAACATTAAACATTATTTGAAATTTGGAATTAATTACAAAATCAATTCTAATATAATTATTTTAAATAAGACAAATTCAAAACATTTGATTATAAAGTTAAACTTGAAAAAAACTTGTTCAAATAATTTATTTAGAAACTTAGTTTATTTTCTTCTAACCTAGAAACATTTCAAGATCAAAGTGTCATTGTTCCCTTCAAAACATTCCCTGTACAACAGAAATTGGACCTTCATTAGAACCCGAGCCCAACCCCCTTCAAACCTGATCCAAACACGAGACACAATCCCCTTTCTCCTGCTTCGAGCGAAAATCTAACTTCTTCGTGTTAAACCCGAGAAAAACATTACCCCCAAACTCTCTCTTTCCAGATGCACGAAATGTGCACATCCACATGCACATTGCCACCGATCACCGAAAGCCCTACCCTCAGACAAGTCGACAACAATCATGACAACTCCACGAGACCGACCCATCTCATCAATTTGCTGTAAAATCGAAAATGTCCCTGACACCCATCAACCTGGAACAATCCCACCGAAAATTTTTCGACCATCACCGGTGATTAAGCACTCGAGAACCCTCACATTTCTCTCCGTTGCATTATCACACCCTCCAGCACCCACTACTCAACACACGGTAGATTCCGATCGCCACTAGACATCGAGAAACCCCTCAGAACGTCGACGACACAACCAAGCAGCAAAACCCTATTTTATCCATTCGCCATCACCATGATGACCGTAAAATTCTTAAAGCATTTTTCCCTTACTCCTCTACCCATACACCAACTTCGGTAATGAACCCGACCCTTCTGATTTCATCGATCATCAGGGAAGGTTCAAAACCCCTTTTCTGATCAAACCCAAATATCCCCTTCGAATCCCACTTAAAAATTCAAATTTATCTTTTAAAATTCCTAATTTTCGAAAGCAATTCAAACTATATTGGTGAACTCAAGAATTGTCAAGTTTGGAATTTTCTGCTTTTTGATTTCTCACTGTAGCTTCAAAACTAACTAAATTTACTTACCTGAATCTATTTTAAAAAGCAAGAGCACAATGTTATTAACCATTTCTCTTTAGTAATTAAAATAAAAATTTAATTATATAGTGAGATATGAATTTATTTTTGATAAAGATGGGACTGTTATCAACAACAGAGCACAAAAATGAAATACTCAGAAACAAGTATGCAAGCAATATCATACTCACAAACACATATTTATATTCAAACTCCAACAATCATTAGAGACCATATTACCACACATGGAATAAGATTCATTCAGATTTTAAAAAGAAAGAACCCCCTTTCTTTTTTTTTCTTTTTACTCCCAATTTTCTGTTGGAACAGAGCAGATATACTTTGTTTTAATCTTCCTCTTATTATTATTTTTTATTAAGTTCACTTAAATTTCACTTAGTAATAAATTTTAAAGGAAGTTATTACCCATACAACCTGATTTATTTAGAGGTTAAGATCTAAACAAATCATCTTGTTAAATGTTTTGAATTCTTAAAAACGGGTTTAAGATCTGTAATGTTGAAACAGAGATATACTTTTACTTGTTCCAAATTATGAACCCAGGTACTACATTCATGTATAAACAAAAAATCAATTTGGTCAACATGCACAACCAAATTCATAGAAGACTTCAATGATTCATTACATGCCAAAACAAAATATTCGGGATCTAAGAGTTTACTCACTTTATTTTTGCCAGAGATAACCTGGATCAGAGAGAACAGGCTTGGTTCTTTGATCTGTAAATTCGACTTTGATCTGCTACCATTGTTTGCATTTGAATTCTTCTAAAGCTTCATTATTGATTGAGTTGCTTGTGACTTGATTCAGTTGAATTGGTTTGCAGATTTTATTTCCAGGTTTGAGAAAATGTTAATTACAGATCTTGTTTCTGGTTTTGAAAAGAGTTTGAGGAGTATTATTTGCATCCTTGTTTCTTTGCTTTTTGATTTGAGAACAGGAAGGAATTTTGAAGAGAAGAAGCATTAAGTTTTATATAAGTTTGTTTGTGAATTTTTTAAAATAAAAGAAAAATAAAATGCCACTTGTATTAAATTTCACCATTTGTCTCCTTGTTTTATCTACTACTTAACACATGACATATTATGAATTTTATGTTTTAAATCCTTGCTAAATTTTTATTTTTTATTTATGTGTTATCTTTATATATGTGCATTATGTTTACAAATGTTATATATTTATATAAATTATGTAATTTAGAGAGAAAGAATGTTAATTCTTTTTTTTATTAATTCTTATTTAAATTTTATACTTAAATTGTTATTATACTTAAATTGATAACAGTACATAATTACTAGTATCCAATTTACTTTAATTAATTTTAATCCCTCTTTTTTTTCTTCAAATCAATGCTTCAAAAATTATTTTACATATATGTGTGTGTGTGTGTCTATATATATATATATATATATATATATATATATATATATATATATATATATATGCACACTTTCATACATGTATGTGTATACTAAAATATTTCAACATTATAAAGTTTATACACATCTATTAACCTATTTTAATCTACCATCCGGTTTATCATTTCTAGATAATTATTTGTTATAGTTTAAATTCATACACATATATCCAGATATTTCTAAATTATCAGAATTCCATTTTATTAATCCCAATAAAAATCAGTATTTCTATAATTAACCCAGTTAATTATCAATTGACAAATGCTTGAAATTTTGGTTATCACATGAAGCACGATGTTAACCATTATCTTCGTTAACAATGGATATATGGTGATGCCATTGCTTAGTAGCATTGTTTAGGGGTAGTATTGAACAATGAAGAAGAGAGATGTCACCTCCTTCGACGTTGATGATCCTTGGCACCAATAAAGAATGGTATTCTTGAAGTCGCTGCTTTTATATCATGTTAATAGGCTTCGTAATGATAGGCAACGAGCTTATTGTAAAGACCATAGATGAGTGACAACGCTACTTAAGTCTAGCATCGATGAAATGAGATATGGGTTGCATCAACATTCATTTATGACTTGTGGTGTTGATTGTCTTTGATGCCTTTGCCTCTTTGGTTACATATGACGCTGGTACTTTTTCCTTATTGAAGTAATATGACGTTGATCTCTCACGAAGTGATGATGTGCAGTGTGAATGAGGAGCGACACCGAAGAGATGCGGGATTGATGTGTAGTGACGTGATGAGGTTTGGTATTGAAGTGAAGTGGTGCTGTAATCCTATTGAATTGGCCTGTCTTCATATATTCAACCTTGTTGGTCTTTGTCGAAGAGCCTCTTCTTGCAATGAGGTTCGATCTCATCTCCTTAAAGCCTTGAATCCAACATCATATCCTCTAGAAAAATTATGTGGATAATTGTTATTATGTGCTTATTATCTTGTTTAGGGACCTCTAATCTTTGCTGCCAAGGACTGTATGAACTTCAGCTCCCTTCCTTGATGGCCCGATATCCAAATGGTGAATTATCATGCATTCACTTCCTTGTTTGGAGACTGCTAGGTTATCTAGCAAGATTTAATCACCATGCATTCACTTCCTTGCTTCGGGACTGCCTACCTAACGTATGATTTTAGGTGAGACATATCTCCCCTTCATGTCAGGATGCATCGACTAGATGTGACATAACCGCAATGTTGTGTAGTTAATGCCCCGCTATTACCCCGCTACAACCCCGCTATATCTCATAGAGGATTTCTACCGCTACGATTTTTCCATATAGCCCTAAAATGTAGCCTTTCCGCTTTAATCCCCGCTATTTCCGCTATATCCCGTTATTTCCGCTATATCCCGTTATTTTCGCTATATTTCGCTATTTCTGCTATATCTTTTTTAATAAAATGAAATGAAAAATTGCATTTATACATTATAAAATTATAAAACTAATTCATTTGATTTAATTTTTTTATATATTTTCAGAAATGAAAATACTCTAATATTCTACCAAATTCTATAACAGTTTTTCGTTTATTTAAAGTATATCCGCCCATGTTTTTATTTAAAATTATTTATGTACTATTTATAATTCAGTTGAATGATAATTTTTCATTTAATTACCATTTATATATTTTTAAAAACATTAAGTACGAGTTTTATATGCTATTTTAGAGCCATCCGCTATATCCCGCTATATCCTCGCGGTATTCCCGCTATGACTTTTTACACCTCCACCGCTTTAAATCTACCGAGCGCATTAACTACACAGCCGCAATGGTCCTATATCCCTTGCCCATGTCGCTGTCCATCCCTCATGCAGGACATGGGACAATCGTTGAGACTGGTGTTGTTACCCTTAGTGACATTGAAGTTCAACATCCGTAGTGCACCCACATAAAAATAAATTAGGTGCAATATCAACTAGCAGCCTATCACCAAGGAGCCACTCAGCACTCAGGTTCATGCTGGGACCTCCTGTTACATAATCCTATCGTGTGTCGCCTAGGAGAACCTTCAAGCCCCTTAGCACTTAGGTTCATGCCGGACGCCCACAATAATATTAGCCGATGGCATGTCATTTAAAAAAACCTTGAGCCACTTAACACCCAGGTTCATGTTTGGACCACCACTCTTTATGGAACTGGGATCTCTAGAATGTGCTTGTGTCTAAGCCCACATGTTAGCCCGATATGGTATGCAAAAGTCATAATTAGCTAAGTGCACGGCTCCCGTGAATGGGTTGCTCTTACAGCCAATTCCGCTACCAACCTGCTATTTTATCCATCTTTTAATGAATACACAAGCATAAAACAAAAAGGGACTATAATAGCTACTCGAAATACCCTACGAGCAACGCATAGACAAACAAGGATAGATAAAGCACAAAGAATTTAAACAAATTTCATAATAAAATTTTTTATTCTTCCACAAAATGCGGGACACAAAGCCCATCCTGCTAGGCTTACAAAAAGAAAGAAAAAATTTATGTGGCCGGTTCACTAGTTGACCAGGTTAAGGAGTCAATATGCTCTCTAGTCAAAATAGTCAACACGGCCACCCCAACTGCCTCCACCTCCATAGTTACATCAGCTCGGGCCGTAGCAAGGACCTCGACATATAGAAGGCGCATGGCGATGGGAAGATCATAGTTTTCCCTAACTAAGTCCATGATCATGTTTGTCAATCGGTTATACCATACAGTCTCCTCCATGACTCGAGTATCTCGCATGTTAGTGGATGACCAACACTCAGTTGTGTGTTGGGTCAGGTCATTCCATAGGGCTTTAGCCTTTCCAGCTTCCTATTTAGATCCTTGCCCGCCTTCTCTACCCGGTTCTTTGCCTTGACTTCATCCCTTGCAGCCTTCTCAGCCCCCGCTTGAACCTCTTTGGCCTCCTCCGGCGTACCTACATTTTTTAGCCTCATCTTTCAACCCTAGAAAGTCATCCTCGACGTAGATGAAGTGATGGGCAGCCTACAAAAAAATGGTGATGAGATTCCATAAAGCAAGTAAGAGAAGTGGTTATCATCTAAAATGACTTTTGTACCAATTCCAGGTTAAAATGGTTCAAAGCCTAGTTAATTTCTAGGGACAAATGCCCACTAGCACCCCGTTTTCCCCTTAGGCCAGCACCTTTTCATCATAGATAGGTGGCTTCGAGTCAAAAGGAGTATATACCTAAGGAGATGACTCCTCCTTAACCCTCTTCCTTCTCCTATTCTCATCGGACTGTAAAAGTACATGCTTAGGGCAGGAGGCAACTCAATGATCTCCTTGTCCGACCTGAGTCCCTTGGGCATAAGGGGAATGATGCGCTGGACAATAGAGTTAATGTTTTCAAATACATCAAAGCCGAACTTACCGGCCACTGCAAAATAAGAAAGAATAAGAGTTAGTTAATGAAAAGTAAAAGAAAGACGGTATAAATAAACTACCATTTGTGCTAGCCCAACCTAACTTTTTGACAAAAGGGTGGGCATGATAAGAGCTGAGCTGCCTACATAGTTCGATTTGACTCGGCATGGGGCTCACCCAAAGACGCAACTTCGTGTTCGAGATACAAAAGGTCATAAGAAGGAATTTTCTCGTAGGAGGGCCTACGTCCCTACTGACACTTGACTCTTTAACCCTCCACCAACATCGCTTTCCTCAAATCTTGCCTCAGTATCTCAGTCAATGGGTGACACCACACCTTGAGGGACTAGGACATTAACTAACTATTGTGGATCATATTTTTCTCGCTTTGGAATCAACACAAGATCACTTAGTTTATCAAGGTATATTTGTTGCCACAGCTCAGGGTTCTCACCTATAATGATGTCACTATATCCACTTTCTGCCTTAGTGATCGGCCCACCCAGGTTGTCCCGAAATTTGATTTGAAAGTAGTTCGGCTTTGCCATAGTTGACTTTAACATCTGTTTCTTTATGGGGCAGCCCACTGTGCAACCATGGTCTTGCTTCTCCTCAATGGCCCGATCCAATGGGGGTTAGCATCAGTCTCCAAGATTATTGAATCTCTGATGTTGGCGTCGATCATCTTCAACTAGTTCAAGTGTTCATTCAGCATCTCAAAACTGATCCTAGAATATGTAAGGGAATCCCCTGCCAATGAGCAAGTTAAGCAAAGGAAAGAGAAAGAGATGAAGGAAAAAGAGAACAGTAAGAAGAACTTACTTAGATTATGGAACTTGAGGTATTGTAGCTCAAGATTAAACCGTGAGTGATAAAGAAATACATCCCCATCTAGCCCAAGGCAGACTTGCTGTGAATGCCCAAGAAAATAACAGGCTTAGTGTTTGCTTAAAAAGGAAAGTAGGTGCAGGTTTGGTACCTAGATTTCCTCTTCAGTCGGAAGATAATTTCTATAAAATTAGTACGCGACTCAAAAAAGCCGAGATCTACACAAGTAACATTGATCAGCAATTGCTGACATGATAAGATGGTCGATCGACATCTAAATATGGCCACAAAAGTATGGATTTGCCCAAAAATGCACAAAAAACAACATCATATCCAAGCATTACAAAATCAATGCCATAAACAAAAGAAACGCAAAAAACAAAAATTCCAAAAACTCAATGCTTATTAATGGCTGTGGCTTTCTTAGAAGCGAAGAAGAAGGAAGGGTGCTTACTTTTTCTCGAAGAAAGCTTGAGAAGTAGAGGTTTTTTAAAAAGGTTTTGAGAATTTTAGTGGCTAAAATTTTCTCTTACTTCAATAAAGAATAAAAGGGGACAAGGTGAAGGCTATTTATAATACATACCTCCTTTATCACAGTCATTGGATTCAAAACGTCATTACATCTTGATCGTCAAGATGTCATTAATACCATTGCCATTTCACCCACGTTGGAAACATGAGCCCCTTGTCATGTAGGGAAAAAGTGAACATCTTAGCCAATGAAAAAGCACTATGTATGGCATGCATTAAAGGCATAATAGAAGAACCGATCGGCAGGATATTTTAGATTTGACAAGCCCGCCATTAATAATAAAGACAGGCTTAGGGTGGAAAATGGTAGTAAAATTTCTTGCAAGTATGATTAACTGGTTGGCACATCAAGGACCAGCCCCTGATCCATGTCAACTAGAATTTCTTAGCCCGTCCCAAATATAACCGACCCACGGCCTACCTGGCTCCATCCTAGCAATTCTAAACAAGCAGTTCCAAATAAACCACTCTGGACCCTATGTCTATCCCGGCAAGGCATGAGTCGGCACGATCATCTCATATGGCTCAGTCTATCCCCATTCTAGCCCATCTACTCAGCTACATTCTAGATCCATGATCACCCTGCCTAACTCAAGGCGGCTTCAATAGCTAACTCTCCAAATAAGTCCCAAATCAAGTGCGACTCATCTTTGGCCGACTTCATAACAAGCATACCGCCGGCCTGTCCCAGATACCTCATCTCGTCATCCCTTAGTCGGCCCGACACATCCCTCACAACTTAGTCCTTAGCAATATGCAACTTTCCTCAGCATACATTGGTAGCAAGTGATAGGCCAGCACAACCCAAAAGGAGCTACTCATTCGCCTCGCCACATAGACATGTAAAAGTAAACGACAATTCATACAGCTAGTCGTACTAGCTAAGACAACAAATCTTCCAGAAGCATACCCGTTCCAGTAGTGCACCGCCAACATTAAATGCCAAGCACGCATCTACGACGGGGGACAATTAGCATACTTCTCAGCCACATAATCCACAACACCTTTACAATTGTCTTCCATCAACCCATGAAACCAGATCGATGTCAAGCATGCTTCCCAACTGCTTTTCTACATAATCTCAGCCATCCATCATTTATTCCAGTTACTATAAATACCCCATGCCATATAACATTAAAGGGGTTGTGAATTAATTCCTGGTTGTTCCCTTATAGCAAACCCAAGCCCTAAGCTCTTAAGATTAGCAAAATTTAATCTTATGTGTAATTTCTTATTATTCTCTTGAATTCCTTAAAATTAAAAGAGGGAAATACGGTAAGAGATTTTCATAGTCGATGCAGGAAAGCTTGGCCGAACCACCATGCATCTTTGTGTAATTTACTTTAGTTTTCTTATTTTCTACTCATTTTACATTTTTAATCATAGTGTTATAAAGTAAACTTTGCTTTCACAATCGCATTAGCTTAGTTCTGAGGTTGACTAATTTATTAGTTTAACACCATGTTAGTTATAGCTTATCCCATTTTTTATCAAGCATACATTGTGATTCATCTATTCTTACATATATATGTGAAGTTATAATTTATTTTATACTTTACCTTTCTCAAAATTTATTCTTTAACTACTGCTATGGTTCAGAATTAAGAGTATCTTGCTACTTTTCTCTCAATTTTAGTATTTATTCGAATCACCTGCATATATAAACAAATTGCATAAATTTCATATACTTTCATTACTGAAAACATTAGTGCTTATACATTACCTCGTCACTGTGTTTAAATAAGTTTGTTGTTGTTACAGTTTCCCCTATAGATGAATGATTCGTGAAATGATTTGTATCACATGTTGTGATACACCTCATCCGTATTGCATCGCCATTTTATAAAGATGAGACGTTCTAGATTTATCTGTAGTATTGCTAAAATAATGAGGTGCTTCTCTTTATTTTTAATTTGATTAGTTTCCATTCAAAATATGTAACAACCTACCTTTTCGATCCTCGAAAGTCGGAACTTAATACATCCATGCTATTTAAATGTTGAGCATCCAAGTGACGAAAAGACAGATTGTTAAGGTAAAAAGAAAAGGAGAATGAACAGGAGGTAACAAAATCACACAGTAGAACGACAACAGACAACGTAACAAAGATAGTAAAAGTTGTCACTCTAAAATACATGGTATATTAGAGTTAAAAACAAATCTCATCATCCTGGATAGTTATAGCTTCCCGACCTTACAATTGCTGATGGGCATATATAATAATGCAGTGGAAATAAAAATACTACGGTGGGTGAACATCCAGCTCTACTCCACGAGCTCCATGTCCCACCACCAACAACCAGGAAAAATACTCGGTCTGACCCGAGCATTATAATTAAATAACACACAGATCAATCTGGAAAACTAGCGTGAGAAAAGTAATATGGTGAACAAATAACAATTCTATGAGACCACATCACTAAATACGGATCGGGTTTTTATCTCAAAAGAACAACATACATAGATGAAAAATGGAAACAAGTCGGAATAAAATCAGACTTAAAAGAATGAAAAAAATAATTAAACATCAAGAAGATTTTTAGGCACTTCTCGACGCAATAAAGAAAAAAATTCAAAGATTTGAATCAAATAAGGATAAAGAATTTTCCAACAATGACTAGGTGGGTGAGCCCCCCGCCAAAAGTATACCTTTAGAAATATACTTGAGAACTACGATGGCTCGCGAAAACCTCCAAGCCAGACCCCGCCAATCTTACCGAGAATCCGAGTATTTCACATCTTAATGCACATATAATCGAAAACCAATCTAAAGTAGATGTGATAAAACCTTAATGGGAGCAACCCCACATAGGTCGACCCCCACTTGCTCTTTTATTTTAGTCATTTCCAACAAAGGATATCAATGGACAAAACACAAATTAGATAGCAGAATCGAATTGATAGTCAATAAATCAAACATCATGAATAACGAAATGATTGTATATGGAAATTTAATTGCATACACTTACCACCAATATATGAATCAAGCTTTTAAAACATTTAACTCACATTTGTATCTGATTTTCATGTCATAAATATTTGTAAAACACATAAAAGCATTCTTTAAACATTCTTTTTAAAGAGAAAATTAATATTTCAAAGTGTATTAAAAGAAGGGTCAAAACAAATGTCATTAAAACATCGTTTACTAAAAATCCAAAACAATTTACACTTAACTTTATTTTCAAACAATTCCTTTTGAAAGATTTTCTTATTTATAAACTAAAATTTATAATTTCAAACAACATTTATTATCCTAGAAGATAATAAATCAATTAAATGCTTTTATTAATTTTAAAACAATGTTAATCATCGTGAAAGAAAATTGATTTAATTCTTTCATAAATTTAAAACCATTAATTATCTCAAGAGATAATTAATCAAATTTGTAATTCCTTTAATAAATCAATTAATTAACTTTAAGCTCCTTTATTAAACCAGTTAATTAAGTTTAATCACTTATATTAAATCAATTAATTTACTTTAAAACACTTTTATTAAATTAGTTAATTAACTTTAAAACACTTTTATTAAACTAGTTAATTAACTTTAAAACACTTTAGTAAATCAGTTAGTTAACTTTAAAACACTTCTATTAAATTAGTTAATTAACTTTAAACATGATTAATCAATCTATTAAATAATTTTATTATAGTCAAATAACAATTAAGAATATATTTAAACCTTCAATTCTTTTCAAATACTTATATAGTCCTTACAAAACCATTTGAAAATAATTTACAAAATACTTAAAGTAAATAACCTTTATTAATTTAAAAAAACATTAATTATCCCAGAAGATAATTAAACCCAATTTATGATCCTTTATAAATTTAAAAAAACAATAATTATCTCGAACGATATTTAATCAAATGTATAATCTTTTTATAAATCTAAACAACGTTAATTATCCTAAAGATAATTAATTAAAATTATAACTCCCTTTATAAATTTTAGTCAACGCTTATCCTTTATTTTCAAAATTATCAAAATACTTGAATATATAGTATTAATAACTTTCAAAGTATAAAAACATGACCAAACATTTATTTTGTAAAAATACAAGTATAAGTTCAACACACACAAAGGTTTAAGGAATTGATGTTGGAACTGGGCCAGCCCGCAGCGGAAGAAATAAGTGAATTCTAAAAAAATTAGCCATTTTGGATCATTAATGTGCCAATGAAGTCAAAATATACTTAGAACTTTTTTAAGTTTCTTTTAAATAAAATCAGTATTTTATTTAACTTCTAAAGTTTCACTTTAGTTTAATATGTATGTAAGTTAGAGTATATCAAATATACTCTTATATACAAATTCATACGTAACGTTTATTTTCAAATTCATTCAGAGAAGGAAATATTTTATTTCCTTTATCTTAACTTATTCAATTAATGAGGGAGCATAAATTTATTTAGAAAAAGAAACTTTTCATTTCCTTTCTCTTAATTATTCAATTAATGAGGGATCATAAATTTAGTTAGAGAATGAAACTTTTCATTTCCTTTTCTTAATTAAATTAAATAACTGTTAATAAAATAACATTAAAGACTAATCTGAATATGACAAGAACTGCAAATATATCCACAGTAAATATTGTGCAAGTGCAACATAGAGGGATTGTGCATAGTCGGTGGTAATTGATATGTGTACATAAAATATGTAACAAACGCAAATTTTCGACTTTCGAAAATTCAACATCGATACTCACTTTATCGACTGCCGAGAAATCGAAGGCCGAAAACCCGAAATGTTATGGGTTTTAGAAAAGATTTTAAGAAAAGAAAAAGTAGAGAAGAAGAGAAGATAATAGATAAGGTAGAAGATGGAGGGAAAAGAAGATAGAAAATTAGAAAATAGAATAGAAAAGAGAAAATAGAGAAGAGATAGAAAAACAGAAAATAATTTTAAAATAGAAGGAAAGGAAAATAGGAAATAAAGAAAAACAGAAGAAAATAGGACGGAACAGAAGAAACAAAACAGAACAACGACAGAATCTCACAATTCGCAGCGGAACAACATATAATAATAAATGAATAATCTTTAAACAAAGAACTATATCAGTTATTACATTACATCACTTTTCATTACATCATATCATCAGAGTGTACAACAACAACAAACAGTGCAGCTGAAAAAGAAATACTATATAAACTAGTAATACGCCATGCCATCCATCTTGCCTCCAGCAATTCCAGAATATCCAGAATATCCTGATAAACCTTAACTCTCGACTGCCCGTGTGGAAATTGGTGGGCACCCAGAGTTTAGGAAGGAAAACAATAAACTCCAAGTCAGTCATGTGACTGGTGTGAGAACTCAAAACAGTTTATTTATCTTTAAAATCAACATAGAGGAATATTTTTATTTCAATTCGCAATGCTTTTAAAAATGAGACTACCATAAGACCTCCTGCCACACACACAATGCAAACGCAGACTTGGAGAAGATTTCTCCTTATGATAGTCAAAGATGCTTGATACGCATTAAAATCAAATCAATTTTGATATTATTTTTAGTGCATAGTGTAGAACAAATTCTTTCGAAAGTAGAATATAAATCTTAGCCAGCATAGGTACCATTATATTATGCCTACTAATAGCTACCATATTAGATGGCAGGTTCTACAACTAAAACCGTACAAATTTCGTATTGGGAATTGGATTTCCAACAAAGGGTCAGGCCAAGGAACTTCCCATTGCCACATGAGAATGCCTCTGGAAAGACATCCCCGAGAACCAAACCGGAACTCTGCCAACACAAGGCCGGGTTACCCCTAACTGGGTAACTACTGACACGAGCACGCCATTCCCCTATCGTAAACGACCTTTCTCACGGGATCCCGAAAACCAACAACCACAAAGTAATAAATTCGTAGTAACCACATAGGTTAAATATCTGGGCTCCATACCATGATACAACCTCTATCCAGAAGGAAATGTACATACCCTAAAGGGTGCTACCCCTCATAACCTTGCTGCATCTTTCCTGTTTTGACCATTTCCGGGGTGTGAGGCTCGACGAAGTCACGTCCACAAAAACATACTTTATACAAAAGCCATGCTTTGGGTCAACAAATGATCAACACAATGATCACTAAGATAGACGATCAAATAAACGATCCTATCACAATAATCAACACAATGATCATTTCAGCATCACTCAGCATGTCACATTACCAAATTGGGAATATATCGCTGATAACTTCAACTACATAACCTCTGAGCTCGTACGTCTCAGAGAAGGGTGTTAAGCTAAAAGAATAAATTCTTCGCCACCAACAGAAATATATTTGAAAGAAATCGGCTTTATATCTCAACTTGTAATGTCAGACACACAATCCATACAAGTCTGTTCCGGGATCGAACAAAACCGAAGGCACTTACAAAGAAGTCCTTGCAATCCGGATATTCACAATCCTGATCGGATTCACCATCACATATGGAGAACTCTATACCGAAGCAACTCGGTGCAGAGTAAATCGACAGGTCATCCTATCGCTCTCGCAAATACCGGGTCTTCAACACCGATCTTCAAATGCAATTATAACGACGTATCACATATTCGGAATGGGTTATACGACCCCATGGTCCTTTCCCGGTTAACCCGAATAGTGAGCGCTTATTTAAAAATAAGTGTAGCATTCACATTCAAACAAATCACATCAATTACCCATTCAAAGGGAAATATTGATAGTCGGTTATTGAACTATCAATGGATATGCACACATCACCAGTTTCCAAATAATTTTCCAAATTATTTATTTTCCAAAATATCTTCACTAGATATATAATTTCAATACTACAAAAATAAATCAATATTTATTTTTAAACAAATTCCACTTCCTTTTATAAATTCTTTAGTGAATTTACATTTCACAATATTTATTGATATACGTTTTCAATTATCCATTTTCAATTTATCTTCAAAAAGATAAATCCTCAAAATATTCACTTTATATTGGAAAACATTTCCATACTTATTTATTCATAAGTAATTCACAAATTTTATTTATTTTCAACACTTGGAAAATATTCAATATACTTAAATCAAAAATAAGTATATATTTCATTCTTTAAGGAAATCATTCTCTTAAACATATTTATTTGGGCCAAAACGAATGTTACGTAAAACATCGTTACGACAACCCAAATTCACTAGTATAGGGATTCGAAATTAAATAGATATATAAATCCCAATACTATACAAAACATTTCCTTTCGGAAATCATTTACTATAACAACAGTGTTATAGTCCATCATCTCCTTCTATTTCTAGAAAACGTCTATTTCAACAATAAATGTTGAAATCTATGGTTTCGAATCTCAACACATTTTAAAACATTGTCCGATCGTTTTAATTCTATTTCAAATATCACATTCAAAACAATTTCTTTAACATCTTATTCACTATTCAAAAACGTGAATATACTTCATTAACAATTTCATCCTTTTATTCATTTTAATTCAAAGGATTATTCACTATTCAAAAATGTGAATATAACTCCATTAATAGGTTTCAACAAATTTTCTTGTCAAAATAAATCATTTGCAAATTTATAAAACAACGTTTATAAATTCCATTTCTATTTATTAATAAAAACTTCCTTTTTATAAATTCCTTTATTAACCTATTCCAGTTTATAACTCAATTATAAACTAAAAGTTCATATTATGAGTTAAATACTTATAAAACGATTATTTTACAAAATCGTTCTTTTAAAGACTTTCCAAATCATAAATCTTATAACTTATAAGATTGTTTATTTATCCAAATTTCATTCTTTCAATATCTTTATAAATTTTATAAACCTACTGCTTGAAAAATTCCATTTATAACTTCACCGTATAAAATTCTATAAATTCCATTCAATTATGAAATTCATTTTCACTTCATTCAAACACTTATAAAAACTCGTTTTATAATGTCCATATTTCAATTTATAAATATCCATTTATAAATCTCTTAATATAAATCAATTTATATTATTCTTTAAAACGACTTTTAATCTCCTTTATTATTTCACCATTTTGATTCATAAAATAATTAAATTTTATAAATCCTGTATTTAAACTTTTCACAATAATCCTAAAATATCTCGATTAAACTATTTTATAAAATCAATAGCATCATATTCTCAAAAATCAGTTTTTTACTGTATTTCACAAAAATCATAATTTTTATAACTTTAAAAATTATAACGTTTATTTATTTAAAATAGATCAAATTCCAAACATATAGTATATTTTCAAAAATCACTTTAAAAATCATTTTAAAGTTCCAAATTTGGTCCAATGATGCTACACACCAAATAGTCAATCACGACAACAACGATATCATATATCGATATGATAATCAACGAATATCAAAATATTCAAAATCAAATAAATACTGTTGAGGAATCCAGTTGGATCCCTCCAACCTGTTTTCCTGCATCCAAAAACATTAGCACAATACCAATTTCGCTCCAGTACGAAATTATCGCGGTATATGTTCTTATTAAATATTATCCGCTTAATAACGGCGCAATAGGGTCTCATCCGCTAAAAAATACGGGAAATCAATCAACTCCAATATATACATATGCCAATATATATATATTGATATTATATATAATACCAATTTCACTGTTTATGAAATATTCGCGGTATATGTTTTTATTAAATAACATCCGCTTACTAACGGCGTATAATGTCTATTTTAACAATCAATAGATAAAAATCATCATTCAAACATGCATTCAAATATTTTAAATCTAACTATTTAAAATAAAATCGAAACTGATTCGATTGAGTGAGAAGTTCTCACCTTGATTTTATTTCCGTTTTAGCGATTATTTCGAATAAAATTAAACGGACGTTTAATTTTACCCAAAATTCTCACTAACTCCAAACGACTCCAAACCAACTCCATCGCGTAGTGCTCGTCCATACGATTCCAACGCAACTGAGTTTGCATTTTTTCGACCTCGTATGAAAAAGTTATGAATTATTGAAGTTTACACGAATTTATATTATAAATAATTTACACAATTACTTAAATTTCTAACCCTAACTCAATCATAGCCGTTGTTTTCACCTCCCCCAGATCTCGGCCGCGTGATGTCTTCTTCCTCCTACAGGTAACACGCGAGAAACACTCACGTACAAACCCATCTAGCCGCCACCACTTCTTCAATTTTTAGAGCCACCACGTTCATCTTTGCAGAGATCAATGACCACCACTTCAACCCCCCACGCAAGAGCCACACTCGGCCCAAAAGTCTCAGAGCTCGGTCGCGTCCTTGCCTTGATACGCGAGCTCGAACATGCTGGTTTTAAATGGAAATTGCCGATAATCCATGATGCTATATACGATCGTAGCCGTTGAATCTCTAGAGCTTAACGTCCTCTTCAATTTGTTAGTTGAAAGATTTTGCAATCGATGCATGGATTTGGAGAAAATGGAGGAGAATCAAAACGAATTTCTGGCCATTAGTTAGGGTGAACGGCGGCTGCAACGTGATTAGGGTTTTGCTTATATATATATATATTTTTTATTATGTGGGGGGGCTATTTATAAGGAATTCTCAAACACTATTCATCCCGAAATTCCGAACTCCGATTTAGACGCCGAAACTGACGTACCTAGGGTTTATCCCGCATTCCGGACACAATGGAACAGGTTTCGAAAGCTAATTCGGACATCTGTGCGAGTTATGGCTATAAACGCTCAATTTGAATTAAACCGATTTAAGTCGATTTCTAGGCGTTTTAATTTGTACCGGACAAACGGTAAATCCAATTGACTTGAAATTTGAAACCTTACAATAATATCACATTACGGATCCGATGAAACTAGTTTCGTCGAAATCCGAGACTTTTTGGAAAATGGCTATTTTCACTCGTCAAATTTAAATTAAAAATAAATCGATGCGTTTCGAGCTGCCACGATCAAACGATAGCTCCGATTGACACGAAATTTGAAATCCGGTAATAACTAACTATTACGGATCCAATGGAACTGGTTTCGTTCAATTCTGAGACTGTTCAAAAATTGACTATTTTCACTAGTCGATTTAATTATTAAAATATTCAATTTTCACAAATTAACTTTTAAATCGATTTTAAAAGTTCTAAAATATCGTTCTAACTTCCATATGATAAAATAAAATTTTACAAATCATTTTCAATCATATTTAACCCAATTTTCAATTATTTCCATAATTTAACGTATTAAATTATCGATTTAATAATCCAATTAAATCCAAAAATTCAAATAAAAATTTATTTGACTTAAAAATTCACTTATAAATATTTAAAATTAATTAAATATTCATATTTTAATTAATAAAAATTCTGGGTCGTTACAATCTTCCCCACTTAAAAGAATTTCGTCCTCGAAATTAACTAGTAAGAAAAGTTTCAGAATCTATTAATTTTCCAAAATTCCATAGTTAAACTTCTTATAATACTTTACTAAGTTTTCAAATCATACTTAGTTATCTTTTCAAAAACAACTATCTTGTTTAACTTTCAACTTCAAAACAAAGTTTAAAGTTTTCCAAAAAAATTTCAATTTTCTCAAATTTTTTCTAACGCCTTAAATTTCCGGAAAAATTCGCCATAGTCTCCTTTGCGCGGCTCGATCCGAAAAAAAAATGACAGTATATATATCACAAATATACATCTCATCAAGTAATGAGGCATCCCGAAGGAAAAAAAAGTGTAAAAGTACTGTATTTAATCCGAGATATGTACCTTATATTTTATTAGCAAGCATATACGGCTAATATAGCGCGAAAGCGAGCTCCAAATGCGAAGCAAACGCAATCCGCACCTACTAATCACTCAACAAACAACATGAGAATCATGCATATAGACAATAATCTCAATATACAACATATAGTAACATAATAACTATATATGTTAACATAGCAAATGCAACATATTCAAACATCAACCAACTAGCATTCATAACCAATAGATATTCATTCATATTTTCATTAATATTCATGAATTGGTTTTCAATTTAATCACATTTGATTCATTAACAGTGGATGTTCTTACTAACATTCATTTTCAATTAGTTTATATTCACTAATTCAAGTTGGTTCACTTCCAATTCAAATTCAATTCTATTCAAATTTACTTACTTCTAATTTGAATTCAATTACATAGCTTTAAATTTCATTAACACTTAATGAATTATATACAATCAACTAACAATCATATAACAATCAATGTATATTAATTACAACCAAATTCCTTTGCTTATATTAATTCAATTGGTTTAATTAATTGATTTTCATTCTATCTATTCATTCAATTCAATTCAATTCAATTTCAAAGTTGAATTTCATTTATATAACTCAAGTTCACATTTATCACTTAATTTTATTAATTTACTTTGATACTAATATCAACTTCATTCCATATCACTTAAGTTATATTTCCATTTCTAAAGTAAATTTCCATTTAACTTTAAATTCGTTTTTTTTATTTCAACTCACATTTATATATATATCCATTAGTTTCACTTCTTACATATATAAGTTTTATTTCACAATTGTAAATCACTTTAATTATAATTTAACTCTTATAATTCATTTGCTTATACAATAATTCTTTTATTTAGATTATTCAAACAACTAAACAATCAACTTATATACACTTTAATAATTCTGAAAAATTATTCCTTTATATACAAAATATACTCAAGGTAAAATTATTTCATTTACCCAATTTAAAACAATACTATGTCGAATTGTTCTATTCAAGTGTTTATAGATCCCTATCAACAACGTTAATTACTCGTATTAACCAGAATCTATATACCACTCAACAAACCAATCATCACAATATAAAACAATTTTATATTCAATAACAAATACGCTCTCTTAGCTATTATTACACTCAAATTCATTCTAGAGTACTACTGACTCTATCTCTAATGAATTATACCCAACAGAACCATGGTTGTCGCTTAACCATAAGCTCTGATACCAAATGTAACAAACGCAAATTTTCGACTTTCGAAAATTCAACATCGATACTCACTTTATCGACTGCCGAGAAATCGAAGGCCGAAAACCCGAAATGTTATGGGTTTTAGAAAAGATTTTAAGAAAAGAAAAAGTAGAGAAGAAGAGAAGATAATAGATAAGGTAGAAGATGGAGGGAAAAGAAGATAGAAAATTAGAAAATAGAATAGAAAAGAGAAAATAGAGAAGAGATAGAAAAACAGAAAATAATTTTAAAATAGAAGGAAAGGAAAATAGGAAATAAAGAAAAACAGAAGAAAATAGGACGGAACAGAAGAAATAAAACAGAACAACGACAGAATCTCACAATTCGCAGCGGAACAACATATAATAATAAATGAATAATCTTTAAACAAAGAACTATATCAGTTATTACATTACATCACTTTTCATTACATCATATCATCAGAGTGTACAACAACAACAAACAGTGCAGCTGAAAAAGAAATACTATATAAACTAGTAATACGCCATGCCATCCATCTTGCCTCCAGCAATTCCAGAATATCCAGAATATCCTGATAAACCTTAACTCTCGACTGCCCGTGTGGAAATTGGTGGGCACCCAGAGTTTAGGAAGGAAAACAATAAACTCCAAGTCAGTCATGTGACTGGTGTGAGAACTCAAAACAGTTTATTTATCTTTAAAATCAACATAGAGGAATATTTTTATTTCAATTCGCAATGCTTTTAAAAATGAGACTACCATAAGACCTCCTGCCACACACACAATGCAAACGCAGACTTGGAGAAGATTTCTCCTTATGATAGTCAAAGATGCTTGATACGCATTAAAATCAAATCAATTTTGATATTATTTTTAGTGCATAGTGTAGAACAAATTCTTTCGAAAATAGAATATAAATCTTAGCCAGCATAGGTACCATTATATTATGCCTACTAATAGCTACCATATTAGATGGCAGGTTCTACAACTAAAACCGTACAAGTTTCGTATTAGGAATTGGATTTCCAACAAATGGTCAGGCCAAGGAACTTCCCATTGCCACATGAGAATGCCTCTGGAAAGACATCCCCGAGAACCAAACCGGAACTCTGCCAACACAAGGCCGGTTACCCCTAACTGGGTAACTACTGACACGAGCACGCCATTCCCCGATCGTAAACGACCTTTCTCACGGGATCCCGAAAACCAACAACCACAAAGTAATAAATTCGTAGTAACCACATAGGTTAAATATCTGGGCTCCATACCATGATACAACCTCTATCCAGAAGGAAATGTACATACCCTAAAGGGTGCTATCCCTCATAACCTTGCTGCATCTTTCCTGTTTTGACCATTTCCGGGGTGTGAGGCTCGACGAAGTCACGTCCACAAAAACATACTTTATACAAAAGCCATGCTTTGGGTCAACAAATGATCAACACAATGATCACTAAGATAGACGATCAAATAAACGATCCTATCACAATAATCAACACAATGATCATTTCAGCATCACTCAGCATGTCACATTACCAAATTGGGAATATATCGCTGATAACTTCAACTACATAACCTCTGAGCTCGTACGTCTCAGAGAAGGGTGTTAAGCTAAAAGAATAAATTCTTCGCCACCAACAGAAATATATTTGAAAGAAATCGGCTTTATATCTCAATTTGTAATGTCAGACACACAATCCATACAACTCTGTTCCGGGATCGAACAAAACCGAAGGCACTTACAAAGAAGTCCTTGCAATCCGGATATTCACAATCCTGATCGGATTCACCATCACATATGGAGAACTCTATACCGGAGCAAATCGGTGCAGAGTAAATCGACAGGTCATCCTATCGCTCTCGCAAATACCGGGTCTTCAACACCGATCTTCAAATGCAATTATAACGACGTATCACATATTCGGAATGGGTTATACGACCCCATGGTCCTTTCCCGGTTAACCCGAATAGTGAGCGCTTATTTAAAAATAAGTGTAGCATTCACATTCAAACAAATCACATCAATTACCCATTCAAATGGAAATATTGATAGTCGGTTATTGAACTATCAATGGATATGCACACATCACCAGTTTCCAAATAATTTTCCAAATTATTTATTTTCCAAAATATCTTCACTAGATATATAATTTCAATACTTCAAAAATAAATCAATATTTATTTTTAAACAAATTCCACTTCCTTTTATAAATTCCTTAGTGAATTTACATTTCACAATATTTATTGATATACGTTTTCAATTATCCATTTTCAATTTATCTTCAAAAAGATAAATCCTCAAAATATTCACTTTATATTGGAAAACATTTCCATACTTATTTATTCATAAGTAATTCACAAATTTTATTTATTTTCAACACTTGGAAAATATTCAATATACTTAAATCAAAAATAAGTATATATTTCATTCTTTAAGGAAATCATTCTCTTAAACATATTTATTTGGGCCAAAACGAATGTTACGTAAAACATCGTTACGACAACCCAAATTCACTAGTATAGGGATTCGAAATTAAATAGATATATAAATCCCAATACTATACAAAACATTTCCTTTCGGAAATCATTTACTATAACAACAGTGTTATAGTCCATCATCTCCTTCTATTTCTAGAAAACGTCTATTTCAACAATAAATGTTGAAATCTATGGTTTCGAATCTCAACACATTTTAAAACATTGTCCGATCGTTTTAATTCTATTTCAAATATCACATTCAAAACAATTTCTTTAACATCTTATTCACTATTCAAAAACGTGAATATACTTCATTAACAATTTCATCCTTTTATTCATTTTAATTCAAAGGATTATTCACTATTCAAAAATGTGAATATAACTCCATTAATAGGTTTCAACAAATTTTCTTGTCAAAATAAATCATTTGCAAATTTATAAAACAACGTTTATAAATTCCATTTCTATTTATTTATAAAAACTTCCTTTTTATAAATTCCTTTATTAACCTATTCCAGTTTATAACTCAATTATAAACTAAAACTTCATATTATGAGTTAAATACTTATAAAACGATTATTTTACAAAATCGTTCTTTTAAAGACTTTCCAAATCATAAATCTTATAACTTATAAGATTGTTTATTTATCCAAAATTCATTCTTTCAATATCTTTATAAATTTTATAAACCTACTGCTTGAAAAATTCCATTTATAACTTCACCGTATAAAATTCTATAAATTCCATTCAATTATGAAATTCATTTTCACTTCATTCAAACACTTATAAAAACTCGTTTTATAATGTCCATATTTCAATTTATAAATATCCATTTATAAATCTCTTAATATAAATCAATTTATATTATTCTTTAAAACGACTTTTAATCTCCTTTATTATTTCACCATTTTGATTCATAAAATAATTAAATTTTATAAATCCTGTATTTAAACTTTTCACAATAATCCTAAAATATCTCGATTAAACTATTTTATAAAATCAATAGCATCATATTCTCAAAAATCAGTTTTTAACTGTATTTCACAAAAATCATAATTTTTATAACTTTAAAAATTATAACGTTTATTTATTTAAAATAGATCAAATTCCAAACATATAGTATATTTTCAAAAATCACTTTAAAAATCATTTTAAAGTTCCAAATTTGGTCCAATGATGCTACACACCAAATAGTCAATCACGACAACAACGATATCATATATCGATATGATAATCAACGAATATCAAAATATTCAAAATCAAATAAATACCGTTGAGGAATCCAGTTGGATCCCTCCAACCTGTTTTCCTGCATCCAAAAACATTAGCACAATACCAATTTCGCTCCAGTACGAAATTATCGCGGTATATGTTCTTATTAAATATTATCCGCTTAATAACGGCGCAATAGGGTCTCATCCGCTAAAAAATACGGGAAATCAATCAAATCCAATATATACATATGCCAATATATATATATTGATATTATATATAATACCAATTTCACTGTTTATGAAATATTCGCGGTATATGTTTTTATTAAATAACATCCGCTTACTAACGGCGTATAATGTCTATTTTAACAATCAATAGATAAAAATCATCATTCAAACATGCATTCAAATATTTTAAATCTAACTATTTAAAATAAAATCGAAACTGATTCGATTGAGTGAGAAGTTCTCACCTTGATTTTATTTCCGTTTTAGCGATTATTTCGAATAAAATTAAACGGACGTTTAATTTTACCCAAAATTCTCACTAACTCCAAACGACTCCAAACCAACTCCATCGCGTAGTGCTCGTCCATACGATTCCAACGCAACTGAGTTTGCATTTTTTCGACCTCGTATGAAAAAGTTATGAATTATTGAAGTTTACACGAATTTATATTATAAATAATTTACACAATTACTTAAATTTCTAACCCTAACTCAATCATAGCCGTTGTTTTCACCTCCCCCAGATCTCGGCCGCGTGATGTCTTCTTCCTCCTACAGGTAACACGCGAGAAACACTCACGTACAAACCCACCTAGCCACCACCACTTCTTCAATTTTTAGAGCCACCACGTTCATCTTTGCAGAGATCAATGACCACCACTTCAACCCCCCACGCAAGAGCCACACTCGGCCCAAAAGTCTCAGAGCTCGGTCGCGTCCTTGCCTTGATACGCGAGCTCGAACATGCTAGTTTTAAATGGAAATTGCCGATAATCCATGATGCTATATACGATCGTAGCCGTTGAATCTCTAGAGCTTAACGTCCTCTTCAATTTGTTAGTTGAAAGATTTTGCAATCGATGCATGGATTTGGAGAAAATGGAGGAGAATCAAAACAAATTTCTGGCCATTAGTTAGGGTGAACGGCGGCTGCAACGTGATTAGGGTTTTGCTTATATTTTTTTTTTTTTTATTATGTGGGGGGGCTATTTATAAGGAATTCTCAAACACTATTCATCCCGGAAATTCCGAACTCCGATTTAGACGCCGAAACTGACGTACCTAGGGTTTATCCCGCGTTCCGGACACAATGGAACAGGTTTCGAAAGCTAATTCGGACATCTGTGCGAGTTATGGCTATAAACGCTCAATTTGAATTAAACCGATTTAAGTCGATTTCTAGGCGTTTTAATTTGTACCGGACAAACAGTAAATCCAATTGACTTGAAATTTGAAACCTTACAATAATATCACATTACGGATCCGATGAAACTGGTTTCGTCGAAATCCGAGACTTTTTGAAAAATGGCTATTTTCACTCGTCAAATTTAAATTAAAAATAAATCGATGCGTTTCGAGCTGCCACGATCAAACGATAGCTCCGATTGACACGAAATTTGAAATCCGGTAATAACTAACTATTACGGATCCAATGGAACTGGTTTCGTTCAATTCTGAGACTGTTCAAAAATTGACTATTTTCACTAGTCGATTTAATTATTAAAATATTCAATTTTCACAAATTAACTTTTAAATCGATTTTAAAAGTTCTAAAATATCGTTCTAACTTCCATATGATAAAATAAAATTTTACAAATCATTTTCAATCATATTTAACCCAATTTTCAATTATTTCCATAATTTAACGTATTAAATTATCGATTTAATAATCCAATTAAATCCAAAAATTCAAATAAAAATTTATATGACTTAAAAATTCACTTATAAATATTTAAAATTAATTAAATATTCATATTTTAATTAATAAAAATTCTGGGTCGTTACAAAATAAAGAAGAACAATTTGAATGGTTATTGCATAGGAGTTGAAATAGAAATAAATAAGAATGACAAAGGTGATTGATGCAGTTTCTATTTTAGTAAAGTTAATTAATGCAAGATATTAGTGACAATTAATAGGTACCATAATGTGAGAATATAGAAGGTAAACATTAAATTGTATGTATACGTTATTGCCTCAATTAAAAAAGAGAAATGATTTCATACGATAACAGTATATGTAAAGAAAAATAAATTTTATATGAACACATACAGGTAGATCCAAATATCTATATATGGAATTCAATCAAAGCTTTCTAATAATATAAATTAGATAGTTATTACAGTCAATTCCAAAAAATTATTTATTGTTAAAATTCCTTTTGATAATATGTAAATATCTAATGCAATAAAAAGTATAAGTACACATGCATGCATGTGTGCATACATACATACATACATATATTAGCATTCAAAACTAAAATTATGCTTTGTTATGAAAGATCTCCATATAAGTTTCATTTTTAACTTTAAATATAATCCAATCAATCAACATGAAAATGTAAATTTCCACATTTAAGGAAACATATTTTAAATTAAATGTTAAAATATAGAACTAAAATAAATCATTATATTTTAAAATATATGGATTTAGTTTCAATTTAACAAAGTAAAGAAAAGTAGCTAATCAATTTGAACATTGTAACAACCTAAAAAATTTGGTCATTTGATTTTAAATGTTTAATTAACTTTAAGTATGTAAATAATTGAATTTTGGAATTTAATACCTTATAATTCAAATATAAGGAATAATTTAAATATTTGAATTTTGGAATTTAATGTTAATTAAATGGATTTAATAATTTTATTTAACGCCTTTTAACTAAAAAATATTATTGGTGGATTCAATTTGTAATTTTTTTACAAATATAAATAGATCGAATAAATATCGCTAATTAAACATTTAAATCAGTGAAATTGTCGTTCCGGGGCACAATCTCGGATTTCAACGAAACCAGTCTCACTGGATCCATAATGGTAAATTATATTACATTGTCAAATTTCATAACGATTGGACATATCATTTGGTCGCACGGAATGGAAACGCGTTGAAATTAATATCGAAAACTTAATATAATAATTGGGTTTGAAAAACTGTCTTCTGCATATGATTGAATTAGGTCTCGAAACAAGTTCCATTGTGTTCGGAATAAGAGTATAACATATAGAACGCCAGGTGGCATGCCTCTTTTGGAGTTCAAAATTTTTGGGTATGTTTTATAGAAAAATTTAAAAACAAAATAATATGTATATGTACACATACACCTTATTTTGGCCATAACTCCCACATTCTCTACCCTACCGTGCCCATACCCCTATATGCAGACCCATACCCTCTCTTCTTCTTATATCCTTCACTCGTATTGAATTAGGCTTCTAGTCCATAGCCTTAGATTCGAGTGTGATCATCTTTGGCAGTGATTGACCATAAAGCAGTCGACCTAGGGTTTGATTTAGTGAGTGACACAGTGAGAGTTAGGTGGAATCATGGATGGAGATATCTTTCTTGAGCGAAGGGGCACCTTATGAAATTTTTTGGGGATGTTCGGCGACAAAATGGGCCGCGTGAGCTTGGGGTGTTGATGAGATTATGGAGCAGATCACGATTATTTTTGGGACGACAAGTGTAACATCCCCTATTTGGAGGCCCAAAGCTAAGCACTACAAATGCTACAGTCATCCATAGTATTAAATTCTTTTGATCAAATATGGTAATGTTAATGGTATCCATAATATTAAAAGCATATAAATATGAAATAAAAACATCATAGATTAAACACATTTTTCTGATTAGATTTCCAAACAACATTTCATATTCAAATTACATAATCCCAAATGTTTCCCAAGTTCAAATCAAATATAGTTATTACAAAAACGCCAAGAGCGACATATGAAGATTCCCCCTTGGATGACCAGAGTACTAAGTAGACATAACTGACTTAATACAACATAGTGGAATCAAACAAAATAGAAACTCCTAAATAACTATCTGTCATCCACCTGTTTTGGAAGCTTTATTCATCGACCTACTAAAAATCTGTAAATCCTCAACCTTTAGCCTACTCAAATCAATTTTGAGCACCTGAGAGTTTAAGGGGGAAAATATAAACTTCGAGTCAGACATAAGGCCTGGTGTGTATAATACTATACATCTTGGTTATTTGATATTGAGACGGCGTTGCTTAGCGGAATGGGTTTTCCCTCACTAATGTCCTTTTAAACATAACTTTTGCAAATTATAATCCTGCAACCAAAACTGGTTAAAGCTGTATAGCATTATCGTATAAACATACATATCGGGTAACAAATGAACTGTCTGTCCGAACACTATAGTTTTGTTTGTCTAACTACTAACCCTTGGCCGATGCAAGCCTACCTGAAAATATAAACAAATAATCTAACATTTGTTAGATACTCCTCTTCTAGGCAGTCCGTCCCTAACTTACTTTCTCTAGGTCAACTGGTCCTAATGGTTTTGCGGGCTCACCAATAACCTACCTCTGTACAAATATATTCCGTTCTATGTGTAACATCATTTTAGTCTTACTTGTGACAAAGCCCTGCACACTAGAATTTTGGACTCAATTAGCTGGGGCTAATAGCTGATGTATATGGCGTAACCCTATATCAGTCCTATCCGGTATACAAACATCCGAGTCATTTTCCTTAGGGTCATCTATCCATAAATTTTCCTTGAAAACCTTTTCTTCTCAAATTGATTTTAACTTTTAAATCATACTTTAAACAAGGAAAATATATACTCTATTCTTTACTCAAAATCACCTTGTTATGTTATATATATACATTACACAAATCGTTGTTGATGAAAACATTTAAACCCTTGAACTTACCCCTATCAAACCCATTGAAAGTATCCCTTTTGAAACCAAGTAAACCTTATGCCAAAGGCCAAAAAACCCTTTTGAAACCATTCATAATCATCCTTTCGAAACCATTGAAAAACATCACCTTTGAAAGCTTTAAAACCATAGACATCCTTCTTTTAAAAATCTTTAAACATTGCCTTTTGAAAACATTGGAAAACTTTCCATTTTAAACCTTTAAAAATCATTGGGGAACCACCCCTTCAAAACTTCATTAAAACCTTTCGAACCATTAGAACATCAAAACTTCAGAAACTATTTGGGTTCAAGTAAAACATGTGGAGAACCTTTCGAAACCATTTAAAACTATCTCCTTCGAGACCTTAGGGTTCTACCATCAACAAAACAAAAGTGTCATAAAACATTTAAGGCGAAAGCACTCTTACGAAAACTATTCCTAAGTAAAGAAGTGATGGTGCTGAAACCAACCCTTCCGAAAGCTTTTGAGAAGTGGCTTGGGTTTAAAAACAAAGTATTCTTTTTAGAACCATTGACTTTGAAACGTAAGAAAGCGGCAGCAAGGGGTTTCGACCCCTTCAAAAGCATTTACTTAAAACAGATGGCGCAACCCATTAGTAACCTTTCTTTTAAGACATTTTGACCCAACCGAAAGCCAACCAGGTCGAAAGCACTTCCTTCGAAAGCAAAGCAGGCACATTTTCAATTTAAAACAAAGTCATGCTTCGACTTCATTGGAACCTATGGTCTCGACCCAGTTCCTTCCGCCTTTGTCCAATTAACTTTGTACCAAATTATTGATACTATGTGCATTGGTTTCGATGGAAATGGAGGCGGAAGCTCTCAATCGAAACCCCTATGCCGAAAGAGGCGAAACATGCCAAAAGCATATAAAATCTTTTTTTAACTTTAAAAAGAAATACTGTTCAACTAACCTGCCTTATTTGTCAAAATATTATTGGTTGCTAATTTCTTTTCTAAAAGTTCTGCCAAAATTTCAGAAGCAATTAATTTAAATAATTTACAAATACCTCTTCTACTTTTATAAATATATAAAACATTTAAGTCTCTTACCTTAAATAGTTTTATATATCTATTAAAACACTCAGGAAAATTTTACAAAAATTCTAGAAAATCATTTTTAATATGTTTTCTAACATATGTTAATTTCAGATCCAAAACATAAATAATTTAACGGTAAATTATTTTAAACCCAAACAAACATTTTCTTCAATAGAAAATTAATATAAAATCTATATTAATTTAGAAAATTATGAAAATTGAAAATCATCTTTAAAATATCATTTCTGATCTAATTTTAAAATCGCAAGGCGTTTGGACGTCATTTAATAGGGTTTTCACATAAAAACATATCATAAAGCCTAAATGAATAATCATAAATCATCAACAAGCATATATAAACATTTAGTCCTTAAAATCATGGCATAACATTGCAAAATACTTCGGATTCATCTTATAACCGAAAACAATTAAAAAATATGACGTGGTCATTATTCACCTTAGCTTTGAGATTAAGGAGTTTGGGATTCGAATAGCTTTGATTTGATTAATCTTCTTCCTTAGCTTTTCTTGTTTATCTTCCTCTTTCTTGCTAATGGTGGTCGGCCTCTATTTTTTCCTTGATTTAGTAATGAATATGCAATGAATTCCTAAGGTTTAGGGTACAAGAATGTTTTTTTCCCAACTTTACCCTTGCCACTACCCTTTTCTATTTTAATTCCTGTTAGCCAATTTTTATTTACTCATCAATATGGCATGACTACCCCTATTAATCACAAATCTTAATCCCCTAATCATCGCATTATTTCATTTAATTTAGCTAATTAAATATCCTAAGTAATGTTACTAAAAATTAGGGTCATTACAGACTTCCCTCCTTAACGAATTTTGTCCTCGAAATTACGATAAGGTACACAAAAAATGAATCAAAAAGATAAAACATACCATCAAACAAATCAGGATAATCGTTTCTAATCCTTTTCTCAGTCTCCCAAATACAGTCTCTCTCATCATTGCTCCCCTGGACTTTCACTGATCTAACTGTCTTGTTCCTTAGCTTCTTCTCATCTCTTACAACTATACGAATCGGCTTTCTAACTATAGTCAAGTCCGACTCTACTACTAAATCATCTAACACAGTCGATGCTATAGTAGTCTTCGGGTCCCTAACACGCTTCCTCAGATGCGGAACATAAAACACATCGTGGACTCCTACCAAACTGCTCGGTAATCCTACTCTATATGTGAGTTTCCCGATCCTCTCTACAACAGGAAAAGGTTCTATGAATCTCGATGCCAACTTCCCCGATCTTCCAAATCTAATCTCACTCTTCATCGCTGACTCCTTAATAAAAACATGATCTCCAACAGAGAACTCTAAGTCTTTCCTTCTTCTATCTGCATAACTCTTTTGCCTAGATCAATCATCCTTCATTCTAGCTCAAATCATCTCAATTTTCTCTATAACTTCTCTCATTAAATCTGGACCAAGAACCAACCAATCCTTGGTCTCTAACCAATAAACGGGAGATTTGCATGGCCTTCTATACAAAGCTTCAAATGGTGCCATCCCAATACTAGCCTGATAACTATTGTTATACGAAAATTCGTTTAAGTGTAGATGGCCTTCCCATGATCCCCTAAAATCTAACACACGGGCTCTTAACAAATCATTCAAGACTTTGTTAACCCTTTTCGTTTGCCCACCAATCTGTAGATGGTAAGTAGTACTCATCTTGAGCTTGGTTACTAAAATCTCCTGTAGACTCTTCCAGAACTCGCTAGTGAACAAGGAATCTCTATCACTACTATACTACTAGAAATTCCGTGTAGTCTAACCATATTATTAATAAATAACTTAACCAAAATAGTTGCCATCCTAGTTGACTTTACTGGAATGAAATGGGCACTCTTGATCAATCTACCACTATGACTCATATACTTCCATTTTCTCTACTAGATTTTAGTAACCCGTCTATAAAATCCATAGAAACAGAATCCCACTTCCATACTGGAATATCCAATGGCTGAGCAACCCACTTGGCTTCTGATGTTCGGTATTTACCTGTTGACAGTTCAAACACTGCTTCACCCATAAGCCAACATCCCTCTTCATACCTTTCCATAAAAAACTTCTCTTCATGTCCCGATACATCTTAGTTCTTCTTGGATGAATAGTGAACTTCGAGCGATAACATTCATCCAAAACTTCCTTCCTTATGTCTCCTATATTCGGAGCACGTAACCTCCCTTTTTCTCAACCACCCATTCTGGTCAAGCCTAAAATCCTTTAAGTCATCGCTCTCCGTTACTTCCTTTAACTTCCTGATCCGCTCGACCAATATTGTATCTTCCTCTTGTTTAGAAGCAATATTTTCTGTCATTGCCGGTCTAACTTCTGAACAAGATAACATAATAGATTCTCCACTAGACCCAGTCTCAGATCTCCACTGCACTGTACAAGTCGACAACGCTTCCAAATCTTTCCACTCTGCTATGATTGCCAACACTGCATTATGATGTTTTCTGCTAAGCCCATTTGCAACCTTATTACCTTTCCCTGGTGTGTACTCAATTCCAAAATCATAAGCAGGAGTAAACTCTAACCATCTCAGCATGTTCAACTCCTTCTGAGAGAGTAAGTACTTCAACGACTTAGGATACATATATAGCTCACATCTCTCTCCTAAAAAGTAATGTCTCTACACCTCCAATGCAAAAATCACAACAGCCAATTTTAAATCATGCATAAGGTATCTAACTTCATGCGGTATAAGCTGTTGAGAAGCATAGGTAATCACTTTACCTCTCTATATTAACACAACGCCCAACCCACTTCTATACACATCTGTGTATGCTACCTCCGGGATAACTAGTACATGTGCATGGGTCAATAAGTATTTCAAGCTATGGAATGCTTCCTCACACTTATTGGTCCATACAAACTTCACATCCTTTTGCATTAACTTGGTAATTGGTGCTTATGTCTACGAAAAATCCTTAACGAACCTTTGATAATATCTAGCCAATCCAAGAAAATTGTTTATTTCAGTCACTGTCTTGGGTCACTTCCAATTATTCACCTTTTCAATCTTAGTTGGGTCTACGAACAACCATTTCTCTAAGACTACATGACCAAGAAAATTCACTTCCTTTTTTCCAGAAATGACACTTCGAAAACTTTGCCTTCAGCTGATTCTCCCTTAGCGTCTCAAGCATAATTCTAAGATGAACTTCATGCACCTTTTCATCTTCAGAGTATATCAAAATATCATCTATGAAAACCAACACGAACCTATCCAAGTTCTCTCAGGAAATTCGGTTCATCAAATCCACAAAGAATGTTGGCACATTAGTTAGTCTGAATGATGTTACTAATCATTCGTACGATCCATATCTAGTTCTAAACACCGTCAAAGGAATACTATCCTCTACTACTCTAAGCTCATAAAAACTTGTAGCTAAATTCAACCGAGAAAATACTTTGGCTTCACGTAACTGATCGAACAAATCGTCAATCCTTGGCAATGGATATCGATTCTTTATCGTCTTCTCATTCAACTTACGATGATCGATATGTAACCTTAACGATCCGTCTGGCTTCTTCGTAAAGACTATGGCTTCTCCCTAAGGTAAACTACTAGGTCTAATAAAACTCATGCCTTCTAAATCCACCAATTGCTCCTTCAAATCCCTCATCTTGGTAGGTGCCATCCTGGTTGTTGGCTTACTCACTGGTTTTGCTCTAGGAACCAAATCTATCTGAAACTCAATGGCTCGTTTCGGTGGCAATCGTACTACTATTTCGAAGACATTCACCAATTCTCTAACCTTAAAAACTCGTTTCAACTTGTCTTCTTTCTCCACAATCCCCAATAAAACATTCCGCTTACAACTAGGATTTTCTACGGTAATGTGATCACTACAGTCAGAGTGTCTAAATGATATATTCTTATCATGGCAACATATTCTAGCATCACATTTACTTAAGCAGTCCACACCCAAGATAATTCTGAACCCTACAAAGTCAAACACATGCAAACTGTAAACAAAGGTATGACCTAACAAGTCAAACTCTAAGTGGTCACACTTCATCCCAAGTGTCGCATACCCTCTTATCAGATTTGCAACTCTTAAGGAAGTAACTAAATATGTGGGTTCTAGGTTAAGCTTATCTACCAAATAACGAGATACAAAAGAATGTGATGCACCGGTATCAAATAGAATGCTAATAGACATACCATGGATCAGAAGTATACCTCCAAATGCAGATTTCCTTTTCTCCTAAGCTGTTGGTCCTAATGCAGCAGGCTCCAACGCAAATACTTTTCCCCTTCCATCCTTAGCAGGCTCTTTGCATTGGTTCTTATAATGACCCATCGTATCACAGTTAAAGCATCTGACGTTCTTCTTCCCGATAATTCCTTTGCCTTTCCAGATGTCACTCATTAGCAAAATGCCTGTAACGGCCTAACTTTTGGACGGTTTAAATCGACAACAAACCACACATGTTAGACTCAACCCGTTAAAAAAGGCAGATTTTTATTGGGGTAGATAAGAAAAAAGATAAATACAGAATCTCGCAGTAGAATGACAAAATATAATAATCTAATAATAGTTCATGAAGCTGATTTAAAAATACACTGATTATTCTTTACAACACAAACATCAAAGTTACGTAAATATGAATGAATGAATAAATAAATAAATAAATAAATGCAGCGGAATAACATGATGCAGTAGAATACATATAATAGGTAATAATAGTACAATCATTGTCTCCATCCTCCATGAATAAGGTCCTCAACCCTGAAATGCTCAGGCTGACCCAAGCGAATCGGAAAGACAAAATACTCGAGTTAGAACTAAAAGATCTTACGTAAGTTAAATCAATTATAGATAAATATGAGTGCAACGGCTTCAGATATGTTTACGGGGTTTGTCATCTCCTATTTGTTGTCTAACGTGAATGCGATAACTTAAGAGATGTTTGGGATTACCATCTCCTAAGGATCCATTAAACTATCAACTATGTAGTATAGTATGCTATTATAATATGTCTACGGTAAAGTAAAAGTATTAAAATAGCGTAAAGGCGTTACACATATTCCCTTAACACATTTTAGGTATTCCCATAGTCTATATAGTACCGTACGCTCCTCTATGAGGTTAACCCAAAGGGAGCTCCATAGGTATGGTATAAAACAAACTCATAGAAGACGCGATAAGGCATGCGACAAGGCACGTGATGCAATGCCCATGGTAGGATTCTACCATTTTGCGGATCTGGAGTGGTGGTAACGCATAGCAGCTACTACCGTCCACCTCGAAATACACTCCCAAATCAAAATCAAGGGGTGGCCACCAAATCAATCACAAGGTAATAGAATGGCATCGAAAAAATATGCCCGATAGGAGGAATGACCTCACTTGGCCCGGCATGGCTCCTGTTTTACCATATCAAGATAACTCACGGGAGTCAGGGTCACGTAAATACCTCATGTAGAATCGTTCGCCAAACCATCCAACTTATGTAACGACTCGTAATTTCGCTACTTCGAAAATGAGAGATTTCATTTGTTTTAAATTTAAAAAGGTCTAAAACTTGAATAAACAAGTTATATATAATAGATATTGTTAAAAATAAATAAATGCTTAAATAAATAGGTTTAAATATTTATTTAAAAAACATAAATCTTATTGAAAATATTTAATAAAGATAACAAAAGTATATTAAAATATTTAAAATTATATTAATAATTGTTTTAACAAAAATAACCAAATTTTGTCGCATTTTGTCAGTTTTACATACACCGTAAAATTAGAGATTTTGATATTATTTAAATATGATTTTAAAATATAAAGAGACATGTTTTAATGTAGTTAAAGAAGTATAAAGTTCTTTTTTAAATTTGGTTTACATAAATAAATAGTTTAACTAAAACGTCAAAATATGACCGTAAAACATTTTGTCGAAAATCAACGTTTTGTCGATTAAAAGTTGTCGCAACGTCGTCGCACCTTTATTTTCTTATATAGAAACATATATTAAAATAGTATAAGTATTGATTAATTTGCTAATCAAGTTTACTTTTACTAAACAATGTTAGAAACTTCTAGAAAACAATTAAGAAAACGTAAGCACAAAAGGACAAAAATGTTATTTCAAAGCAAAACGTAAAACATCAAATCAAAGAAATATAATTATTACTTAATTTACTTAATATCTAAGTGAAAATGACATAAAGTAATGATTTGAAATGTGATGTTAAATGTTGAAAAAAAAATAAGATTAATTTAGAAGTAAGGAAGGTTATTTTGGTCATTTGGTAAAGGGATATTTCGGTAACTTACCACTTCATTTCTTTTTCTGTAAATATCAACCACTTTCTCACTTCTTTTTCACACTTTTCGTTCTTCTTCTTATTTCTTTTCTAAGCTCTCTTCTTCTTCTTCTTCTTTAGAGCTTTAATGGCTTCTTATTCTCTTCCAAATGCTTACTAACTTTTTCAAAATCATATCAAATCAACTCCAAACATCGCTAAACTTTACCAGAGACCTTAGAATACCATTAGAACATGGTTTAGCTTCTAATAAGTGAAGAAATTATGGAGGAAGGGGATGATCAAGGCGAGGTCGAACATATGTAAGAGAAGGAGCAAATCATGAAGCTCCGAAGTGAGAAAAAGAGAAGAAAGTGCTGCCAGGATCAAAAGGAAAGTCTAGGGAAAAGATTTTGTGAAGATAAAAGGATTTAGTGAAGTGTTGGATGATATGAATGTTGGTAGGAAGTGAACAATTTGGTTAAAGGTGAGTACCCATATTTACTAATTAATCCATAAATTATTTCAAGTATAATGATTCAAAAGTTTAAAAATGTTGAATGAATGTTTGATAACTTGGTTGTAAAATTGGTTGATAATATGGTTGATAACTTGTTTGATAAATGATAAGAGAAATGGTTAGTAGGCATAATTAATTAAATGAGAACTAGATCCATATAAATGTGTGTATGGAAGATATGTAGCCTCTTAATGATTTTAAATGAGTTAAAATAGTTTAAATATGGTTTAAAAAAATTTGAAGTGTTTCGGAAAAGTTCCGAAGCAATTCACAAAATTGGTAAAAATCGAGCACGTCACATAGCGGTAGTTCGTAAATTTCGACCCGTAACTTCAAATTAATGTAGAGAATGATTTGTAGGTCGGATTTCTTCGAAATGAAAATTATTTGGTCCAAATAGTTTTCCAAAACAAAGAAAGAAAATCAAGATTTCGTAAAGTAAATTTTGAAATATGTCCAAATCAATTTTCTAAAAACATCACGGTTTTGCAGTTCAGAATCCAAAAAGGGATATCTTTATAAATGATATTTTTAAATGATAAAAATATGAAATAAATTTGATAAATCTATTAAAATGGTTTAAAAAATATTTGGAATGGAAAATAGGAATTTTCAAATATTATAAAGTTTTTTAAATCAAATAAGCTTACATAGCACTTTACGCAGTACTTTGATGTTGCGAATTCTATAACCTTTTGAATATGAGTTTAAACTTAACAATCCTTTCCTAAATCTTTTGTGAATGATTTTGAAGGAATAATTAAGTGTTATCCCATTTTTTGGTCAAAGCTAGGATATCCATGTTGAGCGCATCTCCACCACGACCAAACCAAGAAGAAGCAAGCAAGCGTATACAAGTCGAAGATTTCATTCATAACCCAAGTGCAAAAACTCATTCGATATTAAGAAGTTTAAGGTTTCATCCGGCAAAGCCTTATTCGGCGGTTTCATCCGGCAAAGCCTTATTCGGCAATTCAAGCGTACAGTCCCATTCGGCATTCACATGCACCAGTTCATTCGGCATAAGCTACCGAACCAACTCACTGCTATCCCATGCCGAACCAACCACGAGAACTCACCATCAACCGAACCAGGCGACCACCGGACCACCATTCAACCTACCACCGGACCGACACTCCACACAACCTATCGCCGGTCCAAACATCTCAGCCCAGCCTGCCGAATCAACCTCTATTACTCCATCACCGAGCCAAACAACTACTGAACCAAACTCCAACTTCTCCAAGCATGACCGAATGAAGCTCCGCCGAGCCAGAAGTTGCCAGTCCAGATTGCTTCAGCCCAGGCCCACCAGCAGCTATAAACATCCAAGACCCCTGCCCCCAGCCTCACTCTATAAATAGAGGGGCAGGGGTACAACAATGGCAGACAAGTTTGAGAGCTCAAGCCTGGAAGGAACTCTCAAACAACTTTAGATACTTGTAATCAAAGCTTTGTACTTGTAATCTGAAGAGAAAAAGGAGAATAACATATAAAGTGGACGTAGGCACGTTCTGGCCGAACCACTATAAATCTGTGTGTCTTTTACAGTTTAGTCCCTGTTTTTCATATATTTGCATAAATCATCCAAATCACTAAATACAACATAAAATCAACCAACTCATACGACTTTGGGTGTTTGCGGCCATTTTTTACGCAAACATTTTGGTGCTTTCACTGAGAAAAACCAGCTCCCGCTACATCGGATAGAAGTTGAATTTGAAAATCTAAGAGTTCAGATCTAAGAGTTATGACGAGACAAACAAGTAGAAGGCAAAGGCCAGAGAGAAGTGAACACCAAGGAAGTCAAGAAGCTTCCTCAGGAGGGAATCAAGCGTCGATCTTCATCACTAGGGATGAGATGGAGGCCATGATGAGAAGACAAGAAGAGATGATCCAAAACTTACTTCAACAAATCGGGCAAATTGGAGCACAAATCCAAGGAGCAACTGGGGTTCAGAACGGGGCAGGACCATCTGGCGCAGCACCAGAGCTAGGGGGCACTCACGCAGAGCATGTTGATCCGACCCCGGGAAGTGAGATGGGGGCATCCGAACCACCTGGTAGCAATAGAGGAATGAACGTTCAGCCAGGGAGGCATACACATGAAAACTCCCGCGGACTTGGGGGGCAGGTCGAAGACAATGAACGAGAACTACAGCTTGGAGACAATGACAGATTAGCAGAGATGGTTAGAAGAGCTATGAGAGGCGGTTTAGTAAACAGAGACTTGGAAGATGTAAACAGGAGTCCTTTTTCTTCTGCGATTAGGATGGCTAGGAACCCACCAGAATTCAAGCTACCATCATTGGACATGTACAACGGGAAAACGGACCCCACGGTCCATCTAACAAAGTATATGAGACATATGGAAGTGCTGGAGGCATCAGAGGAGGTTATGGCCCGTTGCTTTCCACTGTATTTGACGGACATTGCAGCGTTATGGTTTAGGCAACTGGAGAGCGGCTCCATAGGAACATGGGCAGATTTAACTGAGAGATTCATGAGGCAATTCAGGGTTCATATTGCGAGACCCAAGAATGTGATGACTTTGGCAACCTTGAAACAGAAAACTGGAGAGACTTTGAGGAGCTTTCTAACGCGATTTAATGCGGCGGCAGCATCAGTGGATCGACCAGATCCATCTATGGTCATGATGGCAGCTGTATCTGGAATAGCTGGTAATACAGAGTTCAAGAATTCATTAACGAAGGACCCGCCTATGAATCTGGGAGAGTTCTATCATGAGGCTGAAAAATTTCTACGTTTGGAAGATGCTAGTGCAGAAAGAGAGGAAGAAGATGACGTTTACACAATCAAGAGCGGAAACCTACCTGGAAAGGGTGCGGAGACTAGCAAAGGAAAAAGAAAGGCTGAGGATAATGATGACAGGACAAAGTGGCTACGAAGAGAGCCACGATTCACCACCTATTCAGAGCTGAATGAGAATTTGGAACGGATTTATCAGGATACCAAGGGGCAGGTTCCGTATCGTAGACCAATGCAAAGGGATCCAACCTCCGACGAAAGAAAATCAGATAAGTTTTGTGTATTTCATGAATTGAATGGTCATAACACTAATGATTGTAGGCATTTGAAGGACGAGGTGGAAGGGCTTATCAGGAACGGTATGCTCCTTCAGTATGTGAGGAGGCGAACTCCAGCGGTGGAGCCAGAGCGACCGCCCTCTACGTCAGCTAGAGGTGACCCTGGATCAAGGCACCATTTGATTATCCATTGATTGCTTGATTAAAATAACGATGAACAGGTCGTAAGCTTCCACTAACGCAATTAAATCGTTTACACATGTACGAGATCGCGAACGATCTCCAGGCATGCTCTGAATGATCATTGACTGCTTCGGAGTGGGAACTTACACTTTGACATCCTTGCTTTGCTTTTGTTTCGATTTGAACATTTGAATTCTTCATGTTTGGACATTTCTGCTGTAAGGTACTATTGCTTTAACATTTACAATTCTATGAAAAAATTATTTACTTGTATGCCCGTTGGATCGCGAACGGTCCACGAGCACCTATTGCATGGCAACGAACTGCCGAAGTCTTTGATTCGAAAAATTCCCCCAAACAATGACTCCAACACTGATAATATTAAGTCCCCCCCGGGCACACTCATTCGCCTCGAACGGCACCCGACTTCGAACAGTCACAACTCGCCTCGAACGGCACCCGACTTCGAACAGTCACAACTCGCCTCGAACGGCACCCGATCGCGAACGATCACAACTCGCCTCGAACGGCACCACTCGCCTCGAACGGCACAACTCGCCTCGAACGGCACAACTCATCTTACCTCAAATGGCTTGATCGCGAACGGTCGTCATTTGAGGTCCGCCACCTGATCACTGACTGTTACACCTTATCTCGAATGGCTTGATCGCGAACGGTCGTCATTTGAGGACCGCCACTTGACCGCGCACTGTCGCACCTTACCTCGAATGACTTGATCACAAACGATCGTCATTTGAAGTTAGGCGCTTGACCCTGAACGGTCACATTTCATCGCAAATAGCTCGGTCTCGAACGATCGACGCGTGGACTTACAGGCTCGACCGCGCACTGTCGCACTTGACCTCAAATGACTCGATCCCGAACGGTCGTCATTTGAAGTTAAGCGCTTGACCTTGAACGGTCACATTTCACTGCAGATGACTCGATCCCGAACGATCGACGCACGGATTTAGACGCTTGACCGCGCAGGGTCGCACTTTCCCTCGAATGACTCGATCGCGAACGGTCGTCATTTGAAGTTAGGCGCTTGACCATGAACGGCCGCGCTTCATCCCGAATAGCTTGATCCCGAACGGTCGTCATTTGGGGCCACATAAACTATCAAATTCTTTACAGGTTGATGACAGGATATGAACATCCAGTTCATGGCATTACAAAACACGCCTTCCTACCGCAAGGCATATTTTGGGGGGCAAAGTGTTATCCCATTTTTTGGTCAAAGCTAGGATATCCATGTTGAGCGCATCTCCACCACGACCAAACCAAGAAGAAGCAAGCAAGCGTATACAAGTCGAAGATTTCATTCATAACCCAAGTGCAAAAACTCATTCGATATTAAGAAGTTTAAGGTTTCATCCGGCAAAGCCTTATTCGGCGGTTTCATCCGGCAAAGCCTTATTCGGCAATTCAAGCGTACAGTCCCATTCGGCATTCACATGCACCAGTTCATTCGGCATAAGCTACCGAACCAACTCACTGCTATCCCATGCCGAACCAACCACGAGAACTCACCATCAACCGAACCAGGCGACCACCGGACCACCATTCAACCTACCACCGGACCGACACTCCACACAACCTATCGCCGGTCCAAACATCTCAGCCCAGCCTGCCGAATCAACCTCTATTACTCCATCACCGAGCCAAACAACTACTGAACCAAACTCCAACTTCTCCAAGCATGACCGAATGAAGCTCCGCCGAGCCAGAAGTTGCCAGTCCAGATTGCTTCAGCCCAGGCCCACCAGCAGCTATAAACATCCAAGACCCCTGCCTCCAGCCCCACTCTATAAATAGAGGGGCAGGGGTACAACAATGGCAGACAAGTTTGAGAGCTCAAGCCTGGAAGGAACTCTCAAACAACTTTAGATACTTGTAATCAAAGCTTTGTACTTGTAATCTGAAGAGAAAAAGGAGAATAACATATAAAGTGGACGTAGGCACGTTCTGGCCGAACCACTATAAATCTGTGTGTCTTTTACAGTTTAGTCCCTGTTTTTCATATATTTGCATAAATCATCCAAATCACTAAATACAACATAAAATCAACCAACTCATACGACTTTGGGTGTTTGCGGCCATTTTTTACGCAAACATTAAGTAATGTAAAGATGATTTGGAAGTTTTAATAAGAGTTTGAATAAATGAATAAGAGAAATTGTTTATACCACTTAAACAAAAAAGTAAAGAATATTGAATGTAGCAACAAACTGAGTATGCGGAAACGACTAGTACATTTTTCCCGTCTATGAGATCTGGAAAGATAAAACAAGGTGTTTAACTAAGGTTAGGGATGAAGCAAACAGTGCCCTGAACTTACCTGGCCAATGTTTTCTCTTTTTATGCGAGGGGTGGAATAGATCGAAAGGAAAGCATGGATGCTCTAAAAGATCATATTTAAGTTTTTGCAAGATAAAAGAAAAGAAACAATTCTTTGAATGTTGTTTAACCACTTAACATCTTTTTATCTATGATTAGTACAAAGGAACCGGGATCGTATTAGGGCGATTCCTATCCAAAAACCCCTTTCAAACTAATTTTGGAAATAAAATATATTGAAGACAATGATCGTTAAAGTCAAAGGTATTCCTGATGTACGACTACTTGTCATTAGTCCCTGGAGGTGAATTTTACCATATCTAACGTGCCAGTAGTGCTCTATTATGAAAATCTTTGATTTGCAAGAATTGATTTGAAGTTAAGAAATAAATCTTTGATTAAGATTTAATGAATGATTTGGGAATATTTTGCCTAAGTTAAAAGTTATAACTTGAATATATGAAATCTTTGATTAAGATTTAATGAATGATTTGGAAAGGTTATCCTAAGTAAAAGAGAAAATGATTTGGAATTATTCCAAGATTTAAGAAAGGTTTAAATAAACCAAATTATTTGATAGATGAGGCACAATGATTCCATATACATTTGAGAAGAAAATGGAATAAATTGAAAGAATATATCTAAGAAAGATATTTGATTTAAATAAAAGAAGAAGTAATTGATTGATAATTGTTATCCATTTATGAACTTAACATCTTTAAAATCGATGGCTAGCTTCAAAGGAAACAGGGTCAGATCTAGGAAATTCCTATTCAAAAACCACTTCGAATCAATGTATATGTTCGAATGTGAAGACATGTTGAAGATGATGATTACTGGAAACCAGGGATCTTCATAGCGTGAAGACTGCTTGTTGAACATGCTCTGGTTGGCCCTCATTATAGAGTTATTTATAACAGTGGTCTCCTCATGATGGAGATTTTTCGGGTTGTAAGGACCACCGCTACTAATGGTAGTATGAGAGGGCCTTCGGTTCGTTCAGCCCCAGAACGAACTTGTATGGATGAATGTTCGACATTTCACTTCTAAGACACAACGTTTGTATTTTACAAATGTACATCAGTGTTGGCGGAGAAGGCAACTTCTCTTAGCCTAACACCCTTCTCTGAAACATACGAGCTCGGAGGTTGTATGCTTGTGGGAGTCAAATAGTGATCAAAGGAATGGTAGTGTGGCATTCAAAGTGGAACCTGTTATGATCAAAGCGTGGTTTATATGAAAAGCATGGCTTTGAAGAAATTGAGCGTAGCCTTGCGAGCCTCACACCCCGGTTATGATGAGATTCTATGTGGTCAGATGTATATTCGCATTTCGGATAGTAGTGATTTGGGCTATCAGATGTTCTAATACCCAGGTACCAGATACGTCTTGGCCTCATGGCAGGGATGCACGATGTCCGAGTCCTTGGATGTAATTCGCAGATTGCATCCACTTTTAGCTATTTGTGTTGTTGTATAACGGCGTCTGAGTCATGGACGTAAGCCATGGAGTACAGATTGATCTTTCCACTAGTTTCCTATCATGTTGGAAATCCAATCCTAATACAAGATTTACGGTTTTGATTGTATTTCCAAAATAGCTTTAATGACTTGCAAACATTTCAGCTACCCCTTTTTGGTATCATATATTCCGTTGGGATATTCCGTTGACCTAGTCCAGGATATTACCTTAGACTTAGTCTAGGTATTGGTACCTTATTTGAAAAGTGTTTTCAAAAGAATGTCTTTAAAAATAATATCAACTGTATTTTGGTATAAAAATATTTTGGTTATCATAATGTAAAAACCAGTCCGTGTTTATGTGTGGGCGCGGTCTTATGAGATACCTTTCTTTTCAAAGGTTTTGATAACAACGTCATGATCTATACATTTAAATTTTGAGGGTTTTGATAACAACGTCATGATCTATACATTTAAATTTTGAGTATCTCACGCGGGTTTATCAAGCCTGATTTGGGTATTTTTAATACTCCGGCCGGATCTGAGTAGTTTTAGGTCTAGTTGAAGACGGTTGGAGTTTCCAGTGGAGAGCTAGAGATCTTCATCATCGTATGGACGTATTCTATTATACGTTGTGGTTTGTTAGTTTTAGTTTGATGTTTGTCAGTAATTGTAAGGACAGGTGTTAACAAATTTCCAAGCTGAATTTAGGTTAGACTCTGATATTGTATTTAAAATTTTCCATTGTAAAGATTATTGTTGAAATAATATATGTTATTCCATTCGTGTGAGATTCTGTTCTATCTTTATTTTCTTTCTACCCTTAATGATCGCTTATTCGTGCAATTTGAGTTGGACATGTGTTGTTTATTGTCGATTCAAACGAAACGGAAAAATGGGCCATTACATTTGGTATCAAAGCTGATGGTTATGCGAGAACCTTGGCTTTAGTTCGGGTAAAGACTCATCAGAGAAAAAGTTTGTAATACCTAGAATGAGTAACTCATTAGAGATAGGGTTAGTAACACCCTAGAATGAGTCTGAGTATATTATATATGAGCGCGTATTTATTAGTGACTAATAAAAATGTTTTGTGTTGATTTATCTGTTGGGTGATTTATGGATTTCGATCGATGCGCCTAATCACTGGTATCAACGAGGGTTCCTAAATATTTAAACAAGGCGAACCGACACATTGTTTTGAAAAGATTATATTTTACATATAAAGGGACGCCTTTCAAAAGATACAAAATTTTGTGTAGTTAGGGAAATTTATAAGATACTTTCCCTTAGGGAAGTCCCATGGATAAGCTCTTAATTCATCCAGTTATGATTAAAATAATCTTCTAAGTATCAATCATATGTTGGCTTGGGCAAACGGTATTGAGCACTTGGTAAATTATTCTTCTTATCATTGGAGGATGGAGGCAAGTTTAAATCCAAATAAGTTGAATTAAGTATTTGGATAAAAGTTGTTTGAATAAGATGAAATGGAAATAGTATAAACACTTCTAATCTTATCTTGAAATATCACTTTGGGGTAGAATGGCTTATTATATGTCAAGTAATGAGTTTTGGATGACTCCAAAGCAGGCACGAAGAGCACATGCAGAAAGAGAAGCAGAAAAGAAACAAAAACTAGGAGCGTAGTTGGCATCTACTGCTTTAGGTGTTTTAAGAGGGGCATTATGCAGTTTATTGTGATAGGAAAACAAAGAAACGGAAGGAAGAAAACCTGTTCAAAAAGATATACGTTGTTTTAAGTGTAAGAAGCTAGGATATTTTCTACATGATTGCCCTAGAACAAAGAAGAAACCCAAAGCCCTAAAAGGGAAGGGAAAGTGTTGTTATCGGTGCAAAGAGTTAGGACATATAGTCAAAAATTGGAATTTAAAGAAAGGTGAAAAATCAGCTAAGGTGCATACCATTCAGATAGCCACAATTTCATGGCCTTGCAGATCATGTTGTAAATATGGACATTCGTAGAAGGACTGTGCAAGGGAAAGGTCAGATGACTTAAGCCCAAAAGATAAAGCACCGTCTACTTCAAAAGGAATTCAAGAATAGTATATAGTAGTCTAAGTATCTACATAATGGTAGTAAGTGATAGGCTATATTCCTTACGGAGGTTATCTCTAAAGTTTTGTAATACCAGCTAGAGATAGAAATAGATGTATGAATATGATGTTAATTAATGAACTTCCTTTTGATTATCCTCTCGATGCACTTCTTCAATCTTATATCCGATCAAATCTAATAGGATATTTAGAATTAAAAAGTTCAAAGGAATATTATAAAGAAATAGCTTTATAAAAAAAAGTATTTAAAGTTTAGAAAATTATTTAAAAATAAAAGGATGAAACTATGGAAATTTCATCATAATCTTTTGAAAATGTTTAAGAAATAAAGGAAAGTTATTTAAACTGAAGATAATTTTGAAAATAAAATCTATAATAAGATGTATTAGCAAAGAAAAATAAAAAAAAGAGGAAATGTGTTATACTATAATATGGTTTTGGAAAAAAAAATTGGAATAAAATGTTCCCTTTTAAAATAATAAATATTTGGAAATTTGTAAAAGATTTTTAAAAGATAAATAATCTTTTGAGTAAAAAAATGATTTCTTTGGAATGTTTTCCTTTAATAAAATTATTTGGAAATAAATCATTAAAGGGATTATATAAAGAATCACCTTTGTAAAATGTTTAAACTTAAGATTAAGTTTTTATGAAAGTTTTTTTAAGTTTTTATGAAATTTCATCACACAAATGTTGATCTAATATTCGAGTTCGGAACATTGAGGTCCTTACACCAATCTGAAAAAGGATTTATTACTCAATTTTTGACGGGAAACATTGATTACGGTTTATGATTGAGTACTTGAGTTTTCTATCATATTTGAGAGCTATGCAAGGGAAGCAAAGGTTTCTAAGTAAAGAACCTGATTAAGGTCCGCACTAGAGGATCAGGAGATCGACACTAGTTCGAAAGTAAAGTTTTGTACTCGAATAGTAGATCGAATAAGATATTACATACCGATGTTCTATGCATATTATATGGAATTAATTTTGAAGATAAATATTTTGGGTAAACTTTTGTATGGATAATTTCGAGGACGAAATTCTTTAAAGAAGGGGAGACTGTAAAGACCCGTAATTTCGCTACTTTGAAAATGAGAGATTTCGTTTGTTTTAAATTTAAAAAGGACTAAAAATTATATAAACAAGTTATATATAATATATAATAATAGATAAAAAAATTATTCTTATAGTTGATAATTTAAAAAGTATAAATTTGGATTTTAGAACAAATCAACAAAAGTTAAGTTTTGTTAAAAATAAATAAATACTTAAATAAATAGGTTTAAATATTTATTTAAAAAAGATAAATCTTATTAAAAACATCTAATAAAGATAATAAAAGTATATTAAAATATTTAAAATTATGTTAATAATCATTTTAACAAAAGTAACCAAATTTCGTCGCATTTTGTCAGTTTTACATACACCGTAAAATTGAAGATTTTAATATTATTTAAATATAATTTTAAAATATAAAGAGACATGTTTTAATTTATTTAAAGAATTAAAAAGTTCATTTCTAAATTTGGTTTACATAAATAAATAGTTTAACTAAAACGTCAAAATATGACCGTAAAACATTTTGTCGAAAATCAACGTTTTGTCGATTAAAAGTTGTCGCAACGTCGTCGCACCTTTATTTTCTTATATAGGAACATATATTGTAAAGAACGTACCGTCGGCGGTCACAACCGGTAGGCTTTTCAACCATCCCTGCCCCACCGTGGCTTACACTGGTATCCCACACATCCTCTTTTAGGGGGTTGGTTAGGCGTAAGCTGTGACAGTCGAGAGGCTGGCCGTATATATGTCACATAGCACATGTAGTAAAACAACAAATGCAATATATATTGTATATTGAGATTACTTTCATATATGCATATTCTCATGTTGTTTGTTGAGTTTAGTAGGTGCGGATCGCGTTTGCTTCGCATTTGGAGTTCGTTTTAGCGCTATATTAGCCGTATATGCTTGCTAATAAAATATAAGGTACATATCTCGGATTAAATATCGTACTTTTACACTTTTTTCCCTTCGGGATGCCTCATTACTTGATGAGATGTATATTTGTGATATATATACTGTCATTTTTTTTTTCGGCAACGAAAATCCGCGTACGTTACATATATTAAAATAGTATAAGTATTAATTAATTCACTAATTAAATTTACTTTTACTAAACATAGTTAGAAGCACCTAGAAAACAATTAATAAAAAGTGAGCATAAAAAGACAAAAATATCATTTCAAAGCAAAAGGTAAAACATCAAATCAAAATAAAACATAATTATTACTTACTTTACTTAATATCTAAGTGAAAATGACATAAAGTAATGATTTGAAATGTGATGTTAAGTGTTGAAAAAAAAATAAGATTAATTTAGAAGTAAGTAAGGTAATTTTGGTAATTTGGTAAAGGGATATTTTGGTAACTTACTACTTCATTTCTTTTTCTATAAATACCAACCATTTTCTCAATTCTTTTTCACACTTTTCATTCTTCTTCTTCTTTCTTTTCTAAGCTCTCTTCTTCTTCTTCTTCTTTAGAGCTTTAATGGCTTCTTCTTCGCTTACAAATGCTTACTAGTTTTTTCAAAATCATATCAAATCTACTCCAAACACCACCAAACTTTGCCAAAGACCTTAGAATACCATTATAACATGGTTTAGCATCTAATAAGTGAAGATATGGTGGAGGAAGGGGATGATCAAGGCAAGGCCGAACATATGTAAGAGAAGGAGCAAGTCGTGAATCTTCGAAGCGAGAAAAAGAGAAGGAAGTGCTGCCAGGATCAAAAGGATAGTTTAGGGAAAAGATTTGGTAAAGATAAAAGGATTTAGTGAAGTGTTGGATGATATTTTTAGTGAAGTGTTGGATGATATGAATGCTGGTAGGAAGTGAACAATTTGGTTAAAGGTGGGTACTCATATTTACTAATTAATCCATAAATTATTTCAAGTATAATGATTTGAAAGTTTAAATATGTTGAACGAGTATTTGATAACTTGGTTACAAAATTGGTTGATGATATGGTTGATAACTTATTGATAAATGATAAGAGAAATGGTTAGTAGGCATAATTAATTAAATGAGAATTAAATCCATATAAATGTGTGTATGGAAGTTATTTAGCCTCTTAATAATTTTAAATGAGTTAAAATAGTTTAAGTATGGTTTAAAACAAATTTGAAGTGTTTCTAAAAAGTCCAAAGCAATTCGCAAAATTGGTCAAAATCGAGCTCGTCACATAGCGGTAGTTCGTAAATTTCAACCCGTAACTTCAAATTAATGTAGAGAATGATTTATAAGTCAGATTTCTTCGAAATAAAAATTCTTTGGACCAAAATGATAATAGTTTTCCAACGAAGAAAGAAAATCAAGATTTCATTAAGTAGATTTTGAAATATGTCCAAAATAATTTTCTAAAAACATCGTGGTTTTGCAGTTCGGAATCCAAAAAATGGCTTCTTTATAAATGATATTTTTAAATGATAAAAATATGAAATAAATTTGATAAATATATTAAAATGGTTTAAAAGAGTTTTGGAATGGAAAATATGAATTTTCAAATATTAGAAAGTTGTTTAAATCAAATAAGCTTACATAGCTCTTTCCGTAGCACTTTTATGCTGCGAATTCTATAACCTTTTGAATATGAGTTTAAACTTAACAATCCTTTCCTAAATCTTTTGTGAATGATTTTTAAAGGAATAATTAAGTAATGTAAAGATGATTTGGAATTTTTAATAAGAGTTTGAATAAATGATTAAGAGAGATTGTTTATACCACTTAAATAAAAAAGTAAAGATTATTGAATGTAATAACAAATTGTGTATGCGGAAACGACCAGTACATTTGTCCCGCCTGTGAGATCTGGGAAGATAAAACAAGGTGTTTAACTAAGGTTAGGGATATAGCACCAGTGCCCTGAACTTACTTGGTCTATGTTTTCTCTTTTTAGGTGAGGGGTGGAATAGATCGAAAGGAAAGCCTCGATGCTCTAAAAGATCATATTTAAGTTTATCCAAGATAAAAGAAAAGAAACAATTTTTTGAATGTTGTTTCACCACTTAACATATTTTTATCGATGATTAGTACAAAGGAACTAGGATCGTATTAGAACCCCTTTCAAACTAATTTTGGAAATAAAATATATTGAAGACAATGATCGTTAAAGAAAAGGTATTCATGATGTAGGATTACTTTCCATTAGTCCCTGGAGGTTAAATTTACCATATCTAATGTGCAGTAGTGCTCTATTATGAAAATCTTCGATTTGTAAGAATATAATATGAAGTTAAGATATAAATCTTGATTAAGATTTAATGAATAATTTGGGAATATTTTCCCTAAGTTAAAAGTTATAACTTGAATATAAGAAATCTTGATTAAGATTTAATGAATGATTTGGAAAGATTTTCCTAAGTAAAAGAGAAAATGATTTGGAATTATTCTAAGATTTAAGAAAGCTTTAAATAAACCAAATCATTTGATAAATGAGGCTTAATGATTCCATATACACTTGAGAAGAAAATGGAATAAATTGAAAAGAATATATCTAAGAAAGATATATGATTTAAATAAAAGATGAATTAATTGATTGATAATTAGTATCCACTTTTGAACTTAACATCTTTAAAATTGATGGTTGGCTTCAAAGGAACCGCGGTCATATCTGGGTAATTCCTATTCGAAAACCACGTCGAACCAATGTGTACGTTCGAATGTGAAGACAAGTTGAAGATGATGATTATTGGAAACCGAGGATCTTCACATCGTGAAGACTACTAGTTGAACATGCTCTTGTTGGCCCCTATTATAGAGTTATTTGTAGTAGTGGTCTCCTCGTGATGGAGATTTTTCGAATTGCAAGGACTACTCGCTACTAGTGGTAGTCGGAGAGTGCCTTCGGTTTCGTTCATTCCCAGAACGAACTTCTAAAGACGAATGTCTGAAATTGCATTTCTAAGACACAATGTTTGTCTTTTACAAATGTACATCTATGGTGGCGGAGAAGGAAACTTCTCTTAGCTTAACACCCTTCTCTGAGACATATGAGCTCAGAGATTGTATGCTTGTGGTGTCAAATAATGATCAAAGGAATGGTAGTGTGGAATTCAAAGTGGAACCTGTTATGATCAAAGCGTGGTTTTATATGAAAAACATGGCTCTGAAGAAATTGAGCATAGCCCTGCGAGCCTCACACCCCAGTTATGATGGGATTCTATGTGGTCAGATGTATGCTCGCATTTCGGATTGTAGTGAATTGGGTTATCAGATGTTCTGAGCCCCAGGTACCAGATACGTCTGGGCCTCATGGCAGGAATGCGCGAAGTCCGAGTCCTTGTATGTTATTCGTAGACTGCATCCACTTTTAGCCATTTGTGTTATTGTATAACGACGTCTGAGTCATGGACGTAAGCCGTGGATACAGATTGATCTTTCCACTAGTTTCCTATCATGTTGGAAATCCAATCCCAATACGAGATTTACGGTTTTGATTGTATTCCCAAAATAGTTGTAATGACTTGCAAACATTTCAACTACCCCTTTTTGGTATCATATATTCCGTTGGGATATTCCGTTGACCTAGTCCAGGATAATACCTTAGACTTAGTCTAGGCATTAATACCTTATTTGAATAAGTTTATTTGAAAAGTGTTTTCAAAAGAATCACATTAAAAATAATATCAAGTGTATTTTAAAATATTTTGGTTATCATAAGATAAAAACCCGTCCGTGTTTATGTGTGGGCGTGGTCTTATGAGATACCCTTCTTTTCATAGGTTTTTATAACAAAGTCATGATCTGTACATTTAAATTTTGAGTATCTCACGCTGGTTTATCAAGCCTGATCCGGGTATTTTTAATACTCGGGTCAAATCCGAGTAGTTTTAGGTTTAGCTGAAGATGGTTCTCCAAAGGAGAGCTGGAGATCTTCATCATCGTATGGACATATTCTATTATCCGCTGTGGTTTGTTAGTTTTTGTTTGATGTTTGTCAGCAATTGTAAGGACAGGTGTTTATAACTATCCAAGCTGAATTTAGGTTAGACTCTGATATTGTATTTAAAATTTTCCACTGTTGAAATAATATATGTTATTCCATTCGTGTGAGATTCTTTTCGGTCTTTATTTTCTTTCTACCCTTAATGATCTGCTTATTCGTGTAATTTGAGTTGGACATGTACAGTTTATTGTCGATTCAAACTATATGGAAAAACGGGCCATTACAACTTATTTCTGAAATCTCCACCACGTACACAGTTCTTAAAGTGGTTTTTGGTATTGGCAAAGAGTATGACAATATCCGATCCCGGTCTCTTTAACAACCATACACTTATTCCACATCGGATGGTTCTTTTATGTTCAAAATTTATATCAAAATATCATATTCAGTTTCAAATCATACCTCTTTCGAAATCATGTTCACTTTCAAACTATATTCACTTTCAAAAACATATGCACTTTCAAATCATATTCACTTCCAAATCATATTCACTTTGAACTCTTCGATAAGTTATGCAAATTAATTCTTCACTTCAAAATTATCTTATTCACTCAAATACGTCATTTCACAAAAAGTATCAATTCCAAATTCCAACTTAGATTGTATCATCATTAAGGATTTAAATATAAATACTTTAACTTTACACAGTCCGAATTTTTAGAAAATAGTTTAGGTAATTACAAATAGTTTTTATAGTTTTAAAATAGTTAAAATAGATTTAAAATACTTTGAATAATAAAAATTGTTTAAATAGATTTAAATTTGATTTAATTAATCTAAAAATGATTTAATTATATTAAATATTGATTAATTAGATTTAGATTATATTAACTAGATTTAAAATAGATTAAATAAATTTTAAAAAGGATTAAATAGATTTAAATTATATTAAATGGTTTTAAAATAAGATTGAATAAATTTAATTAGTTTAAAATAGGTAAAATAGGTCAACGTGGATTAATAGGTTGAAACAGATTAATATAAATTAAAATAGTTTTAAATTGATTAAAATAGTTAATTTATTAAAATAGTTTAAATTAGTTTAATTAGATTTCAAAGTTATATCCAAACCTTTTTATTAACTCAACTCCAGTAAATTCATTTATATTTGACACTTCAACTTGAAATTCAAATTTAAATCCTTTGAAAAATATATTAAATCAAATCCCTTTTCAGCATTAACACTTAGATTATCGAAAATACTTCATCTTATATAAATCAATTTCTTTTTCAAAATACTAGTTAACTGAATTCAAAATTTAAAATGTTCAAAAATCATTTAATTTAATCAATCTGGTGTTCGTATATAATTTACTACCTTAGGGTCAAGTGATATAGATATTTATCATTTCAATCCGCATTTATAATTTTACGATATATATCATTTCAAACCACAATCTCGAATTAATTAAAATCCATAAAATCGCTCGAGTCTACCATTTCAACCCATAATGATTTTTCCCTAATCTATAGATCGTTTCGGTATATATCATTTCAAACCATAAGGAACTTACAATGTAATAACAATATAAAATAAACATCCAGTCATCCAATGTCAAAAATCAAACATCCATCACAATCATCATCTAATTCAACCAACGAACATTAATTTACAACTGATACTCAATAACAAGTATTAAATTAACATATGAATTCAATATTAAATTAAACGATGCTTAAATGCAATAAAAGTCAAATTTAACTTGAATGACAATTTGAATATACCAAACATCAATCAATAAATTTCTAATCACATCATAAATTAAATTTAACTAACATAAGATAGTTTAGTAATTTTGAGTGGGTCAAAACACTCATCTTTAATTTTAAATTGATTTAAAATCCAATTTTTGGCCTAAAATTTAACGGTCTCAAAATTCATCCAAACCTGCGTCAAAATGTTGGGAATTTTAATACGATCCAAGCGGATCAAACCGCGCATAAATTGGAGTTTGTATGCAGAAGTTATGTAAGTTAGAACATTAGTAAGATAAAATATAAATAAAAAACAAATCATATAGGTACACGTCATCACGAAATCATCCCTACTAGTCACAAAAGAGAAACCTAGCAGCATGCTCGTTCGAACGCTTTAACAACCCATAATTTTCGATAATTAAAATGTTAATTTAATTAGAAATTATGAATAAATACTGGTAGATATAAAAAATTTGTAAACGAAATAATAACAAATTTAGTGCAATCCCAATTAATTGAAACCAATTGCAAATAAATGAAATTTAATATTACGTTAGAGTGAATTAAGGTAATATTTAGTAATAACGTATTGTTAATGGTTTATGAATGAAACAATAATTAAAATTAAAGGTAGTGATGTTAATATAACTTGACTATAAACAAATTGAATGAAATCCCAATAAAGAAGGAAAGTTGAGTATACTGAAGTAATGTAATGTAAAACCAACATTAACTATGTTATCTGAAATTAGTGGATGGGATATAAAGATTAAAATCAAATAAAAACAAATTATTGGAATTTAAATTTTAACAATTGGATTAATTGAAATTAAATAAAATTTAATATTTAAATATCACGAAAATAGAAATTGGGATATATTAAGTACCAAGATTTAGAACAATGTTAGTTATATCCTTATTGTAATAAAAGACTCGAATAACAAGGTTTAAAATTTAATAAACGGATTGTAGAGTTTTAATTTAAAATTTCCGAATTTAATGAAATTGAAAAATAACACTGGGATTGATGAGTTAATTAACTGTAATTGGACATCTAAATTTGTTTAAGTTATTGTAAATAATTACGAAATCTAAAATGATAGAAATTGGGATTTATTAACTTTGAATTGAAGATTTGATTTAATTAATTTAATTAACTGAAAAATAACCATTTTGGCCACTGATTCGGATTTTGATAAAACTAGTTTCATCGGATCCGTAGCGGTGAATTATTGTAGGATTTCAAGTTTTGCAGCGATCGGACTTGTCGTTTGATCGTACGGACTCGAAATGCCTAGAACTCAATTTAAGTGAAATCTATTGAAATCAATTTGAAATAACTTGGTATTAGCATAACTTCTTCATATGATGGAATTTGGATTTGAAACCTATTGCATTGCGTTTAAAATATTTTAAAAGATCTATTTTGATATATGGGTTGGCCTAATTTCATTCCGGAGTCAGAACGGGCTTTTCGGGCCATCTATCGTTCAATCAGATCTGACCCGTTCTTTCTATTTTCAACCCTACTTTTCAACCCTACCTATATATATATCTAGTTATAAACCCTAACAGCCTTTTATTTCTTATTTCTATGCTTACAGAAATTTCTTTTGCTCCTCTTTCTCAATGTCAGACAAACCCTAAAATTCACAACCCACCTTCAATACAAAATTCAACCTCAAAAATTCAAACTCCTCAATACATATCCAATTATATATCAATCTGAAGCTCTCGATGAGCGCATCTCATATTTGAAATTCGTTTTCTGATTTGAAGCTCTGCTTGTCCAGAAACTGATGATCAATTCGCGACCGTTCATCACGCGACGATCAACTTCAACTGATCGTCAAATCGTCTGAGGGGTATTGTAGAGTGGAACGAGGGGTTTGCATCAGCGTAGTTTGTTTGATGGATTGACAGTTGGATCGACGCAAAAAATTCAAGTAGGTTTTTGGAGTTTTGGCGGCTGCTCATTGTTCACTCGCGTAGGTGGCTGGGGGATTTGGGCAGGCGAGCGTATGTCGAGGTGGTGGAGCAAGGTCGCGCGTGGGTGGTGGAGATTCGGTGGGCCGCGGTTGGGTTCAGCGACGCGACTGGTGATGGCTTCATGTAGGTCGTGAGGGGGTAAGGTTACTGTACGCGATGAATGCTGGAAGAAGTTTTGACGTGTCAAAGGTGAGTTTGGTTTTGTTTTTATTTATTTTATTTTGATTAAACTTTGAAACGTTCTAATTGTCATAACTCTCACTTACAAGGTCCGATTTTCATGCGGTTTTCTCCGCTAGGTTTGTATCGGAATTCTCAATTTTTTGGCGCTGGTTTGGTCTAATTTTGAGACTGTTCAAATTTTGGGTTTAAGTTGGATTTAAATTCAATTTAAAAGCAAAAGGAGAGTGTTTTAACCCACTCACAACTTCTAAAATTTCTCATGTTTGTTAAATTGATTTATGATGTGATTAGAAATTTATTTATGACTGTTTGGTATATTTTGAATCATCATCTCGGTTTATTTGAATTTATTTGGATAAAATGGTTATTTTGTTTATTATTGAATATAACTGCCAGTAAATGCCTATTATTTATTATATGTTCTATATTGATGTTATTGATTGAATTGGATGATGATTCTGATAAATGTTTGATGATTGATATTGGATGAATGGATGTTGTATTTTATATTGTTATCAACAGCATGTTGTTATTGATTTTTTGGGACTGCGGTTTGAAATGATATATAACCGTATTTATATTTTAATTTACGGAGTGAAGTGATAAATATCTGTATCACTTGACCATAGGATAAAAAAATTATATACATGCACCATGGTCTATATATAAAAATGATTTGAAATGATTTCTATTATTTTGTAAGGAAATATATGGTTTTATATGAATATTGATTTTAGATATTATATAAATGTTATTTTATTTTGATATTAACCTATAAATAAAGTTGTTTTAACGCAGAATAAGCTTAATAATAAGTTTGATTTTATTGGGATAATTTGGTTAAGTATTTAAATTTTATTTTAATATTGAGTTTATAATGATTTAAATAAAACTTAGGTTGGAAGATAAATTTGAAATTTATCTGAAATTGAATTTATTTAAGAATTAAATTCAAATAAGTATGTTATGAAATTTTTAAATTTGAAATTTTATGGGTATGATTTTATAACTTGACTTTGATTTAAGGTGGATTGAATGAATATTTCGAGTACAAATAAATTGAAGGAAATATTTAGTTATTTGTAATTTGGGATTTATTTAAATGATAATGAATTTATTAAGTAAATTATTTCAAAAATTAAATAATAGAAAATTGAATTTGATATGTATATATGAAATTACCAAACTTGGTTTTGAAATTGTTGAATTTGGAATGGTTTATTTGGGGGTTCAAATCTGTATTTGGAATTGATTTGTGAAATTGAAGAAGCTATTTTATTATATAAATTAATTTAATATTTAAGCTATTTAAGTGGTGTAGTTAAGTTTCAAAGTTTTGAGTTTCAAAGTATTATGATTCGAAAGTGTTATACTTTAAGTGTTTTGATTTCGAAGTGACATAACTTCGAAAGTGCTTTGATTTTGGAAAAAGGATATATTTGAAATAAAAATGACATCATATTGATTTGGGTTTTAAAACAGAAATAATATCGTATTTATATGGTTTTGAAATGGATATTATATTCTGGTTTTGAAGTATAATTATTTCGAAATGACCGCGGTGTTATAATAACGTTTGGTTGTTAAAGAGACCGGGATCGAAAGTTGTCATACTCTCTGCCAACTCCGAAAACCACTTTAACAACCATGTACGCGGGGGAGATTCCAGAATGAAGTAGGATGGTGCCGACGTTTCTTTGAGGTATATATGCGGACCCGATTCCGGTGAGTTGGCATAAGGTGGCTAAAACAGGAGCGATTGACGGGCTAAGAAGGTAGCACCTTTTATCGGACACACTCCTTCGATACCATTCTATTACTTTGTGATTGATTAGGGTCCTTTTGATTTTGGAGGTATGGCCCGAGGTGGGCGGTAGTAGCTGCTACGTGTTACCACCGATCCGAAAGCGTAATTGGTATGTCTACCCGGGCATTGCCTAGTTGTGACGTGTCACCTACCCTAGCGCGCCTTGTACGAGTTTGGTTTTCCCCCGTAGCCCATGGAGTATTTAGGGTAGTCTCCCGATCTGGAGATGCGCTGATACTGGATGGACTACTGGGACTATTATGTGTTAAGGGCTATATGTGTAACCCCTTAACGCTATTTAAAAGTAAGTTTAGTTTACTATAGACATTATTATAATAGCGAAATATTATTACATAATAAATAGTTTAACGGATCCTTAGGAGATGTGAATCCCGAGCATCTCTTATGTTACTACACTTACGTTGACACTGGATAGGAGATGTCAAATCCTGTAAACATCTCCGACACCATTCCACTCATATTTGTTTCTATCGATTTAACTTACATAAGATATTTTAGTTCTGACTCGAGTGATTTGTCTTTACAATTCGCTCGGGTCAGTCTTAGCATTTTAGGATTCAAAGACTTTATTTCTAGAGGATGAAGACAAAGATTGTACTATTATTTATTATATTATTCCACTACCTTCGTACTGTTCCGCAGCATTATTTATTAATCTCTGGTATGTGTAACTTTGATATGTGTTGTATAAGTATAATTAAATGTTTTGTAAAACAGCTTCATGAACTGTTATTTGATTAATATATTTTGTCATTCCGTTGTGAGATTCTGTTTTGTTTTTCTTTCTATGTTTTTTTCTTATTCACCCCAATAACAATCCGCCATTCTGTATGGCTTGAGTCTGACGTGTGTTGTTTATCGTCGATTTAAAGCGTACAAATGTCGGGATGTTACAATGTGGTATCAGAGCATTGGTTTAGCGATAAACCTTAGCTTTATGGGGTCTGACTCTTTATTATAAGGGTAGTAATAGCCTATGATGAGTCGCTAAGCGTATATATATGAGAGAGCGTATTTATTAGTGTTATACAAAGGTTTTAATATTGTGTTAATTTGTTCCCTTTTTCATTTATAAATTCTGGTTGGTGCATAGGACGCTATGGCATCAATAGGGATTTCTGAACACTTAAAAGGACAGACCTACACAATATTTGTTTTGAATATAGGTGAATGAAATAATTTGCCTATTATATTTTCTATATATAAAATAAAATTTTACAAAGGTTATATTTGGTTGTAATATTGGTTGTTAGGTAGTGAAATTTATAAATTTTGGTCGAAATTAAATTAAAAGTAAAATAACGCGAATGAAAATCAGAAATTTGGGACCTAAGTTTTGGGATTTTGGAAACTTTCTTTCGAATAATTTTGGAATATAATAAGAATATTATTTAGTAGTATTTTCTGATAAATATTTCAATATAATTTGAAGGAATTGTATTAAAGAAACTTTGGAAAGAAATAAGTATGTACTTCCCCCTCTATCGTTGGAAAATAATTTCAGTGATGAGTGCACGCATCATCGACATTCATTTCCAAATTTCAAGGTGAGAAGGCCACTGTAGTAGTTTTACTGCAGATTTATTTTGATCAACAAATGTAAATTTTAAGTTGTTTTAAATATAATTGGATATAAATTGTAAGTGTATACATCCATCTATTATTTTTAAAATGATTTGAAACTTGACGCGGTATATAGTTTTTAAGTTTTCGTTAATTAATAGTTTCAATTATCATAGTGAAATGGAATGTAATTAATTAATAATTGGAACCTCTAATTTAAATAAGAGATTAAATGCTAGGTTATAAATGAAATAACAAGAAAGTTGAAATTTGTAATCTATAAAAAGCAAAAGATATAATTATTGAACATTAAATTAAGTTAAAATAAATGAGATAAACTTGTATAATTTTTCAATTTGCATTCTTTAACATGTATATAACCTACCAAAATATTTAAAAGTTGCAATGTTTAATAAGAAAATGTAAGGGAAATTGTACAAGTAAACTTAGGTAATGAATAAATAAATGTAATACAAATAAGAGAAATTTGTAGTATATGGATTAATGTAAATGAATTTGTAAGTAGTGGATAGAAATAAACCGAAAATTGAACCCAAACAATTATTTGTTTCGTTTGCTATGGATATATGGATGGTTGATTTTATTGACTTCATATGATGGTTGCATGTTGTGATTGCAAGTGACTGTTGTTTATTATTGATTTATTGTTAGTGATTGAAACAACTTTAAATATTTCATTTTATATAATTTTTAACTCTTTTAGATTATATAAGTGAAATACAGGTTATGGAAGCAATTGCTACTACTTTTGGTTTCATAATTAAACGTTGTTTGCCCGACAAATAGGTACGTTCTTGGATTACGGTTTTATAGCGTTATTATATTATTTTTCCCATTGTTGGGATATGGTATTTTGAGATATTGTTTTATATATTGTTATATTTGATAGTACCCCAAGCCTCTCCGTACAAAGTAGACTCTACCGAAATTTTTCGTCAATTTTGGACTTAAGAAATTTTTTGAAAATGTTTTCCAAACTTTATTAAGTGGAGTATAAAAGATGTAATGGTTATAAATTGGTATATTTTACTTAAATTATTTTATCTTGTAAATTTATTTGTTTATAAGGTTAATATTTTAAATAAGATGTATTGCTTACTTAATTCTTCCTTTTCCTTCTTTTACTTTTCGGGACGAAAAGTTTTGAGTGGGGGAGAGTGTAACGACCCGTAGTTTTCGATAATTAAAATGTTAATTTAATTAGAAATTGTGAATAAATATTGGTAGATATAAAAAATTTGTAACGAAATAATAACAAATTTAGTGCAACCCCAATTAATTGAAACCAATTGCAATAAATGAAATTTAATATTACGTTAGTGTAAATTAAGGTAATATTTGGTAATAATGTATTGTTAATGATTTATGAATGAAACAATAAGTAAAATTAAAGGTAGTGATGTTAATATAACTTGACTATAAACAAGTTGAATGAAATCCCAATAAAGAAGGAAAGTTTAGTATATTGAAGTAATGTAATGTAAAACCAACATTAACTATGTTATTTGAAATTAGTGGATGAGATATAAAGATTGAAATCAAATAAAAACAAATTATTAGAATTTAAATTTTAATAATTGGATTAATTAAAATTAAATGAAATTTAATATTTAAATATTACGAAAATAGAAATTAAGATGAAATTGAGAAATATTAAACACCAAGATTTAGAACAATGTTAGTTATATCCTTTTTGTAATAAAAGACTCGAATAAGAAGGTTTAAAAATTTAATAAACGGATTTTGGAGTTTTAATTTAAAATTTCTGAATTTAATGAAATTGAAAATAACACTGGAATTAATGAGTTAATCAACTTTAATTTGACATCTAAATCTGTTTAAGTTATTGTAAATAATTAAGAAATCTAAAATGATTGAAATTGGGATTTATTAACTTCGAATTGAAGATTTAATTTAATTACTTTAATAACAATTTATTTAATTGACTGGAAAATAACCATTTTGGCCACTGACTTGGATTTCAATGAAACTAGTTTCATCGGATCCGTAATGGTGAATTATTGTAGGATTTCAAGTTTCATAGCGATCAGACTTGTCGTTTGATCGTACGGACTTGAAACGCCTAGAAATCAATTTAATTTCAATCTATTGAAATCAATTTGAAATAACTTGATTTTAGCATAACTTCTTCATACGATAGAATTTGGACTTGAAACCTATTCCATTGCGTTTAAAATATTTTAAAACATCCATTTTGATATATGGATTGGCCCAATTTCATTCCGGAGTCAAAACGGGATTTTCGGGCCATCTATCATTCAATCAAATCTGACCCGTTTTTTCTATTTTCAACCCTACCTATATATATATCCAGTTATAAAACCTAGCAGCCTTCTATTTATCAATTCTGTACCTATAAAAAAATTTGTTGCTCATCTTTCTCAATGGCAGACAAACCTTAAAATTCACAACCCAACTTCAATACAAAATTCAACCTCAAAAATTCAAACTGCTCAATACATATCAAATTATATATCGATTTGAAGCTCACAACGAGCGCATCTCAGATTTGAAAATCGTTTTCTGATTTGAAGCTCTGTTTGTCCAGAAATTAATGATCAATTCTTGGTCGTTCGTCACGCGACGATCAACTTCAGCTGATCGTCAAATCGTCTAAGGGGTATTGTAGAGTGGACCGATGGGTTTGCATCAGCGTAGTTTGTTTGAGGGATTGACGGTTGGATCGACGTGAAAAATTGAAATTGGGTTTTAGGGTTTTGGCGGCTGCTCATTGTTCGCTGGCATAGGTGGCCGCGGGATTTGGGCAGGCGAGCATACGTCGAGGTGGTGGAGCAAGGTCGCGCGTGGGTGGTGGAGGTTCGATGAGCCGCGGCTGGGTGTAACGGTGCGACTGGCGGGGGCTTCATGTAGGTCATGTAGGGGTAAGGTTACTGTACGCGATGAATTGCTGGAAGAAGCTCTGATGTGTCAAAGATGAGTTTGGTTTTGTTTTTATTTATTTATTTTATTTTAATTAAACTTCGAAACATTCTAATTGTCATAACTCTCGCTTACGAGGTCCGATTTTTGCGCAGTTTTCTCCGCTAGGTACGTATCAAAATTCCAGAAATTTTGGCGGTAGATTCGTCAAATTCTGAGACTGTTCAAATTTTGGGTTTAAATTGGATTTAAATTCAATTTAAAAGCAAAAAGAGAGTGTTTTAACCCACTCACAACTTCTAAAATTTCTTATGTTCGTTAAATTGATTTATGATGTGATTAGAAATTTATTTATGACTGTTTAGCATATTTTGAATTATCATCTCAATTTATTTGAATTTATTTGGATAAAATAGTTATTTTGTTTATTATTGAATATAACTACCAGTAAATGCCTGTTATTTATTATATTTTTTATATTGATGTTATTGATTGAATTAGATGATATTTGTGATAAATGTTTGATGATTGATATTGGATGAATGGATGTTGTATTTTATATTGTTACAGACTACAAGTTGTTATTGATTTTTCGAGATTGCGGTTTGAAATGTTATATAACCGTATTTATATTTTAAATTACGGATTGAAAATGATAAATATCTGCATCACTTGACCATAGGATAGAAAATTATATACCAACACCGTGGTCTATATATATAAATGATTTGAAATGATTTCTATGGTTTTGTAAGGAAATATATGGTTTTATATGAATATTGTTTTTAGATATTTTATAAATGTTATTTATTTTGATATTAAGCTATGTATAAAGTTGTTTTAATGTAGATTAAGCTTAATAATAAGTTTGATTTTATTGGGATAATATGGTTTAAGTATTTAGATTTTATTTTAATATTGAGTTTATAATGATTTAAATAAAATTTAGGTTGGAAGATAATTTGAAATTTATTTGAAATAGAATTTATTTAAGAATTAAATTCAAATATGTTTGATATGAAATTTTATGGGTATGATTTTATGACTTGATTTTGATTTAAGGTGGATTAAATAAATATTTCAATTATAAATAAGTTGAAGGAAATATTTAGTTATTTGTATTTGGGGATTTATTTAAATGATAATTGATTTATTAGGTAAAATATTTCAAAACCTAAATAATAGAAAATATAATTTGATATGTATATATGAAATTACCAAACTTAGTTTTGAAATTGTTGAATTTGGAATGGTTTGTTTGGGGGTCCAAATCTGTATTTGGAATTGATTTGTGAAATTGAAGAAGCTATTTTATTGTATAAATTAATTTGATATTTAAACCATTTAAGTGGTGTAGTTATGTTTCAAAGTTATGAGTTTCAAAGTATTATGATTCGAAAGTGTTATACTTTAAGTGTTTTGATTTCAATGTGTTATAACTTCGAAAGTGCTTTGATTTTGGAAAAAGGATACATTTGAAATAAAAATGATATCATATTGATTTGGGTTTCAAAACGGAAATGATATCGTATTTATATGGTTTTGAAATGGATATTATATTCTGGTTTTGAAGTATAATTATTTTGAAATGGCCGCGGTGTTATAATAACGTTTGGTTGTTAAAGAGACCAGGATCGGAAGTTGTCATACTCTCTACCAACTCTGAAAACTACTTTAACAACCGTGTACGTAGGGAAGATTCCAGAATGAAGTAGGATGGTGGCGACGTTTCTTTGAGGTATATACGTGGACCCGACTCCCGTTAGTTGGCATAAGGTGGCTAAAACAGGAGCGATTGACGGGCTAAGAAGGTAGCACCTTTAATCGGACACACTCCTTCGATACCATTCTATTAGTTTGTGATTGATTGGGGCCTTTTTGATTTTGGGGGTGTGGCTCGAGATGGGCGGTAGTAGCTGCTACGCATTACCAATGGTCCAAAAGCGTAATTGGTATATCTACCCTGGCATTGCCTAGTTGTGTCGTGTCACCTACCCTAGCACGCCTTGTACGAGTTTGGTTTTCTCCCGTATCCCGTGGAGTATTTAGGATAGTCTCCCGATCTAGAGATGCGCTGATACTGGATGGACTACTGGGACTATTACGTGTTAAGGGCCATATGGGTGACCCCTTAATGCTATTTAAAAGTAAGTTTATTTTACTATAGACATTTTTATAATAGCGAAATATTATTACATAGTAAATAGTTTAACGGATCCTTAGGAGATGTGAATCCCGAGCATCTTTTAAGTTACTACACTTACGTTGACACTGGAGAGGAGATGTCAAATCCCGTAAACATCTCTGACGCTGTTCCACCCATATTTGTTTCTATCGATTTAACTTACATAAGATCAATTAGTTCTGACTCGAGTGTTTTGTCTTTTCAATTCGCTCGGGTCAGTCTGAGTATTTTAGGACTCGAAGACTTTATTTCTGGAGGACGAAGACGAAGATTGTACTAATAATTATTACGTTATTCCACGACCTTCATGCTGTTCCGCTGCATTATTCATTATTCACTGGTATGTGTAACTCTGATATGTGTTGTATAAGTATAATCAAATGTTTTGTAAAACAGCTTCATGAACTGTTATTTGATTACTATACTTTGTCTTTTCGCTGTAAGATTCTGTTTTTTTCTTTCTCTGTTTTTTTCTTATTCACCCCAATAACAATCAGCCCTTCTTCATGGTTTGAGTCTAAGGTGTGTGGTTTATCGTCGATTTAAAGCGTACAAAAGGTGGGATGTTACAATGTGGCATCAGAGCTTTGATTTAGCGATAAACCTTAGCTTTGTGGGGTCTGACTCTTTATTAAAAGGGTAGTAATACCCTATGATGAGTCCCTGAGCGTATATATATGAGAGAGCGTATTTATTAGTGTAATAAAAAGGTTTTAATATTGTGTTAACTTGTCTCGTTTTTTATTTATAAATTCTGGTTGGTGCATAGGACGCTATGACATCAATAGAGATTTCTAAGCACTTAACAGGATAGACCGACACAATATTTGTTTTGAATATAGGTGAATGAAATAATTTGCCTATTATATTTTCTATATATAAAATAAATTTTTATAAAGGTTATATTTGGTTGTAATATTGTGTGTTAGGTAGTAAATTTTATAAATATTGGTTAAAATTAAATTGAAAGTAAAATAAATGCGAATGAAAATCGAAAATTTGGGACCTAAGTTCCGGGAATTTGGAAACTTTCTTTCGAATAATTTTGGAATATAATAAGAATATTATTTAGTAGTATTTTCTGATAAATATTTCAATATAATTTGAAGGAATTGTTTTAAAGAAACTTTAGAAAGAAATAAGTATGTACTTCCCCTCTATCGCTAGAAAATAATTTCAATGATGGGTGCACGCATCATCGACATTCATTTTCGAGTTTCAAGGTGAGAAGGCCACTGTAGTAGTTTTGCTGCAGATTTATTTTGATAAACAAATGTTAATTTTAAGTTGTTTTAAATATAATTGGATATAAATTGTAAGTGTATACATCCATTGTAACAACCCGATATTTTCAGCCATTCACGGACACACATGCCAGACTTGAATTGCTCAAAATATCACATTGTAAATAAATTTGGAGCAAATGAAATACAATCACAGAATCACAGACACAGAAATATCAGAATAACTCGCAACGGAATATAAAATACATAGTAGTTCAGGAAGCTACTACGGCAGAGTCTCAAACCAAATACATATACAGTCTGAAAACAACATAATAGAAATCCCAAATACATAGAAGTTCACTAATACATGAGATAAACTAGAACAGCTGAAACGGAAAGTAGATATAAATGTAGATAAGCATAAACTCCAACAAAGACCAGCTCCAGAAAGAGAATCCAAAGCTGTGAATACTCAGGCTGACCCGAGCGTAAAGTAAAACATAAAACACTCGAGTCAGGACGATATATACTTATATAATGTAAACCAACTCAAGTGAACTGTAGTAGAAATGCACAATAACTTAAAGGATGTTTGGGATCGCCCAAACCTTTAAGAATCAGTTAAATTATAAATTAAATACATCCCGTGGTTAAATTTTCAAAATGGTATTTTATACTTCGAAATCAAATATCATTTCAAAATTCAATATCATTCAAAATCCATTTCAAAATATTAAAATATCATATCTTCCAAACCACATTCATTTTTATTTAATTTAAATATCATTACAAACACATTTCAAAATAGTTTGTATTTCGAAACAAATTACTTCATTTTAAATCATAAAATGAAGTTATTATATTTAATAATTAAATTATAATTTCCAAAATTTTAGTCTTTCAAAATTCATTTATTCACTTAATTTATTAAAACAGATGAAAATTCAACTTTCGCAGCATTTAGAAATTGCTACAGAAAGTTACATTCAAAACAGTTCAATTTAAAAAAGATAGCATTTAAAAATGTTGTATAGCGTTACATTAGTTTCAAATAAAACTTAGTTAAATTCAACAATTATAACATTTAAAAAAAATGCTATAATAGCCTTTAATTAAACTTAACCATTTGGTTCATTATTATCAACTACAGCATTTACAAATGATGTATTATCATTTACATTAGAATTAGCAATTTCAGAAATGCAGTTAATTAACTTCAAATATTCAGTATAATTTCACAAACAATTATATTTTTTATTTAAATCATTTTTAGCTTATAAAATCATATGATTTCACTTTTAAAACAATCATTCAAATACCTTTATATTCATGATTTTATAAAGTTAAATCTCCATTCAAATATCAAAATTTAATAATAATTCACTTATTAAATTCCAACATTAAATTTTAAATTCATTAAATTAAATTTAACTTAGCACTTAAGTTTAAAATTTTCAACTATAACTTAATTTCATTTTTATCTACTTAACTTAACACTTTTAAGCCAAAATCACAAATTTCCAATTTTAGTTATATTTCAAAATTTCAACTTAAATATTCATTCATTTGACATTTTAACTTTATTCAAAAATCATTAATATATTATAAAATCATTTTAAATTCATTTAATTCAAAATATCATAAATTTATCATATTTTCATATTTAATTTAAATTCCATTTATCACCAAATTATAATTTCCAAAATAACTTACATTTCAGATTTTTCTAACTTTACCATTTATTTATTTCACTTATAAATTTTCAGAAAATCCATAATGCTTTACAAAAATCATTTTATTCAAATTTAAATCAAAATATGTATTTACATTTCTAAAATATTTTAAATTTTCAGAAAACAATATTTTAACAACGGGTCTGTATTTCATTTTCTAGCCTACGTAAACTGATATGGGTAATATATCATTTCAACCCGTAATTTGCAAAGAAAACCCGGGTTTGATCATTTCAAACCCGTAATCCCAAGTAAGTAAAAATAATTGAAAATCATTCAGGCCTATCATTTCAGCCCATAATGATTTTCTCCTATTCTAAAGTCCGTTCTGGTATGTATCATTTCAACCCATAGTGATTCTAATCTAAAGGGAACTTGCAGTGTGATAAATTGATAAAAATAATAGAATAGCATAATATAACAGTAACAGATGTTATAACAGGTGTTTAAGCATGGGTGAATATCATATAATCATAATATAGCAGGTGTAACATGATAATGCATTTTACAGATTCAAAAGGGGTCAATTTACTATTTATATATGTACATATTGTCCGGTGAGAATAACTCACTTGTTCAAAGCTAGAGATTGCCACCAAAGCAAACAATACTGACACTACGAAGGCACGACAAATGATCCAAATGTGTGGAGAGAGCCAAGATATGATCTTGTGAACAACACAAAAACAAGACAAACATAAATATGATTTCAATACAAATTATCAAAAGAAACAATTTAGAAATGAATGCAAATATGAACCAAATGCTTTGACCATTACCTCAACCATCATGTGATCAGCCAAAGAGTGGATATGGTCAGGCTTTGAGCATGGTTTGGATCAGGTATGGTCTGAAAAAGGTGCGGCTACAAGGTGAGTGGAAGTTACAAAAGGGTTTCAAGGCAAAATGTGGCTTTGTTGCACCATAGGGTTCGGCCCCTTGCTGATGTGGCTCGGCCATGGTATGTGGTGGTCAGGTGGTGGCTAAAGTGTGGGCCAGAGGTGGTGGAAGGTCAGGTTGTGGCGGCTGAAGGTGGTGGCCGTGTTTGAACATGAAGGTGATGGTGCAAATGGTGATTGGCTAGCATTGTTTCAAGATGTTTTACAATAATTTTTGTGGGGTTTTGGTCCATGGAAGGCCACGGCCTGATCATCACAGAGGGAGGGAGGCTGAAGAGGCTGAGGAAGGATTGGAACAGGTCGGAGAAGGTGGTGGTGGAGTGTGGCCGAACAATTGCAAGATGAGGGCAAAGCAAAAATCACTTGAAAATCAATGGAAGAGGTAGAAAAAGAAATGGAAAGGAAGACATTACCCAAAATTTTCTTTCAGATCTGAAAGTATGGATGAGAAGTGAAGAGAAAGAAGTGCTTTCACGTGAGTTTCAGAAATAAAACTCACCGCTATAGTGGTGGAATGAACGGCCAAAGAAATGAATGCAAGAGTTAGGAAATGAAAAGGTGAAAAGACTTAAGCAACTAAAGGGTCACAAACCTTTCAAATTTCCTTAATTTATTTATATAAGTTTAAATTACTGAGAATAATAATAATTTCAGTAAAATTTCAAAAATGCAACAAAATATAAAATATATATGAATATTTATTAATCATATAAGGTAAAAACTAAGAAAATAGCACAAAGTTGCAAACTAGTTTAGAAAAATGAAAATAAACAGAATGAACTTTGGAAAATATATATATGGACTTATAAAAGTATATATAACAAAGATAATAACATAAAATAAAAAAAATCATTCACAAAATAAATATATAAATTTTAATTATATATAATTTAAATGAAGAAAATAGCAGAAAATGGAAACTAGCCTTTAACAATAGAAAATAAATGCAATAAATTTTGGAAAAGTTTTATTATCACTTCAAAAATATTAAAAGACAAAAATATACATAAAATAACATAATGACACATTTTAAAATAAAATATGAAAAAGAAAAATCTAATTTATATAATTTAAAATAGACAAAATTGCTAAATAAAACAAATTGCACTCAATATTGAAATATACATAACTTTCACAGTTTAAGTCCGTTTTCAACGAAACGAAAAGCAGTATTCAAGTTACTAAATCTAATTTCATAATAAAGATAAAATTTAAGAATTTAAATATTTAAATTTGAAATTAAAAAGTCAAAGTTTGACCAGTTTGACCAGAAATCCACCTTTAAGTAAAATATTCAATTTATACCAGTTGGAATTATAATTCACATAATAATCAAAGTTTATATTTAAAAATGAAATATTTGAAATTAAATAATTTTAAAATAATTTTAAAATAAAATAAAGACAAATATTAAAATATATGAAAAATCTAGGGTTGTTACACTCTCCCCCACTCAAATCTTTTCATCCTCGAAAAAGAAGGAAGCGGAGAAACAACAAGAAAGAACAATAGGTTGGAAGACGCCCCCGAAAGAAGGTAGGAAAAAGTAGCTAGGAGGGAAATTAGGTTGAAAGACAAGGATGAACCATTATTTAAACCATTATACATTTCAATTTAAATTTTTTTTATAGTATGATGAATAGTCATTTGATTCAAATCTGATGGTTCAAAATAAACAATATTTAAAACATTTTAAATTTTTGGAAGGAAAATAACTGATCAAAATATTCTTTATATATTACTTTATCAAGATACTTTTATAACTCGATGTGTTAACAAGTTTATCCTCGTTCGTGTAGATTCTGGCAGTGCGTTGATCAGGCGCACAGCTATACTTCTTCAGGTACTTAGTAGACTTGTTTCAACACCCTATGAAAATACTGGAAAACACTTTTAAAAACAGATATGGAAGGTACAATCCAAACAAATCAACCAAACCAAAATAGTTGTCTAACCATGAATCGTAGATACACAATGGTTACGCCTGGATCCTCCAGGAAACAATCTGTATCCGTAAGCTTTCTCAGCCCTGCGAGTTATGCCATGATGACTAGTAGAGTGTAGGATACACAATGGTTACGCCTGAATCCCCTAGGAAACAATCTGTACCCCTAGGCTGTCTCAGCCAGGTAGTTTCGCTACTATTACGACCTACATAGAGTGCAGGATACACAATGGTTACACATGGATCCCCCAGGAAACAATCCATACCCCTAGGCCAGCTCAGCCAGGCAGTTGCGCTATGCAGTCGCACTCGTAAGACCATGGAGATCGCCATGGAATTCGATGGACACTCGAGTATCATATCCGAAAAACCAAAATCAAAGAGAGAGAATAATGCCGATAGAATGAATCCAAGATGTGCCACAAATCGGATATCAAGCAGAAGGCAGTTTCCATATCTTTACTTCAAAAATATGTATCATATAGTACCTTTCAAAATCACTTTCAAATATCATACTTATAAAAAGTCCATTATATATAAAATTTCATTTCAAATCGAATACTTTCCAAAATCAATAATATATCAAATCATACTTATATTGACTTCGATTATATAAGATTTAAATTTACAAGTTGAGTACCTTTACAAATCAATAGTTTTAAAATCACTTCATACTTATACAAATCAATTTTATATAAGTTCGATAACTCCCAAATCAAGTATTTAGTAAATCAAGGTTCTCAATTTTAATTTGTTTCAATAACATTTCAGTTTTCAAAGTCATATATGATTTCACCAAATCATTTCTTCCAAATTACATATATTCAGTTTCAAAGTTTCTTAAAATATAGATTTAGAAAATAATCCAAATTTCCAGATCAACAAAATTTAGGTCAAACAAATTCATTTCCATTTCAAACATATATTCACCTTCAAAAATCATAATACTTTCATAGTTATAAATTTTTCAAAACCAAAATACTTGAAATCATTACACTTTGAAAATCATAACATTTAGAAATCATACATTTGAAATCATAAAACATTCCTCTAATTCTTTACATTTCACAAATTTGTTCAATTAAACCCAAATCTAAAATTTCAAATTTTAGTTTAATTCAGTTTACTTTTCCAACAAAACCATTTCAAATATTATCTAATTTCAAATAAAGATTTGATCCATAAAAAACTATTCGATCTTAAATATGTTTCAAGGCTTAAATATACCATATTTCAAAACAAAATTTTATAATTTCATATATCTCAAATTTTACTTCCTTATTACATACATATATCATCATTTCTCAACATTACATTCGATCGCTCGCTTGGTCACACAAGTTCGCTTTCGAATTAGTATTGTCCATTCGACTTCCCTAATGCGTACTTCGATATGGTTTCTCGACTAGAAGCCATCTGTCTCCTTGCATAGCCATATACTATGATAGGGAATTCTAGAATCAATCCCAAAATCCATATCAAATATTCGCCATCAAAAATCAAATGAAAAATCCTAACACGAAATGGTGTAATTCGCCTCGAACTTGTGTACTCAAACTTGAATCAAATTAATTATGCGAATAAAACAGCATACATACAACTTATGTATCTACTTGTTAAATAAATAGTTTCATAAAGATGTTACTAAGTTAAAACTTTTAAAACCAAATTTTCTCAAACATTTGAAGACTAATTTTTTTTCAAAACATTTCAAAACTAAATTTCATATTAGTATAATTCAAAATAGTCTTATTTACTTACTTAACAAAACAGTTTCAATTTATACAAATCATATTATTTCATACTTGAAACATACAAACTAAACTTATATTCTTTATCAAATACTTTATACCTTTCGAAATTTTTTGGCTTTGAAAAGTTAACCTTGATTTGGAAGTGCTCGAACCTACAAAATAGTCGAAGAAATCATATTTTAAATCCAAGAGTTGGAAATCAACACTAAATCAGTAAATCAATTTCAAAAGTTAGATTTCAAATCCAAAACTAGAGGACTGAACACCGGCTTACTTTAAATCTTTCCAAATATATATATATACAGATCTATCTTTCGAATATCAAACCATAATTCGAAATCTGAAATCAAAATTGGTTTCACAAAATCACTCGCATAGAAAAGCTACTAGAGTGGCCTCTCTCCCACTCAGAAACTCGAAAATCAATGTCGATGATGCATGCATTCATCATCGAAATTATTTTCCAGTGACATCAGTGGGTTTTGGACTTTTATTTTCTTGAAACTTCTTTAAAATCTCTTCAAAATATTTGGAATTCATTCGAATACATTTGAAACATTTCTTATTCGAAAAAATATCTTTAAATCATATTAATATTATGTACTTTCCAAAATCTTAAAACTGATTTCAAAACACCGGAGTTCGATTCCTCGAAATTCAAATTCAAAACCCTTCAGTTATAAATCATTTTTATACAAATCAATTTTCCTATAAATTTTCAAAATTTCAAGTCCTTTTGAAACTTTAAATTTTTATTTTACAAGATATATAACTTTATCGAAAACATTTCACTTTTAAATACAAAATATGGTCATCCTTATCAAAATAATAATTTCGATGTATACAAAATTTTCAAAACACAATCAAACACAAATTTCCAAAGGATGAATCAAGGAAGGATTTCAAAACAAAACAGAGATTTAAATTTAGAGGAACTCTGATCAAATAGAATTTTGATTCGAAGATAAGCTCGAACGAAGATGAGATAATTAATTACCAAATAGAAGATGGATAAGCCATTATGAATCGTGGACGACCTTAACTGGGTCAACCGTGACTTCAAGAATATAACCAATGCGGAAATCTAAGGCAAATCAACATTCGATCGCCAGAGACAGAATCCGAGTAGAGCATGAGATAGATAACATCGTAAGCCGAGGATACAGAAATCTCTGGTGAATCAATGCTAATTGTAAAGGAGTTTCACCCCTTTACAAATCATTCGAAGATTTACGAAATCACCGATCTTAAGAGAGGTCATTCTAAAGTGGAGTTATGGAATGCTCCAAAATCAAAATGGATAAAATAGGGAAGACAAGACTGGATTTCAGAACAAGTGGAAGCGTTCCAAAGTTCAAGGAATCCAAACCGATACAAAGTTCAAGGAATCCAAACCGATAAGAATCCTACCCAAAATATTTCTAACAAGGTGGATACAGGAGGAATAAAGTTTAGAAAATCTTGGTTTCAAAAATAAGAAATTTTTTATACCAAAATAATCTTTGAAATTCTTTTAAAAATCATTTGGAAGTTATTTTATACTTCGAAAATACGTTCTCTCACAAAGAAAGGATTCTGAGATTGATTTCACTCATTCTAGAGTATTTCTACCCTATCTCTAATGAGTTTTTGCTCCGCAGGCTAAGGTTCGCCTAAAACCAAAGCTCTGATACCAACTGTAACAACCCGATATTTTCAGCCATTCGCAGACACACATGCCGAACTTGAATTGCTCAAAATATCGCATTGTAAATAAATTTGGAGCAAATGAAATACAATCACAGAATCATAGACATAGAAATATCAGAATAACTCGCAGCGGAATATAAAATACATAGTAGTTTATGAAGCTACTACGGCAGAGTCACAAACCAAATACATAATACAGTTTGAAAACAACATAATAGAAATCCCAAATACTTAGAAGTTCACTAATACATGAGATAAACTAGAACAGCTGAAACGGAAAGTAGATATAAATGTAGGTAAGCAGAAACTCCAACAAAGACCAGCTCCAGAAAGAGAATCCAAAGTTGTGAATACTCAGGCTGACCCGAGCGTAAAGTAAAACATAAAACACTCGAGTCAGGACGATATATACTTATATAATGTAAACCAACTCAAGTGAACTGTAGTATAAATTCATAATAACTTAAAGGATGCTTGGGATCGCCCATCCTTTAAGAATCAGTTAAACTATAAATTAAATACATCCCGTGGTTAAAATTTCAAAATGGTATTTTATACTTCAAAATCAAATATCATTTCAAAATTGAATATCATTCAAAATCCATTTCAAAATATCAAAATACCATATCTTCCAAACCACATTTATTTTTATTTAATTTAAATATCATTACAAAACACGTTTCAAAATAGTTTATATTTCGAAACAAATAACTTCATTTTAAATCATAAAATGAAATTATTATATTTAATTATTAAATTATTAAATTTTCAAAATTTTAGTCTTTCAAAATTCATTTATTCACTTAATTTATTAAAACAGATGAAAATTCAACTTTCGCAGCATTTAGAAATTGCTACGGAAAGTTACATTCAAAACAGTTCAATTTAAAAAAGATAGCATTTAAAAATGCTGTAATAGGGATACATTAGTTTCAAATAAAACTTAGTTAAATCAACAATTATAACATTTACAAAAATGCTATAATAGCCTTTAATTAAACTTAGCCATTTGGTTCATTATTATCAACTACAGCATTTACAAATGTTGTATTATCATTTACATTAGAATTAATAGCAATTTCAGAAATGCAGTTAATTAACTTCAAATATTCAGTATAATTTCACAAACAATTATATTTTTTATTTAAATCATTTTTAACTTGTAAAATTATATAATTTCACTTTTAAAACAATCATTTAAATACCCTTATATTCATGATTTTATAAAGTTAAATCTCCATTCAAATATCAAAATTTAATAATAATTCACTTATTAAATTCCAACATTAAATTTTAAATTCATTAAATTAAATTTAACTTTTTAATATGTTTTTGAATTTAGTATATGATTTACATATATAGTTATATACAGTTATATATATGAGTTCACTTATATAAATTATCTTCATCGACCCAGTTCTAATTTGATTTCGTAAATTCCTTGTCATCGGATTTGATCGTCAAACTCGTGTCCATCATGCTTGCTTTGAAATTCGAGTTTGGATTCGTAACCCGTCGTGCAGTCAATTTCCTTTAGCCTAGAAAGGTGAGAATCACTCATGATTAATGTTCTTATATTCGTTAAATTTGATTTCAATTGGAATGACAATTGAATTATGCCGCTGTTAGATATTTACATTGCTATAACTTAAGTTTAAAATTTTCAAATATAACATAATTTCATTTTTATTTATTTAACTTAAAATTCACTTTTAAGCCAAAATCACAAATTTCCAATTTTAGTTATATTTCAAAATTTCAACTTATATATTCATTCATTTCACATTTTAACTTTATTCGAAAATCATTAATATATTATAAAATCATTTTAAATTCATTTAACTCAAAATATCATAAATTTATCATATTTTCATATTTAATTCAAATTCCATTTATCACCAAATTATAATTTCCAAAATAACTTACATTTCAGATTTTCTAACTTTACCATTTATTTATTTCACTTATAAATTTTCAAAAAATCCATAATGCTTTACAAAAATCATTTTTAATCAAATTTAAATCAAAATATTATAATATTTACATTTCTAAAATATTTTAAAAATTTTAGAAATACATATTTTAACAACGGGTCTGTATTTCATTTTCTAGCCTAGGTAAAGTGATACGGGTAATATATCATTTCAACCCGTAATTTACAACGAAAACCCGAGTTTGATCATTCTAACCCCCAATCCCAAGTAAATGAAAATAATTGAAAATCATTCAGGCCTATCATTTCAGCCCATAATGATTTTCTCCTATTCTAAAGTCCGCTCGGGTATGTATCATTTCAACCCATAGTGATTCTAATCTAAAGGGAACTTGCGGTGTGATAAACTGATAAAAATAATAGAACAGCATAATATAACGGTAACAGATGTTATAACAGGTGTTTAAGCATGGATGAACATCATATAATCATAATATAGCAGGTGTAACATGATAATGCATTTTACAGATTCAAAAGGGGTCAATTTACTAGTTATATATGTACATATTGTCTGGTGAGAATAACTCACTTGTTCAAAGCTGGAGATTGCCACCAAAGCAAACAATACTGACACTACGAAGGCATGACAAATGATCCAAATGTGTGGAGAGAGCCAAGATATGATCTTGTGAACAACACAAAAACAAGACAAATATAAAAATGATTTCAATACAAATTATCAAAAGAAACAATTTAGAAATGAATGCAAATATGAATCAAATGCTTTGACTATTGCCTCAACCATCATGTGATCAGCCAAAGAGTGGATATGGTTAGGCTTTGAGCATGGTTTGGATCAGGTACGGTCTGAAAAAGGTGTGGCTACAAGGTGATGAAGGTGAGTGGAAGTTACAAAAGGGTTTCAAGGCAAAATGTGGCTTTTGTTGCACCATAGGGTTCGGCCCGTTACTGATGTGGCTCGGCCATGGTATGTGGTGGTCAGGTGGTGGCTAGAGTGTGGGCCAGAGGTGGTGGAAGGTCAGGTTTTGGCGGCTGAAGGTGGTGGTCGTGGTTGAACATGAAGGTGATGGTGCAAATGGTGATTGGCTAACATTGTTTCAAGATGTTTTACAATAGTTTTTGTGGGGTTTTGGTCCATTGAAGGCCACGGCCTGATCATCACAGAGGGGGGAGGCTGAAAAGGCCAAGGAAGGTGGTGGAACAGGTCGGAGAATGTGATGGTGGAGTGTGGCCGAACAATTGCAAGATGAAGGCAAAGCAAAAATCACTTGAAAATCAATGGAAGAGGTAGAAAAAGAAATGGAAAGGAAGACATTACCCAGAGTTTTCTTTCAGATCTGAAAGTATTGGATGAGAAGTGAAGAGAAAGAAGTGCTTTCACGTGAATTTCAGAAATAAAACTCGCAGCTATAGTGTTGGAATGAACGTCCAAAGAAATGAATGCAAGGGTTAGGAAATGAAAAGGTGAAAGTAGGTGAAAAGACTTAAGCAACTAAAGAGTCACAAACCTTTCAAATTTCCTTAATTTATTTATATAAGTTTAAATTACTGAGAATAATAATAATTTCAGTAAAATTTCGAAAATTCAACAAAATATAAAATATATATGAATATTTATTAGTCATATAAGGTAAAAAGTATGAAAATAACACAAAACTGCAAACTAGTCTAGAAAAATGAAAAATAAACAGATTGAACTTTGGAAAATATATATATGAACTTATAAAAATATTTATAACAAAGATAATAACATAAAATAAAAAAATGCGTTCAAAAAATAAATATATAAATTTTAATTATATTTAATTTAAATGAAGAAAATAACAGAAAAATGGAAACTAGCCTTTAACAATAGAAAATAAATGCAATAAATTTTGGAAAAGTTTTATTATCACTTCAAATATATTAAAAGACAAAAATATACATAAAATAACATAATGACACATTTTAAAATAAAATATGAAAAATAAAAATATAATTTATATAATCTAAAATAGAAAAAATTGCTAAATAAAACAAATTGCACTCAATATTGAAATATACATAACTTTCACAGTTTAAGTCCGTTTTCAACGAAACGAAAAGCAGTATTCAAGTTATCAAATCTAGTCTCATAATAAAAGATAAAATTTAAGAATTTAAATATTTAAATTTGAAATTAAAAGTCAAAATTTGACCAGTTTGACCAGAAATCCACCTTTAAGTAAAATATTCAATTTATACCAGTTGGAATTATAATTCACGTAATAATTAAAGTTTATATTTAAAAATGAAATGTTTGAAATGAAACAAGTTTAAAATAATTTCAAAATAAAATAAAGTCAAATATTAAAATATATGAAAAATTTAGGGTTGTTACATTCATCTATTATTTTTAAAATGATTTGAAACTTGACTCGGTATTTAGTTCTTAAGTTTTCGTTAATTAATATTTTCAATTATCACAGTGAAATGGAATGTAACTAATTAATAATTGGAATCTCTAATTTAAATAAGAGATTAAATGCTAGGTTATAAATGAAATAACAAGAAAGTTGAAATTTGTAATCTATAAAAAGCAAAAGATATAATTATTGAACACTAAATTAAGTTAAAATAAATGAGGTAAACTTGTATAATTTTTCAATTTGCATTCTTTAACATGTATATAACTTAACAAAATATTTAAAAGTTGTAGTGTTTAATAAGAAAATGTAAGGGAAATTGTACAAGTAGACTTAGGTAATGAATAAATGAATGTAATACAAATAAGAGAAATTTGCAGTATATGGATTAATGTAAATGAATTTGTAAGTAGTGGATAGAAATAAACGAAAATTGTAAGAAATAAATTTGAATTGAAAAGATTATAAACGTAAGTTAATGAAATTGCTATGCCAAGTGACTGAATTGAGCATGAATATTATTAATAAATGAATGTAAATAAATGAAATCTAGTAATGAATGAATATATAATTCAATAAAAACAGAATTGACATGATGTGAATAAATTAAATGAAGATAAGTATTATATGAAATAAAAGGAAGTCAAACAGCAAATGTTATAAAATGAAAATTTTAAAAATGAACTTGATCTATTGTTTGGATTTGTTGTTTGTTTTGGTTTATGGTTGTTTGGGCAAGGATACTTTAAATTTGTTTGGATGTATGAATAATCTATTTAGTTTCATCTAAGATTGTTGAGTAAATGGTGCACTTAATAGTTTACTCTCCATTCTGTACGATTTAAAGTTTTTGAACCCAAACAACTATTTGTTTCATTTGCTATGGATATATGGATGGTTGATTTTGTTGACTTCATATGATGGTTGCATGTTGTGATTGCAAGTGATTGTTGTTTACTATTGATTTGTTGTTAGTGATTGAAACAACTTTACATATTTCATTTTATATAATTTTTAACTCCTTTAGATTATATAAGTGAAATACAGGTTATGGAAGCAATTGCTACTGCTTTTGGTTTCATAATTAAACGTTGTTTACCCGACAAATAGGTACGTTCTTGGATTACTGTTTTATAGCGTTTTTATTTTATTTTTCCCATTGTTGGGATATAGTATTTTGAGATATTGTTATATATATTGTTATATTTGATAGTATATTTTCTTCCGAGCCTCTTCGTACAAAGGAGACTCTACCGAATTTTTTTGTGAATTTTGGACTTAGAAATTTTTTGAAAATGTTTTCCAAATTATTAATTGGAGTATAAAAGATGTAATGGTTATAGATTGGTATATTTTATTTAAATTATTTTATCTTGTAAATTTATTTGTTTGTAAGGTTAATATTTTGAGTAAGATGTATTGTTTACTTAATTCTTCCTTTTCCTTCTTTTACTTTCCGGGGACGAAAAGTTTTGAGTGGGGAGAGTGTAACGACCCGTAATTTTCGATAATTAAAATGTTAATTTAATTATAAATTGCGAATAAATATTGGTAGATATAAAAATTTTGTAACGAAATAATAACAAATTTAGTGCAACCCCAATTAATTGAAACCAATTGCAATAAAAAGAAATTTAATATTAAGTTAGTGTGAATTAAAGTAATATTTGGTAATAATGTATGGTTAATGGTTCATGAATGAAACAATAATTAAAATTAAAGGTAGTGATTTTAATATAACTTGACTATAAACAAGTTGAATGAAATCCCAATGAAGAAGGAAAGTTGAGTATATTGAAGTAATGTAATGTAAAACCAACAATAACTATGTTATTTGAAATTAGTGGATAGGATATAAAGATTGAAATCAAATAAAAACAAATTATTGGAATTTAAATTTTAATAATTGGATTAATTAAAATTAAATGAAATTTAATTTTTAAATATTATAAAAATAGAAATTAAGATGAAATTGGAAAATATTAAGTGCCAAGATTTAGAACAATGTTAGTTATACCCTTATTGTAATAAAAGACTCGAATAACAAGGTTTAAAAATTTAATAAACGGATTTTGGAGTTTTAATTTAAATTTTTTGAATTTAATGAAATTGAAAATAACACTGGGATTGATGAGTTAATCAACCTAAATTTGACATCTAAATTTGTTTAAGTTATTGTAAATAATTAAGAAATCTAAAATGATAGAAATTGGGATTTATTAACTTTGAATTGAAGATTTGATTTAATTAATTTAATATTAAATTATTTAATTGACAGGAAAATAACCATTTTGGCCACTGACTCGGATTTCGATGAAACCAATTTCATTGAATCCGTAATGGTGAATTATTGTAGGATTTCAAGTTTCGTAGCGATCGGACTTGTCGTTTGATCGTACGGACTTGAAACGCCTAGAAATCAATTTAATTGAAATCCATTGAAATCAATTTGAAATACCTTGATTTTAGCATAATTTCTTCATACGATGAAATTTAGACTTGATACCTATTCCATTGCATTTAAAATATTTTAAAACATTTATTTTGATATATGGGTTGGCCCAATTTCGTTCCGAAGTCAAAACGGGCTTTTCGGGCCATCTATCGTTCTATCAAATCTGACACGTTCTTTCTATTTTCAACCATACCTATACATATCCAGTTATAAACCCTAGCAGCCTTCTATTTATCATTTCTATATGTATAGAAATTTCTGTTGCCCCCTCTTTTTAATGGCAGACAAACCCTAAAATTCACAACCCAACTTGAATACAAAATTCAACCTCAAAAATTCAAACTCCTCAAAACATATCCAATTATATATCGATCTGAAGCTCTCGACGAGTGCATCTCAGATTTGAAATTCTTTTTTCGATTTGAAGCTCTGTTTGTCTAGAAATTGATGATCAATTCTTGGCCGTTCATCACTCGACGATCAACTTCAGCCGATCGTCAAATCGTCTGAGGGGTATTGTAGAGTGGACTGTGGGGTTTGCATTAGCATAGTTTGTTTGAGGGATTGACGGCTGGATCGACGTTAAAAATTTAAATAGGGTTTTGGAGTTTTTGCAGCTGCTCATTGTTCGCTTGCGTAGGTGGTCGGGGAATTTGGGCAGGCGAGCGTACGTTGAGGTGGTAGAGCAAGGTCGCGTGTGGGTGGTGGAGATTCGGTGGGCCGCGGCTGGGTGTAGCGACGCGACTGGTGGCGGCTTCGTGTAGGTCGTGTGGGGGTAAGGTTACTGTACGTGATGAATTGCTGGAAGAAGCTCTGATGTGTCAAAGGTGAGTTTGGTTTTGTTTTGTTTTTATTTATTTATTTTATTTTAATTAAACTTCGAAACGTTCTAATTGTCATAACTCTCGCTTACGAGGTCCGATTTTCGCGCAGTTTTCTTTGCTAAGTTCGTATCGAAATTCCGAATATTTTGGCGCTAGTTTGGTCAGATTCTAAGACTGTTCAAATTTTGGGCTTAATTGGGTTTAAATTCAATTTAAAAGCAAAAGGAGAGTGTTTTAACCCACTCACAACTTCTAAATTTCTCATGTTTGTTAAATTGATTTATGATGTGATTAGAAATTTATTTATGATTGTTTGGCATATTTTGAATCATCTTCTCAATTTATTTGAATTTATATGGATAAATAGTTATTTTATTTATTATTGAATATAACTGCCAGTAAATGCATATTATTTATCATCTGTTCTATATTGATGTTATTGATTGAATTGGATGATGATTGTGATAAATGTTTGAAGATTGGTATTAGATGAATGGATGTTGTATTTTATATTATTACAGACTGCAATATGTTATTATTTTTTGGGATTGCGGTTTGAAATGATATATAACCGTATTTATATTTTAAATTACGGATTGAAATGATAAATATCTGTATCACTTGATCGTAGGATAGAAAATTATTTACAGACATCGTGGTCTATATATAAAAATGGTATGAAAAAATTTCTACGGTTTTGAAAGGAAATATATGGTTTTATACGAATATTGATTTTAGATATTATATAAATTTATTTTATTTTGATATTAAGCTATATATAAAGTTGTTTTAATGTAGATTAAGCTTAATAATCAGTATGATTTTATTGTGGTAATATGGTTAAGTATTTAGATTTTATTTTAATATTGAGTTTATAATGATTTAAATAAATTTAGGTTGGAACATAAATTTGAAATTTATTTGAAATTGAATTTATTTAAGAATTAAATTCTTGATATGAAATTTTTAAATTTGAAATTTTATGGGTATGATTTTATAACTTGATTTTGATTTAAGGTGGATTAAATGAATATTTCAATTATAAATAAATTGAAGGAAATATTTAGTTATTTGTATTTTAGGATTTATTTAAATGATAATGGATTTAATAAGTAAAAATATTTCAAAAACTAAATAATAGAAAATTGAATTTGATATGTATATATGAAATTACCAAACATAGTTTTGAAATATTGAATTTGGAATGGCTTATTTGGGGGTTCAAATCTGTATTTGGAATTGATTTGTGAAATTGAAGAAGCTATTTTATTACATAAATTAATTTAATATTTTAGCCATTTAAGTGGGGTAGTTATGTTTCAAAGTTATGAGTTTCAAAGTATTATGATTTGAAAGTGTTACACTTTAAGTGTTTTGATTTCGAAGTGTTATAACTTCAAAAGTGCTATGATTTTGGAAAAAGAATATATTTGAAATAAAAATGATATCATATTGATTTGGGTTTTAAAACGGAAATGATATCTTATTCATATGGTTTTGAAATGGATATTATATTCTGGTTTTGAAGTATTATTATTTTGAAGTGACCGCGGTGTTATAATAACGTTTGGTTGTTAAAGAGACCAGGATCGGAAGTTGCCATACTCTATGCCAACTCCGAAAACCACTTTAACAACCATGTACGTGGGGGAGATTCCAGAATGAAGTAGGATGGTGGTGACGTTTCTTTGAGGTATACACGTAGACCCGACTCCCGTGAATTGGCATAAGGTGGCTAAAATAGGGGCAATTGACGGGCTAAGAAGGTAGCACCTTTTATTGGGCACACTCCTTCGATACCATTCTATCACTTTGTGATTGATTGGGGCCCTTTTGATTTTGGGGGTGTGGCTCGAGGTGGGCGGTAGTAGCTGCTACGCGTTGCCACCGGTCGAGAAGCGTAATTGGTATATCTACTCTGGCATTGCCTAGTTGTATCGTGTCACCTACCCTAGCGTGCCTTGTACGAGTTTGGTTTTCTCCCGTGGCCCGTGGAGTATTTACGGTAGTCTCCCGGTCTGAAGATGCGCTGATACCGGATGGACTACTAGGACTATTACGTGTTAAGGGCTATATGGGTAACCCCTTAATGCTATTTAAAAGTAAGTTTATTTTACTATAGACATTATTATAATACGAAATATTATTACATAGTAAATAGTTTAACGGATCCTTAGGAGATGTGAATCCCAAGCAGCTCTTAAGTTACTGCACTCACCTTGACACTGGATAGGAGATGTCAAATCCCGTAAACATCTCTGATGTCATTCCACTCATATTTGTTTCTATCGATTTAACTTACATAAGATCTTTTAGTTCTGACTGGAGTGTTTTGTCTTTTCAATTCGCTCGGGTCAGTCTGAGCATTTCAGGATTCGAAGACTTTATTTCTGGAGGACGAAGACGAAGATTGTACTATTATTTATTATATTATTCCACTGCCTTCATACTGTTCCGCTGCATTATTTATTATTCTCTGGTATGTGTAACTCTGATATGTGTTGTATAAGTATAATCAAATGTTTTGTAAAATAGCTTCATGAACTATTATTTGATTATTATATTTTGTCATTCCGCTGTGAGATTTTGTTTTGTTTTTCTTTCTCTGTTTTTTTCATATTCACCCCAATAAAAATCCACCCTTCTGTATGGTTTGAGTCTGACGTGTGTTGTTTATTGTCGATCTAAAGTGTACAAAAAGGCGGAATGTTACAAACGCAGCCTGCCTCATGCCAATCGCGATCAACTTCCGACCACCATGGAAAGCCGCGACCACCCCAGAGCGAGCGCCTCCGCTTACATAACATTTTAGACCATCACTGACCTCCGCCCCCTTGTCATTGATCATGAGAGCATGGCAGCTACCACTTGGACATCAAACCCTAATTGAATTATAGAGGGCGATCTTACCATTGATTCGACGAACAACCTAAATGATGCACTCCACTCGCTGCTCTCTACAATACGGTACCCCTGATTCGCCGATCGGACGAAGTTGATCAATGCATGATTGAACGGCCGTGGATAATTCATCAAATTATGGCCACACTGAAATCCAAATTGAAAAACTAACTGCAGATTTGGGTTGCGCTCATTGATAGCTTTGAATTGAGATATAATTTGATATGGATTGGAGGAGTTTGATTTTTAATTTGATTTTGGTTTGCAATTGGATTTGGAATTGGTTTTGGTTTGTCTACTATTGGAAAGAGAGAAGCAGATGGAATTTGTATATACAGACAAATGAAATAAGGAATAGCTAGGGTTTATAACATGCTATATATAGGTAGATCAGAAATAGAACTGGATGGGCTAGATTGATTTGAATGTTGAACGATAAATGACCTAAAAAGGTCGTTTCATTCCCGAAACAAAAGTGGATCATCGCATATATCAAAATAGACGTTTTCGATAATTTTAGACTCAATGGAACAGGTTTCAAGCCCTCCATCGTAGAAGTTAGCTTAAAATCAACTTTCCAATTGATTTTAATTAAATTGATTTCAAAGCGTTCCGAGTCCGTAGATCCAACGACAAGTCTGATCGCTACGAAACTTGAAACCTTACAATAATTTACCGTTACGGATCTGATGAAACTGGTTTCATCAAAATCCGAGACAGTAGCCAAAATGGCTTTTTTACCTTAATTAAAAAATTAATATTAAATTAATTTATCGCTTTTTTAAATTTTGAAATTAATAACTAATAATTTTTATCATTTTTGATTACTTGGAGATTTACAATAGTTTAAAACAAATTTACATGTCCATCCAATTTTAATTATTTCCCTAAATACATCGTTCAATTTCAATTGCAAATAAATTCAATTAATTAAAATTTAATTCCAATAAATTGATTTAATTTGATTTCGATCTTTATATTTAATCAATTATTACTCTAGCAACATAGTTAACATCTGTTTATATCTTATTTCACTAATATGCTGCAATTTCCACCTTTTATTTGTATTAACAACTATATTTCGATTATATTGAATTTCGCCAATTTCACATATTAATTATAATTCAAAATCCCAATTAATTTATTTTTCTTGATTTCACTCTTTTATTGAATCAATTATTACGCTATGAATATAATTAACTTTTCTATTCCTTTTATTACGTTCACAATTTATAGTTATTGTCTTAACTCGCATTAATGTAACATTTAATTTTATTTGATTATATTTGATTTCCAGTTTAATTTAATAGACTAAATAAATAGGTAACATGTAATAGTTTGCCAATAATAACTTTAAGTCGTATTAATAAGTTATTATGCATTACCATTAATTATATATTATTTCATAAATTAATTCAATATTTACATTTGTTTTCCTATACTCGCTTTAAAACCAAATTTAACCTTTAAATCATTCTAATTGAGTGGAATTTCATTCAAATGGTTAATAATTAACTTAAATTAACATTATTACATTTCATTTTAGTTATTATTTCATTGGTATATCACAAATTTTTATTTCTCCCAATATTAGATCACAAAAAATCTTATCGAACTGACTATTTTAATTATCGAAAATTACGAGTCATTACACTCTCCCCTACTCAAAACTTTTCGTCCATGAAAAGGAAAAAGAAAGGAAAAGAAGGAATTAAGTAAACGATATATCTTATTCAACATATTAAATTTATAACAAATAAATTTACAAATTAATAATTTAAAAAAGATATCAATTTGTAACACTTAAATCCTTTATATTCAAGTTAATAAAAGTTTGAAAAACATTTCATAAAATTTTCTAAGTCAAAAATTTACGGAAAATTTTGACAGAGTCTCATTTATATGGGGAAGTCTAGGAGTAATAATTATATCAATAATAATAATATATATCATATATTTCAAAATAATATATCCCAAACCACGGGAAAATAATATAATATCGCTATAAAATTGTAATCCGAGAACATACCTATTTGTCGGGCAAACAATACTTATTTATGAAATCAAAAGCAGCAGCAATTGCTTCCATAAACCTGTATATCACTCATATAATCCAAAGAAGTTAATAATTACATAAAAGAGGAATATTTAAGTTGTTTCAATAACAAATAAAACATCACAATATAACGATAGTCATTGCAAACAACAATACAATACCTTTCAACAAAAAGAGCAATCATCCATCCATAACAACCAAACAAATGGTTTGTTTGGGTTTAGAACTTCTAATCATATAAAATGATAAATAAACTATATAGCAAACCTACACTCAACAGTCTAGATAACTTTATAGATTATTTATACATCTTTATACAAAATAGAAGTATCCTTTCCCAACAAATCCATAAGTCCAACAAACAAAGAATGCAACACATTTTAAAATAATATTTATGTTTTATTCTCATTACTCTTTTTTCAGATTATTTATTGTTCATTTTCATTTGTTCAAACAAAGCTTGTTTATTTACTTTTTCATCTACCACTTGCAAAAATTCATTTTATATTTATGCAATACCATTTTCTTTTCATTACTCAACTTCATTGCTTACATAAGTTATTTCCATTTTAAATTATTTGGATCATAAATGAATTCATTATTGAAGTATTATATACATTTTATTTTAGTTTACTTCATCTTTAAAATTCGGTTAGATTTTTTTTCATTATTTACTTTTCTTTTCTCATCATACAATGTTATTTTCATTAATTTACATTCGTTATTACTTACAAAAGTTCATTTCTCTTTTATCCATATAGTGCCATTTCCTTTCAATTTATTACTTTACATTTATTGCTTAAATAAGTTATTTTTATTTCAATTATTGGATTATACAATACTATGTAAGTTTCTTGACAATTCCATTTACCATTTATAGGTTATTTCTCCTTTTCACATGCATTCTTCATATATAGTATTATAGGATATTAAATTTATTCCTAGGTCATTTCAATGTTTTCAGAAGTTATAATCATTCAATTTATATAGTACTCATTTTAATTATAAATGGCTTCAATATTAATTCAAGTTTGTACTTATTTACTTACAGTATTTACTATTACCATTCAAATCTGACTATAAATAGCTTAAATGTTAGCTTAAGTTTATAACCATTCTCTTACATTATTCACTTTATCACATTTAATTAGTAGCATTTTAAACTATAGACTTCGGTTAATAACAATTTATAGCATTAGAATTCTTATTTATAAAAGTAAGTCTGTTGAACACTTTCATTTTTTAGAGTTTTGCTTGTATAATATTCTATCACATATTCTAATTAACATGACAACTTTTACATTTTGGTAATTTATATATATATATATATATATATATATATATATATATATATAACTTTTAGAATGCAATAGAAAGTTACACAAGTTTCTTTTATTTATTTAGTTAACAAAACGTTCAATAGTTACATTTCTTATTTTTATTTTCATTTTATTTATGGTTTACAAGATTTTAGTTTCTTATCTATTTTGTTGATCATTTTAACATCCAATTCCTTATTTTTAGTTTTTTTAGTTTACAAATTTTCAATTCCTTATATTTCCATTTATCACTATGCATCTAGTTACTTATATTTGTCTTCATTCTAGAATACTTCTAACTATTAAAATAATTGAGATTTCATTCATTTCAATAGTTGAAAACTACTAATTATCAAAAAAATTAAGAACTAAATACCGAGTTCCATTTTCAAATCATTTCAAAATAATATATATGTATATACGCATAACATACATATCCAATCACGTCTTGAAAATCTTTGATTTATTATCAAACAAAAGTGTAGTAAAACTACTACAGCAGCCTTCCGACCTTGAAACTCGAAAATGAATACCGACGATGCGTGCACTTATCACCGGAATTATTTTCCATCGACAGAGAAGGGAGTAAAGACTTATTTCCTTTAAAAATTTCTTTAGAAACCTTTCTTTCAAAACATATTGAAGTATTATATCAAAAAATACTTTCAAATAATACTAATATTATATTCCAAAATCCTTTGAAAGAGATATCCAAAATCCTGGAACTTAAGTTCTAAAATTTCCAATTTATATTCATTTTATTTGCAATCTCGTTTCTCAACCAATATTTATAAATTTCACTACCTAACAAAAAAAATATTATGACCAAATATATCATTTATAAAATTATTCATTTATATACAAAAATATATAATAGGCAAAATTATTCATTTACCTATATTTCAAAACAGATATTGTGTCGGTCTACCTTATTAAGTGTTTAGGAACCCTTATTGATGTCATAGCGTCCTATGCACCAACCAGAATTTATAAATACAAACCGAAACAAATTAAAACAATAAAAAAACCTTTTATTACACTAACAAATACGCTCTCTCATATGTATACACTCAACGACTCGTTCTAGGGTATTACTACCATATTTCTGAAGAGTCAGACCCTACAAAGCTAAGGTTATCACTAAACCAAAGCTCTGATACCAACTGTAACAACCTGACTTTTGGATTGTTTAAATCGATGATAAACCACACATGTCAGACTCAAACAATAAAAAAGGGCAGATTGTTACTGGATAGATAAGAAAAAGCAGAGAAAGAAAATAATAAATACACAATCTCGCAGCGAAATGGCAAAATATAATAATCAAATAACAGTTCATGATGCTATTTTAAATACACTGATTATTCTTTAAAATACAAACGTTAGAGTTACATAAACAGGAATAAATAAATAAATAAATAAATAAGTGCAGCGGAATAACATGATGCGGTAGAATACATATGTATGTAATAATAGTAAATCTTCATCTCCGTCCTCCAGGAATAAGGTCTTCAACCCTGAAATGCTCAGGCTGACCTGAGCGAATTAAAAAGACAAAACACTCGAGTCAGAACTAAAGATCTTACGTAAGTTAAATCAACGTTAAATAAATATGAGTGCAACTACTTCAAAGATGTTTACTGGGTTTGACATCTCCTATCAAGTGTCTAACGTGAGTGTAATAACTTAAGAGATGTTCGGGATTACCATCTCCTAAGAATCCATTAAACCATCTACTATGTAGTACAATATGCTATTATAATATGTCTACAGTAAAGTAAAAGCATTAAAATAGGGTAAATGCATTACCCATATCACCCTGAACACATTTTATATATTTCCATAGTATATACAGTACCGCACGCTCCTCCCTGAGGTTTACCCGGAGGGAACTCCATAGGTATAGTACAAAACAAACTCATAGAAGGCACGATAAGACATGTGACAAGGCACGCAAGACAATGCCCAGGGTAGGATTTTACCATTTTGCAGATCCGGACTGGCGGTAACGCATAGCAGCTACTACCTCCCACCTCGGAACACACTCCCAAATCAAAATCAAGGGGTGGCCACCAAATCAATCATAAGGTAATAGAATGGTATCGAAGAAATGTATCCGATAGGAGGAATTGTAATATCCCGGAATTTCCAGGAATTTAAAAAGTGATAATCTCTTAATTTAAATTATTTGAAATTGATAAAATTGTTATTTTCAAAAATAAGTAACCAAGTAATAATGATATAATGTCTTAATTATGTTTTAAAATAAGAATAATTATTCTGTTTGTGTAAATAAATTCTAAATTGACTTATTATTTTCAAAGTTAATAAGTGTGCTTAAATATATATCTGTGTATTTAAATTGATTTTTAAAATAGGGTAAATTATTTATAAATAATAATGGGCTTATTTAAAATTGAAATTTATATTTATTTAAACTGATTTTAGATTTGGATTTTTAAATTGACTTTGAAAATGAATATAAATTTGAATTTAAGGGAATATACATACATCTTAAAATAAAATAATAATATAGTTTGGATTTAAAATATATAGATAATGTTTTAAGTTAAAAATAAGATTTTTTTATATTATTCATTTTATAGAAATTTATCTATAGAAATTTGGATTTGTATTTATTTAATAAGAATAAATACAAAGGCTTTTTGAAATAGCATTTTCAAATGAGTTTGCAATATTATGCATAATTTTATTTAAATTATAATTGGTTATATTTTATTTTCTTTTAAAGATTGTATTTATATAAATTTAGAAAACATTTATAAATTTATAAATATATTTGTTAATTAGGAATCTAATTAGAAAAGCATTTATAAATTAAGAAAACATATTAGTTAATTAGTAAATTAATTTAAAAAGCTTTTAAAATTCTTTTAGGATAAATATAAACAAATGTTGACAAGTGTTAAGTTATAAATCACTTTCATAACAAGTGTTAAACATTAAAATAAGCTAAAGACATGTGTCATGTTAATTGCATTTTCTTTTAATTTTAATAAAACTGAAAATTAGCTTATATAAACCCTATCTTTTCTTCATTTTCTTTTTCTTTAAAATCTATGTTCATTCCTAAAAGAAAACTAGAATATCCATGCAATTTTCACTCTTTAAAGAAATCAGAAAATCCTCAAAATCAAACCTGAAATCTCCTCAAATTCAAATCTGCAAAATTTGTTTCCCTGTAAATTTTTTCCCAAACCAGTAGTTCATTCCAAAGCCTGAAAAGTTCCTCAAAAATCAATACCTCTCAAGTTCAAATGAAAATATGAAATCCCTCAAACTCAAACACAGTCCAGAAATAAATTTGTAGCCCTGTAACCCATTTTCCAAACCAAATACCATAACCTGAAATCATGTGCAGATCAAATCTGCATTTCCCATGTCTGTAACCTCCTTATACCAAATCTGTAGCATGTTTTCAAAAAGTTCTAAAGTTCAAATACAAATTTCAATCCAGTTCTAAGCTCTGCATTTCCCATGTCTGTAAACATCCTTCAAAACTGCATGCCTGCAGTATGTTTTCAAAAAAAAGTCAAGCATTTGCAAGTTTTCAAAGTGCATGCAAGTGAATAATCTGGGTCAAGGAAAAAGTGTTCAGAGCAATTCCAGTTTCCTGTAGTTCAATTTCCAGGGAAACTTCAAAACTCTCTGCATTTTATAAAAAAAAAAGAGGTGCGTAAACTTTTAAATTAAAAGTTAAGCAGGAAAATTAAGTTTCTTTGAGATTCTATGGTGAAAATGCTCTGCATGTTTATATATATAAGTGTAGTGCTTTTATTTAATTGGTTGTCATCAAAAGTGTGCATGTCTGTGTTACATTTTTGCCCTGTTCTTGTTTCAAGATTATCAAGTTTAAACAAAATTTCATGCTGCACTTACTCTGATTACAGATAGGATTTGGTTATCAAGCACTAAATGTTTGTTTAAGCTAAGATTCAATATTAAAAATGAATTTAAGAAGAAATATTTAGCAACTCATCTGGGAAATAGGATTTAGCAAAAAATTCTCATAAACGTGATAAATCCAGTTACTTTAATTCATTGTTTCAAATTTATGATTTGAATCCATTTTAGAAGTTAGGATTTTTAAAATTAAAATTACAATTTTAAATAAAGGAATGAATGTGTTGGGATTTGTCTAGAAATGGGTTTTGGGGCAAGTTCCGGTGGTCAAGACATTTAGGGTGGTCGGCGTTTCTACTGGAGATGGAGGAAGGGTCGGAGTTGTTGGGAAAAATGGTGTGGAAGCTGGATGATCGCCGTAGTGACGGCGGTGAAGTGATTTGGGTTTTAACCCTAAATTCTGTTCGCCTGGGAAAAGAGGTCATTGCTACTTATCTGGGTGATCGAGTTCGGTAAGGGTTTGGAGGTGGGCTCGTGGACGAACGGAGATGGATTGGCCGTAGTTGCTCGTCGTGTAATGGTCAGGGGTGTTGGTTCGAGTGGGTTTTTTGCAATGGCAGTAGGATCAGTTTTAACTGAGTAACCCAATTTTTGATCGGGGGTTGGTGGCGATAGTTGGATGATCAGGAGCGGTTGTTGTATTGATTTCCGAGGTGCCGGCGATCGTCGTTGATGCCGGAAGTTCGCCAGTGTTGGGTGCAGGTGCACATGATGATTGGTGCACCATTGATTGCTTTGGGTTGTTTATTTATCTCGAGTAGGTGTCAGGGTATAAGGTAGATGACTCGGGGAAACTCGCGTGATTCTTGGTTGCGGCTCGGGTTGTTTCTGGGGTTTTTACAAGCCTGGTTAAACTGTAAAATAGTTTTTATAATTTAAGTCAAATTGTTTTTACAAAAAAGATGATGTACTTGTTTCTTTGTTCAAGTACTCATAGGTTGAACCAAAATTGAAATGTTTAACCAGATTTGTAATTTTTAATAAATTAAGTTTTAAACTTTAAATAATTAAGCTAAATTAATTTCTTGAAGTTCATTTCTTTGAATTGAGTTGTTTATATAAATGAATTTGTATGAATGGATTTAAATGTTTAAAGTTAAGACCTAAATGTTATTTTCAAAACTTATTTTTTTAAATATAAAAGGGAAATTATAAGGAAATGTTTTTTTAATTAGTTAATGAATAATGATTTATAAATTAACAATTAAAGTTTTAAGTAATTTACTAAATTGAAACTAAGGATTGTTAATTAATAATTAAATGTAAGTAATTGATGATTACTTTATATTTTAAACTAATTAATGAATTCAGTTAAGTAAAGTTTTCAAGGTTAATTAAAGATAATGTTTTATCTTAAGAGATAATTAAGTTTTTAATGAATAATAATTAATTAGTTAATTAAGAAAATTAAGTAATTAATTAATTTAATTAATTATTTAAAAGGGTTAATTAAGTAATTAATTAAGTATAATTATTAATTTAATTAACTAATAATTATGATGATTTAATTAATGACTAATTATTTTGTAATTATTTATTAATTAAGTAATTAAGGGTTAATTAAAATAGTAATTAAGGAATACTTAATAAAGTTTTATTAAGTAATAATTGGGTTGTCTTGATTAATAATTAAGAGGTTATTAATCTATAATGAAAGTTAATTAAGAATTAATTAACTATTATTAAAGGCTAATTAGTTGTAATTAAGGATGGATTAATTATACTTATGGATTAATTAATTTGTAATTAAGATGGTTAATTAATAATTAAGTTTTATTAATTAATTAATTCTAAAAGTAATTAGGAATTGATTACTTTGTATTAGACGATCGATTATTAATTAAGGTTTATTAATTAATAGTTGAAGGATAATTAACCTGTAATTAATGATTAATTTGGTTAAAGAGTAATTAAGGGATGAATTACTCGATTATGATATATGAGGTGATTGTGATCAAGTTAAGTTAATTAATTTGTTGATTAATTAAAGATAGTCACATGATAAATGATTAAGTATGCTTACTTAATGAGTTTGATAAGAGTAATTACTTAAGATAAGTAATTGATAAATAAACTACAGGAGGTAATTGAGATAAGGAAATTACATAGTGGGAAGTAATTTGAAATGGATAATTACTTGATAAAGTAATTAAGGATGCATTACTTGGTGTAATAAATCAAAGGATTTATAAATGTAATTAAAAGTAATTAAGAATAATTAATTACTGTTTATAATTATTAAAGTTAATTTAATTAATTTAAGCATGATTAATTAATGTAATTAATTAAGCAATAATGTGTTTAATTATAGTTAATTAATTAATGGAAGTAATTAATTAAGGTTCATTAATTAATATGATTAATGAAATAATTAAGGATTAATTACTTAAATAAGAGGTAATTAATCAAGGTTGATTAATTAATATGATGATTAATTAATTGGTTTAATTAATATTTATGTAAGCAAGATTTATTGTGATGAAGGTAAATAATTTAATTAATTTTAAATTAATTAAGAGATAAAGTAATTAATTTAATTCATTTTAAATTTATTATAAATGGTGTGATTTATAGATCATTGCTTATGGATGGCTGATTTATATTGAATGACTTAGTTGCTTGATATCTCTGATGAGATATGTGTGATATATATGGATGCTTTGGTTGCATTGAGATGATAGTATAAGTTATCTATTTGTGATGATAACATGAATTATCTGTTGTAAAGATAATTTAGATTATCTATTGTGATTTTGGGAATTATCTATCCGTGTATATAGATAGTTGAATTGAATTGTTTAACCTTAAACAACTTGGACCTAAAAGATACGTTTTGGATTTCGATGAGACTGGGATCGGGTTTCCATATTTGGATATCCGAAAACCACATCGATCCAAATTAACGATAGGTCATGAATCTCAAGTGAAGATGAAGATTCAGAGTGTAAGGGTTATTGTCGTTAACTCTGAGGGTGATTCCAAAATGAGTTTAACGAGATAATGCCTTCACTTTCGTTCGAACCCGGAACGAACTTGTATGGATTGAATGCTTTCAGAACATCGTCAGGTGGACGATGAGCATTCTAAATGATATGTTTACTAAAGGTAATCGTAGCCTCAAGCCTCATCAACCGGGAATGCCTAAAACAGGGGAGGTGCAGCAAGGTTAAGTGGGTCATTCCCAAGTAGGACGATATTTTCCTCTGTCTAGAGGTGCCTTTTTATTCGGCTTTGTGGGCGGTTGCTAGCTACAACCGCGGGGTTGTCTTGTTCGAAACTGTTCAGTAAGGAATGGTTTCGGCCTTGCATTGCAGGGGATTGGGAGTGATCCTCAGTACGGTGATCTTAGCCACGTACTGTGATGGGTGGTACCCCGGTAGCCCTGCCATTGTATGGAATCCAAAATCCAATAAGTGCCCTCGGATTTGATTATATTACCCACTTTTGTGGCTAGTAGCTGGAATTTAATAAATGTAACAATTTCGGCTATTTCATATTTATTTGAAAACCCTAGACCTATTATAATATCACTGAATTTCCTATCAAATGTCATGGTTAGCGTAAGGTAAAATCTTTTTCGTGTTTATGTGTGGGAAGTCTTACGTGATACCTTTTCTTTCAAAATTAAAATTAAGCAACTTTAATCGTTTACTCACACCAGACCCATGTCTGACCCGAAGTTTATTCTATTTTTCTTAAACTCTTAAGTACTCAAATTTTTACGAGTAGCCAGGGGATTCAGGTTGGCTTGACGAATTCTGGAGGAGCAATGGAGCAGGAGGCTTCTGCGTATAGATATATAGTATTCCAATGTGTGTTCTTTGAGTCGTTTGTCTTTGAGTTGTATTGAGCTTGTAATATCTAGACAGGTGTTTATAACTGTCTAGTATGTGTTGTTTTAGCTGTGTATCTCTGATGTATGGGATACTATGTAATGTATTACGTGATTAATATAATTTATTCGTTCCGCTGTTTAGATTCTGATGTTGTTTTTTTCTTTCTTCTCTGTCTTTTCTCTTTTCTATCCCTTTCTTTCTTAAAAATGATGCGACTTTCTGTGGTGTGAAAGTCAGGTCGTTTTAGTTGGTATCAAAGCATTAGATTGAGCGAGTACCTAGGCTCTGTAGTGGTGTCTTTCTTGAGAGAGCGTACTTGTAATTTATATATATATATATATATATATATATATATATTTCTACCTATCTGTTGGGTTTTTTGTTCGGACTTTCCAATATGAGTTATAAAGGTAGATAGAGTAGTGGTGTGTGTAACACGACTACCATTGGTTGAAGTTTGAATATTTGAGGTTGGAAGTGTATTTGTCGAGACCGTAGACCTAATACCGTCTCGAGTAATCTTTGTAGTTTGGTGTAAGGATTTCATTGATCTCTAAAGGAAACCTGTTAAGGTTCGGAGTTCATCTTTGAAGTGTAAGTTTGATCGCGCTCATGTGAGCGGATTTTTGAGAATTTGGATCGTCGGTTAGGCAGAAGCAAGTGATGGTATCTTGGCAACCTCAGGAAGTAGTAGCTGTGTGATGAGACGCGGTGACTATGGATGTCTCCGAAGATGTTTTCTTTCGGAGCAAGTTTAAGGAAGAGTGTCTGCTTCGGGGTTGTAGCTGAGTTCAGCAGGATGTATGTGTTTAGGTCCGAGTTTCTCAATGAGCTTTGGATAAGAAGTCTTTGACATCTGTGTTAGCGGTGCAGCTCAGGAGTATTCTGTGTTCCAGTAGGAAGATCTTTTTGTCTTTGCATTTCCTAGAGGTGGAATTCTGAAGCAGAAGTGAGAATCTATTTCTTCGATGGATTAGTTGGTCGAGGATAAGCTGTCCTGATTGGTGAAGAGAGAACGGTATCTTTACAAATTTAGGTTGGGTTGATCGCAAAAGTGACTTGTGATAGTAGGGTGATTATCTTAGATAATCTTTTGCTTGGGTTTATGGCATTTCTAGAGGATGTAGGAGTTTGGTGTTGTCGAAGATTTTCTGGATATATCTTCAGGAAAGTTAGAGATTTGCCCGCATTGGAGATTGAGTTTTGAATCGACTTGATGATAGGAGTGACACCGGTGATTCAGCTAGGTGGAAGGATGTATCCTAGGTTGATTGTTTGGTGAAGCAGCTCTGTATTTCTTGGAACTTCTATTGAACCTTATTTCCGAGATGTGTTGTCTAGTCTGTGCCTGTGTTCATTCAACGGCATTCTCATCTGCTCCAGATCAGAGTTGTGTAGCGGAATCAAGGTGGCTGCTGTTCTTGAGTAGAAGCAACTGGAAGTTATAGTGTTTGGATTAGAGAGTTTCTACTGAATTTTTTTTTAAGGATCCGAGGCAAGTTGGCGAGTGATTCTGTTCTGTCTTTTCCGAATGGAAGAAGTTGTTTTCTACTGTTGATAGTAAAGTTTGATTTTGATTTGGGTAGATCTTGTGAGGATCAGTTTGTTGAGATGATCTAGTTTGTTTGTAGAAGTATCAACGAAGGTTGAGCTGATCAGGAAGGATCTGTAGGCAATCCAGATCATCCGAAAAGTTTTGAGATTAAGAAACGGAAGAATTTGGGATTCGAAGTTGGAAACTTCGATGTTTTCTCTGGTAAAGGGGGCAATAAGATTTGGTGAGATTATGAGGTGAGCTCCGAGGTATATTGGATTCTTCTGAGTTTTTGTAGAGATCAGTGCTCTGGTTTGAAAATTTGAATTGCCAGTTTTGAAGACTGGAATTCAAAATATTTCATGTGTCTCTAAGGGAATACGTGTTTGGTCCATCACTGGTTTTGAGACCAGTAGTTCTGTAAAGGATTTAGTGGTTGATCAGACTTGTCTGTGGTCTGGTATCTTGTGCAGATTATAGATCTAGTTGAGTAGGAACTCAGTAGTTTAGCAGTATAGCTAGTTTGGATTTAGTAGAGCTAGTATCCCTGTGTCTGTACTTGGGAAACTGGAGATAATTTTAGGAAGTTTATCCGGATCTGTGTCGGGATAGCCAGTGTTATTTATTTGATTGAATTGGTTATTTGGATGAAATTGTTTGTTTGATTGATAGTGTATGGCGAATATGTATGTTTGAATTGGTTGAAATAAAATAAAACTTTGGATTATCTTTGTTTTAAATTTCGAGGACGAAATTCTTTTAAGGGGGGAGGAATGTAATATCCCGGAATTTCCAGGAATTTAAAAAGTGATAATCTCTTAATTTAAATTATTTGAAATTGATAAAATTGTTATTTTCAAAAATAAGTAACCAAGTAATAATGATATAATGTCTTAATTATGTTTTAAAATAAGAATAATTATTCTGTTTGTGTAAATAAATTCTAAATTGACTTATTATTTTCAAAGTTAATAAGTGTGCTTAAATATATATCTGTGTATTTAAATTGATTTTTAAAATAGGGTAAATTATTTATAAATAATAATGGGCTTATTTAAAATTGAAATTTATATTTATTTAAACTGATTTTAGATTTGGATTTTTAAATTGACTTTGAAAATGAATATAAATTTGAATTTAAGGGAATATACATACATCTTAAAATAAAATAATAATATAGTTTGGATTTAAAATATATAGATAATGTTTTAAGTTAAAAATAAGATTTTTTTATATTATTCATTTTATAGAAATTTATCTATAGAAATTTGGATTTGTATTTATTTAATAAGAATAAATACAAAGGCTTTTTGAAATAGCATTTTCAAATGAGTTTGCAATATTATGCATAATTTTATTTAAATTATAATTGGTTATATTTTATTTTCTTTTAAAGATTGTATTTATATAAATTTAGAAAACATTTATAAATTTATAAATATATTTGTTAATTAGGAATCTAATTAGAAAAGCATTTATAAATTAAAAAAACATATTAGTTAATTAGTAAATTAATTTAAAAAGCTTTTAAAATTCTTTTAGGATAAATATAAACAAATGTTGACAAGTGTTAAGTTATAAATCACTTTGATAACAAGTGTTGAACATTAAAATAAGCTAAAGACATGTGCCATTTTATTTGCATTTTCTTTTAATTTTAATAAAACTGAAAATTAGCCTATATAAAGCCTATCTTTTCTTCATTTTCTTTTTCTTTAAAATCTATGTTCATTCCTAAAAGAAAACTAGAATATCCATGCAATTTTCACTCTTCAAAGAAATCAGAAAATCATCAAAATCAAACCTGAAATCTCCTCAAATTCAAATCTGCAAAATTTGTTTCCTCGTAAATTTTTTCCCAAACCTGTAATTCATTCCAAAGCCTGAAAAGTTCCTCAAAAATCAATACCTCTCAAGTTCAAATGAAAATCTGAAATCCCTCAAACTCAAACACAATCCAGAAATAAATTTGTAGCCCTGTAACTCATTTTCCAAACCAAATAGCATAACCTGAAATCATGTGCATATCAAATCTGCATTTCCCATGTCTGCAACCTCCTTATGCCAAATCTACAGCATGTTTTTAAAAAGTTCTAAAGTTCAAATACAAATTTCAATCCAGTTCTAAACTTTGCATTTCCCATGTCTGTAAACATCCTTCAAAACTGCATGCCTGCAGTATGTTTTAAAAAAAATTCAAGCATTTGCAAGTTTTCAAAGCAAAAGTGTTCAGAGCAATTCCAGTTTCCAGGAAAGCAAGGAAGCCTGTAGTTCAGTTTCCAGGGAAACTTCAAAACTCTCTGCATTTTATAAAAAAAAGAGGTGAGTAAACTTTTTAATTAAAAGTTAAGTATACAAATTAAGTTGCTTTGAGATTCTATGGTGAAAATGCTCTGCATGTTTATATATATATATAAGTGTGGTGCTTTTATTTAATTGGTTGTGATCAAAAGTGTGCATCTCTATGTTACATTTTTCCCCATTCTTGTTTCAAGATTATCAAGTTTAAACAAAATTTCATGCTGCACTTACTCTGATTACAGATAGGATTTGGTTACAAGCATTAAATGTTCGTTTAAGGTAAGATTCAATATTAAAAATGAATTTAAGAAGAAATATTTAGCAACTCATCTGGGAAGTAGGATTCAGCAAAAAAATTCTTATAAACATGATAAATCCAGTTACTTTAATTCACTGTTTCAAATTTATGATTTGAATCCATTTTAGAAGTTAGGATTTTTAAAATTAAAATTACAATTTTAAATAAAGGAATGAATGTGAATTTGGGATTTGTTTGGAAATGGGTTTTTGGGCAAGTTCTGGTTGTCAGGACATTTAGGGTGGTCGGCGTTTCTACTGGAGATGGAGGAAGGGTCAGAGTTGTTGGGAAGAATGGTGTGGACGCTAGATCATCCCCGTAGTGACGGCGGTGAAGTGATTTGGGTTTTAACCCTAAATTCTGTTGGCCTGGGAAAAGAGGTTATTGCCACTTATCTGGGTGATCGAGTTCAGTAAGGGTTTGGAGGTGGGCTCATGGACGAACGGAGATGGATTGGCCGAAGTTGCTCGTCGTCTGATGGTCAGGGGTGTTGGTTCGAGTGGGTTTTTGGCCATGGCAGTTGGATCAGTTTTAACCGAGTAACCCAATTTTTGATCGGGGGTTGGTGGCGATAATTGGATGATCAGGAGCGGTTGCTGTATTGATTTTCGAGGTGTCGGCGATCGTCGTTGATGCCGGAAGTTCACCAGTGTTGGGTGTAGGTGCACATGGTGATCGGTGCACCATTGATTGCTTTGGGTTGTTTTTTTATCTCGAGTAGGTGTCGGGGTATAAGTTAGATGACTCGGGGAAACTCACGTGATTCTTGGTTGTGGCTCGAGTTGTTTCTAGGGTTTTTACAAGCCTGGTTAAACTGTTAAGTTTAACAGTTTTAAGTATTTAATTAAAACAGTTTTTATAATTTAAGTCAAATTTTTTAAAAAAAAAGATAATGTACTTGTTTCTTTGTTCAAGTACTCATGGGTTGAACCAAAATTGAAATGTTTAACCAGATTTTTAAATTATAATAAATTAAGTTTTAAACTTTAAATAATTAAGCTAAATTAATTTCTTGAAATTCATTTCTTTGAATTGAATTGTTTATATAAATGAATTTATATGAATGGATTTAAATGTTTTAAGTTAAAACCTAAATGTTATTTTCAAAACTTATTTTTTTTAAATATAAAAGGGAAATTATAAGGGAATGTTTTTTTAATTAGTTAATGAATAATGATTTATAAATTAACAATTAAAGTTTTAAGTAATTTACTAAATTGAAACTAAGGATTGTTAATTAATAATTAAATGTAAGTAATTGATGATTACTTTATATTTTAAACTAATTAATGAATTCAGTTAAGTAAAGTTTTCAAGGTTAATTAAAGATAATATTTTATCTTAAGAGATAATTAAGTTTTTAATGAATAATAATTAATTAGTTAATTAAGAAAATTAAGTAATTAATTAATTTAATTAATTATTTAAAAGGGTTAATTAAGTAATTAATTAAGTATTATTATTAATTTAATTAAATAATAATTATGATGATTTAATTAATGACTAATTATTTTGTAATTATTTATTAATTAAGTAATTAAGGGTTAATTAAAATAATAATTAAGGAATACTTAGTAAAGTTTTATTAAGTAATAATTGGGTTTTCTTGATTAATAATTAAGAGGTTATTAGTCTATAATGAAAGTTAATTAAGAATTAATTAACTATTATTAAAGGTTAATTAATTGTGATTAAGGATGGACTAATTATAATTATGGATTAATTAATTTGTAATTAAGGTGGTTAATTAGTAATTAAGTTTTATTAATTAATTAATTATAAAAGTAATTAGGAATTGATTAATTTGTATTAAAGGATTGATTAATAATTAAGGTTTATTAATTAATAGTTGAAGGATAATTAATCTGTAATTAATGATTAATTTGGTTAAAGAGTAATTAAGGGATGAATTACTCGATTATGATTTATAAGGTGATTGTGATCAAGCTAAGTTAATTAATTTGTTAATTAATTAAAGATAGTCACGTGATAAATGATTAAGTATGCTTACTTAATGAGTTTGACAAGAGTAATTACTTAAGATAAGTAATTGATAAATAAATTACAGGAGGTAATTGAGATAAGGAAATTACTTAGTGGGAAGTAATTTTAAATGGATAATTACTTGATATAGTAATTAAGGATGTATTACTTGGATTAGTAAATCAAAGGATTTATAAATGTAATTAAAAGTAATTAAGAATAATTAATTACTGTTTATAATTATTAAAGTTAATTTAATTAATTAAGCGTGATTAATTAATGTAATTAATTAAGCAATAATGTAATTAATTATAGTTAATTAATTAGTGGAAGTAATTAATTAAGGTTCATTAATTAATATGATTAATGAGAATAATTAAGGATTAATTACTTAAATAAGAGGTAATTAATCAAGGTTGATTAATTAATATGATGATTAATTAATTGGTTTAATTAATATTTATGTAAGCAAGATTTATTGTGATGAAGGTAAATAATTTAATTAATTTTAAATTAATTAAGAGATAAAGTAATTAATTTAATTCATTTTAAATTTATTATAAATAGTGTGATTTATAGATCATTGCTTATGGATGGCTGATTTATATTGAATGACTTAGTTGCTTGATATCTCTGATGAGATATGTGTGATATATATGGATGCTTTGGTTGCATTGAGATGATAGTATAAGTTATCTGTTTATGATGATAACATGAATTATCTGTTGTAAAGATAATGTAGATTATCTATTGTGATATTGTGAATTATCTATCTGTATGTGTATAGATAGCTGAGTTGAATTGTTTAACCTTAAAGAACTTGGACCTAAAAGATACGTTTTGGATTTCGATGAGACCGGGATCGGGTTTCCATATTTGGATATCTAAAAACCACATCGATCCAAATTAACGATAGCTCGTGAATCTCAAGTGAAGATGAAGATTCAGAGTGCAAGGGTTATTGTCGTTAACTCTGAGGGTGTTTCCAAAATGAGTGTAACGAGATAATGCCTTCGGTTTCGTTCGAACCCAGAACGAACTTGTATGGAATGAATGCTTTCAGAACATCGTCAGATGGACGATGAGCATTCTAAGTGATGTTTTCACTAAAGGTAATCGTAGCCTCAAGCCTCATCAACCGAGAATGACTAAAACAGGAGAGGTGCAGCAAGGTTAAGTGGGTCATGCCCAAGTAGGACAAGATTTTCCCCTGTCTAGAGGTCCCTTTTTATTCGGCTTTATGGGAGGTTGCTAGCTACAACCGTGGGGTTATCTTGTTCGAAACTGTTCAGTAAAGAATGGTTCCGGCCTTATGTTGCAGGGGATTGGGAGTGATCCTCGGTACGGTGATCTAGGCCATGTACTGTGACGGGCGGTACCCTGGTAGCCCTGCAATTGTATGGAATCCAAAATCCAATAAGTGCCCTCGGATTTGATTGTATTACCCCACTTTTGTGGCTAGTAGATGGAATTTAATAAATGTAACAATTTCGGCTATTTCATATTTATTTGAAAACCCTAGACCTATTATAATATCACTGAATTTCCTATCAAATATTTTGGTTAGCGTAAGGTAAAAACTTTTTCATGTTTATGTGTAGGAAGTCTTAGTGATACCTTTTCTTTCAAAAGGTTTTTAAAATTAAGCAACTTTAACCGTTTACTCACACCAGACCTATGTCTGAGCCGGAGTTTATTCTGTTTTTCTTAAACTCTTGGGTACTCAAATTATTTCGAGTAGCCAGGGGATTCAGGTTGGCTTGACGAATTCTAGAGAAGCAATGGAGTAGGAGGCTTCTGCGTATAGATATATAGTATTCCGCTGTGTGTTCTCTGATTCGTTTGTCTTTGAGTTGTATTGAGCTTGTAATATCTAGACAGGTGTTTATAACTGTCTAGTATGTGTTGTTTTAGCTGTGTATCTTTGATGTATATGATACTATGTAATGTATTATGTGATTAATATAATTTATTCCCGCTATTTAGATTCTGATGTTGTTTCTTTCTTTCTTCTCCGTCTTTTCTCTTTTCTATCCCTTTCTTTCTTAAAAATGATGCATCTTTATGTGGTGAGAAAGTCGGGTCGTTGCAGGAATGACCTCACTTGGCCCGGCATGGCTCCTGTTTTAGCCACATGAAGATGACTCACGGGTGTCAGAGACATGTAAATAGCTCATACAGAATAATTTTCTAAACCATCCTACTTCATTTCTGGAAACTCCACCACATACATAGTTGTTAAAGTGGTTTTCGGTATTGGCAAAGAGTATGACAATATCCGATCATGGTCTCTTTAACAACCAAACGCTTATTTCGCACCGGATGGTTCTTTTATGTTTTAAAAAGTCAATTCAAAATTTATATCAAAATATCATATTCAGTTTCAAATCATACATCTTTTGAAACCATGTTCACTTTCATACTATATTCACTTTCAAAAACATATTCACTTCCAAATCATATTCACTTCCAAATCATATACACTTTCGAATCATTTTCACTTTGAAATCTTCGATAAGTTATGTTAATTAATTCTTCACTTCAGAATCATCACTCAAATACATCATTTCATAAAAAGTATCAATTCCAAATTCCAACTTAGGTTGTATCATCATTAAGGATTTAAATACAAATACTTCAACTTTACACAGTCCGAAATTTTAGAAAATAGTTTAGGTAATTATAAATAGTTTACATAGATTTGAAATAGCTTAAATAATAAAAATAATTTAAATAGATGTCAATTTAATTTAATTAGTTTAAAAATGATTTAAATAGATTGAATATATATCAATTAGATTTAGATTATATTAAGTAGATTTTAAATAGATTAAATAGATATTAAAATAGATTTAAATTATACTAAATAGGTTTAAAAATAGATTAAATAAATTTAATTAGTTTAAAATAGGTAAAATAGTCAACTTGGATTAATAGGTTGAACTAGATTGATATAAATTAAAATAGTTTTAAATTGATTAAAATAGTTTAATTAGACTTTAAAGTTATCTCCAAACCTTTTCAGTAACTCAATTCCAGTAAATTCATTTATATTTGACACTTCAAACTAAATTCAAATTTAAATACTTTGAACAATTTATTAAGGCATTAACACTTGGATTATCGAAAATACTTCAGCTTATATAAATCAATTTCTTTTTCAAAATACTAGTTAACTGAATTCAAAATTTCAAAGGTTCAAAAATCATTTAATTTAACCAATCCGGTGTCCGTATATAATTCTCTACCCTAGGGTCATGTGATATGAATATTTATCATTTCAATCTGCAATTTACAATTTTACGGTTATATATCATTTCAAACCGCAATCCTGAATTAATTAAAGTCCATACAATCGCTCGAGTCTATCGTTTCAATACATAACGATTTTTCCCTAATCTATAGATCGTTTAGGTATATATCATTTCAACCCATAAGGAACTTGTAGTGTTATAACAATATAAAATACAACATCTAGTCATCCAATGCCAAAAATCAAACATCCATCACAATCATCATCCGATTCAACCAATAAACATTAATAGATAACAAATAGTCGATAACGGGTATTAAATTGACAATTTAAATTCAATATTAAATTAAACAATGATTAATGCAGTAAAAGTCAAATTTAACTAGAATGACAGTTTGAATATACCAAACATCAATCAATAAAATTCTAATTATATCATAAATTAAGTTTAACTAACATAAGATAGTTTAGTAATTGTGAGTGGGTCAAAACACTCACCTTTGATTTTAAATTGATTTAAAATCTAAGCCCAAAATTTAATAGTCTCAGAATTCGTCCAAACCAATGTCAAAATGTCTGGAATTTTGATACGATCCCAATGGAATTAACCGCACGTGAATTGGAGTTCGTATGTAGAAGTTATGTGAGTTAGAACATTTGAAAGATAAAATTTAAATAAAAAACAAATCATATACGTACACATCATCACAAAATCATCCCTGCTATTCAAAAAAGAGAAACCTATACTAATGCACTCCACTCGCTGCTCTCCACAATAGGGTACCCTTGATTCGTCGATCGGACGAAGTTGATCAACACGTGATTGAACGGCCATGGATAATTCGTTAAATTCTGGCCACACCGAAATCCAAATTGAAAAAATAACTGCAGATTTGGGTTGCGCTCGTCGAGAGCTTTGAATTGATATATAATTTGATATGGATTGGAGGAGTTTGATTTTTGATTTGATTTTGGTTTACAATTGGATTTGGAACTGGTTTTGGTTTGTCTGCCATTAAAAAGAGAAGCAGATGGAATTTGTACATACAGACAAATGAAATAAGGAATAGCTAGGGTTTATAACAAGCTATATATAGGTAGATTAGAAATGGAACTGGATGGGCTAGATTGATTTGAAAGTTGAACGATAAACGACCCGAAAACCCCATTTCATTCCCGAAACGAAAGTAGGTCATCCCACATATCTAAATAGATGTTTTCAATAATTTTAGACTCAATGGAATAGGTTTCAAATCCTAATTCCATCGTAGAAGAAGTTAGCTTAAAATCAAATTATTTCAAATTGATTTTCAATTCATTTTAATTAAATTGAATTCTAGGCGTTCCGAGTCCGTACGATCAAACGACAAGTCCGACCGCTACGAAACTTGAACCTTACAATAATTTACCGTCACGGATTTGATGAAAAAAGTTTCATCAAAATCCGAGATAGTGGCTAAAATGGCTATTTTTATCTTAATTAAATAAATTAATGTTAATTGATTAATCACTTTTTTAATTTCGAAATTTATAACTAACCATTTTTATCATTTTCGATTACTTGGATATTTAAATAGTTTAAAACAAATTTACATGTCCATCCAAGGTTAATTATTTTCCTAAATACACTGTTCGATTTCAATTGTAAATAAATCCGGTTAATTAAAATTTAGTTCCAACAAGTTGATTTAATTTGATTTCAATCTCTATATTCAATCAATTATTACTCTAACAACATAGGTAACATCTGTTTATATCTTATTTCACTAATATGTTATAATTTCCACCTATTATTTGTATTAACTACTATATTTCGATTATACTAAATTTCGTCAATTTCACATATTAATTATAATCCAAAATCCCAATTTATTTATTTATCTTGATTTCACTCATTTATTGAATCAATTGTTGTACTGTAAATATAATTAACATTTGTATTCCTTTTGTTACATTCACAATTTATAGTTATTGTCTTAACTCACATTAATGTAACATTTAATTTCATTTAAATATATTTGATTTCTAATTTAATTTAATAGACTAAATAAATAGGTAACATATAATAGTTTGCCACCTATAACTTTTAGCCATATTAATAAGTTATTATTTACAATCAAATGTTATAATTACTTGCTTAACACTGATTTTATTCAATTACCATTAATTATATATTATTTCACAAATTAATTCAATATTTACATTTGTTTTCCTATATTCACTTTATAACGAAGTATATCCTTCAAATCATTCCAATTGATTGGAATTTCATTCAAATTGTTAATGATTAACTTAAATTAATATTGTTACATTTTATTTTAGTTATTATTTCATTAGTATATTACAAATTTTTATTTCTCCCAATATTGAATCATTAAAAATCTTATTAAATTAACAATTTTAATTATCGAAAATTACGGGTCTTTACAATGCCCCTTTATTATAGCACTTGAAGCAGACAACCCTAGACTTTCATTTCTTCGCGGCCCCACCCCTCTGAGCACCCTTTTTATAAAAGAACTTCCTTTTTCGACTCTGCCCTACCTAGACCTCCTTCGCATTATTCTTCTCTAAAAAGCAAGCATCTCTTCGTGTCTCAGAGCCATTTCCACCACAACGTTACAAGGGTCTTTGATATGAGGTAATGTAGCTCTTGCCAACTCAGGCTTCAACCCCTTGATAAACTTCTCATTCCTCTTCCTCATGGTATCCACAGTAGCATAACCATGCCTAGCCAACTCCTCAAATCTTTTAGAATACTGCAACACAGACATCTCTGCCTGCTCTAACTGAGCAAACTTTCTTAGTAAAGCAGCCTTTCGCAGATATGAATCTCTCCTGGAACCTCCTCCTAAATTCAGGCGATGTCATCGTCTCTTCATCCACTCCAGCCATCACATTATTCTTCCATAATAAAGCTGCTACTTGTAGTTGTCTCATAGCTAGCCTTCTTTTCTGGTCATCATTGAGCACTAAGTCTGTAAAGATTCGCTCACAATGCCGCAACCAGCTCTCCACCTCAATATCCTCGATTCCAATAAATGACTTCCCTCCAAGCCTAACATTGTCTCTACTCAAGATAACATAATTGCTGACCACTGGAGTTCCTGAACTCCTACTCCAGCATTTCATCTAACCACACCAGCAGAAATTCCAACTTGCAACATATTCATGAAAAACTGATACATAGCTCCCATATCCACTTGTGGGACACCGGCACCAACATATCCTGCTTATGCCTGACCTTGGTTCCTTCTAGCATTCGGTCTGGCATTTCCATTTGTGGTGGTGCTTCGTCTAAGATTCACTTTTCCACTTTTAGCATCCATATATGTATTCAAGCCTCCCGAGATAAGAAGATAGCCTAAGAGAGATAAGAGAATAGAGATATAGCGTATACTTATATATAACAAATACAAGTATGTTACTATAGCATTACCCCAAACCCCAATCTTATATCTAATTCCCTAAGATTATATTTCGAAAATCATTTTAGTTTGAATTTTTTCATAAACCTATGCTCTGATACCATGTTGTAACATCCCTTATCTGAAGGCCCGAAGCTAAGTGCTACAGATGTTGTAATTATCCATAGTATTAACTTGCGTTTTAGTCTTACCTATGATAATGCCGACATGTTATTATAGCATTATCATTTTAGTCTTACCTATGATAAAGCCCAACACATTTGAATTTTGGACTCAATTGGCTGGGTCTAATAGCTAATGTATAGGACATGACCCTGTACCAGTCTCATCTGGTATACAAATATCTGAGTCATTTTACTTAGGGTCATCTATCCATAAATTTTCCATATAAACCTTTTCTTCTCAGATTGATTTAAACCTTTAAATCATACTTTAAAACAAGAGAAATATACTCTCTATGCTTTACTCAAAATCTTCTTTCCTTATTGTCACGATCCATTTTTTGACACCCAAAAATTGACATCAATACGTCCACTGTATCAAATGCAGAACAATCGAGTGCTGGAAAATCAATCCATAAAGGAAAGAAAAAGGAGGTAGAAGAAGAGAAAAACACAACAACATCAGAATCTCATAAACGCAGCGGATCAATATATAATAGATAAATAACCGATCTTTACACAAAAAGGACTATGTCTGTTTTATACATTACATCATCATAGTACAACACAATCAACAGCAAAATACTGGACAGTTATATTAACTTGTCCCCCCAAAGTTGACTACACAACATACCAAACACAACGCAAATAAGACGATACGTGTGATATGTCTCGCCATCCAGCACATCCCCTGAGCTCTATAGCAGTCCATCCAGAATCTGTACTCTATAATACTCGGTCTGACCCGAGCATTATAGTGAAATAATACCCGAGTTAATCTGGAGAACTTGAGTGAGAAAACACACTCAATTGGTTCATTAAAGTTTTCAAAATCCTTTAAAAATCAAAGGTATCTCGTAAGACCACGCCATAAATAAACATGTCGGGTTTTTACCTTATGATAACCAAAATATTTCTTATCAAATCCTCTGATATTATAGTAGTCTCTATATACAAATACTTATTCAAATAGCTAAAATTGTTACATTCATTAAATTCCAGCATAATAAGTACACAAACAAGTCCGAAGGCGCTTATTGGAGATTGGGTTTCATCAATGGCAGGGCTACTGGGGTACCGTCCGTCATAGTACCTGGTCTAGATCAAAGTATCGAGGATCCACCTTGATCCCCTGTAACACAAGACAAGAGCTACCCCTTACTGGATAGTCGGAATAAGATCACCTCGCGGTTGGGATCAGCAACCATTCACACAGCCGAATAAAAAGGGACATCAAGACAGGGATGACCTTACCCTAATTGGTTGCTAGCCACTTAGCCTTGCCGCACCTTCCCTGTTTTAGCCATTCCCGGTTGATGAGGCTCGTGGCTATGCGTTACCTTTTTAGCACACATATACTTAGAATGCTCATCGTCCTTCTGACGATGTTCTGATAGCATTCATCCATACAAGTCTGTTCCAGGTCCGAACGGAACCGAAGGCACTATTCCTGCTACATCCATTTTGGAATCACCCTCGGGATTAGTAGCGATTAGCCCTTGCACTTCACTTCTCCATCTTTGACTCCAAGCTCTTGTCTTCCTCACTAAAATGTTCAAACCGGCTCAAAGTGGTTTTCGAGAAATTAATCCCGATCTCGGTCTCTTTGAAACGATCTGCGCAATGGTCAATATTGATAGTCGGTTATTTATAACATCCACAAACAACCATGAAGCCTTAATAATTTTCCAATTTATTTATTTTAAAAAATATCTTCACAAGATATTTTTCTACACTTCAACCCTTTGAAAATAGTTTCAAATCACTTTTTCTCTCACGGAATAAATTTCCACCCAATTTGTTTTATTTCCACTGAAAATCACCAAGTCATAATACTTTAAAAAAAATTAAATAATTTAAATCACTTTATACAAAAATATATACTTTAAAACATTTAAAATAAAAAATACTTAAAACACTTTATTTAAAATACTGGTTATGAAATTTTATAATAATTTCTCATGTAAAACTTAAGCCAAACTAATTTTGGAATAAACTATTAGATAGAGTATAAATATTTAATAAACATCTTTTAAATCAAATACTAGTTAAACTTTTAAAATACTTCTATAATTAACTTAATATGTACTTAAATGTTAAAATGATTAAATAAAAATTTCCCTAAATGTTTTTTTTAAATAACTTTAAATTCCAGCTTATATATAAAAAAAATCTCCTTTTAAAATATACTTGGTCTTACAGGGAAATACAATTCCATTTCAGTGTAACTCATAAAATCCTTTATAAATCCTGCACGATTTATCCCAATTTAATTTACGTCCCAATCCCGTAAAGTATTTTCAACACTTTAAAAATAAAACTACTTTTTATTTTTAAAACACATTTCCATCCACCTATAATTACATCCAAAAATATATACTTAAATTATTTACATTAAGGCTACTAAAATTACTTAAATAAAAATAATAATTAAGAAATTTATGAGAGTTTCTGAGTAAAACTTAAACCAAAATTTCCTTTTAAAATAAAGTGATTATATCAAATATTTATGTTAAAATTCTTTTTTAAATCATAATACTAATTTACCTTTAAAAATAATTAACTGCCATAATTAACTTAAATAATTATTTGCTTTTCTCTTAAAAATAATTAAAATAATAAATTTTCTGAAACATTCTAAAAAAACATTTTTAAACTTCTGGTTTATACTTTAAAATCTTTTCTTTGAAAATATACTTATTTTTCCAGGAAAAATGTACTTTCCAACTTTAAAAATAAAATCACCTTTTGTTTTTAAAATGAATTGCACCTTTTCTTATAAATTCCACCAGAATCTATACTTCCTAATTTATCCACTGATAAATATTCCACTTCATTTATAAACCGGCTTACAAATTTCCATTTCTCATTTTCCTTTAAATCACAGTTTCCAAAACACTAAGTCGATTTCAAATCGATTTCCTGGTTTTAAATTCCCTTTAAAATTTATTACTCGATTTATCCAATTCCCAATTATTATTTGCTTAAGAATTTTCTTTTCATTTCCTTTAAAATCCAAACTTTATATATTTTTCTTTCCATTTCTCAAAATACCAAATATATATTTAGCCAAGCATTCAATAATTTCAATACCCAATATAATCAATATAACCTATCACAGATCGTCAAATAAATCATATCGATGTATATAAAATAAATTCAATGGCTAGAGGAATCTAGTTGGAACCCTCCAATCTGTTTCCCTGCATCCATAGATGTTAGCACAATATAAAATACCAATCTCACTTCGAGGGGGATATCGCGGTATAAAAGGTCATCCGCTATTAAGTGGGGCACAAAGGGTCTCATCCGCTATATAATGCGGGAAATCAATCACTCCAATATATATATATATATATAACATATCACGTCCAAGTTGATAATAAATTATCATTTCAAGCAACAACCAATAATTTAAATTTAACTATTTAAATTTAAAGGGTAATCCAAATGAGTGAGATTAACTCACCTTTGATTTTTGTTTGCAATCCACTCCAAACTCGTCTTGATTTCCTAATGACTTTAGACCTTGTATAACATTTACACGGTTTTATTAATATTCAAAGTAACCCAAAAATCAATTTCCATTTAATAAGTTAATTTAACTAATACTTTGGTTTCAAATTAATTTCCTATAATAAATAAGTTTTGTAACAAAAATAATCGAATAAGTTTATTAAACAAATTTATCACCACACTACGATATTTAAAATAAAATGGTATGTTTAAAATGTGCATGTGCGTATTTATTGTTATTTTTATTTTTGAAAACACATATACTTGTAAAAATAACTGCATATATTTAAAAATCCAAACTTTTATATAAATCCTATCTTTTCAAACCTTATCTATATACATATCTACTAATTTACCTATATATAAATATTCTGTTTTTAACTGTATATACATATATATTCCATTAAATTAAAATAGAATGGTTTTGTATATTTCTGTAAAATATTTATAAGATTGAATTTTTAAATAAGGTAACCAATTTTTATTTTTTTTATTTTTATTAACTACAGAAGTCAAAATATTACTTAGACAGAAAACTAACCCAGCTAGCAAGACAAACCCACATCTCCTGCATGAGAGTGCAACCCACAGCCAAGCTATCAACCTCCCGAATTCCGCCACTGACGCATGTCTATGACGTCACCACTACTGCTCGCGTTCTTCACTAAGGCGCCGCCGAAGAAGAAATGCAGGAAACCCCAAAGTCGCTGCTATAGATGATCTTCGGTCCTTCGACACCCCACGCATAATTCTTCCTCGATTACAACGATTTCCCAGAACCGCCCATTGTCGCCTCGCCCACATGCTCACCAACCCACTTCATGATTTCCAAACGACAGATAACGTCGCGAGCTATATTCCCTTATCGCGATTTCGATTGTGCCACAATCTTTGAATGCCGCTCGATTTCGATTTCCTTAGGATAAATTGGAGAAGAGGGGATAGGGTCTTGTTTAAACTGAAGAGAGGAGGGAGGCATTAGTTCTTATAAAAGTAAGGAAAGGAAGGATCCTCGTTCGACCATTAAAAAAATTGACCGACTAGGGATTTCGAAATTGAAATAGAAATAGAAGGGGGAAAGACATTACTATGTATTAGTTTTGTTTGGCATTATATTTTTTTAGAGAAGATTCGTGTATGGACAGATGGCATGAACCAGAAGACAAGTGGCAAAGATATGAAAAGATAAAGTTCTGATGTGAATGCCCTTGACCAGTCCAAATATATATATATACACACACATACATACATATACATACATACATACATATATATATATATATATTTGAATCGTCACGTAATCGTGACTTAAAATTTTGATTTCCTACCGAGGTGTCCCGCTAGGCATTTATAAGGTTATACCCCTATTTCGGACACAATGGAAAAGGTTTTGAGTCCTAATTCGATCGTATGGAGAAGATAGCTTTTTGGACTCAGTTATTATATTGAATTTTCGATATAAATTTCAGCGCGTTTACCTATCGTACGATCACATGACAATTCCAAACACTATGAAATTTGAAATCCAATAATAATACACTATTACGGATCCAATGGAATTGCTTTCATCGAATTTCGAGACTATGCCTCGGAAGGCTATTTTTAAATGTCAATTTAAACGATATAATTTTAAAACTGAACTAACAATCATCAAATTCAATTTTAGAAGTTCTATTATCTTTAGTATTGTTAGTAAAAAAATTATAGACCTTTAGACTACTTTTATCATGCTTAAAAACCAAGATTCAATATTTTATCCAAATTCCAATGATTAAATTCAATAACTTAATTATCCAATAAATATTAATATTTGAAATTCAAGTTAAAAATTAACTCTTAAATATTTAAAATCAATTAAAATATTCCAATTTCAAATGTCCAAAATTCCAGGTTTTCACATTCCTCCCCCTTAAAAGAATTTCGTCCCCGAAATTACTGGTTAAGAAGAATGATCCATAACTTGTTAGCTATTTCCCCAATCCAAATAGTTTTGGACAACCTTCCCAAACAATCTTTTTATTAAGACACGCTAACCCTCTTTCTAACTTTCCAAACTCATTCATAGGTTTCAAACAAAATTATTTACTAAACCATTCAAATTATAGTTAAACCAAAATTTAAACTATTAAAAAATTTCTCAACATTTTTCTAACTCCTTAAATTTTTGAAAAATTTCGCCAGCATCTCCCTTACGCGGCTGGCTCGGAACAATTACCAAATGCATCTACGGGACCCCAATTTCAAAAGAAACAAAAAGCCAAGTGGCTAGATCAGAAAATCATCAAATTTCATACGCCAATTTTAAATACATACCTTTTGTCGGGCAATTCATATTTATCTTCTGAAATCAAAGATACTAATTTCCTTTCCTTTTAAATACTGTATATCTTATTTAGCAATAATATCCAATCATAGAATTCAAAATCATTCTATTCATTTCTTTACCAAAATTTTCAATATCAATTCCATTCAAGTCCGTACGATGTACATATATCATCCGTACGCAATATCAAATTTGATTGCTCACTCGATCACACAATTTCTCTTCCAAACTAGTATCGTTCACCCGACTCTCTAGTGCGGACTCAAATCTGGTTTCCTAATCAGAAACTGTCATTCTCCTTGCATAGCCATATACTATAATAGAGAATTTCCAGAATCAATCAAAAGTCCACATCCGAGGTTCGCTGTCGAAAATTGAGTGAAAAATCCCAACTCGGATCGATATAACCATCTCGAAATTCTGTGCTCGAATCTTGATCAAATCGTTATGCGAATAGAATAATATACGTACATCTTACGTATTTATCTTCATTGATTATTTGCTACATCAATTCTCTTCTCATTCACATTTACTTTGATTCCCATTCACTTATCCACGATTTTCCGTTATACCCAACATTTATTAATTCTTCATTCACACATTAACTTAGTATATTTCTAATACAACTTCACTTAAGAATTTACCACTCATTTCTTTAGGTCCAATATAAGTATTTTATACAAATCCTTATATTTATTTTCACTTTACCATTTAAGCTTTTATATCTATTTTCATTTACCTTAAATTTTCATCCATTTTGAATTCAATTTGTTTTCCAATTTTGAAAATTGAATTCTATTTACCTTATCCCGAACCATATTCAATTAATCATTTCTTTAATTAGTTCCACTACTAATTTATTTTAAATCTCAATGGATTTTATTCCAAGTCTTTAATTATTTTTAGTCCAACTTATCTAATTTCCCATTTCACTTTATTCAATCCAATTCAAATTGGATTTCAATATTTAGTTTCAATTTCATTTACTTACAAATATAAATTCATTTGTCCATACACAAATTTATTTCCAACTTAAATTTTTTTATTTCAATGGCCATTCCATTCAGTCTACTTAGACTTTTCCCAAAAATTCACTTTCACTTAACTTAATTCAGTTAAATTCCAATTCAATTCAAAAAAATTCAACTTCTATAAGTTATTCAACTTATCTCTATTCCATTCACTGATCTCCTTAGATTTACTTCATTTAACTGGCTCACTTTTCTAACTTATCTCGTTTTCACATTTATTTTGATTTAACTCTTCTTCAAGTTCAATTTTATTCTAACATATTCAAAATTTTATAAGTTATCAAACCCATTTGAATTTCCATAAACCTTTTTAATTAAGATTCTGGAGTCCTTTTAAACAATTACTCAACATTTCAAAATTATTTTTGAAATCAATTATATACATAATTCATTTGCATATCACATTATCATATAAATTTTAAAACCAAACCCAAGTTTACAAACAACTCTAATTTAAAACATTTTGGTAGAAATTCCTCTCTTGGAAACTCGAAAATGAACATTGATGATGCTGCAGTCATCGCCGAAGTTATTTTCAAGCGACCGAAGTGAATTCAGTGCTTAAAAACCCTTTCCAAATATTTTTAAATTCCAAATCTCACCAGATTTCAAATCCTATTCAAAAATATTTCTGAAATAATATCACTATTATTTCTCTAAAACCTTTGAAAATCATTTTCAACTTAAGGAATTTAATTTCCAAAATTTCGAATTCTAAATCCTTTTAAATCCTTATTCAAATATCACTATGGAATTTTATTCTATTGTAAATCACATTTACAATTCACATTTACAAATCCCATTTTGTTATATAAATTTATTCCTTAACCTTTGATTACAATTTTAATTCCTAGTTCAATTTCCACATAATAGTGATAACAATTTAATATTATCACTTCCTAACAACTATGCAATCAAATATACTATAATAATTTACGGAAAATTAATTCTTTTATATACAAATATAATTTGGGTAAAATTATTTCATTTACCCTATTTTAAAACAATACCGTGTCGAATTGTTCTATTCAAGTGTTAAGAGATCCCTATCAATAACATTAATTACTCGTATAGACCAGCATCCATAAACTATTCAACAAACCAATCAACACAGTGTAAAACAATTTTATATTCACTAACAAATATGCGCTCATATCTATTACTACACTCATACTCATTCAAGAGTACCACTGACTCTATTTCCAATGAGTATCCCCACCAAGGCCAAGGTTTTTGCTTAACCTTTAGCCCTGATACCAAATGTCACGACCCGATTTTTCAACGCCCGAAAATCGACATCAATACGTCCACTGTATCAAATGCCGAACAATCGAGTGCCAGAAAACTAGTCCGTAAGGGAAAGAAGAAGTAGGTAGAAGAAGAGAAAAAAAACAACATCAGAATCTCACAAACGCAGCGGATCAATATATAATAGATAAATAACTGATCTTTACACGAAAAGAACTATGTTTGTTTTATACATTACATCATCAGAGTACAACACAATCAATAGCAACATACTGGACAGTTATATTAACTTGTCCCCACAAAGTTGACTACACAGCGTACCAAACACAGCAGAAATATGATAGATATGTGTGATACGTCTCGCCATTGAGCACATCCCCTGAGCTCCATAGCAGCCCATCCAGAATCTGTACTCTATAATCCTCGGTCTGACCCGAGCATTATAGTGAAATAATACCCGGGTCAGTCTGGAAAACCAGAGTGAGAAAACAACCTCAATTGGTTTATTAAAGTTTTTAAATCCTTTAAAAGTCAAAGGTATCTCGTTAGACCATGCCGCAAATAAACATGTCGGGTTTTTACCTTACGATAACCAAAACATTTCTTATCAAATCCTCTGATATTATAGTAGTGTCTATATACAAATGCTTATTCAAATAGCCAAAATTGTTACATTCATTAAATTCCAGCATAATAAGTATACAAGCAAGTCCGATGGCGCTTATTGGAGATTGGGTTTCCATCAATGGTAGGGCTACTGGGGTACCGCCCGTCACAGTACCTGGTCTAGATCAGAGTACCGAGGATCCAACCTAATCCCCTGCAACACAAGACCGGAGCTACCTCTTACTGGGTAGTGCGAATAAGATCACCCCGCGGTTGGGATCAGCAACCGCCCACACAGCCGAATAAAAAGGGACATCTAGACAGGGATGACCTTACACTAATTGGTTGCTAGCCACTGAGCCTTGCTGCACCTTCCCTGTTTTAGCCATTCCCGATTGATGGGCTTGAGGCTGTGCGTTACATTTTTAGCACAGATACACTAAGAATGCTCATTGTCCCCCTGACGATGTTCTGATAGCATTCATCCATACAAGTCTGTTTTGGGTCCAAACGGAACCGAAGGCACTACTCCTACTACATCCATTTTGGAATTACCCTTAGGGTTAATAGCGATTAGCCCTTGCACTTCACTGCTCCATCTTTGACTCCAAGCTCTTGTCTTCCTCATGAAAATGTTCAAACCGGATCGAAGTGGTTTTCAGAAAATTAATCTCGATCCTGGTCTCATCGAAACAATCAGGCAATGGTCAATATTGATAGTTCGTTATTTAACTATCATATAACATCCACGAACAACCATTAGGACTTAATAATTTCCCTATTTATTTATTTGAAAAAATATCTTCGCAAAATATTTTTCTACACTTTAACCTTTTGAAAATAGTTTCAAATCACTTTTTCTCTCGTAGAATAAATTTTCGCCCAATTTGTTTTATTTCCACTGAAAATCACAAGTCTTAATACTTTAGATCTTTTTTAAATAATTTAAATCACTTTATCCAAAAATATATACTTTAAAACATTTAAAATAAAAACTACTTAAACACTTTATTTAAAATACTAGTTATGAAATTTTATAATAATTTCTCGTGTAAAACATAAGCCAAATTAAATTTAAAATAATATTAGATAGAGTATAAATATTTAATAACCATCTTTTAAATCAAATACTAGTTAAACCTTTAAAATACTTCTATAATTAACTTAATAAATATTTACTTAAATGTTAAAATTATTAAACAAAAATTTCCCTAAAACATTTTTTTAAATAACTTTAACTTCCAACTTATATACAAAAAAACTCCTTTGAAAATATACTTGGTTTTACAGGAAAATACACATCCATTTCAGTATAACTCATAAAATCCTTTATAAATCCTGCATGATTTATCCTAATTTAATTTACGTTCTACTCCCGTTAATTCTTTTCAAAACTTTAAAAATAAAACCACTTTTTATTTTTAAAACATATTTCCATCTCCTTGTAATCACTTCCAAAAAAATATACTTAAATTATTTACATCAAGGCTGCTAAAATTACTTAAATAAAAATAATACTTAAGAAATTTATAAGAGTTTCTGAGTAAAAATGAAACCAAAATTTCCTTTTAAAATAAAGTTATCATATCAAATATTTAAGTTAAAATTCTTTTTTTTTAAATCATAATACTAATTTACCTTTAAAAATAATTTACTACCATAATTAAATTAAATAAATATTTTCTTTTCTCTTAAAAATAATTAAGATGATAAATTTTCTAAAACATTCTAAAAAATATATTTTTAAACTTCTGCTTTATACTATGAAATCTTTTCTTTGAAAATATACTTATTTTTCCAGGAAAAATATACTTTCCAACTTTTAAAAATAAAATCACCTTTTGTTTTTAAAATGAGTTGCACCTTTTCTTAATCGGAATCTATACTTCTAAATTTATCCATTGATAAATATTCCACTTCGTTTATAAACCAGGTTACAAATTTCCATTTCTCATTTTCCTTTAAATCACAGTTTCCAAAACACTAGATTTAAAACCGATTTCCTGGTTTTAAATTCCCTTTAAAATTTATTACTCGATTTATCCAATTCCCAATAATTATTTACTTAAGAATTTTCTTTTAATTTCCTTTAAAAATTCAAACTTTATATTTTTTTTCCATTTCTCAAAATACCCAATATATATTTGCCAAGTATAGCATTCAATAATTTTAGTCCCCAATATAATCAATATAATCTATCACAGATCATCAAATAAATCAAATCGCTGAATATAAAATAAATTCAACGTCTTGAGGAATCCAGCTAGATACTTCCAACCCATTACCCTGCATCAACAAATGATAGCACAATATAAAATGCAATCCCACTTCGAGAGGGATATCGCAGTATAAAGGGTCATCCGCTATTCTACGGGGCGCATAGGGTCTCATCCGCTATATAATGCGGGAAATCAATCACTCCAATATGCACACACACACACTATATATATAACATATCACATCCAAGATGATAATAAATTATCAATTCAAGCAACAACCAATGATTTAAATTTAACTATTTAAATTTAAAGGGTAATCCAAATGAATGAGATTAACTCACCTTTGATTTTTATTTGCAGTCCACTCCAAACTCGTCTTGATTTCCCAATGACTTTAGACCTTGTATAACATTTATATGGTTTTATTAATATTTGAAGTAACCCAAAAAAATCAATTTCCATTTAGTTTTAAACTAATTTCCTATAATAAATAATTGTAACAAAAATAATTAAATAAGTTTATTAAACTAATTTATCACCATACGACGTTATTTAAAAATAAACTGGTAATTTTAAAATGTGCATGTGCATATTTATTGTTATTTTTATTTTTGAAAACACGTATACTTGTAAAAATAACTGCATAGATTTAAAAATCCAAACTTTTATGCAGATCCTATATTTTCAAACCTTATCAGTATACATATCAACTAATTTACCTATATATACATATTCTGTTTTTAACTGTATATACGTATATATTCTATTAAATTTAAATAGAATGGTTTTATATACTTACTATAAAATATTTATAAGATTCAATTTTTAAATAATGTAAACAATTTTTATTTTTTTATTTTCATTAACTAAAGAAGTCAAAATATTACCTAGACAGAAAACTAACCCGGCTAGCAAGACAAACCCACATCTCCTGCATGAGAGGGCAACCCATAGCCGAGCTATAATCCTCCTGAATTCCACCAGTGACACAAGTCTATAACCTCACCACTAATGCTTGCGTTCTTCACCAAGGCGCCGCTGAAGACGAAATGCAGGAAACCCGAAAGTCGCTACCGCCGATGATCTTCGGTCCATCGACACCCCACATATACTTCTTCGTCGATTAAATCGATTTCCCAGAACCGCCCCTTATCGCCTCGCCCACATGCTCACTAATCCACCTAGCGATTTCCAAACGACGGATAATGTCGGAAGCTATATTCCCTTATCGCGGTTTCGATCATGCTACGCTCTTTGAATGCCGCTCGATTTCGATTGCCTTAGGGGGAAGAAGGGATAGGGTTTTGTTTAAACTGAAGAGAGGAGGGAGGCATTAGTTCTTATAAAAGTAAGGGAAGGAAGGATCTTTATTTGGCCATTAAAAATTTTGATCGACTAGGGATTTCGAAATTGAAATAGAATAAAAGGATGAAAGACATTACTCTATATTAGTTTTGTTCGGCATTATATTTTTCTTTTAGAGAAGATGCATGTATGGACGGATGGCGTGAACCAGAAGACAAGTGGAAAAGATATGAAAAGATAAAATTCTGATGTGAATGCCCTTGACCAGTCCAAATATACATACATACATACATACATACATACACACACACACATATTACATTTAAATTTAAATTTGAACCGTCACGAAATCATGATTTAAATTTTGACTTCCTATCGATACGCACCACTAGGCATTTATAAGGTTATACCCTTATTCTGAATGCAATGGAAAAGGTTTCGTGTCCTAATTCGATCGTATGGAGAAAATAGCTTTTTGGACCCAGTTATTATATTGAATTTTGGATATAAATTGCAGCACGTTTACCTGTCGTACGATCACACGACAGCTTCAAACACTATGAAATTTGAAATCCGATAATACTACACTATTACGGATCCAATGGAACTAGTTTCGTCGAATTCCGAGACTGCGCCTCGAAAGGTTATTGTTAAATGTCAATTTAAACGATATATTTTTAAAACTGAACAAACCATCATCAAACTCAATTTTAAAAGTTCCATGCCTTTAGTATTATTAATACAAATTTTATAGGCCTTTAAACTATTTTTATCATGTCTAAAAACCAAGATTTAATATTTCATCCAAGTTCCAATGATTAAATTCAATAATTTAATTATCCAATAAATATTAATATTTGAAATTCAAGTTAAAAATTAACTCTTAAATATTTAAAACCAATTAAAATATTCAAATTTCAAATGTCCAAAATCTGGGTTGTCACACATGTTATATGTACGTTACACAAATCTTTGGTGATGAAAACATTTAAACCTTTGAAAGTACCTCTTTCGTACCCATTGAAAGTATCCCTTTCGAAACCAAGTAAACCTTATGCCAAAGGCCAAAACAAACCTTGTGAAACCATTCATAATCATCCTTTCGAAACCATTGAAAAACATCACCTTCGAAAGCTTTAAAACCATAAACGTCCTTCTTTTAAAACTCTTTAAACATTGCATTTCGAAAACATTAGAAACCCGTTCCTTTTTAAACCTTTTTAAATCATTAGGGAACCACTCCTTCGAAACCTTCATTAAAACCTTCTAAGCATTAAACATCAAACCTTTCGAAACCATTTGGGCTCAAGTAAAACATGTGGAGAACCTTTCGAAACCATTTAAAACTATCTCCTTCGAAACCTTTGTGTTCTACCTTTAATAGAATAAAAGGGTTATAAAACATTTAAGTCGTAAGCACTCTTTCGAAAGCCGTTCCTAAGTAAAGAAGCGATGGTGTTGAAACCGACCCTTTCGAAAGCATTGGAGGAGTGGCTCGGGTTTGAAACAAAGTATTCCTTTTGGAATCTATGGTCTCGACCCAGTTCCTTCCGCCTTTGTCCAATTGAATATGTACCAAGTTATTGATACTATGTGCATTGGTTTCAATGGCAATGGAGGCAGAAGCTCTCAATCGAAACCCCTGTTCTGAAAGAGACGAAACATGCTATAAGCATGTAGAATATTTTTTTAACTTTAAAAAGAAATACTATTCAACTAACCTGCCTTGTTTGTCAAAATATTATCGGCTGCTAATTTTCTTTTCTAAAAGTGCTGCCAAAATTTCAGAAGCAATTGATTTAAATAATTTACAAAATACCCCTTTTTCTTTTATAAATATATAAAAGATTTAAGTCTCATACCTTAAATAATTTTATGTATCTATTAAAACACTTAGGAAAATTTTAAAAAAAATCCAAAAAATTATTTTTAATATGTTTTATAACACATATTAATTTCAAACCCAAAACATAAATAAATTAATTGTAAATTATTTTAAATCCAGATATACATTTTCTTCACTTGAAAATTAACATAAAATACACATTAATTCAGAAACTTATGAAAATTAAAATCCATCTCTAAAATAACATTTCTGATGTAAATCTAAAATTGCAAGGCGTTTGGATGTCATTTAACAGGGTTTTCACATAAAAACATATCATAAAACCAAAATGAATAATCATAAATCATCAACAAGCATATATAAACATTTATTCCTTTAAAATTATGACATATCATTGCAAAATACTTCGGATTCATCCTAAAACCAAAAATAATAGAAAAATAAGATGTAATCATTAACCACCTTTGCTTTGAGATTAAGTAGTTTGAGATTTGAATGGTTTTGATTTGATTAATCTTCTGCCTTAGCTTTTCTTGTTTATCTTCCTCTTTCTTACTAATGGTGTCCGGCCGCTATTTATCTTTGATTTAGTAATGAAAATATAAATGAATTCTTAGGGATTTAGGCTATATGAATGCTTTTTTCCCAACTTTTCCCTTACCTATTACTCTTGTCTAATTTAGTTCATATTAGCCCATTTTAGTTTACTCATTAACATGGCATGGCTACCCTAATTAATCAAAAATCTTAAACCCCTAATCATCACATTATTTCATTTAATTTAGCTAATTAAATATCCTAAATAATGTTGCTAAAAATTTGGGTTATTACAACGAGCATTGATCCAAGGTGTCGAGATGGTGGAGATCGAGGAGGGGAGGCCAACGGTGCGATCGATTTTGATTTTCATCGACTAATTCCCCGTATCACTACTGCGACATGCACGGCCATATCATGGTTTCACTGTGTGTACACGTTTAATTGGGAAAGAAGGAGAGGCAACGTTGTAATATTTGTAAAGTTATTTAATTATAAATTTAATTTTATCGATAACTTACACAATGTATATCTCGCTCAGACGAGGTTGGATTCAAACGCCGTTTTTTGCGTTAGACTTGTGTTGTTGAGATTTTCGCGATGGAGCTGATTTGGATTAATTCGGTGCAAGTGAAAATTTAGGTTAAAATCAAACGGCTGCTCGGTTTTAGTCCAAAATCTGGACGTTTCGACAAAAACGAAAACCAATATGAGTTTAACTCACATTAAATTTTACTCTATCATATCAGTAGTGTTATAAACATTTATTGATTGTTTGAATGTTTGTTAAATTGTTTGACTGCTTGTTTGCCTGAATTTCCTTTTGGAAAATGGACGACATATTAATTTTATCGTTATAAACCCATATGATTATATATATTATCCATAACCATTGTTTTGCGGGAAAAATCTATAGAGAGATCCAAAGGGGGTTTCTTGTCCATAAATTATTTATTTACATATGTATGATGTTATTGATGGTTGAAATTAATTACTGATATTCCATTTAATAGTTTAAATGTCGTTATAACGATTTCGCTATATCGTCAATTATTAAATTTCATCCCCAAAACCCTATCCTATGAACTTAAGCTTGTGTTTCTGCTAAATGAAATATTAAAATTATTAATCATTTTGATTAATGATAATTTAAAATAATTAATCATTTTAATTAATGATTTGAGATTTATTAACCAATTTAATAAATGATAATTAAAATTGTTTATTTTTAGATTCAATTAATCATTTTTGCTGATGATGTTTTATACTTAATTAATTGTTTTAGCTAATGATATTGGAGTTTAATTAGTTCTTTTAGTTATCGATAATGGAGTTTAATTCATTTATCAAACTTAATTAATTATTCCAATTAATGATAATTGAAATTAATAACCGTTTTAGTTAATGATATTTAAAAGTAATAAATCATTTTAAATAATGATATTTAAATTTAGTTAATCATTTTAATTAATAATTGTTTTAAAATTTAATTAATTGTTTTAACTAATGATATTTGGAATTTAGTTAATACATTTTAATTAATAATGCTTTTATAATCAAATAAATTACTTTAACCAATGATGGTTTTAATTAATCATTATGACTAATGAAGTTTGAATTTAATTAATCCAATTATTTTATGATATTTTTGAACACAATTAATTGTTTAATTAATGGCTTTTGGAATTACTTCTCATTTTAATAAATGATGTTTGAAATGACATATTCGTTTTAACTAATGATTATTTATGTTTAGCTAGTCTTTTTAATTAATGATATTTAAAGTTAATTAATTAATTTAATAAAAATGATTTAAGTAAATCATCTAATATAATAAAATTGCTTTAATCAACTGATTTAAAGTTGATAAAATGATTTAATAAAGACTTTTGAAGTTAATTTACTACTGTTATATAAGTGTTTGGAAAATATTATCTATTTTATTAAAGACAATAGATTTGTTTATTTAAAAGAGATTTTAAATGTGATTTATTATCTTTCGAGATAATTAATATTGTTTTAAAGTTATAGAAAGGAATTGGAACTCAATTATTGGGATGTTAAGTTAAATAATCTTATGGGCATTCAGTCTGATGCTGATTTAGGCCTTTGGGGTCGCGCACATGGAAAATTATTCTTTTAACGTTTCAACAATCAGGAACTATTTCTAAAAGTGTTTTACCACGGTGGAAATATGAAAATCAAGCACAAGTTCAGTTCGCTTTTAAAAAGTACAAGTTTTATTTGTTTATGGAAATGAATTATTTCCGTAAAGCAAATCACTTATATGAAAATAATTTACTTGTATATTTAGCACTAAACGTCAAAGAAGTAAACTCATCGTTATTTCAAAAGTTAAGACTAATCATTGGAGATGACTTTGAGGTAACACTACCTTGGCTTGTCTGGTATTTTTGTCAACCAATAGAAAGTACAAGTTTGAATTCAATGAGTGATGATAAGTATATAAGACTTAATTTCCATATACGATCGTTTTATATCCTCGATAGTTAGTATCTCAACTGTGGCTTACTTTTGCTTCTTTGCTTTTGCCATTCGAAGAAAATTTATTGCTCCATTGAGCTTTGTTATCCTTTATGGAAAATGACTAAAATCAAGGCGCGAAAAAGGGGGGCGCACCCTCCGATTCATTATTGTGCTTCATCATTCTAAGATGATTGATCGCTCGTTTTGAGCATTGATATCCAACACCAGAAAAAATAAAACCAAGGCACGAGTGGGAGCCAATCCATATGGTGGTATGTTCACATCATCTAGAGAGGTTTTGGCATACATGCATTGATATAAAATATTCGGATGCTCACGTGAAGCGGGGTTCAGCTTTGAATTTCCCAAGAGTGACATGTGTGCTCTCAAGTATATTTTATCTAGAGGTATACTTTCGTGGATGGGGGAGCACCCTTCTAGTTAAGTTGGATAAATTCATTTTACTAATATGATTCGAACCTTTGAATTGGTTCTTCTGTAATTGCAACAGGAAAAGTCAACCACCCTTCATGATGTTTGATTATAGTTTTTCAGTCCGTTCTATCAAATTTGGATTGTTACCTTATTTGGTACATTCTATCAAGTTGGACTATTTTCCTTGTTATGTCCATTCTGTCCAGTTTTGATTTTACTTGGTTTATTTCCATTCTTTCAAGTCTGGTTTTAATATCAATTATTCTCATTTCTATTTACATTTGTTTCCTGATATTATTTTTGCTTTGGCATTTATGGATGTTACTTTTGGGAGGTAAAAGCCCATTCTGCATTAGCGGCGTGGTCTCACGAAACTTTTATATGTTTCATATTATTCGAATTATCTCACGTTAGTATTTTCAGATTGATTCGGGTGCTATTTATTTATAATGTTAGGGTCAGACCGAGTATTTTCCTATGTTTCCATGGTGTTATAGAGGCCTTGAAAGGGAGCTGAAGATTCACCTATCGTAATATTTTATTTTATTTTGTATTATATAGTATATCTATCGGCATTTGTAAAGTCAGGATTTATAACCGTCCAGGTGATAATGTTTGTTTTTAACTCTGATATACTCTGTATGTTTAGAGCGACAGTTTCTACTGTCCTTGTTATATTTTATGTTGTTGATTCCACCGTGAGATTCTATTTTTCTCAATTCTCTGTTCTTTTCTTTTTTATTTACCCTAACAATCTGCTTGGATGCACGATATTGGAACACTATGGTAGTGTTCAGTGTCGACTTTCGATGGTCAAAATGTTAGGTTGCTACATTTGGTACCAGAGCCAGGTTAAGCGAGAACCTTGGCTTTGGTAGGGTTTAGCTCATTAGAGATAGGGTAAGCGACACCCTAGAATGGGTTTGAGAGTATTAAATATACGAGAGCATATCTGTTATTGTTATAAAAACATATTATGTTAATTGGTCAATTGAGATTTTATGAATTCTGTCGAGCTATGTGACGACATGGTATCGATAGGGGTTTCTAAATTCTTGACCAAGGTCAACGGACATGGTATTGAAATTTTTGAAAATTTGGCAAATTAAAATTTCGCCTAGGATTATAATTCATATATATATATATATATATATATATATGGGAATAATTTTCAAAACTTATGTAGTTATAAAGTGAGTTGATTTAAATGTGATGGTATTTATTTGTTATCATTATTGTTTTTTGGTGATGCTTAATTTAAATAAGAATCATTAACTGTTGCTTGTTAGTTGTTAAATTGTGCTTGGTTTAATTAGTTGCATTTATCGCTTGATTTAAAACCAAACCTCTGTAAATTAATTTTCACGCTTTGACTATAAGGTGTTTGAAGAATACGATTAAATTAAAAACTCGCCATTTAATAATAGTGAGTTTAAGGATTGAACTTTAATAAAAAGTTGTAAATATAGTCTAAATGGCAAGGTAAATGTGACGCCCCACCTCTATACCCACGCTAGCCAAGAACATTACGGTGAATGCTGTCAACTAGCACAGAGAATAAGGCTGTTGAGGAGCGACCATCTGTATAATTGCTTTGTGCGAGTACCGATATGCCAGATAAAAATATAACTTTTCATCTCAAGAGAAAATCCGACATACTGACACAAACTCAAAGCTACTGCACAGTGGCTATAAAGGTCTTCGGAAACAAATATAGAAATAAACATAACATAAATCAGTCACATACAATTCATATCACAAAGACGGAAATAGATATGAATATTACACATAAAAGTGTATATCAGAGTAGCGGTCTAAAAAGATCCACAATAATACAAAAGAATAGCAACACGTGCTATACAAAAGAATACAACTATGAGTCTAAATCTCAAGTGTATACAACAAAATAAACTACTAATCTAAGTAATTAACCAAAAGTCAGGATGATAACCCCAGAAGAGAAGTCAAGGAGAGGTGCCTGTAACATCTCGGTCTGACCCGAGTATTATTTAAGAAGAAAATAATAAACGGATCAGTCTAGCTATAAATATCAGAAGAAATGATATAGAATAGGAGATATGACAAAACATATAATAATCGCAATGCCAAGCTGTGATAAATAAGTAATTGAAAATCAACAAGAGATTAATCAATATCACAATAATCTACTCAAGATAAAAAGGAATGTCATACTCCTAATTTCATTCACCAAGCCACAATAAATGGCATATATATCAATGCCCATCGTAAAAGTTGGTGAAACATAAATTCCAGAAATCAACACACGAAATCCAGAAATCACAATGAAAAGGAACAACGACGTCGTACAGCGGGACATCCGATGAACCAAATCACAATAAAAAGGATGGCCAATCCCCAAAAAAACTGGACATCGACACACCTAAAAAGACATGCCCCATGAACAGTCGAACATCGACGCACCTAGAAAGATACGCCCCATGCTCTAGCATCGACGCACCTAGAAAGATACGCCCCATGCACAAATAAATAAACATCGATACACCTAGAAAGATACACCCCATGCTCTAGCATCGATGAACCTAGAAAGATACGCCCCATGCACAAATAAGTAAACATCGATGCACCTAGAAAGATACACCCCATGCTCTAGCATCGACGCACCTAGAAAGATACGCCCCATGCACAAATAAATAAACATCGATGCACCTAGAAAGATACACCCCATGCTCTAGCATCGACGCACCTAGAAAGATACGCCCCATGCACAAATAAATAAACATCGATGCACCTAGAAAGATACACCCCATGTAATGTCTAACATCGATGCACCTAGAAAGATACACCCCATGCTAAGTCGAACATCGACACACCTAGAAAGATACGCCCCATGCATAGACGAACATCGACGCACCTAAAAAGATACGCCCCATGTCCCGACTTATTGAGCCGATTGCTCCACGAAGTAAACAAACATCGATGCACCTAGAAAGGTACACCCCATGCATAATAAAACATTGACGCACCTAGAAAGGTACGACCCATGTATAAAATGAGACGAAACTCAATAAAATGAGGAACAGTCCTCCACATAGACAAAGAGACATCGCACATTGCTAGTCTAAACCACAAAGATGATCGTCATGATCAAAGAGAAGTGTCAATTACAATAAGCTAGTAAATATATGAGCTTAGCTTCATGTCCCATAACCACTAGCTTAACTTAAATATTTACGAACAAATTGTAGATCTCCACTAGAAAATTGTCACAAGAGATTCAATCGAACAAGTCCAAGAATTAACCGACGAAGGAAACGCAAGCGTTTCATACACTTGTTTTACTAAGTCGTTTAATTAGATTTCTCATACGAGTGAGGTAAAGGTTTGTATATACTAATAGATTGGAAAACTATTTTATAAACGAATTTGGTATTAAAATAGAGTTGAAATCATTTGAAGAAAGAGTTTTGATATTTACTACTAGTATAGAAAACCTTTATATTTTTAAAGTGACAAATCACAAAGAAGATTGTAAGAACAACCAATTACTAAATTCACGTTCGAAGACGTGAATAAAATCCAAAGAAATCGATATCAAATCCATAGAAATGGATATTTCCAAAATTCCCAAAGAAAAGGTCATCAAAGTCATAATAGATGATAACAACAAATAGGAAACAACACGAATCGATTAACATTGGAAATTCAATCCAAAAAGGCAAAATGGACTCAAACAGCAGGTTCAGTCGACTGAACAGAGTTTTCAGTCGACTGACCCTGTACCTGGAAATTTTCTAGGTTCAGGAAACTTTCTGTTTCCAGGTTCAGTCGACTGAACAGAAGATTTCAGTCGACTGAATCATGCCTGGAAACTTTCGGGTTCCAGGTTCAGTCGACTGAACGGAGTTTTCAGTCGACTGAATCATGCCTGGGCTGTTTTTCAGCCTATTCAAATGAAGAGCAAATTCTTCCAAAATGCAACCGGACGAACATTGGCTCTAAGGGTTTATGCCAATCGGCAACCCGGCCCTATATGCTCCTCGGTGCATCACTAAAAGCATAATCAAACATCCATAAAAGGATTTTCACACAAATTTGACTTAAAAACCCAAAAATTGGAATATTCACAAAACCAATCCAAATCAAGAGCAAATTCTCATGAAGAAGTGTTAGGAATTCAAACCTAACAACCAAAGATAATTATAGTCATAGATGTGAGATAAAAATCTCACCTTTGCACCCAAATCAATGAAGGAGAAGCTATGAAGCAATGGCAAGAACAAGCACTCTTCAATTCCAACTCAACAAGCTTGAATCTAAGCTTAAAGGAGAAACATTTCCTAAATTAGGTTTAGGAAATTTCTGAAATTGAATGGAGAAAGAGTTGGAGAAGATGAAGAGAAGCTTACCAATGGGTTCTTCTTGAGTTTGGAGCTTGGAATTTGATTTGCAAGAGAAACTAGGGTTTTGGAGTTTTAATTTCCTCTTCCACCCTCCATTAACATAAAAGCTTGAGTATTAGGAAAATAGAAGAGAAGTGAATGAAGAGGAGAGTGTTGGAACTGAGTTAAGTAAGTGGTTAATTGGCTCAGCCCAAACCAAAGCCCTAAATGAAAAAGTGGTAAAAATCAACTTTCTCCAAACATATCGAAGCTTATACTCAAAAAGGTCGCAAAAGGCATTTTAAACTCAATGGGAGTGGTCCCGAGTCCTAATTCGACTGTATGCAAAAAGTAGCTTTTCGGACTAAAATCTGACGAATGATAAAATATTTAAATATAAAATCGATAAATATGCGGGTTGTTACAGACTCCCCTCCTTAAAGAAATTGCGTCCTCGCAATATTATAAGAAGAAGATATATAGTAACAACCATAGAAGCGTATTAATACAAAAGAAAATTTGAATCAAGAAGTTCACCATAAAGAGCACGAAGGAGTAAATCAGAAAGTTTTCGTTCGATGAATTCTCAAGATTTCACATGAGCGATTTGAGAACCATTGAACCTCTATCAAAAAGAATATCTTTATATCGAAGGCGCTCAACCTCCGAAGCAATGAAGCGAATAGAATGTTGCTCAAAAGTCAATTTTGGTGAAAATTCAATCCCTCAATAATACCGGGCTCAAGAATAAAAACCGGAAACATAAAAGCATTTCCATAGTTAAAAGACGTGGGGAACGTCAAGAATAGCAGAAAATTGAGCCGGTGCAACGGCGTAGTACAAAAACGGTACGCCCGAAAAACTAGAAATTCAAACAATTGGGACATCAGCGTAGTACAAAAATGGTACGCCCAATGAACCCAAGCAAAGACATCGATGTAGTACAAACGGTACATCCGATGAATCAAATAGCAAAGATATCGATGTAGTACAAACGATACATCCGATGAATCAAAAGCAAAGACAACGATGTAGTACAAACGGGACATCCGATGAATCGAAAGCAAAGACATCGATGTAGTACAAACGGTACATCCGATGAATCGAAAGCAAAGACATCGATGTAGTACAAACGGTACATCCGATGAATCAAAAGCAAAGACATCGATGTAGTACAAACGGTACATCCGATGAATCAAAAGCAAAGACATCGATGTAGTACAAACGGTACATCCGATAAATCAAAGACACGGATGTAGTACAAACGGTACATCCAATGTATCCAAAGCAAATAATTCGAAACACCGACGCAGTACAAAAATGGTACGTCCAATGAACCGAAGCCCGAATGATTTCGAAACACCGACGTAGTACAAAAATGGTACGTCCAATGAACCGAAGCCAATAAAAGAACGTCGGACGCAAGTTCATAAAAGAAATGAGATGAAACTCAATAAAACGAAGTACATAAAAACGCCCGATGAACTTGATAAAAAGATAATTTCATTCGGTCATCAACAAAGAAACAACCCCTTGTTGCTTACGACTAAACGCATTGGCAATACGATTTCCCCTTCGGGAATAAAAAGAATATCAAGATCATAGGAAGCTAGGAACTCGAGTCAACATGCAGTTCCTTAAGAGAACATAAATATTCCAAAGATTTATGATCGAGATAGAGAACAAATTTCTCATCCAAATATGATGATGCCAAATTCCAAAAGCAAAAACAATAGCCACGAACACTAGATCATGAGTGGCATATCTAGTCTCGATAAGCTATAATGATTTAGAAGCACAAGTGATAGCACGTTCTCCTTTGCAAGAGAATGGCATTCCAAACCAATACGACTAGTATCGGTACAAATATCAAAGTCTTGGTTCCCCTTCGGGAATCACAAGAAAGAATAAGAGTATCGAAAAGAAAAAATTTCTTTTAAATAATTCTCTTCCCCGAAAAGTTAGAACTTTCAAAAAATCAAAATTATTTCGATGGAAAAATATTTCTAGAAGAATTTACATTTTACAAGTCAATATATCGTGTCTGATTGTCGCATCAAAGCGTTTAGGAAATTCCTATCGATAACGTTGATCAAGCGCATCGACCAAAATTCTTAAAGCACTCAATGGGCAATACAATCACAAAATCATCTTTTATAGGATAAATAAATCTCTTACAAAGTTTTAAGAACATTCTTTGTTCGTTTCAAGAACAAAATCCAGTTTTACTTATAAATAAATCTTATGAAAAAGATTTGCAAAATTTTAAATTACTATTTTCATCCAAAATCAATAAATACAAGAATGGTCTCATCGAAATATTCATAGAGTATTCGATTTATAAAATGGATGAAATAAGCTGGACAAATTGAATGACAAAATAAGTCATTCATAAGAATCATAACGAGTGCGGAATGCGGTACTTCCGCAACTCGTAGCAAACGAAAACTGGTGGTAAAGTCAAACTAAAAAGACCTTAGTATCACACAAAAGATTACTTAGGTGATAATCCTAAGACAAGCTCAAAAATACCGGAAAATTTCTCTAACTACATGAATGAGAGAAATAACACTTTCCTTATAAGTGGGCTTAAGGAATAAAATGATTCCACCAAATTGGAATCAAAATCACAAAGGAAAAATAGAAATCTGCTTAACAGATTGAAAATGTCGAGGATGAATAGTCCACACGGGACAAAGGATATGGCCTCATAATAATTAAGCCAATCCGTACAAAAGTAAATTCCGAAGCCAAAGTAAATATCGGCTCGGAAAGAAAAGTCACATAAAACAATCTCGACATCTAAACAAAAGCAAATTGAGTGTTGCGGATCTACCATCCGGATTCACAATCCTCAAAGAAGTCATCAAGCCCAAAATATTCAAAGAAAAAGAATCGACAAGTTCTTTTGATATAAAAATAATGAGATGAAACTCATATCAAAAAGAACTCGAATAAGAAGATCACAAAATAAATGTAATCAAGGATTAAATGAGAAATACCTTGACCAAGAGAAGAGTTGCTAGGAGCTTGCACTACATTGAGCTCTCCCTCCTTCTTACTTTGAAGTGCGGGACATGCGGTAATATGGTGACCCGAATTTTTGCAATAGCGACAAAAGAGGGGTCTCGGACACTCCCTTGCATAGTGGTCTATTGAACCACAATTGTAGCAATGACCACGACTAGAGGTAGGAGTCTTAGCTACCGGAATTTGTTGCTTGCCTTTCTTATTAGAATTGGGGCCTTTGAACTTAATTGGCCTCTTCGAGTTATTGTTGAAGTTCTATTGGGCACGCACAACTTCAACATCACCTTCATTATCGGCCTCTTCAAGACGAAGAGCTATATCAATAAGCTGATCAAATGAAACCTCAAGTTTCAGAAGTAATGGCATCTTAAGATTCTTATTCAAGCCATAGACAAATCTTTGATTTTTCTTCATCGGGGTATTAATATACTCAACCCCGTATTTAGAAAGAGATTCAAAAGACGCGACATAATCCGTCACAGAAGATTCACCTTGAACAAGGTCAATAAAACGCCGGGCCAAAGTTACTTTTTCGGCCACCGGCACAAATTTCAATTCGAATCTTTCCCGGAATTGCTCCCAAGTGAGATCCGCCTCAACGATTTCAGAAATTAAAAGCTCATACCAATCTAACGCTCTTTCTTGGAGCATGCTAGAAGCCATTTGGACTCGGTGTAGATCGATAAGGTTCATGCGAGAAAAGATGCGATCGCATGATTTGAGCCAAGCTTGAATTTCAATAACACTCTCGGATCCTTTGAATGGCCTTCCACCCAAATCGGTATAGTCTCTGCACAAGCGTGCAAAACCGGATCTAGGATGAGTAGGCTCTGAATTGGGACCGGCTGCTTGAGCGTTCTTAACAAGATCTAGAAGCTGCCGGGCAGACATAAATACTCCATCCTGGGGAGTAGCACTAGATTGACCGGCGCTGGGACGGCCTGGTCTAACCATTTCTCTTCTTTAAGAAAGAAAGAAAGAAGAGGAAAAAGTTATTCTCAGAATAAATTTCAATCAAACTTGATTGATAAAACAAGGAATCATAAAAGAAAATAGGATAGGATGGTACGAAGACCCGAATAAAATCCTAAAGCACGACTCCTAAGATGGACTTAGGACGATGATCCTTGTTAAATTATTCTACATTGTTCCGAAGCTTGGCTCTGATACCAAGCTGTGACGGCCCACCTCTATACCCACGCTAGCCAAGAACATTACGGTGAATGCTGTCAACTAGCACGGAGAATAAGGCTGTTGAGGAGCGACCGTCTGTATAATTGGTTTGTGCGAGTACCGATATGCCAGATAAAAATATAACTTTTCATCTCAAGAGGAAATCCGACATACCGACACAAACTCAAAGCTACTACACAGTGGCTATAAAGGTCTTCGGAAACAAATATAGAAATAAACATAACATAAATCAGTCACAGACAATTCATATCACAAAGGCGAAAATAGATATGAATATTACACATAAAAGTGTATATCAGAGTAGCGGTCTAAAAAGATCCACAATAATACAAAAGAATAGCAACACATGCTATACAAAAGAATACAACTATGAGTCTAAATCTCAAGTGTATACAACAAAATAAACTACTAATCTAAGTAATTAACCAAAAGTCAGGATGATAACCCCAGAAGAGAAGTCAAGGAGAGGTACCTGTAACATCTCGGTCTGACCCGAGTATTATTTAAGAAGAAAATAATAAACGTATCAGTCTAGCTATAAATATCAGAAGAAATGATATAGAATAGGAGATATGACAAAACATATAATAATCGCAATGCCAAGCTGTGATAAATAAGTAATTGAAAATCAACAAGAGATTAATCAATATCACAATAATCTACTCAAGATAAAAAGGAATGTCATACTCCTAATTTCATTCACCAAGCCACAATAAATGGCATATATATCAATGCCCATCGTAAAAGTTGGTGAAACATAAATTCCAGAAATCAACACACGAAATCCAGAAATCACAATGAAAAGGAACAACGACGTCGTACAGCGGGACATCCGATGAACCAAATCACAATAAAAAGGATGGCCAATCCCCAAAAAAACTGGACATCGACACACCTAAAAAGACATGCCCCATGAACAGTCGAACATCGACGCACCTAGAAAGATACGCCCCATGCTCTAGCATCGACGCACCTAGAAAGATACGCCCCATGCACAAATAAATAAACATCGATGCACCTAGAAAGATACACCCCATGCTCTAGCATCGACGCACCTAGAAAGATACGCCCCATGCACAAATAAATAAACATCGATGCACCTAGAAAGATACACCCCATGCTCTAGCATCGACGCACCTAGAAAGATACGCCCCATGCACAAATAAATAAGCATCGATGCACCTAGAAAGATACACCCCATGCTCTAGCATCGACGCACCTAGAAAGATACGCCCCATGCACAAATAAATAAACATCGATGCACCTAGAAAGATACACCCCATGTAATGTCTAACATCGATGCACCTAGAAAGATACACCCCATGCTAAGTCGAACAACGACGCACCTAGAAAGATACGCCCCATGCATAGACGAACATCGACGCACCTAAAAAGATACGCCCCATGTCCCGACTTATTGAGCCGATTGCTCCACGAAGTAAACAAACATCGATGCACCTAGAAAGGTACACCCCATGCATAATAAAACATTGACGCACCTAGAAAGGTACGACCCATGTATAAAATGAGACGAAACTCAATAAAATGAGGAACAGTCCTCCACATAGACAAAGAGACATCGCACATTGCTAGTCTTAACCACAAAGATGATCGTCATGATCAAAGAGAAGTGTCAATTACAATAAGCTAGTAAATATATGATCTTAGCTTCATGTCCCATAACCACTAGCTTAACTTAAATATTTACGAACAAATTGTAGATCTCCACTAGAAAATTGTCACAAGAGATTCAATCGAACAAGTCCAAGAATTAACCGACGAAGGAAACGCAAGCGTTTCATACCACTTGTTTTACTAAGTCGTTTGATTAGATTTCTCATACGAGTGAGGTAAAGGTTTATATATACTAATAGATTGGAAAACTGTTTTATAAACGAATTTGGTATTAAAATAGAGTTGAAATCATTTGAAGAAAGAGTTTTGATATTTACTACTAGTATAGAAAACCTTTATATTTTTAAAGTGACAAATCACAAAGAAGATTGTAAGAACAACCAATTACTAAATTCACGTTCGAAGACGTGAATAAAATCCAAAGAAATCGATATCAAATCCATAGAAATGGATATTTCCAAAATTCCCAAAGAAAAGGTCATCAAAGTCATAATAGATGATAACAACAAATAGGAAACAACACGAATCGATTAACATTGGAAATTCAATCCAAAAAGGCAAAATGGACTCAAACAGCAGGTTCAGTCGACTGAACAGAGTTTTCAGTCGACTGACCCTGTACCTGGAAATTTTCTAGGTTCAGGAAACTTTCTGTTTCCAGGTTCAGTCGACTGAACAGAAGATTTCAGTCGACTGAATCATGCCTGGAAACTTTCGGGTTCCAGGTTCAGTCGACTGAACGGAGTTTTCAGTCGACTGAATCATGCCTGGGCTGTTTTTCAGCCTATTCAAATGAAGAGCAAATTCTTCCAAAATGCAACCGGACGAACATTGGCTCTAAGGGTTTATGCCAATCGGCAACCCGGCCCTATATGCTCCTCGGTGCATCACTAAAAGCATGATCAAACATCCATAAAAGGATTTTCACACAAATTTGACTTAAAAACCCAAAAATTGGAATATTCACAAAACCAATCCAAATCAAGAGCAAATTCTCATGAAGAAGTGTTAGGAATTCAAACCGAACAACCAAAGATAATTATAGTCATAGATGTGAGATAAAAATCTCACCTTTGCACCCAAATCAATGAAGGAGAAGCTATGAAGCAATGGCAAGAACAAGCACTCTTCAATTCCAACTCAACAAGCTTGAATCTAAGCTTAAAGGAGAAAAATTTCCTAAATTAGGTTTAGGAAATTTCTGAAATTGAATGAAGAAAGAGTTGGAGAAGATGAAGAGAAGCTTACCAATGGGTTCTTCTTGAGTTTGGAGCTTGGAATTTGATTTGCAAGAGAAACTAGGGTTTTGGAGTTTTAATTTCCTCTTCCACCCTCCATTAACATAAAAGCTTGAGTATTAGGAAAATAGAAGAGAAGTGAATGAAGAGGAGAGTGTTGGAACTGAGTTAAGTAAGTGGTTAATTGGCTCAGCCCAAACCAAAGCCCTAAATGAAAAAGTGGTAAAAATCAACTTTCTCCAAACATATCGAAGCTTATACTCAAAAAGGTCGCAAACGGCATTTTAAACTCAATGGGAGTGGTCCCGAGTCCTAATTCGACCGTATGCAAAAAGTAGCTTTTCGGACTAAAATCCGACGAATGATAAAATATTTAAATAAAATATTTAAATATAAAATCGATAAATATGCGGGTTGTTACAGTAAATCATTTAGATAATTTGATTATAATAAAGAAGAATTATTATAATACGAAATGATATTTATATAAAGGAAATTTTATATAAATTTAGTTAAGAAATGTGTTTAAAAAGAATTTTTGAATCTAAATCCTGGGATTTTTGAAAAATAATTTAAAAGGAATTTTTTAGAAATGAAATAGCTATACTTTTGAAAGTATTTAAAGGTGAAAATATATTGGAAAGTAAAAGTTTAACTCGAGCGCATTTTCTTTAGGATAACTAGAAGAAAATCGTTTCGATTAGCTTTGTGGTAATCAGAATAATCATGACGATAGGATGTTTGCTTAGGCAAATGTTGTAGGGTACTCAGTAAATTACTCCCTTTATCGTTGTGCGTTCGAAATGAGTTCGAACCTGTATAAACCCAAAGTAATGTTTTAATAAACAAATCGTTTAAAGTTATTATATATAAAAACATATATAGTGTTCTTTCATAGATAAGTTTTGAAAATTTAAGACCGTGTACCTAATTTTTAAGTTTCCAGAAAAAAGGAGTCAGTTTAATAATAAGAAGTGTTTCTAAAAAGAGATTGCTTTGATAAATAATATTTTTCTCTTAGATAAGAAATGGGATAATTTAACACAGGTAAATTGGGTTAAATCAAAGATGAAGTTTTTGATAAACATTGTTTCTATTAAAACCATAACTTTTGTTTAAAACTCTAAGCAGTATAAACTATTTACAGTTTTGGGTCAACCCATGAAACTTCATTCATTCTAACACTCTAAGTAAAAGGGGTTAATTGATTGACTCGGTTTTAAGAAACCATAATTTGATTTGATCTCCATCTAGATTCATTGAAAAAGTAAAGAAAATTTGTATGTACTCTTAGGATATATGAGAGTACTATACAAGTGAATAAAGTGGAATAAGATATTATTTAATGTTTTATAAAGAAATGACTTTATAAAATGTCTTTAAACTTGGGAGTGAGTTTATGAAATAATTCATAAATAATTTTAGTATTGATAAAACACTAAGCGGGAAAAAATATAGTGACATCAAAATTTTCTAATGAAATTAAGAAAGTTTTGAAACTAAGTTTAAAAAAATTGTTAGTCATTTGACATTTTGAAACAATGTTAAGTGATAAGTTTTCCCTTATGGAATTAGATTGACTATTAGAGTTAGTTTATTCCCTCATGAAATTTGATTGAATTTAATTGATTTGGTTGTGTGATTTCATATACCGTTTTCTATAATGTTTAAAATTAATAGACAAAGGATTTTGAATTTTTTTATTAGGACCTAAATCCCGGTGATTTGAAAAGGTGATTTTTGAAAATTTTGGGAAAGGACTAGTATTTGTTCACTCTAGTCGATGTTTTTGGATGAACCGAAATACCACTAGACGCCCCATATTGTTTCGATTCTAGAGCTTCGCCATACTTTATTAGGAGGAGTTCTGTCCTTGTCATTTCGATTTTGATCCTTGATTTTTCTCGTCTGAGAAATTTAAAAGTAAATTTTTGAATTGAGAAACCCACGTATTTAGATCTAAAATTATCATTAATTGGATGCATATCAGCTATTACAGAACATTCTCTGTATTTTTTCACATATGTTTGAGATATGGTTATTGGTTGCATGTAGACTTATATCAGACTAGTTTTTGCATGTAGAATTACATCACATTGCTTTTGTCAGCCTCATTTTCTTTTAGATTTTATAAGTACGGGTATGCAAGAGATTTCCATTTGATTCTTGCGCACCTGCATTCGCATAGAAGATAATAAATTTATTTACTAAAATATAAATCAAACGCAAAAGGAATGTAATAAATTCAAAAATAAATAAATTGGTTGATGATTTTATGCCCCAGATATGGGAGGCTATTTGGCTTCTGTTTTATTTTATTGGATTAGAGCCCTTGGTGGCGATTCATAGTTGTCCAATCGAGCAGAGGAAAGGATATGCTGGAAATTTTTTCGCAAAATTTAAGACTTGGAAAATTTTATGAATTTTAAAAATATATTATAACTAAATTTTAACATTCAAGTTATATCCTGGAATGAATGAATGTGAGAAATTAATTTGTATAGGTGAACGAATTTAAAAGATTTGGAAATTTTGGAATCTATTCTAGCTAGTTTGTTTTGAAAATTTAATAGGTATAATAACTCATTTTAATTCATAATTTTAAACTTACGGGTTTGGATACATTTTCTTCCTTAGGTATTTCGAGTATGGAATTCATTTAAGGAGGAGAAGGTAACAACCTAAAAATTATGGTTATTTGATTTTAAATGTTTTATTAATTTTAAGTATTTAAATAATTGAATTTTGGAATTTAATAACTTATAATTCAAATATAGGGAATAATTAAATATTTGAATTGTGGAATTTAATGTTAATTAAATGGATTTAATATGTAACGATTCTGAATTTTTCCGTTATTGGAACAATTAGTCGGTTAACTTTGATTTAATTTAAGTTGAGGAATTTAGGTTTTGAATTTAAATTTACGTTACATACGATTAGTTAAAATGAATAAAATGTGGATTAAATTATGAAAACGAAAATTTAGAAGGATTTGAAATTTAACGAAAAATCAGTTATTAATAAAACAGTGGAATTTTGGTTTCAGAAATTTAAATATTTTATATAGAGATATTATAGAGAAATTTATAATAAAACATCGACGTTCGTTTCGTTGTATTTCAATTTCGCTAGCTCCGTCCAAATTGATTTATATGATCGATTTTGGGTTGCGACAACCAACATTGCATAATTATAAAATTTCACTAAAGCGTCAAATAAACAATGTCTGTTGTTAACATGGATGTACATATATACAGTTCGTTGCCACTAAAAAGTATAAAATAAGTTTTGAGAAGAGCCAAGTCGCATCTGAAATTTTACCAATGTAAATTTGTAAACACGTTATGCAGCACAGAATAAAAAGGATGCTGCATAAGGAAGCTCGGTGAGAAAAAAAATTGAATTCGTATGCAAAATTCTAGAGAGTTGAACTGTTAAATAGGGGATATTTTTACTCACGCCTGTACGTATGTGGACATGTGGTCTCGCTCACCCATTCTTCTTCCCCTTTATATATCTGCGTTCGTATTTTATAAAAAAAGAAAACTATAGCATTCGAACATTCAAAATCGAAACCACCTTCCCGTACACCTTCCTCCCACTGCCTACCGCCGAGCCTTCCACCTCCCATCGCAACCGCCACCGCATCACTGTCCGACCTTGCGCCTAACTCCTCTGTCCCCAACTTCCAACAAACGCCACCTTGAAAAAATCGAAACTTGTGTTGTCGAGACCTCACCTACACAACTGATCCTTCCACCACCTACTCCGACGTCGAACCCACCCTTCCAGACTTCGTCGTATCTTTCCTCCTCCAGTTGAGTTCCCTGGCGCTGAAAGAAGAAATAAAAAAACCAATAGAGTTTCATCTGCTTGCGTCTCCTATTCCTTCCCTTTCGATGAGTCATCAACTACATCGACCTCCAGTAGGTGCTGCATCAGCTTGTGCTCTGACCAAGGTTTGTGTACCCAGTTTTTATTTTGTCCAGTAGAGTATATAAAAAAACAAAGGGGAAAGCATATGCGCGTATACATTTAAAGGACTAGAAGTGACGAGCTACTCGGATTTTGGGTTACCGTGTTTGTGTGTTGGTTGTTGCAATTGATTAGGATCGTGTCGCACGTGTAGACAAATTCATGAATCATCACGAGTCGTCGACGTGAGGTAAGTGTTTACATTCACACTGACTAATATTGAAATGCAAGTTAATAAAAGAAATGGTCGCATATATACATTCGTTATTGATTTAGATCGATTTTATATATATTTGTTAAATGGATTGATTATCATATTTGTTAAGTGCACATATTGACACGATATACACGACCATGTATATACACTAGTGTAGAAAAATTTATATTGACTTGTTACGTTTCATCATGTCATGGATAATCAGTATGTTATGATTTGTTGAATTTTCTCATTTGATATTTGGATATGTTTGTATATTGAAAGTTTATTGTTGAAAGGGTTGAAATGATATATACCCATAATTTAAATTTATTTATCCCACTTGGCCTAGGTAGAAAATAAAATTAGAACCGTTGCTCTAAAAGAAAAAAAAGGAAAAAAAGTTTTTATTTTACATGGCACTTGTATGGAAATTTATATATAAATAATCTAAAATTATTGAATTTTGTTTTAAATTGGGATTTATCATTAAAACGAAAATATGGGGGAGATAGGTGATTTTGGTAGAAAAGGGAATTTAGGGAAATGTTATATTAAATAAAATAGATTTTTGATTTAAACTTTATAAAATTTGATCTAATTTAAATTGAAATTTTGAGATTTGAAGGTATTAAAGTTAATGTTTAAGTTAAATTAGGAATTTGTTTCATATATTAAATCTGGAGTAAATCAAATTTATATGGAATTAAAATGGTTTTATAAATTTTTGGGAATTTACTAGATATTATCTAATAAATTTATAATGGAGTTTTAAATTGTATAATAATTTTTTTTGATTTATTAGAAAATTTGGTTGGTTAAATTTGGGATTTAAACTTAATTAAAAAAATTATTTAAGTGAATCAAGTTATGGGTTATAAGGGATTTGAATTTAGAATCGGAATATTTTATAATGGAATTTTGAAATGGGAATTGGATTTGAGTAATTCAAAAAAAATTAATAAATTCCGTTTTTATGAATCATTTTTAAACCTTAACTAACCAAATGGTGTGTAAAATATATGTTGGGTTGTCAAAGAGACCGGGGCCGGACATTGGCATACTCTATGTCAATCTCGAAACCACTTTGATAACCGTGCATGTGGTGGATGTTACCCAGAATGTAGAGGTTGAATTGGCGACGTTTATTGGAATGAAGTAAGAGAACGATGATGGATAGCTTGGACATTTCTGTCATAATTAAATGACTAAAATAGGAGCCTATGTCTGGCCAATGAGGTTAGCTACCTTTAGCGACGTTGATCTTTCATATTTTACTATCGTGATTTGAACTCGATGGGTGCACCCTTCTGTTTGGATTGATAGTCGCGGTCGGCCACAGATGGGCTACGACCAGCTCGAATGGGTAAACTTGTAGAATCCTACCTTGGGCATTGCCTCACGTGCCTTGTCATATTTACCTATATACAAGCCCATTACGATTTTGGTTTAAATCTAAAAATGTGTTAAGTTGGATCAATGTAAAGCCTTAACGCTATTTTTACTTTACTGATAGACATTATATATTATAGCGTACACTATTATATGTAGATAGTTTGATGGATCCTTAGGAGATGGAAAAATACATAACATCTCCTAAGTTACTCTGTATTGATTTATTGACTTACATGAGAATATTAGTTCTGACTCAAGAATTGTGTTTCTATTTTTCTTGGGTCAGCCTGAGTAATTCCAATTAGAGAGCTTGTTGTGAAGACGAAGGCAATTTTGGAAATTCTGTTCTATTCCAGTTATTTCATCAGTTTAGTTCGTTATGTCAGTTAGACTCATTTTATTCCAGTTATTTCCTTTTAGTAATTAGAGTGAGAATAATGTAACTTATTTGGAGTTCATGACTTATTTATGTACTTATTTATTTTTCGCTGTGAGACTTTGAGTTGTTTTTTATTTCTGTATCTGTGTATTGTGATTGATTCTATTTTACCCTAAATAACTATCTACCATAAGCAAATAATGTGTGCTTAAAGATGGGTCGTTACAGTTGGTATGAGAGCTTATGATTATGTGAACACCTAAGCCTGTGGGGAAAACTCATTATAGGTAGGGTAATTAATTACCCTAGAACGAGTAGAATCTCTCTTGAGAGAGTGTGTTTTAAAAAAACTTCAAGAAAGAAAGAGTTTAAAAAATTAAGTAAGTTACAATATTAAGGTGTCCTTTCTTAGTAAATTCTTCTGATTAGGTTCATTTTTTTTGACTCGACTTCTAATAAAATTTTCTACCATCCCTTCTTTTCAGGATGAGTAATCATAGCTCTAGAGGCAGAGATAGGGGAAATATTCCCAATGAAGTTGTTGCACCCGTTGTTGTCCCAAAAGTGAGATTTACCCCTCTTTGTAAAGAGTATATCCAGCTTGGATGGAAAAAGTTCACCGCTTCCGAGGGAATTGTTGGAGCAGAGCAATGGCTTAATAATGCCGAAAGGATTTTTGTTGGACTTGGCATCACTAAGCAGCTTGGCAGTTTCAAGAAGTCGCTCTTTATTGGTGGGATGCTTTTACGGCCCATACCCCTGAGGAGGATGTTTCTTGGGCCCAGTTTAGGTGAGATCTATCTGAATGAGAACTTTTTTGTTCTTAAGATTATCTCATATAAATTTAGCTTAGCCTTGTATTCCTCAATGCGCAGGGAAGCTTTTATTACCCAGTGGATGCCAGAAGCTGGGAGGACGGATTTGTATAATCAGTTTATGGAGCTTAAGAAAGGCGAGATGACTGTAGCAGAGTGTGAAAAGAAGTTCAATGAGCTATCGAAGTTTGGCCCTCATCTAATCGAAATTCCCCTTAAAAAGAATGAGAAGTTCATTGCGGATATGCGTAGGGAGTATAGAGAGCAAGCAACTGACTAGTCATATCCATAGGCCATTTTTTGATATCATTGATTTCGTGATCCCTTTTGAGAATTTGAAGCTAAATAGTATTTTAGAAGTCTCTGACACCCCAGCCCCGTCAAGTTCCAGTAACCTTGGCAAGAGAAAGTCAAATTTTAGTAACCAAAAGAAAAAGTGGCAAAGCTGTCAAGGAGTTGAATTGCCTCAGAAAAAGACTAAGGACTTGTCGCACATCAGTTGCTTCAAATGCGATAGAAAGGGATATTATGCCAAAGATTGTCCACCAGCATCCTTAGCAGCTGTTCCTCTAGTCAGATGATGAGGCGTGACTTATGCCACATCTGCTTACAACCGGGCCATTTTAAGAAGGATTGTCCTACTCGGAAGAAAGGCAAACCACCCGGTATCTTTGTTGTCACCGCTTCCACCCCTCTAGTTGAGAAGACTAATCCCGTACTTCAAGGTACACTTTCTTTTCATGTTACACCTGTCCGTGTTTTATTCGATACTAGAGCCTCTCATAGTATTATATCTGTTAATTTATGTGAGAAATTTGAACATGATTTGAAACCCAAACCTGCTTCTAAATCTTTGTGCGTCTCTAATCCCATTGGTGGCCCCGTAAACTTAGGAATGATTTGTAAGGACGTTTATCTTTTTAAATACGAACACCGTTTCACCGGAGACTTTTATGTTTTGGGCTTTAGTGGATTTAAGTTATTGTTAGGCATGGATTGGCTATCCAAGTCCAAAGCTGTTATTTTTAGTACTGATCGGACCATTTCTTTGGTTGACGATAAAGGTTCTCAACTGGTTATCCAGTGTAAAATGCCTTGTGATCTTGTCAAGATTTTTGTTTTCTCCCTTGATTCACATTCTAGTGATCTAGACACTATTCTAGTTGTTTGACTTTTTCCTGATGTCTTTGGTGAAGTTACTTGTTTACCACCTCATCGAGAAATCAATTATCGAATTGATGTTATTCCCGGAGCTAGACCTATCGTACTTCCCCCTCGAAGAATGTCGTCCAAGGAAAATGTGGAGTTGAGAACTCAAGTTGATGATCTATTAGCTAGATGTTTGATTAGAAGTTTTTATGAATGGGGTGCAGCCGTAGTTTTTGTCACTAAGTCTGACGGTTCCTTGAGAATGTGTGTGGACAATAGAGAGATGAATAAGCTTACACATAAGAACTGATATCATATGCCTCATATTAATGATATGTTCGATCAGCTTTATGAAGCACAAGTGTTTTCCCAGCTTGACCTTGCTTCAGGTTTCCATCAGTTAAGGATTTCTAAGGATAGTATCTATAAGACTGCTTTCCATACTAAGACGGATTTTATGAATGGCTCGTTATGCCTTTCGGGTTAACGAATGCTCCGGCCTACTTTATAGATCTCATGAACAGAGTATTCGGGGATATTCTTAATAAATTCGTACTTGTTTTTATTGACGATATTCTAATTTTCTCTAAAACCGAAGAAGAGCATGAGCAACATTTGAAGTTCGTGCTTGAAACTTAGGGAAGCCATCAATTGAAGGAAAAATTTTCCAAATGCCATTTTTGGCAGGAGGAAGTTAGATTTCTTGGCCATGTGGTTTCAAAAAATGGAGTTTCGATGAATCCCGCTAAGATCACCGTAGTAAATGTAAGTTCCTAATCCTTACTTTCGATTTGATTATCGGGATTCTCAAAATTTTGATTCGTGCTTTATATTTGATTTCAGGGTTGGGAAACTCCTAAGACACCCACAGATGTTAGGAGTTTCTTAGGCCTTGCTAGTTATTATAGGAGGTTCATTGAGCATTTCTCCCATATTGCTTCCCCCCTTACAGCTTTGACCCGAAAAAAAATCAAGTTTAATTGAGATGAAAAGTGTCAGAAAGAATTCGAGGAACTATAATAGAGGTTGACCTCCACCCCTGTTCTAACTGTTCCACATAGAAATGAAGGCCTTACGGCTTATACCGATGCTTGTAGAAGTGGGCTTGGTGCTATTTTAATGCGACATGGCAAAGTTATTGCATATGCTAGTAGACAGTTGCGACCGCATGAAGTTAAGTATGCAACTCATGATTTGGATTTGTTGGCTGTGGTTTCTGCTTTGAAGTTGTGACAGCATCATCTATTAGGTACCAAATTCGAACTCTACTGATCGCAAATCCTTGAAATATATTTTATCTCAGAAGGATTTAAGTCTAAGGCAAGTGAGATGGCTAGAATTTTTGGCTGCATATGATCTTGACATCAATTATACTCCAGGTAAAGCAAATGTATTGGCCAAAGCCTTGAGTAGAAAAATAGCTATGCTTTGTCAATTTGTTGCTTCATCCTCACTTATGGATCGTATAGTGTCTAAGCAGAATGAAGACCTAAGTTTAAGAGTTATTTGAGAGGAATTTATGAGGAGAGAGAATGACTCGAGGAGATGGTATGATGTAGTAGTTGATGAGAAGGGTGTTCTTAAGATAAATGGTAGGGTTTGTGTTCCAAATGTAGATGGACTAAGGGAGGAAGTACTTAAGGAGAATCACAAATCTAAATTTTCTATTCATCCAGGAGTGACAAAGATGTTTCAGAATATGAAGAGACTTTATTGGTGGGAGGAAATGAAGAGGGACATTTCAGTGTATGTGAGTAGATGTAGTACTTGTCAGCAGATTAAGGTCGATCATCAGAAATTGGCAGGGTTGTTATAGCCACTTGAGATTCCAAAATGGAAGTGGAATCAGACTTCTATGGATTTTATAGATGATTTACCAAAGACGAGAAAGGGTAATGAGAGCATTTGGGTGATTGTTGACCGTTTGACGAAGACTGCTCATTTTATTCTAGTTAAGTCAACTCGAACTACTTCAAGTTTGGCTGAGATCTATTTGAAGGAGATTGTCCGACTCCACGAAATTCCTTCTAGTATCATTTGTGATCGTGGTCCTATTTTCATGAGTAACTTTCAGAGAGCACTTCAGGATTTGTTGGGTACCCAGTTGAATCTGAGTACGGCCTATCACCCTTAGACGGATGACCATACTGAACTAATCAATCAAATTTTGGAAGACCTTCTTCGTGCTTGTATTTTGGACTTCAGTGGTTCTTAGGAAGACCATCTTCATCCTGTTGACTTCACCTATAATAATAGCTATCAGGTAAAACTTTGTTAAATAAAATTTGAATTAAAAATATATATGTAAAACAAACTTTTCGTAATTCAAATCTTTAACTCAGGGTAGTATGGCACCGTTCGATGTTCATTACGGACGTCCATGTAAATCTCCATCCCGTTGGATTGAAACTGGTGATAGAAATGTTCTTCGGCCTGAGATTATTTTGGAAGCTTCTGAGATGGTTGAGGGGATTAAGCGAAAGATGAAAATTTCGCAGGATAGGCAAAAGAAATATGCTGATAAAAGGTGAAAGGAGTTAGAATTCGCAGTTGGATATTTTGTGTATCTTAAGATTTCGCCATTGAGAAACATCATTCAGTTTGGGAAGAAAGGGAAGATGGCCCCATGGTTTATTGGTCCTTTCCGAATATCCGAAAGGATTGGTACCTTAGCTTATAGAGTTGAGTTTCCAGAAAAACTATCGGGTGTTCATGATGTATTTCACGTCTTTAATCTTCGTAAGTATATTCATGACCCATCAACGATAGTTCATTCCACACAGCATGAAGAATTGGAGATTCAACCCGATCTTACTATTGAAAGGAAACCCATTCGTATTCTGGATAGGAATATGAAGAAACTGAGGAGTAATCAGTCAATCTAGTCAAAGTTCGGTTGAGTAATGACGATCGAGATTGCACTTAGGAAACTGAGGATTGTATCCGTGCTTCCAATCCTGAATTATTTAATTTGGGTATGCTTTCTAATCTTAATCTATCTTTTGATTTTGGTTATACCATTTCGTTCCGCCTTTTCGAGGATAAAAAGTTTTGAGTGGGGGCAAATGTAACGATTCTAAATTTTTTTGTTATTGGAACAATTAGCTGGTTAACTTTGATTTAATTTAAGCTGAGGAATTTAAGTTTTGAATTTAAATTTACGTTACATAGGAATAGTTAAAATGAATAAAATGTGGATTAAATTATAAAGACGGAAATTTAGAACGATTTGAAATTTAATGAAAAATCAGTTGTTAATAAGACAGTGGAACTTTGGTTTCAGAAATTTAAATATTTTATATAGAGATATTGTAGAGAAATTTATAATAAAAACATCGACGTTCGTTTCGTCGTATTTCGATTTCACTAGCTCCGTCCAAATTGATTTATACGATCGATTTTGGGTTGCGACAACTGGCATTGCATAATTTTCAAATTTCACTAAAGCATCAAACAAACAGTGTCCGTTGTTAACGTGGATGTATATACATGCAGCTCGTTGCCACTGAAAACTATAAAATAAGTTTAGAGAAGAGCCAAGTCGCGTTTGAAATTTTACCAATGCAAATTTGTAAACACGTTACGTGGAACAGAAAAAAAAGGATGCTACGTAAGGAAGCATGATGAGAGAAAAATTTAAATTCGTATGCAAAATTCCAGAGAGTTGAACTGTTAAATAGGGGATATTTTTACTCACGCCTGTACGTATGTGGACACGTGGTCACGCTCACCCATTCTTCTTCCATTTTGTATGTCTACGTTTGTATTTTATAAAAAATAAAAAAAACTATAGCATTCGAACTTTCAAAATCGAAACCACATTCCCGTATACCTTCCTCCCACCGCCTGTCGTCGAGCCTTCCACCTCCCCTCGCAACCGCCACCACGTCACTGTCCGACCTTGCGCCTAACTCCTCCGACCCCAACTTCCAACCACCGCCACCTTAAAAAAAATGAAACTTGTGTTGCCGAGACCTCACCTTCACAACCGATCCTTCCACCACCTACTCCGACATCGAACCTGCCCTTCCAAAGTTCGTCGTATCTTTCCTCCTCCAGCCTGAGTTCTATGGCGCTGAAAGAAGAAATAAAAAAAAGCAACATCATTTCATCTTCTCGCGTCTCCTATTCCTTCCCTGTCGATGAGTCATGAGCTATATCGACCTCCAGTTGACCTCCAGTAGGTGCTGCATTAGCTTATGATCTATCCAAGGTTCGTGTATCTAGTTTTTCTTTTGTCCAGTAGAGTATATACAAAAAAAAGAAAGGGGAAAGCATATACACGTATATATTTAAAGGAGTACAAGTAACGAGCTACTCAGATTTTGGGTTACCGTATTTGTGTGTTGGTTGTTGCAGTTGATTAGGAACGTGTCGCGCGTGTAGACAAATTCAAGGATCATCACGAGTCATCGACGTGAGGTAAGTGTTTGCATTCACACTGACTAATATTGAAATGCAAGTTAATAAAAGAAATGATCGCCTATATACATTCGTTGTTGATTTAGATCGATTTTATATATATTTGCTAAATGGATTGATTATCATATTTGTTAAGTGAACATATAGACACGATATACACGACCCATGTATGTACACTGGTGTAGAAAAATTTATATTGACCTGTCACGTTTCATAATGTTATGGATAATCAGTATGTTATGATTTGTTGAATTTTCCCATTTGATATTGGATATGACTATATATTGAAAGTTAATTGCCAAAAGGGTTGAAATGATATATAACCAGAATTTAAATTTATTTATCCTACTTGGCCTAGGTAGAAAATTAAATTAAACACCGTTGGTCTAAAAGGAAAAAAGGAAAAAAAAGTTTTTATTTTAAATGGAAATTGTATGGAAATTTATATATAAATAATCGGACATTCTTGAATTTTGTTTTAAATTGGGATTTACTATTTATGAAAATTTGGCGGTGATAAGTGAGTTTGATAGAAAAGGGAATTTAGGAAAATGTTTTAAACAAAATTGGATTTTTGATTTAAACTTTATTAAATTCGATTTAATTTAAATTGAAATTTTTTGAGATTTGAAGGTATTAAAGTTAAATCAGGAATTTGTTTCGTACATTGAAATTGGAGTAAATCAAATTTATATGGAATTAAAACGGTTTTATAAATTTTTGGGAATTTATTAGAAATTGTCTGATAAAATTATAATGGAGTTTTAAATTGTATAATAAATTTTTTTTTTTTTGATTTATTGGAAAATTTGGTTGGTTAAATGGTGGTTAAATTTGGGATTTATACTTAATTAAAATTTTTATTTAAGTGAATGGGTTAAAAGGGATTTGAGTTTGGAATTAGAATGTTTTATAATGGATTTTGAAATGGGAATTGGATTTGAGTAATTTGAAAAAAAATCAATAAATCTCGTTTTTATGAATCATTTTTAAACCTTAACTGATCAAGTGATGTGTAAAATATACGTTGGGTTGTCAAAGAGACCAGGGTCGTACAATGGCATACTCTCTGTCAATCCCGGAACCACTTTGATAACCGTGCACGCGGTGGATGTTGCCCAGAATGTAGTGGTTGAATTGGCGACGTTTACTGGAATGAAGTAAGAGAACGATGATGGATAGCTTTGACATTCGTGTCATAATTAAAATGACTAAAACAAGAGCATTGTCTGGCCAATGAGATTAGCTACCTCTAGCGACGTTGATCTTTCGTATTTCACTATCGTGATTTGAACTTGATGGGTGCACCCTTTTGTTTGGATAGATAGTCGCGGTCGGCCATAAATGGGTTACGACCAGCCAGAAAGGGTAAATGGGTAGAATCCTACCTTGGGCATTGCCTCACCTGCCTTGTCATATTATCCCCTTTATGTGCCCATTACGATTTTGGTTTAAATTTGAAAATGTGTTAAGGTGGATCAATGTATAGCCTTAACGCTATTTTGATATTTACTTTACTGATAGACATTATATATTATAGCGTACACTTTATATGTAGATAGTTTGACGGATCCTTAGGAGATGGAAAAACACGTAACATCTCCTAAGTTACTTTGTATTGATTTATTGACTTACATGAGAATATTATTTCCGACTCGAGTATTGTGTTCCCATTTTGCTTGGGTCAGCTGTAACGACCCGTAAAATTCGATGGTTCAAAATGAGTTAATGTAATAGGATTTCTAATTTAATTTAGAAAGAAATAAAGGTCTTAAAGTTATATTGGAGCGAATGTAGAAATTAGATGAAGCAATTGTACTTAAATGTTAACAACTTAAAATTTATATGGCAATAAATTGAAATAATGTAAATTGGCATACTTAGTTATAAGTTTAATATAAGAAACCAATAGAAATGTTAAATCTGTGAAATATTAATTAGAATGGAATTCATTAATACAATAATGAATAGCGAATTTTGTTACATTTGGTTTAAAATAGACTTAACTAAAAAGGATTGAATTGAATAAATCTTATTTACTGGAACCTTGTTTATTTATATGCAAAGGTATAATAAATGAGTTATTGCAAGAAATGGAAAGTTGAATAGAATTCTAATGAATGTTAATAGTGGAAAGATCATACCTGTGTATAAATTGAATATAAGAGAACTAATATAAATATTGAATAAATTTTGGAATAGTTTGTAATAAATGTTAATTGAGTAAAACCAGTGTTATGTAAGTAATTACAATATTGGGGTGTAAATAATGAACCTCTAAAAGTGTGATTAAGACTTAATGACAATATTTATTGTACGTTACTTATTTTATTAGGTTGTTAAGTTTAATTTGTAATCAATTTCAATTAGTTCACTAAATTATTACAGTTAATGTGGAATAAATTGGTAAGTGAGAAATGTTGGATTCAATAAGATGTAACCAAGGTAAAATTCCATTCATAATAGGATAATTGATGTAATAAAAAGGCGTGAAACCAAGTGAATCAATTTATTTAGAATAGTTAATCGTAATTAATGGATATAATTTGCTAAGATATAATAAATGGAAATAGGAAGGTTATTAACTAAGGAAGAAATACGTAGTAATTGCACTTATTTGTAAGTGGATGAAATTTATTTCTATATTAATTGAATATTGGAATAAGATGATAATTGTTAATGTAATAAGAGTAGGCCAATAATAATTCTTTCCATAAATTGATAATCGATTCAATAATGTAATATTATCCATAATATGGCAATTAGATTTATGGTAGAATGGAAAGTCTATTAAATGAAAATATTGAAAATAAAATTTGTAATTTCCAAAATTTTGGAAATTTGAAGCAAGGGTAGTAATTATTGTAATAATTAAATGGGAGTCAATTAGAACTTAATAAACCTTAATGTATATTAATGAGAATTGTGGCAATAGTGCAAAACTTTAATCATTTACCCATTCATTAATTCATTGAATTAAGTCTCAATCAAATAGCAACATTTCGCTTGTTATTAATAGCTTTTAAGGGGAAATAAAACGTTAATGATAACAAGTATTTTAAGATTAACCATCTATTTAGTATATTAAATTATAACTGATAATCAATTGCAATTAAATGGAAACTTAATATTTGAAATATTGCATAAATGGAAATGTAGATGAAATCTAAGAAAATAAATTTAAATGTCAATGCAATACCAATTAATGGATTGAATGTGATTACGAAATTGGAATTTGATAAATTCAGTAAATAATTCAGGGCAAATAAATTTATGGAACAAATGTTAAGATCTTAATTGATGGTAATTAATAATTGAAGATAATGTAAATTCCATTTATAATATGACTATGGATGAATGAGAAGATTGTAAATCAATATTTGTTTATTTATTTGAATATAAAGAATTAAGGTAATTGAGTTTCTGCAATTATGTAAAAATTAAACATTTATTTTTACGTTAATTGAAAATTTAGTTGAAATTGAAAAATATTTATGTATGTTAATTTCATCCATTTGGCTATAATAGATTGAATAATAAGAATGAAGATTTAATTTAATGAAATTTTTGAAAACTTAATTGATAATTCTAAATTTAATAAAAATGAAAATTTGACACTGAAATGGGAAGTTAATCAACTTTAAGTTGACCTTTAAATTGTTTAAAACATTGTAATTTGATTGAGACATATAAAGGTAATAAAATTTGTCAACTTTAAGATTTAAAAAAAATTGGATTTGATTAATGAATTTTAAATTTATTTAATTAATATAAAATTAGTCATTTTGGCCACTGACTCGGATTTCGACGAAACCAGTTTCATCGGATCCGTAACGGTGAATTATAATAGTATTTCAAGTTTCATAACGATCGGACTTGTCGTTTGATCGTACGGACTCAAAACGCCTTGAAATTTATGCAATTTAAATCAATCGAAATCAATTTGGAAAAATTGAATTTAGCATAACTTCTTCATACGATGGAATTTGGACGTAAATCTTTTTCCATCGCGTTTAAAATATTTTTAAACATATATTTTGAATATGAGTTGACCCAATTTCGTTCCGGAGTAGAAACGGGCTTTTCGGGCCATTTAGCGCTCAGCGCGTATACCAATCCGATCCATCTATTATTTTTCAGCCTTGTCTATATATAACCCGTTAAAAACCCTAGCCATTCCTTATTTTCATTTGTCTATACTACATCTCCTTCTCAACTCCTATTTCCATTGGCAGAAAAAAAAACCTAATTCCCAAATTCCAAAGATTAATTTCAATTTCAAAAAAAAAAAAAAAAAAAAAAAAAAATCGGATCTGCAGCCTCTTCGAGTCACGCTTTGAGTTTTAGAGACAAAAACGAGGTATCTACTTCGGGTCAGGAAGAAAATGACTCGGGTCGCTCCGGGTCGTTTTGGCAAAAACTCCAAGCAAGCACCGGGGATTTGAGCTGGCGCACCGAAGTCGAACCCGAAGTTGACGCAGGACCAAAAAATTTCATAACTTTTGCGTACGAGCTCGGATTCACACGCGGTTTATTTTGTTGGGATTGTATCAAAATTCTAGACATTTTGGCGTTGGCTTGGACGGATTTGGAGACTGTCAAATTTTTGGATTTAAATTGAATTTAGATTCAATTAAATTCAAAATGTGAGTGTTTTAACCCACTCGCAACTTCTAAGTTTTCTTATGTTTGTTAAATTGATTTAAGATATAAGTAGAAATTTACTTATGACTGTTTTGCATATTTTATTCATCATCTCAGTTAAATCGCATTTATTTAATTTAATTGTTAATTAATTTTATTATTGCATAAAAATTGACAGTTAAGATTTATTTATTTTGCATATAAACTGCTTGTTAAACGGTTATTTATTTATTTATATTTTGAATACAAACTGTTCGTTGATACCAGTTATATTTTATATGCTCTATATGGATGTTTGTTTAAATTGGATGATGATTGTAATAAATGGTTGATGATTGATATTTGGATGAATGGATGATAAATTTTATATTGTATAAACTGCAAGTTATTATGCATTTTATTGCATTCGGGATTGCGGTTTGAAATGATATATAACCGCAATTTTATTTTTAAATTGCGGATTGAAATGATAAATATCCGTATCACTTGACCATAGGATAGAAAATTTTATACAGGCATCGCGGTGTATATGTGTGTGTGTGTGTGTGTGTATATATATATATCTATGTATGTATGTATATGTATATGTATATATATATAATTATTTTTGAAATGATTTCTATGGTTTGGATAGGATACGGTTAAATAAATATTAAATTTTGATATTATTTGAATGTTATTTTATATATACATATATAGTTAAATTGTGAATTTAAGCTATGTATAAATCTGTTAAATAAAAATGAATAAGTTGAAAAATGAAGTTTGATAATTTTTATTATATGACTAAGTACAGGTTTAAGATATTGTATATATATAAAGTTTAAAATGGTTCAAATCAATTAAGATTTGAAGATAAATTGGAAATTTATTTGGAATTGAGCTTATAAAAAAAATTTAAACTCTACAAATTGAGGTAAAACTTAGTAAACTTGGAAATTTTAAAGTATGAGATCTATAACTAGATTTTTATTTCAAGATAAATTATACGAATATTTCTAGCATAAATAAATTGAAGGAAATATTTAAGTTGTTAGTAACTTGGAGTTTATTTAAAAATGATTTTGATTTATTTTGCAAGTATTTCAAACTAAATAATAGGGCATTAAATTGTCGAATAGAAATTTCCAACCTTAGTTCCAATTGTTTAATATTCAAAGTTTGAAATATATTGAAACTGAAGTGGTTTATTTAAACTGAAAGCGATTTTAAAGTTTGTGGATTTTGACTTAATCTTTAATTAAATAATTTGTAAGTCGCGGAAATTATTTATTTTATAAAGAAATTTTAAATTCAAACTATTTTATTCTATATACTGTTTGAATATCCAAACCATTCAAGTTTTTGAAGTTATGGTTTCAAAGCTATGAATTTTGAAGTATTATGTTTTAAAAGTTATAATTCAAATGTTTGGTTTCAGATATTATAAATTTTAAAGCAGTATGATTTTGGAAAAGAAATATATTTGAAATAAAAAAATATTATTTATTTGGGTTTTATGAAAATAATATCAAAATGAGTTGTTTTGGAAATGGAAATGATACCGTATTTATGGGTTTTGAAATGGATAATTATTTTCTGGTTTTAAAGTATAAACTATTTTAAGGACCGCGGTGTTATAATAATGTTTGGTTGTTAAAGAGACCGGGATCGGAAGTTGTCATACTCTCTGCCAACTCCGAAAACCACTTTAACAACCGTGTACACGGTGGAGATTCCAGAATGAAGTAGGTTGGTGGCGGCGTTTCCTATAAGGTAAATACGTGGACCCGACTCCCGTGAGTTGGCATAAGGTAGCTAAAACAGGAGCAATCCCCGGGCCAAGGGGGTTAGCGCCCTTTATCGGACACATCCCTTCGATATTATACTCTGACTTAGGATTGATTCGGTGGCTACCTTTATTTTTTTTGATTTTGGGGGTGTTTGTTCGAGGTGGGCGGTAGCTGCGGCTATGCGTTACCACCAGTCCGGATAGCAATTGTTATATCTACCCTGGCATTGCCTACTTGTGCCATGTCACCTACCTAGCGCACCTTATACGAGTTTAGTTTTGTACCATACCTATGGAGTGCCCTCTGACGACGCCCAGTACGGGGGAGATTACGGTACTGTATAGACTATGGGAATATATAAATGTGTTAAGGTGGAAAATGTAATGCCTTAACGCTATTTAAAAGTAAGTTTATTTTACAATTAGACATTATTATAATAGCGAAATATACTACATAGTAAATAGTTTAACGGATCCTTAAGAGATATAAATCCCGAGCATCTTTTGAGTTACTGCACTCATATTTATTTCTGTTGATTTAACTTACATAAGATCTTTTAGTTCTGACTCGAGTGTTTTGTCTTTTCAATTCGCTCGGGTCAGTCCAAGCGTTTCAGGATTTGAAGACTTTATTTCTGGAGGAAGAAGACGAGGATTTCATTATTATTATTAATACTATATTATATGGTTCCACTACACACTGTATTCCGCTGCATTGATATTTATTGGTATGTGAACTCTGATAGTTATTGTATAAAGAAGAATTAAATGTTTTGTAAACAGTTTCATGAACTGTATATTTGATTATTATATTTTATCCTTCCGCTGTGAGATTCTGTTTTGTTTTGTTTCTTTCTCGTTTTTCTTATTTACCCCATAACAATCCGCCCTTCCGTATGTTTTGAATTGGCACGTGTGTCGATTTAAAGCGTGTGAAAAGACGGGATGTTACATCAGCCTGAGTAATTCCAGTTGGAGAGCTTGTTGTGAAGACGAAGGCATTTCTGGAAATTCTATTCTATTTCGGTTATTTCATCAGTTTAGTTCGTTATGTCAGTTGGACTCATTTTATTCCAGTTATTTCCTTTCAGTAATTAGAGTGAGAATAATGTAACTTATTTGGAGTTCATGACTTATTTATGTACTTATTTATTTTCCACTGTGAGGCTTAAGTTGTTTTTTTATTTCTGTATCTGTGTATTGTGATTGATTCTATTTTACCCTAAATAACTATCTACCATAAGCAAATAATTTATGCTTAAAGGTGGGTCGTTACAGTTTGTATCAGAGCTTATAGTTGAGTGAACACCTAAGCCTATGGGGCAAACTCATTATAGATAGGGTAATTAATTACCCTAGAATGAGTAGAATCTTTCTTGAGAGTGCGTATTTTTTAAAAAAAAAACTTTAAGAAAGAAACGGTTTAAAAACTTAAGTAAGTTAAAATATTATGGTGTCCTCTCCTAGTAAATTCTTGTGATTAGGTTCATTTTTCTTGACTCGGCTTCTAATAAAAATTTATTTAACTCCCTTTAACCAATAAATAATATTGGTGCATTCAATTTGTAAATATATTTACAAATATAAATATACTGAATAAATATCGGTAATTAAATATTTAAATATGTGAAATTATCGTTCCAGGGCACAATCTTGGATTCCAACAAAAACAGTCTTATTGGATCCGTAATAGTGATCATATTACGCCATCAAATTTGGTGATGATTGGACATATCGTTTGGTTATGGGGAATCGAAACGCATTGAAATTAATATCAAAAACTTAATATAATAATTGGGTCCAAAAACACATCTTCTGCATACGATCGAATTAGGTCTCGAAACAAGTTCCATTATGTTCGGAATAGGGGTATAACATATAGAATGTCAGGCGGCATATCTTGTTTGGAGCTCAAAATTTTCGGGTATGTTTTATTGAAAATTTTAAAAATAAAATAATATATATGTACATATACACGTTAATTTTGGCCATAACCCCACATTCTCTACCATACCATGCCCATACCCCTATATGCAGACCCATATCCACTCTTCTTTTTATATCCTTCATTGTAAAAAACAAACAGAGCTTTTTTTGAAACTAGGAATTCAAAAAAAATCTAAACATGGTGATTTAATTAACTAAAAATCATAATTTTTTATTCACAGAACTCGCATTGAGTTGGGTTTCTCGTCTATGGCCTTAGATTCGAGTATGATCATCTTTGGTAGTGATCTATCATAGAGCAGTCGACCTAGGATTTGATTTGGTGAGTGATGCGGTGGGTGTTAGGTGGAATCGTTGATGGAAATAGCTTTCTCGAGCGAAGGGGCACCTCGCGACAAATTTTGGGGATGTTCGACAATGGAATGGGTCACATGACCTGGGGGTGTCAACGAGATTATGGAGCAGGACGCGATTATTTTTGGGATGGTGAGCGTTGATCCAAGATGTCGAGACGGTGGAGATCGAGGAGGGGAGGCCAGCGGTGCAATCGATTTTGATTTTCATATACTAATTCCCTGTATCACTACTACGACATGCACGGCTACGTCTGTTGTTTCACTGTGCATGCAGGTATGGGGAGGGGCAAAGTTGTAATATTTGTTAAGTTATTTAATTATAAATTTAAATTTATCGATAAATTATATAACGTATATCTCGCTCATACAGGGTCGGATTCGAATGCCGTTTTTTGCGTTGGACTCGTGTCATCGAGATTTTTGAGATGGAGTTAGTTTGGTTGGATTTGGATTAAGTGAAAATTTAGGCTAAAATCGAACGACCGTTCAGTTATAGGCCAAAATCGTGACGTTTCGGCAAAAACGAAAATCAATGTGAATTTAACCCATATTAAATTTTATTATATCATATCAATAATGTTATAAACATTTATTGATTGTTTGGTTGTTAGTTAAATTATTTGATTGCTTGTTTGGTTGAATTTATGTTAGAAAAATGGATGACATATTAACTTAATCGTTACAAACCCATATGATTATATATGTTATCAATAACCATTGTTTTACAAGAAAAATCTGTAAAAAGACCCCAAGGGGGTTTCTCGCTCATAAATTATTTATTTACATATGTATGCTGTTATTAATGGTTAATTCTATCAAATGAAAACTCAATCATATCACTCAACAAATAATTCAGTCTTCATAAATTATTTTTAATTAAGCAAGTTGGTAATAAGTCATTCAAATTATGAATGTCAAATTAAATTTCCATCAAACATTGCAAGATCAATATCTATATATAGAAAATGACATACATTGCAACCCAATACTTAAAACACACTTTGTTGATGTTGCCTTTGATTTGCACCTTGAATGAACTATGCTTCTAGATTCGATTGAATCACCTTAGGATGTTGCCTAGAAATCACACCTTGAATGATGATATCTTCTCAGATCTTCAAGATCCCCATCTTATCCTTACAAGAGATGGATGAACCACTTATGTTTTATTTTATTTGATGTTTTTATATGAAGTTGAAAGATTTTTGAAATTTTTATTTTGTTGTATTTATTTTCTGCCATGAAAATTTAGGAAGGGAGAAAGAAACAGACTGAATGAGAAAGAATATTCTACGTACAGATTGAATTAGAGAATATTTTATTTCAAAGAATGAAACTTTTCTCATTCTTTAATTAAAACTTCCCATATTAATTCCCTTGATGTCTCATTCTCCAATCCTTTCTTTACACGTATATCATCAAATGACGTAAAATTTTCATAAATCACGTCATCAAATGACATAAAATTTCCATAAATCATTTCATGCAATTATCTTTAAATAACATCGATATCGTATATCAATGCGCATAAATATAACTTAAATAAAATGCATTAAAATAATTGCAAAAAAACTTCCGAACATCAAACAAATAATAATTAATACTTCTCAAATATGAATTAATTTAATCAATTTACAATATTTTATAAATTAATTAAATTATGTGGTTTTTCAGAGAATTCATCATTATGGTTGTGCAAATCAAAGGTGCAAATTCAATCAGCGATTAATATCGAACTATTCGAATATTCACGTCACATGTCACTTAGCAGGTGGTGTGACAGTTTGGTTGAATTTATCGCTTACACATCTTTTGGTAAAATCCAATTTTACTTATTATAAGCGGTACCTAATAGTGACAATTATTTACACCAATTCTCTTCGTCGAAACTACATCACTTTGGATTTTTGGAATTTGGTAATGATCAAAATTCCAATATCATCCACATTCAACTTTATAGTCCAAACAAAAGTCTTTGGTTCAATAATCACAATTGTTATTAACCGAACTGCTCTGGCCAGAGACTTTGACTTTGAGTTGACTTCAGTTGACCGCATGTAACTAAAGAGACAAACCCTCTCTTGAATAATGTTTCACTTCCAATGCTTCCACTCAACCCAACTATAGTCGATCGATGAACGTCGTGCCATGATTTTACTATAATCAAAGCGGAGCTTCCACATTGAAGATCAACGGTATTCTCAAGTCCAGAGAAATGTGTAAATGAGTCACATCAATATTATCTGCTTGACTTCAGTTATATTAACCAATAGAAAACTATCTAGTGAGTCATTCCATAGTTATCTAATAAATATCAGTACGTAACGCCTTGGTGCTCCCAACAGTCATGAGTAATACACTGCCTAACATTTGAACGACGTTTCGAACTCTAGTCTCAACGGATATGTCGATATCCAGTCTCGATGCATCTTGAACATGAACATTTAAATTTGTATATTTGTTTCATTGTATAAATTACACACGGTTACAACACTTTGTAAATACTATCACAAAACATACCATTTGTGGATTTTCTATTAAATATACGTTTAATTAAATTGATTAATTAATATAACCACATTATATCGCATATATAATAATAGAAAGAAAATACCTTTATTTCAAACAAGAATGGTCAACGAGTTAGATATATGTAACAAATTACATAATCTCCTCTAGGGCATACCCCTGACTCTTTCAATCTCCCACTTACACTTGGGGTCAATTACGGAATCTTATTCCAACTTCTCCAATTGGTTTTCTCAAAACTAATTAGGTCAGTTCCTTTTGTAAACGAGTATTCTATTATGTTTTAATTATCTACTCGATCAGTCAACTCATTCCAACTATTTTATCACGTGGAACAATTCGGAGTATGTCTCTCGACTTCAAGTGAGCTCTAAGTTTTGTTACGAACTGTATTACGACATTATTATCATATAACTATGTCATGAGATTATCAACATTTGGAATCGCCTCGGTTATAAATTTGTGCACTTATAATTTTATATACATTGTTTATATTTCGGCGCTATTCTAGGCGATGACTTAGCCTTTTTCATTGAATTAGCCATGGTCTTTCATTTGGAACATTTCCAACTTAAAGATTCTTAACTTGAATTTATTATTGACATATTATACTCAATATCACTTATGAAGTTCGAGTCCAAACACTCCTTTATAAGGTGTTTTTGTTTCTGTAAATAATTCTTTAGTACTTCATAAATACATAAGAACACATCAAACAACCATTTAGTGATATCAATTTGGATTTAATATTTGCTTCATATATCAAATACATAAACAAATCATGATATCGTAGACAACAAAACATGTATGATAATTCCTATTGCCAATGCAAAAAAATTAGCCTTACATGTTTTGTATTAAACATTTTAATAAGGTGTCCTTACATATCATTTAGGATATTCCCAACGTCTTTTATACATACCATAAAAGATATCATTTATTAACCCAACGTTCAGTACTAAAACAACTAAGGCTGGATTTAGCATAAGTATACTTATAATTTAGAAATAACAATGAACCTTTTAACGTTCTTTCTTATGAACATACACTTCCTCTGCTTTTTGATTGAAAATCAAACTATTTGATATTTCTATCAAAATACTTACTCAATCTTGACGCTTATAAAATGATACTTTCATATCATTTCTTGGATCATATCCAAAGACTCACAAACTCAATATGCTTCCATTGACTTTGAGACATTTTTGGTTTAATATGTGTAAATAGCTCATTCTAAATTAGTATTTAGAATTTTCTGTTTCAATACATATGTACCAAAACACTAGGTCTTATCAACTGATAATTTTGTGAGTAAATCCGAATTAACTTGAGCATATTGTTAAATACCGAATCTATTATGCTAATTTCAACAATTGAAATTTTCGATATTATTCTTATCAACATTATCATTTAATTCCAACTGCGTTAGTCTTTCTCATAAGGACACAATCCTGACCGATGGATCACATCCCTTCGGTTACGACTACCAAAGTCTATATTTTGATAGCATACTTGGAATTCTTTCTGATTTGCACATCATATCATATAGAGTCAACACTCTTAATGGTTTAATTAAACAACGGAGGATTATATATTTACGACATTAATAAGAAACTCATATTCTCACTTTAAGTGCGAGGATACTTATTAGACATTCTAATGCTATGTATTCATTTAGATTAGTTAATTTCATTTCATCTCATATAATCAGTTCTATCTATGGATCATATCCAATTCTATTTAACCATAAATAATTCCTCAATGAAATTCCTTCACAATGAAGTTGGTATTTCTTGAAAAAACAATTGTTTCTCAATGCAACAGAATAGGTATTCATAAATGTTTTTTGAATTTCTTTATTTATAAAACTGATTTGGTTTAAGTTTACAAAACCTATGTTCCAAACATAAATATGTCATCCAATGATAGTCTTCCAAAAACTCTTTTGGGAAAATTCATACAAGATCCCGTATGAATAATTATTACGTGCAATCTTTTTCCTCGCACAACCTGCCAACTCCTTGGCTTAGGATATGTTGGAGTTTCTTATTAATCTGTATCTTGTAAAATTTTGTAAACTGTTGTTCAGATGAAATAATATTAACCGTTCGTACTACCCTTAAGTACGTTATTTAATAGGAAGAAACTAACTCAACTTCACTCATAGTTAATCGTACATTGTCCAACAAAGTTCGATTACTCCATATCGATGCATCATTATGGATTACATGGAGGAGTAATTTTGAGATTGAATCTTTATTCATTTTAGGTACGTTCGGAACATTTTCCAATATACTCACTCATTCGATCAGATCAAGTCATTTCTATCGCATGCTATTTAATTTACTTTATTTTATATTCTATAAGTTTACCATAGGCATACTACATGTGTATCAAATACACATATCCATGTCGACGATAACTGTCAGGACACGATTCTTCGTCTTCCGAAAATTCAACATCGACACTCACTTTATCGACTGCCGAGAAATCGAACGACGGAAAACCGAACACTAAGGGTTTTTAAGAAGAATTTAAGAAAGGAAAAGAGAAGAAGAGAGAAGATAGAAAATAGAGAGAAAAGAAAATAGAACGGAAGAGAAATAGAACGGAACAACATCAGAATCTCACAATTCGCAGCGGAACAACATATAATAATAAATGAATAATCTTTAAACAAAGAACTATATCAGTTATTACATTTTATACATTTCATTTCATCATATCATCAGAGTATACAACAACAACAACAGTGCAGCGGAAAAAGAAATACTATATAAGTAATATGCCATGCCATCCAGCTTGCCTCCAGCAACTCCAGAATATCCAGAATATCCTGATAAACCTTACTCTTAACTGCCCGTGTGGAAATTGGTGGGCACCCAGAGTTTAGGAAGGAAAACAATAAACTCCGAGTCAGTCATGTGACTGGTGTGAGAACTCAAAACAGTTTATTTATCTTTGAAATCAAAATAGAGGAATATTTTTATTTCAATTCGCAATGCTTTTAAAAATGAGACTACCATAAGGCCTCCCGCACACACACACATGCAAACGCAGAATCGGAGGAGATTTCTCCTTATGATAGTCAAAGATGCTTGATACGCATTTAAAATAACATTTGATATTATTACTAGTGCATAGTGTAGGAAAAATTCATTTCGAAAGTAGAATATAAATCTTAGCCAACATACGACCATTATCGTATGCCTACTATAGCTAACTATGTTCAATAGCAGGTTACCGCCACATTCCATAGCAGGTTATACAACTAAAACCGTACAAGTCATGTATTGTTTCTATAGATTTCCAACAAATGGTAAGGCCAAGGAACTTCCCATTGCCACATGAAAACGCCTCTGGCTGGACGTCCCCGAGAACTTAACCAGCTCTCTGCCAACACAAGGCCGGGTTACCTTTATCACTAGGTAACTACTACACGAATATGGCATCCCCCGGTCCCATTGGACCTTTAACCGAGCGCTCGTCACCAACAACACCACACAGTAATAAATATAGTGTATCAACATGAGTAAGTATCTGGGCTCCATACCATGGTACCACCCTTTCCAGAAGGAAATGCACATACCCTAATGGGAGCTACCCCTCATAACCTTGCCGCATCTTTCCTGTTTTGACCATTCCGGGATGTGAGGCTCGACGAAGTCACGTCCACAAAAACATACTTTATACAAAAGCCATGCTTTGGGTCAACAAATGATCAACACAATGATCACAAGGCAAATAAACGATCCTATCACAATAATCAACACAATGATCATTTCAGCAACACTCAGCATGTCACATTACCAAATTGGGAATATATCGCTGATAACTTCAACTATATAACCTCTGAGCACGTACGTCTCAGAGAAGGGTGTTAAGCTAAAAGAATAAATTCTCCGCCACCAACAGAAATATATTTGAAAGAAATCGGCTTTATATCTCAACTTGTAATGTCAGACATACAATCCATACAAGTCTGTTCCGGGCTCGAACAAAACCGAAGGCACTTCTTACGAAGCCCTTGCAATCCGGGTATTCACAATCCCAATCGAATTTCCCATCACTTAGGAGATCTCTATACCAGGAGCTACCCAGTGCAGAGACAATCGATAGGTCATCCTGTCGCTTTCACAAATACTCGGTCTTCAACACCGATCTTCAATGCCATTCACAACGACGTATCACATATTCGGAATGGGTTATACGACCCCATGGTCCTTTCCCGGTTAACCCGAATAGTGAGCGCTTATTTAAAAATAAGTGTGGCATTCACATTCAAACAAATCACATCAAATACCCATTCAAAGGGAAATATTGATAGTCGGTTATTGAACTATCAATGAATATGCACACATCACCGGATTCCAAATAATTTTCCAAAATATCTTCACTAGATATAAAATTTCAACACTTCAAAAATAAATCAATATTTATTTTTAAACCAATTCTACTTTCTTTTATAAATTCAATAGTGAATTTACATTCCAAAATATTCATGCATATACGATTTCAATTTATCATTTCAATTTATCTTCCAAAAGATAAATTCTAAATATTCACTTTATATTGGAAAACATTTCCATACTTATTTATTCATAAGTAATTTTCAATCCATTTATTTTCAACACTTGGAAAATATTCAATATACTTAATCGAATTAAGTATATATTTCATTCTATTAAGGAAATCATTCACTTAAACATATTTATTTGGGCCAAAACGAATGTTGCGTAAAACATCGTTACGACAACCCAAAATCACTAGTATAGGGATTCGAAATTAAATAGATATATAAATCCCAATACTATACAAAACATTTCCTTTCGGAAATCATTTACTATAACAACAGTGTTATAGTCCACTATTTCCTTCTATTTCTCGAAAACGTCTATTTCAACAATAGATGTTGAAATCTATGGTTTCGAATCTCAACACATTTTAAAACATCGTTAGATTGTTTTAATTCTATTTGAAATATCACATTCAAAACAATTTCTTTAACATGTTATTCACTATTCAAAAACGTGAATATACTTCATTAACAATTTCATCCTTTTATTCATTTTAATTTAAAGGATTATTCACTATTCAAAAATGTGAATATACTACGTTAATAAATTTCATTCTTTTATTCATTTTATTTCAAAGGATTATTCACGGTCAAAACGTGAATATAACTCCATTTATAAGTTATAACAATTAACTTATCAAAATAAATCGTTTGCGCATTTATAAAACAACGTTCATAAATTCCATTTTTATTTATTCTATGAAAACTTCCTTTTTTATAAATTCCTTTATTAACCTATTCCAGTTTATAACTAATTTATAACTAAACGTTCATATTATAAGTCAAATGCTTATAAAACGATTATCTTACAAAAATCGTTCTTTTAAAGACTTTCCAATTTATAAATCTTATAACTTATAAGATCCATTTATTTAACCAATCTATTCTTCAAATAATTTCACAAATTTATAAATCTTACTATTTATAAATTTTATTCATAACCTCACCATTTATAATTCTATAAATTTCATTCTTTAATGAAATTCATTTTCACTTCATTCAAACACTTATAAAAACTCGTTTTATAATTCAAATGTTTTAACTTATAAATATCAATTTATAAATCCTTTATAAAATCAATTTATACTATTATTTTAAAACATCTTTAATCTCCTTTATAATTTCATCATTCTCTTGATTTATAAAATAATCAAATTTTATAAATCCTATTTTTAAACTTTTTTATAATAAATTTAAAAATCCAGTTTAAACTATTTTATAAAATCATTGGTTCATATTTCTCAAAAATCAGCTTTTAACTATATTTCACAAAAACCATAATTTTGATAACTTTAAAAATTATAGCGTTTAATTATTTAAAATGGATCAATTCTAAAAATATAGTATGTTTTCAAACATCACTTTAAAAATCATTTTAAAATTCCAAACTTGGTCCAATGATGCTACATACCAAATAGTCAATCACGACTACAACGATCCATCATATATCGATATGATAATCCATCAAATATCAAAATATCTGAAATCAAATAAATACTGTTGAGGAATCCAGTTGGATCCCTCCAACCTGTTTCCTGCATCCAAAAACATTAGCACAATACCAATTTCGCTCCAGTACGAAATTATCGCGGTATATGTTCTTATTAAATATTATCCGCTTAATAACGGCGTAATAGGGTCTCATCCGCTAAAAATACGGGGAATCAATCAACTGCAATATATACATATGCCAATATATATATATTGATATTATATATAATACCAATTTCACTGTTTATGAAATATTCGCGGTATATGTTTTTATTAAATAACATCCGCTTACTAACGGCGTATAATGTCTATTTTAACAATTAATAGATATCAATCATCATTCAAACATGCATTCAAATATTTTAAATCTAACTATTTAAAATAAAATCGAAACTGATTCGATTGAGTGAGAAGTTCTCACCTTGATTTTAATTTCCGTTTCAGCTTTTATTTCGAATAAAATTAAACGGACGTTTAATTTTACCCAAAATTCTCACTAACTCCAAACGACTCCAAACCAACTCCATCGCGTAGTGCTCGTCCATACGATTCCAACGCAACTGGTTTCGCGCGTTTTCGACCTCGTATGAAAAAGTTATGAATTTTTGAAGTTTGTACACGATTTTATTTAATATTTTCAACATAACTTTATAATTTATAACCTCAAACTCATCAGGACCCTCCATTTCATCTTGCATCAGATCTGGCCGCCCATCCCCTTCTCCCTCTCACGTTCTTCTCTCCAGGTTGAGGCCGCAACCACCAACCCATGAACAAGCAACTAGGGTTTAACATTGCAACCCTCCACGTTGACTTCCAAGTCGATCAACAAGTGCCATCGGAAAGCCCCATCCACCACCTACCTTCGCCCACCATCCGGTCACGTGCGGCCCCCCTGGCCTCGTAAACCATGCACGAACTCGCCACCTTCACACACGAATTGCCATCAATCCGTGCAACCAAATTCGATCACAACCGTTGAAGTTGTAGATCTTCATATGCTCTTCGACTTTCTAGTTGGAAGTTTGTGAAATTATTGAGTAGATTTGAAGATTTGGAGGGAGGAACGAAATAAAATTCTGGCCGTGGGTTTGGTATATGGAGGCTAGGGTTTGAGATGTTATTTTTTTTTTTTTTTTATGAAGGGGTAGGGTCTCCTTTTATAGAAAATCAAGCGTAAACACTATTCATCCGGAAATTCCGAACTCCGATTTACGCGCTGTAACCAGCGTTTCTAAGGTTTACGCCGCGTTCCGGACACAATGGAACAGGTTTCGAAAGCTAATTCGGACATCTGTGCGAGTTATGGCTGTAAACGCTCAATTTAAATTAAACCGATTTAAATCGATTTCTATGCGTTTTAATTTGTACAGGACAAACGGTAAATCCAATTGACTTGAAATTTGAAACCTTGCAATAATATCACATTACGGATCCGATGAAACTGGTTTTGTCGAAATCCGAGACTTTTTGAAAAATGTCTATTTTCACTCGCCAAATTTAAATTAAAAATAATTCGATGCGTTTCGAGCTGCCACGATCAAACGATTACTCCGATTGCCACGAAATTTGAAATCCGGTAATAACTAACTATTACGGATCCAATGGAACTGGTTTTGTTCAATTCTGAAACTGTTCAAAAATTGACTATTTTCACTAGTCGATTTTAATATTAAAATATTCAATTTTCACAAATTAACTTTTAATTCGATTTTAAAGTTCTAAAATATCATTCTAACTTCCATATGATAAAATAAAATTTTACAAATCATTTTCAATCATATTTAACCCTATTTTCAATTATTTCCATAATTTAACATATTAAATTATCGATTTAATTATTCAATTAAATTCAATAATTCAAATAAAAATTTATTTGACTTATAAATTTACCTATTAATATTTAAAATTAATTAAATATTCAAATTTTAATTTCTAAAAATTCTGGGTCGTTACAATCTTCCCCCCTTAAAAGAATTTCGTCCTCGAAAATATTAAGTAAGAAAAGTTATAGAATTTATTAATTTTTCAAAATTCATAATTAAACTTCTTACAATACTTTACTAAGTTTTCCAAATCATACTTAGTTATCTTTTCAAAAACAATTGCTATTGTTTAACTTTCAACTTCAAATCAAAATTAAAGTTTTCAAAATTTTTCCAATTTTCTCAAATTTTTCTAACGCCTTAAATTTTCGGAAAAATTCGCCATAGTCTCCTTTGCGCGGCTCGATCCGAAAAAAAAAATGACAGTATATATATCACAAATATACATCTCATCAAGTAATGAGGCATCCCGCAGGGAAAAAATGTAAAAGTACGATATTTAATCCGAGATATGTACCTTATATTTTTATTAGCAAGCATATACGGCTAATATAGCACGAAAGCGAGCTCCAAATGCGAAGTAAACGCGATCCGCACCTACTAAACACTCAACAAACAACATGAGAACATGCATATGGACAATAGTATCGATATACAACATATAGTAACATAATAACTATATATGTCAACATAGCAAATGCAACTAAACAACAAATGCAATATATATTCAACCAGCATTCATAACTAATAATATTCATTCATATTCTCATTAATATTCAATGAAATGGTTTTTAATTTTAATCACATTTGATTTATTAACATTGGATTTTATCAACATTCATTCTTATTCAATTTCAATTAGTTTACATTCACTAATTAAATCCAATTCACGTTCAATTCTATTCAAATTTATTTACTTCTAATTTGAATTCAATTTCATAGCTTCCAATTTCATTAACACTTAATGAATTGCATACAATCAACAAACAATCATATAACAACCAATGTATATTAATTACAACCTAATTTCTTTGCTTATCAATTGGTTTAATTTAATTGATTTTCATTCAATTATCCAACTTTCTAATAACATTAGATTTTAATGAATTACACTTATAATCATTATTTCATATCAACTTAATTTACATTCAATTGATTATTATTCAATCCATTCATTTATATAACTCAAGTTTATATTCATATAGTTTCCCTTCTTATATATATAAGTTTATTTCACAATTGTAAATCACTTTAATTATAATTCAATTCTTATAATTCTTTTGCTTATATTATTCAAACAACCTAACAATCAACTTATATACACTTTAATAATTCTGAAAAATTATTCCTTTTATATATAAAATATAATCAAGGTAAAATTATTTCATTCACCCAATTTTAAAACAATATTATGTCGAATTGTTCTATTCAAGTGTTTAGAAACCCCTTCGGCATAGTCTTGCGGACCACGCTGACGAAAGTTCATATGCCACTCAATAAACCAATCATCACAATATAAAACAATTTTATATTCACTAACAAATACGCTCTCATAGCTATTATTACACTCAAATTCATTCTAGAGCACTGCTGACTCTATCTCTAATGAATTATACCCAACAGAACCATGGTTGTCGCTTAACCATATGCTCTGATACCACATTGTCAGGACACGATTCTTCGTCTTCCGAAAATTCAACATCGACACTCACTTTATCGACTGCCGAGAAATCGAACGACGGAAAACCGAACACTGAGGGTTTTTAAGAAGAATTTAAGAAAAGAAAAGAGAAGAAGAGAGAAGATAGAAAATAGAGAGAAAAGAAAATAGAACGGAAGAGAAATAGAACGGAACAACATCAGAATCTCACAATTCGCAGCGGAACAACATATAATAATAAATGAATAATCTTTAAACAAAGAACTATATCAGTTATTACATTTTACACATTTCATTTCATCATATCATCAGAGTATACAACAACAACAACAACAGTGCAGCGGAAAAAGAAATACTATATAAGTAATATGCCATGCCATCCAGCTTGCCTCCAGCAACTCCAGAATATCCAGAATATCCTGATAAACCTTACTCTTAACTGCCCGTGTGGAAATTGGTGGGCACCCAGAGTTTAGGAAGGAAAACAATAAACTCCGAGTCAGTCATTTGACTGGTGTGAGAACTCAAAACAGTTTATTTATCTTTAAAATCAAAATAGAGGAATATTTTTATTTCAATTCGCAATGCTTTTAAAAATGAGACTACCATAAGGCCTCCCGCACACACACACATGCAAACGCAGAATCGGAGGAGATTTCTCCTTATGATAGTCAAAGATGCTTGATACGCATTTAAAATAACATTTGATATTATTACTAGTGCATAGTGTAGGAAAAATTCATTTCGAAAGTAGAATATAAATCTTAGCCAACATACGACCATTATCTTATGCCTACTATAGCTAACTATGTTCAATAGCAGGTTACCGCCACATTCCATAGCAGGTTATACAACTAAAACCGTACAAGTCACGTATTGTTTCTTTGGATTTCCAACAAATGGTCAGGCCAAGGAACTTCCCATTGCCACATGAAAACGCCTCTGGCTGGACGTCCCCGAGAACTTAACCAGCTCTCTGCCAACACAAGGCCGGGTTACCTTTATCACTAGGTAACTACTACACGAATATGGCATCCCCCGGTCCCATTGGACCTTTAACCGAGCGCTCGTCACCAACAACACCACACAGTAATAAATATAGTGTATCAACATGAGTAAGTATCTGGGCTCCATACCATGGTACCACCCTTTCCAGAAGGAAATGCACATACCTTAAAGGGAGCTACCCCTCATAACCTTGCCGCATCTTTCCTGTTTTGACCATTCCGGGATGTGAGGCTCGACGAAGTCACGTCCACAAAAACATACTTTATACAAAAGCCATGCTTTGGGTCAACAAATGATCAACACAATGATCACAAGGATAGACGATCAAATAAACGATCCTATCACAATAATCAACACAATGATCATTTCAGGAACACTCAGCATGTCACATTACCAAATTGGGAATATATCGCTGATAACTTCAACTATATAACCTCTGAGCACGTACGTCTCAGAGAAGGGTGTTAAGCTAAAAGAATAAATTCTCCGCCACCAACAGAAATATATTTGAAAGAAATCGGCTTTATATCTCAACTTGTAATGTCAGACATACAATCCATACAAGTCTGTTCCGGGCTCGAACAAAACCGAAGGCACTTCTTACGAAGCCCTTGCAATCCGGGTATTCACAATCCCGATCGAATTTCCCATCACTTAGGAGATCTCTATACCAGGAGCTACCCAGTGCAGAGACAATCGATAGGTCATCCTGTCGCTTTCACAAATACTCGGTCTTCAACACCGATCTTCAATGCCATTCACAACGACGTATCACATATTCGGAATGGGTTATACAACCCCATGGTCCTTTCCCGGTTAACCCGAATAGTGAGCGCTTATTTAAAAATAAGTGTGGCATTCACATTCAAACAAATCACATCAAATACCCATTCAAAGGGAAATATTGATAGTCGGTTATTGAACTATCAATGAATATGCACACATCACCAGATTCCAAATAATTTTCCAAAATATCTTCACTAGATATAAAATTTCAACACTTCAAAAATAAATCAATATTTATTTTTAAACCAATTCTACTTTCTTTTATAAATTCAATAGTGAATTTACATTCCAAAATATTCATGCATATACGATTTCAATTTATCATTTCAATTTATCTTCCAAAAGATAAATTCTAAATATTCACTTTATATTGGAAAACATTTCCATACTTATTTATTCATAAGTAATTTTCAATCCATTTATTTTCAACACTTGGAAAATATTCAATATACTTAATCGAATTAAGTATATATTTCATTCTATTAAGGAAATCATTCACTTAAACATATTTATTTGGGCCAAAACGAATGTTGCGTAAAACATCGTTACGACAACCCAAAATCACTAGTATAGGGATTCGAAATTAAATAGATATATAAATCCCAATACTACACAAAACATTTCCTTTCGGAAATCATTTACTATAACAACAGCGTTATAGTCCACTATTTCCTTCTATTTCATGAAAACGTCTATCTCAACAATAGATGTTGAAATCTATGGTTTCGAATCTCAACACATTTTAAAACATCGTTAGATTGTTTTAATTCTATTTGAAATATCACATTCAAAACAATTTCTTTAACATGTTATTCACTATTCAAAAACGTGAATATACTTCATTAACAATTTCATCCTTTTATTCATTTTAATTTAAAGGATTATTCACTATTCAAAAATGTGAATATACTACGTTAATAAATTTCATTCTTTTATTCATTTTATTTCAAAGGATTATTCACGGTCAAAACGTGAATATAATTCCATTTATAAGTTATAACAATTAACTTATCAAAATAAATCGTTTGCGCATTTATAAAACAACGTTCATAAATTCCATTTTTATTTATTCTATAAAAACTTCCTTTTTTATAAATTCCTTTATTAACCTATTCCAGTTTATAACTAATTTATAACTAAACGTTCATATTATAAGTCAAATGCTTATAAAACGATTATTTTACAAAAATCGTTCTTTTAAAGACTTTCCAATTTATAAATCTTATAACTTATAAGATCCATTTATTTAACCAATCTATTCTTCAAATAATTTCACAAATTTATAAATCTTACTATTTATAAATTTTATTCATAACCTCACCATTTATAATTCTATAAATTTCATTCTTTAATGAAATTCATTTTCACTTCATTCAAACACTTATAAAAACTCGTTTTATAATTCAAATGTTTTAACTTATAAATATCAATTTATAAATCCTTTATAAAATCAATTTATACTATTATTTTAAAACATCTTTAATCTCCTTTATAATTTCATCATTCTCTTGATTTATAAAATAATCAAATTTTATAAATCCTATTTTTAAACTTTTTTATAATAAATTTAAAAATCCAGTTTAAACTATTTTATAAAATCATTGGTTCATATTTCTCAAAAATCAGCTTTTAACTATATTTCACAAAAACCATAATTTTGATAACTTTAAAAATTATAGCGTTTAATTATTTAAAATGGATCAATTCTAAAAATATAGTATGTTTTCAAAAATCACTTTAAAAATCATTTTAAAATTCCAAACTTGGTCCAATGATGCTACATACCAAATAGTCAATCACGACTACAACGATCCATCATATATCGATATGATAATCCATCAAATATCAAAATATCTGAAATCAAATAAATACTGTTGAGGAATCCAGTTGGATCCCTCCAACCTGTTTCCTGCATCCAAAAACATTAGCATAATACCAATTTCGCTCCAGTACGAAATTATCGCGGTATATGTTCTTATTAAATATTATCCGCTTAATAACGGCGTAATAGGGTCTCATCCGCTAAAAATACGGGGAATCAATCAACTGCAATATATACATATGCCAATATATATATATTGATATTATATATAATACCAATTTCATTGTTTATGAAATATTCGCGGTATATGTTTTTATTAAATAACATCCGCTTACTAACGGCGTATAATGTCTATTTTAACAATTAATAGATATCAATCATCATTCAAACATGCATTCAAATATTTTAAATCTAACTATTTAAAATAAAATCGAAACTGATTCGATTGAGTGAGAAGTTCTCACCTTGATTTTAATTTCCGTTTCAGCTTTTATTTCGAATAAAATTAAACGGACGTTTAATTTTACCCAAAATTCTCACTAACTCCAAACGACTCCAAACCAACTCCATCGCGTAGTGCTCGTCCATACGATTCCAACGCAACTGGTTTCGCGCGTTTTCGACCTCGTATGAAAAAGTTATGAATTTTTGAAGTTTGTACACGATTTTATTTAATATTTTCAACATAACTTTATAATTTATAACCTCAAACTCATCAGGACCCTCCATTTCATCTTGCATCAGATCTGGCCGCCCATCCCCTTCTCCCTCTCACGTTCTTCTCTCCAGGTTGAGGCCGCAACCACCAACCCATGAACAAGCAACTAGGGTTTAACATTGCAACCCTCCACGTTGACTTCCAAGTCGATCAACAAGTGCCATCGGAAAGCCCCATCCACCACCTACCTTCGCCCACCATCCGGTCACGTGCGGCCCCCCTGGCCTCGTAAACCATGCACGAACTCGCCACCTTCACACACGAATTGCCATCAATCCGTGCAACCAAATTCGATCACAACCGTTGAAGTTGTAGATCTTCATATGCTCTTCGACTTTCTAGTTGGAAGTTTGTGAAATTATTGAGTAGATTTGAAGATTTGGAGGGAGGAACGAAATAAAATTCTGGCCGTGGGTTTGGTATATGGAGGCTAGGGTTTGAGATGTTATTTTTTTTTTTTTATGAAGGGGTAGGGTCTCCTTTTATAGAAAATCAAGCGTAAACACTATTCATCCGGAAATTCCGAACTCCGATTTACGCGCTGTAACCAGCGTTTCTAAGGTTTACGCCGCGTTTCGGACACAATGGAACAGGTTTCGAAAGCTAATTCGGACATCTGTGCGAGTTATGGCTGTAAACGCTCAATTTAAATTAAACCGATTTAAATCGATTTCTATGCGTTTTAATTTGTACAGGACAAACGGTAAATCCAATTGACTTGAAATTTGAAACCTTGCAATAATATCACATTACGGATCCGATGAAACTGGTTTTGTCGAAATCCGAGACTTTTTGAAAAATGTCTATTTTCACTCGCCAAATTTAAATTAAAAATAATTCGATGCGTTTCGAGCTGCCACGATCAAACGATTACTCCGATTGCCACGAAATTTGAAATCCGGTAATAACTAACTATTACGGATCCAATGGAACTGGTTTCGTTCAATTCTGAAACTGTTCAAAAATTGACTATTTTCACTAGTCGATTTTAATATTAAAATATTCAATTTTCACAAATTAACTTTTAATTCGATTTTAAAGTTCTAAAATATCATTCTAACTTCCATATGATAAAATAAAATTTTACAAATCATTTTCAATCATATTTAACCCTATTTTCAATTATTTCCATAATTTAACATATTAAATTATCGATTTAATTATTCAATTAAATTCAATAATTCAAATAAAAATTTATTTGACTTATAAATTTACCTATTAATATTTAAAATTAATTAAATATTCAAATTTTAATTTCTAAAAATTCTGGGTCATTACAATAACTCATCGGCGAATTGATGAAATATGTGGAACCGTTTTTGTATTTATAGGATTATGATTGCATATATCTATATGTATCAATTTGAAGAGTTCATCAACTCTTATGACACTCCCATTAAATGGGTGCATAGCCCTTTATTGTTTGAGAAATAATTAACAAGTATCATATGATTCAAAATAATACAATAAACTTATTTCTCAAAACTATAGTTTAGTCTATAATTCCAAAAAAACTATAAATACTTTTGTATTTTCCAATGCATCACTTTTGTTATAAAAAAATAATACCATATTATATTTTTATTTCACAAAGAATATTCATAATATTCACGTTTAAAGATAGCTATGTCTATTTTTTTCAACCGTCCAAAAAAATTAATCATTATTTCATAAATAATATATTGTAAGTTTTACGAAAACAATTTTCGTACTATGATGCAATTAATAAGTGCTATATGGCATGCTTCCACTATTCCCAGCATTACTATAATAGCATACTAAATTCGGAGGTCTATCATTCACTTAATACAATTTTTATTATTTCATACGCTGGAACTATTTACAGTGGAGAGTTCGTTGATCAAATATCTTTAGCTCAAAGAAATAAATCTCATAGAAAACAATTTTCAATATAAAAATACATTTCAGAATAGAAACCATGTTTCTTATTCCAATATTAAGTATGAATTATTATTACGGTTCTTGTTTCCAATGTTTTTCTATGAAGCAGAAGTGACTATTCATTCTTTTCATTCAAATTGTACCTTAATTTACTTCTATTCTTATACATTCATTTTTCCTTTTAAATGGTCAAACTATTCAAAGGAAAACCATAATACAATGTCATAACAAACTCTTTACAAAAGCGCATTCGATTATGTAACAACCCAAAAATTAAACTGTAATAATTAATTAGGGAATTAAATAAATAATAAAATAAGTTTGTGAAACTATCAGAATTGAGCAACGGGAGTTACATTATTGTGTCCATGGTGATTTTTTGATCAATTTCCATATATAGTTTGTCAAAATCCGAGCTAAAATGAAGAAGATACAACTAAACAAGAATCAATATATATATATATATATATATATATATATATATATATAAGGTCAGGCCGACCCTAAGGTCAACCCTCACCATTGCTAGGTCGACCTATAGATTGACCCCTAACATGCATTGGTCGACACCAAGGTCGACCATCCCTTGTATTTGGATGAGCATTCGTCCAGATTAAAAGATGACGCATTTTTCAAATTCTCTCAAATCATGTGTGTTCGTGCTTCCGCCCAACGACTCCCAACGAGCCTATGACATGGTTGCACTAGGTTTAATCTTCAAATCCAATGGTCTGAGATCCCTAAACTGCACTATAAATAAGACCATAGGCCTGGCTATTTTTTTCATTCAGATTTTCTCCTATTTCGGTTCAGCGCCAAAGGTTGGAGCTTAAATAGAAAAAATTTCTGAGGAAATCTTTTTGATAAAAATATTCTACTCTCTAGGTGGATCAATGAAGACCAAGGAATAGAGCTAAGGACCACGGGTGAGTGTTTAGTAATTATTTTAGATTTTTAAGTAATTTAAAATAATAGGATTCTCAATTGTTGTAGTTTTTCTACAATTTTGAGACAATTTCTATATAAGTTATTTACAGTTAATTTTTAAAGTTCTTTTCAGTCTATTTTATTCAACTATTTTTATTTAGTTATTTACAGATATTTACATTTATTTACATCTATTTTTCGTTAGAATTTACCCTACAAATGTTAGTCTCTTTTATTCCTTTTTACGCTAATAAAATAATAAAAAGAGAATAATTCACAAATATGGGTTAAATAGAATTAAACACAGGAACTAGATGTAAAATAAGAAAGACTGTAATAAAAAGAAGATAAATTGAAATAGGAAAATTTGAGACGTTCGAAAGCATGTTTATAACTAGTGGTTATAACTAAAAATATAGTAATGAAGATTAACAATTATAACGTAGGTTATAATCAAGCAGTAAGAACAGAAAGGCTTATTTTAAAACTTTGACTAAGTAAATAAGAAAATTATAATATAGGTTATAATTAGAAATAATGAAAAAGGCTTATTTTAGGACTTACAATTAAGTTCAATAAGAAAATTATAATATAGGTTATAATTAGAAATAATGAAAAAGGCTTATTTTAGGACTTACAATTAAGTTAACAAGCAAATATAGCAGAGATAACGAATAAGGCTTATTTTAAAGACTTATAATTATGTTAATACGCAAATACAGCAGAGGTAACAAAAAAGACATATTTTAAAGACTTAGATTAAGTTAATAAGAAACAGAGCAGAAATAACAGAAGAGGCTTATTTTAAAACTTACACTAAGTTAATAAGCAAGAACAGAAATAAGGCCCATACCAATATCATTCCCTTTCAGATTAGGACTGATGGTCTCACAATAGATTATGTGAGGCTGGGCAAGACCCTTTCAGACTAGAACTGACGGTCTCACAATAGTTAGGTGAGGCTGGGATATAGGGTAAATAAGTGGCCAATAGAAAGAAGCTCAAATCCGAGGATTTAAGTAAGGGTCGTAACTAGATTTTGTTTGTTATGACCCGTACCAACAACATTCCCTTTCAAACTAGTACTGATGGTCTCATAAAACACTTAGGTGAGGCTGGGCAGGACCCATTCAGGCTAAACTGATGATCTTACAGCAGATTAGGTGAGGCTGGGCATGCTTATGCTGATAGGTTGAGTAAGAGGTCACAATAGGAGGACGATAGTAAGTGTGTACCAATAGTGACTGAGCGTGCGACATCGATTAGGGTTGTAATTTGATATTGCGTTTCAAGCGCTAAACATGTGTCTTTTTTGGGGGACCCACAGGATGGGACTAGCTTACAGTGGCACAACAGAGATAGAAGGTCGATCAATGGGTAGAATTAGAACTTCAGCCTAATTAAAACAGGATAAGAATTTCAGCCTAATCAGAACATCTATCTAAGACAATTGCAAACAATCACATCAAAGCAAACAGTTAAACAGAATTTTATCCCAGTTTTATCTTTCCTTTATTTTTATACTAGAACTGTTGTTAGGTCTATTTTTTTTATCTTACTTAAAAATACTAGTAATTACTTTCACTCACCAGATTTATAGTCTAACTAACTCCTCTATTTCCTCTTTTCCCCTCATAGGCCAGCAGAGGCAAGGACGGTAGATTCAGATTTCTTAGAGATTCAGTTGTGGAGTTTTTCTTCATGTATTCTTCTTCGTTTTGGTTTTCTTTTTATTTGGCTTTTGAGTACAGGTACTTATGAGAGGGATGATTATTTTTATTGTACTCTGATTTTATGAGACTGAGATTTATTTTTCATAAGACATGTGTATTTGGTATTTGAGACATGATGTTTTTTAGACTTATTTATGAAGTTTTATTTTGAATAATGAGTTACCATTTAAATGTTTCCGTTGTTATTATCTGTTTGTCTTATGAATCTTAGTCTATGTGATGCTTTAGCTATACCTATAATGCACCATATCCTTTAGTGTGTCCTTTTTGGGTATACTAAGGGGTGTGGTGGTGTTTCACTTAGTATCAAAGCCTAAGGTTACCGGATTCCTAAAACTTATTTTTAAAATAAAGTATTTTTCATAAGTAACATATTTTAAAAAAGCATTTTTCAGAAAGAAACTCTTAGAAATAGTTTTCAAGTATAAAAGATTTTTATAAAAATCTCCTCAAAGTCAAGTTCAACCTTCTTTCGATTCTTTTAATCCTAAATTTTCTTTTCTTTGCATAGTATGGTTAACTGGTTCCATAGTGCTATGGTATCAGAGGTGTAAGGGAAAGCGCCCAATACAGCACCGGTGGGTGGAGATCACATTAATCCACCTGCAGCAGAAAATTTTTCTAAGTTATGCAAGGACTTCGCTAATCTAGGAGGTAAGACATTTTCCAGAAAGGAGGATTTCGTGGAGGCACGAGCAGGGTTAAGGTATACGGGGCAGATATTTAGGCTGTTAGGATTGGAGGACCGATAGAAAGTTCAACTTGCTTCTAGGCAGCTGAAGGGAGAGGTTAAGGAGGTTCCTAAATCAGATGACTCTAAGAAGTAGTGGTGGAATAATGAGCAGGGTAAGGACAAGAGGAAAGAAGGAGGACCTCAAAAGCAGATCGGGAAAGGTGAGAAATGTCATAGTTGTGGATTGGTTGGGCATTTCGCAAAGGACTGTAAGAAGGACTTGATGAAGGGGAGGCGTTACAATTGGGGGCAGCCTGGACACCTTTTAGTAGAGCTTGTCCTCAGAAGACGGGGTAGAGAGCAGGCGCACCTACAGTGCAAGTGCAGGCTTGGGATGTAGTACCTTCTAGTAGTCGATCGGATCGAGGTAGAAAAGTCTCTGTAGAAGGTTTGATCTCTATTTCAGATTTTCCTATTCGGGCTCTTTTAGATTCTAGGGCATCACATTCTTTCATTTCTAGTTCCTTGGTTGATTGTTTGCACTTAGATATTTCTCTAGCAGTAGATCCCATAGTTGTTTTAAACCTCATAGAAGGATCGGCATATTTATCCATGATTTGTAAGGGTCTGAAATTTTTTTATACTAGGCGTAGAATTTGACTGTGACGCCTATGTACATGGATTTTTTGGGTATGGGTTGATTTTGGGGATGCATTGGCTATCCACAAATGGAGCGATATTAGACTATGAGAGGAGAGTCATCAGACTAGAGACATGTAGCGGAAGGACTCTCGAGGTTTCTTTCGACCTACAGAGGTCAATCATTTTGAGCTTCCTTTTTTTCCCTTAATTCATCACTAGGAGAGCTAGATTCCGTTCCAGTTGTTAGAGATTTCCCAGACGTCTTTGAGGAAGTTAAGGGACTACCCCCTAAGAGAGAGATCGACTTTAGGATCTATCTGAATGACAATGCTAAGCTAGTGGCATTTCCCATAGGACATATGGCTCCTAGGGAGAGGAAAGGAGCAGTTCCGTAAGCTATTGGAGAAAGGCTTCATATGTGATAACCCGAATTTTGGAGTTTCTGTTAATTGATAATGAACTAGATTAATTATTAGAAATACTGATTTATAGATTAAACAAATAATCTGATAAATTAATTATTAGAAATACTGATTTATAGATTAAACAAATAATCTGATAATAAATATTTATATATGGAAAAATATTTATTTGATAATCTCCTAATATAATTACTTAAAATTGACAAATTATTTTAAAAAAAACAGTAATGATGGTTTATATATATATATATATATATATATATATATATATATATATATGAGTTGATTTTGAATTGAATTTGGATTGGAAATTCAAAGAATAAATATCTTAAACAAATTGGATATAAAATATATATGCATATGATTTGCTTAGTGTATAGTTTATTATTTTCTTTTAAAGATCATATTTATATAAACTAAGGAAAGTAGTTACTAAATAGAAATTTAATGTAAAAGTTTTATGGAAAACATTTAAAAAAAATATAAATAAAGTATATATATAATTAGTATATTTGTATAACTATTTAAAAGTGTGTAATTGGGATTTTATATCATCTACTTCTAAAATTATAAATAAATAAATATAAGAGAAGTTTAAATATTAAAACACTTAAGAAATTTATAAAATAACGCTAAATTGGAATTATTATAAAATATACACATATATATAAACATATATTTATACATGAAATTACAATTGTAAGATATTTATATACATAATAACAATTGTAAACTTAAGAATACATGCCAATTACAAGTGTAAACTAATTTAACAAGTGTCACCGTCTGTTTTACTTTATTTATTTCTAAAAAAATCTTTGAGACAAGGCTAAATATACGTACACTCTTTCTTCTCAAACCCTTTTCTTAATTTCATAGTTAAGAAAACAATAGCCTAAAAAACAAATTTTCAAACCAGAAACAAATGCAATCAGCAAAATTCAAGAGCAAATAAAAATTCAAAGTCAACTGCTAGTTCAAGTTCTCAGATCAAAAGCCATCTTCAGATCAAAATCAATCAGCAGTTCCAATAATAATAATAAAACAATTCCAAATTAGTTTCAAAAGTTCCTCTGTTCAAATCTAAAAAGGTGAGTAAACACCCCCTTTCCAAAACTTAAAATAGTTTAAAATCTTGATGATTGTGAATAATATTTGTAACAATGTTGTGATAAATGTTACATGAATATATATGATGCTTGCATGTATGTGAATATGATTGGATTGAGTGTGCATGTTTATAAATTCATATACAGGGGTCTCTGTTGGTTATACAGACCAAAACGAGATTTAAAAATCAAAATCTCATCATATATTCTTCAATAGGCTGTGATGTTTAAATAAAACATGTTTGAATCTTTAGGATCTAAATGTTAAAAGTATTTTTGAGTTAAATTTGAAGGAAGTTTTTACTGGAAGAAGAATTATAGAAAAAACTCATACATACTAAAAATTTGACTTAAATAATTGATTTTCTCATTTATGTAATCTGATTAGTCTTTGAAGATGGTTAATTTTGATAATAAAATCCAGATTTTTAAATTAGTGGTTGATGAGAATTTTTGAATTGATCAGAGAATGGGTTTCGTTTAAATTCCGGATATCGTGTGGTTCTGTAGTACCGGACTTTGGGTCGAAGGTAGCTGGTTAATGGACAATTGAGCGAAAAATAGTTGGCAGGTTTATACGTCGCCATGGAGGCACGGCGAGATGATTTTAGGGTTTTAGGTTGTGTTTAGGTCGGGTTGATTTCTGGATGATTGCGATGTCATGCTAGCATCGAGCGAAGCCGGAGGAAAGGGAAAGGTAGTATGGTGCTGAGCGAAGCTTCGGACGTAAGGGCGTGGGTCCTGGTGGCATGGGGGGGGGGGGGGGCAGTACGAGATGAATGAAGGTAGGGGATTTCTTTTCTGGTGATGTCAAAGTCGATTTTTGGGTTCAAGCATCGGCAAGTTATTTTCGATGGGTCGGGAAGCTTGAGGAGGTCGGCGGTGATCAGGAGATAGGATTGATGGTGGTCGAAGGATCGTCGACGCCATGTGCACATTCACGAGACCTTTGTATATGTGTTTCCATGTGATGTTGATGAAGGAGATAAGTTTTCTCGGGTTGTGTTCGAAACATTGTGATATTTGCCTCGAAGTTGGAACGTGCAGTGTGCTCGCGAGAACTCGGGCATAGCTCAGGTATGTGTGGGGTTGTGTTCGGGTTTTGCTCGAAGTATTTAGGATTGGTCTCTGGTTGTTGTTTTTCAGGTTTGAAGTATGGAAGTTGTGTTATCAGGTAAGCAAGATGACCAAAGATTTTAACATATTGGAATAGACCAAGCTTCAAGGCAAAATAAATTCAAAAACAAGCCTTTCAAAGTTTTAAAAGGTATTAAAATTTGTTTGTTTAAAGATTATTATAATAGGTTAATTTCTAAATGTTTTCAAAAGTGATTCAAATAATGTAATTAAATCAAGGATAAATTACTTATGGATGGTTAATTATTTAATGAAATCAGTTAAGGGAGTAATTAATAAATTTATTTATTAAGATAATTTATTAAAGATTAATTAGTTTGTGTAATAAATTTGGAGAATTGATTTATTAATGTGATTTATTAATTATGGTAATTAATTAAAAGACGATTAATTTATTTAAGATTAAATTACTTAATGTAATTAAGTAATGATAATTACTTAATACAAGCAATTTAAAGGATTAATTTGTTAAGGATTAATTAATTTAATTAGTAATTAGTGGATATTAATTATTTTATTAAAGGTTAATTAATTGAGGATAATTAACCAATGGGAAAATTACTTAATGAAAGTAACTAAAGGTAAATTACTTAAGGGAAGTAATTAAGAATTATTTACTTAGTTAAGGATTGATTAACTAAGGAAATTAATCAAGAGTTAGTAAAACAATGAGTGTGATTAATTAAAGGATAATTAATCAATGTAAATGATTATAGTATAATTAATTTGAGTAATTAATTAAGGATAAATGTAATTAATGTGAATGGATGAAGGTTAATTTATTTGTGTTATTAATTAAAGGCTAATTACTTAATGTAATTAAAGAGGAAAATTAAGGGATGATTAATTAATGGTTTGTAATTAATTAAAGTTAAGTAAGCAAGATTAAAGGTGATTAAAGGAATTAATTTAATTTAAATAGAATGGTGTGACTAATTAATCTTGCTTATGAATGATTGAATGATATTAAATACCTTGGATTATTGGATATTTCTGATATGAAATGTTTATGATATGATTGAGTTGAACAGTGATAATGTGGTTATCTATCGAGATGAATTGTTGTATGAGTGACATCCTGTGTTTTAAGTTTGAATTGTATTTCATTTGGAGAACTTGGGTTAAGATGATATCGAATTCGAAGAGACTGGGGTCGAGTATCAGTAAATACCCGAAACCACTTTGATTAGTAATCTAAGTTCTTTATAAGTTTGATATATGGAATCAATAGGCTGGAATGAAATAAATTAAGAATCATGGATTTTGGAACTGAGTAACGATTCTTAGATATTGTTGGTATAAGTGATTGTCTTAAACAGTTAAAAACTCGTAGGAAGGTACGAGTTACCCCTGTTTTGGTAATAAGTTTTGTAACTTAATATTTCATGTTATATGGGTTTACTCACGCTGGTTTCCAACCTGACCCGGGTGTTACTTTGATGTAATGCTTGGGTCAGACCGAGTATTACAGATTTCTAGGTGAGGACGTTCTGGCGTTCAGGAGGCGAGCTGGATGGTAGAAACATATGGAGTTTACCGCTGTGTATTAGGGTTGCATTGTTATTAGTCTGGGGCAAGTTGTTATAAATGTCCAGTTGATGTATAAATGGTTGTAACTCTGATGTATTGTATGTATAGTAACAACTACAACTTTCCTTTATAAAATGCTATAGTTTATTGTTATATTTTATCAGCTACGAATGTCAGATGTTGTTGTTTTCTGTTTTCCTTCTTTCTTCTTCTTTAACAATCTGGAATTTTCGAAGTCGAATATTTCGGGTCGTTGCATCATCAGACAGAGCATATTTGAGTAGAGAGCACTAGTCGTCTTTGCTACAAAGGCGAATGGTTCTCTTCGACGTTGCGTAGACTTTAGAGAGTTTAATAAGCTTATGAAGAAGAACGTTATCCACTTCCTAGGATAGATGATCTTTTCGATCGATTGGTCAGCTCTTCAGTATTTTCTCAACTTGATTTGGCTACTAGATTTCATCAGCTTAGGATCGCTAATGATAGCATCGATAAGACAACGTTTATGACATCTGATGGGTTCTTTAAGTAGTTGGTTATGCCATTTGGGCTCACCAACGCCCCAGTCTATATTGTAGATTTCATGAGCCGTGTTTTTTGAGATGTCCTAAATAAGTACGTGTTAATATTTGTGGACGATATTTTGGTATTTTCCAAGAGTATGGAAGAGCATGCTATTCATCTTGAGGAGGTTCTTCATACACTTCGTGTTCATCATTTGAAGGCTAAATTCTTAAGGTGTCACTTTTAGCGTAAGGAGGTGCTTTTCTTGGGGCACGTAGTCTCAAGAGAGGGTTTGGCTATTGATCCCGCTAAGATAGTAGCAATACAAGATTGGAAGGCCCCTAAGAATGCTACCAAAGTTAAAAGCTTCCAAGATTTGGCTGCCTTTATAGAAAGTTTATCAGAAATTTCGCTAAGATTTCAGCATCGCTTGCTCGCCTCACTAAGAAGAATACGACATTCGTGTGGGACGTAGATTGTGAGGATTCCTTCATGATGCTAAAGAGGGCCCTTACTATTGCACCAGTGTTAGTTTTTCCTGAAGGATTTAAGCATTTTACAGTATACACCGATGCATGTGGGATAGGTCTTGAAGCAATATTGATGCAAGAGGAGAGGGTGGTATGTTATGGGAGTAGATAGTTGAGAACGCATGAGAAGAACTACCTCACCAATGATTTAGAGTTAGCTGCTATTCTTTTTCACGCTCAAGTCTTGGAGACACTACTTGCTAGGAGAGAGGTTCGAGCTTTTTACTGACCATAAATCATTGAATTGCCTATTCTCACAAAAGGATTTAAACTTGAGGTAGTAATGATGGATGGAGTTTCTAGCATCATATGTCTTTGAGATAGCCTATACCCCTAGTAAAGGGAACGTGGTGGTGGATGCGTTAAGTAGGAAGATAGAAACTCTTAGTCCAATGTTCGTGAAGTGGAAAACCCTAGAGTTTATTTCCACCTTTGATTTTAAGTCCTCTACGGACATTACCCCTGGATTGTTAGCAGAACTTGAGGTTAGGCCTAACATCATAGATCAGACTAGCTCAAGGCAGCGAAAGGATTAAAGCTTATGAATTTTTTGGATAGGATTAGCAGAGGAGAGGTCTCTAGACATCTTTAAGGCTATTCCGTTGATAGTAAAGGGTGGCTAAGTAGAGATGGAAGACTTTGTGTCCCCCGCAATAGTGAGCGTTGTTCTAGAAGAAGCACACCATTCCCGAATGAATATTCATCCGAGTGGTGATAAGATATATAGGGACATGAAGAGAGCGTTTTATTGGAGTGGCATGAAGAAGGATGTGGCAAAGTTTGTAGCTAAGTGTCTTGTATGCCAAAGAGTTAAGGCAGGAGCAGAAGCTCGGTGGATTGGTTCAACTATTAGATGTATCCGAATGGAAGTGGGATAGTGCTTTGATGGACTTCATAGATGGTTTACCCCAATCTAGGAAGAGGAATACCAGTATTTGGGTGATTGTAGATCGTTTGACTAAGAGCGCCCGCTTCATTCCGGTCAATAGTACGTGGATAGCATCTTATTTGGCATCCTTGTATGTTCATGAGATAGTTCAACTTCATGGAGTTTCCTCTAGCTTGGTGAGTGGTAGAGACCCTATCTTTACTAGCGAGTTTTGGAGGAGATTTTAAGAGGCTTTAGGAACGCAACTTAGATTGAGTACGGCCTATCACCCTCAGACAGATAGCCAAACAAAGAGAGTTAATAGAGTTCTTGAGAATTTGTTGAGAATGTGTATTCTTGATTTTGGAGGAACTTCGGAGGAGCGTCTTATTTTAGTGGAATTCACTTATATTAATATTTTCAAGCTAACATCGGGATGCACCTTTTGAAGCTCTTTTGGAAGACCTTGCAAGTTACCTTCATATTGGTTGGAGTCTACAAAGAGATTGCTACTTGGTCCCGACATGATTAGAGAGACTTCGAAAAAGATTGATTTGGTTAGAAGGCGAATGAAGACAGCCCAAGATAGACAGAAATCCTATGCAGATAAGCGGAGAAGGGACATTGAGTTTGAGGTAGGAGATTTGGTTTTCAATAAGGTGTCTCCGCTAAGAAAGGTAGTGAGATTTGGATCAAATGGGAAACTTGCTCCCAAATTCGTAGGACCATTCCCCATTATAGAAAGGGTAGGGAAGATGGCGTATCGGATAAAGCTACCAGAGAGATTCATAGGAGTACATGAGGTTTTTCATGTTTCGCACTTGAGAAACTGCTTATATGATTCGGTAGAGGTAGTGGAACCTAGTCAACTTGAGGAAGTTGAAGTGGAGAGAGAGCAGTGGTTCATCGCATTCCTACTAAGATCATTGGACGTGATATCTAAAAGCTTAGAAATAAGGAACTACCTTTAGTTAAGGTGCAGTAGGGAGATAGTATTGAAGATGCTACATATGAGGCTGAAGAGAAAATATGTATCTCTTATCCGTACCGATAGTATGTTTTGAATTTCCTATTTCCATCTTTAGTTTTGAATAGGTTCTTTCCTTTAGTATCCTTTGGGAGGGTAGATCTTAGGATTTATCCTATAGATGGTAGGACTGAATGAAAACATGTTACTAGAATATATTATGCATGATGGACGCTAGTGGTTGCAAGTGTTTGCTAGTGGATGCAAATGGACGCATATATACACACTAGGCACTATTATCTCTTAGGGATCGGCCTAACTAGGTCACTAAAGCATATGCATATGGACGTGTGCTCATTTGCATTTTTATTTTATTTACATAGTTGCTATAAATGGATGATTAGCATATGATTGTTACATTTGGATGATGATTATAGCATGCATATAGAACTATCAATTACCATTAAGGAATTTGCATTCATTTGGATACATGGCACGGACATGATTGCATAACGAGGAGGTCGACTGAATTGGTAGACCGCCTAATCTTTTGCATTAGTTAGGGACATTGACACTACACTATTACATATATCATAAATTGCATTAGAAAACTTAAGGATAATGGATGTAATGGATGATGGTTGAATATATGGTTTTAAAATTTGGATGAAATTAATTATTTCATTCTTCCGTCCTTAGAGATTTCGGGGACGAAATCCTTTAAGAAGGGAAGAATTTAACAACTTAAAAATTAAACTATAATAATTAATTAATGGATTAATTAAATAATAAAATAAGTTTATGAAATTATCAGAATCGAGCTACGTGAGTTGCACCATTGTGTCTATGGCGATTTTCTGATCAATCTCTATATATAGTTTGTCAAAATCAGAGCTAAAATGAATAAGATACGAATTAAATAGGAATACAAATATTATATATATAGGTCAGGTCGACCTATAGGTCGACCCCTAGCATGCATGCGTCGACATGAAGATCGACCTGCCCTTGTATTTGGATAAGCGTTCGTCCAGATTAAAAGATGACGTGTTTTTCAATTTCTCTCCAATTCTGTGTGTTCGTGCTTCTATCCGACGGTTCCCAGCGAGCCTATGACATGGTTGCACTAGATTTAATCTTCAAATCCAATGGTCTGAGATCTCTAAACTACACCATAAATAAGACCCTAGGCCTAGCTATTTTTCTCATTCAGATTTTCTCGTATTTGGGTTCATTGCCAGAGGCTGGACTCTAAATAGAAAAAAATTCCAAGAAGAAAATATTATTGATAAAAATATCCTACGCTCTAGATGTGGATCAAGGAAGACCAAAGAATAGAGCTAAGGACCACATAGTAGTTATTTTAGATTTTTAAGTAATTTAAAATAATAGGGTTCTCAATAGTTGTAATTTTTCTGCAATTTTGAGACAATTTCTATATAAGTTATTTACAGCTAATTTTTAAAGATCTTTTCATTCTATTTTACTCGGCTATTTTTATTCAGTTATTTATACTTATTTACATCTATTTTTGTTAGAATTTAGCCTGTAAATGTTAATTTCTTTTATTCCTTTTTACACGAATAAAATAAAAAAAAGAGAATAATTCACGAATATGGATTAAATAGAATTAAACTCAAAAATTAGATGTAAAATAAGAAAGACTGTAATAAAAAGAAGATAGACTTAAGTAGGAAAATTTGAGACATTTCCAAACATGTTTATAACTAGTGGTTATAACAAAAAAGATAGAAAAGAAGAATATCGGTTATAACGTAGGTTATAATTAAGCAGAAGGAACAGAAAGGCTTATTTTAAAACTTTGACTAAGTTAATAAGAAAATTATAACATAGGTAATAATTAAAAATAACAAAAAAGGCTTATTTTGAAACTTATAATTAACTTAATAAGAAAATATAGCGGACATAACAGAAAAAGCTTATTTTATAGACCTATAATTAAATTAAAAAGCAAATACAGCAGAGATAACATAAAAAGGTTTTTAAAGACTTTGATTAAGTTAATAAGCAAACAGAGCAGAAATAACAGAAGAGGCTTATTTTAAAACTTACATTAAGTTGATAAGCAAGAACAGAAATATGGCCCATACCAATAGCATTCCCTTTCAGACTAGGACTGATGGTCTCACAACAGAGTAGGTGAGGCTATGCAGGACCCTTTCAGACTAGGACTGATTGTCTCACAATAGTTAGGTGAGGCTGTGGCACAGGGTAAATAAGTGGAAAATAGATAGAAGCTCAAATCGAGGGATTTAGGTAAGGGATGCAACTAGATTTTGTTTGTTAGGACTCATACCAACGGCATTCCCTTTCAAACTAGTACTGATGGTCTCACAAAACACTTAGGTGAGGCTGGCCAGGACCTTTTCAGCCTAGGACTGATGGTCTCGCAACATATTAGGTAAGGCTGGGTACGCTTATGCTGACAGGGTGAGTAGGAGGTCACAAGAGGGGGGTGATAGTGAGTGTGTACCAACGATGACTGAACATGCGGCATCGATTGGGGTTGTAATTCGCTACTGCGTTCCAAGCGCTAAATAGGTGTTTTTTGCTATGGGACCCACAGGATAGGACTCGCTCATAGTGGCAAAACAGAGATAGAAGGTCGATCAACGGTAGAATTAGGACTTCATTCTAATCAAAATAGGATTAGAATTTCAGCCTAATCAGAGCAGCTATCTAAGACAAGTGCAAACAATCACAATCAAAGCAAACAGTTAAACGGTATTTTATCCCAGTTTTATCTTTCCTTTATTTTTATACTAGAACTGTTGCTAAGTCTAGTGTCTTTATCTTGCTTAAAAATACTAGTAATTACTTCCACTCACTAGACTTATAGTCTGACCCACTCCATATCCCTTTTTCCTCCCATAGGCCACCAGAGGCAAGGATAGTAGATTTAGATTTCTTAGAGATTCAGTTGCGGAGTTTTTCTTCAAGTATTCTTCTTCTTTTCAATTTTCTTTTCATTTGTCTTTGATGTACTGGTACTTATAAGAGGGATGATTATTTTTATTGTATTCTGATTTTATAAGATTGAGATCTATTTTCATAAGACATGTGTATTTGGTATTTGAGACATATGATGTTTTCCAGACTTATTTATGAAGTTTTATTTTGAATAATGAGTTACCATTTAAATGTTTTCACTATTATTATCTACTTGTCTTGTGAATCTTAGTCTTTGTGATGCTTTAGCTATACCTATAACATACAATATCCTTTAGTGTGTGCTTTTTGGGCATACTAAGGAGTGTGGGGTGTTTCAAATTACCCTTAACATTTATTTAAGGACATCAATTATGTTGCACTTTACGTAAACCGATCAAAATGACTTTTTAGCGATCGGGTTCTTAGATCTATCTTGTAGTTTTTGGCTTGTGCTACATTAACACAATATGATCCATTTTGTCGTCAATCAAGTTGAATACATGATCTCAAAATACTGTTTATGGGCTTATTTCCAATGAACTATATTCATTGAAGTATCATATATTATGAACTATGACATTTCACTATATGACTTCCATAAATGATAGCATATGTATCAAATATCCATAGTCTTGTATTGCTTTTAGAGTTCGAAACTCATAGAGTGCAACACTATCTCAACCAAATAAGCACGTAAGTGGCTATTTTACAAATGTATTAAGTAGTTGTAAAAATTAGACACTTGCATGAGCATAGAAAAACGTTAACATGCAATAGGCATTTAATAGTGGGTATTATATTTCCATTTGTCAACTTTCAATTTAGTTCATTTTTATATGTTAATTTATAAACATTTTATCAATCATATCAAATGCACAAATTTATCATTGTAGATAATTATAACATTATTTAGCATATGTTCTTACAATATTAGAAAGGTTAAATGTTACCATTTCTGTTTTCTAATAAGGCTTCCACTAGTCTTTTATGTTTCTCCAAGCCCTAAGATGAAACATAGAAGTCTTTCTACTTCACTAGTAGTTGTTAGGACTCGTCTGTCTTAGTATTCTGATCTTGAGTTTTCTCGGCAAATCATAGACCTACAAACAGTGAATAACTCCTTATCAGTTGTATCACATACAACTCCTAACCCATTTGTCCTTGTCCTAATCTCATTTCGGTCTAGAGTTTTCTCAACAAATCGAAAGAGACCATTCACTCGTACCTACCAAATCGTGATGGTTTGAGTATAGTATATGTGCCTTGAGTTTGCTAACCAAATACATATAGTTATCTTACCTCGTATATTCAATATTTTAATAATACTACACATAACATCCCTAGCTTGAGTTTGCACAATAAATAAGGAGTATGCAAGTAATTTATTAATATATATGTATGGTAGAGAACAACATTATATTAAAGATTCATAATCTTGAATATATTATATTGAGTGATATCGACTTATAGAATAATATATTTCTTATGAAATACCTCATGATTCAAGTGTTAGACACATCAGAAATCACAGTATATGTACGTTTACATATGTATTTATTCATTAAGTCTATTTGGGTTTCTTTAATGTTCCACTTTTAATTTGTACATTCATATCATATAAGTTTGGTGTTATATAACTTTTATATTTCATATTACTTATATGATAGTCTTATGTATAATATTTCATTAATTAAATATTATTTAATTAATTTCAGTTGATTAACTCTCTAATTAATTTTATATTAGTATTGCAATACAACTTTTATATTGGACATATTTACTATAACCTTTACGGTGTATACTATAACCTTTATATTGTAACATATATATCTTATATGTGTGTATTTTTATTTAATTAATTAACCTTTGTTTAATTTATTTAATCAAACAATTTTAATTATATTATATTAATTTCAAAAATTTATCTTACATACATACGTATACTTATGTTATCTTAAACACTTTTAAATAACATAACTTTATATGAACATATATAATACATGCATATAAGTATTAATTAATCAACTCATTTAATCAATTTATTTTATTAATCTTATTAATAAATTTTAAAATTTGAAATTCATATTTAAATAATTTCAAACATTTTGAAATTTTCATTACATTTTCAAACATTTTGAAAATTTATGTTATATTATAACCACTTATAATAAACATGTTTTATTTTAAATTTAACTTTTAAATTTAAAATCTTGTCCTAATTTTCAAAACTATTTTGAAAATTAGTCCAAGACTTAATTAAATTGGGACTTTTATATTAGGGGTAACCATTGGGCTTACTCCACCTTTCAGGCCAGGCAGGTATTCAGGTAGGATAGGATACTTCATTACCCAATTCCAATCCTATACATCACCTTTCTAGACACCGTACTAAGTGCACAAGCTTAATTAGTTAACCCATCCATAACTAATTTGGACCACATAGGCTATTAGGCTCTGATACCATTGTTGGAACTGGACCAGCCTACAGCGGAAGAAATGGGTAAATTTTAAATTTTTTAGCCATTTGGATCTTTAATGGGCCTATGAAGTCTAAATATACTTAGAACTTTTCTAAGTTTCTTTTAAATAAAATCAGTATTTTTTAACTTCATAAGTAAAGTTTCACTTTATTTCAATGTGTATGTAAATTAGAGTATATCAAATATACTCATATATACAAATCTGTGTGTAACGTATATTTTTCAAATTTATTCAAAGAAGGAAATATTTTATTTCCTTTCTCTTAACTTATTAAATTAATGAGGGGGCATAAAATTATTTAGAAATAGAAATTTTTCATTTCCTTTCTCTTAAATTATTCAATTGATGAGCGATTGTAAATTTAGCTAGAGAATGAAACTTTTTATTTCCTTTTCTTAATTAAATTAAATAATTTATTAACAAAATAACATCAATGACTAATATAAATATGATAAGAACTGTAAATATATCCACAGTAAATATTATGCAATTGCAACATATAGGGGTGTGCACAGTCAGTGGTAATTGATATGTATACATAAAATAAAGAAGAACAATTTGAATGGTTATTACATAGGAATTGAAATGGAAATAAATAAGGATGACAAGGGTGATTGATACAGTTTCTCTTTTAGTAAACTTAACTAATGCAAGATATCAATAACAATCAATAGGTACCATAATGTGGGAATATAGAAGGTAAACAATCAATTATGTATAAATTATCGCCTTAATTAAAAAGGAGAAATGATTTCATAGTATAACAATATATGTAAAGAAAAATAAATTTTATACGAACACATACAAGTAGATCCAATTATGTATATATGGAATTCAAATCAAAGCTTTCTAATTATATAAATTAGATAGTTATTATAGTCAATTCCAAAAAAATTATTTGTTGTTAAAATTATGTTTAATCATATGTAAATATCTAATGCAATGAAAAGTGTAAGTAATACATGCATGCATAGTTGCATACATACATACATATATTAACACTCAAAACTAAAATTACACTTTGTTATGAAAGATTAAAACATAGATCTACAATAGAAACATTGTATTGATTCCATATAAGTTTTGTTTTTAACATATAATATAATTCAATTAACTAACATGAAAATGTAAATTTCCAAATTTAAGGAAATCGATTTTAAATTAAATGTTAAAACATAGAACTAAAATAAAACATTGTATTTTAAAATATATAGATTTAGTTTCAATTAACAAAGTAAAGAAAACAGCTTATAACTTGAACATGTAAACCTTCAGAGCTGATGAATTACACTTTAATTAGAATGTTTAAAGACATAGATCTACACTTAAATATTGTTTTAAAACATAAACAATTTTAATTTTGATCTGTCAAAATAAAAATCAATCATATCATTCAACGAATAATTCAATCTTCATGAACAAATTTTAATTAAGTACGTAATAGATCATTCAAATTATGAATGTCAAATTAAATTTCCATTAAACATTGCAAGATCGCTATTTATATATAGAAAATGACATACCTTGCTACCCAATCCTTAAAACACGCCTTGTTGATGTTGCCTTTGGTTTGCACCTTGAATGAAGAATGCTTCTATATCTGATTGAATCACCATAGGATGTTTCCTAGAAATCACATCTTAAATGATGATAACTACTCAGATCTTCAAGATCCCCATCGTATTCTTACAAGAGATGGATAACCACTTTTATTTTATTTTATTTGATGTTTTTATATGGAGTTGAAGGATTTTTGAAAATTTTATTTTGTTATTTTTGTTTTCCGCCATGGAAAGCTAGGAATAGAGAAAGAAACAGACTGAATAAGAAAGAATATATATTACATACAGAATGGATTAGAGAATATTTTTATTTCAAAGAATTAAACTTTTCTCATTCTTTAATTAAAACTTCCCTAATGAATTCCCTTGATTGTCTCACTCTCTAAATCTTTCTTTACATGTATGTCATTCAATGACGTAAAATCTCCATAAATCATATCATCAAATGACATAAAATTTTCATAAATCATTTCATGCAATTATCTTTAAATTACATCGATATCGTATATCAATGCGCGTAAATATAACTTTTATAAATGCATTAAAATAATTACAAAAAAACTTCCAAACATCAAACAAATATAGTTAAGATTTCTCTAATATCAATTAATTTAATCAATTTATAACATTTTATAAATTAACTAAATCATGTGGTTTTTCAGAGAATTCATCATTACGGTTGTTCGACTCAAAGGTGTAAATTCGGTCAGCGATTAATATTGAATTATTTAAATATTAACATTCACACATCACTTAACAGGTGGCGTGGCATTTTGGTCGAATTTATCGCTTACGCATCTTTCGATAAAATCCAATCTTATTTATTATAAGTGGTACCTAATAGTGACAATTATTTACACCAATTCTCTTCGTCAAAACTATATTAATTTGGATTTATGGAATTTGGTAATGGTCAAAATTCCAATATCATCCACATTCAACTTTATAGTTCAAACACAAAGTCCTTGGTTCAGTAATAACAATTATTATAAACTGAAATGCTCTGATAGAGATTTTGACTTTGAGTTGACTTCAGTTGACTGTGATACTAATCTCATATAACTAAGGAGACGAATCCTCTCTTGAATAGTGTTTCACTTTCAATGCTTCCACTCGACCCAACTATAGCCGTTTGATGGACGGCGTGACACGATTTAACTATAATCAAAGCGGAGCTTTCATAGTGAAGATCAACAGTATTCTCAAATCGAGAGAACTGTGTAAATTACTCACATCGATATTCTTTGCTTGACCTTATTTATATTAACCAACAGAAAACTATCTAGAGAGTCATTCCATAGTTACCTAATAACTATCAGTACGTAACCCCTTGGTGCCCCTAATAGTCATAAGTAATACACTGTCCAACATTTGGAGATCGTTCCATAATCTATTCTCAATGGATACATCAATATCCAGTCTCGATGCATCTTGACTAGGAACATTTAAAATAGTATATTTGTTTCATTGTGATAAATTACTTACGGTTAGAGCACGTTGTGACTACTATTACAAAACATACCAATTGTCAATTTTCTACCAAATATGCTTTTAATTAAATTGATTAATTAATATAACCACATTATATCAAGTATATAATAGAAAGAAACTACCTTTATTTCGAACCAGATTGGTCAATGAGTTAGATATATGTAACAAATTACATAATTGCCCTAGGGCATACCCTTAACTAAAACGTATTTCATATAGTATGTCATAATTATTTCAACCAAACATCACGGTAAGTAATATAAGAATATAAGTAAGATGCATATGACAGTAAATTAATAATGGCGAGAAATCCTTAAAGTCTCTCTATAAAAGTTCCATGCAAAACAATGGTCATTTATACAATCCACTTTCCAAGCGGAAATTCAAATCCAAAAAACCAATCAGACAATAATATCAAATATATTATTATCAATAATAAGCAATCAATAGCTAAAGTATCATTTATTAATTAATCCTTTTTACTTTGCAAACAGTGAACAGTGACTTATTTTGAAAGATAGTGTCTAAAATGTCTATTCAATTTAAATACTGTAGATGGTGTTTTATTCTGCTAAATAAATATCACATAAAGTATAACTATTTTAACTACGTTAAACGTAAGTAAAATAAATCGCTATAATTTTATCATTAATTTACACTTCACTAAAACTATTGACTACCATCCAAGCATTCAACAATAATCAACGGCAACACAGATATCATATAAACTTAGAGGTGAGTACACTCACTGAAATTCCAATTGGCGCTTTTGCATTTCAGTTCGATCTAAAATCATATGATGTTTGATTTTATCCCGAAATTCAACCTGTTCCAAATTCAACGAAATCATTTTCAGTACGTAGATAGCGTCGATACGAGTCCAATGCAAAAGGTCGTAACCAAATCTGACCTCGTATGGAGAAGATATTGATTTAGTACATTTTGATATTAATCGAAATAATTAATTAACTTAATTATTCATTTAAACATAAATTAACCTTCTTCCTTAATGTACAAATACTCCCGCCTAAACAACGACCTCTACCGTACATGCACCACCAGAACTCACTCTTTAATCGATGAAATCAAGTGCTGTCTTCTCCAACGGACTCCCCTCGACTTGCTCTCCGCCATGGCCCAAAACCTAGAAACTTGACAACCCAGAATAAAATGTGACTTGTAGGTTTCTTCCTCACGACATTGATTGACGTGTTTTGCCCTAACCCACCGGAGACGACGGGATTTCAGGGGAAGGTGCTGCAAGCCAAGAGAAACTCAATCATGCCCTCGACGTCGCCTATTTCCATCTCAAATGCTGATGAATCAAAATCCTAGTTTTTGCTTCATGGTCTACCACCCAAAATCTTGGTCGCACATAACAAAATGAGTATGATAGATCTACTCGGTACAATCAGAGATCCTGTTTCGCAATTTTTCATTAAGTAATTATTTTGGTTTTAATTTTTAAAGCAGAGTGTTGTTTTCTTTGTTAATTTACAGGAAATGAAAGTAGAAAAGTGAAAAAGCAAAGAAAAGTAAAATGTGTTGTTTTTTCCTAAGTGTTGACTTTGGTTTATGCAACTGTTTTCGACACTTCATTATACAGGGTTTCATTCGCATACGAACTGCGAACAACAAAACAAAAATACGTTCGCGCACAAATACGAGACATGATCACAAAACAACAATAATATACATTGTCTATCTTATATCGTAAAATCACAAAATACCATCGTTTGCCGTAAAATACGCAAATGAAAATTACATATTTTCAAAATTAAAAATTATGGAAAAATCCAATAGATTCATTTAAAAATACGTCCCTAAAAATCAATTCGTTTTATCAACAATTGATTTTCTCATTATTTATTAGAACTATTTATTATTATAAATGAATTTACAAAATGAGTTTTCCATTATTATTTATTTAGTAAAAGAAGCTAAATAAGTTGTTAAATCCATTTCATTAATATTTAATTCATAATTTATATATTTAAACAATCCCTATATTTGAGTACAAGTTATTTATATTTTTGAAACCCAATTATTTAAATATTCAGAATCAAAATGATAAAATTCTAGGGTGTTACAATCTCCTCCCTTTAAAAGAATTTCATCCCCAAAATTTCCAAAGGAAGAATATGTCTCCAAACTCTTAAGGTTTAAAAACTATTAATTAAAATGAGTTATTAAACTTTTAAAATCCTTTATGTTACGGAAAATTTTGCCAAAGCCTCCATTGGCTAGATCCGGAAAACTACATCTCTCCACAACTGGCCCAAAATTAACAAAGAAAACAAAAGCCAAGTGGTCTCCCTTATCTGGGGCATAAAATTATCAATAAATCACCAATTTTCGAATCTACTACGTACTTCTTTTGTGTTTGATTTTTATTTTTGCAAGTAACTTCTTAGCTTGATGTAAATGCAGGTGCGCAAGAAATCAAACAGTAATCTCTTGCATCCCTGTAACTATCTTATACTCATAATCAAAAAGAGAATTATGCTAACAAAAGAGCAATACACAAGCTATTTCTACCATAAGCAATAGCAGCATAAACAATACAAGAACCATAAGCAACAAAAGTACAGAGAGTACTCTATATTAAAATATTATGCACCTAATCATTTCTAAAGATAAATTTAGAACTAAATGTCCGGGTTTTTATGTTCAAAATATATTTTCAAATTCCTCCAAAGAGAAACATATCAAAACCAAAATCAATTATGAAAAGGGGCGGGCTTCTCCTATCGAAGCACGGTATAACTTTAGATTCAAAACAACATGGAGCATTCAATGCTATTCCGGTTCCTCCAGAAACAACAAGTAGAGTAAACAAATATACCTAGAGAGTCTTCCAAATCGAAAAACTCCCAATCGCCCAACTTTTATTCATAACCAAAAATATTTGAAAACCCACTTCACAAATCTTCTTTTCAAATGTTCTGAAATAATAACACTTCATGAATAATTTTAAAATAATATAATTATCATTTCTTCCATAAATTCTTTCGAAATCACTTTTCAAAAGCATCGGGATTTAAGTTCTAACAAATAACAAATTTATAAACCGTAGTCTATAAAATCACACTATCAATCAACTCAAATTCCATAAAGGAATAAACAAACACTTAACGTTATTTAAAATGCTAAATGACTAACAAATCATATTTAGAATTTTTCTTAGGTTCACAACTTTCTCGACGTTCCAAGGATATAGATGATTTCCTAAGCATATCATTGTGCTCATTAGCCTTTGGTTATTGCTTTTATCTAAGCTCCCTCAAACAAAACTGAAAGTCGCTCCCTAAAATTTCCTAAGCCATAAAACAAAGCATACAAATATACTTAAGCACGTACGATGTACAGAAATCATCCATATGCAATATCTAATCTGACCACTTGCTCGGATATATAGACTTTACTTCCGAACTAGTATCGCTCATTCGACCTCCCTAATGTGGACTTCGATTAAGTTCCTTGATTTGAAACCTCCGTTCTCCTTACATAGCCATAAACTATGATATAAAACCTCGGTATCATATTGAAAATCCAAATCAAGTGCTCATTGACAAGATTCAAGTGAGAAATAATTTTTCGGATTGGTGTGAATCACCCGTATGTATTTGAATCCTAGATCAAGAACCGTGCGAATAAAATGATCTGCATATAACTTACGTACTTAATTTGATTAGTTCCCATTTACGCCAATCTCTTTCTAAACAACTTTCATTTTTATTTATAGTATTTCATTCAATAGTAAAATGTTTATTAGTTATTTCTCAAATTTCCATTTAATTTTATATATATTTCATAAAGACAAAACTTTATAAAACACTAAATTAAAAAGTTACTATACTCCTATTTACTTGTATAAATACTCTTCTACATCCTAAGAGTATATATAAAATGTCAATTTATTTTTTTATTCACTATTTTTTCTACTTTTTAAATTTCAAATAGGGCCCAAACAATGGGTATTAAAACCAGTCGACTACTTCAACCTTTTTGTCTATCCGGTATGGTAAGTAGTTAAGAAGTAGGACACAGGTATCCAAACTTAATCCTAGAGTCTACTTTCCTTAGACATCCCTAAGGTAAAGATGGTTATTTGTCAGTCCAATAACATTAAATAGTATATCTGACTTAGATGTTTAAGCAAAAACTATGGTTTTAATAAAACAATGCCTATTAAAACATTCCAATCCAATTTAACCCATTTAAAAACCTGAGTTAAATTATCTCTTTTCTATCCAAGTGTTTAAAATTCATTTACCAAAATATTCTAATACTTTTTTATTTTAAATCAATTTCCTTTAAGGAAACTTAACAACTAAATACGCGGTTTTTATTTCAAAATCCTTTTTGAAATCACACTATATGTATTTTTATATATAAAATAACTTCAACGATTATTCACTAACACTCACTTTGGGTTCTTTTGGACTTGAACTCATTTTGATCACATGATGATAAAGAGAATAATTTACTGAGTTCCCTTCAATGGTTGCCTGAGACAACATTTGATTGTCACTTAGAAGATTATTTAGATTACCACAAAACTAATCGAGATGCTTTCCCTGAACGTCCAAAGAAAATGTATCTTTATTACAAATTCTCTTTGAAATATTTTATTATCATAAATACTTACAAGTAGTATTACCATTAATTTTCTCAAAAAACCTTTTGAAATCTTTTCAAGCAATACCAGGATTTAAATTCTCAAAAACTCTTTTTTTTACTTATAAAACACATTTATAAATCGTATAAATCATTCTATAAACCAAATTGATATACAATTGCCTCTATATAAAACAATCTCGAATTATAATAATTCTCCTTTATTATAATAAAATTTTCTCGAATATTTATCACCTAAATGTTTTATCTTCCTATTTAAATTATATTAAACAACTTTTTTATTAAAAGATGATTTTTAACTTCACATTATTACCGAATACCTTAAATTCAAATTATGAAACTTAATACACAAGGGGTTCATTTTTAAATCAAAGAAATAAATGCTCATAAATAAGTTAAGCACAAATAATCCACAATTAACAAACAACAGTCATTGCTCCCAAACTATCCGAGCATGACAAGTCAAACAACAATGATAATAAATAAATATTATCATTTTCAAACAAGTAAACACAACATAAATAACTATAAAATTTTAAAATTGTTCCTTTATATATAAAAAATATATAATCCTAGGTAAAATATTTCATCTACCAAATTTTCAAAAATCAATATCGTGTTTGTTTGTCATGTACAACTGTTTAGAAATCCCTATTGATGTCGTGGCGTCCTACGTCTCGACCAGAATTCATAAACAACTCAATATACCAATTAACACAGTACTTTTTTATAGTAATAGAAAATACGCACACGTATATATAATACTCTCAACTCAAACTAATGTGTCATTTACCCTATCCCTAATGAATTTACCCCACCAAAGCCAAGGTTCTTGCTTAACCTTCAGCTCTGATACCAAATGTAATGACCCATCTTTTCGACCCTTGAAAATTGGCACTTAATACATCTTATGGTTTTCAAATACCGAGCATCCAAGTGCCGAAAAGGCGGATTTTTAGGATAAAGAAAAAGAAAAGGAACAAGGGGAAATATAATCTTACAGCAGAATGACAACATATAATATAACAAAGACAATAAAAGCTGTCATTCTAAAACATATAGTATATCAGAGTTCAAAACAAACCACATCAGCCTGGACAGTTATAACTTCCTGACATTACAACTGTTGATGGGTATATATAATAATACAGCGGAAATAAAATACTACGACAGGTGAACATCGAGCTCTACCTCATGAGCTCCATGTCCCAACAACGACAACCTGGAAAAGTATCTGGTCTCTTTAACAACCAAACATAATTTTTCACACCGGTTGGTTCTTTTACATTTCGAAACTGATTTATATTTGACATCAGAATATCATATTCAATTCAAAATATCCCACATTTCAAAATCATCATATTTACTCAAAATATGTTGTTTTCGCTTGAAAATATCATTTCAAATTCCCACTTAGGTTATAACCTTATTTATCCACATTCGCATTCAAATCGATGACTTAAATATAAACATTCCAACTTTGTACAGTTTGAAATTTCAGAAAATAGTTTGAATAGCTAAAAATAGTTATATAGTTTAGAGATTTAAAACAGTTTAATGTAAGATGGTTTGAGTATTAAAAATGTTTTATATAGTGAAATAATTTGGAAAATCTAAATAATTTGAGCATTAAAAATAATAGATTTTAAAAAAATTATATTAAAATTTATTTTGAAATAGTATCAAATCAAACTGTTTCTTTCCATTTCAACAATCTGGACCCATGTACAAATTTCAAATCAGTAAAACTCAATTTCCAATCTATCAATTCAGTCAACTTCAATTTGCGAAACATTCATATTAACTTCAAATTTGATTCAACAATTTGATTCAACAATTTGATTCAATAATTTGAATTTCAATCCAGTTCTCAATTTAAACCATTCCAATTAATATCAATTTCATGTCCAATTTCAATATACTTATTTAAATCACTTAAATCAAATTAAACTCCATCGTTCAGTATAAAGTTCAAATTTTAAAATAATTCAATTTTCAAAATTAAATTCATGTATTGATTTATAACTTCACATTTCTAATTCAGTTCTTTAAAATAATTTCTTTCAACCAATTTCAGTTTCAACATTTCAAAGCTCAATTCGGAAATAATTCAATTCATAAAAGTCCACAATTTATTTCCTTTAAAATAATATCATTTAATCAAAATCCAAAAATTAAGATTTTAAAACCATTTAATTTAACCAATCCAGTGTCCGTATATAACTTTCTACCCTATGGCCAAGTGAGTAATTATTTCATTTTTAATTATAGGGATGAATATATATCATTTCAATCCAAATCAAGTGTCATAGTTATATATCATTTCAACCTATTTTTTAATTTATTCGAAATAATTCAAATAACAGTTTATATGCTATCACTTAATATACAGAGTGATAACAGGGTTATATAAGAATAAATAAACATTCATCACAATCAACATCCAAATCAGCCAATAAATCACAACAATTAACTGGTTATCAATTTCAGGTATTTAACTATCAACTTAATTTCAATATTAATTTAAATGGAAATTTAATTCAATAAAATTCAAATTAAATTTAAATGGAAATTTAAATTACCAAACAACAATCAATAAAATTCTTATCACATCATAATTTTAGCTCAGTTAATATAAGAAGATTTAGTATTGTGTGAGTGAGTTAAAACAATCGCCTTTGATTTTAGACTATAAAAATCCAAACAGAAGCGCAAAATCTCAACAGTCTCTGAATTCAACCAAATCAATATCATGTTGTCCGGAAATGAAATATTAAACCAATAGAAGAAACCGCGTGTGAATCGTAGTTTATATACAAAAGATATTCATGTTATAAGAAATATTATTAAAATAATAATTAGTACACGTTTAATAAAAAATAAAAAAAGTTTAATACTTACATTTTTCTCAAGATGAGGCTTCAGGCAAAGATGAAAGAACAAACTAAGATAAGGTTAGGATGTGAAGGAAAAATGAAAAATAAAAAAAATGAAACTCGTGTTTCATAAAAGAAAGCTTTTGAATTTGAAAAAATGAGAGCTTTTGAATTTGCTCACATTAAAATGATTTGAGGAAAGAAAGATTTGAAATGCAGATTTAAACTAGGAAATGAGTTGGTTACAAAAGGAAATGAAGGGACAAGTTTAAAACGTGAACAATTTTATTATAAGAACATACCTTCAGCAAAGAACAATTTGAATTAAATGAATATGAGGTGTCGGAAGAAACAAAATGCATATGAAAAATAAAATTGAAGGTTATTTAATAATAAGTAAATGAAGGAAAAGGGACAAAAAATGAATGTTACGTTTTGTTTTAATGCATAAGAAAATATACGTAGGAATGAGAAAGTTTGCAACCCAAAGGAAAATGAAATTTTATACACATTTTTTTTTATCAACACACAATTAATAATATTATACTTACTTTAAAAATGAAAACGTTTAATTTGATTTTCTCAATATGATTTTATATTTCCATTAAAACGCCCTTTCTGTTTAATACAAAACATACGTTTCTTTTATTAAATTTATTAATTGCAATCAACGTTTTCTTTCCTTTTATTGAAATATTTCCAATTGCATTAATTGTAATTAATTACAAATTTAAATCTCAAAATAGACAAACTAAAATGGAAGAAATACAAAACAATTGTTTCCTTTAGTCATTTAAACACGTTTATAAATTTGTTGTTTATACACTAGTGTAGTAAATAACTTACTTAAATAAATGATTCTCCTATTCTTGTAATCAATCTGTATGCTAAAGCACAGTTCAAATAGACATATATTTTTTTCCTTCAAATCAATCATTCTATTCTTTATTTTAATGAAATTAAACTTACATTCAAAAATCGAACATTCATTTTATTTAATAAAAATGTTATTTTCGTTAAATCAAACTTTCCTTATATTTTCACAAAACATAAGCTACTTTTAATTACACTTGTAAATTTACAATTTAGTGCCCTCTCTTCTATTACTTTCAATTATTCAGTTATATCAATTTCAACTAATTACAAACGTGAATTTCAAAATGGACTAAATAAATGTAATGAAAAATCGAACAATTATTCCCCATCTAATAGCAATTTAAACATATTTATACATTATTGGATCCAAACAGGAATTATACATTTCTTACTAAATAATAGTTTCTCATCTCTACAATCAATCTTTCAGCTAACAACCATTCCAAATAAATAAACGTAGGATTTCTTCTTTAATAAGGAAAAATTTATTATTCTAATCAATTGGAAATTTACATACAGACAATTATTAATTTCATTCAAACCAATGTCATTAAAATAAACATTAACATATGTTATCATCCTTAGCTTATTGCAAACATGTGTCCTTAATAGAAATTTAATAAAGCTCATAACTTGTATTATAATTTAATTTATATCAATAGAATCTTAATTTTTTATTCCTAACAAATTTATTCAAAAATCTTATTTAATTGAATATTTTTAATTATCAAAAATACGGGTCGTTATAGGAAACAAGTCGGAATAAAATCAGACTTGAGAGAATGGAAACAAATAATTAACAACGAGAAGAGCTTTAGGCACTTCTCGACGCAATTAAGAAAATGATTCAAAGATTTGAATCAAATAAAGACAAGGAATTTTCCAATAATGACTAGTAGGGTGCGCGCTTTTATTGAAAGTATACCTGTTGAAATATACTTGAGAACTGTGATGACTGTGAGAAACCTTCAAGCCGTACCTCACCAACCTTACCAAGAATCCGAGTATTTCACATCTTAGTGCGTATATAATCGAAAACCAATCGAGATGGACGTGATAATACCCTAATGGGAGTAACCCTGCATAGCTTTGCCCCCACTCTCTCTTTTGTTTTAGTTATTTCCGACAAAGGATATCAATGCTCAAAAGAGAAATAAATTCTCTTGAATAGACGAAACACAAAGTAGATAGTAGATTCTCGGGTCAGACCGAGTATTTTTACAGCTTGGAGATTTTCTCGCAGCGAAGTTAGAGAGAGGGGGGAAAGCACTTCACTGAAGCTTTTCAGAAAATTTTTCTTGTACTTTAAAAAGACATATGTTTGTTCCGCTGTATAAAATGTAATTCATTGTATAACTCTGATAATTGTATATAAAAGAAAAAAAAAAGGTTCATTTATAAAATATATTATTGTTTCTGTGATTCTGTGACTGATTCTGTTTAAATGTTATAAACTAAATAACAATCCGTCATTTTGAATGTTTCTAGTTGGTTTAATTACCAACTAGAGGCGGTCAGAGCGGCGGGTCGTTACCAATAAATCAACCATCGGGAATAACAAAATAATTGTATATGAAAATTTAATTGCATACACTTACCACCAATATGTGAATCAAGCTTTTAAAACAATTGACTCACACTTGTGCTTGATTTTCACGTCGCAAACATTTGTAAAACACTTTAAAACATTCTTTAAATATTCTTTTTAAAGAAGAAATTTATATTTCTAAGTGCATTAAAAAGAAGGGTATAAAACAAATGTCATTAAAACATCATTTACTGTAAACCCAAAATAATTTACACTGGGCATTATTTTCAAACAATTTCTTTAAAAAAAATTCTTATTTATAAAATATATTTATAAATTTCAAACAATATTTATTATCTTGGAAGATAATAAATCAACTAAAATGCTTTTATAAATTTTAAACAATAGTAACCATCTTAAAAGACAATTAATATACTTCTTTTATAAATTTAAAACCACATTAATTATCCTAAGAGACAATTAATCAAACTTGTAACTCCTTTAATAAATCAATTAATAACTTTAAAAATCTTTATTAAATCACTTAATTAACTTTAACCACTTTTATTGAATCCGTAAATTAACTATAAAACACTTTTATTAAACTAGTTAATTAACTTTAAAACACTTTTATTAAATCGGTTAATTAACTTTAAAACACTTTAATTAAATCGGTTAATTAACTTTAAACATCATTAATAAATTTATTAAACAACTTTATTATAGTTAAATAATAATTAAGAATATATTTAAACCTCTAATTCTTTTCAAATACTTATACAATCCTTACAAACCTATTTGAAAAGGATTTACAAAATATTTAAGGTAAATAATCTTTATAAATTTAAACAACATTAATTATCCCAGAAGATAATTAAATCCAATTTACAGTCTTTTATAAATTTAAAACGAAATTAATTATCTCGAAAGATAATTAATCAAATTTATAATCTCTTTATAAATTTAAAACGGCGTTAACTACCCCGAAAGATAATTAATTAAAATTATAACTCCTATTATTAACTTTAATCAATGCTTATCTTTTATTTTCAAAATTCTCAAAATAATTAAAAATATATTTAAACAACTTTCAAAGTGCAAAAATGCGACCAAACATTTATTTTATAAAAATACAAGCACAAGTTCAACACACACAAAGATTTAAAGGGGTGATATTTCATATAGTATGTCACAATTATTTCAATAAAATGTGATTATAAGCAACATAAGAATATAAGTAAGATGCATATAACAGTAAATAAATAATGGCGAGAAACCCTTTAGGGTCTCTCTACAAAAGTCCCCTACAAAGCAATGGTTATTTATACAATCTGATTTTCAAGCAGGAATTAAAATCCAAACAAACAATCAAACAATAATATCAAACATATTATTATCGAAAATTAGCAATCAATAGCTAACGCATCATTATTAATTAATCTACGTACTAATCAACTTCAAATATAATCCTTTTTACTTTGGAAGCACATAACGGTGATTTATTCTGCTCGATAGATGTCCAAAATAATCCATTCATTATAGCAAATGGTTTTTTATTCCGCTAAATAGACATCATACGAAGTATAAGCAATTTAACTACGTTAAACGTAATTAAATCAAATCCTCGTAATATTATCATTAATTTATACTTTATTAAAACTATCAACTATCATCCAAGCATTCAACAATAATCTACAGCAACAAAGATATCATATAATTTATTTAGAGGTGAGTAAACTCATCGACATTTCAGTAGGACTTTCAACTTTGGTTCGATCTAAAATCAAACGACATTCGATTTTAGTTTGAAATTCAACTAGCTCCGCATTTAACAAAATCAGTTCCAACGCACAGATAATGTCAATACGATTCCAACACAAAATATCATATTCAAATCCGACCTCGTATGGAGAAGATATTGATTTACTACTAATTAAGATTAATCAAAATAATTAATTCACCTAATTATTACTTTAAACATAAATTAACCTTCTTCTCCAATTAACAAATACTCCTGCTAAAACAACATATGCACGCTGATACATCCAACCTCCCCCATGCACGCATCACCACTACTCACTCTCCGGTCGGTGAAATCAAGTGTCGCCTTCGCCAACGAACTCCCCTCGACTTGCTCACCGCCAAGGGCCCAAACTCAGAAGCTTGGCGACCCAAAATAAAACGTGACATGCAGATTTCTTCCTCACGACCTCGAATGACGCATTTTGCCCAAGCCATTGGAGACGACGAGGTTTCAGGGGAAGGTTCTCCTCACCAAGAGAAACTCAGCCACGCCCTCGACGTCACCTATTGCCACCTCAAACGCCGATGAAGTGAAACCCTAGTCATTGTTTATAGTCGACTACGAAAAATCTCCGCCACACATGACAAAATGGGTATGGAATTGCAAATCTAGTTCAAAGATCCTTTTTTTGCAATGTCTCGTTGAGTGATTCTTTTGAATTTAATTTCTAAACAAGAGGTTTTTTTCTTTGTTTGTTTACAGAAAATGAAAGTAGAAAAGTGAAGTCCTTTGCATTTTTGTAAGTGTTGACTTTGGTTTATACCTATATTTTCGGTACTTCGTTAAACAGGATTTCGTTCGCATATGAACCACGAACAAAAATATGATCGTGCACAAAAATGCAACACGATCAGAAAACAATAATAATATACGTACATTGTTTATCGTATTCTGTAAAATCACAAAAATACCACCGTTTGCAATAAAATACGCTAAACGATAAATTAAATACTTTTCAAATTAAAAATTATGGAAAAATGCAGTAAATTCATTTTAAAATATGTCCCTAAAAATCAAGTTGTTTTATTAAAAATTGAGTTTCTTGTTATTTATTCGAACTATTTCTTATTGTAAATAATTTTACAAAATAAGTTCACCATTATTATTTATTAATTAAAAAGAGTTAAATAAGGTTATTAAATCAATTTAACCAATATTTAATTCACAATTCAAATATTTAAACAATCTCTGTATTTGAATACAACTTATTTATATTTTTAAAACCAATGATTTATATATTTAAAATTAATTAAATATTCAAAATCAAAACGATAAAATTCTGGGGTGTTATAAAACATAATAACCATGTTCCAAATTGAACTTCTACTCAAAGATTTCCTTTTTATATTTTTTACTTTGATAGGACTGAAATCCATCACAAGGGGTCATGACAGGTGTCAAATTAGCTTTTAAAAAGTCTTCTTTTACTTATTGTATTTTGATATTACTGGTTTGATTCCGGCTATTTTAATTTATTCATTTTATATGTTTTTCCAAAAAATAACTATTAGTTTTACTCAAAGAGGAGATTTTTCAAGAATCTTTTGAAGTCTTTGTTATGTTCCTCAGTGGGATATTCTGAGATCCATATATTATATTGCTTGATGAAAATATTGTAAATTAGCATGACTGCTTTAACTTATATGATTTTATACGAAGGATATGAAGTTCTTTAAGAAAATTGAGAGCTTATTTAACATATTTTATTTCATTCTGTATTAGTTTCATTGTTTTCAAATAATTGACATAAATGTAATTGTTTACTTGATGTATAAAAAATTAGGTTCTTTCATGCATAAAAATGTTTGGTAGATTGCTTGAGCCATACTCAAAAAATTTCAACGGGTATATGCTATATGTAAAGTAAAAATGTATGTTTGGTGTACATTGAATGAAATTGCAAACAGTTTTGTGTTTCCATTGTTGCCTTTGTATGGGTTGTAAAATCTATTATAAACTAACACTACCTTCACTTTTTGTACAATGATGTTGGTTTTTCCTCTTTAAATCAAACATGGTACACATTAATTCAAAATAGCAACAAAAAAAAAAAAAAAAAAAAAAAAAAAAAAAAAAAAAAAAAAATTGGATATGTTCTCTTATCGGGTTTTGTTACCATATACATTGTTTTTTCGACTGAAATAATTTGGATGCGATGCTTGTTAGGCCATTACAAAAGATCACACGTATTGGGAAACCCTAGCCATGGCTTCCAAACCAGTTTTCAACTCTCGCCTTCCCCCTTCCTTGACCCTTCCCTTGATATTGCCCACTGTGTTTTCTCAAGGCCAGTCATCCTCTCAAGATGGATTTATCAAAATTAGGAACAAACAGTGGAAAAGGAATCCAGATTTAATCCTTCCTCCCTCATCCCATTCGAAGACTCCTCTTCCTAACCAAGCTCATAGATGTGATCAACCTTCAGGTGGTTGCTACCTTAGACCTATTCCGATGCTAACTGTTAATCCTAACCCTAATCGTATGACATCAGTTAATTCTTCTGCTAACCCTAACGCATGGATGAATTATCCAAGCTCAAGCCGTGCACAGAATAATGTTATGAAAGGCAATCAAATTTTGGTATACACTCCCCTGAAATTCTTCCAACCCCATGAATTTAATGCCCTCATTTGTGCTAAAATGAATGATGATGTTGTTCATAAGGCTAAACAACAGTGGGATAATGCTATTGTCATATATGTAGTTGGGTCTAAGCCTCTGTTGCCCTTTTTTCAAAGTTTATATTCATGGAGTATGGAAATCACTAGAAGATTTTTCTATTTACTCTAAAGAAAATGGTTTTTATGTCATTAAAATTGATAAAAAGAGGATTGTGATAAAGTACTAGAAGGAGGACCCTGCATCTACCATTAAATAACTACTGCTGAAGAAAAGATGGACAGTAGGAATGCATCTAGACAAAGAATTACTTCACACTATTCCTATTTGGATTCGACTCTCAAGTCTTCCGCTTGACTATTAGACAGAAGAGGGTATTAGTCATATTGCTTAAGTTATTGGAAACCTGATTAAAATGGATAAGTTTACGGAAGGAATCATCATAATTTCCTGTGCTAAGTCCTTGTGGAAGTAGCAAGCTCTTTTGAATATCCTAAAAGGATCCCTATTTTGACTGAGAAATATGATCTTATGATGGAGGAAGTATTTTATGACTGGAAACCTCCTAAATATCTTAACTGATATAGTTTCGGACATACGGAAAACATAATCAAGTTATTAAAGTTTGGGTGTGAAAAAATACTAATACTCCTAAAGAAAATAGAAATCAGATGGATATTGACAAAAATATGCAGGAATAAAAGAATCTAATTTAAATGATGCTAGTGACAAAGATAATCAACCAAATAATTCATTCTCTAAAGGTACTTGTCTGGAGAACTCATAAATGAATGATATGCATGATATTCCAGAAGCATTGTCAGATTGGAATAAAAACCATGATATGCATCAAAACCAAGCGGAGGTTAAAGAATGTTTAGAGTTTAAATTTAAAGATTCTGAGAAAATACAATCTACAAGTACTAATGAGGATGGAAATAATTTACGTACTAATTCTCTTTTAGGTAATTTTACATCTAAAAAAGTGGTTGGCTTAACTTCCAATTCTAGAACTGATGAGGCAGTCCCAATGGAGGATAACTCTGGTCATCATGATCCACCTAAGTGTGATCATGAATCTTCACTTCACTGCACCACCAGATCTATATCCGTTAGGAAGACAAGAACCTATGAGTCTCCTTTTGAATTTAAAGCCACTTCTTCAGCAGATGTCATTGACAATCCTTCTTGGAATAGCATGGTTAATAATATTAAAGAGAAAAGGAGAAAATCAAAATAATCAAAGCCAGTAGGGGTTACTACTTCACTTAATCTAACTAGTAACCCCCCTCTCCATCCAATCAATGATGTTCCTCGTCAGGAACATCAGGGAAATGTATTCCCCTTCTAAACAGTTGGAAATTTTGCAACTGATTAATAGCGTTTTCTTTTTTGGGCCTTGTAGAAAACAAGCTGTCTTCTCACAATATAGACCAGTTTATGCGGAAACTGCATATGAAATGGAGATTCACACATAATAGTGACTTGGAAAATAAGCGTAGAAAGCTTACTGTTTGATATTCAACTTATTTGTCAAATATTATTATTATTATTATTTTGAAATTGGATAAACGGGCCCAGCCCAAGTACATAAAACCGGGTAAGAAAACAAATTACCCGAAACCAAAACAACAAATTACATAAACCAGTCATTTCTCCAAATCCTCACTTTTCTTCAAAATAGCGTTGTTATTTACCAGTTTAACTGATGAATAGTAGCAATTGGAAAGGTTGTTATCAGATTGGGCAAGTTCATCTGCAATCCCGCTGCTTTCCCCTTTGCTCCAGCAAGATATGTGATAAATTTTGTTGTTTAGCATGCTTTTGTAAAAAATACTATCACTATTGATGTCGCTGATATTCGATTTGATGTATTCATCCTTGGACAGCAACATAATATCCGTGAGAATGTTATTGGACGTGCGGTCTCTCCTCCAAGCTGTATCAGGTAAAAACCCAGAATCAATATTCGTTAAATAGTAAGGATTTTTAATGTAATTGCTATTAGAATTGTGTTCACTTCCCTTGCAGATAAAAGTATTGTTATCAGCTTTAGGTTGACCGCCTCCATTGATGGAGAGAAAGTCACAATTTGAAATACGAGAGGAAGGTTGCTGAGCTAAGGTTCCATGCTTCAAATGATTATTATTAGCGATGAGAAGCTCAGTTGAATTCAGATCTCTATTATATGAGAGATCTCTAGCAATGAGCTCATCATGCTTGCTGAAGTCGCCCTTGTCCAAAACGGATAAGTGATGAATATTATTAAGACAATCAGATGTGATTCTCTGGTTACTCATATCCAAATGCAAAATCTTGTCTTTATGCAGGAAGTGATCGGAATTTGTCTTGCGCTTGAGAGTGCGGTAGCCTCCGCCCCTACCAGGCAAGTAAAAAGAACCATCAGAATGTATGTTATTATAATTGTGAATATCTTTATAATTAGTAAATTTACTTCCCTTTTCCTGATTGTTGAAGGGATTGATTTGATGGTAGAGGTGGCTGCCATCAATATGCGCAAGCTCCGATTTGGATCTACTGTGGCTACTGAATTTCTTCATCCAGTGATAACCACTGTGATGAAGAATCTTGCCACCAGGAAAGGCAGAGTCTTGATTCCCATTTTGTAAGAAATTTTCCAACTCTGATTCATAGCAATCTGGTTTCCAGAGCTTTTGATTGAGATTATCAGAGTATTTTTGCCTGCTTTCAAATTTTTTGAGGAGGATTTGACTCTCCATATCAAATTTTTTCCATAATTGAATGCTTTAAGTCTCCTTTTGGGTATGAAGTCTTTGATTTCTTTCTTTCCAAATGTGAAAAATGGTTGTTGTGAGAATGATGCTAGCATTTTTGAATTCCTTTGAATTTTCCTTAAAATTATCCTGAATGTATTTGATGCTTTCTCTGATGCTTTGAACAGCATGATGCTGATTAATTTTGAGTTTTGATTTGGCTATGAACCAAATATGTTTTGAGAAAATACAATCAAAAAATAAATGATTTATGCTTTCAGCTTCCTGTTTGCACAGTAAACAAATTGAATCCATATTTTTATTCCATTTCAAGCACCTGTCTCTAGTAGGTAATCTATTAATAATAGCAAAGAAGGCACAGTGCGACATTTTTGGACAATTTGATTTATTCCAAATAACATTGTACCAATCTACTTCACTTTCTTGACCACGAATAAATTCCCAAGTTTTTTAAAAAAAAGTACCCTTTTTTTGAAAGTCTCCAATCCCAAGTATCATTGGGCAGATTGGGGTTAATAGTAATTTTATTAATGGCTTCATTAAAGATAGAGGCAGCAGGATGATTAGAAGTATTCCAAAAATTGTTTTGAATAATGGTACTAACTTTGTCAAAAGATCCACCAAAGCAAAGCAGACTATCCCAACCCAAAAGACTAATCAAAGATTTCCCATGAATCCAAGGGTCAAACCATAAACTGGTTTGATTCCCATCCTTGAATTTTCTATCCAAAAGTTTTAGACCTACCTCCCTGCAACTCAAAATATTTTTCCAAGAGAAAGAGTAATGATTTTCAGATTTTGCAGTCCAAAAGTTTTTATTTTTAAGATATTTAGCTTTCATCCATCTAGCCCAGAGTGAGTTGCCATTAATAAATTTCCAAAAAAGTTTAAGCTTGCAAACTTCACTCAGATCATTAATATTCCTAAGGCCTAAACCCCCAAATTTCTTTGGTTTGCAGACCTTATCCCATGCTATTTTATGCTGTTTTCCTTTCCAAATAAAATTAGCACATGCTTTTTCTAATTTATGAATGGATTTAACTGGGATGTTATGGGCTTGAATCCAGTACAAAATGATTGCAATGATGACAATATGCGTTAATTCTACCCTACCTGCTAGAGACAGAAGCTTACAAGCCCAACCATCAAATTTATTTTGAATTGTGTCCAACAGTCTAGTGCAATCTGTGCCATTGATTTGATTTACACTCAAAGGCAATCCCAAGTATTTAACTGGAAGATTGCCCTCTTTAAATTTAAGGACGTTAAGAATTTCAGTTTTATTGTTGCATCCTTTACTGAAATAAATTTTACTTTTAAAATCATTGACTTTCAGACCAGCATGTACATCCATATTTATAAAAATCTTTGAAATGGATTTAGCACTATTGGAATCTGCATGTAAAAATAAGAGAAGATCATCAGCATATAACAAATGAGTAATGACTGGTTTAATTCTATTAATTGGTTTAATATTACCCTTGATAAATTCAGTTTCCATAAGGATAGAAAAGTATTCCATAGCAATAGTGAATAAGTAGGGAGACAGTGGATCCCCTTGCCTTATTCCCCTATTGCTATGAATAAAACCCTTAGGAGAACCATTAACCAGAACTGAGTAAGAAACATTAGTGATGCATTCTTGTATGAGAGAGCAAATTTTTTTATCAAAACCCATTTGATGCATCATATAAATAATGAAGTGCCTATTAATTTTATCAAAGGCTTTGTGCAAATCAATCTTGACACACATAAGATTGCAGTTTTTATTATTAAAGTTTCTAATAAGCTCATGAGCAAGGAGTGTATTTTCCACATTAAGCCTGCCAAGAATGAAAGCGCATTGATTTTAAGAAATTAAGAATTTAAAAAAAAATTGATTATGTTACATAAAATATTAGCAATTATTTTATAAATAAAGTTGCAACAAGCAATGGGTCTGTAATCGTCCAAACTATTTGGAATTTGAACTTTTGGAATTAAGGTAATAAAAGTGTGATTAAATTTTTTTAAGAGCTTGCCAGTTCTAAAGAACTCAGAGATAGAATCAAAGAGAAAACATTTTATTTCTTCCCGGTGAGTTTTATAGAATTTTGCACCAAACCCATCAGGGCCAGGACTTTTATCATTATTAGATCGAAAGATAATGTTTTTAATTTCCTCTAAGCATATAGGAGCAAGAAGAATGTCTTGACTATTAGAGTTCAAAATATATTTGGATTCAATAGTAGGAAAATTCTTATTATAGCTATTAGAATTGTAGAGATTAGTAAAATAATTAATAGCTTCATTTTCAATGAAAGATTCTTCATTGATAACATTACCCCTAGCATCAATAATTTTACCTATATCATTTCTAAATTTTCTGCTAGACATCTTAGCATAAAAAAATTTAGTAGCTTCATCACCTTGGGTTAGCCAATCTACTTTAGCTTTCTGTTTCAAATTCATAGATTGCACTTGAAGGGACATAATAAGGTTTTGCTGAGCTTCAAAAAATTTGTTGACATTATCACTGTCTGAGCAATCATGATCCAAGAGATTCTGCCTAAGCTTGCACTCTTCCCTAAAATGGGAGACATTATTTTTGTTTCTGAGTTTATTCCAGTTTTTCAAGTTTCCTTTTGTAATTTGAAGGAAATTGCTAAATTTGTACTGGGCAGTGCCCTGTATATCAAATGACAAACTCTTTTTGAAAATATCTTTGTAGTTATTTTCTAATACCCACCCATTAATAAATCTGAATGGAGTATTTTTCCTAGAAGTAATATTTTGAGTAAGAAAGATTTGGATTAGGGTGTGGTCACTAGAAGCTTGAGGAAGGGTGTAACATTTAAAATTATTGAAACAGTTAGTGAATTGAAGATTAAGAAGAATTCTATCTAGTTTACAATGGATGTTTCTAAATATGCCTGATTTCCAAGTGTATTTATTACCAATAATAACTGGTTCATAAAGACCAGTTTTGAGTAAAAAATTATTAAAATAATCCAGTTTTTTTGAAGGAAAAGGAACCCCCCCCCCTCTTTTTTCATGGGCATGCATAATAGTATTAAAATCCCCAAGAATAATCCATGGAAAATGCATATTAGAGTTAATCAGAACAAGATTCTCCCACGGATTTTGCCTATCTTGCTCACTATTTGATGCATAGACAAAGGTGATTTCAATTTGAAAACCACCTTTATTATAACATTTACAGTGGATAAATTGATAATTAACAAAATACTGGGTAATATCCCAGATATTTGGATCCTATATGATCAATATTCTACCATTGCCCCCCATCTGATTATTATTAACAATATTCCAATTATTTAAGCATTTGAAATGATAATCTTTAATCTTAGAATCATCTAATTTATGTTCAAGCAGACCAACCATACTAGGTTTTTCAGTCCTAAGAAGATAAGACAGGTCCAATCTTCTTTCAGAAGAATTGAGACCTCTGACATTCCATGATATAATAGACATAAAAATAAAATCTGATTAAAATAGAATAAAAGGATACTAAAAGGATACATGAAGCAGCAGTAATTAAGCACTGTAACTGCTTGCTTCTTCAAATGTTTCTATTCTTTTCTCTTTTTTCTTGTATGAAGTTTTGCTGAATGCTTTTAACTGATCTTCCCATTTGAGATTTTTGATGATGTATTTCTTTCTGAATTCACTATCTTCTGGATTTTCAGAGTTTCCATTGTCTGCTATTTCTTTAATACTTTTCATCTTGCCTTTTTTCTTTTCCTTGCTAAGTTTTTTGTTCTTCTTTGAGGCAGAGATAGAATTTGTAATCAAACTAACTGCCTTCTGAATATTGTCTTCTGAATTGGACTTTGAGTTTTTGATAAGTGCGGAAAGATGTGTGGCAAGATGATTGATATTGGGGTTAACAGATGGTTCCTTATTTAAGATGTTATTAATGTATGAGCCATCATCCAAGTTCATTACCTCTGTAACAGTTGAGACCATATTAACTTGTAAATTTGTGTCTTTGCCAATATCATGTGAAATTATGGTGTTGACCTCTGAGCTTGTAGATGCTTCAGAAATTTCAGTTTATTTTTCCTTATTTGTCATGATTTTGTTGCCATCTTGAGAAAAATTTTGATTTTGAATGATCAGGGATTTTACAATATTTTTATTATTCCCCAAAATGACATTGTGATTGGGGACATTTTTGTTGTGGAGATCTGTAACTGGAATTTCAGCTCTATCAGTTTCTTCCACTGCACAGTTGCTGCAATTCATTTCTGCATTCACTTGACTGCTTTGCTTTACTTTCCAAACCAAATTAGCATCATAGCTTTCTAATGTGTGTCCAAAACAAGAACATGTTTTGCATCTGAGGGGAATCCATTCATATTCGATATTTTGAACTAAATTTTCCCCATCATGCAGAGAAATAGTAACTTCATTAGGAAGGTCCGTTTCTGCATTTATTTCAACCAAGATTCTTGCAAAAGAAAGTCTAGATTCTTTTACAGTGTGTTCATCCAATTTGAGAGGAGTGCCCACCACACTTGCAATAGCACTTAAAATTTCACTATCCCACAGCCTGAGATTTAATCCAGGCAATTTGATCCATATAGGCATGGTGGTAAGTAAGTCTCTATCAAGATTGAGTTTATTGCTCCATTTTTTCATGATGATAAGCTTTCCATTAATAAAAAATGGACCCCCATTGATTGCTTTATCGCAGTCAGAAGCATTAGTGAATCTGATTAGAAAGAAACCATTGTTACGAGTGAAGATATCAAAATTTCCAGTGGGGTTACATGCTCTAACAATAACTGCCTTGAAGTGATGATAAGCAGGTCTATTGCCGAATACATAGGCAAGAACTGAGAAACTCCACTTACTTTCAGCCCTTCTAATGGCCTCCGCGCTCACCACAACTATTTTCTTATCATTGATGGATAAAGGAGCAACAAATTTCAAATTGAAGTCAGAATTCGAACCACCTTTTTTAATCATATCTGCCCATGAAGATGGTTTGATCAGGTTAGAATTAGATTGGAAATCATTTACATTGTTTAGATTGATTCTTTCGTTGGATCTTGAGTTAGTGAAATGATTATCTTGAAAAGAGCCATTCTGATTGATTCTAGTCATATTTCTTGAATAGATTCCATCAGTAACTGCAATTCTTGATTTGTAGAATCCATTATTTGCATATCTAGAATTCTTGTATTGATGAGAAGAATTTTTATTCTTCAGATTGGATTTTCTACCTTGAACGGTCTGGAAGCCATCAGAATCAATAACAGGCCCTTTCTTTGACTGAGGTGGTTCTTGCGGCAGCGGCAATGGATTCAGTGGAGGTGGAGGAGAGTGGAGTGGAGAAGTATCAGGAGACCCATCTGTCTGATCGAGGCCAAATATGGGATTATTGAGAAGTTTAGTGTAAGCAGCCATGGCTGCGAAACTTAATTTCTTGATATTTAAACTATTGCTAGCACCAATGTTGAAAATAAAGATTCTTGTTATACCAATTTTGGTATCAAGTGTCAAATATTATTATGCATTCTAATGATCGGTATATTTCCTGCATCCTTCATTATGCTAATGCTTTGAGTCTAATATGTATTTTTACATATGCTCATATTCTATCACATATAAGAAAGGAATTATGGTAGTATTTAGTGAATCATGCTAATCAGATCAATCTGCCATGGATCATTATGGATGATTTTTAACTCCATACTTTTCGGTTAAGATAGTATAAATCAGGGGGTTTATAATTACATGGGTGATTCAGTTTTCCACAACTGTATTGACTCGGCTAATTTAATTGAATCTAATTTTACAGGTAATTATTTTAACTGGAGAGGTGGCTCTAATTTTTCAATGCGTAGTAAAATCGACATGGTATTTGCTAATCAAATATGGTTAAGAAAATTTTCACAATTTGGCATATATTTTGATGATCATTCTCTGGGTGATCATACAACATGTAAAGTTCAATGATAATCAAGTTACTAATGCAAGAATTCCATTGAGATACAAAAATTCTTGGCGTTCAAATTGTGAACATCATGATTGTTATCCCGCCTTTTAGCAAGGCCGTGACACCAAGAAACTAACTAGAAACCAAAGACAGTTCGTCCCGGAGATGGGTTATACATAGGTTCACTATGGATACTGGTAAATTTTGCCCAAGTCCGAATCGAGCTACAATTAATATGATGCGACAAGCAAAGCTATGATCGGAGTTTGTATGCTTAATTTATGGATCGATCAAGTTCCGTGATAAGAACGTTCTGTTCGTATCCATCTATTTCGTATCAATCCATTTTGTATGCATCATCTTGCAACCATTCTATTCGTATCCATTGGCTCACAAGCATCAGTCCGTATCCATCCATCAAGGCCCTTCAGTTCGTATCCATCATGCATAAGCTACATGGTTTGTATCGATCACTCACTTGATCGATACAAAGGAAAGAGCCAAAGATCGATACGAAAGAGCGTACACAAGCGTGGACACGAAGAGCAATCCCTAGGGTCGATACGAAGAAACCAACAGCGAGCATCAATACGAAGCGGCCTCCAGCCATCGATACAAAGTGACCTGCGAGCATCGATACGAACAGAGCCTCACATAATCGATACCAAGAAGGCATAGTCAAGTAAAGGAAGTGGTCGCTCAGCATGGAATGTGGATCTCCCCTGAACCATCGCCCCACGTCATCACTTCGATACGCAGAGGACCGATGCGCATATCAATCTATATGAAGGTATCGATACGAACGGTTCGGCCAACTACAAATTCAATCTTGGACCGATCATAACTCGAAATCTACAAGTCAAATGCCAAAAAAATTTCACAAGAGCTTGCGTACTACCTCAAGAATGTGCCTGATCGATGTCAGCCCAAAAAGATCATTTCGTGATCGATACAAATTCCATACGTATCTATCATGGATCAATCCTAAATGTCCAGGGACCGATCACGTGGGTCCACCCATGTGAGAGAAAAAGTCTTCCGAGATCTGAGTGGGATATTTGCAGTCTACACCTATAAATAGTGACCCTGGACCTATAAAAAATAGATTTTTGGCTTCTCTAAGCTGACTCTCTATCGAAATCACTACTATACTTCAGTTGGACTGTTGAAATCTCTTGTCATCAGCAAGTCAAATTCAATAAACATCAACCGTTTCATAGTGGACGTAGGCAATACACTGAACCACTCTAAATTTGTGTTATTCTTCATTTTTTTTCTTACCTATTGATTGGTATGTTTGTTAGATCTGCCTCATTTTACATTTACTTTCTTCATTTTACCTCTTCAAACACATCCGAAAAATGTTGTGCCCTATTTTGGTACAAACACTACGGTGGTTTCGCTGAGAAAAATCAGCTTTTCTCCTAATCATTAGATCTACTGCCAATATTGGATTGCAAGAATCTAAGGAGAAGATCCAGATCCTAAGCCTAGAAGTTCTTTCATCCTTTTCAGGTTTACATCAAGTCTAGGAGAGAACTTCGCTATTCACCATGGTCGCTAACAGGACTACCTCAACCGCTGCAGATCCAGAAGGATAGGATAAACGGAACCCCGTACAACTTTCCTCTATAGACTAGGCTGCTGGATGGGCCTATTATGTTGCTGAGCTATGGGAGGCGCAGCGAAAAGAGAAGGAAAAGGGCGTAGAGGAATCTCTCTGCGTCCACTTTGTGAATAATTGACAGTTAATTCCTGGGCCAAGGCCCGGGCAACATGACCAATTACCAAGAGATCTTGACCCAAAAGATAATAAAATCCAGGATGAAGTCAAAAACAGTCAGGCTTCTTTGGTAGAGCTAACGAACGATGTTTCGATTGATAATGATGACGATTCTAGAATGGTAAAGATTGAATCTTAGCTAAGCCAACGGATGAAGGAGGAAGTGGTTGAATTTCTTCGGGCAAACCTCGACGTGTTTTTCTGGATGCACTCTGACATTTATAGGATCTCGTCGGACATCACGAGCCACACATTGAATATTAACCCGCGGCATGTCTCAGTCAAGCAAAAAAAGGCGTAGTATGGATCCAAAGAGATCCGCCACCCTTAAAGAGGTGGATAAACTCAGGTCGAACGGGTTTATCCGAGATGCGTTATATCCAGAATGACTGTCCAATCCTGTACATGTCAGAAACCTAAAGGGAAATGTAGAAATTGTGTTGACTACTCAGACTTGAATAAAGCATGCACTAAAGACAGTTTTCCACTTCCCTGAATTGATAAGCTCGTAGATTTAACGGCGGGGCATGAACTCTTATCCTTCATGGATGCATATTCTGGCTACAATCAGATACCGATGCACCTAACTGATCGGGATCATACCAGCTTTGTCAGCGATCTGGGACTCTATTATTATAAAGTAATGCAGTTCGGACTTAAGAACGCTAGGGCAAACTATCAGAGACTCATCAACCGAATGTTCGCTAACCGGATCGGGAAAACCATGGAGGTATACATGGATGACATGCTTGTGAAGTCAAGGTTCTCCACCAATCATATCAAAGATCTAGAAATGATTTTCAACATCGTCCGAAAGTACATAATGAAACTCAACCCAGTGAAGTGTCACTTGGGGTCGCGTTTGGAAAATTCCTTAGATTCATCGTTAATGCTCGAGGAATCGAATCCAATCCTGAGAAAATCTGGGCAATTAGAAATCTTGAGACTCCGAAGACTATAAAGCAAGTTCAGAGCCTCAATGGAAAGGTAGCAGCATTGAGCAGGTTCATTTCAAATTCCACTGACAAATGCATTCCCTTCTTCGATCTAATCGGAAAAGGGAAACGGAACTTTGAATGGACTACAGAGTGTGAGGGCGCATTCTAAGCACTGGCTCAACACCTATCCACACCACCTATTCTGTCAAACCTATTTATCAGGGGGGACTGTACATCTACTTGGCGGTGTCAGAAAACGCAATCAGTGCTGCTTTAATTCAAAAGGAGGACCGGATAAAACGGCTAGTCTATTACATCAGCAAATGGCTGACCGAAGTAGAGAGAAATTATCTAAAGTTGGAGAAGTTAGCTTACTATCTTGTCATTGCCTCAAGAAAGCTTCGCCCGTATTTTTAGGCACATTCTATCACTATATACACCGAATAGCCGTTATGATAGGTCCTTATGCGGCCTGAGACATTTGGTAGGTTACTCAAATGGGATATCGAGCTGAATCAGTTCAACATCACTTACACACCAAGACAAGCTATTCAAGGACAAGTCCTAGCAGACTTCATCGTCAAATTTCACCATCCCGGAGGACTTGCCTGAAACCAGTGAATCTCCCAAATATGTATAGAAGCTACATACTGATGGTGCATCAAATGACTGCTGCTCAGGCGCTAGGGTTGTGCTTGAAACTCCTGAAGGCCGATCTATATGCTATGCTTTGAAGTTCGATTTCCGTGCGACCAACGACGAGGCCGTATACAAAGCCCTACTCACTGGACTAAGGCTTACCAAACATTTAAGAATTATTGCTGTCGAGATTTGCTGCGGTTCATAATTGGTTGTGTGTTAAGTTCAAGGGGAATACCAGGCCAATGACTGGTGACTGGTTGCTTATCTTGCTTGGGTCAAGGAAATATTAAATCAGTTTGATTATTATGCCATCTATTGCATACCCTGAGAACACAATCAGAAGGTCGATTCCTTAGCAAAGTTGGCTAGCACCGGTGAGGCACAGCAAATGCGACTCATTCCCGTTGAGACATTATCTTCCCCGGTATTGATCAAATGGAGACCGACTGGGTAGTTGAAGCCGTACATATAAGGAATCATGGATAAATTCGTTCTAGAACTATCTCGAGCATGGGACTCTACCAGAGCATAGAAGTGAGAAAAGACAGTTCTTCGAAAGGCTTCGCGATTCACTATTCAGAATGGAGTCATGTATAGAAGAGGGCACTATGTTCCTTTACTCAGATGTAGCCCACGATGAAATCAAATGAGTATTTCATGATGTGCATGAAGGAGAATGCATCGATCACACTGGGGGACAAGCTATTGCTAATAAAATACTCCGATACGGTTATTATTGGCCGACCATAAATCATGACGCATCATATTATGCCAGGAAGTGTGACAGATGATAGAAACGTGCTCGGATTCCGAGAGCCCCACCTACCAAAATAACTCAAATGGTCAGTCCATGGTCATTTGCAATATGGGGCATCGATATTATTGGGTCTTTACCTCTAGCTAAAGGTGGCACGAAATACGCCATCGTTGCAGTTCATTACTTTACCAAATGGGCGAAAGCCGAGCCTCTTGCTACTGTCATAACGAAGAAAGTGATCGAATTTGTGGTACGCAACATCATCTACCAGTTTGGTCTTCCATATACCATCATCACTAACAATGGAGCCCAATTTGATAGTGTCGAGTTCAAGAATTTCTGTCCATATCCAAAAGAAGTTTTCTACGGTTGCACACCCTCAGCGAATGAATAGGTCGAAGCTGTTAATAAAATTATAAAATCCATCCTGAAGAAAAGATTGGAAAAATCCGAGGGAAAATGGGTCGATGAACTTCCTATGGCCCTATGGGCATTTCGAACAACCCACAAGTGCGCGGCCGGCCACACTCCATTTTCACTTTCCTATGGTTCAGAAGCCATCATTCTAGTTGAATTGGAAGTACCCTCTCATCGCGTCATTTATTATGATCCGAAGACAAATTCTATTTTACTTGCTGAATCTCTGGACTTACTGGATGAAAGGCGAGAAGAGGCTGATTTGAGGGCGGCCGCACATCAAAGTCAAGTCGCCCGATTGTAAAATGCTAAGGTCCGACCCCGAACCTTTGAACTTGGTGACCTCATCCTCAAGAGAATTTACCCGGTCCATTCGCATATGAAACTGTGATGACCCGGAATTTTGGGCGATAACAATTTGATAATCTGCATTTAAAAAATTTTTAATTGGCAATATTGATTTAAATTTGGTAATATTGTTTAATAATTTTCTTTTATAAATATTAATTTGGAAAGTTTTATTCTTTCCAAAAGCTGATAATACTTAATTGGTAAATTTTATCTTTTAAAGCTAATAAAATTGTTTTCTATTTGTATTGTATATATATTGGTATATATATTTGAAATAGGAAGTCTTTGGTTTTAATTTAAACAAAAATATGTATTCAAATTGTAATATATATGTATGTATATATTGTGATTTGAAGCTATGTTTTAAAATTTAATATAATAATTTTCAAGGCCAATATTAAAATATTTTCTATTTACAATGTATATGTATGTATATATATATATATTATAAATGGAAAGCTTTGGTTTGAATTTAACAAATAAAAACATGTTTTCAAATTTTAATATATATTTTGTAATTTAGAAGTTATGTTTGAATTTAATATAAAACTTTACAAAAGCTATTTAAAAACATAATTCTATATTTTCAAATTCATAAGGTAAAAAATTATTTTAAAATGTGATAGCTTAAATAAGAGTTTAATATGTTTTCTTTAAAATTCATACTTGAAATAAATTTAGTTTATATATATATAGTATCAATTTAAGTATAAAAACTTAAGTTTAAAGTTTTAAAATAAGATTTAATTAAAGGTTCATTTCTTTTGTTTTAATATTCTTTATTTTAAATTTAGCATGGATAAATGTATTTTGAATATATATAAATAAACATAAATGTATACTTACATAAATATAAAAACATAATTACTTAGTAAGATAGGGGTTTAAACATAAAATACATTGTTATTAACATTTGTAAGCTAACTAGTATAGATTGTGACATTTGTAGCTTGAGATAATTTATAGTTATACAAGTGGCAACCTATGTTTCTTCAAATTTTTAATTATATAATAGAGTATTTAAGAGAAATCAAGGCTATTTTCATTTACAGTTCAAACATCTTTCTTCCTTAATTTCTCTTCTAAGTAAACTAAAAAAACAAAAACAAAATCAAAGGAAATCAAGCAGTAGAATCAAACAAGCAACAATAGTTTTTCAAATCTTCAACTAAACTTCAAGATCTAATTCAAATTAAACTTCAAATTCAACCTGAACAAGAATCAACATCAGTTTTCAAGCTTTTATACCTGAGATCAAGCTAGCAACCAAATCAACATCAAGTAACAGATTCAAAAAAAAATTAAGCTCTACTTTAAAACAAAATAGATTTCCAGATCATTTCAAAAGCAAGATTCCAGAAAAAATACAAACTGCTCCTCTGTTCCTTGCTCTCTGTTTTTAGGTGAGTAAACAATTGTTTTAAAAGTTTTTAATCTGGTTTTAACTTTGATTTATATGATGAAATCTTGTAGAAGTATAGTGTAAATTGTTTGCAAGAATATTGGTTGTGAATGCATGTTTTGTAAATATGATATGTCTGTGTATATTTTTCTCTGTGTGTGTGTGTGTATATATATATCTTCACTGTTTGAGTAACAGGCTCCCAATCCATATAAAAATTTATATGTACCAAACGAATTAGTTTTAGACCATGATCTTTAAAGGAAAAAGGATTGAAGCATGATAATATAAATTTTAAAAATGGTTTCAAGATTTTATATTTAGTAAATATTTCAAAAATATAAAATACAGAGATGATCCGTAAATAAGTTAAAATATATCATGCTAATTTAAATTTTTGATTATAGAATGCGATTCGCCATGGCATATGATGAATTTAGAGATTGAAATCATGATTTTTAGCATAGAAATTGTTGAGTATTTGCGAGATGATCGACTCGGGAAGTTTCGTCGATCCATGGCAGTAGACGAAGGGAGGGACGTTGAGCTTGTGGGTGAAGGTAGCTTGCAGGCTGATGATCATTGAAAAATGATCACTTGATTTTTAGTTGGCCGAGATGATCAGACATCGACGAGCTAGGGTTCGAAACCTAGTTTTGATCTGGGAGTTGTCGTGACGTTTTCAACGTCGATGACGCACCGGAGTGGTTCGCATAAGGGGAAACTGAAGCTAGAGACGTAATGATGCTCTGGATAATGGCGGCAGGATTTCTGATAGAGGGGATCGTCGACGATTGAGGGGTTTTCGAACGAGATTGGTTCCAGATTTTGAACGATGAACCTCGATTTCGATTAGCTGTCGTTTGCATTGATCGGAGTGAACGTGAGGGTCGGCGTGGATGTCGATGGCTTGTCGAAGATCGCGGCGTTGATCTACGGTGGTTGGAGCGCCCATGCATGTGCATGCGTGTGCACTTGTGTTAGGGATTGTTGTAGTTTGAGGAAGAGAGTGTGCTCAAGTCGATCTCGGGTCGTTGGCGTGTTTGACCTGAAGTGGAAGAGATCGTGAGTGGCACAGGAATGTTGAGTAACTGGCTCGGGTTTTCTTGTTGTTTTTCTCGTGTTTGACTCGAGAAAGGTTGTACGGGAGTGATCAGGGGATGGGCTCGTGGATTTTTTTTTGGGCTGGGTGTTTGTAAGTGTTTTAACCTGTTTTGAAAGGTAAAATAATGTGGATTTTGTAAGCAAATGGGTTAAATAAATTTTCAAAGCATTGTGTTAACAAGTTTTTAATTAATTAAGTTTTAAATTGAATAGGAAAAATGTGTTTGGTTTTAAAAAGCTATTTATTTAAAACAAGTTTTTAAAATGAATAGTTTTCCCAAAAAAAACAAATTTCCAAAGAAATTTATTTAAAGAAGTTTTTATACAAGTTTCAAAGATTAAACTTCTATGTTAAAATTTTTTTTAAATTGTTTTAGTATAATTATATACTAGGTTAATTAGTAATTAGATCCTAAATGTTTCTTTGTGAAGTCAATGATGAGATTAAGTATTTAATTAAGATAAAGAATCTGTCTTTAAACTAAGTGAGGGGTGATTAATTAAGAATGATCAATTAGTGAAATTAATTAAAAATATAATTACTTAATGTAATTAATAATGGTTAATTAATTTACGTTAATAATCAAAGTATAATTACTTGATGAAAGTAGTTAAAAAATTGTTAATGAGTATAATTAGTTTAAGGATCATTAACTAGTGATTAAGAGATAATTAATGTAATTAATTTAAGATAATTGGTTTAATTAATTAAGGAGTAGTTAATTAATTGATTAATTAAGGGTTAATTAATCCCAGTAATTAAAGGTAATTAATTAAAAAGTAATTAATTAATGGAAGTTAATTAAAGGGATTAATTACTCAATGTAATTAATTAAATTAATGTGATTAATTTAAGTTAACTAACTAGATTAATTAATTAAAGATAATCACTTAATGACTGATTAAGTATAATTACTTAATGTAATTAATAAAGTGTAATTACTTAGTGTAAGTAATTAATGGGTAATTACTGGATGTAATTAATTGAAGGACAATTACGTAATGGAAGTAATTAAGGTTTAATTACTTTGTGTAATTAATAAGAAGGGTAATTACTTAGTGGAAGTAATTAAGGATTAATTACTTAATGTAATTAATTAAAAGATTAATTAATATAATTAATTAAGAAGTTAATAAACTAATGTAAGTAATTAAAGGATAGTTAATTACTATATGAGATTAATTAAGGATTAATGAATGTGATTAATTAAAGATTAATTATTAAATAAAATTAAGTAGAAGAATAATTAATTAATGAAGTAATTAGAGGATCATTAATTAATGTAATTAATGAGAGTAATTAAAGGTTAATTATTGTAAATGGTTAAGGATAATTAATTTGTGTAATTAATTAAAGGATAATTACTTAATGTAATTAAAGAATAACTAATCAATGATGATTAATTAAGATGGATGATCAAAGGATGATTAATTAATTGGGTTGTAATTAATTGGTGTTAAGAAAGCAGGATTTAAAAGTAATTAATGTAATTAATTTAACTCATTGGTGGTTAATTAATTTAATTAGAGATGGTGTGACAATTAATCTTGCTTATGAATGATTGAATGATATTGAATGCCTTGGATTATGTGATATCTCTGATATGTGATATGTGTTGCTTTGTGATATGAGATGCTTTGGTTGAATTGTGATAATATGGATTATCTATTTATGATAATGTGAATTATCTATCTGTGTGAATATAGATAATTGTTTAAACTTAAACAACTTGGACATTAAGACTGTGTTTTGGATTTCGGTGAGACTGGGATCGGATTTCCAAATTTGAATATCCGAAAACCACATCGACCCAAATTAAACAATAGGTCATGAATCTCAAGTGAAGTTCGAGATGAAGATTCAGAGTGCAAGGGCTATTGCTGCTAACTCTGAGGGTGATTCCAAAATGAGTTTAGTGAGATAGTGCCTTCGGTTTCATTCATACCCGGAACGAACTTGTATGGACTGAATGCTTTCAGAACATCGGCATTGGAGGACGATGAGCATTCTAAGATATGTGTTCTGAAAAGGTAATCGTAGCCTCGAGCCTCATCAACTGGGAATGGCTAAAACACGAGAGGTGCAGCAAGGCTAAGTGGGGCGTGCCCAAGTAGGACGAGATATTCTTCTGTCTAGAGGTCCCTTTTTATTCGGCTTAGTGGGCAGTTGTGTGACGATCCGCCCTTCTGCTACTAGAAAGACGTATCATCATTAAGAAAGAAAGGGATAGAAATAGGAAAGAAAGAGAAAGAAAGACTAACAACATATGAATCTCACAGCGGAATGGAACAAAATATAATATATCACATAAATATTTCATAGTTTTTACATATATCAGAGTTATACAATATCAATACATATGACTGTCATATACATACACCTATCACCACATACATCAGAGACACTGTACACATCAACTAACACAGCGACACTAGATAGATAGCTTCATACGTCTGGAAACTCCTGCTCCAAGCTCCTCCAGAAATCAAAGTCCAAAACCTATCACTTGGCTACTCATAAAAATTTGAGTACCCAAGAGTTTATGAAAACACAAAATATAAACTCCGGGTCAGACATGGGTCTGGTGTGAGTAAACGGTTTAAAGTTGTTTAACTTTAAAAACATTTGAAAATAAAGGTATCACGTATGACTCCCCACAAATAAATACGGGTAAGTGTTTACCTTACGCTAACCAAAACATTTTATAGAAAATCCAGTGATATTATAATAGTGTCTAGGATTTTCAAGTAAATAGAAAATAGCCGAAATTGTTACATCTATTAAATTCCAGCTACTAGCCACAAAAGTGGGTAATACAAATCAAAACCGTAGGGTCTCGTAGGGAAGAATGGATTCCCAACAATGGCAGGGCTACTGGGGTACCGCCCGTCACAGTACGGGACTAGATCACCGTACCGAGGATCACTCCCGACCCTCTGCTACACAAGGCCGTAACCATTCCTTACTGAACAGTCCCGAACAAGATAAACCCCGTAGTTGGTGCGACCAACCACCCACTAAGCCGAAATATAAAAGGGACACCTAGACAGGGGATATATCTTGTCCTGCTTGGGCATGACCCACCTAACATTGTTGCATCTCCCCTGTTTTAGCCATTCCCGGTTGATGAGGCTTGAGGCTGCGATTACCTTTAAAGAACATATCACTTAGAATGCTCATCGTCCGCCTGACGATGTACTGACAGCATTCAATCCATACAAGTTCGTTCCGGGTTCGAACGAAACCGAAGGCATTATCTCGTTACACTCGTTTTGGAATCACCCTCAGAGTCAACGACGATAACCCTTGCATTCTGAATACACCATCTCGATCTTCATTTCAGGATTCACGGCCTAACGTTTAAATTGGATCGACGTGGTTTTCGGATAATCAAATTTGATTCTTCCGATCCCGGTCTCATCGAATCCAAACGCCATTTTAAGGGCCAAGTTGTCTAATTAACTTAACAGTTAAGACAATTTAAATTCAACAATTGAATTAACATAGCATTTATCACAGACAAAACATATACAAGCATCATAGATATAACATAACATATCACAGAGTATCACAGAGTATCATCACATAAATATCACACTCAGATATTCAATGACAACGTCCGTAAGCAGTCACCTTTAAATCTTATTTGTAATTAACTCAATTTAGAATTAATTACTTGAGGTTAATCACTTAACTCTATTTAATTAATCATTAATTAACAATTAATTACTTATTTCATTCCAGATTGTTTAATTATTTATTTCTTTATTAATCCTTAAATCTCAATTACATAATTACTTTATTTTCACACTATCACACAGCATTTATCACATAATTATTTGTAATTAATTACTTTAATTAATGAATAGTCTTAATTATTAATCAAACTTAAATTCCCATTTAGTTACTGCTATTTACTTACTTAAATATTGATTTATTCTCAATTAAATTACTTGATTAAGTAATTATTAATCATTCATAAATTGACTTTAAGAAATTAATTTCAAATTTACCCCCTTTTTCTTAATTATAACTCGATCTCTTATCATAAAGTAATTATGCTCAACTACTTTCGAAAATAATTTATTAATATCAATGATTCATCTTAATTAACATTTAATAAGAATTTTTTTTTCTTAACCTGAAATTCAATTTATTGTTATCTACACCATTTAAATGTTAATTATCTTATACTTAACTGAGATTAAGTGCTTAATTAACATAATATTTAAGTATTTTAGAAAAAACATTGTTACGTATTAAATAAATCATCACGACGCGAATCCAAAGTCATCACAGTGCTATAAAATTTATGGAAACCAAATTTTAATCATCTTCAATTGTAACAACCCGCATATTTATCGACTTTTATATTTAAATATTTTATTTAAATATTTTATCGTTAATCGGATTTTGGTCCGAAGCTACTTTTTGCAAACGGTCAAATTAGGACTCGAGACCACTTCCATTGAGTTCGAAACGTCATTTGCAATCTTCTAAGTATAAACATCGATAGGTTTGGAGTTAGCGAAATTTCACTAACTTTTCCCGCTTTGGACTTTGGGTTAGTTTAGCCTATTAAGCCCAAGTTCTAACCCCCTTCTCCTCACTCTTCATAAATTTCCTAACTAACTCAAGCTTGGGCATTAATGGTGAAAAGAATGGGAAATTAAAACTCCAAGCACAAATTCAATTGCAAATCCAACATTCAACTCCAAATTCAAGTAGAAGATATTGGATTCAAGCTTTGGATTGCTTCTCCTTGCTTTCAAGCTTCATCTTCATAAACTTTAGTGCAAAGGTGAGATTTTTATCTCACAATTCTAGTCTATAACTATATTGGACTGTTGGGAATGATTCCCTATCACTTTTGCATGCACATTTGCATTTGGTTTGAATCGAATTGGCGAAAAACTCCAATTTTTAGTGTTTTTGGTGAAATTCTGCACTTAGGTCGTTCTGCCTATGCTAGGTCGTTCGCGTGGAAAAGTCTCGGCCTCAAAATAGCTCGTTTCCGACCTTAAAATGGCCTACAACATTAGGTCGCTCGGCACTCGGAATTAGGTCGTAGGTCGTATGGCTCTTAGGTCGTAGGTCGCGGGCTTTTAGGTCGTTAGGTCGCAAACACTTAGGTCGTTTCTGGCCTTAAATCCCCTATATAGCCTTAGGTCGCTCGCTCTGGCTCCTTAGGTCGTAAGTCGTGGGCCTTTAGGTCGTAGGTCGTCAGGCCGTTAGGCCTTAACTCGTGTGGCCTTGGTTCTTTAAGTCGCTCGGCCTTGCCTTCCATTTTTAGGTCGCATGACCTTCTAACCCGCTAGGTCGTTGGACCTATAACCCGTTAGGTCGTTGGGCCTATAACCCTTAGGTCGTTAGGCCGTTAACCCACTAGGTCGCATGACCTATAACCTGTTAGGTCGCTCGACCGTTTACTCCGTTAGGTCGTATGACCTTGTTCCACTAAGTCGCTCGACCCTTAGGTCGTAACACTTTAGGTCGCACGCCTTTCACACCATTGAGTCGCGAGTTTAATTAGGTCGCTCGGCCTTAAAACGTTAGGTCGCTTGACCTGTGCTATTGTTAGGTCGCGAGTTCCTTAGGTCGCTCGTCTCCCTTAGGTCGCTTGACATGTACTTTTGTTAGGTCGCGAGTTCCTTAGGTCGCTCGTCTCCCTTAGGTCGCTTACCTGGGTGAGTCGCACCTCACCTTAGCTCGGCCATGATTAGGTCGCGAGTTTCCTTAGGGTCGCTTACTCCTTTAGGTCGTGACTCTTTAGGTCGAAAAACTTTAAGTCGCTCGATCCTATCCTTCCTTTGGTCTTCACTAGGTCGTACCGTTTTGGTCGGGGCGCTGCCCCGCACCCCGCCGGGGGCGCTGCCCCCTGGACCCCCGCGACCTGACCAGGCAGGTCGAACCCCGTAAGCGGTGGCGTTGCCCCCGCACCCCCACCTTGGGGGGTTGCCACCCCCCCTGGACCCCTCCTCCGTAGGGGATCTTATCTGAAAAACATTGAGCTGATTTCCTTGGATTTTATTCGCATCTCCGTATGCGATCTTTGTGACTGATTGTTTCTACAATTGCTTCTGTGTTTTGTCACTTTATAATATAAAGGTTTCAATACTAGTAGTAAATATCAAAACTCTTTTAACAAACAATTTCAACTCTATTTTTAATAACAAAGCTCTTTTCTTAAACCGTTTTCCAATCTATTAGTATATACAAGCCTTTACCTCACTCGGATGAGAAATCTAATTAAACGACTTAGTAAAACAAGTGGTATGAAACGCTTGCGTTCACTTCGTCGGTTAATTCTTGGACTTGTTCGATTGAACCTCTTGTGACAATTTTATTAGTGAAGATTTACAGTTTGTTCGTAAATATTTAAGTTAAGCAAGTGGTTATGGGACATGAAGCTAAACTTCTATATTTACTAGCTTAGTGTAATTGACACTTCTCGTTGATCTTGATGATCGCTTTATGAATTAGACTAGCAATCGCGCGATGTCTCTTTCATTGCAAGGTTAGACTAGACACCACTTGTGTGATTCCATTCACACATACCTTTCTGCTTTTTGGTTAGTCTTGACCTCAATCTGTGTGATTCCACTCACACATGTGGGGTAGCTCCCCATGGTCTTCGGACCGTCATGTGATAGGCCTCTTTCCCTTTTTATGATTTCTGGATTTCTTGTGTTGATTTCTGGAATTTATCTCTTTGACTTGTCATGAGTACAAGTTTAGGGTATGATGCCCTCTTTGGATCTTTGAGAAGATTCTTGTGATATTGATTTATCTCTTATCGGTTGATCTCCTGTTGATCATTATTTGCATACTTATAGTAGTATGTCAGTATGGATATTTTATGTTTATGCCATATCTTTTATTTTATATCATGTCATCTGATATTTATAGCTAGGCTGATCCGTTTATTATTTTCTTATAAATAATACTCGGGTCAGGCCGAGATGTTACAGGTGCTACTGCTTGACTCCTCCCCCAGTGATTCACTACTCAGACTTTTGGCTACTTGTTTAGATTAGCAGCTTTTGTTGTTTACACTTGAGATATAGACTCATAGTTGTATTCTGTTGTATAGCACGCGTTGCTATTCTTTTGTATTATCGTGGATCTTTTTAGACCACTACTCTGATGTACACTTTTATGTGATATATATTCATATCTCTTTCCGCCTTTGTGATATGGATATCTGTGATTGATTCGCATGTTATGCTTACTTCTATATTTGTTTCCGAAGATCATTTTATAGCCACTGTGTGATAAGAAATTACATGGATGGTCGCTCCTCAACAGCCTTATTCTCCGCGCTAGTTGATAGCACTACACCGTAGTGTTCTTGGCTGGCGTGGGTATAGAGGTGGGGCGTCACATCAATGCTATTGCAAAACTATAATTAGTCAACCCGAGACCACCCCTACTAAATCTCGTGCGCCACTTCGAGTTATTCCCTAGAATCACTCGAGTCCTCCTGTGCGCCATCTTCTTCTCCCTCTTTTTTTTTTAGTTAGTTTTAAACGCAACAGCAATACTTGGGCATACCCATACCTGATAATCTCGAAGCACACACGCTAATTACCCGAGCCTCTCCCCTGATCTCACGCAACCCCTGTTCATTTCTACCTGAAACTTCTTCCTCTCAACTGTTAATCTTTTCTATTCCTATTTCCTCTCTTCTCCTACATTCTTAGATTTAATTAAAGTTCACATATTTTACTTCGGAAACCCAAAGCAAAAACACTCACGCGACCAGGCAAATCACACGAACGAACCCAAACTTCTCGGAACCGAACCCACTCAAGCAACACTAACACGCTTACGCCACCGTGCACGTGCACGGTGGCTCGCCGCACCTCAGGCAACCCCCAATGCCACCCACAAACTCCAATTCATCCACACACTCCAATTCACGAGCTAATTCGGCACGCAAAATTCAAAGTCAGAAAAAGCCCCTCTGGATGAACTGTAATTCGAACAGCAGAGGAGAAAATCCCTCTCCCTCCTAGCGCCGACCCCTGTATGAGTCGCGATTTTGGCCACGTGTCGCTGACAACGTCCCCTTTCATCCCTCCAAAGCACTCTGAGCTCGGTTCTTCCATGATAAAGAAATCATCGAGCAAAACAGACCCACTAGAAACGTGGACTAAACCCTATCTTTGATCCAAACTAACAATTTATACATTCGAAATTTAATTTGACATTTTTCTTGTATCAATACAGTTTCACCCTTGATTCATACCAAATTACAGAAATCAAAATTTATCCAATCAATGGATATTGACAAAAAATCAATTTCGGCTTCATTAAAAACTGCTCTTATTTTCTTTGCTTAATAATCATAATTATTATGTTAAAAATCCTAAATATGTATATGAAATCAAACTATGTTATTGAATTCCTAAATTTAAACATTCGAACTTTTGACTTTGAAAACACTTTTACCTGTAACTTGAATATGCAGTGTTTATAAAATACTGTTGTACTTCATATACATCCCAAGCTTTTCTTTAAGCTAAACAATTCTGAATTACTTACATCTCTAGGTTCAAATCAATTTAAATAGATAAGTATTAGTACCCTTTTACTCCTTTTACTTAGAAGATCAGAAGCTAGAATAGAACAGGAACAGAAAGCTTCCAGTGTATGAGATAACTCAAATATCAGAAACTACTTATCATACTTAAAATTTAAGAAAAAAGTATGTTTACTCACCTAAATATGCTTGTGAATCAGTAAGCATGAATGTTTTTGAGGCCTAGTTGCTTGAACTAAAGGTTGAAACTACAGACTTTGAATCTGTTTTTGCTGTTGAACTACAGTTTTTGTACTTTCCCTTTTTCTTTCCTTCTGTGTTTGTCTCAGGTTTGCTAATTAAGTTGACTCCACCAACTAAATAGAGATGCATACAAATATATAGAAAATAATAGTTGAATAGGGTAGGCAATATCTGGTCAGTGCCTATCTTTGTAAGCAGATTTGTAAAATATTGAATTGACAACCAAAAAAAATTGGCCGTGAAGAAATAAGTACTTGTTTGGTTACTTCATAGGCCTACATAGTATGATTATGTCTTACTGAAGAAAAATCTTTGTATGCAGGTTTGTACTTATGGCTGTCAACATGGCTTGGGTGAGAAGCTTTGTGTATAAAGATATTTTTAGTATGTGCTTACCTGAATAACATATGATTATGTTTGTGCCAGAATTATTCATTTGGTCAGGTATTACTTCCAACTTGAACTTACAGGCAATTCAGTTATATATACATGAAGATATTTATTTGAATATTTGTTTCATTATTATGACAAACTCGTTTTTGTTTCATTTATGCTAATGTTTCATTTAACCCTACCTATATTTACATTTATAGTTATATTTCATATTTATTTCATTTGTATTTTAACAATAGATATTAAACTTAGATTCATGAGATCACTTATTTATTTATTTATATTTTTGACTTACATAAATATCAATATTTTGTATTGAACATTATCATCAATTTATAATTTATACCTTATATTTTCTATTTTAGCCATTAATATTTGAATTAGAGTCATAAGTTATATTTACACTTATTCTCATTTTTATGGTTCATTTGTATTTATTTACATTTATATTTTATATTGCTAGAATTAAATTTTAAATTTCAAACATTATCAAGCATATGTATTCATTTAACAAATGTTAACAATGTGTAGCATTCTAATTTAATGAGTTAAATTTTATTAATAATATTGTTAAGAAGCTTATTTTAGAATTTCAAACATTATTATCTATGTGTATTATTTCATACTAAATATAAATAATGTAAAGTATTTTAAGTAATTATATAAGATAGATTTTTATTGTGAATATTATTGAAATACTTATTTCAATTTCCAAATTAATCTCCTTTTAAAATACAGTTTATATAAATAGATGGCAATATTTCCAAAATCATATTCATTTAAATATGATCAATTCACATTTTATATTTAATTAAATTAAACATTTATTAAAATAACCGAGGCCGAAATCCAGGGTCGTTACATTCCTTCCCCCAAAGAATTTCGTCCCCAAAATTTAAAACCAAGATAATTTAAAAGTTGTTATACCAACCATTCAAACATACATATCATTCATATACTAACAAACAACCAAACAGTCTATCCTAACTAACAACACTAGCTATCCGAACACGAATCCGGATAAGTCTTCCTATATTTATTCAGAGTTGTCTCTTGATGATCAACAATCCGAATCGGATTCCTGTCCATAGTTAAATTCGGTTTAATTTCCAAATTCCTGAATTACTGGTTAAACAACTAATGATAAATCATAAATAAATTCTGAAGATGGGATATACGGAATACACAATAAATTCTAGATTTCCACTCTGGCAATTCAATTCTGAAATCTACAGTATTAATTAATTTTTCTTCCAAATTTAATTGACTCCTTTACAGAATCTCAATATTTATTCAACCAAGCCCGTACGATGTACATATACTATACGTACGCAATATCAAATCCGATCGCTTGCTCGATCACACAATTTCATTTCCGAACTAGTATCGTCCACCCGACTTCTTAGTACGGACTCAGAACTGTTTTCTTGATCAGAACTGTCATTCTCCTTGCATAGTCACAACTATGATAGAGAATTTCCCAGAATTAATCAAAATCCATATCCATGGTGTAACGACCCGAAATTTCCGAACTTGAAAATTCCAGATAGTTATGAAAAAGAAGAAAGAAATAGAATAAGAAGAACAGAAGCATCAACAACTCACATTCGCAGCGGATAAAATATAATAATAAATAATAATTGTTTACAAAAGAATACTACATCTGTCGATTACATTTAATATACATCAGAGTTTCACATATATTTCAGTCACTGAATATATACAATTATCATATCTCAGATTAATAATAATATAAATACAGCGGAAATACTCTATACGCTGTAGCCATCCAGCTCGCCTCCTGAGCTCCAGAACGTACCTACCTGAAAATCTGTAATACTCGGTCTGACCCGAGCATTACATCAAAGTAACACCCCGGTCAGGCTGGAAACCAGCATGAGTAAACTCAACTAACATGGAATACCAAAACAAACAACTTATATAAACCCGGGTAACTTTTATCTATTTTCAATTCACAAGTTATTATAGACATTATTTATTTCACAAAGCAATTTCTAGAACTTAGATTATATAGTCCAATTCACTTTAATCGTTCCATTACACCCTATTGATTTCACACATCAATTTATAAAGAATCGAAGTGGTTTCGGGTATCAACCAATACCCGACTCCGGTCTCTTTGAATTCAGTTCATCTTAACATATGTCATTCAAGTGAAATGCAATTCAATTTTAAATAAAGGGTTCACCTTTTATTCAACAATTCATTATTAATATAACCACATTATCATTACCCATCCAATACATCATATCACGAACCATTCATATCAGGGGTATCAATCAATTCAGGACATTTTAAACAATCACTTATCATACATAAGTAAGATAACCAATCACATCATTTCGAATAATCTATTTCCCATAATTTAATTAAATCAATTACCTTTAGGTCCTGCTTCTTAATTACAACCTAATTGATTTATCATTCCAAAACCATTTATCTTAGTAAATCCTCCCTGATTACTTATCCTTCCATTACGCTAAATTTTTCATCAGTGTCTAATTACTTTCTTTAAGTAATTATACTTAACCAATCTCCATAAAGGTTTATCCTTAATAAATCAATTAAACTTAATTACTTGCATCCATTAGCCAACCCAACTTACTCATAAACAGTAATTACCCCTCTGTAATTACTTACCCAAGTAATTCCCTTTAATTACTTCCATTAAGTAGTTCCTTTTTAATTTATTACATTCCTTTTTGATTTATTACATCCTGTAAAATATGAATTTCTTCACTAACCTCATCAAAATAATCTCCAAGATGTTACCTTTAACTAACTGACAATTTAATTTTCAATTCGGGTAACCCATCCCTTGATTACCCTTAAACCCAATTAATAAACCTTAATTGCAGATTAATTATCCTTTAACCATTAATTGATAAACCTTATTAACACATCTTAATTACCAATTAAGTATTCCTTATTTACCAGTTAAATTAATCTTTAGCCATTAGTTAATTAAATCACTTAATTACTTAACTACTATCATTCGTTAATTTACTTTAAGTAGTTAACTACAAATTTATTAATCAATTAATCATTAATCCAAACTATAATTACAATTATAATTTAATTATTCTAAATTTCTTCTAAAAATAATTAATTGAATAATTAATCATCTTAAAAAAATCTTCTTTAAAAATCAATTTATTACTAACTGGTTGAAACAATTTGCTTAACTTTAATATATTTTCCTTTTACAGTATACTACAGTTGGAAAACCCAAGCACTTCCCTTGTATAACTCGAGTAACTACACGCGACTCCAAGAAATTTCCCCGAGACACCTTTTTTTTTTACTCCTCCTTCTTCTCTTCCTTTTTTTATTTCCAGTAAGTTAAATTTTTGAAACTCAAGTATAAAATTAAAGCATCAGTAACTCACTTTCAAACCCAGACCACCAACCGTGCACGCGACCACCTTGCACTTGCACAAGCCGCCGACCCACCCCCGACGCCTGGTACGAGCACCCACAAGTTGCCCCTCGATCACTTCATCGATCGAAACCACCAACCCCCTGAACGAAACCGAGTATAAAAATTTTCCCATTTTGAGCTTCTAGACCTTAAAGCTCCGGTAAAAATTTCCACGTTCCAGCGACGACCATCGTCCATTAGCCTCGAAACTCCGTCCATGACAACCCTACCCTCCATGCTATCACTCCCTTGCGTACCGTGCCACTCGATGAACCAGAAGTGGCGAAATCACTTCGTCTCCGACCATGTCAAAAACGGAAGCTAAAACCCTACTTTAGCTTCGATCCATCACTTACCTAAATAGAAAAATTTTCTACTATTTTTCTCGAAATCAATGAGTATCAAACAAGCTCCAAAACGAATGACAACCTTTAAGATTTGTTAAAACAACAGAAATTGAATAAAATGTATTTTTAGTTCATATAGGGACTACTCCATACATACTGATCTAAAAACCATCGTTTTAAGTTTAAAAATCTGTCCTTTGTATGCTTAATCAAAATATGAAATCAAATTCACAATTTAGAACATTCGAATTTTAACATATGATTCTTTAGTTTTCTGTAAACATGAATACCCAGTATCTATTACACTGTAACCCTTCAAACAAAATCCCAAGCCCTGATTTTGATTCAAACAAGCTTATTTAATGTAAATTCCTAAGTTTAAATTATTTATATGAAGAAGTATTTATGGTTTCCTCTGATTCCTTACTCAATGGCTTGAAATGTTGTAGAACATATCAGAGTATAGCTTCCAGTAAACAGCAAAGCAACACAGAACTTCATATTTACTAAAAATAGCAAGCACAAGATTTCCATAAATCAATTATCGAGATTTAATCTTCGAGATGGTATGTTTACTCACTTGATTTAGAACCAGAACAGAGCTCTTAAAACATGCTTGCTATTTTGAAACCAGCTGAAACCCCCTCTGCTTACTTCCCTGGTTTGTCTTGGTTGTATTGATGTTTAAGTTGAATTTGTTTAAGTTGGAAATAGTTCTTACTTCATATTCTTGGTTTTGGTTTACGAACTGAAATTAGAAGGCAGAGATATATAGAAAGAAAGTATACAGGTGATATAATTTTGTTTGTACAACCTATCAGAGATATTTTCTTCTTGTTTATTTGACTAAGCAGATTTCTATTTCTTTGGTGGCTGATAATTTAGTTTTAGCAGCTGATATGATATACATTATTGGCTGCATTAAATTTCATTGTCTTGTTGCACTTAAATTGTTTGTACATTCATATATTTATCTTCTTTTGCAAGCTTATAGCTACATATTTTGTTTCTTGTTTTTTTTTATAATGTACATAGATATTTATATCCCAATTTATACATAATTGTCTATACTTTACTGTTGTCACATTACTTTAAAATATGAATGTATTTCAATTTTAACATGTTAGTAGATTTTAGCTATGTATTTTACTTTATCTTTTATAACTTTTGTTTTATGTCTATTTCTAACTTACATACTTATGTTTAACTTAAATATTTATTTTAACTTCAATAAGTATTGTCTTGTATATATTTTTTTTCATATATATTTTTCTTATTTATTTTATTTCTAACATAAACTATCAACTTCTTAATTTAAAACTTATTTATTTGATCTCGACACTCATTTTATTATTTATTTTTAAAGTTTAACTATCTAACATTCAATTTTCTTATTTATTATTTCATTTACTTATGTTAACAACAAAAATGCCCTTAATTCTATATATTTATATTTATTTCTAACAATATATTCGTTTTATATTTAGATGCAGTATTGATAAGATTTATCTTATTCAACCATTATTATCCAGATTATAACAAATATATATATTTAAAGCAAATATTAATAAGCAGAACTTACTTCATTTATATGTAAACAAGATAGATTTTATTTTTAAAATATTTTGAAACTCTTTATTATAAATTCCAAATCAATATTTCTTCCCAATACACTAATATATATATATATATATATATATATATATATTGTTTTAAAAGTTAGGTTATATTTTAATTAATCACATTAAATATTTATTAAAATAATACTGCCAAAATCCGGGATGTCACACATGATTCGTCGTCGAAAAACGAGTGAAAAATCCTAACTCGGATCGATGTAACAATCTCGAAATTCTGTGCTCGAATCTGAATCAAATTGTTATGCGAATAATATATGTACATCCTACATATTTATATCCATTGATTATCACCATATCAATTTCTTTTATTCACATTATTTTGATTCCTATCCACTTGGAAAATTTTCTCAATATCAAATTTTACTTAAGAATTCCACCACTCATTTCTTAAGTTTAATATAAGCATTATATATATATTCTTATATTATTACTCTACCACTTTAGCCTTTATATCTTACTATATCTACTTATTTCCAATTTGAATTGCTAATTCCATGTGAATTCAAATTTTCTTCTACTCTGAATATTTAAATTTCATTGACCATCTTTCATTTAAACTGATTTCTATCTTTATCTTAAATTAATTTCATTCACTAATTTATTTTAAATTTCCAACTTGAAATTGTTTTGTTGCTAAATTTTTTTTTTAGTTTTCAAATTCTGAAAAGTTTTTAACAGAGTTTCCATTACATATTTTCATAAGCACATATGTAAGGTTTCAATCCTTATCTCAATTAATTTTACCCAATTCTCAAATTATTCTCTTTAGTTTAAGTGATTTACAACTTACTTGGTTAGACATAAAATCCATTTGAGCAAAACAAACTCATATTCAAAATCATCTTATTTTGCTTCCAATAATTCATAGAATTTTATCTAATTCTCATTTACTTCAAACTACCCATCTTCTTATGCAATTTAACAATATCATTGTGAATAAATGATTACTTAAACTTTATAACAAATCTTAAATTGATTTCAACTCAATTTACGCTTGAGTCTATCTCATTTAATTTATTCACAGTCCTTTCATTGCATTTTCTTTCATTTCAATGGGTTTGCTTTCAAACCATTTTATCAAACTCAACAACCAATATTTCAAACAATCATTTCACAATTTACTTAAGTCGTTTATTTTCTTCAAACTGTTTCACCTAACAACTTAGGTTTATTCTGTTTCACCAATTCCCATTCAAATCTTTGATTTGATTTTCCTTTAATCAAATCCCAACTATTTACTGATTTATTTGATTAGTTTATTCTTTTATCCATCCTTTAATTTATATTAACAACTCACTATTAAAAAGGTCATTCAGTTTATTCTTGAATTAGATTTGTTTACAACTTATTCCAATTCTATTTTAATCCAATCCAATACTTACTTTGGTTTACATTTACTTATTTTCATAAGAATTTTATTTCATTCAGTATTATTTGTAACTCGACTGAATTCATTCAAACTCAGTTTTTTATTTTAGCTCAACTTCAGTTATACTTTAGGTACTTACCATTCTTTAAATTTATTTCTCAATATATGAGCTCAAAACTTATTTATCTACTTAATAGTTTATATCACTCATTTGGGTCATTTCATCTTATAACCACAATTTCAGATTATATATAACACTTACTATCGTAAGGTATAAATTTCCACCTCACAATTTACAATCATTTTACCCTCCAATTTTATATCCAATTAAATTCGTTTCGAACTTCAATTCCATTTAACTTATCTCAGGTTAAACTCAAATATATTTTCTTTACTTTCATTTACTTAAATTAAATTTTAATTCCGGGATTAAAATTCCTGATTTCTTCTTATTAATATCAACTTTACTTTATAAGTTTGATAGTTGGTTTATTCATTTAAACAGGATTTCTTAGAATTCAATTGCCCGATTTTCATTTCCAAAACCATTTGAAATGATAATCAAATTTCAAATTCCAAACACTTATTTTCACCAAAACAAATTTTCTCCTTTTGAACATTTCTAAAACAACTTGTATGTCCAACGAGCCCAAACAATTTATCATGACCAATATCCTGGTAGCAATCCATCACTTAAGAAACTCGAAAATGAATACTGATGATGTGGCCATCACCATCAGGATTATTTTCCAGCGACTGAAGTGAGTTCAGTGCTTCCTTACTTTCACAAATTCTTTCCAAACAATTTTCATTAAACAATATTTTTCCAAAACAATATTCCAATATTGCCTTCAAATCTTTGGAAAAACATTTCAAACATTCCCAAGAGTACAAATTCCCAAATCCTTTCTTTAAATTCATTAAAACACCTTTCAAATTTTAGGGACTTAAATTCTAGTTTAATCAGATTTCAGTTATATTCCTTTTTATTTAAAATCATTCTTAAATAATTTATTTGATTACAAACCACTCACATTTAAATTTTTATTTGACAATCAAACATCCAAGTATATATATAGTTATTTCAGAAAAATATTTCTTTTATATCAAAATAAAATTTTGGGTAAAATTATTTCATTTACCCTACCTTAAAAAAAACAATACTGTACCGGTCTACCTTGTTTAAGAGTTTAGAAATCCCTATCGATGAAATGGCGTCCCATACATCGACCAGAATCCATAAACACTCATCAGATAAATCAACACAATATAAAAACAATTTGATATTCACTAACAAGTACGCGCTCATATCTATTAATATGCTCAAACTCATTTTAGAGTACTACTGACTCTATTTTATGAGTAATTTCTACCAGAGCCAAGGTTATCACCAACCTGTGCTATGATACCAACTGTGACGACCCGCCCTTTTGCTACTAGAAAGACGTATCATCATTAAGAAAGAAAGGGATAGAAATAGAAAAGAAAGAGAAAGAAAGACTAACAACATCTGAATCTCACAGCGGAACGGAACAAAATATAATATATCACATAAATATTTCATAGTTTTTACATATATCAGAGTTATACAATATCAATACATATGACTGTCATATACATACACCTATCACCACATACATCAGAGACACTGTACACATCAACTAACACAGCGACACTAGATAGATAGCTACATACGTCTGGAAACTCCTGCTCCAAGCTCCTCCAGAAATCAAAGTGTAACGACCCGCCTTTTTGGACAGTTTAAACCGACGATCAAATACACATGCCAGTTCCAAACCATTAAAAAAAGGCAGATGGTTATTGGGGTAATTAAGAAAAGAAAAGAAATAAAGGAAATGAAACAACACAGAATCTCGCAGCGGAACGATAAAATATAATAGTCAAATAAACAGTTCATGAAGCTGTTTACTATACTTAGACAATTATTTATACAACATTTATCAGAGTTATACATATACAACAGAACAAATAAATAATGCAGCAGACAACATGATGCACAGATAATAATAGTAATAGTATACCAAATCTTCGTCTTCGTCCTCCAGAATAGATCTTCAAAAATCTGAAAACTCAGGACTGACCCGAGCGTAATGAAAAGACAAAACACTCGAGTCAGGACTAAAATATCCATATGAAAGTTAAATCAATCGTAAATAAATATGAGTGTGACGGCGTCAGAGATGTTTACGGGGTTTGACATCTCATATCCAGTGTCAACGTGCGTGCAATAACTTAAGAGATGTTACGGGATTTTCCACCTTTCAAGGATCCGTTAAACTATCTACTAGGTAGTAATGTACGCTAAGTAGATAATGTCTATCAGTAATATAAAGTATCAAAATAGCGTTAAGGCGTTACCATAATCCCCCTTAACACATTTTATATTCCCAAAAGCATATACAAGACCGTAGTTTCCCCAAAACCGGAAGTCGCCAGAGGGCAATCCATATACTCAAGGTACAAACCAAAACGTAGTGGTCGCGAATAGGATAATCAGTATGACAAGGTACATGAGGCGATACCAACTAGGATACTAGTAGTTGCGTGATCCGGACTGATGTTGAGCATAGCAGCTACTACCTCAACACCACGAAACAACACTCCCAAATCAAGGGGTGCACCCAAATCAAATCACAAATGTAATAGATATGGTATCGAAGAAGTGTGTCCGCTAGAGGTGGCGAACCTCAATGGCCCGGCGCGGCTCCTGTTTTAGTCATGTCAGGGGTCATCCAATATCGTTCTCTTTCTTCAGTCAACGCGTTCACCAAACCTTCCACTTCATTCTGGATCAACACTCCGTGTATAATAGTTATTAAAGTGGTTTTCGGTATCGACAGAGAGTATGTCCATATCTGATCCCGGTCTCTTTAATAACTACGTATTATTACATTGATGGCTCTTTTATATTTCAAATTGATTCATGATTGACAACAAAATATCATATTCGCTTTAAAATCAAATCCATTTCAAAATCATCATATATTCAAAATTATCAATTTTGTCCGATAAATCAATTTCACTTCAAAATTTGATTCGAATTCAATTTAGGTTATAATCTCTACTTTAACCTAGTTCGTATTTAAACCAAAGGTTTAAATATAAACAATTCCGTCTCTTTAACCAGTTTGAATTTAAGAAAATAGTTTAAAATAGTTAAATAATTCAAAATAGTTTAATAGAAAATATTTAAATAGTTTAATCGAAAATAATTTGAATATAAAATGGTTTATATATAAAATAGTTTGGAAAAAATCAAAAATTATTTGATAAATAATTCCAAAGTCAAACCGGTCAACTTCCCAAATTTCCTATCCAAATCAAATCCAAATTCCATTTCGATTTAATCGATTTATTCCAATTTCAACTTGAATAAATTTCTATTCCACGTAAATTTCGATTTCAATTCACAAATTTCTTTAAATTTCAATTCAATTCCAAATTAATTTAAATCTAAATTTCAAATAAATTTTCAATTCCAAACTCAAACTTGAAATATCATTTCATATCAATTTTCTTAGAAATATTCAGAGTTCGATTAAAAGTCCAACCTTTTAAAACAAATCAACTTTCAAAAATTTACACCGTATTTCAATTTTCAATTTAAATCTAAACTTCGATTTTATTTAATAATTTCGTTTACCAAGTTTAAATTCTAACATTTCGAGCTCCAATTCAAAATAATTCCATTTCCATAAATTGGATTTTATTCTTAAAATCAATTCATTTAAATAATTTCAAAACAACTTTTAAAATCATTTAATTTATCCAACTCGGTGTCCGTATATAATTTTCTAACCTATGGCCAAGTGATTAGTTATTACAATTAAATGTCAGGGATGAATATATCATTTAAATCAATCAAAGTGTCATATGTATGCATAGCAGGATATATATAAACAAATAAACATCCAAACATTTAAATATCAACCAATAACATCCATCGAAATACATCATCCAATAGGCAATACAATTCACGGCAATTTCATATTTATCAATGTCAGGTAATTTAATCGCAATTCAATTTTAATTTAAATTTAACTGTCAATTTAATTTTTTTTAACGATGAATTCAAATGACAATCAATATGATAATTAAATTTTATCAAACAACAACAAATAAAAATCATAACTATGCATAATGTCAAATTTAACTAGCATAAAGATATTCAGTACGTTGTGAGCGTTATAAAACACTCACCTTGATTTTACGATTTTAAATCAAATCGAACGACGTTCGATTTAACATAAAATTTTAATGAGCTCCAAACACTTTCGGATCTGCACTGCAGCGCAGCTCTCATCTCCGTGATTCCGGCGCTTCTTCCCCAACGTGAAATTCACGTATGCAAACCCATTAGCCGCCGATCTTCAAGCAATTTTCATGACCACCTCGTCGACTTCCAGAACGATCAGCTAGCGCCACCATGAAGCCCTTCACCAGAGCCACCTACGCGCCAAGTTTCATCCCGTCATTCGCCGTCGTTTGCATGCAATCCAAGGAAATACGTACACACTTCCAAGTTAGATCTGGACGAATCCATGAAAAATTAGCATACATCAACCGTATGGATTTGAAGAGCTCGTCGACATTTACACTTTTGCTTTTGGAATTTTTCGATTTCGTCGAACGGATTGAGAGATATTAAGGAAAGAAGATCGGCAATTTCTGGCCATGGAATAGGTGGCGGCCATGATTTAGAATTAGGGTTTCTGGGTTAAAATAATAATAAAACTGTCTCGGTTTGCGTGCGTATTTATATAGGTAGGTCCAAAATCATCCGAACTCCAATCGAGACGTACCGCCAGGCGTTTATAAGGTTTTACCCGCATTCCGGACGCAATGGAACTAGTTTCAAGGCCTAATTCGATCATATCTGGAAGATAGCTTTTCGAAGTCGAATATTTTAATTAAATTCGAAATTAAATTTCTACGCGTTTCAAGCTCGCACGGCCAAACGACAAGTCCAATTGCTACGAAAATTGAAATCCTACCATAATTTACTATTACGGATCTGATGAAACAAGTTTCGTCGAAATCCGAGACTGTTTGAAAAATGGCTATTTTAACTCGTCAATTAAATATTAAAATATTCAATTTTCACAAATTTACTTTTAATTCGATTTTAAAAGTTCTACAACATCATTCTAACTTTAATATGATAAAATAGAATTTTACAAATCATTTTTAATCATATTAAACCCGTTATCCAATTATTCAAATAATTTCAAATATTAAATTAATCAACAAATTACATTAATAATCATTTTCCTTCAATAATCACCTTAAATTTTCTAATTAAAATAGCTAAAAATACGGGTCGTTACACTCTCCCCCACTCAAAACTTTTCATCCCCGAAAAGGAAAAGAAGGGAAAAGGAACTAAGTATAGAATTCAACATTAGATATATTTTATTCAAAGTTACCAACTTATAAAACAATGAAATTCCATTTATAAAGTCATAACTACGCTTCCACAATGTTACTCCGAACGGCTTTCTAAATTTAAAAGTTAGTTATCAAAACAAGTTATAAAATTTAAAAACTTGAAAAATTTTCTAACACCCGGATTCACGGAAAATTTCGGCAGGGTCTCCTTTGCGCGGCTCAATCGAAAAATTTTACAATTCAATATATAACACAAATATAACCAATATATATCAAATATACATCACATCTCAATGATGAAGCATTCCATATCTGGGGAAACGACAAATATATATCACCAATACCATATAAAACCATAAGCGTACCTTTTATTTAGCATTTATTAGCAGTTTACTTACATTTTGTATTTAGCACAGAAGTGAGCTCTACAACGAAGCGCAACCCCTTTGCTACCTACTAAAATGCTCAATAACTAAGTTAGAACCATGCATATAAAGATAGATTGTTGTATTTAGCCTACACAATATATATATAACCTATTTAGCTTCAAAACTGAGATTCCAATTTCAGGACAGCAAACAAATCTCAGTTTTAGGTCATCTAAACTATAAAATTTGGCAACAGAATCTAAACAAAAGTTGTTGTATTCATTTCAAGCTTCCCGGAATGTCCAAAATCATCGAATTCGGACCATACATTCAAAAGTTACGGCCGTTTTACTTAGAGGATACGCCTCAGCCTGGGCAATGAATTGCGCAGGTCAGCGACGTTCACCCACGTTTTCGACCTTCTAAATGATATCAAAACACAAAACACTTAAAACAAAAGTTTTAGCTTAAGTTCTTAGCTTTCCAGAAAGTGCAAGATCATAAAAATCCGATAAACCAGTCAAAAGATATGGCGAAAATATTAAGGGTGTATACTACTGATTTTACTTATTTTTACACAGGACAGCGAGTAACATTCAAGTTTTTAACCAAGCAGACAAAGGAATTTTCTCAAGTTATCTAAACAAAAGTTGTGCTATAGTTTCTATGCTTTCCGAAAAGTCCAAAATCGTCGAATTCCGTTCATCCATTTAAAAGTTATGGTTGTTTTCGTTTCAGCATATATTGGACAATGTTGGATTTTTTTTTTCTCCAAAAATTTGCTTTTATTATTTCAAAGTACAAAACATCAAAACTTCAAATTTTCTAAAGAACAATCATAAACACAAAGTCATCTATTTTCTTATTCATTCATGCAATAGGTTTACATTCAATTTGTTTCCGATTTATTCAAGTTTGTTTCATTCACATTTTTAATTCAAGTCAATTTGCTCCCAATTTGAATTTAATTATTTAAAATTTTATTCCGTTTATTCAATTCCATTAACACTAATGAATTCTACTTAATCAATTATCATCCATCTAACAACCAATGCATATCAAACATTAACATCCATCCAAAATCTACACTAAATCAATTATACATTTCCAAGTCAATTTTAATTTCACACACTTCCATGTTTATTGACATTTAGTTATATTCAAATTTAATTAGTTTCCATTTACCAATTTTATATTTCATTAAGTTTAAATTTTATTCATTCACTTATACATGTATCATTCATTTTACAGCTTAAATTTCTTTTATATTTACAACTATCAATAGATCTTTACATTTTATTTTTCACTCTCACACTGGTATATTATTTCTCTACTTATCCTTATTAGCATTTTAAACCCTTTAAGTATTTGGTAAGTTATAGTTATGCAAATAGAATGTAGTTAAACAACATACAACTTCTTTTCATTTAAAGTTGAATTTTCAATTTATCAATTCTTAAGTCATTACTTAAATTTCACTATAATTTAATTTCACATTTACATTCACATATAGTATTTTCATTTTATATTAACATAATTGTGAATCACCTTTAAATGTTAATTTAAATTCCAATTATTTACTAACAATTTTATTTATATTTGCAAACCATTAATTAAATGCATATTTCATTATTCAAACCTATACTTGTATATTATCCAATTAACAATTCATATAACATTTTTGAACTTCTTAAGTATTTTGGTAAGTTATATCTAAGCTATAGAATGAAATTTAATACTATGCGAGTTTTACAGTTTCAATTTTATTTTAAGTTCATAATTTCCTAATTCTAAGGATTTCTACTTCAATTGATATTTTCACTTAGCTCTTAGGTTCATTTCTCATTTCACAATTCAGAAGTTCCTTAATGATTCAAGTCTAAATTCATTTCAATCATAAAAAAAATCATTAATTATTAAAGAACTTAAGAATTCTAATCCCCGTTTCATTTCAAATCAAGGTTTGAAATAATATATACTTATATAATTTATATATCAAATCATACTATAGAGAATGCAAAACAAAATAAAATTTGAGTCAAAACAAGGTTTAGACAAGCTATTAAGTGGTCTCCACCACTCGGACTCTCGAAAATAAACGCCAATGATGCGTGCACACATCATCGAAATCATTTTCTAGCGTCAAGAGAAGGGAATATAACACTTACCATAAAAAAATCCTTCGAAAACAATTTCAACTCAATTATACTATCATATAATGCTCACATTATATTTTTCAAATTCTTGTAAGTCAATCTCAAACACCGGAATTTAAATTCTCAAATCCAAGTTAAAATTCATTTATATTCATTATCAATTGTGTTTACAAGATTTCATTTTCCTAAATCCATTGTTATTTATTCAATTGTTGTAAATATTGACTGATCAAACAATAACGATAATAATCTAATATTATCATCTCCTAACAATCAATTCAATCAAAATGAATAAATATTCAAATAATTCTTTTATATAAAATATATTCCAAAATGAAATTGTGTTGGTTTGTCCTATTCGAGTGTTTAGAAATTCCTATCGACGCCTTGGCGTCCCAAGTATCGACCAGAATTCATAAATACTCAACGGAACAAATTAACACAATATAAAACCATTTTATATCAAACAACAAGTACGCTCTCTCATATACACTCAACTCATTCATATAGTTTACCTCTATTTCAATGAGTTATTCCCCACTAGAGCCAAGGTTTATCGCTAAACCAAAGCTCTGATACCAACTGTAACGACCCGCCTTTTTGGACAGTTTAAACCGACGATCAAATACACATGTCGGTTCCAAACCATTAAAAAAAGGCAAATGGTTATTGGGGTAATTAAGAAAAGAAAAGAAATAAAGGAAATGAAACAACACAGAATCTCGCAGCGGAACAATAAAATATAATAGTCAAATAAACAGTTCATGAAGCTGTTTACTATACTTAGACAATTATTTATACAACATTTATCAGAGTTATACATATACAACAGAACAAATAAATAATGCAGCAGACAACATGTTGCACAGATAATAATAGTAATAGTATACCAAATCTTCGTCTTCGTCCTCCGGAATAGATCTTCAAAAATCTGAAAACTCAGGACTGACCCGAGCGTAATGAAAAGACAAAACACTCGAGTCAGGACTAAAATATCCATATGAAAGTTAAATCAATCGTAAATAAATATGAGTGTGACGGCGTCAGAGATGTTTACGGGGTTTGACATCTCATATCCAGTGTCAACGTGCGTGCAATAACTTAAGAGATGTTACGGGATTTTCCACCTTTCAAGGATCCGTTAAACTATCTACTAGGTAGTAATGTACGCTAAGTAGATAATGTCTATCAGTAATATAAAGTATCAAAATAGCGTTAAGGCGTTACCATAATCCCCCTTAACACATTTTATATTCCCAAAAGCATATACAAGACCGTAGTTTCCCCAAAACCGGAAGTCGCCAGAGGGCAATCCATATACTCAAGGTACAAACCAAAACGTAGTGGTCGCGAATAGGATAATTAGTATGACAAGGTACATGAGGCGATACCAACTAGGATACTAGTAGTTGCGTGATCCGGACTGATGTTGAGCATAGCAGCTACTACCTCAACACCACGAAACAACACTCCCAAATCAAGGGGCGCACCCAAATCAAATCACAAATGTAATAGATATGATATCGAAGAAGTGTGTCCGCTAGAGGTGGCGAACCTCAATGGCCCGGCGCGGCTCCTATTTTAGTCATGTCAGGGGTCATCCAATATCGTTCTCTTTCTTCAGTCAACGCGTTCACCATACCTTCCACTTCATTCTGGATCAACACTCCGCGTATAATAGTTATTAAAGTGGTTTTCGGTATCGACAGAGAGTATGTCCATATCCGATCTCGGTCTCTTTAATAACTACGTATTATTACACTGATGGCTCTTTTATATTTCAAATTGATTCATGATTGATAACAAAATATCATATTCGCTTTAAAATCAAATCCATTTCAAAATCATCATATATTCAAAATTATCAATTTTGTCCGATAAATCAATTTCACTTCAAAATTTGATTCGAATTCAATTTAGGTTATAATCTCTACTTTAACCTAGTTCGTATTTAAACCAAAGGTTTAAATATAAACAATTCCGTCTCTTTAACCAGTTTGAATTTAAAAAAATAGTTTAAATAGTTTAAAATAGTTAAATAATTCAAAATAGTTTAATAGAAAATATTTAAATAGTTTAATCGAAAATAATTTGAATATAAAATGGTTTATATATAAAATAGTTTGGAAAAAATCAAAAATTATTTGATAAATAATTCCAAAGTCAAACCGGTCAACTTCCCAAATTTCCTATCCAAATCAAATCCAAATTCCATTTCGATTTAATCGATTTATTCCAATTTCAACTTGAATAAATTTCTATTCCACGTAAATTTCGATTTCAATTCACAAATTTCTTTAAATTTCAATTCAATTCCAAATTAATTTAAATCTAAATTTCAAATAAATTTTCAATTCCAAACTCAAACTTGAAATATCATTTCATATCAATTTTCTTAGAAATATTCAGAGTTCGATTAAAAGTCCAATCTTTTAAAACAAATCAACTTTCAAAAATTTACACCGTATTTCAATTTTCAATTTAAATCTAAACTTCGATTTTATTTAATAATTTCGTTTACCAAGTTTAAATTCTAACATTTCGAGCTCCAATTCAAAATAATTCCATTTCCATAAATTGGATTTTATTCTTAAAATCAATTCATTTAAATAATTTCAAAACAACTTTTAAAATCATTTAATTTATCCAACTCGGTGTCCGTATATAATTTTCTAACCTATGGCCAAGTGATTAGTTATTACAATTAAATGTCAGGGATGAATATATCATTTAAATCAATCACAGTGTCATATGTATGCATGGCAGGATATATATAAACAAATAAACATCCAAACATTTAAATATCAACCAATAACATCCATCGAAATACATCATCCAATAGGCAATACAATTCACGGCAATTTCATATTTATCAATGTCAGGTAATTTAATCGCAATTCAATTTTAATTTAAATTTAACTGTCAATTTAATTTTTTTAACGGTGAATTCAAATGACAATCAATATGATAATTAAATTTTATCAAACAACAACAAATAAAAATCATAACTATGCATAATGTCAAATTTAACTAGCATAAAGATATTCAGTACGTTGTGAGCGTTATAAAACACTCACCTTGATTTTACGATTTTAAATCAAATCGAACGACGTTCGATTTAACATAAAATTTTAATGAGCTCCAAACACTTTCGGATCTGCACTGCAGCGCAGCTCTCATCTCCGTGATTCCGGCGCTTCTTCCCCAACGTGAAATTCACGTATGCAAACCCATTAGCCGCCGATCTTCAAGCAATTTTCATGACCACCTCGTCGACTTCCAGAACGATCAGCTAGCGCCACCACGAAGCCCTTCACCAGAGCCACCTACGCGCCAAGTTTCATCCCGTCATTCGCTGTCGTTTGCACGCAATCCAAGGAAATACGTACACACTTTCAAGTCAGATCTGGACGAATCCATGAAAAATTAGCATACATCAACCGTATGGATTTGAAGAGCTCGTCGACATTTACACTTTTGCTTTTGGAATTTTTCGATTTCGTCAAACGGATTGAGAGATATTAAGGAAAGAAGATCGGCAATTTCTGGCCATGGAATAGGTGGCGGCCATGATTTAGAATTAGGGTTTCTGGGTTAAAATAATAATAAAACTGTCTCGGTTTGCGTGCGTATTTATATAGGTAGGTCCAAAATCATCCGAACTCCAATCGAGACGTGCCGCCAGGCGTTTATAAGGTTTTACCCGCATTCCGGACGCAATGGAACTAGTTTCAAGGCCTGATTCGATCATATCTGGAAGATAGCTTTTCGAAGTCAATTATTTTAATTAAATTCGAAATTAAATTTCTACGCGTTTCAAGCTCGCACGGCCTAAAGATAAGTCCAATTGCTATGAAAATTGAAATCCTACCATAATTTACTATTACGGATCCGATGAAACAAGTTTCGTCGAAATCCGAGACTGTTTGAAAAATGGCTATTTTAACTCGTCAATTAAATATTAAAATATTCAATTTTCACAAATTTACTTTTAATTCGATTTTAAAAGTTCTACAACATCATTCTAACTTTAATATGATAAAATAGAATTTTACAAATCATTTTTAATCATATTAAACCCATTATCCAATTATTCAAATAATTTCAAATATTAAATTATTCAACAAATTACATTAATAATCATTTTCCTTCAATAATCACCTTAAATTTTCTAATTAAAATAGCTAAAAATACGGGTCGCTACACAAAGTCCAAAACCTATCACTTGGCTACTCATAAAAATTTGAGTACCCAAGAGTTTGTGAAAACACAAAATATAAACTCCGGGTCAGACATGGGTCTAGTATGAGTAAACGGTTTAAAGTTGTTTAACTTTAAAAACATTTGAAAATAAAGGTATCACGTAAGACTCCCCACAAATAAATACGGGTAAGTTTTTACCTTACGCTAACCAAAACATTTTATAGGAAATCCAGTGATATTATAATAGTGTCTAGGGTTTTCAAGTAAATATAAAATAGCCGAAATTGTTACATCTATTAAATTTCAGCTACTAGCCACAAAAGTGGGTAATACAAATCAAAACCGTAGGGTCTCGTAGGGAAGAATGGATTCCCAACAATGGCAGGGCTACTGGGGTACCGCCCGTCACAGTACGGGGCCTAGATCATTGTACCGAGGATCACTCCTGACCACCTGCTACACAAGGCCGGAACCATTCCTTACTGAACAGTCCCGAACAAGATAAACCCCGTAGTTGGCGCGACCAACCACCCACTAAGCCGAAATATAAAAGGGACATCTAGACAGGGGATATATCTTGTCCTTCTTGGGCATGACCCACCTAACCTTGCTGCATCTCCCCTGTTTTAGCCATTCCCGGTTGATGAGGCTTGAGGCTGCGATTACCTTTAAAGAACATATCACTTAGAATGCTCATCGTCCGCCTGACGATGTACTGACAGCATTCAATCCATACAAGTTCGTTCCGGGTTCGAACGAAACCGAAGGCATTATCTCGTTACACTCGTTTTGGAATCACCCTCAGAGTCAACGACGATAACCCTTGCATTCTGAATACACCATCTCGATCTTCATTTCAGGATTCACGGCCTAACGTTTAAATTGGATCGACGTGGTTTTCGGATAATCAAATTTGATTCTTCCGATCCCGGTCTCATCGAATCCAAACGTCATTTTAAGGGCCAAGTTATCTAATTAACTTAACAGTTAAGACAATTTAAATTCAACAATTGAATTAACATAGCATTTATCACAGACAAAACATATACAAGCATCATAGATATAACATAACATATCACAGAGTATCACAGAATATCATCACATAAATATCACACTCAGATATTCAATCACAACGTCCGTAAGCAGTCACCTTTAAATCTTATTTGTAATTAACTCAATTTAGAATTAATTACTTGAGGTTAATCACTTAACTCTATTTAATTAATCATTAATTAACAATTAATTACTTATTTCATTCCAGATTGTTTAATTATTTATTTCTTTATTAATCCTTAAATCTCAATTACATAATTACTTTATTTTCACACTATCACACAGCATTTATCACATAATTATTTGTAATTAATTACTTTAATTAATGAATAGTCTTAATTATTAATCAAACTTAAATTCCCATTTAATTACTGCTATTTACTTACTTAACCATTGATTTATTCTCAATTAAATTACTTGATTAGGTAATTATTAATCATTCATAAATTGACTTTAAGAAATTAATTTCAAATTTACCCCCATTTTCTTAATTATAACTCGATCTCTTATCATAAAGTAATTATGCTCAACTACTTTCAAAAATAATTTATTAATATCAATGATTCATCTTAATTAACATTTAATAAGAATTTTTTTTTCTTAACCTGAAATTCAATTTATTGTTATCTACACCATTTAAATGTTAATTATCTTATACTTAACTGAGATTAAGTGCTTAATTAACATAATATTTAAGTATTTTTTTTTAAAAAAACATTGTTACGTATTAAATAAATCATCACGACGTGAATCCAAAGTCTTCACAGTGCTATAAAATTTATTGAAACCAAATTTTAATCATCTTCAATGCTATTGCAAAACTATAATTAGTCAACCTGAGACCTCCCCTACTAAATCTCGTGCGCCACTTCGAGTTATTCCCTAGAATCACTCGAGTCCTCCTGTGCGCCATCTTCTTCTCCCTCTTTTTTTTCAGTTAGTTTTAAACGCAACAGCAATAATTGAGCATACCCACACCTGATAATCTCGAAGCACACACGCTAATTACCCGAGCCTCTCCCCTGATCTCACGCAACCCCTGTTCATTTCTACCTGAAACTTCTTCCTCCCAAATGTTAATCTTTTCTATTCCTATTTCCTCTCTTCTCCTACATTCTTAGATTTAATTAAAGTTCACGTATTTTACTTCGGAAACCCAAAGCAAAAACACTCACACGACCAGGCAAATCACACGAACGAACCCAAACTTCTCGGAACCGAACCCACTCAAGCAACACTGACACGCTTACGCCACCGTGCACGTGCACGGTGGCTCGCCGCACCTCAGGCAACCCCCAATGCCACCCACAAACTCCAATTCATCCACACACTCCAATTCACGAGCTAATTCGGCACGCAAAATTCAAAGTCAGAAAAAGCCCCTCTGGATGAACTGTAATTCGAACAGCAGAGGAGAAAATCCCTCTCCCTCCTAGCGCCGACCCCTGTATGAGTCGCGATTTTGGCCACGTGTCGCTGACAACGTCCCCTTTCATCCCTCCAAAGCACTCCGAGCTCGGTTCTTCCATGATGAAGAAATCATCGAGCAAAACAGACCCACTAGAAACGTTGACTAAACCCTATCTTTGATCCAAAGTAACAATCTATACATTCGAAATTTAATTTGACATTTTTCCTGTATCAATACAGTTTCACCCTTGATTCATACCAAATTACAGAAATCAAAATTTATCCAATCAATGGATATTGACAAAAAATCAATTTCGACTTCATTAAAAACTGCTCCTATTTTCTTTGTTTAATAATCATAATTATTATGTTAAAAATCCTAAATATGTATATGAAATCAAACTATGTTATTGAATTCCTAAATTTAAACATTCGAACTTTTGACTTTGAAAACACTTTTACCTGTAACTTGAATATGCAGTGTTTATAAAATACTGTTGTACTTCATATACATCCCAAGCTTTTGTTTAAGCTAAACATTCTGAATTACTTACATCTCTAGGTTCAAATCAATTTAAATAGATAAGTATTAATACCCTTTTACTCCTTTTACTCAGAAGCTCAAAAGCTAGAACAGAACAGGAACAGAAAGCTTCCAGTGTATAAGATAACTCAAATATCAGAAACTACTTATCATACTTAAAATTTAAGAAAAAAGTATGTTTACTCACCTAAATATGCTTGTGAATCAGTAAGCATGAATGTTTTTGAGGCCTAGTTGCTTGAACTAAAGGTTGAAACTACAGACTTTGAATCTGTTTTTGCTGTTGAACTACAGTTTTTGAACTTTCCCTTTTTCTTTCCTTCTGTGTTTGTCTCAGGTTTGCTAATTAAGTTGACTCCACCAACTAAATAGAGATGCATACAAATATATAGAAAATAATAGTTGAATAGGGTAGGCAATATCTGGTCAGCGCCTATCTTTGTAAGCAGATTTGTAAAATATTGAATTGACAACCAAAAAAAATTGGCCGTGAAGAAATAAGTACTTGTTTGGTTACTTCATAGGCCTACATAGTATGATTATGTCTTGCTGAAGAAAAATCTTTGTATGCAGGTTTGTACTTATGGCTGTCAACATGGCTTGGGTGAGAAGCTTTGTGTATAAAGATATTTTTAGTATGTGCTTACCTGAATAACATATGATTATGTTTGTACCAGAATTATTCATTTGGTCAGGTATTACTTCCAACTTGAACTTACAGGCAATTCAGTTATATATATATATATATATATGAAGATATTTATTTGAATATTTGTTTCATTATTATGACAAACTCGTTTTTGTTTCATTTATGCTAAATGTTTCATTTAACCCCTGCCTATATTTACATTTATAGTTATATTTCATATTTATTTCATTTGTATTTTAACAATAGATATTAAACTTAGATTCATGAGTTCACTTATTTATTTATTTATATTTTTGACTTAAAATATAATATTTTGTATTGAACATTGTCATCAATTTATAATTTATACCTTCTATTTTCTATTTTAGCCATTAATATTTGAATTAGAGTCATAAGTTATATTTACACTTATTCTCGTTTTTATGGTTCATTTGTATTTATTTACATTTATATTTTATATTGCTAGAATTAAATTTTAAATTTCAAACATTATCAAGCATATGTATTCATTTAACAAATGTTAACAGTGTATAGCATTTTAATTCAATGAGTTAAATTTTATTAATAATATTGTTAAGAAACTTATTTTAGAATTTCAAACATTATTATCTATGTGTATTATTTCATACTAAATATAAATAATGTAAAGTATTTTAAGTAATTGTATAAGATAGATTTTTATTGTGAATATTATTGAAATACTTATTTCAATTTCCAAATTAATCACCTTTTAAAATACAGTTTATATAAATAGATGGCAATATTTCCAAAATCATATTCATTTAAATATGATCAATTCACATTTTATATTTAATTAAATTAAACATTTATTAAAATAACCGAGGCCGAAATCCAGGGTCGTTACAAGTTGGTTCGGGGCAACTGCTGGGGTTGTCTTGTCCGGGACAATCCAGTAAGGGATGGTTCCAACCTTGTGTTGCAGGGGATTTAGGGTGGATCCTTGGTACGGTGATCTAGGCCACGTACTGTGACGGGCGGTACCCCAATAGCCCTGCAATTGGCGGAAATCCATTTTCCCTACATGCCTTTACGGTTTTGATTGTAGAACCCACTTTGTGGCTCGTAGCTGGAATTTAATGAATGTAACAATTTCGGCTATTTTTTATTTACTTGAAAACCCTAGACACTATTATAATATCACTGGATTTCCTATCAAATGTTTTGGTTATCGTAAGATAAAAACTTTTCCGTGTTTATGTGCGGGAAGTCTTACGAGATACCTTTTGTTTTCAAAGGTTTTTCAAAGTTAAACAACTTAACCCGTTTACTCATACCAGACTCATGTCTGACCCGGAGTTTATTTTCTGTTTTCTTAAACTCTTGGGTACTCAAATTTTTACGTGTAGCTAAGGGATTCAGGTTGCTTTGACGAGTTTTTAGAGGAGATATGGAGCAAGAGGCTTTAGCGTATGTAGATATATGGTGGTTCCGATGTGTTGATCTCTGTGATGATGTCTTGAATGAAACTTGAATTGTACAATAGACAAGTGTTTATAACTGTCTAATTTGTGATGTATTAAGCTGTGTAACTCTGATAGATGATGTATATTATGTAATAACTATGTGATTAATATAATTTATTCGTTCCGTTGTGAGATTCTGGTACTGTTTAGTTCTTTCTTTTTCCATCTTTCTCTTTTCTATCCCTTTCTTTCTAAATAATGATGCGTCTTTCTATGGAATGAAAGGCGGGTCATTATAGTTGGTATCAGAGCGCTAGGTTGAGTGAATACCTAGGCTTTGGAGTGATATATTTCTTGAGATACGTACTTATATATATATATATATATATATATATATATATATATATATTGTTGGGTTACCTGTTCGGGTTTTCCAATATGAGTTCTAGAGGTAGGAGGGGTGGTAGTGTAAGTAGCACGTCTACCACTAATGGAAGAAGTCTAAGTGATTGAGGTTGGAAGAGTATCTGCCAAGGCTGTAGATCCAATACTGCCTCAAGAGAGATTTGCATCATTGTGTTAGGATTTCACCAATCTCTGAAGGAAACTTTTTAAAGGATCGGAGTCCATTTTTGAAGTGCAAGTTTGGTTGCTCTCGTGTGAGCGGATTTTCTTGAATTTGGATCTGTCGGATGAGCAGAAGCAAGTGATAGTATCTTGGCAACTTCAGGAAGGAGCAGTTGCATGGTGGGACGCAGTAACTATGGATGTTCCCGAAGGTGTCTTCTATTGGAGCAAGTTAAGGAAGCTTTTAAGGAACAGTTTTTACCTACCACAGGGAAGACTTAGCTATCTAGAAATTTTCTGCATCGGAGATGAGACTAAGTTCAGTAGGGTGTTTGTGTTTGGTTTGAGGCTTGAGTTTCTTGAGGAGATGTCTACCCATCTCAAGGTTCATTTGAGGAATTAGATGATATGGCTTTAAAGGTCGAAGAGCTTATGGATAGGAAGTCTTTGGCATCTGTGGGAGCAGTGCAGCCCGAAAGTGTTTTGTGTGCCCGTAGGAAGGTCTTTTGGCTTAGAAGTATCCTAGAGGTGGAGTTCAGAAGCAGCAGAGTGGACCCATTTCTTCGATGGATTGACTAGATAAGCATAAGCTGTTCTGATTTGCGAAGAGGGAACAGTATTTTTGGGAACTGATCGAGGTAGATCGCAAAAAGTGACTTGTGATAGTTTGAGTGTTCTCTTGGGTAATCTTTTGCATGGGATCGAGGTGTCTCAAGAAGAGGTAGAGTTATAGATGTTGTCAGAGATTTTTTTTCCGGGTGTCTTTGAAGAAGACAAGGTTTACCTTAGCATCAGGAGATAGAGTTTTCATATCGACTTGGATACAGGAGCAATACCGATGGTTTAGCTAGTAGAAGGATGGCTCCTAGAAAAAGGATTTGGTGAAGCAGCTTAGGACTTCTTGGAGCTTCTGTGTTTTCTCTTTATGGATCTGAGAAATCGTGTTTTTTGGAATGTGTTGGACAAATCTGTGTTCGTGTTCATCAACGGCATCAGAGTTACGCAGCGAAAGTGAGGTAGCAGCTGTGCAAGAGTGGAAGCAACTGCAGACTCCTATAGGAAGTTTTTTAGGATCTGAAGGCGAAGTTTCCAAGTGCATCTGTTTTGATTATTTCGGATAGAAGAATTAAGTTTGAAGTCCACTGATGTTTGTGGAGTAGAGCTTGTATTCTGGATTTCGGCAGATTTTGTGAGGACCATTTTTGAGGGTTGGATCCGAAGATCATCTTGTTCTTGGTCCAGTTTTGTTTCGTGAGGCATCTATGAAGGTAACGCTAATCAAGGAAGGACGAGGGTAGCCCAGGATCATCACAAGATTTATATGGATAAGAGACAAAGGAATTTGGAATTTGAAGTTGGAGATTGTGTTTTTGGTTGAGGTTTACTCCGGTCAAAGGAGCAATAAGATTGGGTAAGACTGAGAAAGTTGGCTCCGAGATATATTGGATCTTCCCATGTTCTCAATAGGATCAGAGTTTGTCCTAGAGGATTGAATGGCTAGTCCAGATGGCTGGGATTCGCAATGTATTTCACGTATCTCTGAAGGAGTACGTGTATGATCCATCACTGGTTGTGGAACCAGCAGTTCAGGTGGATTTGGAAGTTGAGTCGGACTTGTCTATGGTCTAATATCCTGTTCAGATTTGTAGATCAAGGTGAGAAGGAGCTCAGAATCATAGTAGTAGCTAGTTTAGACTCAGTAGAGCGAGTATCCCAGAGATTGTGTTCGGGAAACTCTAGATAGTATTAGGAAGTCCTATCCAAAATTTTGTCTGGATAGTTGGATTTATTTGTTTAAATAAATTGGTTGCTATGGTTGTTAGTGTATAGCTGATATGTATGCTTTGATATTTGTAAATAAAACCTTTGTTGGATTATTAAATTATCTTTGCTTTTAAAATTTGGGGATGAAATTCCTTTAAGGGGGAGGAATGTGATGACCCAGAATTTTAGGCAATAGCAATTTGATAATCTTCATTTTTTTTTAAATTGGCAATATTGATTTAAATTTGGTAGTATTGTTTAATAATTTTCTTTTATAAATATTAATTTGGCAAAATTTGTTCTTTCCAAAAGCTGATAGTATTTAATTGATAAATTTTATCTTTTAAAGCTAATAAAACCGTTTTCTATTTATAATGTATATATATTGGTATATATATTGTAAATAGGAAGTTTTTTGTTTTAATTTAATAAAAGATATGGTTTCAAATTGTAATATATATGTATGTATATATTGTGATTTGAAGCTATGTTTTAAAATTCAATATAATAATTTTCAAGGCTAATATTAAAAAAAATATTTATAATGTTTATATATATATTTTTATTTTTATATACATTATAAATGGAAAGCTTTGGTTTGAATTTAAGAAATAAAACATGTTTTCAAATTTAAATATATATAGTTTGTAATTTGGAAGTTATGTTTGAATTTAATATAAAACTTTACAAAAGCTATTTAAAAACTTAATTATATATTTTCAAATTCATAAGGTAAAAATTTATTTTGAAATGTGATAGCTTAAATAAGAGTTTAATATGTTTTCTTTAAAATTCATACTTGAAATAAATTTAGTTTATATACATATATAGTATCAATTTAAGTATAAAAACTTAAGTTTAAAAATTTAAAATAAGATTTAATTAAAGGTTCGTTTCTTTTGTTTTAATATTCTTTCTTTTAAATTTAGCATGGATAAATGTATTTTGAATATATATAAATAAACATAAATTTATATTTACATAAATATAAAAACATAATTACTTAGTAAGATAGGGGTTTAAACATAAAATACATTGTTATTAACATTTGTAAGCTAATTAGTATAGATTGTGACAATTGTAGCTTGAGATAATTCATAATTATACAAGTGGAAACCTATGTTTCTTCAAATTTTTAATTGTATAATAAAGTATTTAAGAGAAATCAAGGATATTTTCATTTACAGTTCAAACATCTTTCTTCCTTAATTTCTCTTCTCTTCTAAGTAAACTAAAAAAACTGAAACAAAATCAAAGGAAATCAAGCAGTAGAATCAAACAAGCAACAATGGTTTTTCAAATCTTCAACTAAACTTCAAGATCTAATTCAAATTCAACTTAACCTGAACAAGAATCAACATCAGTTTTCAAGCTTTTATACCTGAGATCAAGCTTGCAACTAAATCAACATCAAGCAACAGATTCAAAAAAAAATCAAGCTCTACTTTAAAACAAAACAGATTTCCAGATCATTTCAAATGCAAGATTCCAGAAAAAATTACAAACTGCTCTTCTGTTCCTTGCCTCTGTTTTCAGGTGAGTAAACAATTGTTTTAAATGTTTTTAATCTGGTTTTAACTTTGATTTATATAATGAAATCTTGTGGAAATATAGTGTAAATTTTTTGCTAGAATGTTGGTTGTGAATGCATGTTTTGTAATATGATATGTCTGTGTATATTTGTTCTCTCTCTGTGTGTGTGTGTATCTTTACTGTTTGAGTAACAGGCTCCTGATCCATATAAAAATTTATATCTACCAGCGAATTAGTTTTAGACCATGATCTTTAAAGGAAAAAGGATTGAAACATGATAATATAAATTTTAAAAATGGTTTCAAGATTTTATATTTAGTAAATATTTCAAAAATATAAAATACAAAGATGATCCGTAAATAAGTTAAAAATCTATCATGCTAATTTAAATTTTTGTTTATAGAACGTGATCCGTCATGGCATATGATGAATTCAGAGATTGAATCATGATTTTTAGCATAGAAATTGTTGAGTATTTGCGAGATGATCGACTCGGGAAGTTTTGTCGATCCACAGCAATAGACAAAGGGAGGGACGTCGAGCTTGAGGGTGAAGGTAGCTTGCAGGCTGATGATCATTGGAAAAATTATCACTTGATTTTTAGTTGGCCAAGATGATCAGACATCGATGAACTAGGGTTCAAAACCTAGTTTTGATCTGGGAGTTGTCGTGATGTTTTCAACGTCGATGATGCACCGGAGTGGTTCGCATAAGGGGAAATTGAAGCTGGATGACGTAATGATGCTATGGATAATGGCGGAAGGATTTCTGGTAGAGGGGATCGTCGGCGATTGGGGGTTTTCGATCGAGGTTGGTTCCAGATTTTGAACGATGAAGGTCGATTTCGATTGGCTGTCATTTGCATCGATCTGGGTGAACGTGAGGGTCGGCGTGGATGTCGATGGCTTGTCAAAGATCGCGGTGTCGACCTACGGTGGTCGGAGCAACCGTGCATGTACATGTATGTGCAATTGTGTCAGCGACTGTTGTAGTTTGAGGAAGAAGAGTGTACTCGAGTCGATCTCATGTCGTTGGCATGTTTGACTCGAAGTTGAAGAGATCGTGAGTGTCACGGGAATGTTGAGTAACTAGCTTGGGTTTTCTCGTTGTTTTTCTCGTGATCGACTGGAGGAAGGTTGTACACGAGTGATCAGGGGATGGGCTCGTGGGTTTTGTTTTGGGTTAGGTGTTTGTAACTGTTTTAACCTGTTTTGAAAGGTAAAATAATGTGGATTTTGTAAACAAATGGGTGAAAAAAAGTTTCAAAGCATTGTGTTAACAAGTTTTTAATTAACTAAGTTTTAAATTGAATAGGAAAAATGTGTTTGGTTTTAAAAAGCTATTCATTTAAAACAAGTTTTTAAAACGAATAGTTTTTAAAAAAAAACAAGTTTCCAAAGAAATTTATCTAAACAAGTTTTTATACAAGTTTCAAAGATTAAATTTCAATGTTAAATTGTTTTTTTAAATTGTTTCGGTATAATTATATACTAGGTTAATTATTTAATTAGATCCTAAATGTTTCTTTATAAAGTCAACGATGAGATTAAGTATTTAATTAAGATAAAGAATTTGTCTTTAAACTAAGTGAGGGTGATTAATTAGGAATGATCGATTAGTGAAATTAATTAAAAAGATAAATACTTAATGTAATTAATAATGATTCATCAAAATTTACGTTAATAATCAAAGTATAATTACTTAATGAAAGTAATTAAAGAATTGTTAATGAGTATAGTTAGTTTAAGGATCATTAATTAGTGATTAAGATATAATTAATGTAATTAATTTAAGATAATTGGTTTAATTAATTAAGGATAACTAATTACTTGATTAATTGAGGGTTAATTGATCTGAGTAATTAAAGGTAATTAATTAAAAAGTAATTAATTAATTGAAGTAATTAAAGGGATTAATTACTCAATGTGATTAATTAAATTAATGTGATTAATTTAAGTTAATTAACTAGATTAATTAATTAAAGATAATCACTTGATGATTGATTAAGTATAATTACTTAATGTAATTAATAAAGTGTAATTACTTAGTGTAAGTAATTAATGGGTAATTACTGGATGTAATTAATTGAAGGATAATTACTTAATGGAAGTAATTAAGGTTTAATTACTTTGTGTAATTAATAAGAAGGGTAATTACTTAGTGGAAGTAATTAAGGATTAATTATTTAATGTAAAGAAGTTAATTAACTAATGTAAGTAATTAAAGGATGGTTAATTAATGTATGAGATTAATTAAGGATTAATGAATGTGATTAATTACAGACTAATCATTAAATAAAATTAAGTAGAAGAATAATTAATTAATGAAGTAATTAGAGGATCATTAATTAATGTAATTAATGAGAGTAATTAAAGGTTAGTTACTATAAATGGTTAAGGATAATTAATTTGTGTAATTAATTAAAGGATAATTACTTAATGTAATTAAAAATAACTAATCAAGGATGATTAATTAAGATGGATGATCAAAGGATGATTAATTAATTGGGTTGTAATTAATTGATGTTAATAAAGCAGGATTTAAAAGTAATTAATATAATTAATTTAATTCATTGGTGGTTAATTAATTTAATTAGAGATGGTGTGACAATTAATCTTGCTTATGAATGATTGAATGATATTGAATGCCTTGGATGATGTGATATCTTTGATATGTGATATGTGTTGCTTTATGATATGAGATGCTTTGGTTGATTTGTGGTAATATGGATTATTTATTTATGATAATGTGAATTATCTATCTATGTGAATATATATGATAATTGAATTGTTTAAACTTAAACAATTTGGACACTAAAACGGCGTTTTGGATTTCGGTGAACCGGGATCAGATTTCCAAATTTGGATATTCGAAAATCACATCGATCCAAATTAAACGATAGGTCGTGAATCTCAAGTGAAGTTCGAGATGAAGATTAAGAGTGCAAGGGCTATTGTCGTTAACTCCAAGGGTGATTCCAAAATGAGTGTAGCGAGAAAGTGCCTTCGGTTTCGTTTGAACTCAGAACGAACTTGTATGGATTGAATGCTTTCAGAACATCATCATTGGAGGATGATGAGCATTCTAAGATATGTGTTCTGAAAAAGTAATCATAGCCTTGAGCCTCATCAACCAGGAATGGCTAAAACAGGGGAGGTGCAGCAAGACTAAGTGGGTCGCGCCCAAGTAGGACGAGATTTTCCCCTGTCTAGAAGTCCTTTTTTATTCGGCTTAGTGGGCAGTTGGTTTGCGACAACTGCTGGGGTTGTCTTATTCGGGACTATCCAGTAAGGGATGGTTCCGGCCTTGTGTTGCAGGGAATTTAGGGTGGATACTCGGTACGGTGATCTAGGCCACGTACTGTGACGGGCAGTACCCGGGTAGCCCTGTCATTGATGGAAATCCATTTTCCCTACGTGTCTTTGCGGTTTTGATTGTAGAACCCACTTTGTGGCTAGTAGCTGGAATTCAATGAATGTAACAATTTTGGCTATTTTCTATTTACTTGAAAACCCTAGACACTATTATAATATCACTGGATTTCCTATCAAATGTTTTGGTTATCGTAAGGCAAAATTTTTTCATGTTTATGTGCGGGAAGTCTTACGAGAAACCTTTTGATTTCAAAGGTTTTTCAAAGTTAAACAAATTTAACTCGTTTACTCATACTAGACCCATGTCTGACCCAGAGTTTATTTTCTGTTTTCTTAAACTCTTGGGTACTCAAATTTTTACGAGTAGCCAAGAGATTCAGGTTGCTTTGATGAGTTTCTAGAGGAAATATGGAGCAGGAGGCTTCAGCATATGTAGATATATAGTGGTTCCGCCGTGTTAATCTCTGTGATGATGTCTTGAATGAAACTTGAATTGTACAATAGACAGGTGTTTATAACTGTCTAATTTGTGATGTATTAAGCTGTGTAACTCTGATAGATGATGTATATTATTGTAATAACTATATGATTAATTTAATTTGTTCGTTCCACTGTGAGATTCTGGTATTGTTTAGTTCTTTCTTTTCTATCTTTCTCTTTCTTATCCCTTTCTTTCTAAATAATGATGTGGCTTTCTGTGGAATGAAAGGCAGGTCGTTACAGAAACCAACGTGGGAGGGACCATATGCTATTGAACGAAGACTCGGAGATGGCGCATTCAAATTATCGACCATTGATGTGCTCACTTTGCCAAGAGCCTGGAACAGCAAGAGTCTTTGTCGCTACTACACATAACAAGCTTTATTTATTCATTCAGTATGCTTTTCATTTTTAATTTGTTTATGCATTTCGAAATTTGAATTTTTAATAAGGAAAATGACTTTGCCATACTTTCTTATTTTAGCAATAAAATGCAATCTCTTTGAGCTAGAGTAGTTATTCTTAAAATGCATCATGCGACCATCACAATAGACGGAGAGCTACGTTCCACCCTATGGTGGGACTTATTCAAATAGGGAGTGACTATGATATGACCAACCACTCGCTAAGTGAAACCCAAGCTCGGGGGCAAGCCATCACATTGAAGCCAAAAAAGGATTGATGCACGACAATCCTCTAACTAACTCCGACTCCTAGAGTGTGAGCTGGAGTATAAACTTACAAATGCGGGCTCGAAGAGGGTAAGTCCACCTACCTAACAACTTCGCCCGTGTTTAATCCAAGTCCGAGAAGGATGGATCCGTCCATCTAACGACCTCACTTGTTAATTCAAGGTGAAAGTGACCCGACCATCCACGATATTGATAAATCTATCGTTCCACAGTACGAACGAAATCCAAAAACTCGAAACAGAAGTGATCGACCGTCTGTTGACCAACTCCAAATTCTCAGAGGGTAAACTGGAGCATTAACATCAAAATGGGTGTAACCAACCATCCATCGGCTAAATCTAACTCCCCAGAGCACGGACTGGAGTATGAACACAAATTAGGTGTGATTGACCACCCACGAATCCTTCTAAGTCCCTAGAGTGCGGACGAAATTCAGAATATCAAACGGGTGACACCGACCACCCGTAAAATAACTTAAGTCCCCGAAGCATGGACATATCTTTAAACATTAAACAGGCATGACCGACCTCCTACGTACAAGTGCAATCCCTAGAGTGTGGATGCAATCTCCAATATATGAGCGGGTGTGATCTGACCACTCGAACTCATCTCTTTTCAACTTCATTTCAACAAAGTTAAGCTCGATTTATCGAAGGCGAAAAGCGATTGCCGACTGAAAACTTCAATTTATCCCCGAGACTAGGGACAAAACTCATGTACCAGCTACTGATCGAGACAGTACAATATCAGACTCGACTTAACGTTCGGTTATGACCGAGGGCCATAACTTCGGGACTTAACAACCAAACTCAAGTCCAATTCAAAGACTAAAGCTTCACAAGTACACTGAATGGAAATTCGAGAGCTAAAACACTTAAGCAAATAAATAAACACAAAACCGTGCTGAAAACAAAATGGAATTTTATTTCAATTATTCTTTGAAAGAGAAGGATAAGTACAAAAATTATTCCAATCCTAGGAGCAGGGGTTGAACCCTCATCTATACACGGCCTATAGGAAGCAAAAAGAAATTACTACCTATCTACCAAAAAAGGGAGAAAGAAGACATGTCTACTCTCTCGATTTTTTTTTCTTCTTCCTCGGCATTGACCCACTAGATCTATAGCTCGGGTTCATCTTCAAGCCTTTACCTTTTGGTGGTTGATCTCCAGTCGGGGGATTATCACAATATCTTCCTCCGAACTCACAGAAATTGGAATACTTTCTGAATGCGGAGTTGGAGGAATAGGAATGCTCTCGGCGTGGGAAGACGAGAGAGGCATGCCAATATCGATAACTGTACCGCTGAGAGAAATCATTCACAGAGGAGCAAGACCAGGACCCACCATACCACCTCCAATACTACTGGCCTATGCGGCCGCTTCCATCTCGTCATTAATCTCCACTATTATCTCTTCTTCATGAATTTCTTGAGCGTCCACGGGGATGCTGCTAGTTGAGCCCGAAGAGCTGGCCATGAATGCGCCTTCGCCCATGGCGAATGGCAGGTCGGTAAGCGGGTCACTTTGATGACCAGGGAGTTCTTCCATCATTTGCTCGTTAAAAGTAGAAGTGTTCCCTTGAACTCCCTCGGTTCGTGCAATGGCCATTGATGTGGTTGCCTCCGTCATAAGGCATCCTGCTTATAATGCAGCTCTTGGGTTGTAGAGGGTGCAGCCGGTGCGGCTCCTATCGTTGAATAAAGGTACGAGAAAAGGTATCAGTGACTACTACAAACAATGCTCCTGACTTTGAATAAATGCGAGAAATTTTTAGAATACCTTCCTCAGATTGGCTCACTGGTGGAGTCGGAGCAGTTTTAGGGGCATGCTCGTGAGCTGGAGACAATTGTGGTTGATCAAGATTGTAAGCAGGCATGTATAGAGGATCGACTGCAGGAGTAGATTCAAGCTGGGTTGTTATAGGAATTTCAAAGCTCGAATCAAAATTCCCAATGCCAGAACCCTCTCCAGCCTTCAGATGTTCAGGGTTGAGTCTCTCTTTTTCAAATATGATAGTGGCATCGTGGATAACTCTTCTCTCTTCCTCGATCAACACCCGGTTCTCCAATTCGAACTCATCGATGGATCCAATGTGATGCTCTGCTTTTTCATCTTCAACCAAGCGGCACCAAGCATTATATAGATGCAATGGGTATTCTTCGAGCCAGCTCATAATTCGATGCTTCAGAACATTGACATTGTATGTAATGAGGAGATCCTCAATGTCACCATCCAACCTAGCCTCTGCCGCTCTTACTTCACCCTCAACCCTAGCTTTGGCTTCCTGAACCTTTAACGTTGTCGTATCCCTGTAATCCCTGAGCACCATAGCCTGCTCGCATGCTTCTTGAGTAGCTTTATTTGCATCATCTTTTTCTTTGATAACTTCAGCAAATTTAGCTTTAAGCTCCTCAAGCTCTTTTAGCACCGCATCTCTTTCAGCCATGATTGAGATGGTTCGGTGCCCTATTTTCTCGACCAAGGCTAAATGTGTTCGCCTCATCTCCTCCATCTTCCGGGTTGCCTCGTCGGCTTTTTTTATCAGCCTCCGTTTTTGAATTTCTTGAAGACTCATTTTCATCATTAAGCACCTGAATTATGTGGTCCTTCTAAGTGAGATCATTTCCTAGTTTGTCGATTGTCTTCGCCCGCTCAAAGGCCACCGCTGATACTTTATCTGCGGTCTTCATCCTTTCCCGATATTGGCCATAAACATCGTATATGTAGTCATGCATCTTCTTTTCTGCCTCATTAGGAATTCGCTTTAAATGCGGGGGAAATATGAAGTCGCCAAAACAGATTTTCGAAAAATCCTTTTCAACTTAGCGTTTCCAATTGCTCCTTACCCTGTGGATTCTAAGATGGCTTGTTCAGCGGCGACGGGAGTTTCAGTTTCAGTCCTACGACGCTTTAGACAAGCCTTGATGCTTGGGAAAGTTGCATTTGACGCGAAGATTCAAGGGGTTGTTTGCCAGAGCCAAAAGATTGCGTTGGACCTCAAGGTGGCAGGGAGCACGATCGGGAACGATGACTATACTGTCTCTCCTCCTCCCTTTACCTATCCCTTTCCCTCTCGTAGTGCTCCCTCTCTTAACTAGAGTAGCCATGATCATGGTCTCTATCGGTCTCACGTCTGCAAGACTCAGAGCATGAGCAAGATGAATGGTGCGCAGAACGGAGGCTACCAAGTATAGATTCCCTCCTTGACATCATATCTGTAAAATGAAAAGTAAAACAAAGTTGGTAATATCCATAGATGAATGGCTTGTAACTGGAAATTGTGTGGTGTCATGAAGTGTATGTATGCATATGCACTCCCCACAACCAACCAGTTTTAATAGCCGTATTTGGAGGAGTTGTCTCTCCTATGTCTAAGGCGCTTTGAAGCCCCTCTACTTTGGTATCTTAGGGCAAAGGCAAGTAATCCAAAATGGGGATGTCCGCCAATCCTGCAAAGGAACTCTCCATCTACGAGAGATGAATCTCTTGACTAGTAGCAGATAAAGAGACTACGATGGTTTTGCATCTTACATATTTTAGAGCTGTAGACTTGGCTCTTCTCTTATACACTAAAGATCAAGGATTTCGTGGAGGCCCAGTTGCGGGCTCATCTCCAGTAGTCATATTCTCATCACCGTCATGTTCAGTAATTACTATCCCGGGAGCTCTCCTTCGAGCTTGTCTCACCAGGGTCATCCTAAGAACTCCTACGAGTCTAATGCTTCGATCTTTGTCAATTAGTCCAACGGCAACCAGATTCTCGTCCATAAGGACTTCATCAATCTCTCTGTATTTGGCAGGCGCCTCTTGAAGAACTCGTATATCTCCTTAAACTGGGCACCTTCAGGTCATGGAATTGAAGCTATAAAAGGAAGAAAAGGTTAGACCCAAAATCGGCTATTACTATCCAGTTAATCAACGAAGAGGCTGGGGCACTTACGTCTTGCTAGCCACTGTCTGGCGAACCCTGGTGGACACCGAACGTAGAACCATTCAGTCTTAAAGTAACTCAGCATGCTGCAAGCCCTGGTCATGATTGAAAATTTCTACTTGCTTCTAGGAAAGTAAAGGAAGGGTTATCCCTGCGACTCTTTATATTGAATAAGTATCTGATCTCTTCTATGGTCGAAGGATGGAAGAGGTGCTCCATGAAGATGACAAATGAACTATTGAGCAAGGCATATCCATTCGGGTGCAGTTGTGATGGAGCGATCCTCAATAAAAGTATCTCGGATGAACTGGTTGAAAGGTGGAAGTGTCCCGGCTATAAACATAAATCTATTGCAGGCTGTGTACACTTCAGGGGGGTTATAGGCTCTATCTTCTGACCCTGACAGTAAGACATCGTCTAGCGACAACCCATGCCCTAAACAAATTATACCCGGCATATCTTCAGAAAATATTAGAGCGCAATGAATCTTGTGGGTATGCGATGAAGACTGCTCCTGGTAGCTCGTCTGGAGCAGGTCTAATAACGTCGGCTGTGATAACTGGCATTTCGATTACGGGAAGAGGCAGACTCTGAACATCCTGCGACTATGAACTTCCAGGTTCCATAGCTGTTGAACTCGGTAAAAATCATCATTATATGGAAATATACCCATGTTCCCCCGATGTGAAGTGAATAATCGTGTTGTGTAGTGCGGTGCAACATAATACATTAAATTTCTATAAGTTTGGAAGATAATAAAACGATAAAACTTCGAGATTCAACCGGAGTGACCGTCATCGCTGCCATATCAACCGTGCCTTCTAGATTTCAGAGAATGGTCCAAGTTAAAGTTCTTCAAAATTTTCAAGTTACGGTTCCATCGACGAGCTTCGAAAGGTAGTCAAACATGCAGTGAAAATGCTAAGTTGAATTATGCAAGGCAGAAGCTCGTCGGAGTCAAATATTTGAATATGCAAAAAATATTGTGTCCATCATTCAGTTATGCAAGGTAGAAGTTTAAACTTGGATGTTGCACAGAACCCAACTTAGTATCGACCAAGATAAAACAAGTTCCATATCGATCATCGACCAAGGATTTTGTATTGATCTCCAACACGGGATTTCATATCGGTCGCCTACAATGGGAATTCGTATCGATCATCGGCTCCTCGTCTTCTTATCGATCGCTTTAGATTGATACAAAGACGCACCATACCAGATCCATACGAAACTCCTCCTTTCACTTATCGGCTCCAAATCGATGCAAACTTCCCATTATGGATCGGTACAAGATCTGATTTTCTCCCTTCCTTCATCGATACAAGATCGAGGCTAAGGGTCCTTCCACTGATTCTTTCGTATCCGTCTGTGATCCTTCTTCTCCAAACAGCTTGAACGTCGCTTCCTCCTCTCTCAACCATGCTCTAACCCAACTCTGGCCTCGACACCACTGGAATCAGTCACGAATGTGGATGAATTGTCATTAGAACTCGAATTTCATCGTTTTAATGTGAACTGATTGGTCAATTACCTAATTTAGATGATTGATTCAAGGGATTAGCAAGTTATGTTGGTTGAAGACGAAGACAGTTTTAATTTCTCAGTTTTTCTGTCGATACAAAGGCAAGGATAAAGTGAAGGCAAATGAAATTTTTCTAAGTAGCAAACGTATTTATATGGGCACAAGGATCAGAAGGAAATGATTCCTCTCCCAGTTATGATTAACTAGTAAAAAGCAATCTCCTATATCATCGATAGAAAGCATCCTTCGTATTCATCTACCCACATTAGTCAAGAATACAGAAATTCATAACCATCAACTCGAGTCGATCCAAAACATGAATATTTGTACCTATCGGCGACCGATCGATACGAACGATGCAACAAAGGCTTGTTTGAACTATTCGGACCCATAGCACGGTTGTTCGTACCATTAATGGTTCATCGATACGAAGTGATTGTTTCGTATCCACCGCTTTAAATCTCATAGAAATTCGTATCCATTGATATGAAATATTTTAAAAGGCCAACTAATTCATATCGATCACCATTGATGCAAAGATTATTTCCTAACTTCTGAAATCGATCCAGGAGAGGACTGATACCAAGAGGCACACTAAAACGACCACAAAGCATCGATACAACTCGAATTTCACATCGATCCAGAAGAGGATCGATATGAAACTCGATTTAAAAAAAGAGAAAAAAACTTGACAATGACTCGTGAACGCGCAAATGTTAACGGGAGTTAGTGAACAACAGATTGCTAACACTCGATGCTCGGTTATAACAAAACGCTGCATGATCATTAGCAGTCAACAATGTGACATATATATATATATAATAGGAAATCAATCAAATGTTACATCTCTTGACAAAATGCAACAGCTATTCAACGAATCAGATAGAACTTTTCAAAATGATGATTGCGGCTTTTCAAAGCACGTCGTGTTCTCACAAGACGTACTCTGGGGAGCAAATGTTATCTTGTCTTTTGGCAAGGCCGTGATACCAAGAAATTAATTAAAAACCAAAGACAGATCGTCCCGAAGATCAGTTATACACATGTCCACTATGGATATTGGTAAACATTTCCCAAGTCTGGATCGAGATACAAATGATACGACGTGACAAGAAAAGCTATGAAAGCCAACATTTCAAATTTTAATTCGATCGAAGTTCGTATGCTCAAGTTATGGATCGATCAAGTTCCGAGAAGCACGTCATGTTCGTATCCATCTATTTCGTATTGATCCATTTCGTATCCATCATCTTGAAACCATCCTATTCATATCCATTGGCCCACAAGCATTAGTTCCTATCCATCCATCAAGGCCCTTCAGTTCGTATCCATCATGCATAAGCGACATGTTTCGTATCGATCACTCACTTGATCAATACGAAGGAAAGAGCCAAAGATCGGTACGAAAGAGCGTACACAAGCATGGATATGAAGAGCAATCCCCAAGATCGATACGAAGAAACCAACAGCTAGCATTGATACGAAGTGGCCTCCAGCTATCGATACGAAGTGACCTGCGAGAATCGATACGAACAGAGCCTCACATAATGCGAAGAAGGCATAATCGAGTGAATGAACTGGTCGCTCGGCATGGAATATGGATCTACCATGAGCCATCGCTCCACATCATTGCTTCGATATGCAAAGGACCGATGCACATATCAATCGATACAAAGGTATCGATACAAAAGGTTTAGCCAACAACAAAATTAATCTTGGATAGATCATAACTCAAAATCTACAAGTCCAAATGCCACTAAATTTTCATAAGAGCTTGCGTACTACCTCAAGAATGTGCCTGGTCGATCTTAGCCCAAAAAGATCATTTCTTGATCGATATGAATTCCATACGTATCGATCATGGATCGAGCCCAAATATCTGAGGATCGCTCATATGGGCCCACCCACGTGAGAGAAGAAGTTTTCCGAGATTTGAGCGAGATATTTGCAGCCTAAACCTATAAATAGTGACCCTAGACCTAAAGAAAATGGATTTTGGCTTCTCTGTGCTGACACTCTACTGAAATTACTACTATACTTCAGTTGTACTGTTGTAATCTCTTGTAATCAGCAAGTCAAATTCAATAAACATCAATCATTTCATAGTGGACGTAGGAAATGTGCTGAACCACTCTAAATTTGTATTGTTATGGATTTTTTATTATCTGTTGATTGGTGTGTTTGTTAGATCTGCCTCGTTTTACATTTACTTTCTTCATTTTATCTCTTCAAACGCATCCGAAGAGTGTTATGCCCAATTTTGGTATAAACAATGGTATTGTTCAACAAGCTCTAGATATTGGTGTGCTAGGAAATCCTCTTTTCATTCTTCTCAGAAAATTAAAAGCTTCTAAAATTGCTAGAGACTGGTAGAAATCTAATGTAAGAGCCTAGTTTTATGTTATCAACTGAGGATCAAAGTTAATGGTTTCTATGAGAAAATGGTTCAGAATCCTTTGGATGATCATATTGTTTTGCAATATAATCAAATAACTGAGCATCTAACCAATTTAATAAGTAAAGTGGCAATTGAAAACACATAGAGAATGGAAATTAAATGGTTAACTTAAGGTGATAAAACATCGAAATTATTTCATAGTAAGATGGCTATCCTTTATGCTAATAGCAAAGGAAAATTTATTCCAGATTCTAATGGAAATCTCATATCAGCATCGAAAAAGATTGCACATAAAGCAATTAATTACTTCTTAGGTTTTTTAATTTAATAAAGTCATGGGATAAGTACCAAACCAGCATAGGAAACCAAAGCAAAGGTCCACCAAAGTGGTGGGTCGGTACTGACCATACATGTTCTACTTGACGCTAAAAGCCCACTTCAAGTGTTGTTTTGTTGATCCAATAAAATTCTCTATCAATCTCCACGAACACTTGAATCAGCAACTCTGTTGTTCCATGACTTTTTCATTTGGACTCAAAAATAAGCTATATTACTACAAATAACTATGAAATCACGAAGCTAACCATAAGATGATCCAACATGAAGAGCTCAAGGCAACCAATCTTGCAATCTTATGGGTCGGTACCGACCCGTACATTTGGAGTCGTACCGACCTATACAAGTTGATGAGGTGGCGACCTATTTTCATGGAGAAGTAGTCTATGGCATGAAAAACGAGGTGGAGACCTTTTATGCGAGATTTTAGGCTCCCTACCTCTATAGATAGGAAGGTATGGCTCATTTTTCAGGATCTTTTGGCTCTTGTACTTCTTATTCTTATATCTTGTAATCACGGTCGAAGTTGTACCGACTTGTAAAAACTTCTGCCTCCAAGTCACAATATAAGCAATAAAATCATTAAGTGGACGTAGGCCAAGATAGGCCGAACCACTATAAACTCTGTGTGTTCTTTCTTACTCATTTTATCATTTACTCAATCTATTGGGTGTTTATGCCATTTTTGTTTCAAACATTTTGATGCTTTCATTGAGAATTATATTCTCAGGCTGCTTGGAGCCATCATCTACTATTGAATTTATTAATTCTAAGAGATAGATCCAATTCTGCAATCCTACTTTTCTACTGTTCAGATTTCCAAAGATCTAAAAGAAGCCATTTGTAATGGCTCCATCAAGAAGAAACTGTTATACCAACTCCAGAGCTACTACTGAACCTGAGAACCAAAATTCTTAGCATATGGATGATGCTGCTCAATCAAAGAAACCAAAGATCTAGAATCCAGTTGAACTAGTGACTAGTATAAAGATTGATAGGATGATGACGTTGATGGAAGATAGATTTCAGGCTAGTCACAATGAGATAAATAATACGATGCAGCGGAGCTTGAGATTACTGAATGAATTGACTTAGAATAGCCGTATGAGGAGTAGGAGAGATTCCGGTTCAGAGCTAGAAAGTGCTTCATCATCCGAGCAGAGGCGGAGAGATGGAAAGCAGAAAAGGACTCAAGATGCCGCTGGAGCATCGAGCAAAGAAGGAGGCAAACCCATGGCCCGGGTTTATGGATCTGTACAGATCCAAGAGGATGGGTCGATACCGACCCAACCACTAGTAGGCCCAATACTTGCCCTTTGGATGGCGGTGTGGATTTGACTTAGGGGTCGCAGCGTGGATGATTATAATCTAGAGAATTGTGCAGCTGCTCATGATACAACTCCCGAGAATGAAGTAGAGGGGATTGCTAGATGAATGGATTCCTCGAAGGCAAGGGAACCTAGGTATCAAAAGCCAAACCGAGAGTGTTCACTAGGCCAGATATTCGAGGCGGATCTCGATTACCGCCGTTTAGTCAAATCTATGGACCTGGAGTACCTAGAAGATATGGTCAGTAGACTTGTAAGTGAAAACTGCTTCAAAAGCAATGATGAGAGGGATACCTCTCCTAGTCAGAATCAGTTGACTTAAAACATCCTGCATGAGAGATATCCCTAAAGGTTTGCAATGCCGACTATGCCATTGTACGAAGGAACAATGGATCTTAGGTAGCATTTGATGTGACATAAATGGAAAATGGATTCCACTAGAGCTTCTGATGCCATGAAATGTCATTGTTTTTTTATTCTCCTAAAATTATAGCTACGATATGGTTCACTCGCCACCCATCAAGGTCCATATTGTCCTTTGCTGAGTTGTCACAAAAGTTTATAGAGCAATTTTGCTTACGTACTTCATGTCTAAACATGTGATGTCTCTATCGAACATCTTCCAAGATGATGGAGAGTGGCTAAAGGATTTCTTGAATCAGGTCCACATGGCCATGAAAGAAGTTGCAAATCCTAATGATGACATAGTGTTGATGGCGCTGATTAGGAGGATTCATCCTGGAATGGATTTCGAGAAATGGTTGGACAGGAAACCCTCATCGACGATGGATGCTTTTTATAGAAAGGCTAATGAGTACCAACACTTAAAAGAAGTGTGTAATCATCCCAAAAGGAATGGTGCTATGATTTAGGTTGAAGTGATACAAAGAAATGTCGATGTAAATCAAGTCGGAGGAAACTCCATGAACACAGTAGTTAATGCCGGGGATTCTGATAATCATAGGAAGAGGAATCAAGCTCTAGGCAGCCAACATAATGTGAAAAGTAAGCGCCTGAGGGACTTCAGACCGTAAGAATATACACCTGTGAACGATAAGTTGGAAAACATCTACCTCACCACTCAAGGGATGGAGAAATACAAGAAGTCGCACCGGAGAGAGGCGACTGATGAATAGAAGTACTCAGGAAAGTATTGTTGCTTCCATGAAACTAATGGGCATAACGCTAATGAATGTCAGCATTTAAAAACAAATCGAGGAGCTGATAAAGAGTAACAAGCTTCAGTAATACGTTAAGGAAGCGTCGAATGGCGAGGAAATTGCAAGACCTCAGGGTCTACCTACTCTAGCAGAACAACTCAGGCACAACAATCAAGGGTCGAGACAAATTAATGAAAGACTAGCCATCAACTAACCGGCCACCTAAGGAAGAAGCGACAGCCTATGACAATGCTGCCTTATTCTTCGTTATCTAATTTACCTTTGCAAATAAGCCTTTTAGTGACACTAGGAGCATTGTATATAAGCAGGGCATGTCATCTCTTCTACTCATTAATAAAATTCACTTCTAGAGCCGATGGAACTATGCACCTGCAAGTAACTTTCATGCACCGCATGGTATGCCGCATGACACTTCTTAAACCAATAAAGCATGTTCTTTCAAGCCAAAAAGTTTGTGTTACAAAACTATCAGCACAACCTAGGACAAGTTCCCTTGTCTTTGAATAATAACCAAGGTATGAAGGCTCACGAATAACTGGGTTGATAGTCATATTCAATCTCTAACCTTCTACGAATCGATGTTGCTCCGGCAACATCGAAAAGGTCTGAACCGCTAGATTGACGGTCGCATTCAATCACCAACCTTTTGAGAACTGATGTTGCTCCAGCAACATTGGGAAGGTCTAAACGCATCGGATCGATGGCCACATATGATCCCCAACCTTCTGAGAACCGATGTTTCTCCGACAAAATCAGGAAGGTCCGAACCGCCGGGTCAATGGTCACATTCGATCCCTAACCTTTTGAGAACCGATGTTCCACCGACAACATCAGGAAGGTCTGAACCGTTGGGTCGATGGTCACATTTGATCCCTAACCTTTTGAGAACTGACATTGCTCCAACAACTTTGGGAAGGTCCCTGACATAACCTATCATTTCCCATCTGTTATAAAATAAAATGGCTTTTCGAATCCGAGACTCTATCCTTACATTACTTAAGAGTTATGACTTGACCGACTCAGACGAATCTACATGTGAATAATGCAGATGTATAGGTGGCTGGAAATAGGTGCCAACCAAACTTCTATGGTTAATAATCAAACCCTTGAAGTTCTTCTTGGTATTTAGAGATTGATACCAGCTACTCTTGTCCTTGGATGGGGGCAGTAGTATAAACTAAAGATGGACATGACACAATCGTCCATCAGCCAACTCTTGTCCTTGGATTAGGAGCAGGAGTATAAACTAAAGATGCACGTGACACGACCATCTATCAACCAACTCTTGCCCTTGATATGGAGCAGGAGTATAAACCCTAAAGCGAGCGTGACCTGACCGTCCATACACTAACTCTTGATCTTAATGTGAGGGCAGGAGTAAAAACTGAAACAGACATGGTAAGAGTCATAAGACCATCCAATCCTTGGCATTTTTCATGGATTAGGAAAAATGAAACATCCATAATCGGTGTAAGGTGGAATCTTACCTATGAACTTTGAACCGATGCCTGGAGTTAGGCATGATTGGAAATAAACAACTTGGTTGAGGATGTACGAACTATGTTCTTAAGTAGTTAACTTGACCTACCACCTAGAGCTTGGCGCATCGAAAATCGCTATCCCAGAAAGGGGTGACTGAACTATTATCCTAAGCGGTTAATCTCGATCAATGCCCGAAGGTAGGCATGATTACACTCAGAATCCCAGAGAGGAAAATGAAAGGCTGACTCACCAGCTAAGTTGGCCTATTCCGGAGATGTGAAACTCATTGGGTTGGTTTCGGCGGAAGTATTATTAGCTTCGAGCATCGACAGATGGATGTCGATTGGATCTCGGAGGCTAAACCAGAAAAGGAGCCATGATTGACTCCAATAAAAGACTTTTTGTAGAAAGGAATCCTTTTAGACAGAAGGAACGAGCGACGAAAGCTTCTTTGTCAAGCTTAGAGATATATCATGCAGGAAGGAGTACTTTACAAGGAGGGTTTCTTTATCCCTATGCTTAGGTGTGTCGCTAACAACCAGGCCAAGCGATTTCTGAAAAAGTTCATAAAGGGGCATGTGGTGACCACATCGAGTAGCAAACTCTAGCGAAGAAGATTCTCCGCTATGGATACTTCTAGCCAACTATCAACCATGATGAGGCTGATTACAACCGAAAGGGTGAAAAGTGCCAGAGATGTGCTAAAATTCCAAGAGCCCCACGACCAGAGATTACTTAAATGGTCAGTCATTGGCCGATTATGTTTGAGGAATTGATATCATCGTGTGTTGTCGATATCTATAGGTGGCACGAAGTACGCCATCATTGCAGTTGATTATTTCACCAAATAAGCTGAGGTAGAGTCGTTATCCACGATTACCATAAATAAATTAATCAACTTTGTTATTCGAAATATCATCTGTCCTTTTGGAGTACTAAAGCCAATCATTACCAATAATGGAACCTGATTTGACAGTGCAGAATTCAAACTGCGGACATCGCATGGAGAAAAGTTTTGCTGTGGTGGCACACCCTCAAAGCTAATGGATAGGTTAAAGCTGTAAACAAGATTATCAAGTCAAACTTTAAGAAGTGGTTGGAAAAGGCCAAGGGCAAGTGGGTCGATGATCTTCCATTAGTACTATGTAATTATCGAACAACCCACAAGTCAGCGACTAGCCACTCTCTATTAGCCCCAGCCAACGGATCAAAGGCTATGATTCCGACTGAACTGGAGTACCATCTCATCGAGTGACTCGTTACAATCCAAGATATGATCAATAAGAAGCGTGACGAAGCTAAGTTGAGCACGGTTGCACACCGGCGCCAGGTCGCTCAATATTACAACGCTAAGATCAAGAATCAGACCTTTGAAGTTGGCGACCTGGTTCTCAAACAAGTCTTCCCAGGCTTTGGAAATCTAGGCCCGAGTTGGGAAGGTGTGCACATAATAGAGCAAAAGTTTGGAGACGGAACTTTCAGGCTTACGACGATTGACGAGATTTCCCTCCCAAGGGCGTGGAATAGAGAAAACTTACGACACTTTATTTCACTTAGAAATAAATTTATGCATAATTTATTAAAGCCATTGCAAGTGTGTAAGTACCCGGAGTTAGGTGCCAACCAAACTTCCACTATCCATGATTAGACCCTTGAAGTTCAACCTTCCTTGGAATCTAGAGATAGATGCCAGTCAACTCTTTCAGCCCTCGATATGGGGGAAAATCAAAGTGGACGTGACATCATCGTCCATTCATTTTCTCATGTCCGGAGTTTGGCAGAGCGTTAATGTCTTGCCCAAAGGATGACAAGGTTGAAGATCCTTGACCGGAGTAGGTGAAGGAAAAGATCCATGCCTAGTAAAATGCAAGATCTTTCCTGCAAACTTCGATCGATGCCCCCAATTCTGGTGCGATCAAATGTTACTACCCTAGAAAATGAAACCTAAACCACGATCTTAAGTGGTTAACCCTGACCAATGCCCCGAGTTCGGCATGGTCGAAACACACATCTCAAAGAAGAATGCCCGACTTGCTGTTCGAGGCAATTTACTTCAATTGACCCCCGAAGGCAGGCGCGGTCACAGTTAAAGTTCCTTCAAAAGGAATGCTTGAATCGCCTTTCCAGTGATCAAAGTTCAACTAGCTTCAAGAATGAGAAATGGTAACATGTAAATGCCTAGAGATTGGCGCTTCAACGATTGTTTTACGACGAAAGGCCGATAAAGCATGGAATGGGCTAATGGTTTAGTCCGATAATAATCCTGATAAGAAATGGATTGCAAGTACATTAAATGGAAAGCGCATTTCTCAAGTACTTAGACAAATTCACACAAAGATTGGATGAAAAAAATAATCTTTGTTATTCACATTCGAAATAGAACTTGGAAAGAAAAGTGTAGGTTTTATTTATATCTAAGCCAAAAACAAAAGGGGGGCCGAACCCTCACAATGCCGGCCTAAAACAAAAACAGACTCCTACAACTGCTAACCAAAAGCGAGTCTAGCTACACCAAACAAACAACAACGGCAAAGATGATGACCTACATATGCCTACATGAGTATGTGCATACGACCGAGAGCTTCTACAAGGGAGTGCACGTGTGTTCATGTACGTAATCATATTCGACACCCAATGACTAAAGTCAAAGAAAAGCAGAGTCATACCTGGAAAATCCCTAAGAGGAACTAGTTATAATTACTAAGCTCAAAACAATAGAATGAGAGAGCACACTCCAAATTTATAACACTAGATGTTGGTCAAGCATTGCGACGAATAGCTATGGACATAACTCTTCATGTAAGCAATTTGCAGGAAGGATAACGACCATTCAAAGCACAGAGTGGAATCCTTTACGGCAATCCTGACTTATCTCCATTCAAAGCACATCATTTGAAACAAGATGTATGTAACATCCCCTATCTTGTGGCCTTAAGCTAAGCGCTACAAATTTTGTGGTCATCCATAGTATTAACTTCTGGTGAAAAAATATGGTAATGTTAATGGTACCCATAATATCAGAAGCATATGAATATGAAATAAAATCAAAATAGATTTAAAATAGCTTCTCAGACTACATTTCAAACCAATATTTCATATTTAGATACACAATCCCAAAGCGACTCCTAGCTTTTGATCAAATATGATTATTACAAATTACGCCAAGAATGACATATGAAGATGCTCCATGGGTGACCAGAGTACTAAATAGACATATCAGTCTTAATACATCACAGCGGAAATAAAACTAAAAAGCTCATATATAGCTAACTTTGCCTCTTGCACGTCTTCGAAAGCTTATTCATCCAACCTACTAAACCTTAGAACCTTAACTCTCAATCTATTCAAATTATATTTTGAGCACCTAAGAGTTTAAGGGAAAAATATAAAATTCGAATCAGACATAAAGCCTGGTATGAATAATACTATTACATCTCAGTTTACAAATATTAAGTGAGACCATGCCGCTTAGCGGAACGAATTTCCCCTCAGTAATATCCTTTTAAAAGCTCATCTTTTGCAAATCAAATCGTGTAATCAAATTGATTACAACAATTAAAGAAAATATATATATTTGCGTAAAAATCAAGAAATCAATGGACTACCTGTCCACATTATAGTTTTATCTGGCTAACTATTAACCATTGGTTGACTCGGGCCTACTAGACATAATCAATTATCTAAATTCTATTGGACATACTACTGGGCCGACAACCCTTAACTTTCTTTTTTCTAGGGTTAATTGAACCTAATGGTTTTACGGGCTTACCAATAACCTATCTTTACTCTGTATATTCCCTTCTATGTGCAACATTAATTTAGTCACATCCATGACAAAGCCCTATACACTGGAATTTTGGACTTATATTAGCTAGGGGCTATTAGCTAACGAATAGGACGCGACTCTACACCAATCTAATCTGGTCTTCTCATATCTAAGACATAAACATAGGGTTATCTACCCTTTTCAAATTTCATTTCCTATCCCATTCAAATTTTATTTCCTTCTAAACAATCTTTGTAAATGATTTAACCCTGAAATCGTATCTTTATAAAACAAGGAAATCATATACTTTGCTTTATTCAAAACACTTATGCCATGATATTTATACTTTATACAACACAATGTTGGTAAAACCTTATCAATGGGATTATCGATCTCTTCAAAGTAAGTTAAAAACCCTTTTTAAATTAAAAGACTTTAGGCCATGAAACCAAGGTAAACCCTTCGAAACATATGTTCAAACCTTTAACAATTCCCTTTCGAATTCATTGAAAGTACCCCTTTCACAAAAAATTAACTACTTTAACCTTGAAGTACTAGGCCAAAAGGCCCAAAAAATACCTTTCGAAACCTTTGAAAGTAGACCTTTCAAAATAATTATTTAAACCTTGGACATGTCTTTCGAAACCACAAATTATCTTTCAAAAGTGTTGGAAACCCTTCATTCAAATGCTCAAAATAAACCTTTTGAAAACATTTGGGATCTCCCTTCGAAACCCATATTATATACCATTCGAACGCATTGAAATTTTTCACTTAAACATACCTTTCGAAAGTACTGGGCTCAAGTAAAAGTTTGTGGAAACATTGCTTCGAAACCATTTAAAATCATCCCTTTCGAAAACATTGGGTTTAATCTTTAATATAACTAAAGGTCATAAAGAACTGGGGCGGAAGCATTACTTTCAAAAGCATTGGTCCTAAGTAAAAGAAATGGGATGGTTTCGAAACCAGCCCTTTCGAAAGCATTAAGAAGCGGCTTCAAAGTAAGAAAGCGAAAGCAGCCTTTCAAAACCATTGTTTAAAGGTAATAAAGAAAAGCGGCCTTAACTAATTCGAAAGGTGGAATGAGGCGGCTAGGTTTTGAATATGTTCAAAGTATCCTTTCAAAAGGTTCTTTTAAAACAAAAGGCGGCAACCCTTTCGAAAGCACTCTTTCTAAAACGAAGGCAAGTTGATTAAGGCGAAAGCTAATATAACCCCTTTGGAAGCATCCTTTTTAAACAGAAGTAATCCAAAGTTATTAAGAGTTCCTTTTACCTCTTCGAAAGCTTGGTTTCGACAATGTTCCTTCCTTCCTTCTCCAATCCACAATGTACCAAGGGTTGATACCATGCGTATTAGTTTCAACTTGGTCATAGGCGAAGGTATGGTGTTAAAAGCTATTGATGGAAGTGGCAAAGCAGCAAATTTGAGCAAAATTGTTTTATAGCCTTTAAAAGAAATTGATTTTCACCTAACTTGCATTATTTGTAAAATTGTAATTGTTGACCATTTCTTTTCAAAATCTTCTTTTCTAAAGTTTCTGCCAAATTCAAAAATCAGCATTTCAAAACATTTGACGAAGAAGCCCTTGTCCTTGATAAAACATACAAAATATTTAAGTCCTATGCCTTAAATAATTTTATATATATAGTAAAATACTTAAGAAAATTCCTCAAAAATTACCATAATTCACTTTCAATATGTTTTCTAATATACTTAAATTTCAGACCCAAAATCGATATATATTTGTCGTACTTAATTTAAACCCAATTTTAACTATTTTCTTTCATAGAAAATTCACAATAAATCCACAATAATTTAGAAAATTATGAAAATGGAAACTCGCTTCGTAAATTATGTTTTCAACCATATATCACAAATGCAAGTTATTTTGATGTTATTTAATAGGGTTTTCAAATCTAAACTTATCATAAAATGTATATGAAACAACATAAATCATCAACAAGCATATATATCCATTTAAACAATCATATCATGGCTTATTATTTGCAAAATCAATTCGAATCTAAGCAGAAACCAAAACCGATAAAAATGAGACGTAAGATCATTATTCAAATTAGTTTGATGTTAAGAAAGTTGAGATTTGCTATTGGATTGATTTTCTTAAGCTTCCTACTTGAATCCTATTTTTCCTTCTTCTTGAACCTCTTAATGGTGGTCGGCCAAGCTTCTAAGTGTTTTAGTTTCGTTTGTGAATGTTGTAAATGAATGATAATTGGAGGATATAAGGGTTTAGGGTATAAGGATAAGGACTATTCCTATTTTGCCCATATCATATTCTTCCTACTTATTTATCTTCTATATCCTTTTGTTTAAACTTTCATTAAGGCACGACTACCTTATGATTATAAAAATCTCAATCCCTTAACCATCTACATTACTTTATTTAATTTATCTAATTAAATGTCCAAAATAATGTCAATCAAAATTAGGGTCATTACAATGTACTTAGAGAGGCAAATGTTATCTGGCCTTTTGACCAGGCAATATTTGGATATAATGGACGAGTTGAACTCGGAGTTATCAAGGCAGGAAGTCAAAGAGATAACCCTAGAATCCAGAAGCAAACATAAACAAAGTCACGGGATAAGTGCAAAGCCAGCATAGAAAACCAAAGCCGAAGGTCCACCAAAGTGATGGATCGGTACCGACCCAACCCCTTAGGTCAGTACCAACCCAACATTCTTCCACATTGGAAGCTCATCTTCTGCCTACATATTCTATTCGATGCTAAAAGCCCGCTTCAAGTGTTTTTTTGTTCATCCTATACAATTCTCTATTGATCCCCATGAACACTTGAATCAGCAACTCTGTTTTTCCATGAATCCATCATTTGGACTCTGAAACAAGCTATTATTATTGCAAACAACTATAGAATCACGAAGCTAACCGTAAGGTGATCCAACATGAAGAGCTGAAGGCATCCAATTTGGAAATCTTATGGGTTAGTACCAACCCATACCCTTGGAGTTATATCGACCCATACGAGTTAATGAAGTGGTGACCTATTTTCATGAAGAAGTAGTCTATGGCGTGGAAAATGAGGTGGAGATCTTTTGTGCGAGGTTTTAGGATCCATACCTCTATAAATAGAAAGGTAGGGCTCATTTTTAATGATCTTTTGGCTCTTCTACTTCTTATTCTTATTTTTTGTAATCACGGTCGAAATTTTACCGATCCGTAAGAACTTTGGCCTTCAAGTCATAATATAAGCAATAAAATCATTAACTGGACGTAGGCCAAGATTAGCCGAACCACTATAAATTTTGTGTGTGCTTTCTCACTCATTTTTCATTTATTTTCTTCACTTTTTATCCTCTACTCAATATATTGGGTGTTGTGCCATTTTTGGTTTAAATAGATGGCCAATGGATTGGTAAGGTGTTTCAGTAGAAAGAGTGCTAACAATTTATGCCTGGAAAATGATCTTCATAAAGCTTATGATAAAATTAACGGAAATTTTATTCATCGCATGGGATTTCCATGTAAGCTGGCCAACTTAATCTATGAATGTATTTATACATCTTTTTCACTTCTCAACAATGGTTCTTCTTATCTAATGTTTGATAGTAAATAGTAATAGGGGTCTTAGACAAGGGGACCGCTTTTACATTATCTGTTGGTATGGACGCCATGTCCTATTCATAGGTTTCGTAGGATTACTAAGAACCAATAGGCTCCTGCCAGTTAACTCAATAAATTCATGGGTCCACCTGAACCTATTAGTCATACCAATACCTAATCATTTTTCCTAGTTTTCATGGGTTGACGAAGAACCTATGGATTTATCCAGTAACTCATTTCACCTCCTAGTTTTCATGGGTTAACTAGGAACCTACTGATACTTCCATTAGCCACTTTCTTATCCTAGTTTTCATGGGTTGACTAGGAACCTATTGATGGATGTTAATTCTTAATCCAGATAGAGTTTTCAAGGGTTCACTACGAACCAATTAGCTCTTGCTAACTCTCCTTAATACATAATTTTCATGGGTTTACTATGAACCTGTCGGTTACCTTCAATAACTACATAATGTAGGCATCATATATTTTTGGTCACCCCGACTCATTGGATGCAATTATACTCTTTCAGGAGTTTAAGCAATTTATATTCACTAATGAGTTAACCTAACTGGTTCTTCTACCGCTTTTTCCAAAAATAAAGTTATGGGTTATCATGTGAATATATTCATATTTGAAGAAGCAAAATAACAATTAAACAATACCGCTTCTGTGGGCATAAGGTCCTTGAAATACATTTCATATAAAACATAGTTAACACCTTCAACTTATATTTTTATCAAGGCAATACTTCTTCAAGATTACACGCTTAAAGTTATTACAAAACTCCTTTATACAAGTCGTGGGTTTTCCTTTTAAAAAACTAGTTTGGGTTTTAAAAGCTTTCAACAATGTCGAAAGCTTTTGCTTTCGGCCCCTTCGAAAGCATAAATCATATCTTTTAAAAAAATAGGCTCCGGCCTTTTTAATACTTTAAAACTCTTCTTTTGAAACCTTTAAACCATGTTAAAGTATTTTCATATAAGAGTAAAAGCAAAGTTTCGAAACCTCTTGAAAGTATCCATTTGGAAAGCATTGAAGGTTACCCTTCGAAACCATTGAAAATCCACCCTCTCGAAAGCATTGAAATATCTGGTAAAATCGAACCTTTCGACAACGTCGAAAGCTTCTATTTTCGACCCCTTCAAAAGCTTTAGGAGCGGCTTATATTTATAAAGACAATTGAACCTTTCGACAACATCGATGCCTATCATGCCATCAGAAGGTCACATATTCAAAATGGGTTTTGACCTGGTCAAAAACAACCCCTTCGAAAGCTTTCAACAAAAATTAAGTAACTCATTCGAAAGCTAATTCTTTAAAACAAAGGCGGCGGCTCTCTTTCGTAAGCTTCTTTGAAACACTCTTTCGAAAACATAGCTTTCGACTGTGTCGAAAGCTTTTTATAAACTTATCCTTTCAAAACCATAGCTTTCCACCTTGTCGAAAGCTTAGCTTTCCACCTTGTCTAAAGCTCTTTTAAAAACTAACGTTTTGAAACCATAGCATTCGACCTTGTCGAAAGCTTAGCTTTCGACTATGTCGAAAGTTCTTTTAAAACAGGCAAGCGACTTTCTTTTCGAACCGAAATTAACTAAGGAACCAACTCCTTCGAAAGCACCCCTTCGACAACCTACCTTCCTCCTTTGTCCAATTCACTACATACTACCTGAATGATATCATGTGAATTGGCTTCGACCCTATTGGTTTCAATGAAGTCGAAAGGTGAAGGTCGGATGGTCTAAGTCGAAAGATATACCACGGAAGGCAAAACAACCTTTTTTTAAACGAAAGATGTTTTTATCAAATAAGGTAAACTTTTTGTAACTAACTTGACTCTTGTAAATATCAGATTGGCTTTCACAAACTTTTAAATAATTTGATAATACTTGCCGCATTTTCTCGGATCTAAAATCAAGTTAACCTTTAACAAATAATCCCTTCCTATTATCAAAACAATTAAATCAATTAAATCGCCCTTTCGAAATAATCTAATTTCCATATTAAATCACTTAGTAAAAATCTCCAAAATTCTAGAAATTCACTTTAATCGTTTTATCTAACATATCATAAGTCCAGGCCAAATTCTTAATATATTTTCCCAAAATAAATTTATAAACCCAAATAACCATATTTTCCTTTGAAAATTCATAACTAATTCCCCACGATTTGGAAAAATATGAAAATTGAAACCCAACTCCAAAATCATGTTTTCCATAACATATAATTTTCCCTCGGCATTTTAGAATCATTAAATCTCAGTTTGACCCTAAAACCGTATATATCTCCTTTAAACAACCATGTTCAAACATATATAAATCATAAATCAAGCATATCAGCGTTCTATATATCATAAAATAGATTTACTCTTAAATCCAAAACCATATTATAAAACCAAAATAGGGATATAGAAATTATTATTCACCGTAGATTGGATAACGAAATTGAAGTTTGATTGAGATTAATTTCTTCTAGCTTGATCTTAAGCTTTAGATTGATTTCATCTTCTCTTCTTTCTTCCCGATGGCCAACCGTGCTTTACCTCCTTACGGTTATAATTTTACTTGTTATAAAATGAACGTGTATGGCCAAATGAAAATGGTATAAGAAGGAGAATGTGGGTGGCAATTTACTCTAATGCCCATATGTTCAATTACTTAATACTTAACCATTTATAAGTTACGGCCGCTTAGTTTATTAATCAACCTCAATCTTCTTATCTACATTATTCTATTTAATTTATTCTAATTAAATCTCCTGAATAATGTCAATAAAAATTAGAGGTGTTATAGGCTCCCCTTCTTAAAGATTTTCATCCCCGAAATCCAGTAAGGACTAACTAGCAAACATAGCAATCATTTGTAACATCTCCTAACAATCAGACTAGCCTATCAAACTAGCAACCGATCTATATAGATCTAATATTGACATACTATCAAAGCAGATCAGGATAAGCCTCTTGAATAATGTCCTCAGTCTCCTAAGTACAGTCCTTCTCATTGTCACTCCACTAAAATTTAACTGACTTGACTATCTTGGTCCTCAATCTCTTTTAATCTCTCGCTACAACCCAAACTAGTTGTCTAACAAAAGCCAAATCAGGCTCTACTACCAAATCCTCCAACTCTGTCTGAGGAATAGTAGCCTCTGGATCATGCACAAACTTGTGAAGATGAGACACATGGAATACATTATGGACACCTGCCAACTGCTCGGCAACTCCACTCTGTATGTGAGCTTTCCAATCCTTTCTATAATTTGGAATGGACCGGCATATCTTGGGGCCAACTTTTTCAACTTTTTAAATTGTACAACACCCTTCAAAGGTGATACTTTAATGAAAACTCTGTCTCCTACTGAGAACTCTAGGTCTTTAAGTCTTTTATCTGCATGACTCTTCTGTCTGGATTGAGCTTCCTTCATCCGTCCTCGGATTAACTCATTCTTTTTCGATGGCTCTCTAACCAAATCTGGACCTAAGATTAACCTATCTCCAATCTCTAACCAACATGGTGGCAATTTTCATGGCCTTCCATACAAAGCTTCAAAAGGTGTCATTCCTATACTAGTCTAATAACTATTATTGCAGGAAAACTCAATCAAATATGGGTGATCCTCCCAAGATCCACCAAAGTCCAATACACAAGCTCTCAATAAATCCTCGAGTACCTTATTAACTCTCTCAGTCTGCCCATCCGTCTGTGGGTGATATGTTGTACTCATCTTGATCTTGGTACCTAATACCTCTTGTAGACTTCTTCAAAATTAGCTAGTGAATAATGCATCTCTGTCGTTGACTATGCTACTAGGAATCCCATGAAGTGTAACTATGTTCTTCATAAACAACTTAGCCAAAACAGGTGTCGTCCTGGTTGATTTTATCGGAATGAAATGGGCACTCTTGGTCAATTTGTCCACAATAACCCCTATGCTTTCACTTCCTCTATCTGACCTTGGAAACCCGTTTATAAAATCCATCGATATTGAATTCCATTTCCAGGTTGGAATATCTAAAGGTTAAAGCAATCCACTTGGCTTCTGATGTTCGGCCTTCACTTGTTGATAGGTAACACACCGCCTAACCCACAAACCAACATCCCTCTTCATGCCTTCCAAATAAAAGCTCCTCTTCATATCTTGATACATCTTGGTTCCACCAGGATGAATCATAAACTTTGATCGATGACATTCCTCCAAAATTCCCCTCTTTAAGTTCTCTACATGCGAAACGCACGATCGTCCCTTCTTTCTCAATCATTCTCTTTGATAAAGACTAAAATCTTTCAAATTATCGACCTTGGTTCCAACCTCAAGCCTTCTGATCCTTTCAGTTAAAACTGGATCTTCTCTTTGCTTAGAAGCTATCTTCTCGATCAGCACTGGTCATACTTCAAAACAAGATAGCATGGCGTACCCTAACTAGAACTTGCAGTAGATCTCAATTGCACACCACAACTGGCTAAATCTTTCAGATCCTTCCATTCTGCCAACATTGCTAACACCACATTCTGATGTTTTCTACCAAGAGCTTCTGCTACTTTATTTCCTTTTTTAGGAGTATACTCTATATTGAAATCATAAGCAGCCAAAAACTCCAGCCATTTCTGCTCCTTCATATTCAACTCCTTCTGAGAGAATAAATACTTTAATGACTCATGATCGGTAAACAACTCAAATGTCTCTCCAAAAATATAATGCCTCTAAATCTTAGAGGCAAAAATAACGCTGCCAACTCCAAGTCATGACTAGGATGTCTAACTTCGTGCGGTCTAAGCTGCCTAGATGCATAAGCAATACCCTTGCCTATCTGCATCAATATGACTCCCAATCCAGTCCCACATGCCTCAGCGTATGCTACCAACCCTTGGTTACCATGTGGAACTACTAACACTGGTGTATTGGTTAACAAATGCATTGACTTAAGGAAACCTTACTTACATTTTTCAAACCAAACTAACTTCACGTCCTTCCTGGTCAAATTAGTCAAAGGCACTGCTATCTTGAGATATCTTTAATGAATCTCCGGTAATAGCCAGCAAGTCTAAGAAAACTTCTAATCTCGGTTACCGTTTCTGGTCTCTTCCAATTGTTCACAACTTCAATCTTAATCGGATCGACTTACAATCCTTCCTCTGAAACCATACGATCAAGAAACTTAACCTCTTTCTTCCAATAGTGACACTTAGAAAATTTCATCAACGTCTCCAACACCACTCTAAGATGAATCTCATGCTCCCTTTCATCTTTAGAGTACACAAAAATGTCATCTATAAATACCAATACGAAACAATCCTAATGCTCTCGGAAAACCTGGTTTGTCAAATGAACGAATAAAGCACGTGCATTTGTCAATCCAAATGGCATCATCAACCACTCATACAAACCATACCTAGTTCGAAATGCCATCGAAGGAATGCTATCCTCCGCCACTCTCAACTGATGGAACCTCGTTGTCAGATCGAATTGGGAAAATACTTTGGCTCCACTCAACTGATCAAATAGATCATCTATCCTCGGAAGAGGGTACCTATTCTTGATCGTACTTTCGTTTAACTTACAATAGTCGATGCACATCCTTAAGGATTCATCTGGTTTCTTCACGAACATCGCAGCTGCTCCCTAAGCCAAACTACGTGGTCTAATAAAATTCCTTCCCTCCATATCCACTAGCTGCTCCTTCAATTCCTTCATCTCTATCAGTCTCATCCTGCTAGGTGGTCTACTGATAGGTTCAGCTCTTGGTAAAAGGTCTATCTGAAACTCTTTAGCTCGCTTCGGTGGTAATCCAGTGACCGGCTCAAATACTCTACAAATTCTCTTGCTACACAAACCTGACTAAGCTCATCTCCAACCTCAAACATTACCAGCAGCTCCTGCTTGCAAAAGATTAGCCAACAACTGATACACCATCCCCGCATCTACCGGCAGATTTCCAACACCTATATTGGCCTCAGCATTTTGGTTAGCATTAGTCTGTCGAACTTGGTTTCTCCGGGTATTAGGTCGAGCATTTCCATTGGTTATGGTACTTCCTCCACCTAGATTTCCTCTTCGGTTTCCTACATCCATATCCTCTTTCTCGTAAATCTATATACGAGCCTTAGTAAGATACAGAAGAACGATCTAAGAGAGATGGAACATGTACTTAGCTATATACATATATATCAAATACAAGTACGTTACTATAGCGTTAACCCAAACCCTAATCATATATTTAAATTTAATGGATTATGTTTCTAAAAGCTTTTATCTTTAACTTTTCTTTTAAAGTTTCATAAACCTATGCTCTGATACCAACTTGTAACATCCCCCTACTTGGAGGCCCAAAAATAACGGCTATGGATACTACAGTCATCCATAGTTATTAATTCTCGGTGACCAAATACGGTGGTGCTAGATACATTGATACATGGATCATAAAAATATGAAAAAATTTAACAATTCAAAAACATATTTCCACATTCAAATCAAAACATTTGATGTTCATTACATAATCCCAAATACGATAACCACGTTCAGCAAAATATAACTGCTACACATATGCTAAGAGCGACATATGAAGATACCCCCTTGGTAGATCAGAATATACAGTAAGGCTAATAAATCTGCCTTTACAAACAAATACACAGTGGAAAAGATAATTATAAATAACTATATTCCCCCCACACGCCTAAGAAAGCTTTATTTGCCAAAGAAGAAAACCTGAAATCCTTTAATCTCAAACTACACAAAATCGATTGAGTACCCGATAGTTTAAGGGAAAAACAAAAACTTCAACTCAGACATAAAGCCTAGTATGAATAATAATCTAACATCTCAATCCTTTTGGATATCTTGTGAGACCACGCCGCTTAGCGGAATGGGTTTACCCCTCACTAATATCCTAAAACCCCCTTTTTTAAAAACCATATTCTTTGCTCCTCCATCCACAATGGTCAAAACATACATTTTCAAAATATTATGATGATATGCGTGCTTAAAACAATTAGGATTTCCCATCCCAAGTTTATCAGACACCACGTTATAAATCAAAATTTTAGGGTCACTATTAACCTATTATTTTTCATGGGTTTACTAATAACCTTTATATAATTAATGGGCACCCTGTCCTAATCATAGTTTTCATGGGATCACTAAGAACTATAGGCTCCTTCCAGTTAACTTAATTAATTCATGGGTCCCACTTTTAGTCATTCCAATAACTAATCATCTTATCCTAGTTTTCATGGGTTGACTAGGAACCTATGGATTTATCCAATAAATCACTTCACATCCTAGTTTTCATGGGTTAACTAGGAACCTAATGATACTTCCATTAGCCACATTCTTATCCTAGTATTCATGGGTTGACTAGGAACCTATTGACTGATGTCAATTCTTAATCCGGATATAGTTTTCATGGGTTCACTACAAACTAATTAGCCCCTACTAGCTGTCCTTAATACATAATTTTCATGGGTTTACAACGAACCTTTTGGTTACCACCAATAACTACATAATCTAGGCATCCTATATTTTTGGTCACCCTGACACCTTGGATGCAATTCTACTCTTTTAGGAGTTTAAGAAATTTATATTTACTACTGAGTTAACCTAAATGGTTCGTCCACCCATTTATCCCCAAAATACAGTTATGGGTTATCATGTGAATATATTCATATTTGAAGAAGAAAAATAACAATTAAACAATACCACTCTTGTGGGCTTAAGGTCCTTGAAATAAAATATAGTTAACACCTTCAACTTATATTTTTATCAAGGCAATACCTCTTCAAAATTACATGGTTAAATTCATTACAAAACTCCTTTCTATAATCTGTGGGTTTTCCTTTAAAATTTGAGTTTTGGTTTTAAAACCTTTCGACAACATCAAAAGCTTCTGCTTTTGACCCCTTCGAAAGCATAAATCATATCTTTTAAAACAATAGGCTCCAGCCTTTTTAATACTTTAAAATTCTTCTTTCGAAACCTTTCGCCATGTTAAAATATTTTCATATAAGAGGAAAAGCATAGCATCGAAACCTCTTGAAAGTATCCCTTTCGAAAGCATTGAAGTTTACCTACGAAACCATTGAAAATCCACCATTTCGAAAGCATTGAAATATCTGGGAAAAACAATTGAACCTTTCAACAACGTCGAAAGCTTCTATTTTCGACCCCTTCGAAAGCTTCGGGAAGCGGCTTATATTTACAAAGACAATTGAACCTTTTGACAACATCGATGCATGCGATGCCATCGGAAGGTCACATATTCATAAAGGGTTTGGACCTAGTCAATAACTACTCCTTCGAAAGCTTTCAATAAAAACTAAGTAGATTCTTTGGAAGCTACTTCTTTAAAACAAAGGTGGCAGCTCTCTTTCGAAAGCTTCTTTGAAATACTCTTTCGAAAACATAGCGTCCGACTGCGTCGAAAGCTTTTTTAAAAACAAACCTTTCAAAACCATAACTTTTGACCCTGTCGAAAGCTTGGCTTTCAACCTTGTTGAAAGCTCTTTAAAAACATGCAAGTTACTTTCTTTTCAAACCAAAAATAACTAAGGAACCAACTCTTTCGAAAGCACCCCTTCAACAACCTATGTTCCGCCTTTGTCTAATTCACTACATACCAGCGGAATGATATCATGTGCATTGGCTTTGACCATGTTGGCTTCAATGAAGTTGGAAGGTCAAGGTCGGAAGGTCTAAGTCGAAAGGTGTACCAAAGAAGGCGAAACACCCTTTTTCTGAACAAAAGCTGTTTTTATCAAATAAGGTAAACTTTTTGCAACTAACTTGCCTACTTGTAAACATTTGATTGGCTTTCACAAACTTTTAAATAATTTGGATAATATTCTCCATATTTTATCAGATCTAAAATCAAGTTAACCTTTAACAAATAAGCCCTTCCTATTATCAAAACAATAAAATCATTTGAATCCCCCGTTCGAAATAATTTAATTTCCATACTAAATTACTTTGTAAAAATCTTCAAAATTTTCAGAAATTCACTTTAATCGTGTTATCTAATATACCATAATTCCATACCCAAATTCTTAATATATATTCCCAAAATAAATTTATAGGCCCAAATAACCATATTTTCCTTTAGAAATTCATAACTAATTCTCCACGGCTTGAAAAATTATGGAAATTGAAACCCAACTCCAAAATCTTTTTTTTTTACAACATATAATTTTCCATGGCATTTCAAAATCATTAAATCTCGGTTTTACCGTAAAACTTTATATATCTTTTTTAAACAACTATGTTTAAACACATATAAATCATAAATCAAGCATATCATCATTCTATATATCATAAAACAGATTTATCCTTAAATCTAAAACCATATGATTATAAAATCAAAATAGAGATGTGGAAGTTATTATTCACCTTAGATTGGATAAAAAAATTGAAATTTGATTGAGATTGATTTCTTCTAGCTTGATCCTTAGCTTTAGATTGATTTTATCTTCTTTCTTCCTAATGGCCAGCCTTGCTTTACTTCCTTACGGTTATAATTTTACTTGCAATAAAATGAACATGTATGGCCTAATGAAAATGGCATAAGGGGGAGAGTGTGGGTGGCAATTTACCCTAATGCCCTTATGTTCAATTGCTTAATACTTAACCATTTATAAGTTCATTTGTTTTAAATAAGCATGACTATTTAGTTTATTAATCAACATCAATCTCCTTATCTACATTATTCTATTTAATTTATTCTAATTGAATCTTCCGAATAATGTCAATAAAAATTAGGGGTGTTACAAAAGTATAACAAACATTACTAATGTTAAAGTAAAACCTTCTTCTACTAAATTTAGGGATTCCTTTATCCTATAATAAACTAATGGCAAGGGATTTTGGCCCTCTTATAGATAAAATCAATAAAAAAATTCTCACATTGGAGAAGTAAACAGCTAAATATTAGTATAAGATGCAAACTGATTAAAGCTATGGTTTTTCCTATGATAACCTTTTAGATGCAATTCAACCAAATGCCAGCTAACATAATCAACAGGATTAATTCTACTTGCGCTAATTCCTTATGGAAGTCTAAGACTCATAGAATGTCATAGGATGATGTTTGTAAACCCAAAATTGAATGGGTTTGGGTATTAGAAGATTGGATGATGTTGTCAAGGCCACTTCTGTTAAATTGGTATGGAAATATCTTGATAGTGATAGCTTATGGGCTAAGTGGTTAAAAAACAAATTTTTTAAGAACATAAGCTTTTGGACCATGCAAATAGATAATAATGCATCTAATACATAGAAATCTCTTTTTAAAGCCAAAGCTCTCTACAAGGGATTAATAAGCAGGAAAATTTGCAACGGGGAAGAGACTTATATGTGGTTTTACCCTTGGATTAATGGATATTCTTTGATAGATAAACTAGGGTGGAGTTACTTAACATTGGTGGGTGGCTCCAACAATAAAGTCCCCCATCTTAAGTTAGACAGTCATTGGAGGGGAAAATATTATTATTATCCTAACCCCATTTGTTAGGAGATAAATAATATAAAAATTCATTATCAGATAGATAAAGGTTTCTTGTATTGGATTCCTAAAGACAATGGCGACTTTGATTTTAAATCGACTTAGGAATAGGTGAGGAGTAAATCTGTGGAATTCAAGTGGTGTAGTATGATATGGGGTAGTAAGTGCACGCAAAATGTCTGCTTGTGCTTTATTAGCTAAATTAAACAAGTTTTATACAAAAGACAAAATCAGTAGATGGAATAGCTATACAAATCTGTCGTGTATTCTCTGTAATAACCATCATCTATTTTTCAGTTGTCAATATTCTAAATCTCTTTTGGACATTATCAAATGTAAACTCGACATCAAGGCTATCAACTGATATGATATTTATCGAATTTTCGATCAATTATCCAATCTCAAGTAAGATATGGCAATTACTGAATGTCTTATTAGTGTCACTATCACTACGCTAATTTATCACATTTGGTATGAAAGAAATACAAAAAAATTTAGTAATATTCATACTCCAATAGAAATCAGAGCTAGTATGATAATTCAACGCTGCAAAAACATGCTAGCTCATGCAAAAGTTTCTACAGAGCAAATAAAGGGTCTTGGCAGAATTCAGAATCTTTCTAGACCCAAATCCTAGAGTGGAGAATCAGCTTCCTGCTATATCTAGAATGAACCATCACAGCGGCTCTTGTCGATTATGTTTGAATCGTCGCATTTTGATCTACTTTTCTGCTATTTCATTTTGACCAGAAACCATTATTCAAGTTTTTTAGAAAGCAAAGAGGAATAGTAACATGCATTGAAAATGAAGTTGTTGCCTTTTATTCTTGGTGTCCTTTTGTTATGTATTAAGTGGTTTAGTGTCTTTGTTTATAGTTTTGAATAGTTATCTATTTATCTATAAGTCCAATATTCGGATAGATGGTTTTGAGTACTCTAATTTTTTCACTCTCTCATTTGCTTGACACTTTGGACTTATAAATAATTAGACTCCTGGATGTTTTCTCATTGTAAGTCAATATATGAAAATAATATGTTGTCTTTTTCCTTGCAATTTACCCATTCAGGTTAGGGAGTTCTAAGGTTTTTATGAGGCATGTTATGGAAGTACATAAATTTTTGGTTTTGTTAATAAAGTATCTTTTCCAAAAACCAATTTAGATGCATGTTTACCTAAGGCTTTAAAGTTAGATTGCTATTCAAAATAGTTGTTCCTTCATTGTATGAACTTATGATTCTAATCTTAAATTATTTGAAATGATTTGTCTGATATCAAAGAGGGGATGGAAGACTCTACTTCATTTTTCATTTATTAACTATAAGTATGCGTGAATGATTGATAATCAACATTACTTCTTAGGTTTGCAACATACCAATTATTTATTTATTTTCCCCTTCTAACCTTTTATTATTGTATTGGACATAAGCACGACTTCTTACTAAATGTTGAGTTTATTTTTATATTATCATAAGGTAGGTATTTACATTAAAATGAATTATATATGCAAGAGTTCAGGATGTGATATATAAATTATTTTATAAAAAGACGTCACTCTGATCTGCAAATCATATCTTCTTACTGAAATTTACAAATCATGTTAGTCTATGGATTAATAGTTAATATGGATTAACATGTCTGATTCTTTTATGTTTTGTCTCCAAATATCAACCTGATTTATTTTGGAACTTCAAGGTATGATACACTTTCATCATTTTTTTAAAAATATTTCTCATCCCTTGCCCATGTTTTTATTAACCGAAATGAGCAAGTCCTTCTCTTTTTTCCTTCTCCATCCATAATGAATTCAGTTGTATATTTCAATCACTAATTGTATTTTTTTTTATTCTATCGGGAGAACAAAAATCAAAACTAAGATCGGATGTACCTATTTTGTTAAAACCTTCAATTGAGCGTGATTTCCTTCTCCATCTTCACATTCTAAAGGATCCCAAAAGTAATAAAGGTACCTATATTTCTATGAGACAACTAGAATAGTTTTAATAACAGGGTCTACTATAGTTGATGTTTTATTTTCAATAAATGTCATCGCGTTTTGATTTATCATCATCTCCATCATTTGCTTACGTTTAGTGTGCATTTAAATTTAATTTCATTAGTAGTTTGACTTGATCACTCATTCACATAAGAACTCTAAGTTCATAAATTCGTAAAACTTTGCATCATATGCAAACTCGTGCCACATGAGTGATTCATACGCACTTTCCTTATTATGCAGTACAACAACTTTATATGTTTGATGTCATAACATCTTATTACTGATTGGTATCTTTGTATAAGCATATTGGAACATGCCTATTGCCACAAGGTTGTTTTGCAAGTATGTGGTATTTTATTGATAAGATGATAGTACTGATGTAATATTTAGTTACATATGATCAAAAACTTATAGTGGTTGGGTGGTGCTAATTGGACCAATTTTTAATGGTGGTTGACATAGTAATGTGGTTGATGGTGGTCATAACTACTACTTAAGTGTACCATCTGTTTGAATATTTATTCTTGGCCTGATACAACTTACTAGATGTAGTTAATTGATTGCAACACTGCATATGAGAGTTAGCATGGAATGGTATAATATATAACAAAGGCATGCTCTATACTATATTTAATCATTCAACTATGATTTTACATGTTAATTGTAATTGAAAAGAAAATGCAGCTACACTTTAGATAGATTTCTCTTTTCAAAGCATTTTTAGTATAGTTCTTTAGATTTAAAGTAATTACGGAGGTGATAATTTGGACATGATCGTTAACGCCAAAAATGGATCGATGCCCAAGGATATATTATGTTGAACCTATGAGACCTAGATCTAGTAGATAATAGTAGAAATAAAAGAAAATTAACAGAAATAAGAAATAGAGACAAAAGATTTTATAGTGATTCAGCAATCTTTAGCTTACGTCAACTTTATAGCTCTGTTTCTTATAGATTTGATGTTTTGAAAGGGACTAAGTCACTAGTACAGAGGTTAGACAGATTCTAAGTCCTAGAATTTCCTAAAGTAGCTGCCTTAGTGGCTATAAAGTAGAGGAAGAGATGAAGAAGAGGTAGAGCTTTCGCGTAGTGATGGCAAAAACCAGATCCTGTTTTGGTCGCTCTGTAGTTTGTATTTACAGTGATAGCAGTCAGATTAGGCCAGAAGGAGAGTTGGAACAAAGTCCAGAAGTCAGCCCAGAAGGGTGTGTGAAGTAGCAAGTTTTATGTGAATTGCAGTGGCATGTCGGTACCAATCTCTCATGTAAATGCTGACATCTATGGTTTATCCCATTTTGAACGAGTTCTTTTGCACCCTCCTTCCTATATCATGTTGAAGTGTCCCATGATTTTTTATAGATAGTCGATTGACATTGATGATAGTTCCTTTATCACTTGAATTGTTCTATTGTTCTAACTGCCTACTCTTCAACTTTTGTAATCGGTTGTTCAAGACTCCTGGAGATCCCTTAGGCACTCATAGAATTGGCTAGAGTGCCTCATGCAAAGTTTGGATAGATAACTCAATGCCTATAAAATCTCAACCGACAAGAGAGGTCGGTACCGACCTATATGGTTGTCTCCATTTGGTTAAGTTTTATTTGAGATGTTTCTCTCGCTTATCTAAGCGTGCTTCGAAGATTTCAAGTCATTTCATCCTCATTTTGACATTCTAACTCCTATTGATTTTTCTTGGTTAAAAACCTAGTTAACATTTTCCCCTAGAGTATGCTTTCGTTGAAAAAAAAATATGCTCATTGAAACTAGGTACGGACTGTTATTCTGAATTTCCACTTAATCATTTGAGCATTGTCTAGAGACATTGCTTTTATCTGGTTCTAATCTATCGGTTTTTATTCGTTGTCTTCTCTAATTTGGACAAGGACTTCTCTTCTTAATGATGTCAATATGATTTACATCTTGGAACTCACGGGCATCTTAATGTTATTGATTAGATTTGTTGTAGTAAATTTGGAAATTTTTTGGCAAGATACAATATGTCGGTACCGACCTATTCATGTCGGTACCGACATGGGGACTTAAAGAAAATTTCTTCCTTTTTTCCCTGATTGGCTTTTACAAGCTATTCCTTTTTTGCCTTTAGATTCGCTTAGCCTTACTATCGAGTCTTCTTCCCTTACGTCAACTTTCAAGTGCGAACCTATCTTCCTCTTTCAACTCCTAATGTCAACGCCGCATTCATCATCCACCATCACCTGTCGCCGCTTCTCCAGACCATTCACTGCCATCGACTTGACCCAAGGCCTTCAAATCTACGGCTTGGATTCTCGGGCCCGACCTATAGCTGAAACCCTAAGTCGAGTTAATCATCCTTTTTGACTTCAAGGTGGGTGATGACTGCTTGCTAGGTGATGATGGTTAAGGAGGTGATTTAGGCTTGATCGCATTCAACATGATGGAAAATAATTGAAATTGTACGAGTTTAATCGGTGATGAAACTAGGGACTAAGATTTTTCCCTGTCAAACATGTGTGATTCCAGAGAAAGGATTAATTCTTCTATTTTGATTATCTCCTTCCATGGAACTGGCAAAGTCTTGACCATCTAACAAATTCTGACATAACGATCTATTTTAAATTCAAACATTTAGAGGACTCGATCAGACTGTCTTTCTATCTGTGTGCTTTCGGTGATCCTAAAAGGAAAGACTTTCCATGTCGCTCTAGACAACGAATCCGCTATCCATTTCTCATCGATAATGGGTAAGTTCCAAGAGAGAAAATATTAAAGTTCGACGTGACTTGTTTTTTTAGTGCGAGTGAGCTATCTACACGAGATGGTCCATCCGTGGTGTTCGGGATGCTAGACCCGCTTTGCATAGATAGCACACTGCACTTGCCCTAGTCAACACTCAGAGTCTAATTAGTCATTACACGTCGATTTATTTTGGATCCTAAGCATTGGTCACATGGGTATTTTATTCTAAGTCACACTTACCTGACTATGTTGAATGCCAAGTTCTACTGGTTAGAATGGCTCATCGATCACCCCGTCTAAAGCCTAGTGAAGGATCATCTACTCCTTCTGAAGCTGGAACTTCTACTGCTACGATTTCACCAACTATTCCAACGGGTTCCAGCTAACCTATGGCTTCTGAGCTCCAAAGTCAATTAGTGCTAATCGGTGTTTTGCTGCGTCTGTTGCCCATAGATTTTCTCATAAATGATCCAAAGGAGCAGGATTCTGCTATTTTTATAGCAAAAATGCTTAGGAACATCTGCATACTACACGACACTTTTAAAGAAGATGTTCGTCTACCGGCAGAGAATAAATTTTCCAATCATTCCTTACCCAGCTTCATGGCTTGCAATCGTTACATACGTCTTAGCAGCTTTGTCCTACCTTTTAATTCTTTTTTGAAGAGCTTCTTTGAAGAAATTGGGCTTGCACTGTTATAGGTCCACCCGAACGGACATGTCTTGTAGAATTTGCTATATGTCTTATTTATGCGAGTATTTGGTTAGCCTCTACGATATAATGAGGTCACTTATCTATTGAAGCTCAAAAGGAGAAAGGAGTGCATGTTCTTTGTGATCATTGAAGCTTGGAAAAGATGCAAAGTCATCCAGCATCTCTACAACAAAACGTTCTTATTTAGAAATTACTACTTCTTCATATGCTAACCATAAGGATTCAATCGTTTCTGGTTAGGAGGAAGTAAGTTTCTTCCTATTTGTTTCTCTCATACTAGAACCCTCGATTTTATAATTTAGAGTGTGTTTCCCACAATCCTCCAAAATGGGTCAGAAGGCCAGAGCACGAGAAGATGCTTGATGACTCGAAGGCTGTTAGAGCAAACCAGTGTTCTGTCAAGTTCCTTCTGACGAATGACAACTTGCACAAATATGGACTGCTTCCCTTTTGGAAGAATAGCTGACACCAAATCTTCAACTAGAAGCAGCCTTAGATCACGCACTTGTTCCAATGCCCTTACTCATAGCTCCGATGTAAATGCTCAAGGGTAAGAAGAAAAGGGTGAATTAGGTAATGAACATGAAGAAGGGGTCACTGATAGGGATACCGATAAGTCCATAGAAGGTGATGCCCTAGGTGATGAGAATGACAACACTAGAATGCATGCCATCATGGAGGAAGATGAGGGCTTCGTAAGGGGATTGGGAAAAGAGCCAGCTGTCAGTGAAGAGGAGTACAAGTTTGATGATGACGATAGTGATTTCGGTGCTAGAAAGGAAAGGGAGGAGTCCTTCGGTAAGTCACCCACAATGATTCCTCCTCCTCATTCACCTCCTTTGGAGCACGCCGCACTTAAAACTAAAAACGTAGCCGATGATTAAGCTGTAGTGGCCACCGATGAGAATGTAGCTCGAATTCGTCCTCTAGGAGAAATCTTCCCTGCCTTCGGCAATCTCGGTGACATTAATTTCATAGTTAGCGACATTCTAAGTGAACTAATTTTTGATTTCCACTTCTTTATAGGAATTAGTATCAAAAAGGTGGAGAAACCCCATCCTTACGTCTGTGCAGACACCATCTATAGAGTAACTATGAGGGTCATCAGTGTCATACTCTTCACTTAGGGTCACACACACTCATTCTTGAGTACACCCAACTTTTGTAATTTATATACTTATGTCATTTTCCTTCTTGTTCTAAGTTCCATGGCTCGTGATAGATATGGAGCCCTATCTCATAGTGGAAGTAAGTTTAGAAGACATACTCCCGAGCCTTAGCCAACTGTTTCTATGAGACTGACAAAGAGAGGCAACGAAGGAAAGATCGTGACCGTGATGAGGCTTGCAAGGATGAAAATGAATATCGTGAAGCTGAGGAAGAAAGGCTAAAGAGGAAAAGAGAGTCTAAGGGGGACACTTCTCGTGACACTTATAAGCATCCGCGAAAGGATTCCTCCGAACATCGTGGGCTTACTGATCCTATTGTCCCTCCTCGTTCTAATGTTCTAACCATTTTCGTGCAATAAACTCCATCCTCTCAGGTCATTACATCCACTGCTACCCTTTCTCGTTCCAATAGCATCTCAAAACTTACAATCTCGGCTGGTGAGTCTCGTCTTCAAGCTGCTTATCTGCACTTATTCTTTTACAGGATGAAGTTTGACTAAGATATCAAGGTCATTATGAGGGAAAGTGCGACAAAAAACTTAGAGGCGGTCCAGAGCGAGATGGAGTCCATATTTGGATAATGGTGTTTGTGCAGAGCTCCCTCTAATGTTAGTCAAATAACCTATGCATAGAATGAGTCACTTGATAAAGAGAAAGCCGATCGTGATAGGATATTAAGGAGCGAGATGACAATCTGATTAAGGTTACCAAAGAAAGAGCTCTCGCCATCAAACAACAAATAATCTCAAATAAGATGATGGAGGAACTAAGACAAGCGCACGATAGGCCACCATTGTGATGAGAAATGAATTGCAAGTTGCGCTTGTCGAAGGCATAGAATTTAAAAAACAAGCCAAGGGGAAAGCTAAGGAGCTTGATCAAAAAGATGAGATCATTTGATGCAAGGACCAACCCCTCTCTGACCAAGAAATTGAGTTAGATAAGCTTTAGAAGAGAATCGAAAGCTATAAGAGGATAACACTAAGCTGAACGCCAAGCCGGATACCCTATCGATCGACAAGCTTGCGACGATATAGAGCTCGCGGTTTGCCAGCAAGAGCTTAAAGATCTTGAAACGGCGAAGGCCGAAGAAGACAAGACAAGGGCCGAGGAGAGGGAAGAGCTTAATCACATCCTCCAACACATCTATGCAAGCACTGTCATGCATAGAGATTTAAAGTGGTTGGGAACAACTATCCCACTACTCTTGTCGATGCATTGGAAGAAGTGTTGCGCCGCACTAGCAACGATCGCTCTGAAACTGAGCTGATGGTGCAGTACTTAAGTGTTGAAGATATGGAGATGCTCGTTGTGGAGAAAGCAATTCTCATCGAGGAGGATGCCAAGGCTGCTAGTGCTGTCGTTGGATCGAATTCTTCGGTCAGCACGAAGTGCCCTTTTTAAAATCTAGAGAGCCAATGATGATTACTCCTACTTTGATAGCAATGGTTGAGCCTTATACTCTTGCCCTCATAGTTAAGAGTTCAAATTTGAAGTTAGAGAGAGAAGTCCTACTTCAGGTATTTCCCTTGTTTCTCCCATGCTCCAGCAACTCAATTTCATTCCTAAATCCTTTACTAAACTATACAAAACTCTTTGTGAACTTAGATGTCCACTAAATGTTCCGTCTTTGCCCCTTGTCTCCCGGAGTTCCAGCGTTGAAGTGGTTTTCACCACCTCAATTGTTGTTTCCATATGCCTAACTGCTCCGATTAAACATTCTGTCTCTAGGCCTAGCTCTGATGATCAACAGATTATGGCTTTGTTAGGATTAGAGGACACCTTCATGTCGCAGGAGGAGGACATCCAAATTATCGGTGCTTCTGATCTGATTGACAAAGTAGTGTTGGTAGAGTGGATTCGGAGAGAGAACGAAGAGAAGACAAAGCTGAAGACGGAGCCAGGCATCGCTAGGCCAAGAGTTCAAGCATTTACGATCAAGACCAACAAGAAAAAGCATAGAGACATGCCTACTGATGGATCTGAAGAACCTGACTCTGGTACCATGGAAGGACATCCTCACTCTGGAAAGAAGAAAGGCGACAAGTAGAAGTAGGTCACTTCCCGCTGGGCCGGTTAGAAGTGATGATGTGGTTATGCGCTCATGGAGCACTTTGGTTTTTGTACGTTTTTTGAGTTGATCGAGTCTATACTTTATATTTTGTTTGGTTATTTGTTGTGTGATGTCTAACATTGGCTGGCGTTATGCGGGAATGGCTCCTGCTGTTTAGTGGGTCTATACAAAAAATGATATTAGTAATGAAAGATTATCAATTCTATTATAATCTCTTTCGTGTAATTTTCCAGCATTTTATGTATTGTGCTTGTTTTGAAATAATTATCTGTGTATGTAATATGATTCCATGTATTACAATTTCCTATATCATATACTTCTTTTGTGTCTGTGCTATATCTTTGTTTAACGTAAAACCATGCATGTAAATGGTATTCCTGCAGTTACTTAGCATATTATATTTCTTAGCTCTCTTACGGTTTTCCAAAACACTCCGTTCGACATAATAGAACTATGTCGTATCTTGGTTTAGCCTATCCCGATCATGTGTTGGTGTATGTATACCCCCTACTCCACTGGGCTGGTTACTCCAAACTCAGGGTTCAAGCAATTGGTTAGAGATCGGTTGTTTTGGGCAACTCGTTCGGTTGCCTCCAGTTTGGTTGGTATGGTAGCTCCTGTTGCCTCCAGTTTGGTTGGTATGGTAGCTCCTGTCTCCGAGAATTCATTTATTTACGCTCGATCCTGAGCATTTTTATTTTTGACTGTGACCGACCTCTTCCAAGTTTAGTGTTGAGATCCTACTGGCATTTTAGTTTCTATCTTTGGAAACTTACCAACAGCTTAAGTCCTCGGCTTTCCTTTGATGTCGCCAATCTCTAGGCAATATCAAGTTTTGACCGTTAGGAGTTGATTTTTCAACCGGCTTGGTACTTTTCAATTTCCTAGCATTGCTAGGGCGACAATAGTACTAAGATGATAGGGATTGATTTTCACCATCGATTCTGGTTTGGAATCTTCCCGGCACCATCAGGGCAGTGCGAATCCCTTGGAAAGCGGGGATTGATTTCCACCAATCCTGCAACAGAAAACTTTCCCGATGTTGCTGAAGCAACATCGGTACTTGGAAAATTTTGACAAATTCTTGATGTAACCAGGATAATATTGATAACTTAGAAGATAAAGGGATTTCCCAGTGCTTTTGGGGCATTGCTGGTATTTGGGAGGGTAGGACCTATTTTCCCTCTCAATCCAGCGGTTTAGGAGTCAATACTTCTTATCGAAGTACAGGAAGTACTTTCTCAACTTCGTAGGGAGTATGTGTATCGTTTTCAAGAACACAATTCATTCAGTTCGAGGAGTGATTGGCAGCTTATAGTATGTCAGAATATTGCATACTTGAATGCGGTTCCATTGGTTCAAGCAGCATCATGCAACTTTTATTGTGGTGCATAAGAGGGTTGCTTACAAGAACATGGTTCCATTGGTTCTAGAAGCGACATGAGGCTTATTGGTGGTGCACAGAAGAATATGCTTTCAAGGATGTAGTTCCATCGGTCCAAGAAGCGACGTGCGGCTACGGTGTGGCTCATAGGAGTGTTGCATACTTGAATGCGATTCAATAGTTCAAGTAGAGTCATGCAGCTTATCGGTGGCGCATAAGAAGAGATGATTGCAAGAACGCAGTTCCATCGGTTCTAGAAGCAACCCTTCAGGGAAATGTAAGTTTTCTGATGTTGCCACAGCAACACCGAGGCTTTTGAGAAATGGAGAGTTTCCCAATATTGCTAGAGCAACACCAAGGCTTCGGAGAACATGGACCTTCTCGATGTTGCTGGAGCGACATCGGTTCTCAGAAGGTTAGGATCGATTTTCCTGTCAATCCAGCAGTTAGAGTCGACTTTCCTAGTAGACTCGACGGTTTTTCTTACAATAACATGGTTCCATTGGTTTAAGAAGCTTACTTTACTAATAAAAGGAAAGGCATGTCCGGCCTATTTACAATCCCTCTAGTGTCCTTGGGTCGCTTATTTGCGATTATAGGAAATATGTAGATAAATTAGTGCTGAAACGAGCCATTGTTCCAAACATGGGGAATCGAATTTCCATCGACTATCGTCAGATTGAATGTTCCATCTCTAAGTTTTTGACCGATCATGTAAAGGTCCTTCCCAATTTGGGCCTACTCGGAAATATCCGTTTTAGGATAAGATCTTCCACTTTGAAGGTATGGTTTCGAACCTTAGTGTTGAAGTGTCGAGCTACTCTTTTCTGGTGAGTAGCAGTCCTAAGCTCAGCTTCCTCCCTCTTCTCGTCGATTTGGTCGAGTGATTTGAGTGGTATTTTCTCGTTTTCTCTTTAACTGAAATGCATTCTGCGATAAGAAGGAACTTCTAGTTCCATTGGTATCATAGCTTCCGAACATAAGCTAAAGCAAAGGGAAAGTGCCCAGTTGCATATTTGTGTGTCATTTTGTAAGCCTATAGTGCAAGCAGAAGCTCATCAAAGCAATTTCATTTAGCTTTCGTCAACCTTTTTTTATGGTGGATTTGATGATTTTATTCACTGCCTCCCCTTGTCTGTTCCCTTATGGATGCGCTATCGTGGAAAAGCTTTTCTCGATCCAGTAACGCTTGTAGAAGTCCTTGAACGTGGCACTCTAGAACCGAGTTCCATCGTTCGTGATAATTTTCTATGGCACCCCAAACCTACAAATATTATTTTTAGTTACAAAGCTAATCACTTTTTAGTAGTAATCATGGAAAGCGGTTCCTATTTGGTCCATTTTGTAAAGTAATCAACTACAACGATGACATATTTAGCTCCTTCTTTTGCTATTGGTAACACGACTATTACATTAATCCCCCAGATTGCAAACGGCCATGGGCTGACCATTTGCGTAAGTTCAATAGGTAAGGTTCATGGAATCTTCGCAAATCTCTAGAATCGATTACATCATTTAGAATAGTTTTTCGCATCCTGATTTATTGTTGGCCAGAAGTATCCATAGCGAAGAGCATTTTTCACCAATGTTTTCCCCTTAGTGTGGTCATCGCAATTACCTTTGTGAATCTCCATGAGGATTTTCTCGGCTTCATTTTTGGTCACACACCTAAGTATGGGAGAGGAGACCCTCTCTGGTAGAGTGCCTCATCGTGCATTACGAATCGTGGTGCCTTTCGAAGGAGCTTATTTTGTTCATTTCGGTCCCTTGGGAGTATTCCTCTGAGTAAGTAGTCCTTGATCGACATTATCCATGATTCCTTCTCTCCTGCAGTTTCCTAAATCCAGTCCACATCCATTTGATCTACGTTGGGAGCCGATAATACTTCTACTGGAGCCGGTCTTAGCGACTTCACGTCTTCAAAACTGGCCAGTTTAGCCAAGTGATATGCCTTCACATTTTGTTCCCTAGTAATATGAATTATCACTAGTATTCGATGTCATTGAGAAATTCAATGCTTTCGAAAGGTAAAGGCGAGGTTTGCACTCTTAGCCTCATACTCTCGTTTCACTTGACAAACGACTAACTGAGGTCGCTGTATATATCTAGAACATTAATTCCCATTTCCTTCACAATCTCAACCCCGCTATTAACGCCTCGTACTCTGCCTCACTGTTAGTAGCAGGGAATTCTAATCTTAGAGCATAATAGATCGACTTTTCTTTGGGAGTTTCAAGCACAACTCTTACTCTGAACAGAATTTGTTTGATGCACCATTAACAAACAATTTCCATTGTGATGCTACAACCACTTTGTCCTTCTCATCATCCTGAATTGTGAACTCGGTGATGAAGTCAGCCAATGACCATCCACTAATCGCTCTCTAGGTATGATAAGTCACGTCGTACTAGCTTAACTCAATATTCCATATTAGAATTCATCCTTAAGTATTGGATCGGTAAAGTACTTGCTTCACGAGTTGATCCGTTAAAACATTGATGGGGTGAGCTTGAAAATATGGTCGTGGCTTCCTTGATGCTGTCAACAAGCAGTACGCTAACTTTTCCAACTTTAGGTAGTTTCATTCAGGTCCGGTGAACCAGTTGCCGATGTAGTAGACGGGTCATTGAATCATAACCTCCTCACATACAAATGTTGCGCTTAGCCCATGGGCAGACACTGCCAAGTAAATGAATAGATCTTCTTCCTCTATTGGTTTAGATAGAACTAATGGTCGAAGTAATTCCTCAAATGCTCTCTGGCGGTCTTAATTCCATTCGAAGTTCTTTTTTCCTCTTCTTCGGTGCATTGAAGAATGGTATATATTTATTTGTCGCTTCGAATATGAAGCAACTCAATGCTCCGATCTTTCCATTCATACTCTGTGACTCCTTTTTTATCGACTGGGCTTTGAGATTCTGTAATGCAGCAATTCATTCTGGATTGGCCTCAATGCCCCTCGCTTTTACTATGAATCCAAGGAATTTTCCTGATAAAACACCGAACGAGCACTTCATGGGGATCAATTTCATTCTGTGCTTCCGAAAGATTTCAAACATCTTCAAGAGATTATCCAAATGGTTTCCAGATACTCATAATTTCACAATCATGTCATCCATATATACCTCCATCGTCTGTCCGATCTGATTCTAGAACATTACGTTCATTAATCTTTTTAACTCGAACGGCACTACGCGATAACAGTATAGTCCCAAGCCGGTAATTAAGCTGTTGTCCTCCTGATCGAGCTCATGCACCATAATTTGATTATATCCTGAGTAGGCGTGCATGAATGAGAGCAACTCATGCCCCGTGGTTTCGTCAATGCGCTGGTCGATTCTAGGTAGTGGAATGCTATCCTTCTGGCAATCTTTGTTCGAGTCCAAGTAGACGATTCCCATTCAATTTCTTGACCAGTACAAGGTTTGACATTCATTCAAGATATGTTGCGTCATAGATAAAATTGTTGACCAACATCCTATCCACTTCCTCCTTAAATGTAGCAGATCGCTTTGGACCCAGACTGCGTACGTCTCTTCTACCTTACTAGTATGAATTTGGGGTCGATATTAAGTGCGTGACAGGCTATCTCCGATGATATCCCACACACATTGGAAAGCATCCAAGCGAACACATCCAGATTAGCATGAAGAAATTTTATCAATTCGTTTTGCATCTTGACTCCAAGCTGTGAATCTATCTTCAAGACCCAAGTTAAATCATCCATGACGACTGGGACAACAGCCGTAAACTCCACCGGTGCTACCCATTCCTCCCATGTACTCTTCTTCCTAGGGTACATGGTCTTTCGAAGCGACTATGGTTCCTAAGCCATGGGTCGTTCTATAATTGATATGCTTGCGGGTCACAAATGTGGAGTCTTCCCCGCATTCTTCTCCTTCTCACATCGTTTGACTTTACGCAATTCGACGACGTAACATTCTCTAGCCATGCTTTGGTTTCCTCTTACCACTTCAACCCCATTTTCCGTTGGAAAATTCATTGTAAGGTAGCATGGAGCCATAGTGTAAAACCCCGTATTTTTATAACATTATTTAGAATAATTAATTAGGCAAATTAAATAAAACAATGTGAAGATAAAAAGGTTGAGATTTGGTTAACAAAGGGTAGCTATGCCATGTTAATATGCAAACCAAAATGAAATAACCTAAGTTAATGTGTTAGGATATGAGAATGACAATATGGGAAATAGACGGAGCTTATACCCTAAACCCTTAGGAGATAGAATGCTCACGTTCATTTCATTTTACTCAAACTAAAAATATTAAGGCCGGCCACCATTATCATTCTCAAGAAGAAGATTAATGCTAGGATTCAAGGTAGGGGAAACAATCAACATCAAATCTCACATCTATAATCTCAAAGCTAAGGTGAATAATTACTACAACCCATTTTCTTTTGGTTTTCGGTTTTAAGATTAGACCCAAAATGATTTTGTAAGTATATGTCATGTTCTGATGATTAAAATTATACACACACACACACATCTGTGTGTATGTGTGTGTGTTGTTGATGGATTATATATGTTCATGTTAGTTTTATGATATGTTTGACATGAAAACCCTATTTAATGACATCCAAATGCCTTGAAAAATTAAAATAGGTCAGAAATGATATTTAGAGATGGATTTCGATTTTCATAATTTTCTGAATTAATATGAATTTCATATTAATTTTCTAGTGAATAAAATTATTTATCGGGTGATAGATTATTTACGGCTAAAATAATGATTATTTGGGTTTGAAATTTTTATATATTAGAAAGCATATTAGGATATAGATTTTTTTGAATTTTTCCAATTTTTTTCTAATTTTTTTGATGAATATATAAAATTATTTAAGGTATGGGACTTAAATGTTTTATATATCTAATTAAGGAGAAGGGGCATTTTGTAAAATAAAATGATTATTTAATTTTAAAAATAGTGGCAGCGCATTTTTGAAAAGTAATTGTTAACCAATGAGAATTCGACAAACAAAGCTAGGTTAGTTAAAAAGATTTCCTTTTTAAATTAAAACAATGAAATCACATTTTTTACATGTTTCAACCTTTACGGCAATAAATCTTTCGACCCAAACCTTCGGACAAGGTCGAGAGGTTCAAAGCTTTCGACAAGGTCAAACCAATGCATATAGTATCAAGCTACTTGGTACGTAATGAATTGGACAAGGTCGAAAGGTTCCTAGTCGAAAGATTAGTGGCTACAGAGGTTGGGGTATGTTTGTTTTATAAACCAAAGGCTTTCACCTGCTTTGCTTTCGAATAAGAGCTTTCGACTTGGTTGCTTTCAACAACGTCAAATGTTTAAAGTAAAGGTTTTGAACCTTTCGACACAGTCGAAAGGTTACTGCTGTTTTAACACTATTCTGTTTCGAAACTTTCGACATAGTCGAAGGGTTACTGTCGCTTTATAAATGTTTTGTTTAGAACCTTTCAACAAAGGCGAAAGATCTACTTGTTTTAAAAACTAGCTGCTTCTCCATGCTTTCGAAAGGAAGCTTTCGAATTAGGTAATTTACCTTTGTTTTATAAATTGAAGTAAAACCCAAAGCTATAGAAAGAGTTGTTTTAAAGGATATGTTTAAATCTTTTGAAGCAGAGCTTTCGACAAAGTCAAAAGGTTGCTTCCATTGGTTTTGAAAGGTTTTAATTGAATGATTTTGAAAGGTTTAGTTCAATGGTTTCAAAAGGTTTATTGAATGGTTTTCAAAGGTTTTAGTTGAATGGTTTCGAAAGGTATTAGTTCAATGCTTTCGAAAGGTTTATTGAATGGTTTTGAAAAAAATTAGTTGAACGATTTCGATAGGTTTATTGAATGATTTTGAAAGGTTTTAGTTGAATGATTTCGAAAGGTTTAATTCAATGGATTCAAAAGGTTTAAATGGAAGGTTTTCCAAGGTTTTTCTAAGGCAATGTTTTAAAGTGGTTTTAAAGAAGGATGTCCAAAGTTTTATAGCTTTCGAAAGATTTTCTTTTCAATGGGTTCGAAAGGTTTGGAGAGTAGTTTTGAAAGGTTTGATGTATGATTTCAAAAGTTTGAGGAATGATTTCGAAAGGTTTGATATTGGTTTTGAAAGAGATGATTTCAAAGGTTTAGAAAGAGGTTGTTCCAAGTGTTTAAACATTTTCATCAACTAAGAATTAAGTAAAGAATGTATATATAGCATGATGATATGATTTTGAGTAAAGCATAAAGATTATATACTTTTCCTTGTTTAAGTTTGATTTGAAGGTTTTAAATCATTTCGAAAAAAATTTCGAGGAAAACTATGGGAGGGGATCCTTAAGTGAAAATGACTCAAGTCTTAGAAAACCGGATGGGACTAGTATGGGGTAGCGCCCTATACATTAGCTAATAGCCCCAGCTAGTTGTTGTCCAAAATTCCAATGTGTAGGGCTTTGTCATGGGTAGACTAAAATTATGGTTACACACCGAAAGTAATATATGTTTGCATACAGATAGGTCATTGGTGAGTCTGAAAAACCATTATGATCAGGAAGACATGGGAGATGATTAAGTCAGGGACAGATTGTCCAAAAGTGAAGTATTTAACAGATAGTTAAAAACAGACTATCCAGATGGAAATTTTTTAACAAATAGTTAAGGATTGATAATCCAGAAGAAGAATATCTAATAGGTGTTAGGTTAATGTTGATTATATTGTCTGGTAGGTCCGAGTCAGCCAAAGGTTAAAAGTTATCCAAACAAAACTTGTGTGCTTGAACAGATAGTTCATTATTACCTGATATTTATGTATGTTTACATAAAGATTCCTTTACAGTATTTAACCACTATGGATGAAGGAGCACGATATATGGTTTTATGAAAGCTTTTGCAAAGATATATTTTAAAAGGATGTTAGTGGGGGAAACCAGTTCCGCTAAGTGGAGTGGTCTCACTTAACATAATTATTTTCGGATGTATAATATTATTCACACCAGGCTTTATGTCTGACTTGAAGTTTACGTTTTTCCCTTAAACTCTCGGGTGCTCAAAATTAATTTGAATAGGCTGAGGGGTTAAGGTCTTTTTTAGGTTTAGTAGGACGACGAATAAAGCTACCGGAGGCATGTAGGAGTCAAATGAACAGATATTTAGGAGTTGCAGTCTTATGTTTTGTTGTATTTCCGCTGTGTTTGTATTAAGTCTATTATGACTATATAACTCTAATCATCCATGGGGTATCTTCATATAGCACTCTTAGCATATTTTGTAGTAAGTATATTTTATATGTGCCTAGGAACGTATTGGGATTATGTATTAAGAATATGGAACATTTATTTTAAACGTAATGAAGAAAATTTGTTTTGAAATCTATGTTTTGTTTCATATTCAAGCGCTTCTGATATTATAGATACCATTAACATAGCCTATTTAGTTGCCGGAAGCTAATACTATAGACGACTGCAGCATCTATAGCACTTAGCTTTGGGCCTCTAGATAGGGGATGTTACATAAAGCTATTCTGAAATCAACAAGGGTCGGTCAGCCCAATAACTGAGAACTCATCAATTATCATGAAGGTCTGAATAAGAATCACCCTCCTTCTCCTTCTCCAAGTAGAATAAGTGAGTCAATCGTCCAGATTGGCTATTTTGGTTCGCCTATAAATCACCAAATCTGGGTTCTACAAGAAATCACATGCTTCATGCTAATATTCATCTGATCGAACGTTTGTCGAAAAAGGATGTTAACCGAACTTCCACTATCAGCTAACACTCTACACACAACTGTCAGCCCCGGTTCCAACTGTTACCACCATAGGGTTGGGAGTTGGCACCTCTATATCTTCAGTATCCCGATTTTGGAACACGATATCATCAGTTATCAACTTCTATTGTTTGGCTAAGGCATCATCTTCAATTGCATAGCAAGCTTCCTAAGGAGTGTGCTTCAAAGAATTAGCATTTCACTCCATCTCGCCCCAACTCTTCTGCGTTGGGTGACAAGTCTTTGATCAGTCTAATGAGGCCCTTCTTTGCTAGGTCTTAACCGACATTGTTAATTGCTCGGAACTTGGAGTCCAACAGGTTGGTCAGAATTCTATGAACTCTTTACGTGCGATAGGAGCCGGCTATTCCTTATCAGTTCCTCAACTAAGTCCTTCAGATGTTGGCACACATTTGTATTATGCCCGTGAGTCTTGCGAAAGAGACAAAACTTCCCCAATTTATTTTTTTGTTCAGACGCTCTCCACTTGGGTGGTTTGTTATATCGCTCAGCTCCCTAAGTGACAATGTATTGTTTTTCAACCTATCTTTAACGGTGTATAATCCTTGGGTCTACGATTCCTTAGACATTTCCTGTTCCCGTCGTGCCTACCAGAGTTCTGATTCCTTTTCTTTTGATTCGAGTTATTTCCCATGTTTCCTATTGTAGCTCCAGATCTGCTTCCAACCTACTTAACTGTGACTTTGCTCTAAACCAACTCCTTTGGTTGCTCACCAATAATTTTGCCATCGACTACACTTGCCTCTTCTAGTTTTAGAAACTGGTTTCCCTTTTATGTAATTCCTCCATAGTAGTGGGTTGTTTCATTTTAATCCATTTACCGAAATCTGTATCCTGGTGAATGGCTCGGACCAAATCCATAAAAAACATATCCTCCTTCAGATTTCTTACCTCGGTAACTGCGATGTTCAACTGGTTCATGAAAGATTTCAGTGACTCATTGGGTCATTGGAAAAATCTAGATAAGGACATCACGTCTTTTGGTCATTTAGTATGGAGTCTAAACTGCTTTAAAAAAATTTGCTAATTCATCGAAAGTGGAAATATTCCTCGGTGCTAGTCTAGTAAACCATAGGGAAGCAACTCCTTTTAAAAAAATAAAGAAACATCCACTGCCGACAGCATCCATCGCCCTAGCTCCATCCATATGCCACTCATATTTGTACAAGTGTTGTTTAGGGTCCGTCCTTCTGTTATATGATGGCATAGTCGGCACACTGAACTTCTAAGGATATTATTCTCTTAGAACGTTTTCAGTGAATGGAGTTCAGCTTAATGCAGAACCACGGTCTTCATTCATTCTGTCCTTGCTCTCCACCATCAACTATTTGACCATGTTAGTGATGTACTTCTTGCTAGCATGGTAGTCTAAAGGTTGGTTGTCAAGGACTATGCCGAGTGTTTGACTCCGCAAACGGTCTTGGTTTGCCAGTTGAAGCCTGGTTTTCCATTCTTTGGGAGAACCCCTCCAAAGAGTGTCGTTGGCGCATGGTTGGTCTTACCAGGTCTATTTAAACTTCATTTCTAGCATTTTTCCTGTTTACATCAGCATTCAGTTCCAATCAATCAACATTAAGTTGCATGTCATCTTAAGAGTCAGAAACAAGCAATGCATTGTTCACTTGAGGAGTGTTTACTCCAAGATTTGGGTTTGTAGCAGGCTAGTTTCCAAAGGGTGGAGTACTTCTATTGCCTTCTATTATGATTCCTACAGCTCCACCAATGACCTCCTTCTGCTTTGTTTACGGTTCCTCATGTTCAAGCTAGAAACAGTAGAATTCTCTTGTTCCATAACGGCTGTAGTTTCTTGTCTAGCTCTTGAGGCAACTAGTGGCTGCAGTGCTAACAAAGCATCGATCTTATCCATGAGAGCCTTTTCGATATCGACCATTTTCTAGTTAAGTTCACTAAACCATCTGGTTAAGCTCCAATTTCGTCACAACTTCCTCTTGAGTGGAGGATCGTGGTGCAAGATTTCCAGTATGAACCTTCGCTCAATGATTGTTAGTGTTTTTCATTTTAATTTGTTGGAGGTTTGCTTCATCACCACCAATTGTTGCTCCTTTGGATCCTCCCGAAGCAGTTCTCTATTTCCTACATACCATTAATCTCCAACAGCAAGCCTGCAAATCTTTCAAGCAAATTCCTTAGATCTAACTATTGGATCTCTTCTAATCCCAAATAGCAAGCCAGACCTAAGCCTGGATTCAAATTTTCTCGGTGTAAGCACTAAAATGTTAACATCAAAATCGATCAACACTCAATGATATATTATGTAAAACCTATGAGACCTAGATCTAGTAGATAATAGTAGAAATAAAAGGGAAATAATAGAAATAAAAAAGAGAAATACAAGATTTTATAGTGGTTCAGCAATCTTTAGCCAACAACCACTTTGATTTGATGTTGTTTGCTTGAGATTACAAGAGGATAGAAAGTGATTAAGTTATTAGTGCAGGGGTTAGACAAATTCTAAGTCCTAGAAGCGCCTAGAGTAGCTGCCTTGGTGACTATTAAGTAGAGAAAGGAGATGAAGAAGAGATAGAGCTTCTGTGTAGTAATGGCAGAAACCAGATCTTATTTTGTTTGCACTATGGTTTGTATTTATAGTGGTAGCGGTCATATTGGGTCAGAAGGAGAGCTGGAACAAAGTCCAAATGTCGGCCCAAAGGGGTGTGTGAAGTCGCGAGTTCATGTGACTTGCAATGGCATGTCGGTGCAGACATATATGGTTAATCCCAATTTCAACGAGCTCTTTTGCACTCCCCTTCCTACTTCATGTTGAAGTTTCCCATGATGTTTTCGTGGATAGTTGATTGACGTTGATGATAGTTCCTTCATCACTTGAATTTTTCTGCTGTTCTAACTACCAACCCTTCAATTCTTGTAATCGGTTGTTCAAGACTCTTGGAAATATCTTAGGCACTCATAGAATTGGCTAAGAGTGACTCATGAAAAGTTTGGATAGATAATTTGATGCATATAAAGGTCTCAACTGGCATGAGAGGTCAGTACCAACCTCTATGGTTGGTTGTGTTTTGGTTGAGTTTACTTTGAGACATTTCTATCCTTTATCTAAGCATGCTTCCAAGATTTCAAGTCGTTTCATCTTCGTTAAACCTAGTTAACAATAATATTGACCAAATTAGTGGTTTTAACAAAAAAGGTTGGATCATCAACAAGTTATAAGTTAACAAATATTTGTATTAGATTTTACAAAATTGTAGTAAACCAGTGGAGTTTAAAGAAATTAGTTCAATTTTGTGAGGATTTTACTAAATAAAATTTAAAGATGTCATGTTGGAAACCAAAATTTTGAATTAGATTTCCTATTTTTGGGTGAAAGAATAAACAAGATAAGTGGGAGTTGATAATGTAATATAGTAGCATTGGAGCTGATGAGATTCACAATAAACCTTTCATGCGAGGTTTAACCATTAATCAAGTGATTTTAGGGTATTCGTTATGTTGTTCCTTAACCTGATAAAATGGGGCTTTGGTTACATTGTCGTAACCTTTTGCAATTAGCTTTTGAATCCATAATTATGTTCACTTCTCCTTTCATGATTGTCTTTAGCTAGCAATATGTATCTTTTATTTCATTCTATAATAGAATATATGCGCTAACAAAGAGTCTATGAGTTATGCAACCTTCATAGACATGGTGCATGGTGCACTCTTTTCGCATAGGTATATGGAAACATATAGCATCACTAAAAGGAAGCTTGCATTTTTTATCAATATGTTGAACAAAAATTTATGTAACTTTTCATTTCCCTTCTTTTCATAGCGTACATATTCTTTTTAAAATTCCACTTTTATCCTTTTAGTTTCAATATTTGTGAAATTTTTTTATATGTAAAGATCAATTTAAGACACTAGAATAAATAAATGGTGTTTATCTTTACTCTATAAAAAATGTGTCATGTGTTAGCTACATATAATATAACCATTCAGTACTGAAGTAGTATATAAGCAACTACATAATTTATGTTATTGAAGTTGTAGGGCCTCATTTGCAAAGAGTTTGGATGTCCTCAAGTATAACAGGATAAATATATTTCCAAAATTTATGTACCACAGGAAATAAGTTATTGCCAGGTTTATATATCACATAGCATTATGGTTACATAAAAATATCTCTTATACAAAGTTTTTAACTCTGCTTTCTATATACCATGGGCAAGTATGTCAACCAGTTTCATGAATTGACTAAGTTTGGATTTGATTTGATTAACACCCCAGGAAGAAGGTACTAAAATTTACTAAGGGTCTTAATCCTATATTGAAAGAGTTGGCACTGAATCATATACCTTTTGGAGCAACTTTTAAAGGATTGGTTGAAGCTACAGTATTGAATTCAGTTGATGGGAAGTTAGCTATTGTAACAAGGAAGATGAATCGAAGAAAAGAGAGTATTAGAATTTGAATAAGCGAAAAGGTGGACCCCAACAAAGACTTGAAAGAAGCAGACCATCATCTGTAGGGGTTGTCATAGGAAATGCAGTATAATGAAATTTGTAAGATAGACATTTTTAAGATCAAGAGCAACTGGTGCCTATAGTTTGGACACTTCAAGATAATTGGCCAACTCAGCAGACGAAGGAAGGGCAAGTGATGAAGGCGCATAAATTAAAGGCGACTTCGACTATAAGTATTGTACCATTTGGTGACAAGAAGGGGAGCAAATTATTATGGAAGGTGTGTAATCTTTTGTCTGGATTTCCTATCAGGATTATTTTTCTACTGGTGCATCGCATTTATTCATTAGTCATGCATTAGTACATAAGTTACGCCTTAAATCCTAAATGATCTATCATTCTATTTTGATGTCGAATCCTGTCAGGGGATCAATCCATCTATCTACAGTTGTCAAAACTTAAAGTTTATCATGTATGGTACAGTGTTCCTCTATAACAATAGTGCTTAGCTTCTTGGGGGTAAGGATTGATTTTGAAAATGGACCGGATGATGAGCTACGGGGTAGTTTTGGATTATGATAGGAGAGTGGTACGATTGAGAAATGGTGAAGGGAAGGACCTTATTGTTTTTTGTATGCCCGATGATTCCACAATGACTAGTTACATATGTTCTCTCCATATCTTTATATTCATAGGACAATTTATCTTTGGTTCACATAGAGCAAGATTTTCCAAATGTCTTTGCTAAAGTTTCCAATCTTCCACCTCAAAGAGAGGTTGAGTTTAGAATCAATATTGTTAGAGATGCTAGGCCAGTAGTATTACCACTTAGGCATATAGCTTTGAAAGGAAGGAGGGAATTGGATAAATAAGTCTTACAGTTATTGGAGAAAGGTTTTATTCAAGGAAGGTTCTAAAGTAGGGAGCCATGTCGCCCTTTCCACTAAACCCAATGGTTCCCTTAGGTTGTGCATTGATTATAGAGAGCTGAAAAAACAGATGGAAAGAACCGATATCCCTTGCCTTGCATTGAAGACCTCTTCGATCAGTTAGTGGGGGCAAAAAAAATTCTCAACTTGATTTGGCTATTGGATTCCATCGATTAAGGATTGCGGAGGATAGTATACCGAAAGATTACATTCATAACTCCTAATGGACTATTTGTGTGGTCGTCATGCCATTTGGATTGACTAATGCTCCTGCATATTTTATGGACTTGATGATTAGAGTTTTCCTTGAGTAGTTGAATAAATTTGTTATGGTGATTGTGGATGATATCTTAGTATTCTCCAAAAGTAAAGAAGAGCACAAGCATCATTTGAAGGAACTATTAGAAGCTTTGAAAAGGAACCGATTGAGAGCGAAGTTTTCAAAATTCCATTTTTGAAAGGAAGTTAATCATTGGGCACATAGTATCTAGAGAAGAATGAGCGGCAGACCCAGGAAAAGTGGAAGGCTATAATACATACATATATATATATAAGTTTTTTTATATGTGTGTGTGTGTGTGTGTGTGTTAAATAATGTTTAAATGTTATATATATATATATATGACATAAATAAATACATATATTTTCATGTTCAAAAAAAATTAAATTTTGCCTTGCAATACAAGGCTGTGTACAAAATATTTTTTCATTAATTTCTATACGGAAAATTATAAATAAAATTATTTAAAAAACAGAAAATGAGTTTTAAATTTTACACTTTATATTACAGTGATTAAATTGTATGTTACATAATTTTGAATGCATTTACTTCATATACATATTTGTATATGTAAATTTAGTTTAATTAGGTAATGTATTTATATATTTAAATGTTCTGATTTAATATTGTATATAAATAAATAAAAATTATTTATTATTTTCGAAAACTGTAAATGTTTATATGTAATATTAACGAAATAAAACGTACATTTTATTTTATTTATATGGTATAAATTATACATTTATTAAAATAATTTAATTATATACATATATATATTAAATTTGAAATTAAAATACATTTTTTTTATAGATCTGGTCGTGAGCTATATGACAAAAAAAAAATTATGCACACATATATACATACATCGTAAGATGACAGCACTGGCAGATACAGATTCGTGATATCGATTCCTAATTAAAGCATATATGAAATTTTAATATATGTGTGTGCACGCGTGCGCATGAGCAAGCATGTGTGTTTTGTATAAGAAAACAAACATCTGCCTATTGCCTAGAAGATACACATTGAAACGAGACATCTAAACTCCTTGAATTTAATCGTGTATCCAGAAGTTGCAAGCTCCCAAACATAGCTAGCACCGACGATTGAATCAAGATTTATTTGATGTTTAAAGGCTTAAAGATTTGAGATCTAGGAAAAGGGCGTTGCCGCACTCATATTAGCAAGAGGAGAAATCAAAAAATCTTATCTAAAAGTGAGGACTAAGAGGATTAATAAAGGAGAGAAAAGAGAGTAAAAAGAGAATGACGATCCTTATTTTTCTCTTACTATTTCTTTCCCTTTTTTAGTTCAAAATCCCCTTCACTATTCCATCACATGGCCGGCCCTCCTTAAGGTTAATCATAGCCGGCGTCATCAATCTCATATGAGCCTCAAAACCATTTCAAACTTGAAAAAAATTTGACACATTTAAATCCAATTTAAATATGTATCGATATCGTATATCAGTTAGTGTATTTTTATCTATTATATACACAAAATTTAATATTGTTTAACACGCATCAAATAAAATTTTACAATTACTATTTCATAAATATTAAATAATTTAATTAATTTATAACAAATATAATTTGATTAAATCGAGTGGTAACAGGAGTATTCAAAGTTCGGTTGTGTGACTCTTAAGTGAAAATTTGATCGGCAATTAATATCGAACGATTCAAATATTAACGTTCGCACATCACTTAGCAGGCGGTGTGCAGGCTAAATTATCACTTACTTAGCATTGGTAAAATCCAATTTTACTTTATTAAGCGTTACCCGGTAGTGATAATTATTTATCTCAATTCTCTTCGTCAAAGCTATATCACTTAGGACTTATGAAATGTGGTAATGGTCAAAATTCCAATATCGTCTATATTCAACTTTATAATCCAAACACAAAGTCCTTAGTTCAATGATAATAATTATTATTAACCGAACTGCTTGGCCAGAGACTTTGACTTTGAGTTGACTTTAGTTGACCATGATACTAACCTCATATAACTGAGAAGTCGAATCCTCTTTTGAATAGTCTTTCACTTTCAATGCTTCCACTTGACCCAAATATAGTCGTTCGATGGACGTCGTGCCACGATTTAACTATAACCAAAGTGGAGCTTCCACATTGAAGATCAACAGGATTCTCAAGTCAAGAGAACTGTGTAGCATTGTCACATTGATATTTTTTGTTTGACCTTAATTATATTAACCAATAGAAAACTATCAAGTGAGTCATTTCATAGTTGTCAATAACTATCAGTACGTAATGTCTTGTTACCCCAGCTGTTATGAGTAATGCACTGTCCAACATTTGAAGACCATTACGTACTCTAGTCTCAGCAGATGTATCGGCATCATATCTTGATACATCTTGACTAGGAATATTTAAAACGCTATACTTAATTTCATTGTGATAAATTACTCATAGTCAACATATAACAACTACTATCACAAAGCATGCTATTTATGAAATTTCTATTAAATATACTTTAATTAATTACCTAATTATTTATATCATAATATTACAAGTATATAATAGGAAGAAAACACCTTTTATATTGAACAAGATTGATTATCGAGTCAAATATATGTAACAAATTACATAACTATTCATATGGCATACCCCTTACTCTATCAAGTCCCTCCATCGATCTGGTACCTTTTCAACATAGGACATCCTTCATTTGGTATTGGAAGTGGAGGGCGCATCACACAAATACATATATACTTATATTTATACTTTTACATTTGATTTACAATTATTAAATATGTGTATTGATCGAATCACACACACACACACACACACACATATATATAATCTCGTATATACATACATATGTACGTTTACATATATTTATCTTACATCCAAAAAATTACTGACTTATATAAACATTTACGATTTTGTATTTTGTGATTAACATAGATTACATACATATATGTATGTATGTAATTTGAAACATATCTATATTTATTTAAAATCAATTACGATATTCCCCTTCATTTTATTTTAACATGGGCAAATATTATATGTATGTGTGTGTGTATTGAATAAAAAAGTAAATGTAAAGCATAGATTTTGTTACCTAGTGATAATGTCGAATTGCCACGCATCGGAGTTTCAAAATTGTCTTCTAGAAACACCTTTTTCCAACTCCTGAAATTATATGCAAGATAACTTTGAGAAAATAATTTAACTTTAGAATGGTGAAGATGGGTATGATGTAAAATTATGTATATTTTCCTTAGGGAAATAGGGTTTTCATGGAGAGTTGTTTATAAAAGACGATGACTCGCTTCAATTTGTAACTCGCCAATCAAGCGCCATTTACATGCACATTGATCAACCATTAATCTATGCACTACATGTTCTTTAACTCCACATAAATCCACCTTATTATTTTGATCGATCATGCATGAATTAAAGCATGCCTTCGGGCTATTAAGTAATAAATAATTGTATACATATTTAAATCGAACCTCTGTATGTAAAAACTTACAAAATGAATATCAATTTCAAACCGATAATTAATAAAATAAATTAATAAATACCCATTATATGTATCTTCCTCCATTTTATTTTATAATTTGACTTTGTGAACTCATTCTTTAGGGGATATTTAAATATTAAACTATTTATGAATTTTGTTGAAGTACGGTAGTGGACACAAGTTCAGTCACTTCTAGATCATCTAAGTGAAGTTCTACTTATAATCATTTTTAAGGTGGTACCTTTGATCAATGACGTGTTGTGTATGTTATGTCACTTCATCATCACTATGTCACTTAGACATCTAAAGCTGGGTTAAAAGTCAAATTTAACAGTGTCCATATTTGATTGAGAAGTTTAGCTTTCAAATAACTTGGTTTAATCTGAAACGCGTATTATTTAATAGAATTGATCTAGTAGGAGACTTTGACTTTGAGTTGACTTCCAATAGAGGTGACACTGACATTCTTCATAGAAGTAGACAAATTTTCTCTTAAGTAGCGCTTCATTTCACGTGTCTTGACACATATCCAATTATGGTCGTAATGCAAACCAATATCACATGATTACCGTGATCAAAGTAAGGTCTTCACACATAAGATTTATACCAGTGCAATTAAAGCCCTGCTAAACACCCGCAAAATCTTCGCTATAGCACGTAGCATTCTTCGATCATTATACTTTTTCAATATAGCGCTAATGAACAGTATATCTGTTTTAAATTTCGTTATTTTCCGCTATATCCGTTAAATCAAGGCTTTTTAGTACCCGCTTTAGCAACATTAATATGAAAAGGTTGATTTGACTAGTTCTCTTTTAAACCAAATCAGAAAAGTTAAATACATAATTTAAAGGCATAAGTGCTTAATATAAGATATAAATCTATTGTAGTCATTAAATCTAGGCTGCATAAATCATGATATTCTTCGGTTTTATTATATAGGATTAAACGATATTTTTTTTTCCTACACAAATGATGTGAGAATGAGAATAAATTAACTTAAAAAAACTTGGTTTATATCTAATTAAGCTTTTTGCACCTCCGCTATTTTCTACTATATCCCCGCTATAACTTTTTGTACCTCCACCGCTATGGAATTAATAAGTGCTTTAACTGCACGGATTTATACTACTCTTAAGTCAAAATACTACCACATACTATTAGATGAGATCTTTTATTTGACATAGGTACAATAACATATAAGACTCTAGGCTAGTCATTTTGTAATTGTTCCAAACAACTACAAGTACGTAATGGTTTCTCTAGCAGTCGTGAATAATTCATTGTCCTTTATATGACAACATTGCATACACTAGTCTTGGCGTTATATTTGATATTCCGTTCTTGAAGAATAAATGACTGTTGGATTGGGTGTTGGGCAAAAAGGGGTAAATTTCAAAAGGTTTCTTTTGTTAATAATAGCACTAGATTTTTAACTTATGTTATTGTGAATAACTTGGTTAAATTAAACCATATCTGATTTCAAATTGAGATGATGGATACTTTGGAATTTTAATTTGGTTAAATTTATGTTATAATCGATGTTGAATATCGTATATCAACATATAATATACGGTAAAGAATGCCATGATGTATATAAATATGTATTGACCTAAATAAAATATGTATGTTATATTATATATGTATGCGTGTACTTGTGGTTATTGGGATTTATAATGACATTAAACATATATAGGGATAAGCACATTATTAAGCATTTAATATATAATATGTGTACATGGCATTTCATATTAAAAAACAAAATTTGAATCTACATTAAGCATATTTGGCTATAATGTAATTTTAAATTTAAAAACTATATATATATATATATATATATATATATATAAACACACACACGTTTAAATATATAAATATATAATTTTATTGTTTCAATTTGAATATTATCTATTAGGCTTGGCCGTGAATTTATATATATATATATATATATATATATATATAATGCCTTAGCCAAAGGGAAAATTCTTCGAAACTTTAATTTTATACACACACATATATATGTATATAAATTTTTAAACATAAAATTCAAACTGAAACATAATTTCATTATAATACATCTATGCATTACATGTGTTCGACCTTGAAGAAAAATATATTTTTTTTTTTGAGAACATCCATATATGTGTGTGTAATATGAATTGAAACTGTAAATTAAAATTTAAAGTTTGCTTATTCAAAAATCATAAAATTAACACACACACACAAATGTGTGCGTGCATGTGTACGTATGTATGTATGTGTTTACATAAAAGTTTGCCTGAAAAAATCAATTTTTTGTCGAACATAAATAAGTATCTATATTAAATATGCATGTGTGTGTCGACATATGAAAAATATTTTAAAATATGTATACATTAATATTAAAATTAATATAATTTTACAAATTCATACATTTATTAATTCTTGGCTTAAATATATATATATATATTATGTGTGTGTGTGTTTGTCATGACCAAAATATATATGTAAATTAAATTTAGATAAGTTTAAATAGTTTGTCTTTCGATCAAGTTGGTTGATTAAACTTTATTTTGCGAATTATTTCCTCTTTGAAATATTCCTCCTTTCTCCTCCTACTTTGGCTTGTAAGATTGAGCTGTTGGCTTTAACATTTTCTTTAATGGTGACTAGAGTTTATGTTATGAATCATATGGAAGGAATAAGCGAATAGGATGGTATTTATACCCTCAAAATGGCTATAAAATAGTAAATATATTTCCACATTTTTCTCCTTCTTTTATTCATTGATCAATTATTTTTTCAAATGAAACAAAAATCCTCCTATACTATTTTATAGTTGGCCATATATTATTAAAATATGTTTTTAAGTTGTGGACCTATTTCATAACCATTATTAATTATTTCGATATTTATTTTAGTCCACGTAATTAATTAAATCAATATATACCATTTATATATCATTTAAATTAATTTTAAGACTTAAAATAAATAAATAAATAATGTAACATTTATATTAGTTTTCTTCATTTTAATTTATAACATTTACAAATTAATTCCATTAAGTTGAATCTGGTAATATGTTGACAAATACTGTTGCGTGACTTCCTAGTGTGAACTCCACCTCGATCAATGGTCAAAACTCCATGAATATCCAAATTTGAATGGAAAGTATACATCAAAGCCCATGGTTCATTTCAATAATATTTATTGATTAAATAATTTAATTTGCCTAAGGACTTGGTTTTTAATTGACGTTGATACTAGCAACGATCCTACTTACGGTCGGATTAAATTTACAAAATTTTGTTTCATTTCTAAGCTGTTCACCCAAAATAAAAAAAAATAAAGGATTTTTAAAGCTTAAGTAAGACATAATATGCACAATCATATAACGTCTAACCATTGAGTTCTTTTTTACAAAATTTACCAATAATATGTATCATTTCATTTCGATGAAGTAAATACAATTTCAGCCTCATTCTAGTACTCGATGTGACCAATACCAGGAAGGAGAAATTAGTCGCACTGCCACTAACGACCAGAAATGACCAGAAAAGTAAAACAAACCAAAAAACAAAAAAGACAAAAAAAAAAAAATAATAATAATAATAATAATAATAATCAATTTGAAAAACAGCCAGAAAGTTGGAAAAAAAATTAACTATTCTCTAGGTGGATGAACATACATCACAACCAATCACAGGTGCAAAAATATATTACAGTCAGCACTAACGTACTATAAGCGCTCAAGCTGGTTCACAAGCATAATGATCCTCTGCGTATCTTGTGAACAGAACCACAGATTTTTATTCAACAACTATGATAAAAAGGAACAGAGTGGATAAAAAGTATTGAGCAGAGCGCAGAAGGAAAACAACAGAACCGAGCAAAACTGCACCCATCCACTTCAGCTGCCAGAGTATACGCAAGTTTAAACAAAACAATAGTTTTATACAAAGTTATAGTAAATCCACAATAAGCATCCCTTCTCATAAAGATACAAGTGTTTAACATGAATAAATAGTTCAAAAGAGAATACTAGATAACAGTGTTGATATTACATTATCCAAAATGACAAAGGAGATTAATGACTGATGCCCTTCTTGGCTCTGAGCGATTCAAGAGCTTTTTCTCGCAGTTCAATTTCAAGCCTTCTCTGTTCAGACTCCGAGTCATCTGCATCACTAGTATCTTTGTCAGTAGATTTCAGTTTCAGTTTACTTGCTCTTCGCTCTAACTTCCTTTTATGACGTTCTTCGCGTTTTTTATGCCTCTCCTCTCTACGAAGTCTTTTCTCCTCTCTTCTTTTTCTCTTGGCTTCCTTTTTATGCTCGACATCTGAATCAGATTCAGAAGTTTCTTCTTCATCTCTCTTGTGTTTATCAGGTTTCTTACTTCTTCGCCTCCCCACGCTGTCATTTTTATATGAGTCTTCAGAATCAGAATCCATCCTCTTCTTTGGTAATGTAGCTTGCTTAGGCTCATGATTTCGCTCGTTATAGTCATTGCCATTACCGCCTTTCTGTTTTGTATCATAAGATTCGTCCATATTACGCAGCTGTTCAGATGACTGTCGGTCATTAACATACTCTCTTGAGTCTCTCTCATGCCTTACTTTTCCTGGAACTTTATCTTTTCCAGATAAATTTGGTAGGCTATAAGTTTGTGCATGTTCATCGATGGGACTCAGCTCTCTATCAAAAAAAAAAGCTGTCATACTAACACAATATGTATCTTATTCGTTTACACATAGTGAATTAGACACGGTGATCTTCGCTTAAATATTGGAATCAATTAATGAGACATCATTGTAGTTAATGCACGCTACATCGATTATCAGACCTTGCTAATAATATTTACTAGAAAACAATCATGCACAGATCTTACTAGCAAGTTTATTAATAACTCAGGTGTGATACTGTAACATCTAAACCTATGATTGATTCGCCACATAATAAAACAAAATTAATCAAAAACTTAATTATTTAAGGCGTTTCCACCAAAGATGAAACAGAAGTTTTTGTAAACAAAAAAATTAACAAATAAAACTAACGCTAACGGTACCCACTCATGTTAAACTCATTCATGTCATGCTTACAGCTAAGCTATGTTACCATCGTAATAAAGGGAAAGGCACCTACACCAAAGGCAAAAGGAGGTAAGTGTGGCAATGAGTGGGTTTAAGCGTCAAACAGCTTATAATTACTAAATAGATTATCACCTTTTCCGCCTTTTGTCATTCCCAGGTTCAGGAGATCGGCTGAAATTTCTTCTTTTAGGTGAGTAAGGTTCTGGCTTCATGTCTCTAGGTGAGTCTTTGCTTGTCCTTCGTGAGCCAGTAATTCTATTATGCATAACCTCCCTGTCATTCAGAAGGCATATGAAAAGTGTAAAGAAAATAATCAATAAATTTGAAGAAACCCCAAATCCCAAGTGGAAAAAACAAAAAAAAAACATCGCAAGAACAATCTAATAGTGAACCTGTCATGATTCATCTGTTCTTCCTTCCTTGTTTTCCTAATGGGACTTTTTGACAAATTGGGTGACCTGCAAAGTGCAGAAGATTACAAACTAAATCTCTATAAGAACCTTGTATATATGCAGTTCATTTACCTTCTCCTGATTCTCCCATCTTCTGCTCTCATATCAGTAGGAGAGACGGAACGATTCAAAGAATGTTCTGGTGAAGGGATTGGTGATTTCTTGTCAGTTTTGCTTTTGCTTACAGCATCACGTTGTGGAGAACGTAAAGAAATTTGCATCTTATGTGGTACACTTGCTGAAACCTTAGCAGGAGACTTCTTTACATCACCCCTGTAAATAATATAAGATTAAGTTTCCTATGAAATTTAGGAAGATAAATTTCCTGCAAGCTAAATACAAAAGAATATAATAGTAGATTAATCACAACACGACGGTTTTCTCAACATTTAGTGGTCATTATAATTTGTACTCAAACTTCTATTGCTTCTGCTTTTTCTCAACATTTAGTGGTCATTATAATTTGTACTCAAACTTCTATTGCTTCTGCTTCTATAAGAACCGGTGCTCCTGCAAGGAACAACTAGAATAAATGTTGGATGCTTAACAGATTGCCAATACAAAATCATCAAGAGTGTAACTGTGTAATAACCATTACAAAATAGCTGATGGGCGTCCAAGATCAAGAACTAATCGACAACTAAGTATATTTTGCATGTGTTCATGGTTATTTTCTGTTTACACTGAAACGCATTTTGTGTAAGGATGGTTGAATATTACTTATAACATGGAGCCTGATACAAAACAATATCATATACTTGAAATGATAACAGCTTAACAGATAAGCTGCATCATTCATAATTATCAAAGACTTGCTGATTCTACAATATCCAAACAAAAAATACATATGCTAGGGAAGAATACGAAAGTACATGTGTCTCAATGCCTACTCAGCATTTATCATTATAAGTGCATGCCCTGGGTTACCACCACAACTCACATTTTTACTACCATGTCTCTGTTTGATACATTTCCCATCACAACATGTTAGGGATCTGAAATGTGGCACGCAGGTGATTTGGAATGTCGATTCAGATGGCCTGAAATTGATCCCAACAATCCAAAATGTTGATTCCATCGTTTCAACACGTTAATGTAACTTTGTTATACTTTCCAACTATTAAATTATAAAAGACTGGCCATTAAAGAATTCAAATACGGATGATAGACTACAATGATTTGAATGTTTTGTCATTTAGCTTAGCTTTACTTATTAAAAGTTATTATCTATAACAAGTTGGCAAAGAACATTTACGGTAGATATATTATATTTTCGTTTGAACGTTTCTACTCTATGTTATTTCTATATTTACAGTGGTTAACAATAGTATGCATGTTTGTATGTAAAAAAAAGTATTCATTGAAAATGTTCCTACTAGACGAATTTCTTCCAACTAAATTATCCGATTAAGGCTACCTTAATGCACTACTTTCCACAGGATATGACGTTTATCACAGGTTACCAATCTGCATACCACATAATCCATATACCACCTGATTTAAATCTCACCCAAGGTTTTGTTTTCGCACTTGAGCGAGACGAAATATCCAATCTTGTTCATATCTAATTTGACGCTTATCAAAGTATATAATTTATTTATACTTGTTTAACGTTTACAAGGACCCAAAAGAAAATTATTCAATCCAATTAAAACCCACAGCCCTTTAGTCTTAATTTCATTTATTAATCAGACGAACAACAACAAAAGACTATATTTAATACGAGATCACAGGTTACAATTTACTTAATTTTATTTTCAGATGATATTTGTCCATTCTTACAATTGTTATAATTTAAACACATAAATTGCTCTGTGATAGTCTCGAGATGCGCATAGATTACCGAGATCTACACTAGAGATAAACATGTATATTGACTCTCGTCCAAGATTTTGAATACGAGATAGTGTGTGGAAATCGCAAGAAGAGACGAGGCCGAAATCTAAAATTTCGATGTATTAAGTAACTTGGGACATCCCTTTATTAGTGATGAAAAAGAAAAAAAGAAAAAAATAAGAAATGTGGATACCTTTTCCTTTGTGGTGGAGAAAACGAGGAATCTACAGGGTGATATCCAGGTGAGCGTGTTGGTGATGGCTCTCTATGTCTTGATGATCTTGACACTGGTGATCTTCTAGGAGATGATGAATTGTGTGGTTTATGTGGAGATCTATGACGCTTTGGAGATCTTGGTATTGGTGATACAGAAGGTGATGGAGAGCCCCAGGACTTTTTTGGAGATCTACGCTTCAATGGAGACCTACGCCGTACTGGAGAGGGAGATCTACGCTGCAATGGAGACCTACGCCGTACTGGAGAGGGAGATCTACGCTGCAATGGAGACCTACGCCGTACTGGAGAGGGAGATCTACGCTGCAATGGAGACCTACGCCGTACTGGAGAGGGAGATCTACGCTGCAATGGAGACCTATGTCGTACTGGAGAGGGAGATCTACGCTGCAATGGAGACCTACGCCGTACTGGAGAGGGAGACCTACGCCATACTGGAGAAGGAGACCTACGCCGTAATGGAGAGGGAGATCTACGCCGTACTGGAGTGGGAGACCTACGCCTTACTGGAGTGGGTGACATATGCCGTACTGGAGAGGGTGACCTACGTCGTACTGGAGTGGGAGACCTACGCCGTACTGGAGAGGGAGACCTTTCCCTGACAGGGGAGGGAGACCTACGTCTGACAGGGGAGGGAGACCTGCGCCGGACAGGGGAGGGAGACTTGTGCTGAGCCGGGGAGGGAGATCTGCGTCGTACCGGAGAAGGAGATCTATGGCGTAGTGGTGATGGTGATCTACGGCGTACTGGGGAGGGAGATCTACGGCGTGGAGACCTCCTTCGTAGAATAGGAGATCTACCACGATAAGGAGAGGGGGATCTTTGTGTCAAATATGAGGATCTACGCCTTGGAGGAGACCTACTGTCTCTAGGTGAACGATATCTACTACGGTGAGGAGACCTGTATCGCCTTCTAGGGGAGAGAGATCGCCTATTTGGGGACATATAACGTTTTCTAGGTGAACTTGGACGCTTTGGAGACTGAGAAGAAACAGATAAACTTCTTCGTCTATGCCTTTCCCTGAGAACAATGTGGAAGATGTTATGCATGATTGTGAATACATATTACAGGTATAAAAAAATTAGTTAGGAAGCATAAACAAGTTTGATAGATTAATTATAAAAGAGAAATTACTCTGAGATGCTCCTGGATCTGGACATGGATTTCTTGTCATTTGACCTGGTTGGTGAAGGAATAGTCCTGCAGAAACATTTTCAGTAAGAACTTCAAGAATAAGAAGGCTTTTTTGCGCATGTGAACACCGACATCAATTTCGTACCTTAGAGATGGACTCCCATTTTTTGGAGGAGTGCTTGAGCGCCTGCAAAATTGCAGAATACAGTTTGAATAATCAAGGTAAGTAGACAAGATAAGCATATTAATGAGAAGAATGACAAACTCCCAGCGTGCAAGAGTACAGAAATGCAACCATGGAAGCACACGCACGCACACTTTATGTATCCTTTAAAAAAGAGGAAGATTAATTGCTATTTCGCTATTTGTAGGTCGAGATCTAGGTCAAACATTGACCTACAAAAAAGGGGCATGAATAGCATCAGAAACCTTTATAGCAAAGACCCATCATCATTTATCTTTAAATTAGTGGGTTGAATATGGATTTTTGATGCCTGTGACTGTCTAACCCAGACCAATCTATCTAACCAGTTGTAAGCTTTAAATATATTTAAAACAAATAAATTATGTTTAGTCTTTGGATTTTTTCACTTCATATCAAAACTTAAATGATAATAATAATAATAAGCTTCGTTTAAATCCTTTGTAATTTTTTCAGATGACAGTTCATAATTATAGAACAGATGAAAAATCTGAAGTATGCAAATTGTTTATACATTATTTTCACACAAATGGGATTTGACTGCCTGAGGTTGAACATGGATATGGACAGTCAGAAACCGCTATAGCCAAGACAAACCAAAATCATTTATATTTACATAAGTGGGTTGAATATGGATATTTGATGCATTTAACTGTCTAACCTCTGGTGATTACGTGAATGGGTCTGAACTCCTAATCATTCATAAAAAGTTATGGGTCTATATCTATTTGGCATAGACCATAGTTCAAGGTCTATACCCATTAAAATAAAGAGTCATGATCTCAAACTTTCTCAATCTGATCCACTGTAAAGCATACTTGCTAAACGACATTCAATAAAGATAAATTCTTTTACGTACAAGTTATATGGACTAAAGGAAGAAAGCAATAATAAATCCCTAACATACGATGTTGAAATCACATCTTTTTAAAAGACATGGAAGTTCAATTAATCACTTGCTAACGGACATATAAATGCTGCCTTAAAATAATAATAAGCTTCCTTCAAATCTTTTGTAGATCCTCCAAACGTTAGTCTATAATTATAGAATAGAAATAATTTCTGATGTAAATTGTTAACAGATTATTTTCACACAAATGGAATTTGACTGCCTCGGGTTTGAATATGGATGTGGATAGCATCAGAAACCTTTATAGCCAAGATCCAGTCCAAAATCATTTATATTTACATGAAAGTTGTCTTTGATGCCTATAACTGTCTAACCTCTGGTGAATATGTGTATACTCGTCCGCACTCCTAATCTTTTATAAAAAGCTACGGGTCTATTTCTATTTTGGCATAGACCAAAATTCAAGGCTTATACCCGCTAAGCTCAAGAATCAGGATTTGAAACATGCTCGATCTGAACCACTGAAAATTTTACCCGACAAACAACATCAAGGTATAGTCAATGGAAAATAGCGCAAGACTTGTGCTATAAGCTACTTTGTGCTATGTGCTATCTGCTATTGCTTGCGCTATTTTGTTCACCTTTGTCAATTTTGCAATTATACACACGCACGCACTAAACGAGACTAAAGTAGTTGTGGTCCATGTTTACATAAATACCAAATCACTCATTTATGATTATCACTGTTGTTTTTTTAAATTTTGCATTGTAATTAAATTATGGATTGAAATTTACATTGCATCTAGTGTGTAACCCATGCGTTGGATACGATAATATTGTAAAATATAGTATTTATATTTTTAGTGTTAAAATTAGAATGCTATGCAGTGTTCGATAAATTCAGTAAAATAAATGAATTGTAAATTAAAATCGTTATTATTATTTATGTATGATTTATGTTATGTGGCTTATATAATTTTATATTCAAGTAAAAAAACAATTCTGCCATTTTCGTTAGTATGAATATTATATGTTAAAATTGACATATTTTAGCGATTTATTACATTAATAATTAGTGTTTTAACCCATTTTCCGTAAATATGTTAAATTTAAAATTATGCAAGTTAGTTTAAATATCTAGACTTGAATGTAAATGGTAAGAAAGAATTGAGTAGGATATTGTGAAAATTTATGGAAATTTTAATGCAGAGTTATTTGAAGTTAAAAATAGAATTTTGTAATGCAGTGAATACAAGATAAATGATTATAATTGTTTTACAAATTAACTTTGTAACTATTATTTATCGACAAAATATGGTAAAAAAAAATTTTTTTTATTCAATTGTATATTATAATTAACACATATTTAATGGATTTATTAGAAGAATATACTATTTACTGAGAATCTGAGATTGTTTCAATAGTTTAGATTTGAGAATATGTGAGTAGTTTAAATACATGGATTTGAATGTAAAATATTAGGAAATAATTGAGGGAGAATTGTAATTAATTTTGAAAATGTTAAAGTGTAGGTGTTTGAACCTAAAAACAGAATTTTACAATACAACATATCATAAATTTATCGAGATAAATGAAAATAAACTAAATTTGTTAACAATGATTAATGTATATTACTTATGTTATTTGATCTACGTATCTTTATACTCGAATGGAAAACCAATTTTACCTCTTTTGTTGATATGAATACGGTATACATGTTGAATCCGTCATATTTTAGGATTTATTCATTTGGATAGTATAAATTCAAGATTACGTGATTAATTAAAATATATTGATTTAGGTGAACAATATTACGTGATATTGATGGGAGTTTTGTAGATAATTGTAGAAATTCCAAAATGTAGGTATCAGACGTTAAAAAAAGAATTTTATAATGCAGTGCATGGTAAACGTATTGATATAAATGAATTAATAAATTAAATTCGTAATTATTATTTATGTATATAATCTATATTATGTTATTGATACATTTATATATCTAAATGAGTTTTTCAATACCATTTTTATTAGGCAAAACCTATTGGGACATAAAATATATACACAATTGGTGGCACAATGGATCTCCACCAATTGGTGGCACAATGGATCTCCACCATTGGATTGCCCTCTGATTTCCATCTCACATATAAGAACAAAAAAATTTAACAGTCCAGATCTTTTGTGTCACCAATTGTGTTTTATTTTGTGTTCAAATAGTTGGCCCCTTATCAGAGAATATGGTATAAATATTAAAATTTTCATATTTTTATGATTTATTAAACAAATCAATAAATAATAGTTTACTATTTTGGTTCAAATAGTTTTAAGATTACATAATTAATTCTTACACGTGGAAATGTAAAATATTATTAGAAGCGAACTAAGGAAAATTTGTAAATTGTGAATAGAAATGTTAAAAATGAATGTATTTTGTGCTGCACTATAAGATAAATTTATTTAGATAAATGAATTATAAATTAAATCTATTATTTTTATGTATATAATAAGATATCTTGTGTGATTTATGTATCCTTATTCCAATGAAAAGGTAATTTTACTATTTTTGTTAATATGAGTATGGTGTACATACTAGAATTTTCATATTCTCATAACTTAGTGAATGAACTAGCAAATATTAGTTAAATGAATTTATCCAATTAGCTTAAATTTAAGATTGCATACTTAATTTAAACATATGAACGAAAACATAAAATATTAGAAGAAACTGATGAGGATTTTGTAAATATTGTGATAATTGTTAATGTATCTATTTAAAGTTAAAACGATAGTTTGACAATGCAATGTATGATAAATTTGTTAATTAAAATTTTAAATTGTTTTATGTAATATATATACTATGGTTAGATTAAAAAAAGTTACTTTTACCTTTTTGGTTGGTACTATAGTGACATACATATTGAATTTGTCACTTCGATATTAACTGGAAATATTAATAAATGTTAGTTGAATTTATAGAATAGTTTAAATTTTGGATTACGTAATTAACCTAAATACATGAACTTAAATATATAATGTTAAAGGGTACTTGATGAATTATTTGTAAATAATTGTATGAACTTTTAAATGTACATATCAGAAGGGATGGAATTAGTAAAATAAACGTAAAATGATAAATTAAAAGATTTGAAAATAAAATATCAAAAGAGAACTAAGGAGAAGAGAGAGAAATCATAAAATCAATAGAAGAGCTAGAAATTCTTCTGCTTACTGTTATTTAATATATATAGATTTACACTGTAAATTGTTAGATGGTGCCTCCTATTCAAATTCAAAACTCTAGAACCATACTTTAGAATTCTTAACATTGTATCCTAAAGAAAATCCATCTACTAATTTATTGGTTGTTTCCCAAGATTTATCATCGTCATCATCGTTATTTTTTTAAATTGAGATCGGGTATTTAAATTGCTATTTTTCATAAATTTCTAAGTTGAATCGTAGTTCTATTAAATTTAATATATCTTTAAATTATTTTTAATATATATTATTTTGAAGTTGATTTCAAAATTCTTTTTTCAGTTTTCTAATGTAAATTTTGATATCATTTATTTTGAGATTTTTGCATTATACGAACATACTTATCAAAACAAGCTTCTTAATAGTTTAGTGAATGGAAAAATGATATATGGTATCAAAACACAAGTTCATTTTAGATGCTTATAAACTAAAATAGTTAAAAATAAATTTATTGTTAAGTCTTTTATCTAGTTAAGTTGGTATGAAAATGGAACTTCAGTCATATAAGAATCTACACAATAGCATCATAATATTTGATGGTATTTGATTATAAATTAAAACATTTGTTACTAGGTTGAATGACTAATTTTTCATGAAAACAAATTCGAAAATAACATCATTGATTATGCACCAAAATTTGGTAACTTCTACCGAATAATTTGCTTTCTTGTACAACCAAAATAAACTAGTCAAGTCATTTTCAAAGTACTTGCCAACTGACACTTCTAATATATGAGACATGAAATTTTATAATGTTTTCAAATGAAAGAATTTTTCTTCCAAGAGTTCTATTCAAAAGAATTTAAAAGAAAAGAAGGTTCAACCTTCATATTTTGCTTTTGCAGTATCAACAACGACGTAGATAACAAAGTCTAATGTTGCAAATTATTGATATCTATAAAGTAAAAAGTTTTTTTAATATTAAATCGAGGTACATAACATCACCAGCAAAGATAAAATGAATTTTTATGGTTATAAAATTTCTATCTGTTAATATAGCTAGTGAAAAAAAAACAAAAAATTCCATGTAGACGTTTTAAGTATGATGCATCTATCAAACACTTACATTGAATTTCATTTGAATGAATCTTGGTCATTCTTCGATAAACGATTTCGATTTCATGAAGATATGTGATTGGTTAATGTACTCATGTTCTAGCTTGTGTCGTTCAATTCTATTTGAGTTTTTTCGGTGCACGTAACTAAAATAAATAAACAAAATAGCACGCTATTTTGTTTTATTCGTTATTTTGTGATTTGACAATGTAACACGCTATTTTGCGTTATAGGTGATACATGCGGAGTTTTAAATCCCTTTATCACATCCGAGATCTCACTCGAGGCCCGCTTTTTGCACTTGGACGAGACGAAATTTCAAATATGATTTTTAGTTGTTAAACACTCATCTTACCCAAGATGTTAAGATCTCAACCCGAGATGTCAATCCGAGATTTCATCTGAAATCCGAAATTTGAAAGCTTAGACATGTGCGCTATTATAGGTTAACTAGCACACACCATGCGCTATAAACAATTGTGCCATGGTGCGCTATGATAACTCTAAACAACATTCAATAACATAATTTCTATTGCTAACACCGTATATGACACTAATGGAAGAAAGCAATGATAAATCTCTAACGTGTGATGTTGAAATCACATCTTTTAGAAGTCGTGGAAGTTCAATTAATCACTTGCTAACGGACATATAAATGCTTCCGTAAAAACTAGATTATGGTTGAAAACAACACAAGACGACTAACATACCCAATGCTCCATATAAGTTTCAGAAAATGTATGGTGATTAGGTACCAAATTTTACAGAGTAATCATCCCAACAGTGGCATGCTAACTTTCAAGCGCGTAATCTTTTTGAAATTGCATCTCAGCAACTATAGAATATTCAAATTCGCTATGGATAAAAATAATAGTAATACAACAGTAAACAAAAGCAAAAATTAGGTGTTGATTAGATGAATTCCTACCTATTTTTAGGCAGTGAACCTTGCCTTTTATTTGATTCTCCATCCACATGTTCCATGCTAGAATCTCTTGGTTCTGAAAACTTTGATCCAATTCCTCCTGAAGCATCCTTGGTAAACTTCGACGTATCAGCCTCGTCTCCCTACAGTAGTTTGAGGTAAAGGACATGAACCCAAATAATTGGAGAAGCTAGCTGAATGCATGGAAGACGCACAAAGTTAAATGAAAAAATCTTTGAAAAGGTAAATAATCTCTTGGTCAGAAAAGCCGACTTACGAATCTACTTTTTCTTTCCCTCTCTGGTCTTCTTCCATCTTTATCCATCCTCTTTTGGATTTCTTGGGTAATTTTATCCGACTCCTCCTACATTAGCATTATCGCAAACAAATTATCAGCCACGTGACAATATATATATAACTTAAACTGGAAGCCGTTTGGATTGGAGTTCACATAACAAAAACAAATGCTCCATCCAAACATTTGAATTGTATTTCTGTCAAGATTAAACCTTGAATTCGTAATACCTAAACCTCCTATCTAACATATACAGCACCTTCTAGCAAAAATGTTAAAGTGTTGTGTTAAAGTCAAGTATTCATATTCAATGTCTACTGAAGAATTGTTAAAATAGAATTACTCAATGTCTATAACAAAATTCAGTACAAATTCATTTTGTTCCAAAAGCAAACATAACCCGTACTGTCATCGTTAATTATTTTTACATCATGCTAGTCTCTAAGTTAAAATATGCATGCATATAAACTGTTTTGCATATTATGCATATCTATGTATTCTTTCAAAACACTTGTTGGAGACTATAATTTCTCTGGTAAAATTAAATTGCAAACTACTGCCTGGAGTTGTTAATTTTTTTCTACATGTTAACCACCAATTTGTTACTGAATCGTAAAAATCGCATGGTAAACACAAAGCTGCTATGAATAGTTTGGATTTAAATAATTTAGTAAAGTGCTGTGGTCTGTATTCCAGTTTCACCTTTTCTTGTATCAAATATAAAATGCAAGTAATTTTTCACACAGGTAGACTGAAACTAGTGTTATATATATTTCTCATACTCCTGAGATCTATCACCATGACCATCGTCATGGGCATTGGTATATATAACTGTAGCATAAAACATGGATGTAATTTCAGATTCATTTTGTTACTTGGAATTCTCTTTTTCCATGCATATGTAAGGTATTGCTAGTGATATGAAAACCTCACTTTCAAACATCTACACTCTATCGACTGAGAAAGAACCAGCAATGGGTCAATGGTTGCAAGAGAGAAAAAACGAATACCCCTATCAAATTTATGTTGTGATTTCTAATAGCAGTAATTTGGCAAATACAATGCACAAATACATGAACACAAGATACCATTTATAACAAATTATTAAGGTGGTTTTGGTGATTAAAGTTTTAAAAGTCAGGAGGTGCTAAATTATGTTATCATAGCAAGCTAAACCTAGAACCAAACTCTACTGCAATATTTGTTGTCGTCGCATATTAAGGGTTAAAGGGAAAATACTGTCAAAGTTCTTGTTTAATGACCCAGTCACACTATGCCAATATTACGAGATACAAAATCCTAATATATGACCAAACTACTGTGGATTGACTGATGATGCATTTAACAATATATGAAAGCTATTCTCAAAACAGCTAACCTTTTTCTTTCTTGTTTCCTCCTCTTTTGCATCCAAAAACTGTTGGGGTACTCCACTAACATTACTTTGAGCGCTCAACAACAAACTCCAAAGCTCCCTCATGAACTTCCCGGTATTCTTCTCCATGAATCCAGTTAACTGTATCTGAATTTGTTTTCCATCCACTCCCTACATCATTAATTAAACAGCAGTTGGATATTTTGCATAGTGCATGTAAAGTGTATCAAAATTAACAAAACTGTCAAATTTGCACACCTTCCCATCTAAAAGACCATAGATAAAGTTAATCAATACTTCATCTTCAAATCCAAGTAGCTCTGTTGCCCTAGTAGCAATCCATGGCTTCATTACATCCATCTTCACTTTTGTCATATCAACCTAATCGCCAACATTTCAGTCACTTGGATAAATAATTTTAAAAAAATGTCTTCGACGAAGTAAGATATGTTACGTGCACCGTTTCATTCTCAAGATTAATAAATGTACACAAGCATTAAGAAACTCACACGTAATCTAACTGAAAATATACCGATATATCACTTATGCTGTATGTTGCAACTAAAGCTGCCACCAAATCCCATCACTTAATTAGCCTCATTTTTTTGCAATTACATTTAGACTCTTCTGACCGCTAACATTATACTTTAAGGAAATTTTGTTAATGCAAAATTATGACCAATATGGCGCACCATAGATAAGTCAAGAGCATTAAATAGACGATCTAGAGACATATATTTCCTAAATCTGGAGGTTATATTATTTAATTAGTTAGACAAGCAAATAAACATCCAGTTTTTTTTTTTTAACCCTACATGATCTACGTCTAAAACGGTAAAATCAAACTACTAACAAGTTGATCGAGCACAGGAGAGAATTTCTGGGATTTGAGAAGCTTTGCTTGCTTGTTAGAGAAACGAGTGTCCTGATCCGCAGACGTGCCCTGAAATTTGAAAACGAATAACTCGATCCATTTGACTGTGCGTAAAACGACGATGTTAAACGATGATGAAAAAGATGAGGGTTTGGCTTACTCTGAAAAATCCGCCCGACATGTTTTCTAGGGTTTTGAAAAGAAATTAGAGCAATCGAACAGATGAAAAAGACGTGTAGTTTAGCTTCACTGGTATCGGATTCAGTAGAAATAATGACCAAATTGCTACTTGACCTGGAATATTTTAAAATTGTCAATGGAACCAACCTCAAATTTAGAGTATTCTGAACTGCTCGTGTTTTGATCGGTTCAATTAGGTCTTAACGCGAAGCCTTTAGCATTCTCAAACCTAGCCTAATTTTGTCTTTAGCTCTTAACTAAAAGATTGATCCGATCGTAAAGTTTCAAAATTGTCTAAGATTCTTTAAAAAGTATTCTTTTATATACGCAAAATCAAAAGGATTTTCAAAACCCTTGTTGATTCCAAAAAAACGTCTACATAAAAGGTCCTAAAATTTATTCTCTCATCAAACCATTCTACTAGACTTAAACTATTGAAGTTTTTTATGTAGATATAATTGAGTAGGTCATATTATTTACCACTATTTAAAATTCACACTTATCAATAGGAAGAATGAAATACGGTCATGTTACTTCACATAATGGTTAGAACGATTCATAGGTATTTGTGTGTGTAATATTACACTAAAACAGCTGGCATAAAAAATTAGTACACATGCATTTAGATAGCACATGTTGAATCATAAGTCCATCTGTGTTTTTATCATTAACTTTCGATCATTGGTTGGGTCCTTGAACCAGAAATTTTCAAAACTTTATACCACAAATATAACATTTTAGAAAAAACTATTGACCCCTTTGAATATCATTCACTATATCCATTTACATCCTCTACATCTCCACCCATCACTCTTTTTGTTGTTCATTATTTCTCGCTACCCATCATGGACATCCAACGTCATGTACTTTCAAAGCTTCATGTTAGTCTTCCTGCTTAGTTTTATAAAGTTGTGTTGCATGAATATATAAGCCTTTTATATCTTTCAAAGCTTTTGCATGAATATATAAGCAAATCTTTCAACACTTCAGATTAGTCGTTCCACCTACTTTTATAGAGTTTTGTTGCATGAATATATAAGGCTTTCATACAAATTTAGTTTGTACAAAAAATTTTAGTAAAAAAAAGTAATGAGAAGAAAATATATATAGTAATTAATAATGCGAATAAAGAGGCTCATTTTAAACATGCAAACAATAACTCAAAACTGAATTAGTCCTTTTTGAATATCTTTAGGTTTTTTGTTAACATAACCAGACAAAAAGGTAATTTGTATAGCACCATGCATTCTATTTTTAAACCAGCAAGGAAACAGCAAAATATCGGAATTCCTATTCTACTGCAATATTGTATATTGAACATGCATTAAATTCTAAAGTGATTAACTTGTTTTTGAGCCAAAGCAAATTTCAACTTGACTTAGAAGTCAAAACGAGGACAAAACGACTTGAAAATTGGCAAACGCGCTTAGATGAAGTAAAGAAACGAGCCGGAGAAGTTTCAACCTAAAATAATCAAAGTAAATAAGTCGGAAACAGCTTGTTCATGTCGGTGAGGAGTTGTTTTGCTCACCGATTCCCCCATTTCAACTTCATACAAGTAATTACTCACCCCTTCCATCTGTGTTCAAGAGATTTCCAATAATTTTGGAGAACATATTTCAAGAGTTGAAGAGTTGAACAGCTGAAATGGTAGAATAAATCAAGCAATGATAGAATGATCATCAAAATTAACCAACAATCGATGGAAACAACATAGGACGCCATAAAATGAAGTAAGAAGAAGAGTGCAAGAGAGTTCGAAGTATTTTGAATAAAGGAAACATGTCGACACCGACATGTTTAGGCCGATATCAACATGTTTAGTTAATTAGTGAGCTTCTGCAATTTGGCACATGACTTTGGGCCGATCTCTAGATTCTGCTCCAATGAACTTTTGACCCAACACAGCTGTCTCTCTATAAATACCGGTCTACCCGCAATCAAAGGATAGATCCTTCTACTCTATCTTTTCCCTGATCTTTAGCTCTTTTACTCTAGATCTGATCTCATCGGCACCGACATGTTTAGGTCGGTACCAACATGTTTAGTTAATCAGCAAGCTTCTACAATTTGGTATATGATTTCAGGCCGATTGCTAGATTCTGCTCCAAGTGAAATTCTGACCCAATACGACTGTCTCTCTATAAATACCAGTCTACCCACAATCAAGGATAGATCTTTCTACTCGGTCTCTTCCCTGATCTTTAGCTCTTCACTCTTCACTCAGATCTAATATAACTAGTTGTAATCCAAAGAGATAACAACTAATAAAAGAGATTAAAGTGGATGCATATTACGTCGAACCCCTATAAAAATTCTTATGTGTTCTTTACTTTTTTGTTTTTTTTACTTGCTTAATCTAGGATTTCTACTGCTTTTACATTTATTAAAAAAGAACTAGTGCTTTCATCTGATTTTTAAGTATTGATCCATTTTTTGGATTAATATTTTGGTACTTTCACTGAGAGCAAGAGCCGGATCTCAAGACTTAAAGCTTGAATCTGAGATTTGAAAAAGATAAAGAGACATAACACTAAATCTAAGGCCTTAGCAAACCAACCAAAGCATGGGACGGCCAGGACATGTCCTCAAATTCTCATCAATCCATCTATGTGATAAGAGAAGAGATGGAGAAAATGATGAAAGAGATGTAGGATGGATTAATGGCTCGAAAACGGGAAATGCTTAAAGGATCTTTGAAATAATGGGATAACAATGAATAGCTAAAGCTATAGGAATTCAAAACCAGTGCAAGGAGCTAATGTAGAAGCATTTGGAGTTAGAGCGGAGCAAACTAGAACGATGCCCCTACCAATAGCAAAATTAGGCACTGATCCGAGTCAACTCGGTACCGAGACAATTATACATAGGGGCAACGCTGGTGCGAACTTGGAACGCGCTGAAATGCAAGGAGCAAATGATACTGGAGCTAAAAACGCAAATCAGAATGTGAATGGGCAACGATGGAAAGAGTATGTGCCAGAACCTCTTTGTAGGAACTAAGGACAAAATGAAGTCAAAGGAGCAAGTCAAAACGCTAATGTGCAGCAAAAGGACTACATGACAAAGTATCTACCAGCGTTCCCCCACAAGAGCAGGGGCAGAACATCGCTTTTGGTCGAAGACCTTCATTGGATGGAGAAAACCGAATCATTGAATTGGTAAGGAGAATAGTTAGAGGTGGATCCCCAGACTAGAGTTTGGAGGATGTAAATAAGAATCCATTCACTTCTAGTATCTGGAACGTGGGGAATCTTTCTGATTTCAACCTTCCAACTTTGGAAATGTACGATGGAAAGTCAGATTTGACGGTTCATCTGATGATTTGCATCGAACACATGGAGGTGTTGGGTGCTTCTGAGGAGGTAACGGGATGGTGTTTCCCATTATACTTAAAGGATATTGCGACGATGTGGTTCAGACAATTTGGTAATGGTTCCATAAGTACGTAAATAGATTTAGTGAATAAATTCTTACACAGTTTAGAATTCACATCTCATGACTGAAGAATGTGATGACGATGTCAAGCATGAAACAAAGGCCCATAGAGACCTTGAGAAGCTATTTGACAAGATTTGTTACAGCTGAAGTCGATAAGCCAGATCCATCAATATTAATGAAGGCAGCATTTGGAGCCGTGAGCAAAACTGACTTCAAAGTTGCACTAGAAAGGGATCCACGAATGGATCTTGCAGAATTATATCATGAAGTTGAGAGATATTTGCGTCAAAAGGACGCAGAAGCTAAGGATGCTGAAATAAATGTTCTGGATGACAGAGAACTTTCTAGAGAAAGGAACAAAAAGAATAAAGGAAAGAGAAGAGTTGATGATGACTTTAGGGAACTAAAACGACAAAGGAGGGAGCCTAAATTCTCCTCCTACACTGATTTAACAGAGACCTCGGAGAGGATATATCCAGATAATAGGGGGCATATCCTCTATAAGCCGACTAAGAGAGAGCCCACCAATTGGTAGAAAAGATCTAAATAGTTTTGCATCTTCCATGCGCTGGAGAGACATGAAACGAATGAGTGACGACACCTTCGTGGTCTAATAGAAGAACAATTTCGGAGCAACTAGCTGCAATAGTATGTGAGGAACTAAACTGCGATGGTGTGGCCAGAGCAACCACCATGTGCAGCAAACGCAACCAGGCATAGCCAGGGATCTGGTTCGAGGTTCAAAATCCCATAATCGAGATGGTCGGGAGTAAGGTCCGACTTCCTTGCTTCACTTTTTCTTTCTTTGGATAATTAAGATAATAATTACCTTAGACCGCTTACACGTGTACGAGGCTTAGATTGATATCTAGGCAAGCTCCGAGTCAAATGTCTCGGATGACTATTTAGGACAATAATAACCTTGGACCACTTACATGTGTACAAGACCTAGATTGATCCTTGGCACTTTTTGAGTCGGATGTCTAGGATGAATAATTAGGCTTTTTGCTTGTTTGCTTTGACTTAGATATTTGAATTCTGGAAAAATCCATATTGAATGTGATGATCGATATTGATCGCTTTAAGTCCCGTCCGAAGAGACAGGACTGGAGTGCAGAGTGCAAGTCCCCTCATTGGAGAGTAAAAGGATGGGCTTCTGCGTTATTGATCGCTTTAAGTTCTGTCCGGAGAGACCTGATCGGGGTGTAGGGTGCAAGCTCCCTCGTTGGAGCGCGAGTGGATAAGCTTGTATGAAAATTAAGTCCCTTTACCAGAGAGTGAGCAGAGGTCTTGGTTAGTTGTTGAGTTCATTTGCCAAAGAGCAAGTGAACTCAGCAAGGATCCAGAAAGATCGAAACCCTAAATAGAATGCCAACAATCCGAAAAGATCGCCTCCTAATAAGAACCTTATATAGTCCAGAGAGATCGAATCCTATATTGGATCATAAACAATTTGGAGATATCACACGTTAAATCAAATGTAAAATGATCTAAAGAGATCGAACCTTATAATGAAAACAGATTCGATTTTAGTAAAAGGATATGAACGCCTTATAAATAGAGTAAACGTGACACTCCTAATTTTTGATAACATTATTCAGAAGATTTAATTAGATAAATTAAATAGAAAATTGTATAATTTAAAATGATAGAGAGATTGAGATTTGAATAAATCATTAGAGGCCATGTTTAAATTAATCAATTGGGCTTAAGAATGGTTTGTAAGTTAATTAAGTTAAAATATTGCCTTATTAGGAAACAGCCCCATCCTATAACTCACATATCCTTTCACTTTTCACGTTCACTTTCATTTCACAAAAATGCAAAAATTAAAAGTAAAGAGGAGCCGGTCATTGCTAGAAAGGAGAAGAAGAGAAATTCAATCAAAGCTAAGAAGTAAAACTAGGGGGAATTTATCAATAACAGATCTCAAAATCCATCATATTCAAGGTGAATAATAATTTATACCATCTATATTTTGTTTTATGATCATGTGTTTTTTGGGTTTAAGATTAAACTCATTTTTATGATAATTGGGATGATGATATGCTTGAATTATAACATGTTTGATTTAAATCAAAATGTTTAAATATGGGTTTATACGGTTTTAGGGTAAAACCAATTGAAAATGATTTTCGAATGCCATAGAAAAATTATATGGTATGTAAAATATGATTTTGGAGATAGGTTTCAATTTTTGTAATTTTCCATGTCATGGAAAAAATTAACATGAATTTTTAAAGGAAAATATGTATAATTAGGTTTAAAATTAATTTCGTTTATTCTATTAATAATTTGGATCAAGAATTTGCGTATGTTACGTAACACGATGAAAGTGAATTTCAGTAATTTTTTGGGGTTTTTTCTAAGAGGTTTACTTTGGGAAATAAATTATTTTAGAAAAATACTTATTTGCATTATTGATTTTGCTTAATGGAAGGGATTAATTGCCAGTAGTTCCTTGATTTAGATCTAAAAATACGCGGCAGTTGTTTAAGTAAAGAATTTGAAATGTTTTAGGCAACTAATCAGGTGTTTACAAATTGGTAGGTTAGTTACAAAGCAATCACTAAATTTAGCATTAATTCGGCCTTTTTTATAAAAAGTTGGTTCCTCCTCTTTTGGAAGTGACTTTTGACCTCATGCTTTCACTTCAACTCGATAGAAAGCAGCCTAGTCGAAACACGTTAAAGTCGAAACCAATACACATGGTATCAATAAATTTGGTACCAAGTGGATTGGAGTAAGGCAGAAGGCACGGTGTCGAAAGCTTTGCTTCCGATGGGGTCGAAATCTTTGCTTTGTTTTCAAATGTTAAGCGTCTGCTTTGTTTTACAAAAAGCCTTCAACTCAGTCGAAACATATGCTTTCGAAACGGGTTTTCTAACAGCTTTCAAAGAGGGTTGCCGTCTTATGTTTTTAAGTATAAGCTTTCGAATGAGTTCCTTCAATTATAAAATAATGCTTTCGAAAGTAGTGGTTCCAACATAGTCGAATCCCTACTATCGTTCTTTTCCTTTCGACTGTATTGAAGATATCAATGCCTTCGAAAGGAAGCCTTTGTTTTAAACTTATACTAAGCCACTTCCTAAATTCTTTCGAAAGGGTTCAAGGGTTTCTAAGGCAATGGCTTCGGAAGGTGGTTTCGATGCTATCCTTCTATGTTTTACTCAAAGGTTTTGAGCTTTCGATTGAATGGTTTCGACACCATCAATTTTTCCCCTAAAAATTTGTGTAAAAATAAAAGGTTCCAAAAGGGATACTTTCGTACATATTCACTTTAACCCTAAAGATGTTTTAAAGGTAACCCCAATGGTTTTGAAAAGGGTTTTTTCATTAGTTTCGAAGCTATGTTTCTATGAATTTTTTAAGTAATGCTTCAGTACTTTCAAAAGGTATATTTTGGTTTCGAAAGAGATGATTTAAAGAGCTTCGAAAGGTATATGTAATTAGTATTTTGAAAAGAAGTTTTCTGTGCTTTTAAAGGAGGTTATCCAAGGGTTTTGAAGGTGATGTTTTAAGGTTTCAAAACAAATAACCCAATCTCATTTGAAAGAAAAAAACCATGGCATAAACAAAGAGTTTTAAAATGGAGTTTTGAAGAAGTTTTTCTTGATTAACAGGTTGAAGGGATTAACCAAGTTTTATATAAAATGATTTCAAGGACATTAAACCACATTTATTGGTATTATCATGTATTTAAGATTTCTTCTTCGTATATTTATTCACATTGTAATGAACCCATAACAGTACTTTGGGGAAGGGTGGAATAACCAGCTAGGTTGACCCAGTAGTGAATGTAAATTAAGGATATTAAAATATTAATTAAAGATATTGTAGGGGCCAATGGTTCATGGTAAGTCCACGAAAACTATGTATAAAAAAAGATATTGGCAGGGGCCAATAGGTTCATAGTAAACCTACAAAAACTATGTATAAAAAAAGATGTCAGGGAGATAGGTTCATGGTATGCCCATGAAAACTATGATCTGATATTGGCAGGGCCAATAGATTTGTAGTGAACCTATGAAACTATGTTCGGATTAAGATGCTGAAAGAAGTCAATAGGTTTCTATTCAACCCATGAAAACTATGATAAGACGAAAGATATTGGAGTTACCAATATGTTCAGGGAGAATCCATGAAATAGCAAAGATATTGGTAAGGGCCAATAGGTTCTTAGTGATCCCATGAAAACTATGAAATCGAGCAGAGATTCCATATGCATTAAACAGGTTACTGGTAATCTCATGAAAACTAATAGGTTAATAGTGACCCTAGAAACTATAAATAAGACAGACAACCGGAATGAATGGGGATAGGTAATCCAGAATTAATTTACTTGTTTGCATATTATCATATTGTTTTGAATTGTTTTAACCATTGTGGATGCATGAGCGCAATATATGGTTTAAGTTTTATAATACTAATGAGGGGAAAACTCATTCTGCTAAGCGGCGTGGTCTCACTAAATATCTAAATGGTTTGAGATGGTAGACTATTATTCATACCAGGCTTTATGACTGACTCGAAGTTTTTGTTTTCCCCTTCAACTCTCGGGTTCTCAATTGATTTTGAGTAATTTGAGGGTTAAGTTTTCAGGTTCTCATTTTAGACAAATAAAAATTCCGGAGATATGCAGGAGGTAAGCTAGTTAATAAGAATTCTTTTTATACTTGTGTTTTAATTGTAAAGGAAAATTTGTTTTATTGCCTTATTATATACTCTGATCAACCAAGGGAGCATCTTCATATGTCGCTTTTGGCGTATGTTGTAATAAGTATATTTTGTCTAAACGTGGCTACGGTTATGGGATTATGTAATGAACTTAATTATTTTGAAATGGAATGTGAAAAATGTTTATATATTTAGAATTTTTCCATACTTATGTGTTTCTGTGCATCAATCTCTCTAACATAACCATATTTGGTCGCCGGGGATTAATAATTATGGATGACTACAACATCCATAGCCGTTATTTTTGGGCCTCCAAGTGGGAGATGTTATAGGTTGGTATCAGAGCATATGTTTATGAAACTTAAAAAAATCTAAACCTAAAAGAATTTTCAAAAATAATCCATGAATTAGAAAATAAGATCGGGGTTTGGGATAACTCTATAGTAACGTACTTGTATTTGATATATAGTTATATATATATAAGTACGTATTCCCCGCTCTCTTGGACCGTTATTCTGTATCTTGCTAAGGCTCGTATGCAGATTTACGAAAAAGAAGATATGGAAGCAGGAAATGGAAATCTCGGTGGTGGAAGCCCCACAACCAATGGAAATGCTCGACCCACTAGGAGGAACCTAGGTCGACCGGCTAATGCTACTAACCAAAATGTTGATGCCAATGTGGGTTCTAGAAATCCACCAGTAGATATGGGGGCGATGTATTAGTTCTTCGTCAATATGATGCAAGTAGGAGTTGCTGTCGGAGCTGCTAGTGTTGCTGGAAATGTTGGAGGAGCTAATCTCGTAGCTCCAGTTGGGAATAATTATGCTAAGCTGAGTAGAGACTACAATAGTCTAGGTGAAAAGCCATTCACGGGGACGGAGAATGCATAGAGGTAAAAAATTGGCTACTGTATTGTGATCGTGTCTTTGCTAATTTGGGTTTCGATGATGAGCAGAAGAGAAGGTTGGCCTCTAGGCAGTTGCAAGGGTCAACGCTTCATTGGTGGAATAGTATTACTGTTGGAGTTCTGGAGGATCGGTTAACTTAGGCTGACTTTCGAAGGAGGTTTGAGCAAAGGTTTATGTCTAAGGTTGCTAAATCAGTGTTGTTGAGGAAGTTTTTAGATCTGGAGAAATAAGAGATGTTGGTTATTGAGTATGCTGCTAAGTTTGATGAGTTGTCCTGTTATGGATATAATACTATAGACACTGTCATTAAGAGAAATGAGAAGTTCATTAGGGGCTAAGGCCCAAGATTGCTAGGGAAACTCTGCCACATCTCCGTGATCCTAGTAATTTGGTTGTGGAGATGGAAATCCGCCATGAGGAGATGCTTGTTATTTGTGCTAGAGAGAAGCTAGTTGAAATCCAAGGTTCTTAAGGAAAGAAAAGAAAGTTCTTTAAGAAGAAGGGAGCCCGGAAGGAAGATGCTACCAAGAAGGCAAAGATTGACATAGTTTGTTTCAAGTGTAATAAGAAGGGTCATTATGCGAATGAGTGTTGGTAAGGAAAGGGTAAGAAGGCTGTAGATAAGAAGAATATGAAATGCTTCAATTGTGATCAAGTTGGGGATTATAAGAATCAGTGTCCAGAGCCAGTCAAGGTGGACAAGGAAAAAGTTTTTGCTATTGGACCAGCATCAGCAAGGACAACTGCAGCTGATAAAGGAAAGACTGCGATGGAAGGTACACTTTTGATTCAAAGTATATCAGTTAGGGTACTTTTTGATATTGGTGCATCACATTCATTTATATCTCAATGTTTGGTTGATAGATTATGCTTAGAACCCATCACCTTGTTACTTCCTTAAGAGTTACGAATCCAATCGGAGGGTATGCAACTCTAGGGATGAGATGTGAGCAGTTAAAACTTATTTGTTAGGTCATAAGTTTGCATGCATTTTGTATGCTTTTTATTTCGTAGATTTCAGGATCATATTAGGTAGGATTGGTTGGGAGGTATGAGGCTAGAATGTTTTGCTAGGATAAGGAGATACCACTGAGATACCTTGATAGTCATAACTGAGTGATTCTCAATGAAGAGTTCCGACAGGAGTGTTGGTGCCATGCTGAGTGCCATAGAGGTAGGAGAAGAGTTGAGTCTGGTTCGAGTAGCAAGGAAGTTTGCAGATGTCTTTGAGCCAGTTACAGGACTACCACCGAAATGAGCTGTTGAGTTTTGGATAGATCTTGTACCGGGAGCTGAACCTGTAACTACACCACCTAGCAGGATGACACCGACTGAGATGAGGAATTGAAGGTGCAGTTAATGGATCTTGAACGAAGGAATTTATTAGACCAAGCAGTTTGCCTTGGGAAGCGGTCACGGTATTCGTGAATAAACTAGATGGATCGTTGAAGATGTGCATCGACTATCGTAAGTTGAACGAAAGGATGATTAAAAATAAGTATCCTTTATCGAGAATAGATGATATGTTTGACCGGTTGTGTGGAGCCAGAGTGTATTCGCAATTGAATTTGGCGACAAGTTTCCATTAGTTGAGAGTGGCAGAGGACGGTATTCCTTTGACAGCATTTCGAACTAGGTATGTTTCGTATGAGTAGTTAGTGATGCCATTTGGATTAACGAATGCACCTGCTTTCTTCGTAGATTCGATTAATCGAGTCTTTCGAGAGTACTTGGATATGTTTGTGCTAGTGTTTATAGATGACATTTTAGTATAATCTAAGGATGAGAGAGAGTATGAGGATCATCTTAGGGTGGTGGTACTTGAGACACTGAGATAGCATCAACTGAAGGCGAAGTTTACCAAGTGTCATTTTTGGAAGAAATAAGTTAAGTTTCTTGGTCACGTGGTTTCAGAGAAAGGCTTGTCAGTTGATCCAGATAAGATCAAAGATATGAATAATTGGAAGAGACTAGAGACGGTCACTGAGATCAGAAGTTTTCTTGGATTTGCTGGCTATTACCGGAGATTCATTAAGGATTTCTCGTGGATAGCAGCACCTTTGACTAAGTTAACCAGGAAGGACGTGAAGTTTGTCTGGTCCAACAAATGTGAGGTCCTTAAGTTAAAGCATTTGTTGAACAATGCACCTGTGTTAGTAGTTCCAAACAGAAACCAAGGGTTGGTGGTGTATATTGATGCATGTGAGACTGGATTAGGAGTTGTATTGGTGCAAAAGGGTAAAATTATTGCATATGCTTCTCGATGGCTTAGACCGCATGAAATGAGATACGCTACTCATGATTTGGAGTTGGCTGCGGTGATCTTCGCGCTGAAGATTTGGAAACATTATCTCTTAGAAGAGAGATTTGAGCTATACACTGATCATAAGTTTTTACGGTAGTTATTCTCTCAAAAGGAGTTGAATATAAGATGGCAGAGGTGGCTGGAATTTTTGGCTGTTTATAATTTTGATATAGAGTACACACCTGGGAAAGGAAATAAGGTAGCATATGCTCTTAGCAAAAGACATCAGAATGTGGTGTTGGCTACATTGGCAGAGTGGAAGGATTTAGAAGCATTGACTACTTATAATATGCAGTTAAGGTCGATTGCTAGTTCTAGTCAGAGTACCGCCATGTTGTCCTATTTGTCTTTTCGACCAGCATTAATCGAGAAGATTGGTTCTAAGCAGAAAGAGGATCTAGTATTAGTCGAGAGGATTAGAAGGCTTAAGGGTAGAACTGAGATCGATGATCTTAGAGAATTTAGTCTTGACCAGAGAGGATGGTTGAAAAAGAAGGGATGGTTGTGTGTTTCGGATGTTGAGGACTTGAGGAAGGAAGTTGTTGGAGAATGTCATCGGTCCAAATTTATGATTCATCCTGGAGAGATCAAGATGTATCAAGATATGAAGAGAAGCTTTTATTGGGAATGTATAAAGAGGGTTGTTGGCTTGTGGGTTAGGTAGTGTTCAAACTGTCAACAAGCGAAAGCTGAACATCAGAAGCCGAGTGAGTTGCTTCATCCATTAGAGATTCCAGTTTGAAAATGGGATTCAATATATATGGATTTTATAAACTGGTTGCCAAGGTCAGATTGAGGAAATGAAAGTATATGTGTTAAGTGGATAGGTTGACCAAGAGTACCCATTTCATTCTAGTTAAGTAAACCAGGATGGCACATGTATTGGCTAAGTTGTTCATAAAGAACATATTTAGATAGCATGGAGTTCCTAATAGAATATTTAGTGATAGAGATGAGAATAAATTGAGGAACAAGACAGTCAAGTTGGTGAAAGTTCAGTGGAGCGACAATGAGGACTGTACTTGGGAGACAGAAGATGGGATTTGAGATACTTATCTTGATCTTCTTTGAGGGTATGTCTATATTAGATTTATATATAGTTGCTAGTCAAGTAGGTTAGTACGGTTGTTAGGAGTCATTACAGATGATTGCTATATTTAGTATTTAGTCCTTACTGAATTTCAGGGACGAAATTCTTTAAGGAGTGGAGCCTGTAACACCCCTAATTTTTGATAACATTATTCAATAGATTTAGTTGGATAAATTAAATAGAATAATGTAAGAATTAGAATGATAAGGAGATTAATATTTGAATAAATCATTAGAGATAGTTCTTAAATTAATTAATTGGGCATAGGATGGTTTGTAAGTTAATTAAATTAAAACAAGGCCTTATTAGGAAATAGCTGCATCCTATAACTCATGTATCGTTTCATTTTTCATGTTCACTTTCATTCGAAAAAATGCAAAAATAAAAGTAAAGAGGAACCGGCCATTGCTAGGAAAGAAAGAAGAGAAATTCAATCAAAGCTAAGAAGTAAAGCTATGGGGAATTAATCAATAACAAATCTCAAAGTCCTTATCATATTCAAGGTGAATAATAATTTGTACCATCTCTATTTTGTTCTATAATCGCACGTTTTTCGTTTTTAAGATTAAACTCATTTTTATGATAATTTGGATCATGATATGCTTGAATTATAACATGTTCGATTTAAATCAAAATGTTTAAATACGAGTTTATATGATTTTAGGGTGAAACCGATCGAAAATGATTTTCGAATGCCATGGACAAAATATAGATATGTAAAATATGATTTTGGAGATGGATTTCAATTTTTGTAATTTTTCAAGCTATGAAAAAATTTAACATGAACTTTTAAAGGAAAACATGTATAAATGGGTTTATAATTAATTTCGATTATTCTATTAATAATTTAGGTCTAGAATTTTCGTATGTTAGATAACATGAAGAAAGTGAATTTTAGTAATTTTTGGGGATTTTTCCTAAGAGATTTATTTTGGAAAATAAATTATTTTAGAAAAAAAGTCTTATTTGCATTATTGTTTTTGCTTAATGGAAGGGCTTAATTGTTAATAGTTCCTTGATTTAGATCTGAAATATACGGTAGTTATTTAGTAAAGAATTTGAAAAGTTTAAGGCAACCAATCAGGTGTTTACAAATAAGTAGGTTAGTTATAAAGCAATTACTAAATTTAGCATTAATTCGGCCTTTTTTTATATAAAAAGTTGGTTCCACGTCTTTTGGAAGTGACTTTCGACCTCATGCTTTCGCTTCGACTCAGTCGAAACCAACCTAGCCGAAACTCACTTAAGTCGAAACCAATACACACGGTATCAATGAAATTGGTACGAGGTGGATTGGAGTAAGGTGGAAGACATGGTGTTGAATGCTTTACTTCCGATGGGTTCAAAACCATTGCTTTATTTTCAAATGTTAAGCGCCTGCTTTGTTTTACTAAAAGCCTTCGACTCAGTCGAAACATATGATTTCTATACATCCCCTATATGGAGGCACAAAGCTAAGCGCTATAGATGCAGCAGTTATCCATAGTATTAACTTCCGAGGACCAAATACGGTAATGTTAATGGTATTCATAATATCAAAAGCATTTGAATATGAAATAAAAACATCACTGATTAAAACATTTTACTGATTACATTTCAAAACAACATCCATGGTCCAGTTACATAATGTCAATCTCATAAAGTTTTCCTAGTTCAGATAAGATATATTTATTAAATAAATATGCCTAGAGCGGCATATGAAGATGCCCATTGGTTGACAAAGTACTATATATTCATAACTGACATAATACAACACAACGAAATTAAATAAGATAAAACAACAACTCCTAAGTAGTTATCCACCAGCCCTCTACTTGTCTCTAGAAACTTTATTCAACAACCTACTAAAACCTAAAAATCCTCAAATCTCGGCTTACTCAAATTAAATTTGAGATCCCGAGAGCTTAAGGGGAAAATATAAATTTCGAGTCAGACATAAAGCTTGGTATGAATAATACTATACATCTCGATTATATGATATTAAGTGGGACCATGCCGCTTAGAGGAATGAGTTTCCTATATCCTTTTAATACATATCTTTTGCAAATCCATTTTCTGCAACCAAAACTGGTTAAAACTATAAAGCAATATCATGTAAACATACATGTCAAGTAACAAATGAACTATCTATCCGAACACTATAGTTTTGTTTGGTTAACTACTAACCTTTGGCTGATTCGGGCCACCATGCAATATATAAACAAATAATCTAACACCTGTTAGATACAAATAATCTAACATCTCTTAGATACTTCTCTTATGGACGGTCTGTCCCTAACTTATCTTCTCCCAAGGTCCACTGATCCTAATGGTTTTGCGGGCTCACCAATAAACTAACTCTGTACAAATATATATTCCTTTCGGTGTGTAACATTATTTTAGTCTTACCTATGACAAATCCCTACATACTGGAATTTTGGACTAAATTAACTGGGGATAATAGCAAATGTATAGGGCATGACCCTATATCAGTCCCATCTGGTATTCTAATATCCGAGTCATTTTACTTAGAGTAATCTTCCCTTAAATTTTCCTTGAAAACCTTTTCCTCTCAAAATGATTTAATTTTTTAAATCAAACTTAAAAAAGAAAAATATGTATATTCTATGCTTTACTCAAATCATCTTGCCATGTTATATATATACACACTTTACTTAAATCTTTGTTGATGAAAATATTTAAAACTTTGAAAGTGCCCCTTCAGAATCCATTGAAAGTATCCCTTTCGAAACCATTGAAAGTACCTCCTTCGAAAGCAAGTAAACCCTTTATAACCTAGACCAAAAGGCCAAAACATTTCTTTCGAAACCATTCATATAAAACTTTCAAAACCACTGAAAACTTTTCTTCGAAAGCTATAATACCTTAGACATCTTATCTTTATAACACTTAAACATTGCCTTTCGAAAACATTGGAAAAACCTTTCGAAACCATTGGGGAACCACCCCTTCGAAACCATTAAAACATTAAACCTTTTGAAATCTTTTGGGTTTAATTTATAACATATAGAAACACCTTTCGAAACCATTGTAAACCATCTCTTTCAAAACCTTTGGGTTCTACTTTCAAGAGTGCAAAAGGGTCATTAAAACATTTATGTCGAAAGCACTCTTTTAGAAGCATTTCCTAAGTAAAGTAGTAATGATGTCGAAACCAACCTTCCAAAAGCAATGGTGAAGCGACTTGGGTTTTATAAAACAAAATAGCCCTTTCGAAGTCATCACTTCGAAAGGTAGAAAGCGGCAGCTAAGAGGTTTCGAACCTGATGAAAGCATTTACTTAAAACAAAAGGCGCAACCTCTTCAAAACCATTCCTTTAAATCTATTTGACCCAGTCGAAAGCCAACCAAGTCTAAAGCATGCCCTTCGAAAGCAAAGCAGACACATTTTCATTTAAAAGCAAAGCAACAGTTTCGACCCCTTCAGAACCCATAGCTTCGACTCAGTACCTTCCTCCTAAGTCCAATTCACCATGTACCAAGTCTTTGATACTATGCGCATTGGTTTCGATGGTGATGGAGGCGGAACAACTTGGTCGGAACCCCTGGTGTCGAAAGTAGTCAAACATGCAAAAGCACATAAAAACTGATTTTTACTTTAAAAAGAGTTTCTTTTCAACTAACCTGCCTTGTTTGTCAAAATATTATTGGTTGCAAATTTTATTTTCTAAAAGTATTACCAATATTTCAGAAATAAACAATTTAAGCTATTTACAAAATACCCCTTCTCCTTTTATAAAGGTATAAAACATTTGAGTCTCACATCTTAAATAATATATATTCATTAAGACACTTAGGAAAATTCTACAAAAATTTCAAAAAAACATTTTTATTATGTTTTCCAACATATATTAATTTCAATCCCAAAACCTATATTATTTGACCATAAATAATTTTGGGCCCAAATAATCATTTTCCTTACTAAAAAATTAATATAAAATCCACATTAATTCAAAAAATTATGAAAATTGAAACTCATCTCTGAAATATCATTTCAGATCTAAATTTAAATACGCAAGCCATTTGGATGTTATTTAATAGGGTACATTAAAACGTATCATAAAACCTATATGATTAAGAATAAATCATCAACAAGCATATATAAACATTTAATCGTTTAAAAACATGGCATAACCTTGCAAAAAAAATCGAGTTTAACCTTAAAACTGAAAATAATAGAAAATATGAGATATAGTCATTATTCACCTTAACTTTAAGATCAAGTATTTGAGATTTGATCTTGATTAAGTTGCTTAAGCTTTTCCTTTGAATCTTGCTTATCTTCTCTTTTCTTCCATTAATGGTGGCCAACCTTAAGTTTGTTTTTCTTTTGTGAACATAAAAATGAACGTGTGAATGATGGGGCTAAGGGTTTAGGGTATATGGATGTGTCTTAATCCTATATTGCCCCTTATATATTTGCCTTAACATTTTAATTCTTTAGTTCATTTGCATAGGGCATAGCTAGCCTAACTAATCACAAATCTCAACCTATTAACCATTTTACATTATTTCATTTAATTTACCTAACTAAATGTTCTTAATAATGTTACTAAAAATTAGGGTCATTACACTTTCGAAAGGGGTTTTCTAAATAGCTTTCGAAGAGGGTTGTCATCTTATATTTTTAAGTATAAGCTTTCAAATGAGTTTCTTTACTTATAAAATACTGCTTTCGAAAGTAGTGGTTCCGACCTAGTCGAAACCCTACTGCCCTTCTTTTGCCTTTCGACTGTATTGAAGTCATTAACGCATTCGAAAGGAAGCCTTTATTTTAAAATTATACTAAGCCACTTCCTAAATGCTTTCGAAATGGTTCAAGGGTTTCGAAGGAAATGGTTTTGAAAGAAGGTTTTGAAGCTATCCTTCCATGTTTTGCTCAAAGGTTTTGAGCTTTCAAATGAATGGTCTGACACCATCACCCGCAAAAATTTGTGTAAAGACAAAAGGTTTCAAAAGAAATACTTTCGTATTTATTCACTTTGACCCTAAAGATGTTTTAAAGGTAAACCTAATTGTTTCGAAAGGGGTACTTTCATTGGTTCGAAGCTATGTTTCTAAGGATTTTTAAGTAACGTGTTAGTACATTCGACGGGTATATTTTAGTTTCAAAATATATGATTTAAAGAGCTTCGAAAGGTATATATACTTAGTGTTTTGAAAAGAAGTTTTCTATGCTTTCGAAGGAGGTAATCCAGGGGTTTCGAAAATGACATTTTAAGGTTTCAAGACAAATAACCCACATTGATTTTAAAGGAAAAACCATGGCATAAAAAAGAGTTTTAAAATGGAGTTTTGAAGAAGTTTTCCTTGAGTAACAGGTTAAAGGGATTAACCAAGTTTTATATAAAATGATTTCAAGGACATTAAACCACGTGTGTTGGTATTATTATGTTGTTAAGATTACTTCTTCATATATTTATTCACGTTGTAATGAACTCATAACGGTACTTTGGGGAAGGGCAGAATAACCAGCTAGGTTGACACGGTAGTGAATGTAAATTAAGGATGTTAAAATATTAATTAAAGATATTGGCAGGGACAAAAGGTTCATCGTAAGCCAATGAAAATTATGTATAGGAAAAGATATTGGGAGGGGCCAATAGGTTCATAGTAAACCTACGAAAACTATGTATAAATGAAAATGTCAGGGAGATAGGTTCATAATATGCCCATGAAAACTATGATTTGATATTGGCCGGGCCAATAGGTTCGTAGTGAACCCATGAAAATTATATCTGGATTAAGATGTTGACAGAAGTCAATAGGTTGCTAGTCAACCCATGAAAACTTGGATAAGAGGAAATATATTAGAGTTACCAATAGGTTCAGGGAGAACCCATGAAATAGTAAATATATTGGCAGGGGCCAATATGTTCTTAGTGATTCCATGAAAACTATGAAATCGGGCAGGGAGTCCATATACATTAGACAGGTTATTTGTAGGTCCATGAAAACTAATAGGTTAATAGTGATCCTAGAACTATAAATAAGACAAATAAATAGAATGAATACATAGGGTAATTCAGAATTAATTTACTTGTTTGCATATCATCATATTGTTTTGAAATGTTTTAACCATTGTGGATGCAGGAGCACGATATATGGTTTTATAAAGTTTTTAGGGTACTAGTGAGGGGAAAACTCGTTCCACTAAGCGGCGTGGTCTCACTAGATATCTAATGGTTTGAGAATTGAGATGGTAAATTATTATTCATACCATAATTTATATCTGACTCGAAGTTTTTGTTTTTCCCTTAAACTCTCTGATGCTCAATTGATTTTGAGTAGTTTGAGGGTTAAGGTTTCCATGTTCCCTTTTTAGATGAATAAAGCTTCCGGAGACGTGCAGGAGACAAGCTAATTAATAAGAGTTTTTTTTATTCCGCTATGTTTTGTTTGTAAAGGAAAATTTGTTTTATTGCCTATACTTTGATCAACCAATGGGTAATCTTCATATGTCGCTTTTGATGTATGTCGTAATAAGTATATTTTTTTTAAAGTGACTATATGGGATTATGTGATGAACTTAAATGTTTTGAAATGGAACGTGGAATGTGTTTTGATGTTTTACAATTTTTCAATATTCATGTGTTTCTGTGTATCAGTGTATCTAACATTGCCGCATTTGGTCGTCGAGGATTAATAACTATGGATGGCTGCAGCATGCGTAGCCGTTAGATTTGGACCTCCAAGTGGAGGATGTTAAAGTAAAATAGACATATCTCAGACGAACACAGGACGATTTTGATATGTGATGCAATAACTCCAAATAAAATTGGAATAATTATGATGTATGAACAACACCAAAGCAAGAGCTGGAGCATTAGCTATAAAGGGTTCGGAACGACCTTTGATTTGTAAGAGAATCTGAAGGAATTAGATAATTCACTAAGATTAAGATAAACGGATAACCGGAGAGCTCAACTATCGAAGACTGATTATTGGAACTTGTTCTTGAGCAAGCACACTTTACATTCAAAAGGCATACTTTGGAGGGCAAATGTTAACCCACTTTTGAGTCAAAGCAGATTTCAATTGGACTTAGATGATTAAAACGAGAACAAAACGACTTGAAAATTAACAAGCACACTTTGATGGAGTAAGGAGACAACTCAGAGAAGTTTCAACCCAAAATAATCAAAGTAAACAAGTTGGCATCGACTAGTTCATGTTGGTGATGAGTTGTTTTGCTCATCCATTCCCTCTTTCCAACTTCATACAAGTAACTATTCACCTCTTGCATATGTGTCCAAGAGATTTCAAAAAGTTTTGAATGACATATTTCAAAAGTTGATGAGTTTAACAGCTTAAACGGTAGAATAAATCAAGCAATGATAGAACAATTATCAAAATCAACCAACAGTCGATGGAAACAACATGGGACACCATAAATTGAAGTAAAAAAGAAGAGTGCAAGAGAGTTCAAAGTATTTCGAACAAAGGAAACATGTCGGCGCCGACATGTTTAGTCAATCCGTGAGCTTATGCAATTTGGCACATGACTTTGGGTTGATCTCCAGACTCTACTTCAAGTGAATTCTAACCCAAAAGGACTGTCTCTATAAATACCAGTGTACCTGCAACCAAGGAGAGATCTTTCTTCTCGATCTCTTTCCTGATCTTCAGCTCTTCACTCTGGATATGATCTCTCTACCATTGACGACTTCTTTCTCTTCTTTACCCCTATCCTCTACCTCTCTAACTCTATGAAACTCCATTGTAAATCTAAGATCCACTAGATAGTGGTCAGATCTAATATAACTAGCTGTATTACAGAGAGAGAAAAATTAATAAAAGAGATTGAAGTGCATGTATATAACATTCTCCTACTTGGAGGCCCAAAACTAACGTCTACGGATTCTGAAGTCATCCATAGTTACTAATTCTCGACGACTAAATACGGTGACATTAGATACATTGATATATGGAAATACAAGAATATGGAAAAAAAATTAAAGAGCAAACAAATTCCACATTCCATTTCAAAATATTTCAAATTGATTACATAATCCCAACTGGCAGACCACATTCAGATAACATATACGCCACGAGCGACATATAAAGATGCCCCCTTGGTAGATCAGAGTATATAGATAGGCAAGAAAATAATTTTCCTTTACAGACAAAACACACAACAAAAATAAAAGAACTATAATAACAAGCTTGCCTCCTGCATGTCTCGGAAGCTTTATTCATCTAAAAGAACACCTGGAAACCTTAACTCTCAACCTACTTAAAATCAATTGAGTACCAGATAGTTTAAGGGGGAAACGTAAACTTGGAGTCAGACGTAAAGCCTAGTATGAATAATAATTTACTATCTCAAACCATTTAGATATCTAGTGAGAACACGCCGCTTAGCGGAACAGTTTTTCCTCTTACTAGTATCTTAAAAAACTTTATGAAACCATATACTGTGCTCCTGCCTCCACGATGGTTAAAACACAGCGTTTCAAAATATTATGATGATATGCAAAATAAATAAATCAATTCTGGATTACCCATCCCCATTCGTTAGGACTATCTGTCTTAGTTACAATTTCTAAGGTTAATATTAACCTTTTAAATGTTAAGAACTATCTATCCAATTACTTAATTTTCATGGGATCATTAAGAACCTATTGGTAACTCCAATATCTTATTTTTTATCCTAATTTTCATGGGCTAACTAGGAACCTATTAACTGACTGTCCATATCTTAATCCAGATATAGTTTTCATAGGACAACTACAAACCTACTGGCCCCTGCGAGTATCAAATCATAGTTTCCATGGGCTGACTATAAACCTATTGGCACCTGCCAATATAGTACGGTTTTCATGGGCTCGCTGTAAACCTAATGGCCTCTCCCAATATCTTTAATTAAAAATTAAACATCTGTTAAGTTATATTTACTAATGGGTCAACCTATCTGGTTATTCTGCCCTTTTCCTAAAATATAGTTATGGGTTAATAACAATGTAAATAACATTTCAAAATATGTATTTATGCCATGGTTATTACTTTAAGTTGATATTGGGTTTATGTTTCGAAACCATAAATGCATCTCTTTTAAAGCATTTAGATAGCCTCCTTCGAAAGCAAAGACCTCTTTTCAAAACATTGTATACATACCTTTCGAAGCCCTTCGTAAACATTCTCTTTCGAAACCACTTATACCTTTCGATGGTATCAAATCATCGTTTTAAAATATAGAGCTTCGAAATAAATAAAAATATCCCTTTCGAAAGAATTGGGTTTACTCTTTAAAAACAATATTTGGGTCGAAATGGTTATATACGAAAGTATCTCTTTCGAAACCAACAAAAATTAGTTTGGGGAAAAATTGATGGTGTCGGAATCGTCTTAGTTGTAATAAAAAACCTTTAAAATCAAAATCTCGAAGGATAGAGTCGAAACTCCCTTTCAACCCATCACCTTCGAAACCCTCAAACCCTTCGAAAGCATACAGGAAAAAAGACCGAGGAAAATAAAAGCAACCCCTTCGACGACATATATGACTTTAAGGCCATCGAAAGGGAAATTAGCGGCTTGATTCGACTTGGTCGAAATTGGTCCTTTCAAAAGCTCTTATTTAAGGAAAACGGTATCCATTTGAAATCTAACACTTTAACATAATATGACAACCTTCTTCGAAAGCTAATTATAAAACCCTTTCAAAAACATATGTTTCGACTATGTTGAAAGCTTTAAGTTGTGAGGAATGCGGATTACAGATCTTAAGGCTAGAAAACACTAGAGGGAGGATGAATACTGTTTTATGGATTTTCTAAATCTTTTTAAAACTTATGTACTTTAATTACCAATAAATGCAATTCACAGACATCGATATAATCACAGGATCGGACACAGATGCAAATGCTAAATAAAAGCAGTAAAGGAAAGAACACACCAGGATTTTATACTGCTTCGGAGTTACCTACATCCAGTCCCGTACAATTGTACAGATTTCTTTTTAGAATAATCTCCCAGATTACACCCTCGGTTTCAAGGCTATGAGGTACACCCTCCTGTTTTCGAGTCTGGGGCAAACTCTCTTGATTTAACCAGGCTACAAGATCACCTAATTGATTTCTGGGGCTACAATCACCCCCAATTGATTTCAAGGCTCAACCGCACATTTTACTCAATAGTAAGATCTTATAACTCTGAATAGCACTGAGATCTTATGGAGAGAGTGGCAGAGAATCAAACAAGAGATAATCAAGTTTGATTCACTTGGCATTTTGGCAGAATATAGTTTTGGATTCTTTAGAATAAAAGAGAGAGATGAAGAGGAGAGAAAATAAGTGAAATCTAATTAAAAATTCGTTTAGAACTATTAGTATTTATAAAAGATCAACAACCATATCTATTCGTGAAAGGATACGACATATAGACACTTCTTTTGAAAATTTGAATTTTGAATTTAACGGGCACCATGTCGACATGGGGGGTTGAAGGATGTCGACATGCTCTAGGCAAAATTGGTGATTTTGATTTTCTTATTAAAATTGGTTTCTATAATTTGTTAAAGAAATTTCTAAACTTTGTAAATATATACGAATATAGTTTGAACATATAAAAGTAATTTTTAATATATGATCTTAATTAATAAAGTGATTTAAAATCTGAGTATATATAAATATTTTAAAGTTAAATATTTAAAACAAGAGATAGTTTAAAATCAAGGACAATTTTGAAATAAAAATATTAAAAATGATAAAGATAATTTTGAAGCTAAAATATTTCAAACAAGAGAGATGTCTTTTTAAAAAGAAGGCTTTGAATATATTTAAAATAAGAGATATATTTTTGAAAAGCATTTCCATAAAATTAGTAGATATCAAAATAGGACCACTATATGTTCCACTAGATATTGTCGTGGGTTCCATCCCACTAGGGTTCCATCCCTTTAACAGGCTCGAAGTGGATTCCATTCCACAAATAAATTTCGAATAAAGATGTAAGTGATTTCAAGAAGTTTTAATATAATTCTAGACTCAATACTTATCTCGTACTTTGAAATCTTGAACTCTTGATACTCATGAGTCTTCAATCTTGATATCTTCAGTCTCGAATCTCTATGCTGTACAGTCTTCATTCTTGGTACCTGCATAGTTAAATCCTACATATACATATATTTAAACTATAATGTTAGTATTTATATTTTATAACAAGTCCTAAGGTTGTTGTCATCAAAACCATCATCTCAAGGACTAACAATCTCCCCCATTTTGATGATGACAACCTATGTTTATAAAATATACTTCTCCTTCATAATAACTCCCCCTAAACTAATAACCCCCAAATATACTTCCCCTTCACAATAACTCCCCCTAAACTAATAACCCCGCTTAATCTAAGCCTAACTGCTCTAAGTACTCTATTTTATATTTCTCCCCCTTTGTCATCAACAAAAACTAATTCTAAACTGATATAACCCCCCCCCCTTAGTCTTATACTGGAGTACCTGTGACAAATTATGATAGAGTATAAATAAAATAGCATGAGTTAATAATAAAGACATGATAAATATGAAAGTTTACACCAAATACATACTATGTTTCATGTAATGTTATGCATATCATTCAAACCAAATCAATTTTAATCAAAGTAAATCAAATCAAACAATTCAATCAATTCAAATCATAAGGAGATCAAGTATCTCTAGGAACTTCAACTCATCCTTCTTCTCCAAAGATAGGATCCTTTTTAATGTCTTCCCAACCTTCATTATCTTGAATCAAAGTTCCTTCAGGATTTGCATCGAGATCATTTTTGTTTAGGGCAAAAATCATCCAACGAAGGGCATCGAAATGCTTCTCTTGTTCTTTTATCACCTGCATTTGACTTAGTTCTAAATACCTTTAATTGCGAAGAATAAAAGTAAGTATATTCTTGAATGAACTGAGAGTTTCTTCAAGATTATAACTTAGAGTTTGAGAAAAGGAGGCCATTTTTGATAAGTAGTTAAAAGATGCAAATAGAGGTAAGTAGAAATGAAGAGATTACAAATTTCTGAAAGAAACAAGTGTTTAAATAGGCAGAAATTCATTTAAAATGAATATACATGAGTTAGTTATTTTATGTAATGATCCCAGTTTTTAGCCATATTTAAATTTGATAATTAATGTAAATTTTGGGTCAAATTGTGAATTAATTTAAAATTTTCAAATTTAATCAGATATGTACTTTTTTATTTATATAAATAAATTTGGAATTTGGAATTTGAAATTGAAATTTTGCAAATTAAACAATATCTATTATTTATTTATATATATGTATATAAATAGTTTGTAAATAGAATTTGAATTTGAAATTCAAAAATAAATATTTTAGAAATAAAATCAGATTTAAAAGCTTTAACAAACATATACGTATCTAAAGTTGGTTTGTAAATATATAAAATGAGATTTAATTAAATATTTAAAAATACTTTTCTTTATATACTTGGAAATAAATATAGTTAGTATATATGTAAATAAATATAAAAGCTTTGATATGTATATCTTTTGAAAGTATAAGTATAAAATTTAAAATACATTTTAATATAGTTTGTGTATATATATATATAAATATAACTATAATACATATGTAAATAATCTATACATAAATTTATAAGTAATTTATAAACAAGGGTTTAAACATAATTTATAAATTTAATATAAAAATAAAACAAGGGTTTAAAACATAAAATTTCTTGTTTAGGACATTTGTGAAATAAGCAGATACATAGATTTTAAAGTGTTAACAAAACAACAAGTGGCAATCTTATTTTAATAATGAAAATAAATATCAAAAGAGTAAAACCAGGCTGCTCATTTTTCTTCATCCTTCTATTCAAAAAATTTCCTTCATCTACAAACCTGGAAACCAAAATAAAACAGAAAAGGAAATCAACAACATTTTAAAACCTAAAGCAAATCCAAGCACAAAGATCAAAGTTCAATTCAATATACATTCAAGTTCAGATCGGAGCTTTAGTTCATTGCAGATCATAAATTCAAAACAAAGCTTCAAGCAACAAAAAAAAGTGGAATCAAAAAACAAAGCTTCAACCTGAACAATTCAAGAACAAATGTAAGATCAACAATCAAGTGCAGATGTAAATCAAAAACAGATTCTAGTTTTCAAATCAAAGTCAGGATCCAATTCCAGGTTATCAAGCTTGTTCTTTGTTTTTCTTCCAAGTGAGCAAACTTTATTTTAAAAACATTTTTTCATGATTCTTACGCCTGTGATGATAATGATTTGGAAAATATTGTATGAATGTGTATATATCTGCAAGTATATATGTATTTATACGTGTGAATTGAGGTGTGCATGTCTGTGTTATGCGTATGCACCTCTCTGTTGTTCTACAAGCAAGTATTCTTCATAGAAAAATTCACATCTCGAAATATAAAAAGATTTAAGTAATGATCTTTAAAAGAAAAGTGTTTGTACCTACCTAGTTCAAATTTTAAAAATGATTTCAAGCTAAATTTGAAGCCAGTTTAAATAAAAAGGAAGAAGACCAGTAGGATTTTAAATCTTATCAAATATTCGACTTGAATGATTTCTAGTTTCAAGTATATAATCATTTTTATTCTCAAAATCTAGGATTTTTAAAAATTAAATCACAATTTTTAAGTATGTAATTCGAGTGGAATTGCGTGCTGAACAGAAAGTGAGTTTTGAGCATTTTCTGGTGATTGGCGTAACTAGGGTGGTCGGGGTCTCTACTGAAGCAAGCCTGGAGGTAGGCGATGTCGGAAAAAATAAAAGGTGGATTTTTAGTCCACCGTGGCAGCGGCAGTTCGACGTTGTAGGGTTTAACCCTAGTTTTGGTCGAGGCTGGAAAACAGGTGATCGCAACATCGTCAGTGCATCGAGGCTGATCAGTCATGGGGGAAAATGAGCGTAGGACATTGGCGAAGCTATGGGTGAAGTTTCAAGAACTTCGGTGGTTGGAGCCGTCAAGACGAGGCAATTCTAAGTCGGAGGGTTTGGTTCCAGTGGGTTCTGATGGGTTCAATTTTTGTTTTGTGTCTGATCGAGGAATGTAAATGGTCTGATGGCCAGAGCAAGTCGTAGAGGACTTCCTGGTGATGGTCGTGGATTTCGACGATCGGTACATGTGCACCAGGTTTCTGTGCACCTGAGTTTTGGGTTTTTGGGAACGATGAGGTTGCCTCAAGTAGTGACTCGGGGAAAGGAAGGTTTTGCTCGAGCTTGTCTTCGAGGTTTCACATGAATTTAATAACATATAATGGTTTTTTTATAACCAAAACAAGTTAAAAAATATAAAAAAGGAAGAAGAAGGAGGTTGCTCGGGGTGGTTCTCGGGAAAAATAGGATGCGGCTCGAGTCCTTGGTCGGGATTTCTGGGTTTGGGTCGAGTATATTTTTAAAAGTTTAAATAAGTTTCAAAGTAAATTTGTTAAACAAATTTCCAAAAGAAATATTGACTAAGTTTTTCGAATCATAAACAAGTTTCAAAGATTTGAAAGTTGAAATGTTTTCAAAATTGTTTTGGAAATTAATAATTTTATATTAGTTAATTAATTAAATTTAATTAACAAGTGTTTTAAAAATTATAATGTTGTGATGGAAAAAGTAATTAAGGAAGTGTTTTAATCCTTAATTAATCAAGAAGATCTTAAATGATTTTGTATGATAACAATTTCGAGTATTTACCTTAATTTAAAGGATGTAATTAAGTGATTAAGTAAAAATTACTTTGTGTAATTGATTTGAAAGCTAATTACTTTGTGTAATTTAATTAAAGATAATTAATTACTTAAAGGATAATCACTTAATAATGGTAATTAAAGAATAATAAATCATTTTCTTAATTGATGATAAAAGGGTAATTAATTTCTTAAGATAATTACTTAATGAAAGTAATTAAGAAAAATTGATTAATAGTTAAGGATAATTAATCAATGTAATTAATTTATGATTTATTAATATAAGTGATTAGGGATAATCAGTTATCGTACTTAATTAAGGATAATTAATTCAAAGTTAATCAATTAAGGGTTAATTAATTAATGTAATTAAGGATAATTAATTAAAGAATGATTAAATAATTAAAGGTTAATTATTTAATTATTAAAGGTTGATTGATTTATTAAGATTGATTAATGATTAATTAAAGGTTAATTAATTTATCATTAAAAGGTTAATTAATAAATGATTAAAGGATAACTAATTAAAATGGTTTTAATTAATTTATATTAATTAACCAGGATTAGTAATTTATTCATAAGCAATTAATCTGATTTTAATCAGATGATTAATTGATCTTACTTATGGATGTTTGGATTGTATGAAATGCTTTGAATTGTTTGATATCCCTGGTGTGTGCTGCTCTGTGATATGAATTGCTTTGATTTGAGCTGTGATGAATGTAATTTATCTATGATGAATTTATATTATTTATCTGTGAATCTGTGAAGGAAGATAAGCTTATAGGATTATACCGCTTATCGATATTGTTGTGCTTGGATTTGTGATGATTGATGATATTGTATTATTGTGTGTAAAACCCCTGGACTACACCACACACACATAAATATGGATTGCACGGGGAAATCGGTTAAGTTGTAGATATTTTGAATTTAAATATTATTTTATTTAAAAGTTGAATTTTGAATCCAAATGGTTTTGAAATGGAATTGGTTGAATATGAAAAGCTTTTGAAAAGGAAGTTTTGAAATTTGAAATTTAGTTTGAATACAAAATATCCTGTTTAAGCTTTGAAATTATTTTGGAAAATATGGTTTGAAAGGGTTATACAAGTTATGCAATGTATATGTATAGATTTTAAACCATTTTGAAGTTTATTAAATAAATTATTTTGAAATTTGAATTTAATTCAAATAGAACATGCCGATGATATGGCAGTTCGCTGATTTTCTAGTTCACATTTTAAAGGCGATAACTTGTGTATATTTGATCGGATTTTTCCAAAACGAAAAGTATTTGTTTTCAAATGATAATGAATTGATATAACGAGAAAAATTCCACTTTTTATTGAAGGATTTCAAGATTTGAAATTGAAATAGTTGTGAAAACTATGAATGAATCTTTGTTAAAGATTGGTGAACTTTGTTTTAAAATTAAAGAGGATCTTAAAGGTGTATGTTTTGTATAAAAGATTTGAAATTGGAATTGTTTTGGAAGCTATGAATGAATCTTTGCGAAAGATTGGTGAACCTTGTTTTCAAATTGAAGAGGATCTTCAAGGGTGAATCTTTTATTTAAAAAAGATTAAAGTGGAAATTTGTTTAAACCATTTGAATAAAAGGTTTTGGGCTAATATTGTGACCTAACTAAGATCCCACTATTTCCATATGGTTTTTAAAATTAGCACTCATTATTCGGTTTAGCCGGGGGAGGACTTTATGTCATATAACCCATTCCGAATAGTGATACGATGAAATGGATATCATTTGAAGACCGGTGGTGAAGACCAGGTATTTTCGAGAACAAACAGATTACCCGTCGAATGACTCCGCACTGAGTAGCTACGGTGTAGAGATCTCCATATGTGATGGGGAGTCCGATCGGGATTGTGAATACCTGGATTGCAAGGGCTTCTTTGAAGTGCCTTTGGTTCCGTTCGAACCCGGAACAGACTTGTATGGATGTATGTCTGACGTTACACTTTGAGATGTAAAGCTGGTTTCTATCAAATACATTTTTGTTTGATGGCGGAGAATTTACTCTCTTAGCTTAACACCCTTCTCTGAGATATACGAGCTTAGAGGTTATGTAGTTGATATTTACCAGTGATATATTCCTAATTTGGTAATGTGACTAGCTAAGTACCGCTGATCATTTGTTGATCAAAGCATGGCTTTTGTGAAAAGCGTAGCTTTATGGACGATGCCTCGTTGGACCTCATAACCCGAAAATGGTCGAAATAGGAAGAATGCAGTAAGGTTATGAGGGTCACCCCCTTTAGGGTATGTCCATTTCCTTCTGGAAAAAGGTGGTATCGTGGTATGGAGCCCAGATATTTAACCTATGTGGTTGCTGCAAATTCATTACTTTGTGGTTGTTGCTTTGTGGTTGAGGATCCTCCAATAAAGGTCGATAACGACCGGGGGATGGCATACTCGTGTAGTAGTTACCTACCCGACCTTGTATTAGTAGAGAGCTGGTTAAGTTCTCGGGGCGTCCCTCCAGAGGCATACCCGTGTGGCATAGGAAGTTTCTTAGTCTGACCATTTGTTGGAAATCCAAAGAAACAATAGGTGCCATGTGCGGTTTTAGCTGTATAACCTGCCATGGAATGTGGTGGTAACCTGCTATTGAACATGGTAGCTCTAGTAGGCATACTATGAAATATGTATGCTAGCTAAGGTTAATATTATACTTTCGAAATGTTTTCTGCACTATGCACTAATAATAATATCAAAAGGTTTTTGCGTATCAAGCATGTTTGACTATCATAAGGAGAAATCTCCTCCAATTGTGCGCTTGCATTATGTGTGTGTGCAGGGAGGCCTTATGGTAGTTTCATTTTCCAAAAAGCATTGCGGATTTATTTTGTTCCCTTTTGTTTCTTTTGTTAAAGCTAAACTGTTTTTGTTTGCTCACACCAGCCTATGACTGGCCTGTAGTTTATGGTTCTCTTTCTAAACTCTGGGTGCCCACAATATTCCACACAGGCAACCTAGAGTCATATTTTCAGATAGAAAAGATAGTAGGTGTAGCTTTAAGAAATCTTGAAGTCTTTGGTCTTTGAAGACTTTGGATTTTGGCTATCGCATTGTGCTTCTCTTAAGCATTCCCGACCTTGCTTAATACAACGTGATGATGGTGGTTCGAGCTTGTGGTTTGGAGCTTTGGCTATGGAGTTGCAGTATTGTCCGATTTTCTTTCTCTCTTGCTTGGCATTGAAGATGTTTTTTTCCGTTGTTGTATTTTAGCTCTGATATTGACATTCATTTGTATCAGATGTTGTATCTATTGTGTATCAAAAAATGATATATATTGATTTTCTTCCACTGTGTTGTTGTACTTAATGTGTTATAAGCTCCGGCGAACAAGATTCGACGTTTGAATCTGCAGCATTCCAATACGAGTGACGTATATGGGTGTTGATTTTCGAAGGTCGAGTCAGGGTCGTCACATTTGGTATCAAAGCAGAAGGTTGAGTAAGAACTTTAGCTCAGGAGTATAACACATTAGGTGACTCATTAGAGATATGGTTATATATGCCCTGGAATGAGTATATCCATAAGATATCCGTTCATATGCCTAAGTAAATTCTCTTACTATCCACTAATAGTGAGTATGAGTGCAAGAAGAGGACGAGGTAAGGGACAAGGGAGTACCACTACAGATGGTCGATACCCTTCAACAACATGGAACAACTTTCTCTATCAATCTCTTTTGTTCATCATTCGATTTCGATTCTTTGGCGGTTTCTTGGCAGCTACAAGAAGAAGCTTTGGTGTGATGGTGGCCCTACGAATCGTTGTGGATAAGTTCCTAATTCGTATTCTCTTCATCAGTTTTCTATCGATCTTTTCGTTTTTAACCTTAATAAATTCGAAATTTTAATTGGAATAAACTGGTTAATGAAATATGAAGCTAAATTAAATTGTATCCAATTGTTTATTTTTTGGGTCTAGATATGTTCTACGAATGGATAGTCATCCCTTCAATCTAACCAATGCCCCTGCATATTTCGTAGACCAGATAACCCGAATATTTCGTAAAGTGTTAAATAAATTCAATCTCATATTTGTTGATGATATTCTGATTTGGTAAGCCAAATACAGAATAAATATTCTGCTTGATCTAGAAAGCTATTTCTTTATGTATTTGTCTATTCTTTGGTTATCTCCCTGTCTAGCAAATTTCGGGGATGAAATTTTCTTAAGGGGGAATCTGTAACGAGCCCAGTTTTTAGCAAGATTTAAATTTGATAATTAATGTAATTTTTGGACTGAATTGTGAATTAATTTGAATTTTTCAAATTTAGTAAGATACGTGCTTGTTTATTTATATAAATAAATTTGTAATTTGGAATTTGAAATGTTATAAGTTAAATAATATATACTATTTATTTATATATATGTATATAAATAGTTTGTAAATAGAATATGAATTTGAAATTCAAAAATAAATACTTTAGAAATAAAATTGGATTTGAAAGCTTTAACAAACATATATGTATCTAAAGTTGGTTTGTAAATATATAAAATGAGATTTAGTTAAAGATTTAAAAATACTTTTCTTTTATATATTGGAAATAAATATAGCTAGTATATATGTAAATAAATATAAAAGCTTTGATATGTACATCTTTTGAAAGTATAAGTATAAAATTTAAAATACATATTCCCTTAAAATGAATAAATATAGTTTGTATATTTATAAATATAACTATAATACATATGTAAATAATATATACATAAATTTGTAAGTAATTTATAAACAATGGTTTAAACATAATTTATAAATTTAATATAAAAATAAAACAAGGGTTTAAAACATATAATTTCTTGTTTAGGACATTTGTGAATTAAGGAGATACATAGATTAACAAGTGTTAACAAAACAAATAAGCGGCAATCTTATTTTAATAATGAAAATAAATATCAAAAGAGTAAAACCAGGCTGCTCATTTTTCTTCATCCTTCTATTCAAAAAATTTCCTTCATCTACAAACCTGGAAACCAAATCAAAACTAAGAATTAAAACAGAAAAAGAAATCAACAACAACATTTCAAAACTTGAAGCAAATATAAGTATAAAGATCAACGTTCAATTCAATATACAATCAAGTTCAGATCAGAGCTTCAGTTCATTCTGGATCATAAATTCAAAACAAAGCTTCAAGTAATAAAAAAATTTGGAATCGAACAACAAAGCTTCAACCTGAACAATTCAAGAAAAAATGCAAGATCAACAATCAAGTGAAGATGTAAATCAAATATAGTTTTCAGTTTTTAAATCAAAGTCAGGATCCAATTCTAGGTTATCAAGCTTGTTCCTTGTTTTTCTTCCAAGTGAGCAAACTTTATTTTAAAACCATTTTCTCCTGATTCTTATGCATGTGATGATAATAATTTGGAAATATTGTATGAATGTGTATATATCTGCAAGTATATAAGTATTTATATGTGTGAATTGAGGTGTGCATGTTTGTGTTATGCATATGCACCTCTCTGTTGTTCTGTAGGCAAGTATTCTTCATAGAAAAATTCACATCTCGAAATATAAAAAGATTCAAATAATGATCTTTAAAAGAAAAGTATTTGTACCTACCTAGTTCAAATTTTAAAAATGATTTCAAGCTAAATCTGAATCCAGTTTAAATAAAAAGGATGAAGAACAGTAGTATTTCAAATCTTATCAAATATTCGACTTGAATGATTTCTAGTTTCAAGTATATAATCATTTTTTCTCGAAATCTAGGATTTTTAAAAATTAAATCACGATTTTTGTGTATGTAATTCGAGAGGAATTGCATGTTGAAAAGAAAGTGAGTTTTGAGCATTTTCTTGTGATCGGCGTAACTAGGGTGTTCGAGATTTTTGCTGAAGCAAGCCTGGAGGTAGGCGATGTCGATAAAAAAAACAGGTGGATTTTTAGTTTATCATGGCGGCGGCAGTTCGACATTGTAGGGTTTAACCCTAGTTTTGGTCGAGGCTGGAAAACAGGTGACTGCATCGTCGTCAGCGCGTCGAGGTTGATCGATCGTGGGGAAAATGAGCGTAGGACATTGGCGAAGCTATGGGTGAAGTTTCAAGAACTTCGGTGGTCGGAGCCGTCGAGATGAGGCGATCCTAAGTCAGGGGGTTTGGTTCTAGTGGGTTCCGATGGGTTGAATTTTGATTTGTGTTTGATCAAGGAATGTAGATGGTCTGATGGCCAGAGCAAGTCGTACAGGACTTGTTGGTGGTGGCCGTGGATGCCGGAGCATCGCCGGCGATCGGTGCATGTGCACCAGGTTTCCGTGCGCCTGAATTTTGGGTTTTGGGAACGATGAGGTTGTCTCAAGTAGTGACTCGGGGAAAGGAAGGTTTTGCTCGAGCTTGTCTTCGGGGTTTCGTGTGAATGTTAATAACTTATAACCGTTTTTTATAACCAAAACAAGTTAAAAAAAATATATATAAAGGAAGAAGAAGGAGGGTGCTCGGGGTGGTTCTCGGGAAAAATAGGATGTGGCTCGAGTCCCTGGTCAGGATTTCTATGTTTGGGCCAAGTATATTTTTAAAAGTTTAAATAAGTTTCAAAGTAAATTTGCTAAACAAATTTCTAAAAGAAATATTGACCAAGTTTATCGAATTAAAATTATAAACAAGTTTTAAAACAAGTTTCAAAGATTTGAAAGTTGAAATGTTTTCAAAATTGTTTTGGTAATTAATAATTTTATTAGTTAATTAACTAAATTTATTTAACAAGTATTTTCAAAATTATAATGTTGTAATGGAAAAAGTAATTAAGGAAGTGTTTTAATCCTCAATTAATCAAGAAGATCTTAAATGATTTTTTGTGATAACAATTTCAAGTATTTACCTTAATTTAAAGGATGTAACTAAGTGATTAAGTAAGTATAAATTACTTTATGTAATTGATTTAAAAGCTAATAACTTTGTGTAATTTAATTAAAGATAATTAATTACTTAGTGGATAATCACTTAATGATGGGAATTAAAGAATAATAAATCAATTTCTTAATTGATGATAAAAGGGTAATTAATTTCTTAAGATAATTACTTAATGAAAGTAATTAAGAAAAATTGATTAATAATTAAGGATAATTAATCAATGTAATTAATTTGTGATTTATTAATATAAGTGATTAGGGATAATCGGTTATTGTAATTAATTAAGGATAATTAATTCAATGGTAATTAACTAAGGGTTAATTAATGTAATTAATTAAGGATAATTAATTAAAGAATGATTAAATAATTAAGGTTAATTATTTAATGATTAAAGGTTGATTGATTTATTAAGATTGATTAATGATTAATTAAAGGTTAATTAATTTATCATTAAAAGGTTAATGAATAAATGATAATTAATTAAAATGGTTTGTAATTAGTTTATGTTAATTAACCACGATTAGTAATTTATTCATAAGTAATTAATCTGATTTTAATTAGATGATTAATTGATCTTACTTATAGATGTTTGGATTGTATGGAATGCTTTGAATTGTTTGATATCCCTGGTGTGTGCTGCTTTGTGATACGAATTGCTTTGATTTGAGCTGCGATGAATGTAGTTTATTTATCTGTGATGAATTTATATTATTTATCTGTGAATCTATGAAGGAAGATAAGTGTTATAGGATTATATCGCCTAACGATATTGCTGTGCTTGGATTTGTGATGATTGATGATATTGTATTGTTGTGTGTAAAACCCCTGGACTATACCACACACACACAAATATGGATTGCACGGGGAAATCTGTTAAGTCAAAGATATTTTGAATTTAAATATTATTTTATTTAAAATTTGAATTTTGAATCCAAATGGTTTTGAAATGGAATTGGATTGAATATAAAAAGCTTTTGAAAAGGAAGTTTTGAAATTTGAAATTTAGTTTGAATACAATATATCCTGTTATGCTTTGAAATTATTTTGAAAAATATGGTTTGAAAGGGCTATACAAGTTATACAATGTATATGTATAGATTTTAAACCATTTTGAAGTGTATTAAATAAATTATTTTGTAATTTGAATTTAATACAAATAGAACTTGCCGATGATACGGCAGTTTGCTGATTTTCTGGTTTATATTTTTAAAGGCTGTAACTTGTGTATATTTGATCGGATTTTTGCGAAACGAAAAGTATTTGTTTTCAAATGATAGTGGCTTTCATATAACGAGAAAACTTCCAGTTTTTTTTGAAGGATTTCAAGATTTGAAATTGAAATAATTTTGAAAATTATGAATGAATCTTTGTTAAAGATTAGTGAACTTTGTTTTAAAATTGAAGAGGATATTAAAGGTGTATCTTTTGTATAAAAGATTTGAAATTGGAATTGTTTTGGAAGCTATGAATGAATCTTTGTAAAAGATTGGTGAACCTTGTTTTCAAATTGAAGAGGATATTCAGGGGTGAATTTTTATTTAAAGAAGAAAAGTGGAAATTTGTTTAAACCATTTGAAGAAAAGGTTTTGGGCTAAAGTTGTGACTTAACTAAGATTCCACTATATCCATATGGTTTCTGAAATTAGCGCTCATTATTCGATTTAGCCGAGGGAGGACTTTATGTCATATAACTCATTCCGAATAATGATACCACGAAATGGATAGCATTTGAAGACCGGTGGTGAAGACCGGTGGTGAAGACCGGGTATTTTCGAGAATGAATGGGTTACTCGTCGAATGACTCTACACTGAGTAGCTATGGTATAGAGATCTCCATATGTGATGGGGAGTCCGATCGGGATTGTGAATACACGTATTGTAAAGGCTTCTTTGAAGTGCCTTCGGTTCCGTTCGAACCCGGAACGGACTTGTATGGATCTATATCTGACATTAAATTTTGAGATGTAAAGCTGGATTTTAACAAATACATTTTTATGTGGTGGCGGAGAATTTACTCTCTTAACTTAACACCCTTCTCTGAGACGTACGAGCTCAGAGGTTATGTAGTTGATATTTACCCGTGATATATTCCTAATTTGGTAATGTGGCATGCTAAGTGTTGCTGATCATTTGTTGATCAAAGAATGGCTTTTGTGAAAAGCATAGCTTTGTGGACGAGACCTCATCGGACCTTACAACCCGAAAATGGTCGAAATAGGAAGAATGCAACAAGGTTATAAGGGTCGCGCCCTTTAGGGTATGTCCATTTCCTTATGGAAAAATGTGGTATCATGGTATAGAGCCCAGATATTTAACCTATGTGGTTGCTGTAAATTTATTACTTTGTAGTTGTTGCTTTATGGTTGAGGATCCTCGGATAAAGGTCAGTAACGACCGTGGGATGACATACTTGTGTAGTAGTTACCTAATTACAGAGGTAACCCGGCCTTGTGTTGGCAGAGAGCTATTTAAGTTCTTGGGGCGTCCTTCCAAAGGCGTACCTATGTGGCATAGGAAGTTTCTTAGCCTGGCCATTTGTTGGAAATCCAAAGAAACAATACACGCCATGTACGGTTTTAGTTGTATAACCTTCCATGGAATGCGGTGGTAACCTGCTATTGAACATGGTAGCTATAGTAGGCATACTACGAAATGTGTATGCTGGCTAAGATTAATATTATACTTTCGAAATGTTTTTTGCACTATGCTTTAATAATAATAGCAAAGTGTTTTTGATTATCAAGAATGTCTGACTATCGTAAGGAGAAATCTCCTCCAATTGTGCGCTTGCATTATGTGTGTGCGGGGAGGCCTTATGGTAGTTTCATTTTCCAAAAAGCATTGCGGATTTCTTTTATTCCCTTTCGTTTCCTTTGTTAAAGATAAACTTTTTTGTTTGCTCACACCAGTCCCATGATTGACCTGGAGTTTATTGTCCCTTTTCTAAACTCTGGGTGCCCACAATATTCCACACGGGCATCCTATACTCATATTTTCAGATAGAAAAGATAGTAGGTGTAGCTTTCGGAAATCTTAAAGTCTTTTGTCTTTGAAGACTTTGCATTTTGGCTATCGCATTGTCCTTCTCTTCAGCATTCCCGACCTTGCTTAATACAACGTGATGATGGTGGTTCGAGCTTATGGCCTGGAGCTTTGGCTCTGGAGTTGCAGTATTGTCAGATTTTCTTTCTCACTTGCTTGGCATTGAAGATATTTTTTTCCGCTGCTGTTCTTTCCACTGTTGTATTTTAGCTCTGATATTGACATTCATTTGTGTCAGATGTTGTATCTATTGTGTAACAAAAAATGATATATATTGATTTTCTTCCGCTGTATTATTGTACTTACTGTGTTATAAGCTCTGGCGAACTAGATTCGACGTTTGAATCTGCAACATTCAAATACGAGTGACGTATTTGGGTGTCAATTTTCGAACGTTGAGTCAGGGTCGTCACATTTTAATTTCAAAATTAAACAAAGAAACAAATTAGACAGTTATATGTTGACATAGGGGGTTGGGTTATGTCGACATGGATATGTTAATCTATGTGTCTTCTTTGTTTTGTGAATAAGTACGTATATATATAAACTTATATACTATACTAACATTTATTCCAGAGACACGATAAGTAGAAAAACGTAAGATAGATAATTTTTTATAGATTGATGAGCTAAACATGAGATACTTCATAACATGGTAAAAGAGCAATACAAGTTCATACAAAATAAACTAATACATCACATCCTAGTTTTTAGAATGTGCTAGAGGATGAGGAGGAAGATGATAAGCCAAGTTTCCAACCAACTTTAGCAAAGAACTTGTTCATATTAGTGGTCATTTTATCCAATTTCTTACTAACGTATCTTTTGAGTATCCTCTGGTTTTCCACTATGATCTTTTGATTTTTGAGGAGTGTTTTGTTGGAAGGATTGTTAGTATTGATAGGATATTCAATACTTTCCAAGGAGGTATCTTCATTTTCTTCTTCAATTTCCATTTACTCCCCTTCTTCTTCTTCTTCCTTTTTTTCTTCCTCCATATTTTCATGTGCCAACCTTTCATCGTTTTTGGAAAGAGATTCATATTGTTGAAATATGAAAGGAATTTTCATAAGAAAAATATTGGCATGATTAAAAACTTTTCTTGAAACAAATTCTTCCCATTCATAATCAACATCAAAATAATTAAAAATCTGAGTGAGATAGATTCCATGATACAAAGTATTCTCACCAATTTTCAAATTTTTTAGGACGAAGTTCATTCGTAATCACTTGCGCCCAATTAATATCGCAATGACCAAAAATAGCAAAACAAGCTTTACAAACTTTTAGGGTCGGGTTATTGAAATTTCCCAATCTAGGAGTAATAGTATGTTGCAAAAGAAGATTGACAATACGTGCTTTCAGACGAAAGTTACGATTTTTAAATTCAATGTTGGCATCTCCTTCAAAAATGTGATGAAATGTCTCACGATCATGTTCATCAATATTAAAAGTAAAAAGATCCATTTTCGAATTCTTGCAATTGAGAATGTTGCCCAAAATTTCATAATTTAAAACAATTTTAGTGCCTCTAACACTATTCTAAAAATCATTTTCATTTCCTTCATGAAAACCGCGATTCAAATTCGCATAAAACATTTTAACAAGATTTGGATAACAAACAAAATCATTTTCAGAATTGTCAAAAAGACTAAGAATATGGTTCTCTTCAAGAAGAGTATTGATTTCATATGCAGAGAAATCGCTAAAGATAGTAAACTTTTCCGTAATTAGCATAGCTTATATCAGCCTTGGTTACTTCCGGATCACTATAGAGATACTCTTTAATGGCTATGACAACCTTATTATGGATGGAGTGCTTGAACAAGCCATTTTTGAAGAGAGTAGAAAGTCTAAAAGAGTAAAAGAGAGTTTGAATTTTGAAATGAAAGTGAAAAGATATGATAGGATAAGGGAAATAAATAGATATTCAACAGTCATGTTCTCTGGTCAAGAGGTACCTTTCCAGAACATTGGAGTTGGTGAAAAGGTGGAGGAAAGTTCAAATATTTGAATTTAAATTTGAATTTCAACTTTCTGACCGGCATGTCGACATCATGGGTAGGGCCATGTCGACATGAGTCAGAGAATTTATGTGACCTATCTATTCTTATATACTTTAATATATATATATATATAATTTTTAATGTCTACATATTTTTTGAAGTAATTATTAAATATAATAATATTCTTTTAATAAAAATATTATAATATTTAAAAAATAAAATATACATTATAATAATAACAATAAATTAAAATTCAAACAACACATAATTTAAAAAACAATCGAACAATTTAAGCAAAATAATTTCAACCAATATATTGTAAACGTGTACCTTTTTCTAGATTTGTATCTCCGAGATCAACAGAATAATGAATAGCCATAAAGCACACATTTGAATTTTACGTCTTCTGAACATCATCGCTTGAGGATGAGTCTGATTCGTCTAGTGTTGCGGTATATGCTCTTTTCCTTTTCTTTGTATAATCATTGCTTGTAGGAAACTGTTGCTTATCAGGATAAGGACAATCTCTTTTGAGATGGCCTGGTTCGTCACAGTTGAAACATTTAACGTGGTTTGGTACTTCATTATGATTTCCTAAGTTCCTGTGGTCATTCTTTTTGAAGTTGTTCATCTTTTTGTATTTCAAAATTTTTCGAAAGTTCCTTGTCATGAAAGTTGTTTCTTCATCATCGTCACTTCCCGAGTCTGATCCATCTGTTAATGCATTGAATGCAATTGACTTCTTTTCGAATGCCTTGCTATCTCTTCTCCCTTGCATTTGTACTTCAAATGACATTAGATTTCCAATCAATTCTTCAATCTTTAAAGTACTAATATCATTTGCTTCTTTGATTGCAAGAGTTTTCTGATCCCATTTTGGAGTAAGAGGATTTAGTTTTTTCCGACTTGATCTTCTTCGAAAAAAAATTTCCCAGTGATATTAGAGAATGCACAATATCCTGAGATCTACTATACATATCTGAAATGGACTCATGAGAATTCATTTTGAATAATTGAAACTGATTTGTGAGTATGGATATTTTGGTCTGTTTGACTTTGCTTGTTCCTTCATGAGTAACTTGCAAAGTTTTCTAGATATCAAATGCAGACTTACAAACAGATACTCTATTAGATTCATTCCTATCAAGAGAACGAAATAAAATATTAATGGCTTTGGAATTATTTTTCGCAATAGTCTTTTGTTCAGCAGTCCACTGTGTGAAACTAGTTGTAGGTTCAGAATATTCAGTTTGTGTGATATTCCAAATGACTAATCCTATTGACGGTAAATATAGTTTCTTTCTACATACCCAATATGCATAGTTACCACCATCAAAAAGTGGTGGTCTAGCAGTAGACTGGCCCTTTATAAATGAACTAGTGATAGTGTTAACAGAACCAGCATTGGTAGCCCATATTTTTAAAACCCTTTAAAATTCAGATTATGAAAACTTTGAAAACCTTGCTCTGATACCAAATGTGAGGAATGCGAATTACGGATCTTAAGGCTGGAATAACACTAAAGGGGGGTGACTAGTATTTATGGATTTTTTAATTTTTTGAGAATTATGTAATTTAATCACCAATAATGCAATTCACAGACACAGATATAATCACAGAATCAGACATAGATGCAAATACTAAATAAAAGCAGTAAAGGAAAGAACATATCAGGATTTTATACTGGTTCGGAGTTACCCTACATCCAGTCTCGCACAATTGTACGGATTTCATTTCAAAATAATCTTCCAGATTACACCCTCGGTTTCATGGCTATGAGGTACACCCTTCTGTATTCGAGTCCGGGGCAAACTCTCTTGATTTAACCAGGCTATAAGATCACCTAATTGATTTCCGGGGCTACAATCACACCCAATTGATTTAAAGGCTCAACCGCATATTTTACTCAATAGTTCGATTTACAAAAGACCCTATAACTCTTAATAGCACTGAGATCTTATGGAGAGAATGGCAGAGAATCAAACAAGAGATAATCAAGTTTGATTCACTTGGTATTTTGGCAGAATATAGTTTTGGATTCATTAGAATAAAAGAGGAAGATGAAGAGGAGAGAAAACAAGTGAAATTTAATTAAAAATTCATTTAAAACTACTAGTATTTATAGAAGATCAACAACCATATCTATTTGTGAAAGGATACGACGAATAGACACTTCTTTTGAAAATTTGAATTTTGAATCTAAGGGGAACCATGTCAACATGGAGGGTCGAAGGATGTCGACATGCTCTAGGCAAAATTGGTGATTTTGATTTTCTTATTAAAATTGGTTTCTATAATTTGTTAAAACAATTTCTAAACTTTGTAAATATATTTGAATATAGTTTGAACATATAAAAGTAATTTTTAATACAAAATCTTAATTTATAAAGTGATTTAAAATCTGAGTATATATGAATATTTTAAGGCTAAATATTTAAAACAAGAGATAGTTTAAAATCAAGTACAATTTTGAAATCAAAATATTAAAAACGATAAAGACAATTTTGAGGCTAAAATATTTCAAACAAGAGAGATGTCTTTTTGAAAAGAAGGTTTTAAAAACATTTGAAATAAGAGATATATTTGAAAAACATTTTCATAAAATTAGTGGACATCAAAATAGGACCACTATATGTTCTACTATATATTGTCGTGGGTTCCATCCCTTTAACGGGCTCGAAGTGGATTCCATTCCACAGATAAATTTTGACTAAAGATGTAAGTGATTTCAAGAAGTTTTAACATAATTCTAGACTCAATACTTATCTTGTACTTTGAAATCTTGAACTTTTGATATCTTGATACTCATGAGTCTTCAATCTTAATATCTTAAGTCTTGAATCTCTATACTATACAGTCTTCATTCCTGGTATCTGCATGGTTAAATCCTGCATATACATATATATATCTAAACTATAATGTTAGTATTTATATTTTATGACAAGTCCTAAGGTTGTTGTCATCAAAACTGTCATCTCAAGGACTAACATAAGTAAAACAAGGCAAGAATTTATGTGTAACAGCTCGGAATTTCAGTAAATAATTTAAATAGAATTTTATTGAAACATTGAATTTAATCATTTTATGTAACGGTGGGGATTTTCGACTTCCGAAAATCGACATCAATACGTCCACTGTATCGAATGCCGCACAGTCGAAGGCCGGAAAACCGTACCCTTAGGGTTTTAAGAAGAAGAAAAAGGATAGAAGAAGAAAGAAAGAAAGAAAAGCAACAGAACAATATCTGAATCTCACAATCGCAGCGGAACAACATATAATAGATAAATGAATATCTTTAAAACAAAGAACTATATCGGTTATTGCATTACATCACATTGTCATTACATTATTAGAGTTTACAACAACAAACAACGGAAAAGAAATACTATATACTAATTGATACGCCATGCCATCCAGCTTGCCTCCAGATCTTTACACAACTTCTAAATTCCAGAATGACCTGATAACCTGACTCTAGACTGCCCGTGTGGAAAATGATAGGCACCCAGAGTTTAGGAAGGAAACAATAAACTCCAGGTTAGTCATGTGACTGGTGTGAGAACTTAAAACAGTTTATCTTTAAAAACGAACAAAGAAATATTTTAAAATAGATCCGCAATGCTTTTAGAAAATGTAACTACCATAAGGCCTCCCGCACACACACACAATGAAAACGCAGAATCGAAGGAGATTTCTCCTTATGATAGCCAAGCATGCTTAATACGAGAAATTTTCTTTGATATTATTACTATAAGTGCAAAGTGTAGGAAAACATTTCAAAAGTATAATATAAATCTTAGCCAACATACGACCATTATCGTATGCCAACTATAGCTACCATGTTCAATGCCAGGTTACCGCCACATTCCATGGCAGGTTATACAACTAAAACTGTACATGGCTCGTAGTTTCTTTGGATTTTCCAACAAATGGTCAGGCCAAGGAACTTCCCATTGCCACATGGAAACGCCTCTGAAGAGACGCCCCGAGAACCTAATCGGATCTCTGCCAACACAAGGCCGGGTTACCTCTGCAAAAGTAGGTAACAACTGACACAAGTATGCCATCCCCCGGTTGTAACAACCATTATCCGAGGATCCTCAACCAACATCAATCACAAAGTCATATATATTTGTGTCATCCACATAAGTAAGTATTTGGGCTCCACACCATGATACCACTTCTATCTAGAAGGAAATGCACATACCCTAAGGGGCGCTACTCCCTAAAACCTTGCTGCATCTTTCCTGTTTTGACCATTACCGGGGTGTGAGGTCCGACAAAGTTTCATCCACAAAGCTACGCTTTATACAAAATCTATGCTTTGATCAACAAATGATCAGCAGCACTTCGTATGCCACATTACCAAATTGGGAATGTATCACTAGTAACCATCAATTACATAACCTCTGAGCTCGTACGTCTCAGAGAAGGGTGTTAAGCTAAGAGAATAAATTCTCTGCCACCAACAGAAATATATTTGATAGAAACCACCTTTACATCTCAAATTGTAACGTCAGACACACATCCATACAAGTCCGTTCCGGGATCGAACGAAACCGAAGGCACTTCCAAAGAAGCCCTTGCAATCCGGATATTCGCTAATCACGACCGGACTTCCCATCACAAAGGGCGATAAAATCTCTATATCGGAGATCAGCCGATGCAGAGACATTCGACGGTAATCCTTCCGTTTTCGAAAATATCCGGTCTTCAACACCGGTCTTCAAATGCTATCCATTACGACATATCACTATTCAGAATGGAATTCATGACCCAAAGGTCCTCTCCCGGCTAAACCGAATAACGAGCGCTTATTTTAAAATAAGTGTAGCATTCAAATTCAAGCAAATCACAACAAATACCCATTTAAAGGTAAATATTGATAGTCGGTTATTTAACTATCAATAGATATGCACAACATCACCAGATTCCAAATAATTTCCCAATTATTTATTTTCCAAAAATTTCTTTACAAGATATATAATTTTCCACACTTCAACCATTTGAAAACAAATTTCAAATCACTTTTCACCTTTCCAACTTTTGAAAACAAAATTTCAAATCATTTTCCTTACGTGGAAACACTTCCAAATATTTATTCATTTTCATTTCAAAATGGTTCATTTAAACCAATTAAATAAATCCTTACCGATTTACTTCAAATTTACGTTCCAAATTCGTAAATTTATTTCCACACTTCAAAAATAAAACAATGTTTATTTTTAAACAAATTCCCTTTTCCTTTATAAATTCCATAGTGAATTCACATTTCCAAAAATATCTATTAATATACGATTCTCAAATCGATTTCAAATATTCACTTTCAATTTATCTTTAAAAGATATAATCTCAAAACATTTCACTTCATATTGGAAAACATTTCCATACTTATTAAATAATAAGTAATTCACAAATCTATTTATTTTCAATACTTAGAAAATATTCAATATACTTAAAACACGATTAAGTATATATTTTATTCTTTAAGGAAAACGTTCTCTTTAACACATTTATTTGAGTCAAAACGAATGTTGCGTAAAACATCGTTACGACAACCCAAAATCACTAGTATAGGGATTCGAAATTAAGATAGATATATAAATCCCAATACTATATAAAACATTTCCTTTCGAAAATCATTTACTATAACAACAGTGTTATAGTCCACCATTTTCTTATTTCTCGAAAATGTCTATTTCAACAATGAATGTTGAAATATATGGTTTCGATACTCAATACATTTTAAAACACCTTTAAATCATTTTAATTCTATTTAAAATATCACTTCCCTAAAACTTTTCTTTAATATATTATTCACTGTCTAAAATCGTGAATATAAACCGTTTACCAAATTCAACACCTCTACATATATAATTTAAAGGATTATCCACTGTCCAAAATCGTGGATATATCTCCTTTAATAAGCTTTCATATTTACTTATCAAATTCAATTGATTTTGGATTTATAAAACAACGTTTATAAATTCATATTTATATATTTTATAAAAACTTCAACTTATAAAATCCCTTAATTAACAAATTCTATTTATATCTCATTTAAATGCCAAAATCCAATTTATAAGTTAATTACTTATAAATCTTTTATTTTACAAAATCTATTCATTTTATAACTTCATAATTTATAAATCTATAAATTTCATTCACTTATGAAATCCATTTATACTTCATTCTAACACTTATAAAAACTCGTTTTATAATTCCAATATTTTAAATTTATAAATATCAATTTTATAAATCTTTTATTTAAATCGTTTATAATAATTCAAAAATCCCAATTTAAACCATTTAAAAATTAATTAACTACTTATTTCAAAAATCACATTTCGGTTAATTTCTCAAAAATCATAATTTTTATATCATAAAAATTATAACGTTTATTTATTTAAAATGAACCAATTCCAAAATTTAATAAAACGTATACTTTCAAATATTTATTTATTTCCGGTATCTAACGATACCAAAATTATATTCGGCTAAATTTTAGCCTTCAACGATTTCAATCACAAAGATAATCATATAGAGATTATAAATAAATCAACACACAACATTGAAACAAATTCAATTATTTGAGGAATCCAGTTGGATCCCTCCAACCTATTTCCCTGCATCCACAGATGTTAGCACAATACCAATCCCGTTTCAAGACGGGATATAACAGTATATGGGTTTATATAAAATATTATCCGCTATTATACGGCGCAATAGGGTCTCATCCGCTATATAATGCGGGAAAATCAACTCCAAGTACATATATAATACCAATTCCACTTCAAGATGGAATATCGCGGTATATGTGTTTAATAAATAACATCGGCTTAATATACGGCGTATAGGGTTTATTTTCAAACCAATAGCTAATAATTTATCATTCAAACATACAATCAAGCAAATTTTAAATTTAACTATTTAAAATTTAAACCGAAACAATTTCGATTGAGTGAGAAGTTCTCACCTTGCTTCAAATACAGTTGCAGTGTTTTATTTCAAATAAAATTAAATGCGCGTTTAATTTTACCCAAAATTTTCACTAGCTCCAATCGACTCCAATCTAGTTCCATCGTGTAGTATTCGTCAATACGAACCCAACGCAACTCGTTTCGTCCAAAACAGACCTCGTATGAATAAGATATGGCGTTACAAAGTTTGAACGAATTTAAATAAATAACTTTACTATTTCCTTTTATATTTTACAACCTTAAATCTCGGCCGCACGTTCCCCCATAGCAAATCATGGCCGCGAATCCATCTTCTTCTCCCCAGTAAAAAAAACGAACGAACACCCATAGCTTCGTCCATTTCCATCGACGTTGCACCACCCACGTTCATCTATACTTCGATCGAACCACACCACCTCGAAGCCCTTGACCTCTCCTACCACCGCCTTGAGTATCACTGAGCTCGGTCGCGCTTGCCTCTCGTATTTCGTGCGCGAACGCACGTCTTTGAATGCAAATCCCCATTGATTCACTTCGTTGTTTACAATCATACCCGTATGGATCGAAAGGTCTCGCAAAGCTCTACAAAATTCGTGTTGGAAGTTTCTTGAATTAGTGTGTGGATTTGAAGATTTTGAGGGGAGAAATAAGAACAAATTTCGGCCATTAATTAGAAACTGGCGGCTAGGGTTAGAAATTAGGGTTTTGTGTAAATTGTTAAAGATTGAGGCCTTTTATAGAAAATTGACGAACACTATTCATCTAAAAAAATTTCGGACTCCAAACGAAGCGTGCCATCTGGTATTTATAATGTTTACCCCTATTCCGAATGCAATGGAATATATATCGGAAGCCAATTTGATCATATTTGGAAGATAGGTTTTCAAATCGACTATTTTAAATTTAAAATTCACTTAAACCGATTTCAGTGCGTTTTAGCTTGCACCGGACAAACCGTAAATCCGATTGACACGAAATTTGAAATCTTACAATAATTTAACATTAAATCCGATGAAACTGCTTTCGTCGAAATCCAAGACTGTTTGAAAAATGACTATTTTTACTCGTCAATTAAATATTAAAATATTCAATTTCCACAAATTACTTTTAATTCAATTTTAGACGTTCTAAATAACATTCTTCTAACTACAATATGATTTAATACAACTTTACAAATCAATTTAAATCATATTAAATCCAATTTCCAATTATTCCTTTAATTTTCAAATATTAAATTGTTGATTTAATTATCCAATTAAATCTAGATATTCGAAATAAAATTTATTCGACTTACAAATTTTACTTGATAATATTTAAAATCAATTAAATATACGAATTTCAAATGACAGAAATTCTGGGTCGTTACATTTTAAAATTGATAAATTTGAAATTTCTAAATATATTTTTATAATTTGATGTGAAATGTTCTTCCAAATTTAATAAAATAATTTTTTTTGAAAATTTATATTTGGTCAACTTTGGTCAAAGTTTCATTTCCTATTGAAATTTTAAATTTGAGATTTTAAAATTTTGTTTATTTTTATGAAGCTGGATTTAATGCTAACTTTTTTCTGCTTTACGTTTCGTAAAATTCTGATTTTTACTTCTCCAAATTTGTTGTTTTCAGCATATTACACGCAGTTGTCTTCATGTGTTATTTCTTCTATTTGTTATTGGGCTTAGGCTAATGGGTTAAGAGGTAAATGGTCACTTGAATAGTTAGTGCAATTAAAAGGTCATCATTTTAGAAACTTTTACATACAAATTTGTTTCCGCCTTCTCATTTTTCATTCTCATCTCCTGCTCAAAAATTTACAGTAAGTTCTTCTTCCCCTTCTCAAATTTTTCTCTAAAATTTTCTAGTTTTTCTCCTTCCTCCCTACATATTTTGGCCATGCTTGTCACCACCTCCACCTCCTTTTCCTCCAACGTAGGCCAACCTCCTTGTAATGACCGTGACTTTATTACCGTCGTAATAAATATTTTTAAATCGGTAACGACCGTAATTTTTGAATTACCGTCGGAGCGAATATTTTTTTTAAACAGAAATTTTTTTTATATTAAAATTTGAAAAGAAAAATATTCAGGCAAATTCAAGGGCAAATTCAGTAGCAAAGTAACAAAGTTGTGTTAAAAAAAACCTGGTTGCCTTCACGTTCAAACAATTGTGGCCCTTTCAAACAATAGTTGAACGTTATTTACTAATATGCAAAGTGTATAAAGAAAATTATAGCCAAACACTATCACATTCTTTCTATAAAGCAAGTGTGAACATTGCTTTATCTGCTACCATCCATCAAGTGTTACAACCAAGTACATTTCAAATGCATATTTGCATTAAATGCATCTGTACAAAAATGCTTTTCAACACATCCTTCTCTGACTTGTTCACAATATTAAAAAGCATTCTCTGCGACTTTTCTTGTTCATTTTCTCATAGGCTCTGTGAGGCATTAATGGCAGCCATAACCCTTGCTTCTTGAATTTGGATTGTTAGCAAGCTTTGAAGAAAAGTGTAGGTGAGTAATACTCACATCTCTAATTTAGTCATTGACTCATTATCCTGCGTTAAAACTTGCAGTCATCATACAAGTATTAAAATACAGTTTACAGTGTTTTATTATAATGGGCTTAAACGTGCACCCTTGCATTTTTCCTTTGTTTGCGTGCGTATACTTTCTAGTATAGTGCGTGCTTGGCCCTTGAAGCCTGTAGATAGTGCCTGCACAGTAGTGTTTTGTTTATATTTTCTAGTTTAAGTGCATGCGTGGCTATGTGAACCTGTAGAGATTTCATGCATAGTTTTTGGGCCAGTTTTAAATTTGTATGAGTATTGAGTTGGTGTAGAAGTTGAGTTGCACCGAAGTATGTTAGGAGATTTATTTTTCTTTTTGCTTCAGTACACGTTATGCCATCAAATGAATCATCTTTTTTTGCAAGACTACAACATTCAGGTCAATAGTAAATATAATGCGTGCATGCCATAAATTTGTGTACACACTAGTACATGCCACTTTAGTATGTACTCCAGGTTTTCTTCATTTTGTTCACAAAAATAAGTGCATACGTGAATATGCATAGTTTACATTGTATTGTCAGGGTTCACATATTTCATTTCAGCTGTAAATGTTCACCTATTGTCAAGGTGGTATTGCATAATTATGACAGGAAGTATAGTGCAAATTAATAAACTTTGGCCAAAGAAAAAAAAAAAAGTGCATGCGTGAGCAAGGCTGTGCATTGTTGAATTGTTTTCCTCTGTGAGTGCATGCGTGAGCAAGTATTTGCATTATTGATATGTTTATATGTTGCGCATTAGAATAGTGTTCTTTCAGTTGCATGTTGAAGATTAAAATGGTGCGTAATTATACTAATTAATTTAGACTTATATGCACATTCCTCAACTATGAATAGTGTTTTGTTACTTTGTCCAGAGATCATGTTTTCATTATTAAGTGCGTGCCATTATAGTTGAATATCAGTTTTAGGTTTCTATGCTCAAATTGGTGGTGAATATTTTGCCTCTGTACATGTTTATTATACATGTATTTGAGTCACGTTTGCCTGCACATTTTAAGCCATATTGAACTGTTAAGTTGTTTGTCCTTTCCTTGTTGCAGTTAACATTGGATAGGCATACATTTAGATATTTTGCAAGATGTTAAATATATGGCCAGTTTATTTTAAATTCTGTTCAAAAGTAATAATTTGCATTGAACCGGCGTTGCGTTTTATAACGCATTTTAGTGCTGTTATTTTTATAATGAAAGTTTTACACTGGTATTATATTTTGATGTGAGTTGTTTTGAAGGCATTTTGACAAACAAATTTACTGTTGTTCTTGACTTCAGTAACCGTCAATTTTAAAGATAATTTTTAAGCGGGTATCCCGTAACGCTGATTTAGTACCCGTTTTTACGGTGTTTTATGAAGTGCAATTTCCTCGTCGAAATTGCTACAGATGTTGTTGTTTTAATCACGTGTTTTAAAAAAAAATCGTTTTAGATTTGGATTGAATTTATATCTTTGGGAGTAATTTTCACAACTCCTATCGATGTAATCAATACTCGTCTAAGGCATAACTTACGGATGGTCGCTTCTAACAAGCCTTATTCTTCACAATAGCAGACGTTATTCCGTATAATAACCTTTGTTATTGTGAGCATAGAGGTGGGGCGTCACAGCTTGGTATCAGAGCTGAAATTTAGAACAAATTATAATATACACAGAACAGAAACAGAATGGAACATGTGTTACAACTATTCGGGAGTTTATTCGTGCCTTTCTAATCTATTCTTTTCACTTTAACATGTGGAGTACGCCTAGGAATAAATTATATATTCCGTAGTATTCCATTTGTTAAACTTCTTATCTTTGTATATTGTTTTAACTGATCTTTACCTTCTCTTGTCTCTCAGCCCATGGCTGGAAGAGGTAGAGGGAAGCGTTCTTCTGCAGACCCGTCTAGTGGTTCTCATCCGGACGGTGTCTATATATCAGCTGATCAGTTTATGGAGCTATTTCGGGGTACTCATCCTCCTGTTGCTACTCCCGCAGCTCCTGCTCAGAAGTCTGCCTTTGCTCGCATGTGTAGTGACTATTCCCACCTTGGAGGTCAGCCTTTCAAGGGATCGGAAAGTGTTATGGAAGTTCAGACTTGGTTGCGCACTTGTGAGCGCATATTTTCTCGGATGGATCTTTCGGATCATCATCGCGTTCTCGTGGCATCTAGTATGTTGCAAGAGCGTGCACTTGATTGGTATGAGCTCTTTATTGTGGAAGTTGATGAGTCCGCTCTCTCTTGGGTTCAGTTTAAGGAACGATTCGAACTTAAGTTCGTTCCTGAATCGGAAAAAGCTAATCTTGCTCGTAGTTTCCTTGAGTTGAAGCAAGGAAAGTCTTCGGTTTCCGATTATGTTGCTTCTTTCGAGGCCTTATCCAAGTACGGAGTTGAGTTCATTAACACTCCGCGTAAGAAGAATCTTCGTTTTGTTGAGGGTTTGAAGAAGTATTTGAAGAAGGTTCTTTTGCTTCAGCTCAAGCTCTCTTTTGAAGAGCTTGTTGATTCGGCTCTTTGTCTGGAAGCTGTTGAAAAGGAACATGATAGTGGTGATGATGTTGAGGTTTCTAAGAACCCCAACAAGAAGAGGTTTCCATTTCGTAAGCCCAATTCTAACCAGAAGAAGAAGAAGCAAGCTACCTCTAGTTCTCAGTCTAGTAGTACACCTTCTGTTCAGAGGGCGTGCTATAACTGTGGTTCGTTGGATCATTTTCTCCGCAATTGTCCTAAGCCTCTCACATGTCGTTATTGCAAGAAATAAGGTCATTGGGTTTCTGATTGTCCTATTGCTCCTAAGGGTTTCAAATCTGGGAAGCTTAATGTTGCTAAAGCTTCTGGTGATACTTCTAAGCCTAAAGGTATTACCCCTTCTGTTTTGGAAGGTTTTATTTTATTTCATGGCCGTTCTATTAGAGTTCTTTTCGATACGGGTGCATCACACTCATTCGTGTCGAAGGAACTTGTTGATATTATTCATTTGGATGTTATTACTCTTTGCGACCCTTTGAGGATCGTAAATCCAATCGGTGGATCCGCTACTCTTGGGTTATTGTGTGTTGATGTTGAGATTATTCTTTGTGGATTCTCCTTTCATGCGAATCTGCATGTTATGGATCATCTTGATTTTGATATGATATTGGGTATGGATTGGCTCGTTCGTTATGAAGTTCAAATTCTATGTCCCGAAAGAACTTTGTATCTCAAGCATCCCGATGCTAGCGAACAATTATCTATTATATTTCGAAGCATGGATCATACTTCGAATGCTTTTATATCTTCCCTCGAATCTGAGGATGACATAGATAATATTCCAGTTGTTTGTGTTTTTTCTGATGTTTTTGAGCCTATTTCTAGATTGCCGCCGAAAAGGGCAATAGAGTTCCATATAGATCTTATCCCCGGTGCACATCCTGTCAGCCGTCCTCCCACGAGGATGTCTGTTAAGGAAAATGAGGAACTCAAGCAACAATTATCTGAGTTGGAATCCAAGTGTTTTATCCGTTCTAGCTCATCTCCTTGGGGCGCCGCCGCTGTCTTCGTTAAGAAGCCAGATGGTACTCTTAGGCTTTGCATTGATTATCGCAAGCTTAATGAGCTCACTATCAAAAACAGGTATCCATTACCTAGGATCGATGACATGTTCGATCAGTTAAGTGGCGCTAAAGTCTTCTCCCAACTCGATCTTGCTACCGGTTTTCATCAGTTACGAGTGGCGGAAGATAGCATTCCTCTCACCGCATTCCGTACTCGTTATGGTTCTTACGAATGGCTTGTTATGCCGTTCGGTTTGACGAACGCTCCGGCGTATTTTGTAGATCTTATGAATCGGATATTCCGAGAATATCTCGATAAGTTCGTCTTGGTTTTCATTGACGATATTCTTATTTATTCCAAATCTGAAGCCGATCATATTCAGCATTTGGAGATTGTCTTGAGCACTCTTCGTCAGCATCAGCTTTATGCCAAATTTTCCAAGTGTCACTTCTGGGAGAATAAGGTGAAGTTTCTCGGTCACATTGTTTCTTCCGATGGTATTTCTGTCGATCCTTCTAAGATCGAATCTATTCAGAATTGGAAGAGGCCCGAGACCGTTACTGAGATCCGTAGTTTCCTTGGATTGGCGGGTTACTATCGCCGATTCATTAAGGACTTTTCTCGTATTGCTTTACCGCTTACCACTCTCACGAGAAAAGCTGTTCCTTTTATTTGGTCGGATAAGTGTGAGAATTCTTTCTTGAAGTTAAAGGATCTTCTTACTCATGCTCCTATCTTAGTGGTTCCCGAAGGGAATCACGATCTTATGGTGTATACCGATGCTCGTGGTTGTGGGCTCGGTGCAGTTCTCATGCAGAAGGATAGGGTGGTTGCTTATGCTTCTAGGCAACTAAAGCCTAACGAGATTCGTTATGCTACCCACGATCTGGAATTAGCCGCCATTGTCTTTGCTTTGAAGATTTGGCGACATTATCTTTTGGGCGAGCATTTTATTCTCTTTACTGATCACAAGTCTCTTAAGTATTTATTTTCTCAGAAAAAGCTTAATATGAGGCAACAGCGTTGGCTCGAGTTCCTTGCCTCATATGATTTTGATATTCAATATACCCCTGGAAAGGGAAATCGAGTTGCTGACGCGCTTAGTCGCAAGCAACAAGCTGTCGTTTCCATGATGTTAGCAGAATGGAATATATTAGAGAGTTTATCTCTTTGTGATATTCGAGACCATTCCTTTGTTCCAGATTCTCCCGTGATTTTATTTAGCATGGAGGCTCATCCCAGTCTTTTGGATCGCATTGCCGTGACCCAGAGACGAGATCCTAATCTTGTCCATCTTATTCAGAGTTGTGAATCGGATTCCCGAAGCGATGAGCTAAAGGATTTCGATATTGATATGCGTGGTTGTATTCGAAAGAAGGGTAGATTGATCGTGCCTGATATTTCTAATCTTCGAAATGACATTCTTGAGGATTGTCATCGTTCGAAGTATGCTATCCATCCGGGTAGTAGTAAAATGTATGCTGATATGAAACGCTTATACTATTGGGAAGGTATGAAGCGTGATGTGGCAAGTTTTGTAAGCCGTTGCACGACTTGTAATCTTATTAAGGCAGAACATCAGCATTCTGGTGGTCTCTTGCAACCTTTGGAGATTCCGCTGTGGAAGTGGGATCAAATCTCTATGGATTTCGTTGATGGTTTGCCTCGTTCGAGGCAAGGACATACTAGCATTTGGGTGATTATCGACCGACTGACTAAATCTGCCCATTTCATTCCAATCAAATCCAATCGGACCGCTCCTTTATTGGCCAAGCTTTTTATTAGAGAAGTCGTTCGACTTCATGGCGTTCCGAGTTCGATTATTAGTGATAGGGATCCGCTCTTCACTAGTGGGTTCTGGAAGAGTCTTCAGAAAGCTTTGGGCACAAAGCTTAATCTTAGCACGGCATATCATCCTCAGTCGGATGGTCAGATTGAGAGAGTGAATCAAATTATGGAGGATCTTCTTCGTGCTTGTATTCTTGATTTCGGTGGTAGTTGGGAAGACCACATTCCTCTTGTTGAATTTTCTTACAACAATAGTTTCCAGTCCAGTATCGGCATGGCTCCTTTCGAGGCCCTTTATGGAAGACCGTGTCGATCACCTTCTTGTTGGTTAGAGTCTGGGGAAAAGTTAATTCTAGGCCCCGACTTTATTCGGGAATCGTCTGAGAAGATTCATCTTATTCGGCAAAAGATGAAAGAGGCTCAAAATCGGCAAAAATCTTATGCCGACAACCGTAGAAAGCCGTTGGAATTTTCTGTGGGCGATCATGTGTTCATTCGGGTTTCTCCAATGAAAGGAGTGGTGCGTTTTAGTAGCTCCGGAAAGTTGGCTCCTCGTTACATTGGACCGTTTCCTATTACCGAACGCATCGGTCCCGTGGCTTATCGTATTGCTTTGCCTATCCAGTTTGCAGGGATTCACGATGTATTTCATGTTTCTCAGCTTCGCCGTTGCCTCCGTGAACCTGATTCGATTATTGATCCTCATATATTGCCCGATTTTGAGATCTCACCCAACATGACCATGGTGCAAAATCCTATTCGTGTGCTTGCTACGGAGGTGAAACGCCTTCGGAACAAAGAAGTTCCGCTCGTAAAAATTCAGTGGTCCGCAAACCCCAAGGATTGCACTTGGGAAACCAGAGAATTCATAGAGCGTTCTTATCCCGGTTTTCTCTCCTCTTCGGGTGGAGGTGAGCATTCCTATTCATCTTATCCATATTTTAAATCTTTATGGTGATGAATTATATACGTTATTGACTGCTTCTAGTATGAAAATTGTGGGGACACAATTTTTATAAGGGGGGAGTTTGTAATGACCGTGACTTTATTACCGTCGTAATAAATATTTTTAAATCGGTAACGACCGTAATTTTTGAATTACCGTCGGAGCAAATATTTTTTTTAAACAGAATTTTTTTTATATTAAAATTTGAAAAGAAAAATATTCAGGCAAATTCAAGGGCAAAGTCAGTAGCAAAGTAACAAAGTTGTGTTAAAAAAAACCTGGTTGCCTTCACGTTCAAACAATTGTGGCCCTTTCAAACAATAGTTGAACGTTATTTACTAATATGCAAAGTGTATAAAGAAAATTATAGCCAAACACTATCACATTCTTTCTATAAAGCAGGTGTGAACATTGCTTTATCTGCTACCATCCATCAAGTGTTACAACCAAGTACATTTCAAATGCACATTTGCATTAAATGCAGCTGTACAAAAATGCTTTTCAACACATCCTTCTCTGACTTGTTCACAATATTAAAAAGCATTCTCTGCGACTTTTCTTGTTCATTTTCTCATAGGCTCTGTGAGGCATTAATGGCAGCCACAACCCTTGCTTCTTGAATTTGGATTGTTAGCAAGCTTTGAAGAAAAGTGTAGGTGAGTAATACTCACATCTCTAATTTAGTCATTGACTCATTATCCTGCGTTAAAACTTGCAGTCATCATACAAGTATTAAAATACAGTTTACAGTGTTTTATTATAATGGGCTTAAATGTGCACCCTTGCATTTTCCCTTTGTTTGCGTGCGTATAATTTCTAGTATAGTGCGTGCTTGGCCCTTGAAGCCTGTAGATAGTGCCTGCACAGTAGTGTTTTGTTTATATTTTCTAGTATAAGTGCATGCGTGGCTATGTGAACCTGTAGAGATTTCATGCATAGTTTTTAGGCCAGTTTTAAATTTGTATGAGTATTGAGTTGGTGTAGAAGTTGAGTTGCACCGAAGTATGTTAGGAGATTTATTTTTCTTTTTGCTTCAGTACACGTTATGCCATCAAATGAATCATCTTTTTTTGCAAGACTACAACATTCAGGTCAATAGTAAATATAATGCGTGCATGCCATAAATTTGTGTACACACTAGTACAGGCCACTTTAGTATGTACTGCAGGTTTTCTTCATTTTGTTCACAAAAATAAGTGCATACGTGAATATGCATAGTTTACATTGTATTGTCAGGGTTCACATATTTCATTTCAGCTGTAAATGTTCACCTATTGTCAAGGTGGTATTGCATAATTATGTACAGGAAGTATAGTGCAAATTAATAAACTTTGGCCAAAGAAAAAAAAAAAAGAGTGCATGCGTGAGCAAGGCTGTGCATTGTTGAATTGTTTTCCTCTGTGAGTGCATGCGTGAGCAAGTATTTGCATTATTGATATGTTTATATGTTGCGCATTAGAGTAGTGTTCTTTCAGTTGCATGTTGAAGATTAAAATGGTGCGTAATTATACTAATTAATTTAGACTTATATGCAATTTCCTCAACTATGAATGGTGTTTTGTTACTTTGTCCAGAGATCATGTTTTCGTTATTAAGTGCATGCCATTATAGTTGAATATCAGTTTTAGGTTTCTATGCTCAAATTGGTGGTGAATATTTTGCCTCTGTACATGTTTATTATACATGTATTTGAGTCACGTTTGCCTGCACATTTTAAGCCATATTGAACTGTTAAGTTGTTTGTCCTTTCCTTGTTGCAGTTAACATTGGATAGGCATACATTTAGATATTTTGCAAGATGTTAAATATATGGCCAGTTTATTTTAAATTCTGTTCAAAAGTAATAATTTGCATTGAACCGGCGTTGCGTTTTATAACGCATTTTAGTGCTGTTATTTTTATAATGAAAGTTTTACACTGGTATTATATTGTGATGTGAGTTGTTTTGAAGGCATTTTGACGAACAAATTTACTGTTGTTCTTGACTTCAGTAACCGTCAATTTTAAAGAATTTTAAGCGGGTATCCCGTAACGCTGATTTAGTACCCGTTTTTACGGTGTTTTATGAAGTGCAATTTCCTCGTCGAAATTGCTACAGATGTTGTTGTTTTAATAACGTGTTTTAAAAAAAAAAACGTTTTAGATTTGGATTGAATTTATATCTTTGGGAGTAATTTTCACAACTCCTATCGATGTAATCAATACTCGTCTAAGGCATAACTTACGGATGGTCGCTTCTAACAAGCCTTATTCTTCACAATAGCAGACATTATTCCGTATAATAACCTTTGTTATTGTGAGCATAGAGGTGGGGCGTCACAGCTCCTCTCCGTGACCATCCACTTTTTCCCTTTGCCAAACCCTAGGCCGAACCTCTTCTTCCTCCTTCCCCTTTTCAATTGCTTCGGCCATTACCCCCATCCACTCCTCCCCTTCCCAAAACCCTAGCCAATCAATCCATAGACCGACCACACCACAAATTTCCTATCCCTAGCCGTGACCACAAACCCTAGCCTTGCCATGGCCATATAGGCCGGACCCATCCAAACCCTAGCCTAGCCTTACCTTGACCCAAACCATATCCAAACCTTCCTATGGTCGAGCCCAAACATAGTTCAGGCCGAACCCAAACCCCATCTAGGCCGAGCCTATTTGCCCCTTAGGCTAGCCTTTTCATGTATTTTACAAGATAAATTCTTTTATTTTTATATTCCTATGTAAATTTATTTATTAACATACGTATTTTATTTATTTTTCTAAGCTTTGGATTTGGATTCTCCTCCCACTCAAGCTTGTTTGTGATTGTCGTGCTTATTCGTAGTTGTTGTGTTTGTTTAGAATCATTTCTCTCTAGCTAAAGATGGTGAGTAATCACGCTTGACTATATACTTATATTTTGGTGAATCAATGTCAATTGAATTGTATCGATATGTATATGCCAGTTGTAATTTAATATATGATTATATTATGTTATTCCATATGATGTTATACCGGTTATGATCATATGCCATGATATGTCATTTATTGTTCTTTTTATTTCATATTCTGTTCTCACACTGCAAGTTCCTTCACTATGGATTGAAATGATACATACCCGAACGATCCTTAGATCAAGAAAAAATTGTTATGGGCTGAAATGATAGGCTTGAGTAATTTTTTATTTGACTTAGGATTGTGGGTTTAAAATGATATAAAACCTAGAAATTTAATAAGTTTGGACTGAAATGATATAAATCTGTATTTATTTGACCCTAGGTTAGAAAATTTTATACAGACTCCGTGGTTGGTTTAAAATAAGTTTTCTAAAAATTATTAAGCATTTTGGGATTTTAATATATGGATTTCAACTAAAATTTTAATGTAGTGATTTTTGTAAAATCTTACACATTTATTTACATATGTTAAATTTTATAAGAAAATAAATAGTTGGAACTGTAATTTTTGGAATCTAATTTATAATATGATGGTTAACTAAAATTTGATAATCTAAATTGACTTAATAATGGTATTTTATTCTAACCTAGCAAGGTAAGTTAAAAATGTACTTGTGACATGTAAGATTTAATTAATGTAATATTGATTAAAACAATAAATGTTCTTTACTGTAATAATAAAATGTAAGTTAAAAATGTACATGTGACATGTAAGTTTTAATGTAATATTGATTAAAACAATAAATGTTCTTTACTGTAATAATAAATGTAAGTTAAAAAGTACATTTGACAAGTAAGTTTTAATTAATGTAATTTTGATTAAAAAGGTAAATGCTCTGTACTGAAATAATAAAATGTAAGTTAAAAATGTACATTTGACATATAAGTTTTAATTAATGTAACATTGATTAAAATGATACATGCTCTTTACTGAAATAATAAAATGTAAGTTAAAAATGTACATTTGACATGTAAGTTTTAATTAATGTAATATTGATTAAAATGATAAACGCTCTTTACTGAATTAATAAAATGTAAGTTAAAAATGTACATTTGACATGTAAGTTTTAATTAATGTAGTATTGATTAAAATGATATATGCTCCTTACTGAAATAATAAAATGTAAGTTAAAAATGTACATTTGACATGTAAGTTTTAATTAATGTAATATTGATTAAAACAATAAATGTTCTTTACTGTAATAAGAAAACGTAAGTTAATAGTGTACTTTTAACATGTAAGTGTTAATTAATGTAATGGTACATTTTAAATAATTATAATAATGAAAGGTTCTTTACTGTAATAAAAATATGTAAGTTAATAATGTACTTTTAACTTAACATAAGGGACTTCAGCTTTAAGTTGGAAACTACGGTAATAAAGTTTATTTAACTAATGCATGGTTTATTTAATATCCAAATGAATAATTTAGTGTGATAAAATAGAAATTATGAAATAACCATGAAAAATTTGTAAGTGTACATAATAGTTTGATTATATAAGATGTTAAGGGGGAAAGTATTACATTCCAAAAATGCTATGATTCTTAAGTACCACTTTTCCAAAATGCTATGATGACTTAAGGTTATGTTTGCAAAATGCTACTACTTCTAAAATGTAATGTTTTCGTATTGCTATGATTACAAAGGTTGCATTTTTAAAGTGCTATGGTTTCTAAATTATTATGATTTCGTAGTGTTATAATTAAATGTATAAATTTCAAAAGTGTTACGACTTTTGAAATGAATATTATTTTGGAAGAATAATGATATTGGATTTATATGGTTTTGAAATGATTTTTTTTACATGAAATATAAACCATTTGAAATTGAGATAACCATGGGTTATAATAACGTTTGGTTGTTAAAGAGACCGATATCGGAAGTTATACTCTCCGCCAACTCCAAAAACCACTTTAACAACTGTGTATGCGGTGGAGATTCTAGAATCAAGTAGGTGGTTAATGACGTTCTATTTGAGGTATATACGCAGATCTAACTCCCGTGAGCTAGCATAATGTGGCTAAAAAAGGAGCAATCGACGTGCCAAGTGAGGTAGCTCCTTCGATCGGGCACACTTCTTCGATTGCCATTCTATTACTTTGTGTTTGGTTTGATGTGCACCTTTGATTTGGGAGTGTGGCTCGAGGTAGGTGCTAGTTGTGGCTATGCGTTACCACCAGCCTGGATGTGTAATTGGTATATCTACAGTGGCATTGCCTAGCTGTGCCGTGTGACCTACCTTATCGAGACCACTATGAGTTTGTTTTATACCGTACATATGGAGTGCCCTCTGACGATGCCCAGTACGAGGAGGATATGGGTAATGCCTTAACGCTATTTTAATAGTTTACTTTACTTTAGACATTATTATAATAGCGTATCTTACTACATAGTAGATAGTTTAACGGATCCTTAAAGGATGTGCGATCCTAAGCATCCTTTAAGTTACTGATGCATTTTTATAGAGTTCACTTGAGTTGATTTACATTTTTATAAGTATGTATGTCCTGACTCAATTGTTTATGTTTTGCTTTATGCTTGGCTCAACCCGAGTATCACAGCTTTGGATTAACCTTTGGAGCTAGATATCTACTGGAGATTTAGCTATCTATCTATATTTCTATTTCAGTTGTTTCCATTCAACTTTGTCTATGTATTAGTGGATATGCATTTGAATTTCAGTTGTATTTACTTTTAGACTCTGGTATTATGTATTTTATTAAGACAATATCTAGTAGCTTCATGGGCTACTATGTTTATTTTATTCCGCTGCGAGTTATTTTGATATTCTATGTCCGTGATTCTATGATTGGTTTTATTTTCTCAAATTTTTATTAACAATCTATTGTTTTGAATTATTTAAGTCCGACATGTGTGGTTTTATTGTTGATTTGAATGGTCCAAAATGGCGGGATGTTACAGTTGGTATCAATGCTTTGGTTTTAGGCAAACCTTAGTCTATGGAGCAAAAAATCATTAGAGATATGATAGAAATACCCTAGAATGAGTAAAATCAAGCTTAGAATCATTCTTTGTGAGAGAACGTATTTTCAAGTATAAAATGGATTTCAAATGATTTTCAAATGATTTCATAGATTATTTTGGATATAAAATTTTCTTATTTTAAAATCTAATTTCTTTTCTTAGAATTTCCTTCCTTTTGTATCTACCTTTTTTAATAGAATTCTTTGATTAGGATTTCTATTCTATTTGAATCTTTCTCTATCTTCCCTATTACCTTTGTCCCAAAATTCATTCTTGATTTTTTAGGATGAATCGTAGGAATGTCAGAGGTCAGGGTCGTGGTGTTCCCCTTGTTCCAGCACCAGCTGCACCCATTAGGTTCACCACTCGCTATAAGGAGTTCACTCAGCTTGGTGGTACCTAGTTCACTGGAGCAGAGAGTATCATTGAGGCTCAGCTGTGGTTGAGGAGTTTAGAGAGGATTTTCACTGGTCTGGATATCACTAATGCTCATAAGCATCAGTTAGCAGCTTGGAAATTGCAGGATGCAGCCCAGGATTGGTGGGAGTCTATTATGGCTCACACTAATGAGGCAGATATTTCTTAGGAGCAGTTTAGGGAGGCTTTTGTGGCTAATTGGATGCCCGAAGCCGGAAAGTCTCGGCTATACAGGGAGTTTATGGATCTTAAACAAGGGAATATGTCATTTTTTGAGTATGAGCGGAAGTTCAATGAGCTTTCCAAGTTTAGTCCTAGCTTGATTGATGCCTCTCTTAAGAAGAATGAGAAGTTTATAGCTGGAGCTCGCCCAGAGTTTTATGATCGTCTCATTTCTCATGTGCATAGCCCTTTTACTGGATTGATGGATGCGACTATCAGATTTGAGAACCCCACTTCTAAGGATTCACCTGTTCCTCGTGCATCTTCATCTCAGCCTGCTTCTGGTAACTCTAAGAAGAGGAAGTCTAATTTCCATCAGCAGAAGAAGAATTGGCTTATCCAGGTTTGGGATCTTCTTCTCAGAGGTAGCCTATTGATCTTTCTTCCATCACTTGGTTTAAGTGTAACCAGAAAGGACATTTTGCCAATAGTTGCCCTACTTTAGTTGGAGCTTCTGTTCCTCCAGTTCAGATGACTAGTCGCGATCTTTGCTTGCAGCCTGGCCACTTCAAGAAGGATTATCCTACTTAGCAGAAGGGCAAGCCATCTGGTATCTTTGCGGTCACTTCATCCACTCCACCTACTCCACCTCTTTCTAGTGACACCTTTAGGGCACCTTTACTTTATTTAATTTTCCTGTTCGTGTTTTATTTGACACTGGAGATTCTCATAGTTTCATTTCTATGGATCTTTATGATAAGTTTGAGCATATTCTTCCGCCGGAGTATGCGACTTTACCTTTATTGTTTCTAATCCTATTGGTGGTCTCGTGAACCTTAGCAGGATTTGTAAAAGGGTAAAACTCTTCTATTCTGGCTATGTTTTTCTGGTGATTTCCATGTTCTTGGTTTTGATGGATATATTGCTTGGAGGAGATTGGCCGAAGAATCATAAAGCCATTATCTCTTGTAAAGCCTAAATTTTTCTCTTGTCGGTAATAAGGGTAATCCTTTGGTGATTCAATACCGTATGCCTCAGGATTATGCTGGCAGTTTGATTTTCTCTCTTGATTCTTATCCTGGTGATCTTGATTCAACTCCTGTGGTCAAAGTCTATCCCGGTGTATTTGGTGAAGTCACTTCTTTACCTCCTAAGCAGGAAATCAAATCACGTATTGATATTATTCCTAGAGCTTGACCTATAGTTCTTTCTCCCAAAAGAATGGCACACCGAGAGAAGGTTGAGTTGAGGAAGAAAGTTGAGGACTTGTTCGCCAAGGATCTGATAGACATAGTATTTCCGAATGTGGAGCAGCTGTGGTTTTTGTTACTAAGTCCGATGATTCCTTAAGGGCGTGTGTTGATTATAGGGAGATGAACAAGCTTACTATGAAAAACAGATATCATATGCCTCACATAAATGATATGTTCGATCAGCTCTATGGAGCTACTTTATTCTCTCAGCTTGATCTTGCCACAAGTTTCCACCAGCTCAGAGTTGCCGAGGAAAGTATTCCCAAAATTGCTTTCCGTATCGAAGAATGGCTTCTATGAATGGTTAGTTATGCCTTTTGGCTTGACTAATGCCCCATCTTTCTTTGTTGATTTGATGAATCGTGTTTTTCGAGATGTTCTTAACAAGTTTGTTCTGGTTTTCGTTAATTATATTCTTGTCTTCTCCAATTCCGAGGAGGAGCATAAATCGCATTTGAGCTTTGTTCTTGGAACTCTTAGGAGTCATCAGTTGAAAGCTAAATTCTCGAAATGCCATTTCTGGAAAGATAAAGTCTGATTTCTTGGGCATATTGTTTCTGGTAATGGAGTTTCTACTGATCCAATTAAGATCGCTGCGATCAATGTAAGTTCATCTTCCCTCCTCATCTTCCTTTTGTAGTCTAATTATTCTATCTCTTTCTCTATAGTTCTTATTTTTCCCTATTCTATTTCAGGATTAGGAAACTCCTAGAACTCCATCTGATATCTGTAGCTTTCTGGGCCTTGCCTGTTATTATCGAAGATTCATTGACAATTTTGCTCGGATTGCTGCACCTTTCACCGCTTTAACTCGTAAAAATGCTAAGTTTATATGGAAAGATAAGTGTGAAGCCGCATTTAACAATTAAAGTAGAAGCTTACTTCTGCACTAGTTCTTACCGTTCTAAATGGAAATGAGGGATTAACGGTATACATTGATGCTAGTCGTGAAAGTTTGAGAGCTGTTCTGATGCAGGATGGGAAGGTTATTGCTTATGCCAGTCGTCAGTTGAAGACCCATGAAGTCAATTATGCTGCCTATGATTTGGAATTGCTTGCCGTGGTTTTTTGCTTTGAAGCTTTGGAGACATCATCTTTTGGGAACTAAGTTTGAGCTCTTTAGAGATCATCAGTCGTTAAAGTAATTTTACACCCAGAACGATTTGAATCATAGGCAGGTTAGGTGGCTTGAGTTTTTAGCTTCTTATGACCTCGACATCAACTATACCCCAGGGAAAGCCGATGTTGTAGCCGATGCTTTGAGTCAGAAGAAGGCGATGTTGTGTTAGCTTATTATTTCTTCTCCTCTTATGGATCGTATTATTTCTAAATAGGATGAGGATAAGATGCTTTGATTTATTAAGGAGAATGTTCGCAGCAAAGTTGGTGGTTATAGCCAAAATGGTGGTGGAGCTCAGATCGATGATAGAGGTATTTTGAGGACAGATTTATGTCCCGAATGTCGATGGATTAAGGCAAGAGTTACTTCAGGAAAATCATTGGTCCAGACTTTCTATTCATCCAAGTGTGACGAAGATGTATTAGGATATGAAGTGGTTGTATTGGTATAGTGGTATGAAGCATGATATCTCTTTTTTTGTTAGTAAACGTGCGACTTGTTAGCAGGTTAAGGCTGACCATCAGAAGACCACAAGATTATTGCAACCCCTTGAGGTTACCAATTGGAAATGGAAACAGGTTTCTATGGATTTTATTGATAGATTACCGAGGACTAGGAGGGGTAATGATTGTATTTGGGTAGTTGTGGATAGATTGACCAAGTCAGCTCATTTCTTTCCGGTTAGGTCTAACCGTTCTGCTTCGAGTTTGGCTGAGATTTATATGAGAGAGATTATTCATCTTTATAGTGTTCCGGTCAGTATAGTTTTGTGATAGAGATCCTATCTTTACCAGCCAGTTTTGAAAAGCTTTTTGGGAAGCTTTAGGTACTCGTCTGAATTTGAGCACTGCTTACCATCCACTGACCGATGGTCAAACGGAAAGAGTGAATCAGATTCTAGAAGATCTTCTTTGTGCATGTGTCCTCGATTATGGAGTATCTTAGGAAGATCAACTCCATCTCATTAAATTCACTTATAACAATAGTTATCAGGCTAGTATTGCAATGTCTCTGTTTGCTCTCTTTACAGACGACCTTCCAAATCCCCATCTTGCTAGATTGAATCCAGTAATCGTTTGATTCTTGGTCTCGATATGATACTTGAGGCATCTGAGAAGGTTGAGGAGATTAGGAGAAAGATGAGGATTGCTTAAGATAGGCAGAAGAAGTATGCTGATAGGCATAGGAGGAGTCTGGAGTTTTCTGTTGGTGATCAGGTTTTCCTTAGGGTCTCTCCGTTAAGGAATATGATTCGGTTTAGTGGGAGAGGGAAGCTTGCTCCTAGGTTCATTGGTCCTTTCCGTATTTTAGAGAGAGTTGGTTCTTTAGCCTACCATTTGGATTTGCCTGACAAGCTTTCTAGAGTGCATAATGTGTTCATGTTTCGCATCTTCGTCGGTATCTTCATGATCCATCTTTGATTGTCCAGCCTTCTACTTTCGAGAGTTTGGATGTTGAGCCAAATCTTACTGTCGTGAGGAAGCCACTTCGTATTATCGATAGAGGTATGAAGCCGCCGAGAGGGAAATCTGTCAACCTGGCCAAATTGTAGTGGAGTACAGATGATCAGGAATGTACTTGGGAGATGGAGGAGAGCATACGTGCTTCGAATCCGAAATTATTTGTTCTAGGTACTATTCGTTATTTAATCTTTTTATTTGTTTTTCTTGTGTCTCATTCCTTTCCGAGGATGAAAAGTTTGAAAGGGGGAGAGTGTAACAAACCGTAGTTTCAGCAAATAATTTAAATGGATTTTATTAAAACTTTGAATTTAATCATTTTAAAATTGATAAATTTGGAATTTTAAAATACATTTTTGGGATTTGATGTGAAATGTTCTTCCAAATTTTATAAAATAAAGATTTTCCTGAAAATTTAAATTTTTTTCAACTTTGGTCAAAGTTTGACTTCCTATTGAAATTTTACATTTGAAATTTTAATTTTTTTATGAAGGTGGATTTAATTCTAACTCTTTTCTGCTTTTCTTTTCATAAAATTCTGATTTTTACTTCTCAAAATTTGCTGTTTTCAGCATATTACACGTAGTTGTTTTCATGATTTATTTCTTCTATTTGTTATTGGGCTTAGGGTAATGGGTTAGGAGGTAAATGGTCACCCGAATAGTCTGTGCCATTGAAAGGTCATCAGTTGAGAAGCTTTTATGTACAAAATTTGTTTCTGCCTTCTCATTTCTCATTCTAATCTCCTGCTAAAAAATTTACAGTAAGTTCTTCTTCCCCTTCTAAAATTTTTCTTTAAAATTTTATAGTTTTTCTCCTTCCTCCTTACATATTTCGGCCATGCTTGTCACCATCTCCACCTCCTTTTCCTCCAACCTAGGCCGACCTCCTCCTCTCCATGATCATCCACTTTTTTCCTTTGCCAAACCCTAGGCCGAACCTCTTCTTCCTCCTTCATTGCTTCGGCCATCACCACCATCCACTCCTCCCCTTCCTAAAACCCTAGCCAATCAATCCATAAACCGACCGCACCACAAATTTCCAAACCCTAGCCGTAACCATAAACCTAGCCTTGCCATAACCATGTAGGCAGAACCCACCCAAACCCTAGCCTAGCCTTGCCTTGACCCAAACCATACCCAAACCCTCCTATGGCCGAGCCCAAACATATTCCAGGTCGAACCTAAACCCCATCTAGGCTAAGCCTATTTGCCCCTTAAGCTAGCCTTTTCGTGTATTTTACAAAATAAAATTTTCTATTTTTATATTCCTAAGTAAATTTATTTATTTACATATGTATTTTATTTATTTTTTAAGCTTTGGATTTGGATTCTCCTCCCACTCAAGCTTGTTCGCGGTTGTTGTGCTTATTAGTAGTTGCTGTGTTTGTTTGAAATCATTTCTCTCTAGCTAAAGAAGGTGAGTAATCATGCTTGACTATATACTTATATTTTGGTGAGTCGATGTCAATTGAATTGTATTGATATGTATATGCAAGTTGTAATTTCATATATGATTATATTATGTTATTCCATATGATGTTTTACCTGTTATAATCACATGCCATGATATGTAATTTATTGTTCAGTTTATTTCATATTCTGTTCTCACACTGCAAGTTCCTTCACTATGGGTTCAAACGATACATACCCGAATGGTTTTTAGATTAAGGAAAAATTGTTATGAGCTGAAATAATAGGCCTGAGAATTTTTTTTTGACTTAGGATTGCAGGTTTGAAATGATATAAAACCCGAAAATTTAATAAGTTTGGATTGAAATGATATAAATCCGTATTTACTTGACCCTAGATTAGAAAATTTTATACAGATTTCATGGTTAGTTTTTAAATAAGTTTTCTAAAAATTATTAAGTATTTTGAATTTTTAATATATGGATTTCAACTAAAATTTTAATGTAGCGATTTCTAAAAATTTTATACATTTATTTACATGTATTAAATTTTATAAGAAAATAAATGGTTGGAAATGTAATTTTTGGAATCTAATTTATAATATGAAGGTTAACTGAAATTTAATAATCCAATTTGACTTAATAATGGTATTTTATTCTAACCTAGCAAGGTAAGTTAAAAATATGTAATATTGATTAAAACAATAAATGTTCTTTACTATAACAATAAATGTAAGTTAAAAATGTACATTTGACATGTAAGTTTTAATTAATGTAATATTGATTAAAATGGTAAATGCTCTGTACTGAAATAATAAAATGTAAATTAAAAATGTACATTTGACATGTAAGTTTTAATTAATGTAATATTGATTAAAATGATAAATTCTCTTTACTGAAATAATAAAATGTAAGTTAAAAGTGTACATTTGTCATGCAAGTTTTAATTAATGTAATATTGATTAAAATGGTAAACGCTCTTTACTGAAGTAATAAAATGTAAGTTAAAAATGTACATTTGGCATGTAAGTTTTAATTAATGTAATATTGACTAAAATGATAAATGCTTTTTACTGAAATAATAAAATGTAAGTTAAAAATGTACATTTGACATGTAAGTTTTAATTAATGTAATATCGATTAAAACAATAAATGTTCTATACCGTAATAAGAAAATGTAAGTTAATAGTGTACTTTTAACATGCATGTGTTAATTAATGTAATGGTACATTTTAAATGATTAAAATAATGAAAGGTTCTTTACTGTAATAAAAATATGTAAGTTAATAATGTACTTTTAACTTAACATAAGGGACTTCAGCTTTAAATTGGAAATTACAGTAATAAAGTTTATTTAACTAAAGCATGGTTTATTTAATATCCAAATGAATAATTTAGCGTGATAAAATAGAAATTATGAAATAACCATGAAAAATTTGTAAGTATACATAATAATTTGATTATATAAGATGTTAAGGTGAAAAGTATTACATTCCAAAAATGCTATGATTTCTTAAGTACCACTTTTCCAAAATGCTATGATGACTTAAGGTTATGTTTGCGAAATGCTACTACTTCTAAAATGTAATGTTTTCAAATTGCTATAATTACAGAGGGTGCATTTTTAAAGTGGTATGGTTTCTAAATTATTATGATTTCGTAGTGCTATAATTAAATGTATAAAATTTGAAAGTGTTACGACTTTTGAAATCAATATTATTTTGGAAGAATAATGATATTGGATCTATATGGTTTTGAAATGAATATGTTTTGATATGAAATATAAACCATTGAAATTGAAATAAACATGGGTAATAATAACATTTGGTTGTTAAAAAGAATGGGATTGGAAGTTGTCATACTCTCTGCCAACTCCGAAAACCACTTTAACAACTGTGTACCCAGTGGAGATTCCAGAATAAAGTTGTTGGTTGATGACATTCTATTAGAGGTATATACGTGGACCTAACTCCCATGAGTTAGCATAAGTTGGCTAAAACAAGAGCAATCGACGGGCCAAGTGAGGTAGCTTCTTTGATCGGACACACTTCTTTGATTGCCCTTCTATCACTTTGTGTTTGGTTTGGTGCACACCTTTGATTTGGGAGTGTGGCTAGAGGTTGGCGGTAGCTGCGGCTATGCGTTACCATCAGCCCGGATGTGTAATTAGTATATCTACCCTGACATTGCCTAGTTGTACCGTGTCACCTACCTTATCGAGACCACTATGACCATACCTATGGAGTGCCCTCTAACGACGCCTAGTACGTGGGAGATTACGATACTGTATAGACTATGGGAATATATAAAATGTGTTAAAGGCGATATAGGTAACGCCTTAATGCCATTTTAATAGTTTACTTTACTTTAGACATTATTATAATAGCGTATCTTACTGCATAGTAGATAGTTTAACGGATCCTTAAAGGATGGGCGATCCCAAGCATCCTTTAAGTTACTGATGCATTTTTATACAGTTCGCATGAGTCGATTTACATTTTTATAAGTATGTATGTCCTAACTCGAGTGTTTGTGTTTTGCTTTACGCTCGGGTCAACCTGAGTATCACAGTTTTGGGTTCATCTTTGGAGCTAGAGTTCTGCTAGAGATTTAGCTATCTATCTATATTTCTATTTCAGTTATTTCCATTCAGCTTTGTCTATGTATTAGTGGAGTTATGTATTTGGATTACAGTTGTATTTGCTTTTAGACTCTGGTATTATGTATTTGTTTTGAGACTATGTATCTAGTAGCTTCATGAACTACTATGTTTATTTCATTCCCTTGCGAGTTATTCTGATATTCTATGTCTGTTATTCCGTGATTGGTTTTATTTTATCCAATTATATTAACAATATGTTGTTTTGAATTATTTAAGCCTGAGATGTGGATTTTATTGTCGATTTGAATGGTCCAAAATGGCGAGATGTTACATTATCTTTTGAAAAGAAAGCACGGTTCGACTTCATTGGAAGCTAACTTTTCGACATTAAGGCTTCCACCCTCCTTTCAATCCACCGCATACCATCTAAGTGATAACTTGTGTATTGGTTTCGGCTATGGTGCTATCAACTGGGACAAGGCGGAATTAAAGGAGACGAAAGGTGCTTGCTAATAGAAGTGGAACACCTATTTCTGATTTAAAGGCTGAAATATAGCAACTTTTAGCAATTACTTTCTGACAACTTGGTTATTTGTAAACCATTGATTGGTTGCCATAAAAAAATTTCAAATACTTTACATCTAAAAATGCTGCATTTATTTGATCCAAATTAAAGGATTTTAACACTAAAACCTTTCCATATAACCAAAAATCGGCATTTGCCAAAAAGCCCTTCTTTTAAAATAATTTTACTTCCCCTAGTAAATTAATTGGGAAAATCCTCAAAAATCATAGAGATTCAATTACATCATGTAATCAAACATATTAAAATTTTAGACCAATTTCTTCCTGGAAATATCTAAATAAATTTTAAACCCAATTATGTCATATTTTTCATCAAAAAATCATAATAAAATTTTCATAGCTTGGAAAATCCTGAAAATTGAAACACATCTCAAAATCATGTTTTACTTAATATTAAAAAAATTCATGGCAATCCGAAATCATGGATTCTGGGTTTCATGTCAAAACCGTGCTAATTCATGTGCTTATGAATTGAAACAAATCATCGTAATATAACCCAAGCATGTCACCATCCATTTTATCATAAAAAAAATTTAAATCATAAATCTGAAACCATATAATCATATAATAAAAGTAGAGACGGCATGAGATTATTATTCGCCTTAGAGTTGAAAAGGATATTGAGATTTGTTATTGCTTAATCCTCCCTTGCTTTGATCTTATCTTTTGATTGAAATTTCCTCTTTTTCCTTCCTTGTTATGGCCGACTATATTTGGGTTCTTGCATTTACTTTTTATTTTGAGAATAATGAACGTGAATGGAGAAAATAAGAAGTTTTAGTCATGTGTCATAAATTAGCTACTTTACTAATATGCCTATGTGTAGTTTAATTAACGAATAAAACTATTTAAAGCCCATTCTCTTGTTCATAAGCATAGCCCTATATATATAATTTATTCAAATCTTAATCTCCTTACCATCATTATTCTATTTAATTTATCTAATTAAATATTTTGAATGAAGTTATAAAAAATTAGGGATGTTACAGTCTCCCCCCATAAAGAATTTCATCCCCGAAATTCAGTAAGGACTAAATACTAAACATTGCAATCATCTACAACAAATCCTAACAATCACACTAGTCTAACTGACTAGCAACTATCTATATAAATCTATTATAGACATACCCTAAAAGTAAATCAGGATAAGTATTTCTAATCCTGTCCTCTGTCTCAAAGTACAGTCCTTCTCGTTGTTACTCCACTGAACTTTCACCAACCAGACTGTGTTGTTCTTTAATCTATTCTCATCTCTAGCTGCAACTCGAACAGGTTGTCTAACAAAAGTCAAATTTGGCTCTACCACTAAATCATCCTACCCTGTCGGAGGAATAGTAGTCTCTGGATCATGCACATACTTGCGAAGATGAGACACATGAAATACATCATGGACACCTGCCAAACTGCTTGGCAACTCTATTTTGTATGCGAGATTTCCAATCCTCTCTATAATCTGGAATGGACCTACATATTGGGGCTAACTTCCCTTACTTTTCAAATCATATCACACCCTTCATAAGTGATACCTTAATCAAAACCTTATCTACAACTAAGAATTCTCGGTCTTACACCTCTTATCTACGTAACTCTTCTGTCTGGACCGAGCTTCTTTCATTCTCCCTCGGATTAACTCAATCTTCTCTGACGCATCTCTAACGAAATCTGGACCTAAGACTAATCTATCTCTAGTCTCCAACCAACATGCTGGTGATTTGCACGGCCTTCCATATAAAGCTTCAAACGATGTCATTCCTATACTAGTTTGGTAACCATTATTATAGGAAAACTCAACCAAATGTAGGTGATCCTCCCAACATCCACCAAAGTCTAATACACATGCTCTTAATAATTATTCAAGTACCTTATTGGCTTTTTTTATGTCCTTCCATCCGTCTGAAGGTGATATGTAATGCTCATATTAAGCTTGGTACCTATTACTTCCTTTAAACTCTTCCAGAATTAACTAGTGAAAAAAGCAAACTCCATGCAGTCTATCTATGTTCTTCAGGAACAACTTAGCTAAAACAGGTGTCATTCTGGTTGGCTTAACTGGAATGAAATGGGCACTCTTGGTCAAACTGTCCACTGTAATCCATATACTTTCATTATCTCTATTTAACCTTGGCAGCCCATTAATAAAATCCATAGATATCGAATCCCATTCCAAACTGGAATCTCCAAAGGTTGAAGTAACCCACTTGGTTTCTGATGTTCAGCTTTCAGTTGTTGACAGTTTGCACACTGTCTAAGCCACAAGCCAACATCCCTCTTCATGCCTTCCCAATAAAAGCTCCTCCTCATATCCCGATACATCTTGTTTCATCTAGGATGAATCATAAACTTGGATCGATTATATTCTCCAAGAACTTCTTTCCTCAAGTGCTCCATATTTGGAACACACAACCGTCCCATCTTTCTAAGCCACCTTCTCTAGTCAAGGCTAAAATTCTTTAAATCATCGATCAATGTTCCAACCTCCAGTCTTTTTGATCCTTTCAGCTAATATTGGATCCTCCTTCTATTTAGAAGTAATTTTCTCAATCAATACAGGTTGAACTTCCAAACAAGCCAACCTGACGGTACTCTGACTAGAACCAGTAGTCGATCTTAGTTGCACATCACAACTGACTAAAATTTCTAAATCCTTTCACTCCGCCAACATAGCTAACGTCACATTATGATATTTCCTCCTAAGAGCATCAGCTATTTTATTACCTTTTCATGGTGTTTATTCTATACCAAAATCATATGCAACCAAAAACTCCAGCCACCTCTGCTATCGCATATTCAACTCCTTCTGAGAGAACAAATACCATAAGGACTTATGATCGGTATATAACTAGAATATCTTCCCTAAGAGATAATCTCTCCAAAACTTCAATGCGAAGATCATAGCTGCCAACTCCAAATCATGTGTAGGATATCTAACTTCATATGGTCTAAGCTGCCTAGATGCGTATGCAATGACTTTACCACTCTGCATCAACACCGCTCCTAATCTAGTTCCACAAGCATCAGTATACAGCACCAATCCTTGGTTCCCATTTGGAACTGCTAACATGGGTGCATTGGTCAATAAATGTTTTAACTTAAGGAATGTCTTCTCACATTTGCCGGACCAAAAAATCTCACTTCCTTCCTGGTTAGCTTATTTAAGGGTGCTGCCATCCGTGAGAAATCCTTAATGAATCTCCAGTAGTAGCCAGTAAGTCCAAGAAAACTCCTGATCTCAATCACTATCTCTAGTGTCTTCCAATCATTTACAGCTTTGACCTTATCTAGATAGACTGACAATCGTTTCTATGAAACCATGTGACCAATGAACTTTACATCTTTCCTCCAGAAATGACACTTGGTAAACTTCTCCTTTAGCTGATTCTGCCTCGGTGTCTCAAGCACCATTCTAAGATGAACTTCATACTCTCTCTCATCCTCAGAGTATACTGGAGTGTCATCTATAAACACTAGTACAAACCTATCCAAGTACTCTCGGAAAACTTGATTCATCTAATCTACAAAGAAAGAAGGTGCATTCATCAATCCAAATGGCATCACCAACCACTCATATGAAACATATCTAGTTCAAAATGTTATCAAAGGAATACTGCCCTCCACCACTCTCAACTGATGGAAACCTGTCGCCAAATCCAACCGGGAAAGCTTTCTAGATCCACTCAACTGATCAAACGTATCATCTATTCTTAGAAAATGATACTTATTCTTAATTGTCCTTTCATTCAATTTACGATAGTCGATACAGATCCTTAACGAGCCATTTGGTTTCTTCACGAATACCGTGGCCACTCCCAAGGAAAACTGCTTGGTTTAATAAAATTCCTTCCTTCAAGATCCGCTAGTTGCACCTTCAATTCCTTCATCTCAGTAGCTGACATCCTGCTATGTGGTCTACTCACAGGTTCAGCTCCGGGTACAAGATCTATTCCAAACTCAATAGCTCTTTTTAGGGGTAGTCTAGTGACTAGCTCAAAGACATCTGCAAACTCTCTTGCTATCCGAACCCGACTTAACTCATTTCCTACCTCTATAGCATTAAGTATGGCACTAACACCCCAGTCAGTATTCTCTACTGAGAATATCACTCGGTTATGACTATCAGGGTGTCTCAGTTATATTTCTTTATCATGGAAAAATATTCTAACCTTATACCGACTCAACAAATCCATACCCAAAATGATTCCGAAATTACGAAATCAATAACATACAAACTGTGTGCAAATTTATGACCTAACAAGTCAAGTTCTAACTGGTCACATCTTAACCCTAGAGTTACATACCCTTCTATTGGATTCGCAACCCTTAAGGACGTAACAAGGTAGGTAGGTTCTAAGCATAATCTATTAACCAAACACTGAGATATAAATGAATGTGATGCACCAGTATCGAAAAGTATTCTAACTGAAATACTCTAAATCAAAAGCGTATCTTCCATCACAGTCTTTTCCTTATCTGCTGTAGTAGGCCTATCTGGTCCGATAGCGAAATTTTTTCCTTTGTCCCCCTTAACCGGCTCTGGACACTGATTCTTGTAATGCCCAACTTGATCATTGTTGAAGCATTTCACATTCTTCTTAACTGCAGCTTTCATCCCATTTCCTGACCGGCATTCATTAGCAAAGTGACCTTTCTTGTCACACTTATAGCAAACTAACTCAGCCTTTGACTTCTTAGTAGTATCTTCCTTCTTTTTAAAGAAATTCCTCTTCTTCCCTTGAGTACCCTAGGTTTCCACTGACTTCTCTTTAACCAAATCAGCAAGTAACTCCTCATGGCGAATGGCCATCTCCACAACTTTATTACAAGGATCACGGACATGTGTCATGGTCATTCTAGCAAGCTCGAGCCTCAGTCCTGGAATAAACTTCTCATTCCTTTTGATGTCAGTATCTATAGTATCATATCCATATCTAGACAGCCTTTCAAACTTAGTAGCATACTCGATTTACTGACATCTCTCCTTGCACAAAATCCATAAACCTCCTCATTAGCTCAGACTTAGAAAATCCAGATACAAACTTCTGCTTAAATCTCATTTTAAAATCATTCCAAGTTAACTGCTCTTCCGCCACTTCGGTAGTGACACTATTCCACTAATGTAGTACTCACCTCTGCAACCGTCGAGAGGCCAACCCTTTCTTTTGTCTATCATTCAAACCCAAATCAATAAATATACGCTCACAATGCAACAACCAATTCTAAACCACTATGGCACTTTCCGTTCCCAAGAATGGCTTGCCGCCCAAACTAGTGTAATCTCCGCTCAGAAAAGCTATATTCCTAATTGGAGCCATAAGATTAGCTCCTCCTGCATTACCAATAACTTCAGCAGTAGCTCCTGCTTGCATCAAACCAGCAAAGAACTAATACATCGCCCCCATATCTACTGGTGCATTTCCAGCACCCACATTGGCTTCGGCATTTTGGTTACTAGCATTAGCCGACCGACCCGGGTTTCTCCTAGTAGTGGGTCGAGCATTCCTATTAGTTGTGGTGCTTCCTCCACCGAGATTTCATCTTCCGTTTCCTACTTACATATCTTATTTCTCGTAAATCTGTATACGAGCCTTAGTAAGATATAGAAGAATGGTCTAAGAGAGAGGGAATACGCACTTACATATATATAACTATATATAGCAAATACAAGTATGTTACTATAGTGTTAACCCAAACCCCAATCTTATTATCTGATTCATTAGATTATGTTTGGAAAAATCTTTTAGGTTTAAGTTTCTTTTAAAGTTTCATAAACCTATTCCCTGATACCAACTTGTAACATCACCCTACTTAGAGGCTCAAAACTAACGGCTACGGATGCTGTAGTCATTCATAGTTATTAATCATCGGCGACCGAATACCGCGACATTAGATACATTGATGCACAGAAACACAAGAACACAGAATTTTTTTTAAAAAGCAAACAAATTCCACATTCCATTTCAAAATATTTCAAATTGATTACATAATCCCAACTCGTAAACCACTTTAAGATAACATATAATTATTATTATATACGCCAAGAGCGACATATGAAGACGCCCCCTTGGTATATCAGAATATATAGATAGGCAAGAAAATAGTTTTCCTTTACAAGCCAAACAAATAGCAGAAATAAAAGAACTCCAATAACAAGCTTGCCTCCTGCATGTCTTCGGAAGCTTTATTCGTCTAAAAGAACACCTGGAATCTTCAAGTCAGACATAAAGCCTGATATAAATAATAATTTACCATCTCAAACCATTTAGATATCTAGTGAGACCATGCCACTTAGAGGAATGTGTTTTCCCCACATTAATATCTTAAATAACTTTATAAAACTATGTACTATGCTCCTGCCTCCATAATGGTTAAAATATAGTATTTCAAAACATTATGATGATATGCAAAATAAATATATCAATTCTGGATTACCCATCCCCATTCATTCCGACTGTCTATCTCAATTATAGTTTTTAGGGTTACTATTAACCTGTTAAATGTTAAGGACCATCTGTCCAATTACTTAGTTTTCATGGGATCACTAAGAACCTATTGATAACTCTAATATCTTATTGCTTATCCTAGTTTTTATGGGCTAATAAAGAACCTATTAACTGACTGTCAATGTCTTAATTCGAATATAGTTTTCATAGGCTAACTACAAACCCATTGTCCCCTGCCAGTATCAAATCATAGTTTTCATCGGCTGACTATGAACCTATTGGATCCTGCCAATATCATACGGTTTCATGGGCTTACTGTATACCTATTGGCCCCTTTCAACATCTTTAGTTAAAAATTTAACATCTGTTAAGTTATATTCACTATTGGGTCAACCTAACTGGTTATTCTGCCCTTTGCCCAATATACAATTACGGGTCAATATCAACATGAGTAACATTTCAAAATCTTTATTTACGCCATGGTTACTACTTTAGATTGAGATTGGGTTTATGTTTTGAAACTATAAAAACATCTCTTTTGAAACCTTTGGATAGCCTCCTTCGAAAGCAAAGACCTCTTTTCAAAACATTGTACACATACCTTTCGAAGCCCTTGGTAAACATTCTCCTTTGAAACCTCTTATATCTTTAAATGGTATCAAATCATCTTTTTAAAATATAGAGCTTCGAAACAAATGAAAGTACCCCTTTCGAAAGCATTGAGTTTAATCTTTAAAAACAATATTTGGGTCGAAATGGTTATATACGAAAACATCTCTTTCAAAACCAACAAAAATTAGTTTAGGAAAAAATGATAGTGTAAGAACCATTTAGTCGAAAGCAAAAACCTTTAAAATTAAAATCTCGAAGGACAGAGTCGAAACCCTCAACCCCTTCGAAAGCATACAGGAAAAAGGACAGAGGAAAACAAAAGTAACCCCTTTGACGGCATAAATGACTTCAAGGCAGTCGAAAGGGAAATTAGCGGCTTAGTTTCAACTTGGTCGAAACTGGCCCTTTCAGAAGCTCTTATTTAAGGAAAAAGGTATCCATTCGAAAGCTAATATTTTAACATAATATGACAACCTTCTTCGAAAGCTAATTATAAAACCCTTCCAAAAACATACTTTTCGACTATGTTGATAGCTTTAAGTAAAACAAGGTAAAAATTTATCTTTTGAAAATAAAGTACGGCTTCGACTCCATCGGAAGCTAACTTTTCGACACCAAGGCTTCGGCCCTCCTTCCAATCCATCGCATACCATCTAAGTGATATCTTGTGTATTGGTTTCGACTATGGTGGTATCAACTGTGTTGGTTTCGACTGGGACGAGGAGGAATTAAAGGAGACGAAAGGTGCTTGCTAATAGAGGCGGAACGCCTATTTTTGATTTAAAGGCTGAAATATAGCAACTTTTAATAATTACTTTCTAACAACTTGCCTATTTTTAAACCATTGGTTGGTTGCCATAAATTTTTTTCAAATACTTTACATCTAAAACCACTGCATTTATTCGGATCCAAAATTAAAGGATTTTAACATTAAAATCTTTCCATATAACCAAAAACCAACATTTTCCAAATAGCCCTACTTTTGAAATAATATATTTCCCCTACTAAACTAATTGGAAAAATCCCCAAAAATCACAGAAATTCAATTACATCATGTAATCAAACATATTAAAATTTTAGACCTAATTTCTTCCTGAAAATATCTAAATAAATTTTAAACCCAATTATATCATATTTTTCATCAAAAATTCATAATAAAATTTTCATAGCTCGAAAAATCCTGAAAATTGAAACCCATCTTCAAAATCATGTTCTACTTAGTATAAAAATTTTCCATGGAAATCTGAAATCATGGATTTTGGGTTTCATGTCAACACCGTGCTAATTCATAAAACCAAAAACCGACATTTGCTAAAAACCGAAAACTGACATTTGCTAAAAAGCCCTTCTTTAAATAATTTATCTCTCATAGTAAATCAATTGGGAAAAATCTCCAAAAATCACAGAAATTCAATTTCATCATGCAATAAAAAATATTAAAATTTTAGACCTAATTTCTTCCTGAAATTCTCTAAATAAATTTTAAACCCTACTGTATCATATTTTTCATCAAAAATTCATAACAAAATTTTCATAGCTTGGAAAATCTTGAAAATTAAAACCTAACTCCAAAATCATGTTTTACGTAACATAAATTTTTTCCATGGCAGTCTAAAATCATAGATTCTCGGTTTCATGTCAAAACCGTGCTAATTTTTGCGCTTATGAATTAAACTAAATCATCATAATATAACCCAAGCATATCATCATACATTTTATCATAAAAACAAATTTAAATCATAAATACAAAATCACATAATCATAGAATAAAAATAGAGATGGTATGAGATTATTATTCACCTTAGAGTTTATAAGGATATTGAGAATTGCCGTAGCTTAATCCTTCCTAGCTTTGATTTTATCTTTTGATTGAAATTTCCTCTTCTTCCTTCCTTGTTAATGGCCGACTATATTTGGGTTTTTGCATTTATTTTTTATTTTGAGAATAACGAATGTGAACGGACAAAATGAGAAGTTTAGTAGTGCGTAATAAATCGGCTAATTTACTAGTATGCCCATGTGTAGTTTAATTAACCAATAAACAAATTTAAAACCCATTATCTTGTTAATAAGCATGGCCCTATATATATAGTTCATTCAAATCTCAATCTCTTTATCATCATTATTCTATTTAATTTATCTAATTAAATCTTTTGAATAATATTATCAAAAATTAGGGATGTCATAGGATCCACCTCTAAAGAAGTTCGTCCTCGAAATTCAGTAAGGACTAAATACTAAAAATAGCAATCATATGTAACAACTCCTAACAACCACACTAGTCTTACTGACTAGCAACTATTTATACAAATCTATTATAGACATAAGCTCAAAGCAAATTAGGATAAGTATTTCTAATCCTATCCTCAGTCTCCCAAGTATAGTCCTTCTCGTTGTCGCTCCACTGAACTTTCATCAACTTAACTATCTTGTTCCTTAATCTTTTCTTATCTCTAGCTACAATCCCAATCGGTTTTCTAACAAAATTCAAATTAGGCTCTACCACTAAATTATCCAACCCCGTCAAAGGAATAGTAGTCTCTGAATCGTGCACATACTTGGAAAGATGAGACACATGAAATACATTATGGACACCTGCCAAACTTCTCGGCAACTCTATTTTGTATGTGAGATTTCCAATCATCTCTATAATCTGGAATGGACCTACATATTAGGGCTAACTTCCCTCACTTTTCAAATCATATCACACCCTTTATAAGTGATACCTTAATGAAAACCTTATCTACAACTGAGAATTTTAGGTCCTTACACCTCTTATATGCTAACTCTTCTGTCTGGACTGAGCTTCCTTCATCCTCCCTCGGATCAACTCAATCTTTTCTGATGCCTCTCTAACCAAATCTGGACCTAATATTAATCTGTCTCCGGTCTCCAACCAACATGCTGGTGATTTGCATGACCTACTATATAAAGCTTCAAACAGCGTCATTCCTATACTAGTTTGGTAACTATTATTATGGAAAACTAAGAAACATTCACTTTCCATATATACAAACATTTACATAACCAATATATGTACAAAAATAAAAATCAACAGGGCAATGAATTCTTTTGGATCCCCCTATAAAATTTCCATTTTTGGAAGTACTTTCATAGCGACCTATTCACTACAGACACTTCGACATCTATTTACTTTGCCTTTGTTCTCTATAACACAATGGTTATTTATGTCCTTTGCTTCCAAATGGAAATCAAAATCAAATAAAAATACACACACATCACAAACACATACATACAACACTACAGGCTAGCACCAAATTATTGCAACATTTTGTCAATTTTTAAACTATTTTAGGATGATATACCTCACTTTAATTCAAACCAAACACATAGCCACCACCTTCCTTACTTCGAACTCAACCAAAGCCCACCCCTTCAACGTAGAAACTCACGTACATGGCCTCACCTCCTTAGGTGCTCATGGCCTAAGGAAAAATGGGGGTTTAAGTGCTAAAGTTTGGATCTTTGGGGTGGTAGTGATGTTAGCTATGATGTAGATAAGATTATACTTGATTTTGGTTTGATTTGAATGAAGAAAGAGAAGAGTGAAGAAGAAGAAGCCATTAATGAGTTTTTGAGAAGAGAAGGAAGACATGGAAGAAGTGAAAATGGAGAAGAAGAAAGTAAAATGAATTTGTGAAATGGAAGTGCAAATCTGTAAACATGGAAAATTTGACAAATTACACCACTTATCTTAAGCCAAATTACACAAATACCCGCAAACCCTTTCATGCCATGTGGACAAGTGTACTTGTCATCAAATCATCAAAAAGAAGCACTTAAATCCATGTACTTTGGCACTTTACACATAGAGTAAGAAAGAAAGGTCTTTTCCTTTATTAACTTAATTAACTACCTCTTTAATTATAATTATTTTTGCAAATCATTTTTAATTTATTAAATCACTTATTATATGCATAAGCATATGTTACAAAAGTGTAAATATGCATGCAACAACATTGCGACAACTTTCATTCGATGAAAAGTCAAAAATCCATAATTTTTCATCGAACCTATTTTTGTAAGCACTTTCAAAATGATTTTTCTATCATTATTAAATAATAAAAATTAGTTATTTAAGCTTTTAAAATAAATTATTTAAATATTTAAAATTAATTAAATATTCCTAATTAAAGCGATAAAATTTCGAGTCGTTACATTCTTCCCCTTTAAAAGAATTTCGATCCCAAAATTTCATTACAGACAACCAACCCAAAAATAAGCCATAAAAATTCTTAACATTTTCAAAAATGTTAAATGGCTAGAAAAAAGACTTAGAGTTGTTTTAGTTTACAACCTTCTCATCGCACAAGGATGATAAACAATCCATTGAGCATACCTCATGCTCAACAGCTATTGGTTATTACTCAATTGATTATTCACACACCCTTACAACAAATCGAATAGTCATCTACCTTACTCCATAAAACATTAATATACTTAAGCGTGTATGATGTATATAGATCATCCATTTGCAATATCTGATTCGATCACTTACTCAAATGCTAACTTCTTTTTCGAACTAGTATCGCCCACCCGACTTTCTTTGTGCGGACTTCGATCAGGCTCCTTGATTAGAAACCTCCGTTCTCCTTGCATAGTTATATAATACGATAGAACACTCCGGTACCATATCAAGAACCCTCAACAAGTGTTCGCCGTCAAGAATCGAGTGATAAATCCTTATTTGCACCGATGTGAATCACTGCAAAGTCATGTACTTGAATCTTAGATCAAGAACCATGCGAAGAAATGATATATGTACAGTTGATGTACTTATTCTTATTGTTTCTTACTTATACCAATTTCTTTTTACTTCTAAAACATTTGATAAAAATCATTACTTAAGTTCTAAACTTGTATAATACCCTACTATATCCTGACACTACATACAACTATCCGATTTAACCTTTTATCTCTTCTTAAATTCAGATGCGGGCATAAAATAAATCTGCGTCTTAAAACTGAGTCGACCTCTTTACTCATTTGGTCCGGTAAGGAGCTAAGAAGAGTAGGATACTGGTATCCAAACTCAGTCCTAGAGTCTACTTTTCCATACTCTAAAGTAAAGATATTTATTAGCCGGCCCAATAACACTAAATAGTTTATACAACTTAGATGTTAAAGCAAAAGATACGGTTACATAAAACAAAGCTTATCGAAAACTTCATGTTTAATTTAACCCGTTTTAAAACTTGTATTAAATTATTTCTTATATAACCAAGAGTGATATAAACCCATATTAAAAATTCCATTTATCAGCACATGCTTTTATCAAAATACCTATTATTCTGAATCCACTTTCTTAAGCAAATTTAAGAACTAAATGCTCATTTTTATTTTCAAAACCTTTTTGAAATGATACATTATATTATAATCCATAGAAAATATATACATATAGATCGAGTAACACTAAAATGATACCAATGAACTAGGTCCTACGGAATAATATCATATACCCCTTTACTATGAAGGTTAATACTTAAGAGCATGTTTACCGTCCGAATACATTTCTTGTCCATTTTAGTCATTTTCGAGCCGCTCAAACTAGTTAACATAAAAATACTTCTTCTCTTTCAAATCCCATTTTGAAACAATACTATATATATATTCCTACATAAATAGTTTTAATAAAAATATATATTACAACTTGCTTTGGGTTTGTTCGGATTTGAAATCGTTTCAATCGTATAATGATATAGGAAATAATTTACTAAGTGCACTACACCGTTTGCCTAAGAAAACATCTGATCCCCACTTAGAAGATTATTCAGATTACCACCAAACAAATTGAGATTCATTACCCGAACTATCCAAGAAAATATACATTACTTAAAACTCCTTTTGAAATATTTATACTTATAAATACTTTCAAGCAATACTTTTATTACTTCCTTTGGAAAATCGTTTGAAATCATTTTCAATGACATAGGATTTTAAATTCCCAAATACCCTCTTTATTCTATAAGACACATCTTACAAACCCAATTTATAAAATCCTCTTTTTTAAAATCATTCCTTTTTATAGTAACCCTTATAACAAAGTAAACTTGTTAAACTTACATGATTAACGAACGTCTTATAGTCAAATCGTGAAATTGAATTCACAAGTTGTTCTTAATTCAAATTAAACCAAACAATAATTGCTCATAAACTAGCCAAGCATAAATAATCAATCAACAAATGATGATAAATAAATACCATCATTTCCTAAAAAACAATAACTAAAATAATTATATCAAAATTTTGAAAGTTATTCCTTTATATATAAAATATAAAATCTATATAAAACTATTTCAATTACCAATTTCAAAGCAATATAAAACATTTTTATAGCATTAATAAATATGCGCTCTCGTAAATAGTACACTCAAACTCATTCTTGGGTGTCGCTTACCCTATCTCCAATGAGTTTACTTCACCAGGCTAACGTTCTCGCTTAACCGTCAGCTCTGATACCAAATGTTACAACCCTTTAAAGAGGGTCATTTTTAAATAAAACTTGGCTTTTGAAATAAAGGAGTAAACTTTAAACCTCTTCTTTAAATAATTAAATAAACCCTTAAAATATGCATTTAAAACTTCAATTGTTTTTAAATACTTATACTACTTTAATAAAACACATTCCAAAAGAATTTACAAAATATCTAAAGTAGATAACCCTTTTTATTTTACTATAACATTGATTTTCAAACTACATCCATAACGACTATCACTGTATGGACCATAACTTTTACAACTTCATTTTGCAAAACAAATAACTTTTAAACCACATTTCTTCCTATATTTTAAACCACTTTAATACCTTTGCAAAAAGCTTTGACAAAAAGTCAAGTTTGAAAACCATTTCATACACTTTTAGAAAAGAAGTGGTAAATCACTTAAAAATGACCACGATATTTCAATGTTGGAATAAAACCAACAACAAGTAAGTTAACTATAACTGAGAAATATTCATTTTCCATACACATAAACATTTACATAACCAATTATATATGTAAATAAAAATCAGTGAGGAAAAGAATCCTTTAGAATCCCTCTTTAAAATTTCCATTTTTCGAAGTGCTTTCATAGCAACATATTTGTTATGAAGACGTTTCAACTTCCATTCACATTGTTTTTGTCCCCTAAAACATGATGGTTATTTATGCCATCCAATTTCAAGCGAGAATTAAAATCAAACAACAACATATACAAAACATACATACATAAATACAGCACTATAGGCTAGCACTAAATTATTATAATATATTTTTTCAATTTTTTAACTATTTTAGAGTGAGATATCTCACTTTCGTTCAAGTCAAACACAAAGCCACCACAGTCCTGGCTTCAAACGCGACCAAAGCCCTCCCCTTTCACCTAGAATTTTATGCACATGGCCTCATCTTCCTTTGGTGCTCATGGTTCAAGGAAAAATGTAGGTTTGGATGCTAAAGTTTGGATCTTTGGAGTGGTAGTGATATTAAATATGATATAGAGAGGATTATACTTGATTTTGGTTTGATTTAGATAAGATTTAAAGAAAGAAAAGAGTGAAGAAGAAGACATTAATGAGTTTTTGAAAAGAGAAGGAAGACATGAAAGAAGTAAAAATGGACAAGAAGAAAGTAAAATGAATTTGTAAAATGGAAGTGCACTTTTATAAACACCACTCACCCTTAAGCAAAATTACACAAATACCCCTAAACCCTTACATTCCATGTAAACAAGCGTACTTTCCATCAAATCACCAAAAAGAAGCATTAAAATTCATGTACTTTAGCACTTTACACTTAGAATAAGAAAGAAATGTCTTTTCCTTACTTTATTAACTTAATCAATTACCTCTTTAATTATAATTACTATTGCAAATCCTTTTTACATTATTAAATCACTCATTATATGTATAAGTGTATGTTATAAAAGTGTACATATATGTGTAATAACGTTGCAACAACTTTTGTTCGATAAAAAATTGAAAGTCCAAAAAATAGTTTTCGGGTCATATTTTCAATTTTTCACTGAGCTATCTATTTTTGTTATTTAAGCTTTTAAAAATCAATTATTTAAATATTTAAAATTAATTGAATATTCCCAATTATAGCAATAAAATTCCTGGCAGTTACATGTCCACAAATAAACAAACGATGATAAAAATTCTCACTTAAAAAGATGATTATGGTTGGGATAAAAAATTGTTTTTGAATTGGTAAGTGATACATCAATAAAAAAATTTCGAAAAATAATATAATTAAATTTTATTATCTTGTCAGTCTTCTCTTCATGTTTTGCATGTAAATTTTATGGAGAAAAATGGATGGTGACGATTATGAAAATAAACTAAATAAAAAATTGCTATACAGGAATAAACTGTAGTGATTTAGTATTTGTAATAATAAAATAAATCCAACATTTATTAGTTGTACATTTTAGACTCTTCAACCCTTACTGTTATATAGAAATCACTTTACGATCTCTACTTCTATGTATTCCAATTTTGAAATAAATTTAAGGTACGTAAATGTTTGTTAATGGTATACTTGCATTGTCTTTGATGTGGTGTTGGAATTCAGTTTCATTGTAATAATCTTACTGTTATAATTATCTTTACCTTAATAAGTGCCATCAACTGCTATGTAAAACAAAGTACTTAATATTAAATAATTAAAAACCTCACCAACCGTATTTATTTTTCCATTGGCTATATATCATATTCAAAGGAGACAAAATAAAAGAACAAATATCTTAAGCGATGAATAAAATGAAATGCATTGTATAAGAGATAGAGAACAAATGTGAGCCATAACTCATGAAGAATGATAACATTGTCTAGCTCGACGTCATGAAATGTATCAGCCAAGAAGTGAAATATCTCAAAATGCATCTTTAGGAGTAAACTCAAATAACAATTGAAATGAATACCATAATTACCAAGAAGAAAGAATTGCATGAAAAAAAACAAACAGAAGCTAAATTGTTGAAGAAAGAGAATGTGTTATAGATGAGATACCATAATCTAACCAGGAGCAGCGACAATCATCATAAAATTATAATCAAATGCAAAGGCATAAAATGATGAGAAGAAATGTTAGAACTTACAATGTTGCAAAATGTTTCAAAGATCATATTAGATTTGAAAACATATATTAATACCGACTCCTTAAAATTTGGTAACTTCAACTTCATTAACAACCACTTATGAACCCTTTTTGGCCTACACCCTTTATCTCATGTTTTGGATCAAACTAATCCATTGAAACAAATTGTTCATGGGAAAAAATTAAGTTATTTAGGTCTTCGAGGATTGACGGGACGAACTGCTAGCTCAACGGTGTCGAGGGTTCGAATCCTTCTTCACCCAAAATCGGCCTAGAAGGGAAGGACCTTTCCCCTTGGGGATGGGGGTTTAAGAAAATCATAATCGAGATAGCAGATGCAAAGCTATTGAGCTTGGCTCGGATTATGGAAGAAGGAACTGAGAAGGAGATATCAAACAACCAAAAATTTCTAAACATTGTTCGAAAAAATCATTTTAACACGAGACCGAATCATTATGATGTTTAAATGAAAGAGCTATACCGCCCTTCGTGCATTCACCAAATAAGCTCTTGGAGCTCTACATGGATATAAATAGTGATGTATACAATTCAGAAGAAATATTCGATCATATAACTATGTATTTTCCTTTGCTTCAATAGAAGTGCATGTCGATGAAAACCTGAGAAGTGGAGGAATCAATGTTTAGACTTTCTATTCTCAAGGATGTATATATCAAAAATATTGGAAGTCTCCTTCCTAAAGAAGGAAATAGACCAAGATTTCTATATATATATATAATGCCGATCATGAAATCTTTTGGTCCGATTGCAAAATTTTCAAAATTGCCCTTCATATGCGATTCTTGAAAATTTTGCTCTTTATATACACAAGTCAATTTTTTTCTTAAAAAACCTTGTTGATTCCAAGAAAATAGCGTCTACATAAAAGATCCTAAAATTTGTTCTCTCATCAAAACGCTCTACTAAACGTAAACTATTGAATATTTTACGTGGATATGATTGAATAGGTCATATTATTTACCTACTGGTTAAAACAATTCATGGTTATCAATAGAATTGAATAGGTCATATTACTTACAGTTATTTAAAAAAATTCACACTTGTTAATAGGGAGGATTGAATAGGTCATATTACTTTACCTAATGGTTAAAATAATTCATAGGTATATGTATACATAATACTGCACTAAAACAGTTAGTATAAACAATGGGTCCATATGCATTTAGATAGCACACATTGAATCATAAGTCCGTCTATATCCTATCATTAACTTTTGATCATTGGTGTAGGTCCTTGAACCTAGAAATATTCAAAACTTTATACCATAAATATAGCTTTTTAGAAACACTATTGACCCTTTGAATATCATTCACTATATCAATTTATATTCTCTACATCTCCCTCCACCACTCTCTGTTGGTCACTATTACTCACCATCCATCATGGACGTCTAACGTCATATACTTACAAAGCTGCAGGTTAATCTTACTAAGTATTGTAAAGCTGTATTTCATGGCTATATAAGCCTTTTATATTTTTCAAAGCTTTTTGCATGATTTTACAATTTTCAGCGCTTCAGCTTAGCCTTCCTGCATAGTTTTATAAAGTTTTGTTATATCAGCCTTTTATATAAGTTTAGTTTGTTCAAAATTTTCAGTGAAAAAAGTAAAGAAAAGGAAATATATGAAGCAGTTAACAATTCATATAAAGATGCTCTTTTTAAACATGCAAACAGTAACTCAATAACTAAATTGGCCCTATTTGGATATGTCTAGTTTTTTTGTTAACACAACCATAAAAAAAGGTAATTTGTATAGTACCATTTAATCTATTTTTGAACCAACAAGGAAACAAAAAAATATTATAATTCCTATCCTACTGCAATATTGTTTATTGAACATGCATTAAATTCTAACAGTGGTACATTGATTATGGTGCAAAAATATGAATGGATACCATCTTATGCATAAACGGATAACATAAGGCACTAATAATACCCACGTATGCATGTTGAGAACTCAAGAAAAAAAATAAAAATAGCTAATTAATACAAAATACTAAACCTAAGGCCTTGGTTCTGTGGTTTACTATGTATATTTGCTCACTTCAGCGCCATTGACGCCAAAAATGGATCAAACCTGAAGACCAGTTGTAGGAAACCTGTAAGGCCTAGATCTAGCAAATTATAATGAAAATAAAAGAAAATAAATAGAGAGGCATAATATTTTATAGTGGTTCGGCAATCTCTGGCCTATGTTCACTTTATAGTTTTATTGATTTGGTTCTAGGATGGTTTGATCGGGGTTACAAGCCATAAGTACAAGAATTTGGCTTATTCCTTAGTTTAGAACTGTTAAGAATAGTTTCCATAGTTATTATTGTAAGGGAGGAAGAAGGTGAAGAGCAGTAGAGTCCTGTATCTAAATTGAAGAGAGAAGGTCCCCTTTTAGTTGCCATTAGGTTGGTATTTATATTGAAACTAGGGCACAGGTCCAAAAGCCTACTTGCACTAAAGCCAGAAGATAGCTCAGAGTTATACAAGTGAGACATCGAACCCGAGAAAACAAGTTGGTACCAAGTTAATTGACTCGGTATCGGGTTGTTTTTGTTCGTGCAAAGTGAAGTTCTTCACTTGCTTTGTCTCCTATTTTCCGTTCAATGAATTCTAAGCTCTTATAATTCGACTTTTTATTGATTCTAGCGATCTTCTCATTAACACTTGACTCACCATGCTTTCCTCGCTTTCTTCTTATCAATCCTTAGTATTTCTCATCCAAACTCAATGAAAACCACTTGATTGCGAGTAGTTGGAGTAGAATATAATATATATTGACATTGGAAGGCAAAATGGTTGGAGGAAACAACTCATCACCAAGTTAAATTACTCAACACAGAGTTATTTCCTTGGCTCATTTTCCAGCAAAACTTTTCCTAGTTGTTTAAGTCGTTTCGTCTTATCCTTATACTTAGAGTCAAATTCTGCATGAGCAAAAACCCGATTAACACTTGCCACCCATAGTATGCTTTCATTGAAAACAAATTGTGATCTGGATCAAGAAAAGTTCTGAAATGCCATCCTTCGAATTCCGACTGATCGTTCGAGTGTCGTCTCTAAACGTTGCTTTTGCTTGGTATGTTTCCCTTTGATTGTATGGCTGAGCTGTATTCATAATTCCATTCCTCTTCACTGGGTATGTGATCTACACTCCAAAGATCACTTTATGCCTTAGATTAGCATAACTTCTCTCCACAGTGCTTTTTGGAGATTTTAGGAGTGGAAAAACAAATTTTCACCGAGTTGTTCAACTCGGTACGGAGTTGAATGATTTCCATCGACTTCTATATTAGTTAGGACTTAGAAAATTTTCAAGTAACTTTTCATTTTTCCTCAACTTTGCACCCGAGCTATTTTGCCTTTACCCGAGTTCTTTAAGCATCGATCCAAATTTCACATGTCGTCGACTTCTCCAACGCCATCGCCAATTTTAGTTGATCTGCCGCCACCATCGTCGATCCTCCAGTTCTGCCACATCAGCTCACCACTCCTTTTTCTAGTCATCATTCAGATTGGCCCCAAGAATCCTGAAACTATAGCACCGATTTAAGCATCAACGGGTTAAGGTTGGTCATTGATGATGTCACGACGATGGCAATGGAGGCATGCTGATTGTAGTTGAGAGGGGATGGTTGAAATTTGAGGTGTGCTTGACCAATGGTGAACACGAGTTTTGCCGTGGTCGTGTGCACGTCATTCCAGAGACAAGTCTAGTTCTCTATATTTGGATCTCTTACCATAATTCGGCCAAGCCTTGATCGTTGTTTGAGTTCTAGTATAAAGACTTGTTCCAAGATCATTCATACTGCTATCAACTTGCTTTTCCATATTTTTGCACCTTCGGTGTTCCTAAAAAGAAAAAAATTTCTGCATTGCTTCGAACAGCAGCTCCAATATCGATTACTCATCGATAATGGGCGAGTCGCAAAATATAATCTCATAGCATGACATGGCTCATTTTTTCTAGAACGAGCTAGTCATCTACATAGCATGGTCCATTCGTGGTGTATGGGACACTGGACTTACACCGCATGGGTTAACACTTCTCACTTCCCCCATTCAATGCTCAAAATTCGATTGGTCAATACATGTTGACATCCTTTGGATTCCAGGCATAGGTCACACAGGTTTACTATTTAAAATAAGACATACTTAACCATGTTGAACGTCGAGTTTTATTGTTTAGAATGACTCGCTGGTCACCGCGTCTCAAGCCTAGTAAGGGAACATCCACTCCTTCTAATGTTGGATATTCTACAGCTCAGGCTTCACCAACTATCCCCGCTGAGCCTGGACAACGTACGACTTTTGAATCACAAGGCCCAATGGTCCTATTTATGCTAGTAGCGGGACAACTGCCTCTTGGTCTAGGAATTTTGAACCATTCACCAAAGCAAGTGCCCATGGTTATATCTGCCTTTTCGCTTCAAAGTATATGCCTTTAACATGGCATCCCTGAAGATGACGTTCATCTACCAACGAGGGCTGAGTTTGCACACAAACCCCCACCAGAGTTCACGACATGCAAAAGGTACGTGTGCTTAGGTGACGTCGTCTCACTTTTCAACCCTTTCCTTATAATGGTGCTATAAGAACTCAGACTGGCTCCATTCCAAGACCATCCAAATGGGTACTCTCTTTTGAGTTTGCTTTACGTGCTTTTCGTGAATCAATTCAACTGACCCCAAGGTTCAATGAGCTTACACATTTGCTCTGATTCAAGAGAAGGCGAGACCCCCCATCCTACATGATAATCGAAGCATGAAAGGATGCAAAGTTATTAAGAAGCTTGCTAATAAACATTCATATTTCAAAAATGAATATTTCTCTATGTGATGTTCGTACGGCTTCAACTGGTTCTTGTTATCTAGAAGTATGCATATTTTCCCTTGCCTCTCCTCAACCGAAATTTCTAAGTTTCTAACTTATTTTTTTCCTCTCTCATAGGCATCCTAATTCAAGATGAAAGCCATGATCACAAAGCAAAGCTTGATGCTCTGAAAGCAGTCTGACCTCATCAATGCACCATTGCATTCCTCTTGACGAATGAGAATCTTCGACGGTTTGTTCTGCTATGCTCTGACAGATTTATCCCTATTCACAAAGAAACTCTAGAGGTCGAACTCATTCTTCTTCCCCTACTCGCAGCTCTAGCGAAAATCTTTAGGGTTAAGTCGAGGGTCTGTGTGGTGTGGAGCATACAGAGGAGCCTGCCGAAAGTGGAACATATGAGCTCGTTGGAGGTGATTCTCTGGGAGATAAGGGCGAAGATGTTAGAATGCCTTCAATTCTCGAGGAAGAAGAGAGGACTAAAAGGAGAGAGGGGAAAGAACATATAGTCGAGAAGGTAGGTGATGGCATGGGCAACAGCTATAGTGAATACTGCGCTAGGGAAGAAGGGGATGAATCATTCGGTGAATCGCTCGGCATGAGTCCTGTCCTCCTCAGCTCGCCCAATCTAGAGCACATAGTTATTGAAACTTTTAGAGCATCCAATGACCAGGTTACACTATCTTTGGGAGGAAATATGCCTCGATCCCATTCCTTCAGTGACGTCTTCGTCAGTTTGAGTGATCTCGATGAAGTCAACTTTACTGTTACCAACATCTTGAGAGATGTTTGTTTCGACTTCACTCTCTCACCCAGGGGTTTCATAAGCGAAGGTAGAGAGACCCCCACTTTAATTTCCTTTCCAACATGATCGATAGAATGCTTAGGGGGTCATTAGCACTATACACTTCACTAGTATCACAGGCACTCATTCTTGTATTTTTATGCTTAGAAGTTCCAAATCTAATACAATTTTATTTCTTATTTCAGGTTCTATGGGTCGTCATAGTTACTACGCTCAACTCTCTCATCATGCTAGTTTTTACTGAGCTGGGACTCTAGACCCCACTCTATGTCATTGCTAAGAAACTGATGAAGGGAGGCGGAGGATGAAGGATCTGAGGCTGGTGAAGCTCGCAAGGTCGATAGAGATAAGGATAGGGAGAGAGGGAGAAAAGGAAGCAAGAGGTTAAGAGTGGGCTGTCTCATGATGCTGCTAAATACCTAAGAGAGTCCTCTGAGCGTCATGGGCTTCCTCCCATATATGTTTTGCTATATACACAATCTCAAACTCCTTCAATTCAACAAATTTCGACCTCCCAAGCTCTGATAATTATTATTTCTCTGTTTACTTCCAAGGGAGTCTCCACCTCTTCATTCACTCTTCTGCCTGGCTCACCTCATCTGTAGCTATCTCCACATCTCTTTCTACACTAGGTGGAATTTGGTTGGGAGTTAAGGTCAACATGAAGGAAGTTGCCCTGAAAAACCTTCAGGTTATTCAAGAAGATGTAAAGGCTGGATATGAATGGAAATGTTTATGCAATGCCCTCTCTGATATAAATTGAATTAACTACATGCAGATCCAATCCTGCGAATCTAAAAGGAGAGACTTCAAGTGAATAATAAAGGAACAAGATGAGGATCTGGCCAAATTTGTCAGAGAGAGACCTTGCTCTTAAACAAATGGCTAGTACCGATAGTATGATTGTTAACTTAAAGCGTGCTCACGAACAAGTTGAGCTGGTGATGCAAAACAACTTGAAACTTGCATATGAGGAGGGTGTTGAGCTAAAGCGGCAAATTGCCAAAAATTGCGAGGCTCTCAAGTGAAAAGACAAGACAATCTAGGCCCAGGACTTAAGCATTGCTTGGAAAGCTATTGAACTCGCTAAACTTCATGAGGGGAACCATAAGCTTGAAAGGGAAAAGGAAAACTCTTTGAGGAAATGGGTGAGCTATTCAGTGCAAAGCTTGCAGGCGTCCTTGAGGTTGAAGTTTCCTGGCAAGAGCTTGAGGAGCTCTATGATGAAAGAACAAAATGCATGAGCATCTCGACATAGATATGCTATTTTTCTACACCAATGTGGTGATGGGAAAGAACTTGAGGTGGCTAGGGAATGACTACACTACGACCTTGCCGACGTATGGGAAGAAGTTTTGTGTAGGGCTGCATGTGCTGTTGATAACCACTCTGAAGAAGAGTATAAGACCTATTTCACCCTAGAGAGAGGGGGTGGGTGTGAATAGGGTGATACTATTAATTATAAAAATTACTGCGGAAGTTTATAAAATATTTTCAACACAAATATATTAAAATAATAGCAGCACTGATATAGCAGAATAATAAATGCAGAAATAGAACGACACAGAGTTTACCCATCTTCGGCAAAACCCTGCCTATGTGCTGCCCCCAAGGTTTCTACTAGAAATTAAACCGTGCATGTAATGAGGTGTATTTGTAAATTAGAAATTGTGATGTAATCGAAATTATACTGAATTTTCATATATATATATATATATAGATATAGTGAGAGTTCAAATTTGTACTATTCAAAATTGTAATAAATATTTGTTTGAATAAAATATCCGGTTGAATTTAAATACTGTGTTATTTATTTTATTCAGCAAATATTTATTTAATTGTGTGAAAAATAAAATAGTATATTAACAAATACATTTAAATGAATATATATATGTTTATTATCATCAACGAAAATCATATACCCACATATCCAACAATCTCCCCCTTTTTATGATAACAAACATATATTTAAGATTTTGAATTTGTTAAATGTATTTGATCATTCAATTTGCTCCCTCTATTTGAATGCTCCCTCTCTACACAAAGCTCCCCCTTCATATATGCATGTAAATAAAAATATGCAAATAAGCCTAGATGTAAATAGAAAATATTTAACCTTTATTTGTCAAAATCATAACTTTTCTCTCCCCCTTTTGTTATCAGCAAAAGAATAATAGTGTTAGAGATAATGTGATAGAAATTAATACAACATTAAAACTCAATCAAATATAAATATTAAATTTCAATAAAAAATCAAACAAAAATCATAAATACTCTGTTAGGCGCATATTCCACTTTTAGAATGATGGGAATGATGTCATCATATAAAACCGTATAGTTGTGTCTATTTGTGGTATATTTATAACAGGAATTTGAATATCTACTAACCATGCATAACCATTAGGACTTTTAAATGAGATTAGTAGTATTCCAGTTTTTTTATAAAAAAATGAATTCAAGTATCTTCTAACCACGCATAACCGTGAGGACTTTTAAATGGGATTAGAATCAACTTGTCTATTTAATTATCAATTTTTCTAATATGCGTTCCATACATGAATAACCGTAAGGACTTTTAAATGAGCATGGAAGCATATAATCAAAAAGTCCAAGTAGTTCATCCATGCATAATTGTGAGGACTTTTAAATGAGAGTGAATATTTTGGTTTATTATTATTATTTTTATTATAAAAGAAATATAAAATGAAAAACGAATGATTCCTATTGAAATCACCACATATTGACATACTATATTGGATTATGATGAGTGATGGTCGATAGAAAATGATAGAAATAGAAATGATCATGGAATTTTTACTAACAAAAAGTGTTTATAACTCTTGTTTAAATTTCTAAAGAAATTTACTAATTATACCGTCTCAAGTTATAATATATGATTAATATCAACACTCATCACTTTTTCAATCACTATTTATCTTTTCGATAATTTGTAGTGAGTCAGATTAGTCAATGTAGTCATTTAAAATAAAATTCAAAAATAATTATCAAATTTTCTAAAAATGAATAATATGAACACAAGGTCAAAAATGATTTTCTAGAAGGGATTTTACAAGAAAAATTTCTGCTATTTGAAAATTATTTGAAATGAAAAATATGCAAATATTTTCTTTGAAAAAGAATGATGCAGTTACTGAATGTCTCAACATAAATCACGTTTCACTAGTAATTTTTCTACCAACTAGGTTACCAATGTAATCTGCATATGAATTTTTCTTTCACTCGAGATTATCATTAATTGAATGTCATAGACCAGATCGTGAAATTTGCAATGATTTCTTGAAATCCTTTTTTCAACTTTTTAAATGAAATTCTTTTAGATTTTAATTGAAGCCGTGCCAATAAACAAAATCTGAATATAGTGTCAGCCGTAAATAACCTGATGTATTATCGTACATCATTATTAATTATTAAAACATTATCATTAATCCACACAAATTGTTCAAAGATGATTGGTCAACAATTTTGAATAAGTCAGATTAATCATCAACATTCATTTCTTTATCACATAACTGGCTGAATTAATTCAAATCAGATATGGTGCGGATTATCACACTAATATATGGTTCAAGATGAATATACCATTATCTCTTTTACCTTTATGATATTTTTTCGTTGTTGTTAATTGTGATTCTATCACCTTTGTACTAGGCTAAGGATCTTTGCTTTGTCGCCCGTTGTGTTTCTGGAATAGCCAGAATCCAGATAACACTATTATTGTTCCTTAGCCTACCACCACTCCTACACGATAAAAGATTTTTGCGACCTATTTGTTTTTATAGGTCCATGGTTGTTAGTGGCAAAATATTTTAAAAAATATGTTTGTGAAGACCCAAAACTATTTACAAATGTTCCTTTCGGCACCCAAATTTGTTTAACTTTGAGAGATTTTATATTTGTGCCTTTTGGAACTCAAATTGGAATTGTTTTCACGTGTTTGGGTCTATACCAGCAATTGTTATGATCATGTCCATATTTTCTACAAATTGTGCACATGGAATTGACTTGATTAATTTTGCTTTTAACAAATTCAGATTGATTATATCCAAGTCCTTGTCTAAAGCATTTTCAACGATCTTTCTCCTTTGGAAAATTTTCCTAAAGTCGTTGACAATTGTTGGACTTGTGTTTTGAGAGATTCGTTTTTTTAATAATTGTGTGCACTTTACTTTTCAATAGAATTTTCTCTTCTTGTATTTTCACTTTCTTTCAAAATCAGAATTTCATTTTCAAGCGATTTAATTTTGATTTCTGATTTTCTAACCTCTTCTTCGAATGTTGGTCACTTATCACACTTAGAGATCCTACTTTGATAGTTTTTAACAATTGGTCAAGTTGTTTATTTAAATCTATCAAAGTATCTTTTTGTGATTCAAGTTTCGCATACTTCTCCCTAAGTCACTCAAAACAGCCATTTACTTCGTGGAAATATATAAGTAATTCCGAGTGAGCGAGTTTTGATACCTCGCTTGGCTCGTCATCGTCGCTATCAGTTATATTACCTTGAAGGCACATATCTGCGTTCTTACTCTCACTGCTAGTACTTTTATTATCTTCATCACTTGTATTCCATGTGGCTGTAAAATTTCTCCTTTTTGATTTCTTTTCTAAGTCGTGTCGATTTTGAGGACAACTGGGCTTGATGTGTCCGGGTTGGTTGCACTGGTGATAGATGATTTCTTGCTTTTCCGAGTTATCTAGTGCTTTGGCAATTTTGCTTTTCAATTTCTGATTTGGAGCATGATTTTCGTATTTGTGATTCCACCTTTTGAATTTCTTCATTAATAATGCCAGCTCAGCTACTCCATCTTCAACATCATTATCATCATCTTCCATTGTTCCTTTAAGCACTATTGATTTCTTTCGAGTATCACCTCCTTCTCGTTCTTCCTTGAATTTCATTTCTAGCTCGTAAGTGGTGAGATTTTCGATGAGCCCTTCAACATTGATTTGTTTCAGATCCTTTGATTCTTGAATGGCTGTAATTTTTGCTTCAAAGTTTCGTGGAAGGACTCTAAGGATTTTTAGAACTATTTCCAATTCAGTGTATGATTTTTCGAGAGCTTTTGATTTGTATACGATGTTGGAAAGGCGTCCGAACATCTCTTTAACATTTTCTTCCTTGGCCATTGTAAAATTCTCGTATTCGCTACTCAGCATGGCAAGGCAAGATTCCTTGACTTGAGATGTTCCTTCGTGAGTCACTTCTAGTGTGTGCCATATTTCTTGCGTAGTTAGACAATGTGAGACACGATTAAATTCAAATTGATCGAATGGACAAATAATAGAATTCATAGCTTTGGCATTAGCATTCTGTAATTCATTTTCTAGATCTGTCCATTGATCCACCGATTTATCTATTTCCTGATTATTTACAACTATAGTTGGTGCTCTATAACCTGTCTCAACTATATTCCAAGCATCGATGGTTTTCAAAAAAAAATTCATTCTATTTTTCGAGTAAGCATATTCACCATTGAACATTGGTGGTCTAACTATGGACTGACCCTCAGCAAAAGCAGTATTAAAAGAAGCCATTTTAAAAAATTCAAATTTTTAAAACAAAAATTGGTTTTTGAAAATAAAAATTTTAAAATAAAAATGGCTTTTGAACCTAGCTTTGATACCACTTGTAGGATTGATTTCACCCTAGAGGGTGATGCTATTAATTATAAAAATCATTGCGAAAGTTTATAAAATATTTTCAACACAAATATATCAAAATAATAGCAGCACAGATATAATAAAATAATAAATGCAGAAATAGAACGACACAGAATTTACCCAGCTTCGGCAAAATCCTGCCTACGTGCCGCCTCCAAGGTTTCTACTAGAAATTAAGTAGTCAGACGCTTACACACGTAAACTCGCGACACCCGCTATCGACTAGCCTTAACTTTACGCTCAAAACCCTACCACAACTCAGCCACTGAATTGCGAATTCTCAAATTATGCCGCGTAGTCTGTCCCCTAGTTACACGACTAGTAATTACAAATGTTTAAAGAACAAAATACAAATTCAAAACAATTAAAAAGAATGAAACACCAACACTTTAAAGCCCAATAATAATAAAATTTTAAGCCGGTCCAAATTCACTAAAGTAACAAGAGTAAATCCTTTCTCATTTTATTTCTTCAGCCCGTCCTTATTTGGTGAAAATGGCGGCTCATCGCTTGCTCGAAAATTAGGGCTTCGTGTTGGAGTCGCGGCTTTATCGATTTGATTGATGATGCTTTGATTCCTTTCTTCTCTCAGTCGATCGCTTTCGGCTACTTTAATTCGATCGAGTTCGATTTAAAATTGGTATGTTATTTTCCTTTTTGCTTTTCTGGTTGATTGCTTGAACTCGATCGATGATCCGAGTTATTGGTTTATTGTTCTCAGTTTTTCTCGAACTCGAAATCGTAACTTTGCCGATGATGTTCGTTTATATAGGCTTCGAACCCCTGTATTTTCATTCGTATATTTTATACGAATTCGTCAAATATTTTTGCTTGAATTCATCTCGGCCACTCAATCTTGCTTGGATGTTGATTATTTCTCCGACTTCTTCAATTTTGACACTTCGTATATTTGATTACTTCTGGCTTTGCTTAGCCACCCTGGTGTTGAATTATGACTTGTTCAACTTTGGCCTTGTTACTGCTTTTTTTAAATTTGAACTTGCTCGATTTTGGCCATAGTCGCCATGGCTCTGACTTGATGCTGCTGACTTCGGCTTCTCTGTCTTTGTTCATTTTGACTCCAGTCATTTGTTCACGGCTTCGACTTGAATTTTAATATTAAACTATTATTACATTTGATTCTCTGACATCTTTGGTATAAAAAGAAATTGTCTTTTGATTTTTCTGATTTGCTTGCTTGAACTCAATACCTTGATTGTTTTGAAAATGCTACTTTGAGTCTTTTCTGATTTTTGTAAAACCTGCTACTTCAATTACTTTAAATATTTGATTTTTATCACCTGGTTTTGACATGGATTTGTTCGAACTTGCATCCTGACTTGATTTTGTAGTTGTCTGCACTTGCATTGTCTCTGATCTTTTGGCACTGCTTACCGATCCAGTTTCATTTGAACTTTGTTGTACTGTTCGTGGTTGTTTCATGAGATGTTCATTCTTGTAGCATTTTCAACTTGATACATTATTCGGTCTGGTTTTCATTGTGTATCCACACATCTCTGTTAACCCGAGTGCTTGCTCTTTTGTGTCCGGACATGTATCAGTGCATGTGTCCTGGATGCTTTGTTGGTCTTTTGTATATGTGAACTTGAAGTTAAAACATTAGAGTCTTGTTTAATTGCAGTCTTGTAATTTGTAGAGAATTTCGACTTCCTTAGTTGCATGCTATACATTCGTGTGTCTAGTTGCATCTGTAGTGTACTGCTTGCATTCATATCCTTGCTTTATCATTTTTTTAAACTTGTTTATCACCATATATGCACATTTGGGTTTCACTGTGTTTCACTTGGTTTTGTTTACATGTGCATGGCTTGCTGGTTCGATGTACTTGAATATGGTCTGCACTGTGACTCGAGTCTTCATTTGATAGTTGTTATGTCAATTTGTGTTTATGTATATTAGTACTCATCCATGTACTCTGGTTGTCTTGTGTATGAAGCATTGTTGCATTTCAGTTGTATCGTGTTTGGTTCGGTCTTGCACCACTTGAGTCTGCACTGTGTCTGGTTCAGGTTGAAGTGTGCAGTCTTGAGTCTTTCAATGTGTAGTCTTCTCATATTGATTCAGTTGAGCTTGTACCAGTCTTTGATGATGTTGTGTTCATTAGCTTGGTAACAATCCTTATAGTATTTGTGAAATGCTACGACTGTTCTTCGTTTCACTGTGCACTGCTTGACTCGAAGTCTAGTTGCCTTTTTGTGATGATCACTTCTGCATTGTATATGTTGTCATTACTTTGTGTATTCATATATAAGACTGGTATAGATGCTGTGCACTCTGGTTTCATGATTTTCTAGCATTTTTGGTTTGTGGTCAAGTTTCATTGGTGGCTGCAGTTTGACTGTGCAGACTGACCATATGTGTTTCACTTGAATTTATGTTGTATTTGATCTTTCTGTCGAGTCATGTATCATGTGTATGCATTGAGTCGTTGCCTCGAGCTGCTGTCTTTACTGCAATCATATTTTCACTATATGTTGTGTATGAGCTTTGCCTTTAGTTGCTAGATGTATGTGTGTGTCACACTGCTTTCATTTGAATCTGGAGTATTATCTCGAAGTCTGTACATTACTATGTTGTATTTGAATCCATGTTTGAACTTGACTGAATATTGAACTTTATTGTTTGCTCAGAACTGTTGCAGTCTCTGTTTTCTGGTGATTGACTTGAACTTTGGTCGAGGCATGATTTTTATGTCTTGACCATTTCATCTGAATTTGCACCTGTGTTGAATCTAGCTAATAGCTTGGGTTTGACCTTATGCTCGTGTTGTGACTTTATATGTATTGCACATGAGTTGAACCTGGCTTTTGATTTGGGTTTTACCTTGTGCTCACCTGTCCCTATAGATTCATCAAGTGTATATATCGGTGTGCACGGCCTTGTGGCATATACAGTGATACACTGTGCATGTCAGAAGCTGTTCGTGTATGAATTCAAATTTAAATGATGACGAACAACCCAAATAACTGAGGCAAATATTATTTTCAAAATCCACATTTTATTTTATACTGCAAAAATATTTCCTTTTCAATTTTACTATGTCAGTATTTATTTTTGCAGATTGCTCAGATGCTAGATTCAATCTGAAATAAAGTTGAAGATAAACACGAGTCAATGAGCGATATCTAGTGAGGTGTATTTGTAAATTAGAAATTGTGATGTAATCGAAATTGTATTGAATTTGTATATATATAGTGAGAGTTCAAATTTGTACTATTCAAAATTGTAATAAATATTTATTTGAATAAAATATCTGTTTGAATTTAAATACCGTGTTATTTATTTTATTCAGCAAATATTTATTTAATTACATGAAAAATAAAATAGTATATTAACAAATACATTTAAATGAATATATATATGTTTATTATCATCAAACAAAAATCATATACTCGCATATTCAACAAAGAGCTCACGACAGAGCATCTCGAGGCCTTCAACATTGAAATGCCTGGAGAGGGCAGGACCATTCACGCTGAACAAGAGGCCGATGCTGCTGCTTCTAAGGTGGCTAAGATTCTCACTGGCTAAAGATTTTTTGGGTCAGCATGAAGTGACCACTCCTTTTTAAGGAGAGCTTGTTGCTACCACTCCTGCATCTACAAGATTATTTCTAAAGCCACACAACTACTCCAGCAGCTACTGCAGCTCACCAGCCTTATATTTCCCCGATCTTGGTGTCTTCATACAAGTACATGACAGAAGAAAGGGAATTTGAAGTTCAGGAGAGAAGCCCAAGCTTAGGCATATCTCTCATTTCTCTGGGGTTCGAGAAGGTCCAACTCTCTCTAGAGCACTTTCTAAACTTTGCTTCTCTATTTGTCAACTTGTAGGTCAACCACATCTTCCACCTCCAGCTACTTGGTGCTTAGGTTCTGAAGCCCACTACATCTACTTCCATCTCTACTAGATTTGATGCTCCAGTTTTGCTCCCCGGTTCCGAGCCTGGTTCCAAAGCTTAGAAGATTGGTGCGCTGGAGGGGCTTGAAGGCATTTCCCTGTCCCTAGTGGAAGACATTCATATTACCAATGCTTCGGACCCTACTGACTCAGTCATCATGCCAGAGAGGCTCATAGTTGTGGCAAAAAAGCTCAAGATGGCGAAGAAAGAGCTTGGGGCCACTAAGCCTGCTTCCTGCAAGTTTACGAGTCCTAAACCTAGAACACAACCGTTGAGGATCCGATCACCAAGAGCTACGACTGTTAAGACCCAACCAACCACATCAAAGACATTTTGGTTGGGAATAGACTACACACTCCAAGGGCGACACTCTCAAAGGTATAGCCGAAGGAGATAAGAAGAAGCGCAAGCAGCTTCGCGATGGTACTGGTAGAAATAGGAGGAAGTGAAGAGCTCTTGGAAGTCACATATGTCAGCTTATTTTTATGTCAGTTGGCGGAGTCTATATTTTTGCCTTCTGACTTGAATAGGTTGAGTTGTGTGGGTATGGCCCCCGCTGTTTGAGTTGTACATAAAAGATTATTAGTAATGAAGGATTCACTCTTCCTTTGTAATCTCTCTTCTATGTATTTTCTACATATTTATGTAATGTGCCTTTTTATATGACTACATGTGTATATAATGTATATGCTTGTGCTATAATTGTCTCATATTATATACTTCTGTTTATGCACAATGTGTTTATTTACCCCAAATCTATGCATGTAAATAGTATTTCTACCATTGATTTAGCCATACTCCATTACTTAGCCCTGTTTATAGCTGCCAAAGTGCTTTGTATGGAGAAATAAGGTTGTTATTCAACTAGCTCTGTGGTTATTCATGTATATTTTTAGTCGAATTCTTTCACTCCAAATGCCAGAATCCCTACCCTTGTTCATGGGGTCGATTATTCCACGCGTCAGAGTTTGGGTACTTACCAGGGATTAAGTATTGTAGGTGATTTATCCGTTTGTCGCCAGTCTAATTTTTAATCCTCCTATAGGATTGAGTAAGTTTGTCAATTCTGGCTTCTGATTCCCCATGACTATCCTTGCCTATCCTCGACCGATTGTTCATCGTTCGGTCGATAACATTGTCATGAAAGTCATGTTCGTGTGATAGTTCCTACCACCGAGAACTAGTGATTTAAGTGCTCGATTCCAAGTTCAATGTTTTCGACGCTGCCAATCTATGGGCTGCAACAGAGCACTTCCAAGTTCACGTCATTGGCCAATGTCATCTTAGATGTAGGTATCATAAGGATGAGTTATCGTCATCTTTCGTTATAACAAATTCTTCCAAATTTGGTGTTGAAAATTCAGAAATTGGCATCTCGGCGGCCTCATTACAAGGACTTCTCCTGCCATCGCTATCTCCAGGTAGCATTAAACATCGGTAGATTTGGGTCGATTTTCCCGTTAACCCGACGGTTTGACCTTCCCAACATCACCTACCATCGAGCAATGCCAGTACTTCGAAGGTTTAAGTCGATTTTCCCCGTCAACCCGATGGTTTGGATCGATTTTCTCCGTTGACCTGACGGTTTGACCTTCCTGGCATCGCCTATCTCCGGGCAACGTCGATTCTCAAAAGGTTTGGGTCGATTTTACCCTTTGACCTAGTGGCTTGGATCGGTTTTCCCCATAGATTTGGTGGTGTGGATTGATTTCCATGTCGATCAGATGGTTTGACCTTCCCGATGTCGCTATCCCCAGGCAATGTCGGTTGTCAAATGATTTGGGTCAATTTTTCTTGTCGATCCAATGGTTTGGATCGATTTTACCCATCAATCTGGTGGATTGACCTTCCTGGCATCGTCGATCTCCGGGCAATGCTGGTTCTCGGAAGGTTGGGTTGATTTTCCTTGTCGACTCGACGGTTTAGATCGATTTTCCTTGTCAATCTAACGGTTTGACCCTCTCCGCATCACTATCTTTGGGCAATGCCGTTCTCAAGATATTTGTGTTAATTTTCCCCTTCGACCCGTCTGCTTAGATCGATTTTCCCCATTAATCTAGTGGTCAAAATTTTTCCCATTGATCCAACGGTTTGACCTTCTTGGTGTCGCCTGTCTTCAAGTAGCTCCAGTTCTTAGAAGGTTTAGGTCGATTTTCCCCGTCGACTCAGCGATTTGATCGATTTTCCCCATCGATCCGGCAGTTTGACCATCCCAGCATCTCCTATCTCTAGGAAACGCTAATTCTAAGAAGAGTTGGGTCAATTTTCCCATCGATCCGATAGTTTGGATCGATTTTCCTATCAACCCAATGGTATGACCTATCCATCGTCGCTATCTCTGGGCAACATCATTTCTCAGAAGGTTTGAGTCAATTTTCCTCGTCAATCTAGCAGTTTGGATCTATACTCTTCTTCCCGCATTCGTTGATAAGGGAGCGCTTTCCGAGATGTACCGTTGGTCATGCGGCATAGAAGTCATACTTGTAAGAATATAGTTCCATTGGTTCAAGAAGCAAACTTTATCAAACAGAAGAAAAGTCACATCCTACTTTTTACAGTGTCCTTGAGTGGCTTATTTGTGAAAAAATGGAAAAAAGCTAGGTGCAATAGTGCCGTAGTAGACCACTATTCCAAGCATGCGAGATCGGGATTCCATCTACCATCTCCAGCTTGAAGGTTCCATCTTCAAGTTTCTACTCTGTTACGTAAGGTCCTTTTCAAATTGTTCCAAGTACTCCCATACCTGGGAAAACTCACTTCAGAATGAGACCACTGACTTCGAAGGCGCAATTGTGAACCTTGGCATTGAAATATCATGCTACTCTTTTCTGGTGACTAACAACCCTAGGTTCAGCCTCTTGCTATTTCTCATCGACCAGGTCAACGGACTCAAGCAATAACTCCTTGTTTTCTCTTTGATTGAAATGTCTTCTACATGAGATAGGACTCCAGTTCCACTGGGATCATAGCTTGGATCCGTACGCCAACGCGAATGGCGAATGTCTAGTCCAGGTTGATGGGTTGTCCTATAAGCCCCTAGTCCTAGTGGAAGCTCATTAACCCAATAGCCTTTAGCCTTAGCCAATCGCTTCTTCAAGGTGGATTTGATGATTTTATTCAATACTTCAACTTGACCATTTTCCTGTGGATGCACCCACTGTGGAAAAGCTTTTCTCGATCTGGTAGCGCTTGCCAAAATCCTTGAACTCAGGGATTTCAAACTAAGTCCCATTATCTGTGATAATCTTCTAGGGCACTCCAAACCTGCAAATAATGTTTTTCATTACAAAATTGATTACCTTCTTAGTTGCAATCATGGCAAGAGGATCTGCTTCAGCCAATTTTGTAAAGTAGTCCACAACGACAATTGCATATTTAGATCCTCCCTTGGTTATAATAGTATACCGATAAGATCTGCTTCCCAAATCGCAAACAGCCACAGACTGACTATCTCTGTAAGCTCTGAAGATGTGGCTCTTGGAATCATTATGAATCTTTGGCATTGGTCGCACCATCTAGTGTAGTCAGCGACATCTTAATTTATCGTCGACCAGAACTACTCGTAGCAAAGCATCTTTTTAACTAAAGTATGTCTCTTGGTGTGGTCGCTACACCTGCCTTTATGGATTTCCATGAGGGTCTTCCTGGCTTTATCTTTTACTACACATTGGAGAAAGGGGTAGAGAATCCTCTCCCGTATAGTATTCCATCCTACGTCATGATCCATGGCACCTTTCGAAGGAGCTTCTTCTGCTCATTCCTATCCTTAAATAGGGTTCCGTTGATCAAATAGGCTTTGATTAAGGTCATCCATGACTCCTCTTCTTCTATAGTCTTTAGATTCTAGTCGATGTCTATCTAATCGATACTCGAAGCTGTCAGAATCTCCACCGAAACCAGTCCCATCAACCGCGCTTGTCCAGAACTAGCCAGCTTAGCTAGTGAATCAACCTTCGTATTCTCCTCTCTTGGAATGCAAGTTATTGTATAGTGCTCCATCTCCTCGAGCAATTCTAAAGCCTTCGATAGATAAAGGAGAGACTCACACCCTTAGCCTGATATTCCTTCTTGATTTGACAAACGACTACTTGGTAATCACTATAGATATGTAATGTCTTTATCCCTAGCTCCTTTGCAATCTTCAACCCTGCTATCAATGCCTCATACTCTGCCTCTTTATTGGTTGTAGAGTACTCCAACATCAGATAATGACAAATTGATCGTCCTTCGGGAGTTTTAAGCACAACTCCTGCTCTTGAGCTAAATCCAATTGACATGCAGTTGAATAACAACTTCTATTGGGACTCTATGGCCGTAGTATCTTCTTCCTTACCATCCTTTATAGTGAACTCCATGATGAAGTCTACAAATGTTCATCTGTTTATCACCCTTCGAGGATGGTAAATTATATCATATTGGCTTAGCTTGATATTCCATTTCAATAACAATCCCGAGGTTTTGGGTTGGTGTAGCACTTGTTTCAGAGGTTGATCTGTTTATACTTTGACTGAGTAAGCCTGGAAATATGGCCTCAGCTTTTTTGATGCGATCAACAAGAAATACGCAAGTTTCTCTAGCTTCGGGTAGTTCTTTTCCGCTCTAGTGAACCGCTTGCTGCTATAGTACACTGGCTTTTGGTCCTTTGCCTCCTCGCATACCAATATTGTGCTTAGTGCATGAGCAGACACCGTTAAATAAACAAATAAATCATCCTCATTTAGCAGTTTGGATAAGGCCGGTGGTGTCTCCATATGTCTCAACAGTTCTTGGAAGGTGCTTTAACAGTCCTAATTCCACTCGAAATTCTTCTTAAATGCATTGAAGAACGATATACACTTGTCCATTGCTCTCGAGATGAATCAGCTCAAGGATGTAACCTTCCCGTTTAGGCTTTGTAACCGCTTCTTCGTTGTCATGGCTTTAACATTCCGTAAAGCATCAATCTACTCCAGATTGGCCTTAATGCTCCTTGCATTCACGATAAAACTAAGAAATTTTCTAGAAGCAACACCGAAAGAACACTTCAGCTAGTCTAGCTTCATTCCACATTTCCGCAAAGCCTCAAACATCTCTGAGAGGCTGTCCAATTGATTTCATGACATTTGTGACTTTACAAGCATGTCATCTACGTATACATCCATTGATCATCCAATCCATTGATCATCCAGACCGATTGGCATAACACGGTAGCCTTACAACCCCATATCTATGATAAAGCTAGTGTTTTTCTAATCCGACACATGCATTTGGATCTGGTTATATCCTGAGTAAGCATCCATAAATGAGAGCAGTTCGTGCGCTGCAGTCCGTCTACAAGCTGGTCGATTATGGGTAGAAGAAAGCTATCCTTTAGGCATGCCTTGTTTAAACCTGAATAGTCAATGCAAGTATGACACTTATCGTTCAACTTTCTGACCAAGATAGGATTCAACACCCATTAAGGGTATAAAGCATCATGGATAAACCGTTGTCCACCATTGGACAACGGTTTATCCACTTATTTCTTCAATGTAGCGGATCGCTCTGGATCCAAACCATGCCCTTTCTATCTCAATGATGTAAACTTGGGACCGATATTAAAAGTGTGACTCGCTATCTCCGATGATATCCTGCACATATTGGAAGGTGTCCAAGCAAACATGTCCAAATTTCCTTGAAGAAAGTTAATTAGTTCCCTTTGTAATTCAAGACCGAGCCGAGACCTAATTTTCAAGACTTGAGTTGGGTCATCCATATCAATCGGGACATCAATCATAAGCTTCGCTAGTGCTGCCCGTATTTCCCTAGACTTCTTCCTGGGAGCCATAGACTTGTCGAATCGATTATGGTTCCCGAGCCAAGGGCCGCTCTGTAATTATGCTTACGGTTCTTGAATGCAAAGAGTCTTCCTGCATTCTTCCTTTCTCACGAGGCTAGCTTCACACAATTCTGCAATATAGCATTCCCTCGCCGCGCTTTGGTCTCCTCGCACCACTCTTATCCCGTTCTTTGTCAGGAATTTCATTGTCAAACACCACAGAGCCAAAGCAATTCTAAAGTCAGCTAGGGCCGATCGGATTAAGAAAGCATTGTATGTAAAGTACTCATCAACGATAATAAAGGTCTGAATATGCACTACCCTTTGTTCTCCTTCTTTGAGCTCCACGGGCAAGTTAATTATCCTAATCGGCTGCTTAGCTTCACGCATGAATCCCTGGATCTTCGTCTTACAAGCAGTTACATTCTTCATACTAATTTTCATCTAAACATAATGTTGACTAAACTCCCATTGTCCACCAAAACTCATAGAACGACCACTGGTCCATCCCTACTGTATCACCATAGGGTCAATTGTCGGTGCCTCAACTTGATCAAAGTCACTGGTTCTAAACGCAGTGTCATATGTGACATCTTCTATTGCTTAGCCAAAGCTCCATGTTCAACAACGTAGCAATTCTTCTAAGGGGCATGCTTCAATGCACTCGCGTACCCTTCTATCTCATACTACAATGCTCCATCCACCCTCGGGTTTGGTCTGTTTCAACTGAAATTTTCTCAGTACCAGGTGGTTTCCTTATGAGTTGAGCACTTCTACTTACTCTTGCTAGTATTCCACCAGTTCCTTCCCTCTGTTTTTACTTCCCATCTCTTCTGTTTAGGCCAGAACGGAGGAGTTTTCTTGTTCCATTTCAGGTGAAGTATCTCTTCTACTATTTCCGGTTCTTGGCGGCTACATATCTTGCAAAGCTACCATCTTATCCCTAAGAACCTTTTGACTATCCACCATCTTCTAGTCAAGCTCTTGCATCATCTTGTCAAGTTCTCATCCAGTAACGACTTCTTGTTGGGTAGAGGATCCAAGAATAGCCTGTTGATTACTGATTTCAACCTGGTTAGCATTATCTTCATTACCGCCAGCAACTGCGCTTGATCTATTGAATCTCCTAGGTGTCATCACTTCCTTCTAGCAAACTTTCAAAATTTTAAACCAAGATTTCTGGATCTAGCTTCCGAATCTATCCAATCCAAAGTAGACTGCTTGATTTAAGCTTGGGTTTAGTTTCTTACTGAAAACATCAAATGTTGATGCCAAAAATGGATTAACACCCAAAGACCAGGTGTAGGTAATATGCGGGACATATATCTAGCAGCCTATAATGAAAATAAAAGAAAATAAAAAGGAGTTGCAATATTTTTATAGTGGTTCAACAATATATGGCTCACGTCCACTTTATAGTTTTATTGATTTGGATCTAGGATGATTTGATCGGGTTACAAGTCATAAGTACAAGATTTTGGCCGATTCCTTAGTTTAGAACTACCAAGAATAGTTGCCTTTGTAACTACCGCAAGGGAAGAAGAAGGTGAAGAGTAGTAGATTAACGAATCCAAAGTAAAGAGAGAAGACAGGGGTACAGGTCCAAAAGCCCACTTGCATTGAAGACCAGAAGATAGCTCGGAGTTGTACAAGAGAACATGTGGACATCAAACTTAAGAAAACAAGTGGGTACCGAGTTAAATGACTCGGTACCGATCTATTTTTTCATGCAAAGTGAAGTTCTTCACTTGCTTTGCCTTCCTACCTTCCATTGAATGAATTCCAACCTCTTTTCATTCGAATTTTAGTCGATTCCAGCGATCTTCTCATTACACTTGACTTACCCTACTTTCCTCACTTTTTTCTAATCAACCCTGGGTATTTCTCTTCCAAACTCAGTGAAAACCACTTGACTGCGAGTGGTTGGAGTAGAATATAAGATATATCGAAATTGGAAGGTAAAATGATTGGAGCGAACAACTTATCGCCAAGTTAAATGACTCAACACCGAGTTATATCCTTGGCTCATTTTCCAGCGAAACCTTTCCTAGTTTTTCTCTATCTTTTCAAAGTGCATTTCCCAATTTTCAAGTCGTTTCATCTTCATCTTGTCCATATACTTAGGGTCAAATTTTGTTTGGGCAAAATTCGATTAACAAGTGCAATTTTTATGTATTCTGTTAATTCTTATAATTATTTTGTTAATTATATTAGGCTCTTCCTATTGATAAGCGTGAGTTGTTTTAAATAGTAGGTAAGTAATATGACTTTTTCAATCCTTCCCATCAAGAAGTGTGAATTATTTTAAATGGGAAGTAAGTAATATGAACTATTCAATCCTACTAATACCTATAGATTGTTTTAACCAAAAGGTAATTAATATGACATTCATTCCTGTACATGTAAAAACTTTAATAGTTTAAGTTTAGTAGAGTGGTTTGATGAGAGAACAAATTTTAGGACTTCTTTGTGGGGGTATTTTTAGGAATCAACAAGGTTTTTGTGAATTTTTTATGCGTTTATAAATGGTAATTTTTTTAAAATCATATATAAAAGCAACTTTGAAACTTCGCAGTCAGATCAAAAGTGTAACATCTCAAAAATTTAATAAAAAATTCAATAAGAAAATTTAATAAAACAAGGAGAAAAAAAAATTCACAGACGTCCGAATTTGGCTATGAAACCTGCACCGTTGATTTCATAGTAATTTTTAGGATGATTTTCATATATAACATTTTGTAATCGGAGTTAACACATAAAAGTTACGGGCATTGGAAAAATCAAAAATAAAATAGAAACTTAAAGATTAAAATTAAAAGGTTTTCAAGTTGACCGGTCGATCCAGTGGGGCCAAAGGTCGACTAGTAGTGACTGACCTAGGATGTTAGACTGTCGACCATCCTTGTGTAAAATTGGGTGATTTTCCATGACGTGGTGATGTGTTCGAATGACGTAGGTTGGATACTTACGTCCAGAGGGTTAGATGATAGTGCGATATCATGCTGAAGATTCTTGGCATAAACTAATTTGCAAATCCTATAAATTATGGCCTAACCTAACCTTAAAATCCACACAATAGTTTACTGTAACGAAACTCCGCCAAATTTCTTTGTATTATCCAAACCCTTAAAATTGCTGAAAAATCAAAATAAAATAAATCTTAAAGAACACAAGAAATTGTATCTAGATGGAGCAAGCAGAGTTAGCATATGAAAGGGAGATTCTCGGGCCAAGCTAATAGGAAGACTTAGGCTTGAGGTGAGTGGGAAAATAAATTTAGTAAGAAGATTATTACAATTAGATTTGAAGTATTTTAATTGATTAGGTTATTAGAAACCCAATTTAAAAGCTATAAAGTCCTAAAGTTGAAATTTGTAACAGGATTAAAGTTAAAGCACTGTAATTGTTAAAATAGAATTGATGCTAGTACACCTCTTTTATGATTAAATTGCAAAACCCAATAACTTGGAAACCCCAGATCAATAAACCTTAGATTTAACAAATCGATATTAAAACTGAGAACATATAAATTGATACTGTAATTGAAAATACAGACTGGTCAAATTAGTGATTAGGGCTCACTGTAAACTGTAAGCAACATGAATTAACCCATAATTACAAATCGACGGTTAAAAACGCCAAAAACCTAATTTTTGTGTGAGATCAGTCGACCTACGACCACTAACAGTCGATCAATAGCGGTCGATCGGTCGAGACTAAAGCTGTAGAATTTGAACCTCAACCTAAGGACCAAATTAGTAATAGAAATCATATTATTTGTGATAATTTTTTTATAAGTGTTAATTATTTGTTTGAGCCTATTTTTAAGAGTAAGTGTATTTGCTAGAGATAGTAGGGAAGTTAGTTCCCTATTAGAAACGTTAGGTCATTGCGGTGTTTTATAATAGTTAAATACCAAATTGGGAGTTGTTGGGTCAATGTTAAATACCCAATTGAGCGTCGAATGTTCGACTATGGAAATCTATTTCACAATATAGGCACTCACGAGGAAGTGGATGCACAACGCTAGCTATGCCAGTGAGTGAAATTGATGCTAACAGGGGATTCTATATGGACAGTCAGGCCCGACACAACAAGATAAGTGGCTAGTGATAAGGAGTGGTATCGTACTAATAGGAGTCCTTGTATGCATGGTTCTGACACACCATGATATAGGCGGACACCGGTGTAGTACAGTAAGAGGCATTTGCACTATGATCTTGAGGTGAACACGGGTGCGTACGATGAGACACGCCAACGAATTTGCATTTCAGGGTTCTCCTTCTCCAGGCATAGTTATGGGTTACATATATTTATATGAGAGCGGTACCCACAGTAGCTTATGGGCGGTGATTTCTTATTGAGTAGCCCTAGGAGCATTGGCCGATCGTTAGTGTGAGGTTCGATCTGTTGTTCAACCCTTTTGTTAGATAAGGAGCCTTAGGTATTAGACCTTTGGAGTTCATAAACACTTGTAGCACACCCTATATCATTTAGAATAGCTTTGAAATTAAATGCATATGTATTAAACTTATACTCATTTGCCACATTTTGTCTAACCTATTCCTTTTCTATCTTTTTTCCTACCACAGGTGGACAGGGCAGAGGTGATTGGCTCACCCTTGATACTTGGAGAGTGAGCTTATCTTTGGAGATTGCTTTTATTCTTTTTACTCACCACGTACTATTCTATCTTAACGGTATAGTTATTTCACTTTATGAATTTGAGGGATATTTTTCAATATGCTTTATATTGGACCACATACTGATTTTTCTGAGATTATGACTTGGATAATTACGAGATGGACATTTTTATGTGTTATATGTTTTATTCCTTTCGCTATGAGTTCCAAAAGTTTACTATATCTTAGATTATATCTACATATATTAATCTCTGTGATGTCAAGTGAAAAACCTTGATGATCTGCACTTTTTGGCACGACACGAGGTCGAAAGCCACATTGAGCTTTGGATCGATGTGTCGGGAGGTGCAGGTTGTCACAGTTGATATCGTAGCATAGATTCAAAGTTCCTTGGGCATTAGAACCGTATTGGAAGAATGTACTAGAACTTTTTTTGAAAAAAATGGTTTTTAGAAAGGTTTTCCAAAATATTGTCGAAAAAGTATAAAAATTGACTTTTTAAAAGTATACAAATAATTATAAATAAAATATTTCAAAAGCTTTCCAAAATTTCTCTTATATAAAAAATCGCTCTTATTCATGTTTATGATAACTCTTATTCATGCCTATGTTATCTCTTATCCTTAATCATATTTATGCTTTCTGTGGAAAGGCTAATGTAATTCTAAAAGTCACAGATAGTGTAACACCTCGGAATTATATCGTTTTGATTTTGTATATTTAATTAATTTAAATATTTAAATAATTGGTTTTAAAAGTTTAAAAATTTATATTCAATATAATGACTATTTAAATATTTAAATTATGAAATAAATATTAACTATAATGGATTTATGTAACATCCCGCCTTTTTGTACGCTTTAAACCGATGATAAACCACACACGTCAGACTCAAACCATACAAAAGGGTGAATTGTTATGGGGTAAATAAGAAAAGCAGAGAAAGAAATAAACAAAACAGAATCTCACAGTGGAATCACAAAATATAATAATCAAATAACAGTCCATGAAGCTGCTTTACAAAACATTTGATTATACTTATACATCACATATCAGAGTTACACATACCAGAGAATATTAAATAATGTAGTGGAATAGTATAATAAATAATAGTAATACAATCTTTGTCTTCATCCTCCAGAAATAAGATCTTCAAACCCTGAAATGCTCAGACTGACCCGAGCGAATTGAAAAGACAAAACACCCGAGTCAGAACTAAAAGATCTTATGTAAGTTAAATCAACGATAAATAATATGAGTGGAATGGTGTCAGATATGTTTATGGGATTTGACATCTCTTATTCAGTGTCTAACGTGAGTGTAGCAACTTAAGAGTTGCTCGAGATTCACATCTCTTAAGGATCCGTTAAACTATTTACTATGTAGTAATATTTCGCTATTATAATAGTGTATAATAGTAAAATAAACTTACTTTAAAATAGCGTTAAGGGGTTACCCATATAGCCCTTAACATGTAATAGTGCCAATAGTCTATACAGTACCGTAATACCTCCTGATCGGGAGGCTACCAGAGGATACTCCATAGGTACGACACAAATCAAACTCGTACAAGGCGCGCTAGGGTAGGTGACACGGCACAACTAGGTAATGTCAGGGTAGATATACTAATTATGCTTATGGGCTGGTGGTAACGCATAGCCGCAGCTACCGCCCGCCTCGAGCCACACCCCCAAATTAAAAAAAAATCAAAAGTGGCCACCGAATCAATCCAAAAGTCAAAGTATAATATCGAAAGGGTGTGCCCGATCAAAGATGCTACCTCATTAGCCCGTCAATCGTTCCTGTTTTAGCCACCTTATGCCAACTCACGGGAGTCGGGTCCACGTATATACCTCAAAGGAACGCCGCCACCATCCTACTTCATTCTGGAATCTCCACTGCATACACAGTTGTTAAAGTGGCAGAGAGTATGACAACTTCCGATCCCGTTCTTTAACAACCAAACGTTATTATAATACCGCGGTCATTTCAAAATCATTTATACTTCAAAACCAGAATATAATATTCATTTCAAACCATATAAATACGATTTCATTTCCATTTTAAACCAAAATCAATATAATATCATTTTTATTTCAAATATATCCTTTCCAAAATCATAGCACTTTGAATGTTATAACACTTCGAAGTCAAACCACTTGAAATATAACACTTCCCAATTATAATATTTTGAAACTCCAAACTTTGAAACATAACTACAAAACTTAAATGGCTTAAATATTACATTTCTTTATATAATAAAATAGCTTCCTCGGTTTCCCAAATCAATTCCAATTACAGATTTAAACCCCAAAATAAACCATTTCAATTTCCATATATTTCAAAGCTTTAAATATTCCATCATTTTGAAACTAATTCTTTGATAATTCCATATATATCAAATTCAATTACTATTATTTAGATTTGAAATGTTTACTCAATGAATCCAATATCATTTAAGTAAAACCTTTAAACTTCAAATAGCTGGATATTCTTCAATTTATTTAATTTGATATACTCATTTAACTCAACTTGATATTCATTTAAATCACTCTAAACCAAAATCAAGTTATAAAAATCATACCCTTTAAAGCCTCAATTTTATTTAAATTTCAAATCAAATTTATTCGAGTATAATTATTAAATAATTTAATTCAAATCAATTTGATAGTTATCTTCCAACCTTAATTTTATTTAAGTCATTATAACTCTATATACAATATAACTTAAACAGATAATTAACCATATTATATAAAAACAATCGAACTTTATTATTTACTTATTTTATATTTCAACACAAATTTATACATAGCTAAAAATCAAAATAAAGTAACATATATATAACATCTGAAATCAATATTTACATAACCCATATATTTCTTTACAAAACCATAGAAATCATTTCAAAATATTTTTATATATAGACCACGGTGTCTGTATATAATTTTCTACCCTATGGTCAAGTGATACAGATATTTATCATTTCAATCCGTAATTTAAAATACAAATACGGTTATATATCATTTCAAACCGCAATACCAAATGAAATAAAAATCCATACAACTTGCAGGTTATAACAATATAACATACAACATCCATTCATCCAATATCAATCATCAACCATTTATCACAATCATCATCCAATTAAATCAATAACATCAATATAAACAGATAATAAACAACAGGTATTTATTGGCAGTTTATATTTAATAATAAATTAAATAACAATTTAACTGGCAGTTTATATGCAATAATAAATTAAATAACAACTTAATTCAATAAATTCAATTTAACTGGATTGATGATAAAAATATGCAATCTAGTCATAAGTAAATTTCAAATCACATAAGAAATTTTAGACGTTGTGAGTGGGTTAAAACACTCACCTTTTGAATTTAAATTGAATTTAAATCCAATTTAAACCCAAAATTTGAACAGTCTCAGAATTTGTCCAAACTAGTATCAAAGTGTCCGAAATTTCAATACGAACCTAGCGGAGAAAACCGCGCGTGAAACGGACTTCGTATGCAAAAAATACGCGTATTAGTACAATTGCAATCAAAATTATAATAAAATAAATAAATAAAAGGAACGAACCACAACTCTTAGTCACGTTACCTGTTCTCAATCTCATGCGCTACAGTATGCGCTCGAACCAACTGCAATCGATGTACGTGCGTGTCCCCTCTCCACGCAAAGCCACCGCCTCCTGCCGACGTTTGGCGCAACTACCAGCGATGCTCGCGACTGCCTCTACGAGCCGCCGTGCCCCTGCCTCACGACAAACGCCGCTGTGCCCAAGTCGAGACATGGTCAACAGCCGCCACAAATTAAAATCCTAGGTCGAATTTTTTCCGAAAGTCCAACCGTCGATTCGCCAAATAAACTGCATAGATGAAGTCCCCTCAGTCCACTCTACAATACCCAGAAATAGATTCGAAGATCGGATGATTTTGGTCACGGTGTGATGAACGACCATGGATAGTTCATCGATTTTCGGCCACATCGAAACCCAGATTGAAAAACGAATCATATATTTGACTTGCGCTTGTCGAGAGCTTTAAATCTATGTATAATTCGATATAGTTGAAGAGATTTAATTTTTGGCTTTGAATTTTATTTGAAATTGCATTTTGAGATTTAGGGTTCTGTCTGCCATTGAAAGAGGAGAAGCAAATAGAATTGTACATATAGAAATGAGGAATAAGAATAGGCTAGGGTTTTTAACGACATATTTATAGATGGATCTGAAAATAGAAACGATTGGATCGAATCCGTTTGAAAGTTGAACGCTCCACGGCCCAAAAAGCCCGTTTCGACTCCAGAACTAAATTGGGTCAACCCATGTATCAAAATAGATGTTTTAAAATTTTTTAAAATCAATGGAATGGGTTTCAAGTCCAAATTCCATCGTATGAAGAAGTTTTTCTAAAATCAAGTTATTTCAAATTGATTTCAAGGCGTTTCAAGTCCGTACAATCAAACGACAAGCCCGACCGCTACGAAATTTGAAATCCTACAATAATTCACCGTTACGGATCCGATGAAACTAGTTTCGTCGAAATCCGAGTCAGTGGCCAAAATGGCTATTTTTCAGTTAATTTATTAAATTAATATTAAATTAATTAAATCACCATTAAATTCAAATTCTACAATTCATAATTTATCATCTTGGATTACTTTAGTAATTTATAACCCTTTATAACCAATTTCCATACCAATTTAAAGTTAACCAATTCATAACTACAGTGTTTAACTTTCAATTTAAATAAATTCATTAATTATCAATTGCAATTCAAATAAATCCATTTTTTTGATTCTAAATCCTGTTATTAAACAAATTATTATCAAATGGATGAAATTAACATTGGTTCATGCTTTATTACATTAATACCCTCAAATTTCATATTAATCTCTATTAACATAAAAAATAAATATTAAATTTCATTTAATTTCAATTAATCCAATCTATTAAATTTAAATTAATATATCACGACTCTCATTCTTTTTGTTCAACCAATCATTGTCTTATTCATAATTTATCATCAACCAATAATTGTTACAATTAATTATCTAATATTGATTCTATCAAATTACAATTTATGACGGATTATTTCATCAATTAATATACATTGAACTTATGTCCCAATTTATCAATTACAATCAGTTCTAATCTTACAATTGGTTAAATTAATTGGGTTTGTGCTAAATTAGTTATTTATTAACTTGTATTAATATTATTACCTTTATTTTAGTGATTTCATTATTAAATTACAGATTTGTTTATTTTCTTTCCAAGTTAAATTACTAAAACTTATTAAATTAACAAAATTTAATTATCGAAAATTACGGGTCATTACACTCTCCCCCACTCAAAACTTTTCGTCCCTAAAAAGGAAAAAGAAAGGGAAAAGAAGAATTAAGAAATCAATATATCTTACCTAAAATATTAAATTTATGACCAAATAAAGTTACAAAATTAATTAATTTAAATAAAATATATCAATTTATAACCATTAAATCTTTTTATACTTAAATTAATAAAGTTTGGAAAACATTTTCAAAAATTTTCTAAGTCCAAAATTTATGGAAACTTTCGACAGAGTCTCCTTTATACGGAGAGGCTCAGGAGAAAATATAGTATCAAATATAACAATATACAACATATATTTTCCAAAATAATATATATCCCAACATGGGAAAAACAATATAATAACGCTATAAACCGTAATCTGAAAATGTACCTATTTGTCGAGCAATTTACGCTTATTTTATGAAATAAAAGCAGTAGTAATTGCTTCCACAACCTGTATTTCACTTATATAATCCAAAAAGAGTTAACAATTATATAAAATAAAATATTTAAAGTTGTTTCAACCACCTACAAACAATTAATACAAACAACAATCACTTGCAATCACAGCATACAATTATTATATGAAATCGATAAAGTCAATCATCCATCCATAACAAACAAAGCAAATGGTTTGTTTGAGTTCAGAAACTTTAAATTGTCGAATGACAAATAACTATTGGTACACCATATACTCAACAACCTTAGATAAACTCAATAGCTATTCATACATCCAAGTAATTAAAGTATCTTTATCCAAACAACTCATAGGCCAAACAAACAACAATTTCAAACAACAGATCCTTTCATTCTTATTAATTTCATTGCATAACATTTGTTGTTTGATTCCCTTTTTATTCATATAATGGTTTATCTTTTTATTTTACATTATTTCTTGCAATTTTTTTTATTACATTACATTCCTTCATTTCTCAATTTCGTTTATTTTCATTCATTTATCCTTAGTATTCAACATTTCCTAAGTTCAAAATATTTTACTTACAATATTCATCTTTCTACTTATTTTTATTATAAATACTTCAACCTTTACTTAAGTTTATTATCATTTGTTTATAATACTTACCTTTCTATTCTATCACATTAGTAGCATTTCCATCATACTTAAGTTTATAATAACTACAACATCAAATTCTTATTTATTAAAGAATTTCATTGAATACTTTCATTATTTCAAAATTTTTACTTGTATAATATTCTATTACAATTTCTTATTAAACATTGTAACTTCTATTATTGGGTAAGTTATACATATATGCTTTTAAGAATGCAATTGAAAATCATACAAGTTTATCCCATTTCTTTTAATTAATTAGATGTTCAGTAATTATATCCTTTGCTTTTATTGATTATAAATTTCAACTTTATTGTTATTTCATTTATAACCTAGCATTTAATCTCTTATTTTAATTAGAGGTTTCAATTGATAGTTGATTTCACTTCACTACACTAATTGAAACTATTAATTAACGAAAGCTTAAGAATTAAATACCGGGTTCCGTTTTAAATCATTTTTAAAATAATATATATAACCATATCTTTATATATCTATTAAATCATATTAAAATTCAAAAATTAAGATTTATTTATCAAATAGTTGTGTAGTTACTACTACAACAGCCTTCCCACTTTGAAACTCGAAAATGAATGTCGATGATGCGTGCACTCACCACTGAAATTATTTTCCAGCGACAGAGAGGGGAGTACAGAATTTATTCCTTTTCAAAATTCCTTTAAAACAATTATCTCAAATTATATTGGAATATTTATATCAGAAAATACTTATAAACAATATTATTATATTCCCAAAATCCTTTGAAAGCAAATTTCAAAATCTGGAACTTAAGTTCTAAAGTTTCTAAATTATTCCGATTTATTTTACTTTTCAAATCCTACCTAAATTACACTACCTAACAACTAATATAAAACAACCAAGTATAATCTTTACAATTTTTTTTATATATAGAAAATATAATAGGCAAAATTATTTCATTCACCTATATTCAAAACAAATATTGTGTCCGTCTGTCCTATTAAGTGTTTAGAAATTCCTATTGATGCCATAGCATCCTATGCACCAACCAGAATTCATAAATACAAAACGGAACAAGTTAACACAATATTATAACCTTTTATAACACTAACAAATACGCTCCCTCATATATATACACTTAGCGACTCATCATAGGGTAATACTACCCTATATAAAGAGTCAGACCCCACAAAGCTAAGGTTTATCGCTAAACCAAAGCTCTGATACCAGATGTAACTACCCGCCTTTTTGTATGCTTTAAACCGACGATAAACCACACACGTCATACTCAAACCATACAAAAGGGCGTATTGTTATAGGGTAAATAAGAAAAGCAGAGAAAGAAATAAAACAAAATAGAATCTCATAGCGGAATGACAAAATATAATAATCAATGACAGTTCATGAAGCTGTTTTATAAAACATTTGATTATACTTATACATCACATATCGGAGTTATACATACCAGAGAATATTAAATAATGCAGCGGAACAATATGAATGCAATGGAATAGTATAATAAATAATAGTAATACAATCTTCGTCTTTGTCCTCCAAAAATAAGATATTCAAACCTTGAAATGCTCAGACTGACCCGAGCGAATTGAAAAGACAAAACACTCGAGTCAGAACTAAAAGACCTTATGTAAGTTAAATCAACGATAAATAATATGAGTGGAACGGCGTCAGAGATGTTTATGGGATTTGACATCTCTTATCCAGTGTCAAACGTGAGTGCAGTAACTTAAGAGATGCTCGGGATTCACATCTCCTAAGAATCCATTAAACTATTTACTATGTAGTAATATTTCGCTATTATAATAGTGTATAATAGTAAAATAAACTTACTTGCTATTTAAGGGGTTACCTATATAGCCCTTAACACGTAATAGTGCCAATAGTCTATACAATACCGTAATACCTCCTGATCGGGAGGCTACCAGAGGATACTCCATAGGTACGACACAAATCAAACTCGTACAAGGCACGCTAGGTTAGGTGACACGGCACAACTAGGCAATGCCAGGGTAGATATACCAATTACGCTTCTGGGCTGGTGGTAATGCATAGCCGCAGCTACCGCCCACCTCGAGCCACACCGCCAAATAAAAAAAATCAAAAGTGGCCACCGATTCAATCCAAAAGTCAAAGTATAATATCGAAGGGATGTGTCTGATCAAAGGTGCTACCTCATTAGCCCGTCAATCGCTCCTATTTTAGCCACCTTATGCTAACTCACGGGAGTCGGGTCCACGTATATACCTCAAAGGAACGCCACCACCATCCTACTTCATTCTAAAATCTCCACCGCATTCACGGTTGTTAAAGTTGTTTTCGGAGTTGGCAGAGAGTATGACAACTTCTGATCCTGGTCTCTTTAACAACCAAACGTTATTATAACACCGCGGTCATTTCAAAATCATTTATACTTCAAAACCAGAATATAATATTCATTTCAAAACCATTTAAATATGATTTCATTTCCATTTTAAACCAAAATCAATATAATATCATTTTTATTTCAAATATACCATTTCCAAAATCATAGCACTTTGAATGTTATAACACTTCGAAGTCAAACCACTTGAAATATAACACTTCCCAATTATAATATTTTGAAACTCCAAACTTTGAAACATAACTAAACCACTTAAATGGCTTAAATATTACATTTCTTTATATAATAAAATAGCTTCTTCAGTTTCCCAATTCAATTCCAATTATAGATTTAAACCCCCAAATAAACCATTTCAATTTCCATATATTTCAAAGCTTTAAATATTCCATCATTTTGAAAATAATTCTTTGATAATTCCATAAATATCAAATTCAATTACTATTATTTAGATTTGAAATGTTTACTCAATAAACCCAGTATCATTTAAGTAAAACCTTTAAACTTCAAATAACTGGATATTCTTCAATTTATTTAACTTGATATACTCATTTAACTCAACTTGATATTCATTTAAATCACTCTAAACCAAAATCAAGTTATAAAAATCATACCCTTTAAAGCCTCAATTTTATTTAAATTTCAAATTAAATTTATTCGAGTATAATTCTTAAATAATTTAATTCAAATCAATTTCATAGTTATCTTCCAACCTTAATTTTATTTAAGTCATTATATACAATATAACTTAAACAGATATTTAACTATATTATATATAAACGATCGAACTTTATTATCTAATCATTTTATATTTCAACACAAATTTATACATAACTAAAAATCAAAATAAAGTAACATATATATAACATCTGAAATCAATATTTACATAACCCATATATTTCTTTACAAAACCATAGAAATCATTTCAAAATATTTTTATATATAGACCACGGTGTCTGTATATATAATTTTCTACCATATGGTCAAGTGATACAGATATTTATCATTTCAATCTATAATTTAAAATAAAAATACGGTTATATATCATTTCAAACCACAATTCCAAATGAAATAATAATCCATACAACTTGCAGTTTATAACAATATAACATACAACATCCATTCATCCAATATCAATCATCAACTATTTATCACAACCATCATCCAATTAAATCAATAACATCAATATAAATAGATAATAAACAATAGGTACTTATTGGCAGTTTATATTCAATAATAAATTAAATAACAATTTAACTGGCAGTTTATATGCAATAATAAATTAAGTAACAATTTAATTCAATAAATTCAATTTAACTGGAATGATGATAAAAATATGCCGGCCTATCATAAATAAATTGTAAATCACATCAGAAATTAATTTAACACACATAAGAAATTTTAGACATTGTGAGTGGGTTAAAACACTCACCTTTTGAATTTAATTGAATTTGAATCCAATTTAAACCCAAAATTTGAACAGTCTCAAAATTCGCCCAAACTTGCGTCAAAGTGTTCGAAATTTCAATACGAACGTAGTGGAGAAAACCGGGCATGAAAGGGACCTCGTATGCTAAAAATATGCGTATTAGAACAGTTGCAATCAAAATTAAAATAAAATAAATAAAAAAAGGAACGAACCACAACTCTTAGCTACATCACCTGTTCTCAATCTCACGCGCTACAGTACGCGCTTGAACCAACTGCAATCGACATACATGTGAGCCCCCTCTCCATGCAAAGCCACCGCCTCCTGTCGATGTTTGGCGCAACCACCAGCGATACTCGCGACTGCCTCTACGAGCCGCCGTACCCCTACCTCGCGACGAACGTCGCTGTGTCCAAGTTGAGGCACGGTTAGCAGCAGCCACAAATTAAAACCCTAGGTCAAATTTTTGCTGACAATCCTACCGTCGATTCATCAAATAAACTGCATAGATGAAGTCCCCTCGATCCACTCTACAATACCCAGAAATAGATTTGAAGATCGGACGATTTTGGTCGCGGCGTGATGAACGGCCGTGGATAGTTCATCGATTTCCGGCCACATTGAAACCCAGATTGAAAAATGAATCATATATTTTACTTGTGCTTGTCGAGATCGTCAAATCCATATATAATTCGATATGGTTTGAAGAGATTTAGTTTTTGGCTTTGAATTTTATTTGAAATTGCATTTTGCGATTTTGGGTTTTGCCTGCCATTGAAAGAGGAGAAGCAAATAGAATTGTACGTACAGAAATGAGGAATAAGAAATAGGCTAGGGTTTATAACGACATATTTATAGGTGGATCTGAAAATAGAAACGATTGGATCAAATCCGTTTGAAAGTTGAACGCTCCACGGCCCAAAAAGCCCGTTTCGACTCCGGAACTAAATTGGGTCAATCCATATATCAAAATAGATGTTTTAAAATATTTTAAAATCAATGGAACGGGTTTTAAGTCCAAATTCCATCGTATGAAGAAGTTATGATAAAATCAAGTTATTTCAAATTGATTTCAATTGATTTCAATTAAATTGATTTCAAGGCGTTTCGAGTTCGTGTGATCAAACGACAAGCCCGATAGCTACGAAACTTAAAATCCTACAATAATTCATCGTTACAGATCCGATGAAACTGGTTCCGTCGAAATCCGAGTCAGTGGCCAAAATTGCTATTTTTCAGTTAATTTATTAAATTAATTAAATCACCATTAAATTCAAATTCTACAATTCATAAATTTTATCATCTTGGATTACTTAAGTAATTTATAATCCTTTATAACCAATTTCCATATGAATTTAAAGTTAACCTATTCACAACTACAGTGTTTAACTTTCAATTTTAAATAAATTCATTAATTATCAATCACAATTCAAATAAATCCATTTATTTGATTCTAAATCCTGTTATTAAACAATTATTATCAAATGGATGAAATTAACATTAGTTCTTGCTTTATTACATTAATACCCTCAAATTTCATCTTAATCTCTATTAACGTAAAAGTTAAATATTAAATTTCATTTAATTTCAATTAATCCAATCTATTAAATTTAAATTAATAAATCACGACTCCCATTCTTTTTGTTCAATCAATCATTATCCTATTTATACTTTATTATCAACCAACAATTATTACAATTAATTATCTAACATTGATTCTATCAAATTACAATTTATTACAGATTATTTCATCAATTAATATACTTTGAACTTATGTCCCAGTTTATCATTACAATCAGTTATAATCTTACAATTGGTTCAATTAATTCGGTTTGCGCCAAACTAGTTATTTATTAACTTGTATTAATATTATTACCTTTATTTTAGTGATTTCATTATTAAATTACAGATTTGTTTATTTTCTTTCCGAGTTAAATTACTAAAACTTATTAAATTAACAAAATTTAATTATCGAAAATTAGGGGTTGTTACAATTTAATAAATTTATTTAACTCTTTTTTATTTAATAAATAATAAAGTGAACTCATTTTGTAAATTTATTTACAATAATGAATGGTTCTAATAAACAATAAGAAAATCAATTGTTAATAAAACGACTTGACTTTTAATGACGTGTCTTTATTTTAGTTTAGGCGATTTTCCTATAAGTTTTAATTGGGAAAATATTTAAATCTTCATTTGACGTATTTTATGACACACGTTGGTATTTTTGAAATTTCACATAATAATATAATCTATGCATTTTATTGTTGATTTGTAATTATGTCGTATTTTGGTGCACGTTCATATTTTCACTTCAGTTGTTCGCGGTTCGTACATGAACGGGAAATTGTCTGTAGAGTACTACAAAACAATCTTCTTTTTAAAAATAAATCAAGTCAAAAATTCAAAAATTTCAACATGATGTGATGGGTGGCTTGAGAATTTTGGTTTGCTTGGAAATTTTGTTTAGCTTGTGGTTGAAGTAAAGTATTTGGAATTGGTTATAAAGTTAGATAAATTTACTTTTCCTTTTTTTTTTTTCATTTCTCTCATCTCTCTTGTTCGTCAGTCACAGTAAACATAAGAAACTGGTTGTCCCTTATAAAATCAAAATCAAACCATATACTCAACGAAAAAATAAAGTTAGCTTCTTTGAGTTCATACCGATGAGAACTACAAATCCATGGTCTTATTTATGGTCATGGCGGTGTTTGGTAGATGTCGACATTAGTGGCCGAACTAGGGTTCGACTTTGATGGTGTTTGGGTAAAACGGAGGGTGCCACTGCAAATTTTGTTCGAAGATGAAGGGATTAGAATTGTTTTGGTGGAGCTCGATCCACTATAGGAAGGAATGACATTAGGGTTTCATGTGGAAGATTATCAGTAAGGATTTGGTAGGCTTGATTGAGCTTAAGGTAATGATGGGGGATGTGTAATGCTCGCATAGTGCAGTTTAACGGCGAAGGCGGTTTGTCGAACGGTGGCCTGGAAATGAATGTGAAGCGTGTGTGTACATGGAAGGTGTTGGAATCTCGATTTTGATTATGACAAGCTATATAAAATATTCTGTGTATACTTATCACTTTTGCAGGAGTTTGTTGCAGATTCCTTTTCAGATGTTTAAAGCCGAGCATGATGTGTCTAGAGTCTATACTTTACTTAGAAATATTGTTAAAATCTCTCCTGAAAAGATATATATATATATATGCACACATGCACACACATGCACAAATGTCTGAATTCAGACGTCTGAATGTTGAAACCTGAATATTGTTTCATAATATTTAGACGTCAGAATGAAAATTTTCTGACGTCTGAATTTGGTCAAAATTTGCCAAAAAGCTTGTTGTTTGTGTTTTAATCTAGTTCAGAATTCTGAATTATTTTATTCAGACGTCTGAATATCTCTAACTGCAATTTTCTTGAATAGTCACTTCTCTTCATCGAAGAGAAACGTTTTCAAAATCAATGGTTGCACCTGTTCTTTTCAATATAGCTTTTCATCTATAGTTGCAACTCTTTATACACTATAAATAGATTACAGAATTCAACAAACAATTCATCGAATTTACTTTTAACATTCTTGAATTCTCATCTATTCTTAAGTTTTCAAATTGCACTCAAATTTCTTACATAATTTGATCATTGATCACTTTATCTTCCACAATTCTCAAAGCACATCACACTATATATCATAAAGGAGAAGATTATAAGAAGACTGTACTTAATTGACTTATAAGTGTTACATAAGAACACACTGCAGTCAGATATTTTTTATATTTGTAAAGAAGTCCTGTTCGGTTGCTCAAGTAGCTGAAGTCCTATTCGGTTGCTTAGGCAGTTGAAGTCCTGTTCGGTTGCTCAGGTGATGTAAACCTGTTCCTACGGGTTAAGTGAGGATTGTTTTAGTGAAATTCTAGAAGGAGTCTGGGACTGGACGTAGGATGGTGCTCCGAACTAGTATAAAAATCTCTGGTGTCATTTTGTTTACTGCATTTACTTTTTATATATTTATTCCACACAAGTAGTTTATCCATATCACTCAGTCCTATAGCATAGCTTCTTTTCATTTGGTATCAAAGCTAGGTTTTCATCTAACCGTAATATAGCTATTTGATTCTTCGCTAATATGGATAGTAACACTAGCACTAGTATTATAACACTAGAACTATAAGCACTAACACCAGTCTTATAGAAGGTCAATCTACTACACAACCTCCATTTTTCAATGGTTCGAACTATAATTATTGGGCTATCGTATGAGAATCTATATGCAATCAAATAGTTTTGAATCATGGAATATCACACAAAATGAATACACTCTTTCTACAGGAGAATACTCGACATGGACAAACACACAAAAATTAGATGCCTCTACCAATGCTAAAGCTATGAACATGTTATTTTATGCACTAGATAGAAATCTATTTAATCGTGTTAGCATGTGTCAAAATGCTTATGAAATATGGAGAACACTTAAAATCACACATGAAGGAACTAACAAAGTCAAACAAAGCAAAATCTCCATGCTCAAAAATCAATTTCAAAATTTTAGAATGAAGAAAGATGAATCCATTAATGATATGTACTCCAGATTTCAAGATATATATCATTCACTGTTAGGATTAGGAGAAAAATTCACTGACTTTGATATTGTATGAAAAGTCCTAAACTCCTTAACGGATGAATGGGAAAGAAAAGTCTTGGCTATTGAAGATGCTAATGACCTCTCTATCATAAAACCAGAAGAGATAATAGGAAATCTAATGTCCTATGAAGTGAATTTGCAGGCTAAACGAGTACAAACACAAGACAAAAATAACATAGCTTTCCATGCCGAAGAAGAAAAGGATGAAGATTCAGATGAAGAATATCTAGCATTAATTGCCAAAAATTTCAAAAAGTTCTTGAAATTCTATAAAAACAACAGAAACAATGGAAAAAGAACTTTCCAAGCAAACCATCATCTTCAATACTAGAATGTTTTAATTGCCATAAGAAAGGTCATATACAGAAATAATGTCCAGAACTAAAGAAAAAAATACTTCAACAAGGGAAGAAAAGATAAGAAAAAGAAAGCATTCTTTGTGACATGGGATGATTCAGTTGCCTCTTCATCAGATAGTGGCAGTGACAGTGAAAACGAGCAAGAAAATGTTTGCTTCATGACTACTGAAAAAAAGGTTAGTGATTTTACATTTGATGATATGATAGAGATAAATTCAGAGCTAGTTGACACTCTCGAAAATCTCAAAAGAAAATAAAAGGAAACTCGTGAACATCAGAACAAAGCAGAATTCGAAAGAGATATGCTTAAAGATGAGAAGAAAATACTAGAGGAAGAACTTGAAAAATTACAAGAATCATTCTCTAATATTAATTCTCAACTCACACTTTTGAGTCAAGAAATTAAAACTCAAAAAGAAAAGAATGATGCTCTTGTTTTTGAAAATCATGAATTAAAGACAAAAGTAAAATTGATAGAATTAAATAATACTAGTCTCAAAACTAAGTTAGAAAGCATCACCAAAAATGTTTCAAACTTTAATAAAGGAAGAGAAACTTTATATAAAATTACTGATAGCTCTCAATTTATTTCAAGCAGGAAAGGATTAGGATATGTTAAGAAAACAAAAGCTCCACCTAAAAAGGAAATTAGGAGAAATATTAAGCCTACTACAAAATAGTCAAAAAGTAATACTTACCCGAAAAACACAAAAATTTGGGCTCCTAAAACAAACAACAGTTTGATTAGGAAGAAGTGTATTAACACCTTTTTGGAAACAGTTCATCAAAATAAAAACTATATTTTCAAATGGAACACTGAACCCTCTTGGGTTTGGTTTTCTAAGATCTAACTCTTAGGACCCTAACAAAAGGTGGGTACCAATATAATTCCTTATTTTTGCAGGTCCCACTTAAAAAGAGAGGAAAATGGATACTCGACAGTAGTTGCTCAAAACATATGATAGGAGACAAAGATATGCTATCAAACGTTACTTACTAAGATGAAGGCTCCGTCACATTTGAAGACAACTCCAAAGGCTATATCATTGGCAAAGGCGATGTGAGCAACAGCGGTATTTCAAATTTACCTCTTATTTCAGATGTTTTACTAGTCAAAAATTTGAAACATAATTTACTTAGTATCAACTAATTATGTGACAAAGGATTCAAAATAACATTTTTTGAAAATAAATGTAGTATTTTTGGTCAAAATCAAAATCTTATCTTTGAAGGAAAAAGAGACAGAAATATCTATGTCCTGAATATGAAAATAAACCATAATTTAGATATGTGTTTAATAGCCAAAGAAAATGATCCTTGGTTGTGGCACAAACGATTCTATCACATTAACTTCAAAGCTATAAATGAGCTTTCTAAAAATGATTTAGTAAAAGGTCTTCCAAAAATGAATTTTAAAATTGATCATATTTGTGATGCATGTCAGTTAGGAAAATTAACTAAGACATCTTTTAAATCTAAAAAGGCTATTTCAACTTTACAACCACTTGAATTACTACATATGGATTTATTTCGACCAATACAAGTACAATCCATTAATCACAGTAGATATGTGTTTGTAATTGTTAATGATTTTTCTAGATAAACGTGGAATATTTTTATGAAAAATAAAAGTGATACTTTGGTAATTTCAAAACTTTTGTCAAAAGAATTCAAAATTTTAAAGGATTGAAAGTCAAAAACATTAGGAGTGATCATGGAGGTGAATTCAAAAACGAAGCCTTTGAACATTTTTGTAAGAAGAAGGGAATATTCCATAATTTTTCGTTTCCTAGAACTCCACAACAAAATGGAGTTGTAGAACGTAAAAATAGAGCCTTACAAGGATGTGCAAGGACTTTGTTAAATGGAAGTACGTTACCAAAACATTTCTGGGATGAAGCAGTTGCAACAGCTTGTTATGTTTTGAATCGTGTTTCTATTCGACCAGTAACTAAGAATACTCCCTATGAACTTCTCAATGGTCAAAAACCAAGTATTTCTTATTTCAAAGTTTTCGGTCCAAAATGTTTCATTTTAAACATTAAAGATCAGCTTGGCAAATTTGATCCAAAATTCGATGAAGGAATCTTTGTAGGATATTCGGATCGAAGCAAAGCTTATCGAATTTATAATAAAAGAACCAATATTATCGAAGAAACACTTCATGTATCCTTTGATGAAAATTTTAATCAAATGCCAAGCATAAGAGATGATGAAGAATTCCTTGATAATATCACAAATACGGAAATTTCAAACTTTGAAAATAATGAGAACATTGTTCAAAATAATAATGAATTAAGATCTCCACCTAAAGGGATCATCCTTCCATTAATGTCATTAGAGAACTCAATTCATCTATTAGAACAAGAAGCCAATTGAATCAAATGGGCAATATAGCTTTTCTTTCTCATATGGAACCTAAAAATATTAAAGAAGCATCCATCAATGAAAATTAGTTAATCGCTATGCAAGAAGGGCTAAACCAATTCGAAAGAAATGACGTTTAGGATTTAGTTCTAAGGCCTAGTGATCAATCAGTTATTGGTACAAAGTGGGTCTTCAAAAATAAAGCAGATGAATAAGGAAATATTACTAGGAATAAAGCTAGATTAGTTACACAGGGATGTAATCAAGAAGAAGGGATTGACTATGAAGAAACGTTTGCTCCAGTCGCTAGACTAGAAGCAATACGAATCTTACTAGCCTATGCATGTTTTCATAACTTTAAATTATATGAAATGGATGTTAAAAATGCCTTTTTAAATGGTTTTATAAAAGAAAAGTTTATATTGAACAGCCTCCTTTATTCGTACACGAACAATTTCCAGACCATGTCTATAAACTTAAAAAGGCCTTATACGGTTTGAAACAAGCACCTCGTGCTTGGTACGATTGCCTTAAAAGGTATTTAATAGGTTCTGGTTTTGAAATTAGGAAAGTTGATCAAACTCTTTTTATTAAAAGAAACAAGCAAGATATTTTAACTGTTCAAATTTATGTTGATGATATTATTTTTGGATCCACAAATGAAAAATTATGTCAGGAATTTTCTAAAATAATGACCAAAAAATTTGAAATGTCACATATGGGTGAATTAAATTATTTTCTTGGCTTACAAATAAAAAAAATGGTATTTTTATAAATCAAGAAAAATATTGTAACTGTAGGATCGATTTCACCCTAGAGGGGGGTGAATAGGGTGATGATATTAATTATAAAAATTAAATGCGGAAGCTTATAAAATTATTTCAACACAGATCACAGATTAATAGCAGCACAGAAAAATAACAGAATAACAAAATGCAGAGATAGAACGACACAGAATTTACCCAGCTTCGGCAAAACCCTGCCTACGTGCTGCCCCCAAGGTTTCTACTAGAAATTAGATAGTCACACGCTTACACAAGTAAACTCACGACACCCGCTACTGACTAACCTAACTCTACGCTCAAAACCCTGCCACAACTCAGCCACTGAGTTGCGAATTCTCAAGCTACGCCACGTAGCTTGTCCCCTAGTCACACGACTAGCAAATATAACGGTTTGAAAAGAGTTTTAAAATTAAAAACAAATTTAAAACAAAAAATAAGATAAAGCCCTTATTTTAAAACAATAACCCTAATTCTTAAAGGCTGGTCCCTTTTATTATTTAGACCCGATCCTTTTTTATTTGCTCCTTTGGGAAAATGGCGGCCGTTGCTTTCTTTGTTCGATCTGAATTAGGGTTTCGTTCCCTTGTGGAAATTAGGGCTCTTCAATTGAAACCGCCGCTTTTGATTGCTGGTAGTTTGCCTTGTCGATCACTTATTTCTCTGATTAGCTCACGGCACTTCAATTGAATCGAGTTCGTATACGATTTTGGTATGTACTCTTCTCCTTTTTTTTTTCTTCTGGTTTGATGCTTGCTTAAACTCTGATGCTTTTTAAATTGTCGATGATGATGATTGGGGTTTTAATGCTTGAACTCGATCGATGGTTATTGCCAATGATGATTGTGGGTTTATATATGGATTTCGATTTCCTTTAATACGTTCGTCTGATTTGTTCTATACTATGCTTTCGGCCGATCGATATTTGTTGAACGTTGATGATTTGATTGACTTTTTCAATTTTATATATTCTGACACTTGCGTCCCACGACTTTGATTTTTAACTTGGTCAATTGCCTTTGCTATCACGGTTTCCAATTTGACCTGTTCTTCATATCCACGGCTTTGATTCATTTCGTGGTCACCACGATTTTGACTTTGATCAGAAACACGTCTTGACGATGTTTCCTTGGATACCTATGTTGACTTCGGCACTGCCTCCACGACTTTGACATTTACATTGTTCATCTCGACATTGATTCATTTATATTGTTACTGCATATATCTATATAGTTGAACCCTTATTGTTTTGTAGATTCATTTGTCCTTGTAGCTTGCTGTTTTGACTTGACATCATTACTTCAATGTTTCTGATGCTCCTTCGATTTAGTGAGGCTTGTATTTGAATGTCAGTTGTATTAGTCCTTGGTACAGTTGATTTGTAGTCTCTGGTTCTTTGTTATTGTCTCTGTCCATTTGGCTGCACATGTTTCACTGGCACATATATTTTCATTTGAAGTGATATTGTCATCTTGATTGCTTGCATGTATATATATGCATTCATGTATGTATATATGTGCTGTCATCTTTTGATTGTTGCATTCATTGGTCATTCTGGCCTTGTACCTGTAGCACGGTCGTGGTTTTGAAGTTTCTGTCATTTGTTTATTTTGTTCTTTGGTCAGTAACTCCTTTGATTTGTGATTCACTTCATGTTGCTGTGTTTGTTTGCTGTATGTCGAACTTGCTTGCTTTGTATATATTGTTGTCAGATACTTAGAACTGTTAAGAACAGTTCGACTTCGACTTGGTCTTTGAGTTGCTTCACAGTCTTGTTGCTTGCTGATGTTCCTTCTACTGGTATCACTTGTTTCACTAGTGTACTTGAGTTTGCTTCGAGTCAGTTTCATTGTATTGGTTGCTGTGTCATTGTCTTCTTTGTACACTTGGGCTTGTAGTTGATGGTAGTTGATGTGTCATTGTCATTGTGTTGGTTGATGCAACAATATTGCCATATTGATCCTTCTGTTTGCTTTGGCTTCATTTGATTATGTGATGTTGCATCACTTGATGTTGCCCTGTTCCCTGACCTTTGTTGCCGTGTTGCTTACTTGGTGCATTTGATTTGAGTTGCACTGTACTTTAGTTGTTGGCATTGCTTTGTCTTGATTGTACATTGCTCCATACATATTGTCACTGTTTGATATAGTTTGGGTTCGGGCTTTGACTTATGTCACTGATTTTTGGTCGAGACTTGTTTTAGTTGTCGAGACCGTTTTTCCATACTTGCACATTTTTGAGTGCACCTGTGTTGAATCCAGTTTCACAACTCGGGTTTGACCTTGTGCTGAAGTCGAGATTTTATTTATGTTGCACCTGAGTTGAACCCGTCTTTTTATTTGGGTTTGACCTTGTGCTCATCTGTCCCTGTAGCATTATCAAGTGTATATCAGTGTGCACGGCCTTGTGGCATGTATAGTGATACACTGTGCATGTCACATTGTTCGTGTGTGATGAATTCAAATATAAATGATGACGAACAACCCAAATAACTGAGGCAAATAATATTTTCAAAATCATATTTTATTTTATATTGCAAAAATATTTCATTTTCAACTTTACTGCGTTAGTGAATATTTTTGCAGATTGCTCAGATGTTGGATACTAACTGGAATGAAGTTGAAGATAAAATACGAGTGTGAGTGATATGTAGTGAGGAATTTATGTAAATTAAATTGTGATGTAACTGTAATCAAAGTTGTATATGTATAGTGAAAGCTTGAATTTGTACTATTCAAAAACGTAATAAATATTTGATTGAATAAAATTTCTGTTTGAATTCAAATTCTGTGTATTTAATTTTATTCAGCAAATATTTATTTAATCTATGAAAAATAGTACATTAACAAATACATTTAAACAAATGTATATATGTTTATTATCATCAAACAAAAATCATATAAGCGCATATTCAGCAGTAACAATCTAATTAAACGCTTTGGTATGGAAAAAACTTCTACCAAACCAACTCCTATGAGTACAACTATGCATCTTGATAAAGATGACAATGGCAAAAGTGTTGTGCAAAAATTATATCGAAGTATGATTGGATCGTTACTATATTTAACAGTTAGTAGACCTGCCATAATGATGAGCGTTTGTTTGTGTGCACGATTTCAAATAGACCCCAAAGAATCACATTTGCGAGCAGTGAAACGCGTACTACGGTATCTTAACAAACTTAGGACTTTGGACTATTCTATCCAAAGGAATGTCCTTTTGAATTCGTGTCCTATAGTGACGCTGATTTTGGAGGAAGCCGGACAGATAGAAAAGTACAAGTTGGAGTTGTCACTTCATTGGACAGTGTCTTGTATCTTGGTTTAGTAAGAAACAATACCGTGTTTCATTATCAACATGTGAAGCAGAATATATTTCTGCAGCTTTGGAATATGCTCAAGTTATCTATATGCAACAAACACTATGAGATTTTGGTTTTAATTTATCCAAATCAACTATTTATTGTGATAATTCTAGTGCTATAAATTTATCTAAAAATCCTGTCAATCATTCATGAACAAAACATATTAACTTTCGTCATCATTTTCTTCATTATAATATTGAAAAAGATCTGACAAATCTAGAATTTGTTCCTCTGATAAATAATTGGTAGATATCTTTACAAAACCGTTAAATGAAAATACTTTTATCAATTTAAGACGAGAACTTGGAATATTCTCTTTTAAATATTTATAAATTTTCATTACAAATTAATAAAAGGAAAAAAAGGGGGGATAGAGTCTTCCAGCAATCGAACTCAGGATCTCATACTCGGTAGTCAACTGTTCTACCACTTCATTGCTTTATCTTTTTATCAAACCTTAGTTTGTTTGTATATTTCTATTTACCTTTCATTTTATCCTCTTTTTTCTATGGTTATTATAATCCTAACCATAAACACTCTTTCTATTTTTATTATGACTCTATCTATATATTACTCTGCCATACTTTCTTCTTATTGCACCAAAATTCATATAAATTTTTTATGTTCCAAATATTTTTTTTCAAAATGTCATCTCAATACAACTCATAATCATCCGATCTTTCTTATACTTCTTCCTCGGGATCGGTAAATTTACCAACTCCAACACCAATTTACGAACCGGTTTCGATTGTTCCATCTTCAACTCATACTGGATATACTCCACCTACTAAAAGAACAAAACCATCTCTTTTTTTTGGATCACCATCTACAAAAGAGAAAATAGATGATATTCATCACTACCAAAGAGAAACATTAGAATTACAGTGCGAGTTATACTATGAACAAAAAGTTAATGCCAAACGGTTGAGTTTTTGCAACAAGTCACGTTAAAATTCTGTGGTTCTTCCTCCAAAGACACAGTTCATCAACCGTCTACTGTTCGTTCTTTAAATCGTCACAATCCTTGGGAACCATCACCACAACATCCTCCGACATCACTAAATTCTTAGGAACTTGGAAACAAATGGTCTCCACTTCGACCATTTATAGAGAACACTAAAATTAAAGAAGATGCATATCATACTCCAAGCTCTTCTTCCAAATCTCTTTAATTTTTTGTTGTTTATATACTTTTGTTCATTTATTATTTCTTTTTGTTTGTTTTAAACTAGTATTATTCAAAATATTTGATTATCTATATTGTTTTCTATATTCAATAAAGCTGATATGAGCCGCTGTGCAAATTCAGACGGTTGTTTTATTTAAAACAGATGTCTGAATATTAAAGGTAGAAATTTTTTACCCCAGATTCAGACGTCTGAATCGTAAATAACAGACATCTGAATCGGGTCAAATTTGAACTATTTCTTTACGGGTTGCAACTCAGACCAATTCAGATGTATGAATCAAATAGTTCAGACGGCTGAATTTTCTCTGAGCCTTTTTTCACCTTGTCTCTTTTATTTTCTTTCCACTAATACCCTTGCTTTTTAACCCACTATATATATATATTACCTTTTTCACTTCCTTCCCAATTATTTCAGAACCCTAGCCCCCATTTTCAACTCTTCCAAAGTTTTTTACCTTTCCTCTAACTCTCTAATGGCACCAAGGTCAAAAAGTACTAGAGAATCAACCTTCGGACCATCCGAAGATCAAATTCGACAATGGCTATGGAACGATGTTGCTATTTCTCGGTATAATTCTACGAAGAATTCCAACTTCTTCGAAGGAGCATTCATGAAATTCCCGTATTTTGAAGCTTATCGTATTAGAGAGTTGGCGGAACAATTCCACTTCGATAGCTTAATTGGGTATACTCTTAACAGTGTCAAGATTAATCATCTTATGGTCAAACTTTTTCTTGCAAATTTAAATTTGGATCATCATAATCCCTAAAATCGACAAGATTGTGTTTGGTCAATAGTTTGTGGCATAAAAATCTTCTTACCTTTACAAAGACTAGGTAATATTTTAAATTACCCCTATGATATTAATGATATTGAAGTTGATATGGATCATCGAGATGAAGTTTCACATCGTTTCTTGTCCGATCAACTTACAAATTTGGGTAATTTAAAATCTACCTTCTTAGGACCACAAGCTAGACTCATTCACCGTGCACTTATTCGTTCTTTACAACCAAGGATGAGGAGTTATGAAAAAGTTTATAAAGAAAATTTTCAAGCTCTTTATTCAATCTACTCCAACCAACAAGTTTGGGGAAAAATTATTTTGGATGAATTTCAAGCCATTACAATCCGGAGAAAATATAAAACCATTCATTATGGTGCTTATATTATGCGCATCTTCCTCAATGTCAACGTACCAATGCTCGACTCCAATTTTACAACTATTAGTAAGTTAGGCACTAAAACCTTAGGATTGATGGGTCTTCCACCATGGCCTCCTCCTCAACAAATTATCTCCTTCCATCAATGGTCTCAAAATGTTCAACAAGGTGTTCCTCAACCTCGAGACACTAGTATTGCTTCTTCTTCTCATACTCAACATGAAGAAGAAGAAGAGGAGGACGATGATACCATTCATGAGATTGGCCCAGACACTTCTTTAGGACAAGCCATTATCACTCTCTTTCGAAATCAATCGAAGATTCATCGGGACATTAAGGCACTTGAGAAGAAGATGGAAAAAAATTCAACTCGATCAAAGGCTTTTTCAATAAAATATGGGATCAAATTTCTTGCTCCGGTTCTTCATCTACTCAAGCTTACAACCCATCCCCTTTTCAGTAGTCTTCCTCAAGTTCAAGTTCTAACAATGATGATCCGTCTATTTCTAGTCAATTTTAATTATCTATGTCTGTTTTAAATTATGTTTGATTTGATTATGCTTTAACTTTGTTTGTCAAGTTGTATGAAATATTTTTATTTATTATTCCTGTTGTTCCTTCACGTATTAAATATTCTACTTGCTTTCATGAGAATGATCCGTCTATTATTATCTCTACTCTTTCTTTTTGTCGATGACAAAGGGGGAGAAATCTAAAAATTGTGCATATTGACAGGGGGAATAAAAATATTATTAATATTTATATTATTGTTTATATAGTTGTCATCATCAAAAAGGGGGAGAATGTTGGAATCTCAATTTTGATTATGACAAGCTATATAAAATATTCTATGTATACTAATCACTTTTGCAGGATTTTTGTTGCAGGTTCCTTTTCAGATGTTTAAAGCTGAGTGTGAAGTGTCTAGAGTCTATACTTTACGTAGAAATATTGTTAAAATATCTCCTGAAATGATATATATATATATATATATATATATATATATATATATATGCACACACATGCACACACATGCACAAATGTCTAAATTCTGACGTATGAATACATTCATTCAAACGTCTGAATGCTGAAACCTTAATATTGTTTCACAATATTCAAACATCTGGATGAAAATTTTCAGACATCTGAATTTGGTCAAAATTTTCCTAAAAGCTTGTTGTTTGCATTTTAATATAATTTAGACGTTTGAATTACTTTATTCAAACGTCTGAATATCTCTAACTGCTATTTTCTTGAATAGTCACTTCTCTTTATCGAAGAGAAACGTTTTCAAAATCAATGGTTGCACCTGTTCTTTTCAATATAACTTTTCATCTATAGTTGCAACTCTTTATATGCTATAAATAGATTAAAGAATTCAACAAACAATTCATCGAATTTACTTTTAACATTCTTGAATTCTCATCTATTCTCAGCTTTCAAATTGCACTCAAATTGTTTACATACTTTGATTATTGATCACTTTATCTTCCACAATTCTCAAAGCACATCACACTATATATCATAAAGGAGAAGGTTATAGGAAGACTGTACTTAATTGACTTATCAGTATTACTTAAGAACACATTACAGTCATATATTTTTTTTATTTGTAAAGAAGTCCTGTTCGGTTGCTCAGGCAATTGAAGTCCTATTCCATTGCTTAGGCAGTTGAAGTCCTGTTTGGTTGCTCAGGCGGTGTAAACCTGTTCCTCAGGGTTATGTGAGGATTGTTTTAGTGAAATTCCAGAAGGAGTCTGGGACCGGATGTAGGACGGTGCTCCGAACTAGTATAAAAATCTTTGGTGTCATTTTATTTACTGCATTTACTATTTATTTATTTATTTATTCCACGCAAGTAGTTTATCCATATCACTTAATCCTATAGCATAACTTCTTTTCAGAAGGCATTGTGTGCACGAATGTTATCGGCGGAAATTTCTTTTGTTTGGGGAAAAAGTATTTAAACATAGGTTAGGGGTAATTAATTAGTTAATTAAGTGATTAAGTAAGTTCAGTTATGTAATTGAATCAGAATCTTATAAATTCAATAACTATTACATACGAGGTCGGTTTTAGGTGCGGTCTTTTATGTTGGACTTGTATCGACGTTATCTATGCATTGAAGTTGGATTTATTGAATTGGGAGATAATGATTTAGGCTAAAAATAAAAATGGAATGCAAAAATGTCAGTTGAAATTTCAGTGAGTTAACTCACCTTTAAATAGATTATATGATATCTTCGTTACTTAGATTATTATTGAACGCTTGGATGGTAGTTTATTGTTGGTTATTTGAATTGTTTGGATTTTCTCTTTGGAAAGCAGATGATGCATTGTATGAATTACAAGGAACCCATATGACTATATGTTGTTGTTTGACCCCGCTTTATAGCGGATATCATTAATAACCGTTTTGTTGCAGGGGATAAAAAGAAGAAGTCGGAAGTTTTTGGTAGCGAGTAGGTCGCTAATAGGCACTTCCTAGTGCATATATATGCGGTGTACATGGGACTTTTGTAGAGATGCCTAAAGGGATTTCTCGCCAATATTGATTTATTTATATTGTTATATTATTTATATTGATATTTGAATGAAATATTTGTGGCATACTGTTTGATTTATGTAAGTGTCGTTACAGTGATATTCATTATATCGTAATTTATGAAATATCATCCCCTTAAAGCATTGCGTGTGTTGAATTTGTGCTCGTATTTTTACAAAATAAATGTTTGGTTGCATTTTTGCACTTTGAAAGTTATTTAAACTATACTTTCAAATATTTTGAGAATTTTTAAAATAAAGGCCAAGGTATCGATTAAAATTTGTAAAAGAAGTTACAAATTTGATTAATTTTCTTTTGGGATAACTAATGTTGTTTTCAATTTATAAATGATTATAAATTTGATTAATTATCTTTCGGAATAATTAATGTGGTTTTAAAATTTATAAAATGATTATAAATTTGATTTATTATCTTTTGGAATAATTAATGTTGTTAAAAATATATAAAAAGATTATAATTTGATTTATGGTCTTTTGGGATAATTAAAATTGTTTTAAAATTTGTAAAAGAATTATATGAATTATCTCTTAGGGTAATTAACATTGTTTAAAAGTAATAAAAGTATTTAAATAGATTTATTATCTTTCGGGATGATAAATATTGTTTTAAATTTATAAATGTGGATATCTTTATAAAGGAATGTTTAAAAATCAAGCTTAGTATAAACTGTTATTGGTTTTGTGGTAAACAATGTTTTAATGACATTTGTTATTCACCCTTCTTTTTAACACACTTAGAGATATAACTAGCTCTTTAAAGTGATACTTTTAAATGGTATTTTTAAAGTGTTTTACAAATATTTGTGATGTGAAAATCAAGCATAAGTAAGAGCCAAATGTTTTAAAAGCTAGATTCATTTATGGATGACAAGTTTATGTGATCTAAATCCCATATATGATCATTTTTGATATTCTTGATAGTTTATTTATTGACTCTCGATTCTACCGTCTTCTTTATATTTCATCGATTCAAGATGATTTTTTTTCCCATTTAGGCATTTAAAACTCTTACTATTCTTAAAGTTAAGAAGGCCGTCAAGTCAAGATAGATAGCAACACTGCCCTACCTTCTCCAGCTTCATTGGTTTTCCCCAATGTAGTACTATTTTATTTTTGATATTTTATTTCTTAACTATCAATTTTGATATCCTTCTTTATGCTTCGTCAATCTAAGACAATGTCGCTCATTTTGAGCATTCGCATCCAACATCGTGGATAACTAAAACCAAAGAGCAAGTGAGAGTCAAGCCATATGGGTCGCACCTATTGGGTATATTCACATTTATCTAGAGAATTATTGGTAGCATGCATGTGGTGATGTGAGTATATTTAGATGCCCACATTAAGTCATACGAGGTCCGGCTTGGAAGTTTCCGAGAGTGTTGCATGTTTGGCATAGGCTCTTAAGTATATTTTATTTAGAGGTATATTTTCGGTGTATGGGGGCACATCCTCCTAGTAATATTGGATGAATTCATTCTTCTTGTTTGATTTGAACCTTGGAGTTGATTCTTTCTTAATTGTTTCAAGAAGTGCCTTGTGCCCTTCTCTATTTTTAATTATTTTTGGTCTATTCTTTGAATATGGATTTTGTACATTCTTCAAGTATGGGATTTGTCCTTACTTGTGTTGTTTTTTAATTTTTTTAAAAATCTGGATTTAGTATATTCTTCAACTATAGGATTTGTCCTTACCTATGTCCATCCTTTATGTTTGAATTTGTTTCTCTTGTTTATTCACCCTCTTATGTATAAATGTCGTTCTTGTATGGTGAAACCCCATTTCATATTTTACGGCGTGGTCCCACCAATTATTTTATGTTTACCATATCCCTTGATTTTTCTTAGCTGGTTTTCCTGATTAACCCGAATGTTTTTTTATTATAATGCTTGGGTTAGGCCAAGTATTTTCCAAGCCGGCATGAGTAGTATAAAGCTATTGGAGAAGACTTGGATGTCCATCTACCGTAGTATTTTATTTTCCGCTATATTATATTGTATACCTATCAGCAATTATAAGGTTGGAAAATTATAACTGTCAAGCCGATGAGGTTTGTTTTTAACTTTGATGTACCTTATATCTTGGAGTGGTAGTTTACACTGTCTTTTTTATAATGTATGTTGTCATTTCCGCTGTAAGATTCTATTTTCCCTGTTCTTTTTCATTTTACCCTAACAACCTACCTTTCCAGCACTTGGATGTTCGACATTTGAATACCGTTGATGTATTAAGTGCCAACTTTCAAGGGTCAAAAAGGAGAGTCATTACAGATAAAGGACGAGTGACCCTATAGGTTTAGGATCTAGTGCCGAGATCCTGAGTGAGAACATCTCGATATGGTTCCATCAGAATCTTTAGGCTAGGGACATGCCGAGCTAAATCCCATTAGAGAACCCATGGAGAAAGTGATAGGTGCGGTTTATGCCCACCCACCTACCGCTATAGATTTTGCTAAGTCGTGCAAGGATTTCACTAGTCTTGGGGCAATCCATACATGGAGGCATAGTTTTACATGGATTCAAGGGCATGGATCTACGCTTGCGAGAGGATAATTGATTTGATGGGTTTGACTGATGTTGTAAGGAGGCAGTTACTGGTAGATCTGTCAGTAGTGTGGGTTTTGGCCTGAACCTGATCCGAACCTGCCCTATAAATGCAAGTATGGGTTTGACTCCAGCTATCTAGGCCCGACCCGGGCCCGACCCAGGCACGACCCGGGCCCGACCCAGGCACGACCCGGGCCCGACCCAGGCCCGACTTAGTTACTATTAGGGTTTGGTACGGTTTAATAAAAACTTGATCCAGGTTGGGCCCGAACTAATTCTTAATTCTCCTTAGTTTCTGATAATGTGTGTGATTTTTTAACCATTTTGTCTGTTTGGATGTAGATGTTTTTGCAGACTATTATTGTGATCATGGCTACATCACTTAATTTGTATTTTATCAATTATTTATCTATAATTTTTATTAAAAAAGCGAGTTTAAGGTATGGTTTTAAGATAAATATTATGAGTTAGGTATACTAGTATTACCCTATGGGCTTGAAAAATCCGACGAGTCAGGCTTGGGTATTGGTTTTAAAGTACCCAATGGGTTCGAGCCAGACTCGAGTTTTGATTATTCTAACCAGGCTCGGGTCTAGGTTTTAAGATACACAGACCAAACCCTACCCGTTTACAGGCCTAGTTATAGGATGAGGCTTTGATGTGGTGAGAGGTTATTAAGTCTAAAGCTAATGGAGGTGATATTACTTTGGATGAGTTCCATAGGAGATTTGAGATGAAGTTCCTTTCTAGGATAGAGGAAGGCATTTTACTAGAGAAGTTTATCCATATGAAGCAAGGGGATAGGACGGTTAAGGAGTATGTCAACCAATTTAATAAGCTAGCAAGATTTGGGATGGGACTGATTGTTACCCCATATAAAAGGCTCTTAAGTTTGCTAAAGGTCTGAACCGGCCTCTCTAACGTTTAGCATTAAGTCACATTTCTAGGGCAGCTACTTATGAGGGATCGGTGGAAATGGCTTTACTCAATATCGTCTTTTAGGAGGAAGTGAAAAGGGGCTTAGAAGGCTGGAGAGAAAGTGCACTAGAAGAATAAGAAGAAGGGAGGATTTAGGTTGAAGGGAAAGGTACGGAAGGACTTGCGGTGTAGGAAGTGTGGCAGGATGGAGCATTTTGCTAAGGAATGCCAAATGGATTTCTCAACGACTAAGTGTTATAACTGTAATCAATATGGATATCTGAAGCGAGCCTATATAGCATTACCAAGAGCTCCCGTTTAGGCTTATAGTTAGGTGGTTCTGACTTATACACTGGAGGTAGTACCCAGCTCAAGTGCTCAGCCAACGGTGGACAAGGGAAAGAAGGTGGTGATTGAAGGAGCGTTGACTCTTTCTAGTTTATCAATTCGCATAGTATTTGACATTGGGGCTTCACATTCTTTCATTTCTAGTAGACTTGTTGATGACTTACACTTAGACATTATTATAATCACTGACCTTATAGTTAAGTCAAACCCCATAGAAGGATCAGCCTATTTGTCCATGGTGTGTATGAGCTTGAAATTATTCATAGTAGGGGTTAAGTTCGATTGTCATGCCTTTATATATGGATTTTCTAGGTTTGGATTGATATTAGGCATTGACTATATGTATGAGGCTATTTTAGATTGTGATAAGAAGGTTGTCAGGTTGAGCATGTGTAGTGGCCGTAACTTAGAAGTTTATTGCAATCCTCGAGGATCAATTATGTTGAGCTACTTACATTCGTTGGACCTATCACATGACGAGCGTAGTGTTGTGCCTATAGTTAGAGATTTCCCTGATGTTTTTGATGAGGTTAACGTTTCCTGCCCTAGAGAGAGATTGAGTTTAGGATCTATCTTGTTGAGAATGCCAAACCCATTGCCTTACCATTAAGGCATATGGCCCCAAGGGAAAGACGCAAGTTGAACAAGCTGGTTAATGAGTTGTTGGATAGGGTTTTGTCAGTAAGGATAACTTTCGATTGGGGAACAAAAGTCAACTTCACAATAAATGCAGATGGTTATCTCAAACGCTATGTTGATTATAGGGAGCTAAATAAATTGGCAAAGATGAATCGTTATCCACTTCCCTACATAGACGATCTCTTTGATCAGTTAGTTGGAGCTAGAGTATTCTCATAACAAGATTTGGCTACCGAGTTCCATTAGTTGCATGTAGCTAGGACGACATCCAGAAGATGACATTCCATATTCCCAAAGAATTGTATGAGTGATTAGTTATGCCCTTCGGAATAACCAATGCACTTGACTACTTTGTTGATTTGGTGAGGCGAGTATTTAGGAGGTTTCTAAACAAATCCATTATAGTATTTGTAGATGATATCTTGTTGTATTCCAGGAGCAAGGAGGAGCATGCATTGCATCTAGGAGAAGTGCTAAATACACTTCGTATGTATATGCTAAAGGCAAAGTTTTGAAGTGCCACTCTTGGCGGAAGGAGGTATGTTTTTTGGGACACATCGTCTCATAAAGTGGCTTAGCAATATATACCAGTAAGGTGGTAGCGGTTCAGGACTGGAATGCTCCAAAGAATTCCATGGAGGCGAGAAATTTTCTTGGTTTGGTAGGCTACTATCGCAAGTTCATTAAGGATTTCACAAAGATTTCTACCCCACTGACCCGTCTTACTAGGAAGAATATACTTTTCTTGTGGGACGTAGAGTGTGAAGATGCTTTCTTTAGATTGAAGGAGGCAATGACAAGTGTGCAAGTGTTGGCGTTATCGGATCGGACGAAGCCATTTATAGTTTGTACCTACACTTATGGTATGGGGTAAGGTGTGGTTTTAATGCGATGGTCTTTGCGCTCAAGTCATGGAGGCATTATCTTATAGAGGAGTGGTTTGAGCTACACATGAATCACAAGTCCTTAAAATATTTTTTCTCCTAAAAAGACTTGAATTTGAGGCAGCAAAGGTGGATGGAGTTCTTTGCGTCATATGACTTTGATATTGCTTATAACCTGAGAAAGGGTAATATATTGGCAAAATCTTTGAGTGGACCGAGCAATGTTGATTCCTTTATTCTTAGAGTGTAGGTATTTGGAGTACATCTCTATCTTTGATTTTCGACCATCATCGGATATTACTTCGAGATTACTAGCAGCTTTAGATGTACAACCTACATTGATAGAGCATATTAGGTTTAGGAAGAAGGAGGATAAGGAGCTGATAGATATTGTTGAGAGGATTGGTAGAGAGGAGTCATTGAGTCTTTTTAGGTGTTATGCTATAGACTTAAGAGGATGATTACAGAGGAATGATATGCCTTGTGTTCCTCGTAATGTGGACTTGACAGATGAGGTACTATTGAGTCTCACTATTCTAGGATGGCCATTCATTGGTGATAAGATGCATCGAGATATATAGAGAGTCTTCTATTGTCCTGGTATGAAGAAGCAACTAGCAGAATATGTAATTCGATAAATGACTTGCCAGAGTATAAAGGTGGAGCAGAAGAAGCCGGGAGGATTACTGTAGCCATTGGATATTCCTCAGTGTAAGTGGGGAAGTATTTCCATGGATTTTTTAGATGGTTTACTGAGGAGTAGGAAAGGGAATGAGAGCAGTTGAGTCATAGTCGCTAAGCTGACCAAGCATGCTAATTTCATAAGAGTAAGGAGTTCTAGGACGGCGGTATCGTTGGCGGTTATTTATGCGGGAGAGGCCGTTAGGTTGCATCGAGTCCCTACTAGTATAGTTAGCGACTAAGATCCGCTTTTCACTAGTGACTTCTAGAGGAATCTACAGGAGGCATTGGGGACTGATCAAAGCTTAAGCATTGCATATCATTCGTAGATGGACGGACATACGAAGAGAGTAAATCGGGTTTTGAAGGACTTGTTACAGATATGCATTTTAGAATTTGGAGGTTCTTGGTTGGATCATTTACCGTTGGTGGAGTTTACCTGCAACAATATTTATCGGGCCAACATTGGGATATCACATTCAAGGCATTGTATGGTAGACCCCCTTGATCACCATCGTGTTGGTAGGATACAACATATAGGATTATCCTTGGGTTGGACATGGTGAGGGAGACATCAGAGAAGGTGGATGTGATCTATAGGAGAATGAAGACCGCTTAGGATAGATGGAAATCATATGCCGATAGGAGACATACAAAGTTAGTGTTTGCAGTAGGCGATATGGTGTTCATAAAGGTTTCACCCCTTAGACATGTTATGAGATTTGGTAGGTTAGGGAAGCTAGCATCGAGGTTCGTAGGGCCCTCCCCAATTGTGGATAGAGTAGGGAAGTTAGCATATAGAGTGGAGATTCTAGAGAAGTTGGCAAGGGTATATGATATTTTTCATATGTCACACTTGCAAAAGTTCTTACACGATACTATTACCATGGTTGAGCCGAGTTAGCTAGAGGAGGTGGACATAGAGCGAGAGTCACTTATTTGTCGTGCATCCACTCGTATTCTAGAGCATAATACAAAACGACTTCGCAATAAGGAAATAAGACTTGTTAAAGTCCAATAGGGAGACAATCCAATGGAAAGCACATTGGAGCCTGAGGAGAAAATCCGAGCTTCCCACCCATAACTCTTTACTGGTATGTCTTAAACTTAGATTTTTATAGGGGAGATTACTTAAGTATAGGACTTAGGTGGTATAACCTTTAGGTAGAGACCATTGGATGGTAAGACTGGCTGTAAGCATACCATTAGGACATATTATGGATGATGGATGCTAGTGGATGTACTTGGATGGTATTCTTTTACGCTTTAGGATGGTATATCCATTAGGTACAGACGCTCACATTTAGTAGCATGTTATCTCTTGACTATTGTTTTGCTAGTAGATGCTATGCATGTAGATGTTACATATGGTTGAATGTTTGTGTATACATATAGAATTGCAAGTATACTTATTTAGGATGTTGCATGCATTTGGATGCATGGCATGAGCATTTGCGTGATAGGTGGTCGATTGAATCAGTAGACTGTCTACAATTTTGCATTAGTATAGGTTCACGAGAATTTCATGTACACATATATAAACATATTGCGTTAGAAATATCTAAGGACAATGTTTGTTGGTGGATGTTGGATGAGTGGATGGTTATAACTATTAGTTGTTGTGTGTATAAGTTACATTTTCCCATCCTTAGAGATTTTAGGAATGAAATCCTTTTAAGGTGGAAGAATGTAACACCTTGAAAATTGAATAGTCATTCAATAAGAAAATTTAATAAAATAAGGACCAAAAAGAAAATTTTTATAGACATCCAAATTTGGTTACGAAACCTTCACTGTTGCGTTCTTAGCAATTTACTGGATGACTTTTATATATAACACTAGATAATAAGAGTTAATAAGTTATAGGCATTGGAAAAATCAAAAATAAAATAGAAACTTTGAGATTAAAATTTAGAGGTTTACAAGCTGTCTGGTTGACCCAGATGCATCGAAGGTCGACCTAGGATGTTAAGTCATCGACCATGCCTGTGTAAAATCGGGCGATTTTGTATGGTGTGGTGACATGTTCGAAGGACTAGGATTGGATACTACATCCGAAGGATTAGATGAGCATGCATGATCAGGATGAAGACACTCCAACCTAAATATAACGGCCTAAACTAATTTGCAAACCCTATAAATTTTGACCTAACCTAACCTTAAAATCCATGCAAAAGTTTACTGTAACAAAATTCTGCCAAATTTCTCCCTCTTCTCTAAACCCTAAAATTCTAAAAAAATTAAAATAAAATTGACCAAGAAGAACACAAGCAATTAGATCAAGATGGAGCATGTGAAAGTAGCATACAGAGGGAATATTCTCGGGCAAAGCTAATAGGTAGAGCTTAGGCTTGAGGTGAGAGGGAACAAATTTAGTAAGATGGTTATCATAGAAAGATTTAAACTATTTTAATCGATTTAGGGTTTTAGAAACCCAATCCGAAACCTGTAAAGTCCTAAAATTGAAATTTGTTACTGGATTAAAGTTAAACTATTGTAAGTCATTAAAACTGAATTGATGCTAGTACACCTCTTTTATGATTAAATTGCAAAACTCAATAACTTGTATACCCCTATATTTAACAAATTGATATTGAAATTGAGAACATATAGATTGATACTGAAATTGGGAATATAGACTGGTCAATTAGCGACTAGGGCTCTCCATAAATTATAACCGACATGAATTAACCCGAAATCAAAAATTGACTGTTAAATATGCTAAATGCCTAATTTTTATGTGCGACCGATTGACCTAGGACCCCTAATGGTCGATAGTAGAGGTCTGTTGGATAGGTTTAGTGGTCGACCGATCAAGATGAAAACTGTAAAATTTGAACCTTGGCCTGAGGACTAGGTTAGTAATAGAAATTATATAATTCAAGCTTAAAAAAATTATGTAAGTTAATTGTTTGTTTGAGCCTATTTTTTAGGCTAAGTGTATTTGCTAAAGATATAAGGGAAGTTTGTTCCCTATCAAAGATGATAGGTCATTATGGTGTTGGGTAACATTTAAATACCCAATTGAGAGTTATTGGGCAATAGTTAAATATCCAATTGATCCCAATTGAGAGTTATTGGGTAATAGTTAAATATCCAATTGAGAGTTGAGCGTTCGACTAGGGCGATGCATTTCATAATATAGGCACTCACATGGAGGTTTTGCAGTGGATGCACCGCACTGACAGATGCCCTTGTGTGAGCGCGGGGTTAATGGGAGATTATATGAATAGTCAGGCTTGGCATAACATGATAAGTGGCTAGTAGACAAGGAGTGGCCCGGTACTAACTGGAGTTCTTGTGTGCATGGTTCTAACGCAACATGATATAGGTAGACACCAATGCAATACGTTAAGAGGCATTTATAGTACAATCATTGGGTAAACACGGGTGCATATGATGAGACACACTAGCGAGTTTGCACTTCGGGGTTCTACTTCTTTAGGTATAGTTATGGTTATATGTATTTATGAAAGAGCAGTTCCCACATTAGCATACGGTCGGTGATTTCCTATTGAGTAGCTCTAGGAGTGTTGGTCAATCGTTAATGTGAGGTTTGGTCCATAATTCAACCTTTTTGTTAGATAAGGACCTTCAGGTACTGGACCATAGAAGTTCACAGACACTTGTAGCACATCGTATATCATATAGAATAGCTTTGAAGTTAATTTCATATGATCATCACATATTAAACTTGTACTTATTTGCTAGACTTTTGTCTAACTTGTTCCTTTTCTATCCTTTTCCCACTATAGAAGGAAAGGGCAACAGGTGATCGACCCATCCTTGATACTTGGAAAGCTGCCTTATCTTTGGATACTTGTATCCCTTTTACTCTCCATGTATCATTCTATCTTATCAGTATAGTTATTTCACTTATTTGACTTTGAGGGATATTTTTCTATGTACTACGTATTGGACCACGTACTAATTTTTCTAAGACTATGGTTTGGATATTTTCTAAGATGGATGTTTTCTTTGTTACATGTTTTATTCCTTCTGCTTTGAGTTTTGAAAGTATAATATATCTTAGATTATATCTACGTATATTATTCATTATGATGTCAAGTGAAAAACCCCGACGACATGCACTTCTCAACACGACACAAGGTCGATAGCCACATTGGGCTTTAGGTCGATGTGCCGGGAGGTGCGGGTTGTCACAAAAAGATTGTATTTTTATTTCAACATTTTACTTTCTCGACTATGAGTTAAGGATTACTTCTCTAGAGTTTTACTTGCTCGCTATTATAAAGATCGGTGTTTTGGTACATGGCGGTTTCCTTTTTATCGTGTGTATTAGATGCCCCAGTTTTACACCCTTTTTTACTAATGATTGATTCAGTTTGCATCGAGAGTGGTGCTATGAGACATACTTATCAATAGCCCACATCACATGGTGGTCCTCTAAATTAGACATTGACAGTTCTCACTTTTCTTTTATATCAATTTGGTATGACCTGTTTCGAATTAGAAAAGCACAGTTCACTTGGGTTATCTTATTGTGATAACCAACCCAAAACGGTTGCACATAGTGGATTATGGAAGTGCAACAACTTTATGTTTTTACATTGCTTTAGATCAATATTCTCTTCCTTCTATTGATTAGATGTTTAGATTTTAGTATACCCTTCCACTATGGTCTTATGAATGCACAACAAACATGCATCCCCGATTCAAATGTTATCATGTTAGTCTCTTAAATCATACTTCCTTAGGATTAGGAAATGAGGGACTATATAGTAGATTCGTCGAGCTTCCTCATGGGTAGCAGACCACTGGGTAGATTTATGTTTCTACAGATTCGTTATCATATGAGAACATGTTTGGATCGGTAAGATCCATTGGCACATAGTATATATAGGCTCTTTGAAATGTTGAATGGTTAGATGGTTTAACCTTTCTCTTATTTCATGGTGATTATGATGCTATTGGGCAAGAGTTTCTCCCCATTGTTACTTAGTTCCCATTATGCACGAGGGTGAACTCTGGTCAAATCGATCCTCAATTGTTTGTTTGTAAAGTGAAGATCCCTCAATTGGGTTTTGATCCTATGCCATTACAGTTCACTCATCCTCTCATGCATCCAAAGATTGATAGTATATTCAGAGCATATGACGTCATATGTATGATGCTCATCTTCCACTATAATATCCATCGGTGGATGATATTGTGGGCATTCCTACAACTAGATTATAACTCCAGCATGAAGTATGTTCAAACTATTATATTATTCATTATTACAGCAGGGACATTTTCAGATAGCTAGAACAGATCAGTTTAGACAAGGGCATGTTGCATATCATCGCATGATACTCCATCGTAATCGGGTGGTGGATGAGATACATTGTAACATTACACATATTCTGGAGTCATAGATTGATGATTTGATAGCTAAATTGGTGGTTTCGATTATAGGGAGATGGAGGTGATAGCGGTGAATACGACGACAGTGATAATGATACATTTGATTTACGATATGCATACCGTATTCATTAGTCATTATAACGACCCATATTTTACGTATTGAAGGATCGTAAAATACTTCTACTTTATTCATATGAGGTTGTATGATTATAATTTTGGAATATGACTCTTAGACACATTTTACGCTTTTGATTTTTCCCATATTTCCATGTCACCATTTTGACTCCGAAAACCTTGTTTGGACTATAACTTTTGATAGAAGTCGAATTAGGGTTTTAAACCAGTTCCATTGCTTTAGGACGATGTGTCACTTTCTATAGAGTCATCATAACATAAAACAGACTTACAGTTAGGAAGTTATACTTTTTTTAAGTTTTAAAACTTGTCGGCCATAATTAGTGTGTAATTAATTAAGACCATTTGTAAGCCCATTAGTCTAATTGGAGAACCATTATAAACAGAGGGCTAGAGAGTCAAATTAAAACTTTCACCTCTCATTCCAAATCAAGTCTAAATCCAGCTAGCCCTAAATCCATCCTAATTTCTCTCTAAATCAAACTAGATTATCGATAGTGATTAGATCGTCAATTAGAAGATAGAAATCATCAATTTGCTTGATTTGGAGTGATTTTCTTTACTGTCCTAATCAGATCAACGTACAAATTGATTGAATTTGGTAATTCATGGGTGGTTTATATCTTCTCACTACACCGTGCATGTTTATATAGTAGAGTTATTGGATTTAACATGTTTTTAAATTAATTTTTGGCCACAGAACCTTTTCTAACTCTAGTTACATGTTAACCCATGCATATGGTATAGATTGAATAGAAATCACCTTTGTTTATGTTTATATATTCATGCTATGTAGACCTATGTTAGAGATTGACTTGTTTATCTTATATAGATTACATGTTTGAATGGATGAAATTGCTTATTGTTCTATGTTTGTATGATGTGATTTGACATTGTTTGTTAGGTTATTTTGAATGTTTAGAAAGGCAGTTAGGAGAATTGAGAATATTGGAGGCAAAGATGGTCAGAATTGGACGAAACTTGGAGGGTAGGATCTAGAGTATGGGAAGAGCATAGGGTTCAAGCCATAAGCTCAAATTCATAAAGTACACGTGTCAGCAACGACATGAAGAGCTCGGCACCGATATGTTTTGGTTGGTACTATGGGTTATTGATTTTGGGGAGATTGAGAGTAAGACTAGTGGAGGTTGCCCAACGTGATGGATTGGTGATTGGCTAAGTGGTGGAGGCTATACCAACTTGTTTCTAGATCGTGAAGTGGAGTGCTTTGAAGAGGAGACTTATTTCTATACCGAGATGTTTGCGATGTATTTTTCGGGGTCAAAGCATCTAGGCAGGGGTACTAGAAGCAAGGAAGGAGTTGAAGAAAACTTAGTCATTAGTTGGGTAAGTTGAGAGATCGACAACGACATAAAGAGGTCGGTACCGACTTGTCATGGGAGTGGAACTTCTAGGGAATGGTGTAGAGCTTCTATAGATCGTGCTGGAGGTGTTGGATAGTTCGCATTAGGTGTGGATGGTGATTGTAACAACATGATGAAAAGCATGAATCTTTGGATGTTAGCTTGTATAGGGAGTTGTTTCTGAAGATGGAAGCCTGGTAATGGAGGGAGCCGTAAGATCGAGGAATGTGGAAGTGTTCCTTATGAATAATGGAAACTGGATTGAGCAAGAAGGGCTTGGTGTCCAAAAGGAGCAAAGGAGGGTTTGGATAAGTATGTTGCTAAGGAATTGTTAATGCTCGAAGTGTTTTTTGTGTACTTGAAGTAGGGGTATTATATGTGGGGATACCCGTGGATTGGTAGAGAGGATCCGAATACCCTAGGCCAGTGACTTTGGGTCTAGTTTCTAGCTTTGAAGTTATGAGACATATGTCGAGCTTTGGGCTACGTGATATGAAAGTACATAGAAAAATGGGATATCCATTAGTCTTTGGCAGTGAGGAGGCCATACGAGCTATCATATGTTCAAAGCACAGAGATATGTGATAGTGAGTCTTATTTGATGGATGCTATGGTTTCTTTTGGTTATTTTCCTTTAGCGGGCTATCGCTGGGAGATACCATTGGGCGTAGGTATTAGAAATAGGGATATTTGGACATCAACTTTGGTATTCTGTATTGTACCTTTATAATATAGCAGAGCAGCATATTATTCTGTTATGTGTTATCTCTATGGTTGCAGGGATAAGTCAGGTGTTGTTTGTGTACTCTTGATCCTTACCATATTTACCAAGATTTATTTACCGCTCACACCAGACTGTTGTCTGGCCTAAGATTCTATGCTTTGCTTCTTATTATCTTAGGTACTCTTAAATGAGTAGACCACATAACAAGTCTTGGTGATGCAGCAGCTATTCAACGACGAGCTAGATGGAGCTATCTCATCTTATATGGGTTCTACGCTTATTCCATTGTGCAGTACTATGGAGCCTTAACAGTGACTGCTTACTATTTGTATTTGAGACATTTGTTGTGTTTGTTTCTGTTGTATAAACTCTACTATTGATGTATAACTCTGTGAATATTATACTCTAATGGTGATTTGTTCACATTGTTATTACTCTCTCTTCTGTTATATCTGTGATATTATATTTTTCCTCTGCGCTGTGAGATATACAACAGGCTATATGTTGCATTTGTTCAGTCTAAACCATAATGATTATCCTACATAAGCTAGGCATGAATGAAGTGCACTATGTATACTCTATTGATGCCAATGGTATAAAGAGGTCATCACATTTGGTATCAGAACTTTGGTTATGTGATTAACCCGGGTTGATACCATGATCCAGTAGTGACAAGGAAGGAGTTATTGCCCTGGGCTGAATCTAGAGTGTATGCGTATGAGAGTGCACGTACTTTTTTTAAGTTTGGTTTCAAAACTATATAGTAGTACAGTCTAAGTTGCATGCTCTTGAGCACTATAGACATAGTTTTCTTTATGAGAGACTGGCCATTCTTATTACAGACCAAGATGAGCTGGCATACAAGAAATACTATGAGATCGGCTTTAAGAGTGGAGGAAAGAGCAGGATCAGGAGCTACTACACCTAATGTCCAAGCCATGTTCAATGCTATAATGGCTAATATGATGAGAAATACTCCTGGAGTTGTGATGGGAAAAGGTGCTCTAATGCAAGGGCCTAGGGCCAATTTCGCCAATTTAAGCAAAGATTACTCCATTTTGGGAAGGAAGCCATTCAATGGAACGAAATCAACCATAGAAGTAATATACTAGTTGGATACTTATGAGCGCATCTTCGGTGGTATGAAGGTGGACGATGATATAAAAAGAAAGTTGGCATCGAGCCAGCTTCAGGGTCGAGCTATGAATTGGTGGAATGCTGTCACTCTTACTACTCGAGGATAATAGTTTTCTTAGGATCAGTTTAGGATGAGGCTTGAAGAGTTCATTCTGACTACTCAGAAGTCGTATTGTTTAGGAAATTTGTAACACTCCACACCCCTTGGTATACCCAAAAGGACATACTAAAAGATGTGGTGCGTTGTAAATATAACTAAAACTAGCAGAGATTAAGATTCACAAGACAAAAACTAAATAATAATAATAATAACATATCGGTAACAATTATAGTATTTTGCTAAAAATCAAACTCTATAATATAAGATGATAAAATAAGTCACAAATACCAAATACATCAAATGTCAAACTACCTATATATGTCTTGTTAAATCAAAAACCATAGTCTTCATAAAATCGAAGTACAATTATCTCTCAATACAGTGGTAGTACAATACAAGAACTAAAAGCTGGAAATAAAAGAAAGAAATACATGATAGGATCTCCAAAGAAGTCTTCCAAGAAGCTGCAATCTACCTTCCTTGTCCCTAATTGCCTATGGAGGAGGGGAAAATAGAGGAGTGGGTCAGACTAAAGGTCCGGTGAATGATAGTAATTACTAAAATCTTTAAGCAAAGTAAATGTAATAGACCTTACAACAGTTCTAGTATAAGGAAACAAAAAGAATAGAAAGAAAAAGGAATAAGCTGGAAATAAATATGAATTGCTAAATTAACGCAATTGATTAACTTTGATTGTTTCCACATGTCTTTGTTAGCTGCTTTGATTAGGCTGAATTCCTAATCCTACTTTAATTAGGCCGAAGTCCTAATTCTACCCTTTGATCAGCCTTCTATCTCTATTATGCCAACTATAAGCTAGTCCTATCCTGTGGGTCCCATAGCAAAAAAACACTTGATAGTGCTTTGGAACTTAATAGCGAATTATCTCCCTGCACCGAGGCCGCACACATGACCATCATTACGCTCACACTATCTGTTGCTCCCTCTTACCATAAACAGCATAAGCATGCCTAGCCTCACCTCCTCCGTTGTGAGACCATCAGTCCCAGTCTGAAAGGGTCCTGCCTGGCCTCACCTAAGTGTGTTGTGAGACCATCAGTCCTAGTTTGAAAGGGAATGTTGCCTATTCGGGTCCCACCAAACAAAATCTAGTTGCGCCCCTTGATCCCCTGATTTGAATTTCTATCTATTGGCCCTTAGTTACTTTAGTTAGCATAAGCGTATTCCAACCTCACCTAACCACTGTGAGATCATCATTCCTAGTCTGAAAGGGGTATGCCCAGCCTCACCTACTGTGAAACCATCAGTCTTACTCTGAAAGCGCCATGCCCAGCCTTAACTATTGTGAAACCATCAGTCCTAGTCTGAAAGGGAATGCCAATGGTTATGGGCCCTACTTCTATCTTTGCTTATTAACTTAATGTAAGTCTTTTAAATAAGCCTCTTCTATTCATTCTGCTCTATTGCTTATTAATGTATTCTAAGTTTTTTAAATAAGCCTCTTCTATTATCTCGGCTATATTTGCTTATTAGCTTAGTGCAAGTCTTTAAAATAAACCTCTTTCTGTTCTTTCTATATAATTATAACCTATGTTATAATTTCTCTTTCATCTTGTCTTTCTAGTTATAATCTACTAGTTATAATTGTGCTTATTAACTTAACCCAAGGTCTAAGTATAAAAATAAGCTTATTTCTCTTTTCATTCTTTTTAATCATAATTATACATCATAATTAGGCTTAAATTTAGTCCAAGTCCAATTTATTATAGTCTTCACATTTTACATCTTATTTTCTATAATTTCAATGTTCTTATTATTTAGTCCATATTCGCAATTTATTTTATTCTATTTATTCCATTTGCGTAAAAAGAAAATTAAAAAGAAACTGACAATTACAGAGGAAATCCCAAACGTAGAATAGATGTAAATAAAACGTAAATAGCAATAAATAACTATAAATACTTTAAATAAATCGAAAAGTTATAATTAACAGCAATTAACTACAAATAACTAAAAAAGGATAGCTAAAAGGAAATAGACTAAAAAATAAATCTAAAACTGAAAATAAACTGGTAAAAAGGTTATTCCAAAATCGTCGAAAAACTACAACTATTGGAAACCTTATTATTTTAAATTACTTAAAAAATCTAAAATAATTACTAATCACTCACCTATGGTCCTAAGTTCTTCCCTTTAGGTCTTCTTGGATCCGCTTGAGGGTATTAAAATGTTTTTATTAAAAAGATTCTCTCCTTGAAAAATTATTCCTTTTAGGGTCCTTCTTGAAAAGGTGAACCCAAGCGAAGAAAATCTAGAATGAGAATAAGTATTAGGCCTAGGGTCGTATTTATAGGGGTAGAAGTGGATCTTGGACCAATGAATTTGGGAATTGAATGGGATGCAACCACATCATAGGCTGAATAGGAGCCATTGGATAGAAGCACGTAGGGACTAGATGTGCCAAAATAATGAAATAGACATGTAAAAATCGCACTGCCTTAATAATAAAAAACTTCGCTTCATAAACACGGCGGGTCAACAAGGCCGTCGACCCTTCCCTCTCGAAGGTCGACCAGCCAGTCAACCTAGGGGTTGGTTAGGTCGACCTAGCCCTTTATATATATATGTATTATTTGATTATTGTTTGACTCGTATCTTGTTCATATTAGCTCGGATTCTGACGTTCGATATATGGAAATTGAATAAAAATTTACCATAGATAAATGGTGTAACTCCAGTGGCTCAATTCTGATAATTTCACCAAGTTATTTTATCATTCAATTAATTGATGAATTATTTATTATGGGTTAAATTTTGGGTTGTTTCAAAATTCATTGATCTCAAGCAGAAAGAGATGACGGTTTCTGCATATGTATAGAATTTGACGATTTGTCTAAGTATGATATGTCATTCATTGATACTCCCTTGAGAAAGAATGAAAAGTTCATCATAGGATTGGATGACTACTTGAGGAGAAGCCAGTGTGTGACGCCCCACCTCTATACCCACGCTAGCCAAGAACACTACGGTGTAGTGCTGTCAACTAGCGCGGAGAATAAGGCTGTTGAGGAGCGACCATCCGTGTAATTTCTTATCACACGGTGGCTATAAAATGATCTTCGGAAACAAATATAGAAGTAAGCATAACATGCGAATCAATCACAGATATCCATATCACAAAGGCGGAAAGAGATATGAATATATATCACATAAAAGTGTACATCAGAGTAGTGGTCTAAAAAGATCCACGATAATACAAAAGAATAGCAACGCGTGCTATACAAAAGAATAGCAACTATGAGTCTATATCTCAAGTGTAAACAACAAAAGCTGCTAATCTAAACAAGTAGCCAAAAGTCTGAGTAGTGAATCACTGGGGGAGGAGTCAAGCAGTAGCACCTGTAACATCTCGGCCTGACCCGAGTATTATTTATAAGAAAATAATAAACGGATCAGTCTAGCTATAAATATCAGATGACATGATATAAAATAAAAGATATGGCATAAACATAAAATATCCATACTGACATACTACTATAAGTATGCAATTAATGATCAACAGGAGATCAACCGATAAGAGATAAATCAATATCACAAGAATCTTCTCAAAGATCCAAAGAGGGCATCATACCCTAAACTTGTACTCATGACAAGTCAAAGAGATAAATTCCAGAAATCAACACAAGAAATCCAGAAATCATAAAAAGGGAAAGAGGCCTATCACATGACGCTCCGAAGACCATGGGGAGCTACCCCACATGTGTGAATGGAATCACACAGATTGAGGTCAAGACTAACCAAAAAGCAGAAAGGTATGTGTGAATGGAATCACACAAGTGGTGTCTAGTCTAACCTTGCAATGAAAGAGACATCGCGCAATTGCTAGTCTAATTCATAAAGCGATCATCAAGATCAACGAGAAGTGTAAATTACACTAAGCTAGTAAATATAGAAGTTTAGCTTCATGTCCCATAACCACTTGCTTAACTTAAATATTTACGAACAAACTGTAAATCTTCACTAATAAAATTGTCACAAGAGGTTCAATCGAACAAGTCCAAGAATTAACCGACGAAGTGAACGCAAGCGTTTCATACCACTTGTTTTACTAAGTCATTTAATTAGATTTCTCATCCGAGTGAGGTAAAGGCTTGTATATACTAATAGATTGGAAAATGGTTTAAGAAAAGAGCTTTGTTATTAAAAATAGAGTTGAAATTGTTTGTTAAAAGAGTTTTGATATTTACTACTAGTATTGAAACCTTTATATTATAAAGTGACAAAACACATAAGCAAGTGTAGAAACAATCAGTCACAAAGATCGCATACGGAGATGCGAATAAAATCCAAGGAAATCAGCTCAATGTTTTTCAGATAAGATCCCCTACGGAGGGGGGGTCCAGGGGGGGTGGCAACCCCCCAAGGTGGGGGTGCGGGGGCAACGCCACCGCTTACGGGGTTCGACCTGCCCGGTCAGGTCGCGGGGGTCCAGGGGGCAGCGCCCCCGGCGGGGTGCGGGGCGCGGGGCAGCGCCCCGACCAAAACGGTACGACCTAGTGAAGACAAAATGAGGTCTAACGACCTAAGGGGAATAGGGTCGAGCGACCTAAGGGTTGCGACCTAGGGGTCCAAGGGGTCAAGCGACCTACCGGGATAAGGTCCAACGACCTATAGGGTTATAATGTCATGTGACCTATCGGTTTATAAGGTCATGCGACCTAACGAGCTATGGCCAAACGACCTAGTAATGGTAGTAGGGTTGAGCGACCTAAAGGTTTAACCGGTCAAACGACCTAAGGAAGGTAAGGTCTAACGACCTAACGCTCGCGACCTAACGGTCTAAAGGCCATGCGACCTAGAGGAAAACAAGGTCAAGCGACCTAAAACGTCGCGACCTAACGACCAAAAACGTCGCGACCTAGCGACCTAAAAATGGAAGGCAAGGCCGAGCGACCTAACGAAGAGGGGGTGAGCGACCTATGGTCATAAACGAGGTCGAGCGACCTATAGAGGCATAGGATGCAGCGACCTAAAACATCGCGACCTAGCGACCTAAAACATCGCGACCTAGCGACCTAAGGGGATAGGGGCCGAGCGACCTAACGTTCGAACGACCTACGACCTAAGAGTCGAACGACCTAAGTGTTACGACCTAAGAGTCGAACGACCTAAGTGTTACGACCTAAGAGTCGAACGACCTAGCGTGGAAGCGGCCTAAAAGCCAAACGACCTAACGACCTAAGGCCATACGACCTAGCGACCTAAAGCCATACGACCTAGCGACCTAAAGCCATACGACCTAACGACCTAAGGTCCATACGACCTACGACCTAAGGTCTATACGACCTAACTCCGAAGACGTTAGAAATGGCCAGGACGACCTACGACCTAAGGTCCATACGACCTACGACCAAAGGCTCAACGACCTAATTCCGAGGCTAACGACCTAACGCTGCAGGGGGAATTTAAGGCCAGAAACGACCTACGACCTAAGGGTTAGGTCGCGAGCGACCTAACTCCGAACACACGAAAATGGCCAGAACGACCTAAGTGCAGAAAATTCACCAAAACGCTAAAAATTGGAGTTTTTCGCCAATCCAAACCAAATGCTAATATGCATGCAAAAGTGATAGGGAATCATTCCCAACAGTCCAATATGGTTATAGACTAGAATTGTGAGATAAAAATCTCACCTTTGCCCCAAAACCCAATGAAAATGAAGAACAAAGCTTGAAGGCAAATGGAGAAGCAACCACAAGCTTGAATCCGATGTCTTCTTCTTGAATTTGGAGTTGAATGTTGGAGTTGCAATAAAACAAAGACTTTGGAGTTTTAATTTCTCATTCCATTCACCATTTTTGTTGAAGCTTTAGTGTTAGGAAATGAAATGAAGCAATGAAGAAGAAGGAGGGTGGAACTTGGGCCTAATGGGCTAAAAGTCCAAACCAAAGGCTCGAGTGAAAAAGTGGTGAAATTCCACTAACCCCAAACATATCAATGTTTATACTTAGAAGATTGCAAACGACGTTTCGAACTCAATGGAAGTGGTCTCGAGTCCTAATTTGACCGTTTGCAAAAAGTAGCTTCGGACCAAAATCCGATTAACGATAAAATATTTAAATATAAAAATCGATAAATATGCGGGTTGTTACACAGTGGACCATATATATATGAGCCGTTTGAGAAGCTGGCAGAAAAGGCACTTTGCCATGAGAACCTATACCCGAAAGCTAAAACTGCTACTGTTATTTCTGTTGAGAAGTTGCTAAAGCCCCAACAAGGCAACGAAGGTAAGAAGAAGTGAAATGCAAAGAGGAAGCAGCCCCAGGGAAAGGGTGGCAAGAGGAAGGATAAACATGAACCCATTTGTTATAGGTGTAAAGAGAAGGGTCATTTAATCAAGGATTGCAAAGTGAGTGATAAGAAGAAGTGCCACAACTGCGATAAACCAGGGCATTTGAAGAAAGTCCATCCATAATCGGTGAAGGATAAGTAAATAGTAAAGGCATATGCTTTAGACGTAGTCCCGACTTAGTCGAGTGCTCTCTCGACGAAGGAGATGGGGAAAGGGGTCATTATTTAAGTATGCTTTCTATTGGTGATGTTCATGTTTGAGTTTTGTTTGATATTGGTTCTTCACATTCATCCATATGTAGTGACCTCGTACACTGATTGGGATTGAGACCCAAGATAGTAGACCGCCCCTTGATCATAACAAATCCAGCTGGAGGCTCGACTATCCTGTGCATGGTTTGTAGCGGTTTAGTTTTATCGAGTCATGGATGCTCTTTTGTTTGTGATTTCTTTGTTTTGAATTTTGTTGGGTTTAGGATTATCTTGGGAATGGGCAGACTAAAGAAGTATGCGGCTATAGTGGATCGCGAGAAGCTATTGGTGCCAATCGAAGATGTGGATCAGTGAATGACCGTGATTAGCTGCCTACCAGAGGATGGGGTGATAGTTAGCTTTCTATATTCGCTAGAGGTTCCATATGAGGTGTTTTCATACATGCCAATCGCTAGAAAGTATCCGGATGTTTTTGAGGAAGTGACTGGATGGACGCTGCATAGAGAGATCGAGTTTCGTATTGACTTGGTAAAGGAAGCTAGACCTATAGTAATGCCTTTGAGGCATATGACACCCATAGAGTAGAAAGAATGGGAGGTGGAAGTAAATGACCTATTGAGGAAGGGGTTCGTTTGAAGAAGCATATCTGGGTGGGGAGCACATACTGTGTTCTCAACTAAGGGGGATGGCTCTTTGAGGTTATGTGTGGATTACGTGAGTTGAATAAAGTGGCGAAGAAAAACAAGTACTCACTTCCACGTATTGATGACTTGTTCGATCAGCTGCATGGTGCGAAGGTGTTCATTCAAATGGATTTGGTAACAGGATTTCATCAACTTAGAGTAATGAAGGAGAGTGTGCCTAATACTGCGTTTCGTACGTTGTCGGGTTTTCATGAGTTGTTGGTGAATCCATTTGGGTTAACTAACCCTCCGGCATACTTTGTAGATCTCATGAATTGAGTTTTCAGAGACTGACTGAATAAGTTCGTACTTGTGTTCATGGATGATATTCTGATCTACTCCAAAATTGAAGAGTATCACAAGATGCACTTGAGGAATGTGCTAGAGATATTAAGGAAGCATGAGTTGAGAGTGAAGTCCTCTAAGAGTCAATTATGGAGGGAAGAAGTGGGATTCTTGGGTCATGCCGTTTTGGTTTAGGGTATAATGGTAGATCCCGCGAAGGTGGCAGTAGTCCAAGATTGGAATAAACCCAATAATGCTTGGAGTTTCTAGGATTGACGGGATATTATAAACACTTCATCAAGGATTTCTAGAAGATAGCATCACCATTGACCAATTTGAAATAGAAGATTTAAATTGGTTTAGGACGCAAAGTTCAAGCGTGCGTTTGTGAGTCTGAAAGAGAGACCGATGAGTGCACTAGTGTTGACCATTCCAAGTGGGAATGAAGAGCTCACAGTGTACATAGATGCCTGTGGTACTGGATTGGTGGTGGTTTTGATGCAAAAAGGAAAAGTTATCGCCTATGCTAGTGGACAGCTAAAGCATCACGAAAGAATTATCCGACCTATGATTTGGAGTTGACGGCAACAGTCATTGCTTTGAAGATGTGGAGGCACTATCTATTAGGAGAGAGGTTTGAGCTGTTTATGGACCATAAATCCTCAAAGTACCTTTTTTATCAAAAGGATCACAACCTTGATTAGTGACGATGGTTAGAGTTCTTAGCCTATTATGTTTTCGATATTTCCTATACACACGATAAAGAGAATGTGGTCGCCGATGCATTGAGTAGAAGACATGCTAATTTGGGAGCAATATTCTTGGAATGGAAGAAAATAGAGTATATTGCCGGATTTGATTTCAGGCCTCATTGCGAGCTAGAACCTAAAATGTTAGCAAGTTTGTTGACCTGACCTACTCTTATAGAAAGGATCGATACTAGTTAGAAGTGTGATTCTATGTTAGCGGAGATTATAACGAAGATATAAGAAGCAGTAGAATCTAAAGATATGAAGCAATACGAACTCGACCAAGAAGGTTGAGTTTGTAAAGATGGGAGGTTGTTTGTTCCAAATGTTGATGGATTATGAGATACAGTGCTAAGAAGTGCCATCGTTCTAGATTGACTATTCATTCCGATGGTAACAGGATGTGACAAGACACGAAGTAAACTTACTCCTGGGAAGTAAAAATAGAGATGTGGGGGCATTCACCTCGAAGTGTATGAACTGCCAATCGGTAAAGGAAGACCAAAAGAAACCCGGTGGATTGTTGCAACCATTAGAGATTCCTGAATGGAATTAGGAGCAAGTATCGATTGATCTTGTAGATGGATTGCTGAGGACTCGAGCAAGGTACAATGGTATTTGGGTTATAGTAGATCAGTTAACCAAAAAGGCTAGATTTATACCAGTAAATTCAAGTAGAATGGCATCCAGACTAGCGGAGTTGTATGTAAAATGGATAGCATGATTTCATGATGTGCCAAAGAGCATTGTGAGCAACCAAGAGCCGTTGTTTACTAGTGGGTTTTGGAAGAGCTTACAAGAGGCATTAGGGGCGAAGTTGCATCTTAGCACATCATATCACCCGCAAATGGATGGGCCGACCAAGAGAGTAAATCATGTACTGGAAGATCTCTTGCGAGCATGCATTACAGACTTTGTTGGATCATGGGATGATCATTTGCATTTTGTGGCGTTCGTATAAAACAACAGTTATTAGTCGAGTATTGGAATGGCTCCATATGAACCATTGATAGAAGACCATGTGATGCTCTTTCATGTTAGTGGGAAGTGGGTGAGAAATTAATACTTGGACAAAATATGATTAGAGAGACATTGAGGAAGGTTAAGATCATTCAGTAACAAATGGAAGCTACTCGGAATCGACAGAAAGGCTATACAGATCAAATCTGAAGAGATTTGGAATTTTCTATCGGAGATATGGTATTTGTGAAGGTATCTCCTATAAAGAATGTAGTTTGATTCGGTAAAAAAGGGAAGCTGGCATCGAATTTCGAAGGTCCTTTTCCAATAATCGAGAGGATTGGGAAGCTGGCATATAGGGTCGAGTTACCTCAAAAGATGGTAGGCATGCCCAACATTTTTCATGTCTCTTATCTTTGAAAGTTTATGCATGACCCAGGCATGACGATTACACTGGATCAGCTAGAAGATGTTGAGGTAGAACCATAAGTTTTTATATCTCGTAAGCCGATTCATATTGTTGGTAAGATACAACAAAACTTAGGAGAAAGATGGTGAAACTAATTAAGGTACAATGGAGCGGAACTAATGATGATTGTACGTGGGAGGCTGAGGGGAGCATGAGGAATAAGTATCCGAAGCTCTTTGAATAGTAATACCCAACATTTATTGTACCTACTTTCACCATTGTAAATTATATTAGATAGGTTAGTATTCCACATATTAGGATAGATCACCCATACTATTGATTGCATGGTTGTTTGCTTGATATGTGTGATGGCTGTTTATGATTGGTAGGCATGCGAGATAACTATGGCTGCTCAAACTTTGACTTGTTTGGGGATTTCGGGGGCAAAATTCTTGGAGGAGGGAGGAAAATGTAGCGACTTGTATTTTACGTATCGAAGGATCGTAAAATATTTCTATTTTATTCGTATAAGGTCATATGATTCAATGATTTTAAGATATGACTCTTAGGGATATTTTACATGCTTGTGATTTTTATCGAATTTCTATGTGACCATTTTGACCCTGAAAATGTTGTTTGGGCTATAACTTTTGATAGAATCAGAATTAGGATCTTAAACCAGTTCCATTGCTTCAGGATGAAGGTTTGCCTTTCTATATTGTGGTTTTAGAAAAACAGACTTACCGTTAGGAAGCTATGTCTATTTATGTTTTAAATGCTGCTGGCCAGAATTAATGTATATTAATTAAGCCTATTTGTAAATTTATTAGTCCAATTGAAGAACCACTATAAATAGAGGGCTATCGAGTCAAATTATAACTTTTCCCTCTCATTCCAAATCAGATATAAATCCTAATTAGTCCTAAATCCATCATAATTCATCCAAATTTCTCTTCAAATAAAACTGTATTGCTAATTAGTGATTAGATTGTCAACTAGAAGATAGAGATCATAAATTTGCTTGATTTAGAGTGCTTTTCGTTGTTGTTCGGGTTAAAAAATACATAAATAGATTGAATTTGGTAATTGCCAAGTGGTTTATTCCCTCTCACTATACTATGCTTGTTTATATTGTAGAATTATAGAATTTAACGTATATTAAATTGATTTTTGGCCATAAAACCTTTTCTAACTCTCGTTGCATGTTAACCCGTGCATATGATATAAATTGGTTAGAAATCACCTTTATTTATGTTTATATATTCATGCTATACGTAGATCTATGTTAGAGATTGACTTATTTATCTTATTTCTATGGATTACATGTTTGAATGGATGAAATTGCTTGTTGCTCTACATTTGTATGATGTGATTTGATGTTGTTTGTTAGTGTTTTGGATGTTTAGTAAGATAAGAAGAAGAATTGAGCATATCAGAGGCAAAGATGGTCAAGATTGGACGAAACTTGAAAGAAAGGCATTAGAGAATGGGAAGAGCATAGGGTTCAAGTCACGAGATCCAATTCATGAAGTATGCATGTCGACACCGACATGAGGATCTCGGCACTGACAAGTTTTGGTTGGTCCTAAGGGTTATCGATTTTTGGCAGAGCGAGAGTAAGACTAGTGGAGGTTGCCCAAGGTGATGGATCAGTGATTGGCTAAGCAGTGGAGGCTATGCCGACTTGTTTCTAGATCGTGAAGTGGAGTGCTTCGAAGAGGAGACTTATTTTTATACCGAGATATTTGGGATGGCTAGGTAAGGGTCAAATCATTTAGGCATGGGGTACTAGAAGCAAGGAAGGAGTCAAAGAAAAATCAACCATCAGTTGGCTAAGTAGAGAGATCAACACTGTCACGGAGAGGTCGGTACCGACTTGTCATGGGAGTGGAACTTCCCAAGAATGGTGTAGAAGTTCAATAGATCGTGCTGGAGGTGTTGGCTAGTTCGTATTAGGGTTGGATGGCAATATAACAACATGATGAAAAGATAAAATCTTTGGATGTTGCTCATATTGGAAGTAGTTTCTGAAGATGGTGGGTCGGTAATGGGAAGAGCTGTAGCATCGAGGTATATGAAAGGATTCCTCATGAGTAATGGAAATTGGATTAACCAAGAAGGGCTTGGTGTCTAAAAGGAGCAAAGGAGGGCTCAGATAAGTATGTGCCGAGGAATCGTTGATGCCCAAAGTGTTTTCTTTTGTACTCAAAAGTAGGGGTATTATAAGTGGGGACGCCCATGGATTGGTAACGAGGATCTGAATAACCTAGGCTGGTGGCTTTAAGTCTACTTTCTAGCTTTGGGGCAATGAGACACGTTTCGAGCTTTACGCTATGTAGTACAAGAGTACACAGAGAACAGGGATTTCCATAAGTTCTGTAACAACCCTGTATTTTGTGATTTATTTTTTTTGTATATTTTAATTATTTTAATTAAATTTTGATTTATAAACTTATTTTTTTATTTTGAATGATTAATTTTGTTACTTTAAATATAAACTTTAATTTTGATATGAATTATCATTCCAAAGCATGACTAAAAAGAAATTTTCCAAAAAGCGAATTTTGGTCAAATTAATCAAACTTTGACTTTTAATTTAAAATTTTAAAAGTTTGAAAATTTAAATTTTATCTTTTATTATGAAAGTACATAAAATTTTAAGAACACTGCTTTTTGTTTCGTTGAAAACGAATTTAAATTGCAAAAGTTATACTGTTTTCAATATTGTGTGTATATTGGGTTATTCAGCAATAGTCTTTATTTTAAATTTTATAAATGACATTTTATTTGATATATCTTATTCTAACTTGTATATTTATGTTATATTATGTATACTTTGACTTTTGGATATTTTTAAAATGATAATAGAATTTTTCAAAAATTTACTGTATTTATTTCCTATTTTTTAAGGCTGTTTTCTTATTTTCTGCTATTTTCTTCATTAAAATTATATTTAAATTTTTTTTATTTGTTTTGTGAATGTACTTTTATTTTATATTATTATTTATGTTTAAAAATATATTACAAGCTCATATGAATTTTCTAAAATTTATTTCATGTAATTTCAAATTTTCTAGACTAGTTTACTATTTTAGCTATTTTCTTTAATTTAACTTTATATATTTAATAAATATTATATATATATATATATATATATTTATATTTTGATAAATTTTCGAAATCTTATCTGTTATTATTATTAATTCCAGAAATATCAAGTTATGCAAACAAATTTAAGAAGTTTGAAAGGTTTAAAGGCTAAGAAACGTAATGTCGTTTCACGTTTCTTTTACAGTTTCTTTTGTCATCAATTCATCAGTTATTTTAGCCACTTCTTACTTTATTTATTTATTCTATACATTCGCTTTTATTTGCTGTGTTTATACTTTATTAATATTAATTTCATATGTATTTTGATTAAAAATAGATTTTTCCAAAGATTATTTGGGTTGTTTCAATTTATTTAGCCTAGTTTCACATATATTGATATTTTCTTTATATAAATTATATAATTTAAAATGTATTTATTTATTTTTCTTATTTACATTATTTCTGAGATTATTTATCTATTTTATCAGGTTTTTTATGTATTTACAAAATAGAAAAGAGAAATTTGAAAGGCCTTAAACTTTCTATCTTCCTATGGGCCTTTATAGTCCACCCTTTTACTTTTAACCTAACCTTTCACCAATTAACCCTAACTATTCCTCATTTTTTTTCTCCAGCCGACTTCCTCCTGTTATTCACGAATTTTCAAAGCTCCAAACCCTAAAAATCATGGCCTCCATCTTGAAGAATTTTTTTTAGGTAAATTCCTCTTTTCTTTCTACTTTTTCTCCTATTTCTATGCAAATTTGCCTTGCTTTCTCCCCTGATTGGAGCGGCTTTCCCCCTTGCTCCACGGCCGCCACCCCCTTCCATCTTTTCCCGACCATCACCACCATCTAAGCCTACAGCCATGACCATGGCCAAACACCCCTTGATGGTCAAACTCTTCCAAATGCAACCAAAAGCCTAGATCTATGCTTGTTTGGCCTTTTCTTGCTCATCCACTTCAACCACCACCCTAACCACCACCATAGTAGCAACCACCACCTCTGAACTGATCATCACACACCCCTCCAACCTCTGTCTAGATCTGAAACATCAAGAGCCGAGCCAAACAATGCATGTAGACGAGCCTTGTGGTGCACCAAAACTACACTATGTTGCCTAGTCTCTTGATATTCTTATGTTGTAACTTCCTCCACATGTTCTAGCCTTTATGCCATGCATTCCTATGATCAAACCTGAGCCAAAGTCATGTCAAACCTGACCTAAATAAACCCCTAGGTCGTGCAAAAGAATAGAGAAAGCAAGGCAAAAGTCATTGCATTCATATCTCTTTTTATTCCTTTTTATTTCAAAGTTATTTCATATCTAGTTTTATTGAATTTGTGTTTGTTTGGATATTTTGTTTTGGGTTGTAACACAAGTTCTAAGCTTGGATCTCTTCCCACTTGAGCCTATTGTTGTGTCATCGTGCCTTCTGGAATCAGTCGTGTCATTGGTATTGAAATCTCCAGCCATAAAAGGTGAGTAAAACTCACACGACGTTTATACTTATGCAGTTGTGAAACAACAACAATTGAATGTGTAGAATTTTATGTGATGTTATAACTGACTGTGATTATTTATATATGATGTTAAACCTGTTAAATTTCATGTCATATAATCTGTTATTATATGTATGTTGTTACTGTTCATTCATATCTGTTTATCACCATTGCAAGTTCCCTGTAGACTATGGGTTGAAATGATACATACCCGAACGGACTTTAGAATAGGGAAAAATCGTTATGGGCTGAAATGATAGGCCTGAATGATTTTCAAATTTATTTCTTTTACTTGGGACTGCGGGTTTGAAATGATAAAACCCGGATTTTTCTTTGTAAATTACGGGTTGAAATGATATATTACCCGTATCACTTTACCTAGCGTAGAAAATTATATACAGGCCCGTAGTTAAAATATGTTTTTCTAAAATGTTTAAAATATTTTAGAAATGTAATTATTATAATATTTTGATTTAAAATTTATTAAAAATAAATTTTGTAAAGCATTATTGATTTTCTGAACAATTGTAAGTGAAATGAATTAATGAAAAGTTAGAAAATTTTGAACGTAAGTTATTTTGGAAAATTTGATTTAATTATAATTGGAAATTAAATTGAATATGAAATTATGATAAATTTATGATAATTTGAATTTAAATGAATTAAAAGTGATTTTATATCATATTAATGATTTTTAACAAATTTGAAATGTGAAATGAAAGAATATTTTAAGTTGAAATTTTGAAATATAACTAAAATTGGAAATTTATGAAATTGACTTAAAAGTGAACTTTTAGTTAAGTAAATAAAAATAAAATTAAGTTATATTTGAGAATTTGAACTTAAGTGTTAAGTTGAAATTTAATGTAATGGATTTAAATATTGAACATTGCAATTTAATAAGTGAATTATTATTAAATCTTGATTTTTGTATGGAAATTTAACTTTATAAGATCATGAACTTGAGGAAAAATTAAATGATGTTATAAATGTGAAAATGTATGATTTTATAAGTTAAAAATGTTTTAAATAAAAATATAATTGGTTGAGAAATTATATTGAATATTTGAAGTTAATTGACTATATTTTTGAAATGCTATTAATTACAATGTAAATGATATTACAGCATTTGAAAATGCTGTAGTTGATGATAATGAACTAAAAAGCTAAATTGAATTAAAAGCTATTATAGCAATTTTTGTAAGTGCTATAAATTGTTGAATTTAACTAAGTTTATTCGAAATTTAAGTAAACCCTATTACAACATTTTAAAATATTGTCTTTTGTTAAATTGAACTGTTTTGAATGTATTTTTCCTTAGCGTTTTCTAAATGCCACGAAAAGTGAATTTTCACTGCTTTGATAAACTTAAGTGAATAAATGAACTTTGAAAGTCGAAAATTTTGGAAATTTAATAATTTAATTATTAAACATAACAACTTCATTTTAATGTTTAAAAATGAATTTTGGAATATATACTGTTTTGAAATATGGATTGAAATGATATTTTAAATTGAATAAAATGAATAATGACTTGAAATGAATGTGGTTTCAAAAAGATAAGATATTTTGATATATTAAATGATTGAAATGTGGTTTTGAAAACATATGATATTTTGATATATTAAAATGGTTTGAAAATGGAGTTTTGAAAGATATGATATTTTGATATTAAAATGATTTGAAAAGAAGATCCGAAAGATATGATATTTTGGAATGATTTAATCTTTATTTTGATAAAGATTTGGGTTGAAATAATATTTTATTTTGAAGTATAAATATTGTTTTAAAAGGTTATAACTACGGGTTATAATAACGATTGGTTGTTAAAGAGACCGGGATCGGATATTGTCTTATAGCCGACCAATACCGAAAACCACTTTAACAACTGTGTACGCGGTGGAGATTCCAGAATGAAGTAGGATGGTGGCGATGTTCTCGAGGTATATTACGTGGACCCAACTCCCGTGAGTTGGCATATATGACTAAAACAGGAGCTATACCGGGCTACACAAAGGGTCGCACCCTTTCATCGAGCATGCTCCATCGGAAACCATTCTATTACTGTTGTGATTCGATTCGGTGGCGCCACTTTGATTCGGGGGTATTGTTCGAGGTGGGCGGAAGCTGCTGGCTTGCCGTCACCACCGGTCCGGAGTGCAAACGGTGTATCCACCCTGGCATTGCCTCGCATGCCGTGTCATATCCTTATATCGAGCCCACTACGATTTTGGTTTTAAAGATCCGACCGCGTTAAGGTTCACCATCCCCTTAACGCTATTTTCTATATGATTATACTTTACTGATTAGACACTACTGTGTATAGCGCAATATACTACATAGTAAATAGTTTAACGGATCCGTAGAGGATGGGCGGTCCCAAGCATCTTCTAAATTACTTGTACCTTTACTACAGTTCACTTGAGTTGGTTTACATTGTATAAGTATGTATGTCCTGACTCGAGTGTTTGTATTTTTATTTACGCTCGGGTCAGCCTGAGTTATTCACAGATTTGGATTTCCACTTTCTGGAGATTGAAATCGCTGGAGATTATCTACTTGTCAAGTTTATCTTTTGAAATCTTTTGTTTCTTTCAGCTTTTGTATTAGTTGACATCTATGAAGTGAGACTTCTTTTGTACTTTATTTCCTCTGTTGTATTTTATGCAACTCTGATATTTTTATATAGTAGCTTCATGAACTACTATTTCTTTTTACTTCCGCTGCATTATTATTACTCTGTGTCTGTGATCTGTGATTTTTATTTACTGTATATTCTGAGATTTGCCAAATTTTTAATTACAACGCGGTATTTTGAGCAATTCAATTCCGGCATTAGTGTCTACCTATACACTTATAATGGATGCGAATGGTTGAAAATATCGGGTCGTTACAAGTTCCTAGTATTAAGGAGACCAAACAAGTTATCATATGTTCAGAGCATTGGGATGAGTGATAATAAGCCTTTTTTGATGGATGTTATGGTTTCTTTTGGTTGTTTCACTTTAGTAGGATATCGCTCGGGGTATCATTGGAAGTAGATACTGGAGATAGGGATATTTGGACATCTAGTATGGTATTCTGTATTGCACCTTTATAATATATTAGAGTAGCATATTATACTGTTATGTGCTAACTCTTTGGCTGCAAGGACAAGTCAGGTATGGTTCGTGTACTCTTGTTCCTTACCATATTTACCTGTATGGTACTTTAAGATTTATTTATTGCTCACACCTGACCGTTGTCTAATCCAAGGTTTTATGCTTTGTTTCTTATTATCTTGGGCACTCTTAAATGAGTAGACTAGATAAAAGTTCTAGGTGATGCAGTAGCTATTTGGAGGACGAGATGGATGGAGTTATCTCGTATTATATACTTATATGGATTCTACGCTTCTTCTGCTATGCAGCACCGAGGAGCCTTAGAAGTGGCTGCTTACTATTTGTATTTGAGACAGTTGTTGAGCTTGTTTCTATTGTATAAACTATACTATTGACGTATAACTCTGTGGATATTATACTTTGATGATGATTTGTTCACATTATTATTACTATCACTTTTTTTGTATATGCGATGTTATATTTTGTCCATGCGTTGTGAGATATACGACATGTTATATTATGCATTTTTTCGTTCTAAATCCTAGTGATCGTCCTATATTAGGCGGGCATGAATGTAGTACACATTTATACTCTACTAGTGCCGATGGTATAGGGTGGTCATCATAGTCATAGTGACTTTATTTATTGTATTGTACTCATTAGCTGTAGTGACCGTATTTACTGTGATAATTATACTACATTCATCAGTTGCACTGATTGCACTTACTATGTTGACTGTATTATATTCATTAGTTGTAATGAATGTACTTATTATGTTGACTATATAATATTCATTAGTTGTAGTGACTGTACTTATTATGTTGACTGTACTGTATTTATTAGTTGTAATCATTGTCCTTATTGTATTATACGATGTAATGCACTAGATGAGATGTACTTTATTATTAAATTTGATGAGCTATAATGCATTTGATTTTCTGACAACTTTCTGTCTCTTCCCCTTTTAGGACAGTGATACTGCACATCACCTTATTTATGTGCTTTTCTGACTATTTTATGTCCATTCTCCTATTTTGTTTTCTAACAGGTTTAAATATGATGAGATGTAACTTATTTGGTTAATTCACTTATGTTCTTTTTTGACAACTTTCTATCCCTTTTGCTTATATGCATTGATGCTTCACATCACTTTTCTTTATGCAGTGCAATGCCATTGAATATGTTTGTATGCTTATTATAAATAACATCTTCTATACTGAATTGTCATACAAATCTATTCAACTGACCATAGTGGATCACAATCATACATCTCTCCTCACATCATATGACCATGAAGGTCCCGTAAAAACACTTGATGACTTCTAATTCATCACTAGAAATTAATATTGATTTCTACATTAAAATACTAGTTAGTAGCTATGATTCTTTGTGAGAGCATGAAAAAGAACAAGAAGAACTTTAAAGATAAGTAAGAGAGTAGAGACGTCATAAAGAAAGACCAAGACATTAATGTAGGTGCCAGTCAAGACGGCAACAACGAATCATACCACTTGGAATCGAACAAGAAGTTCTCACAATAACGTCCCCCACTTAAAGCGCTTAAAAATAAACTTCGATGATGCTCGCTTAAAAATAAACTTCGATGATGCTATAGTCATCACAAGAATTATTTTGAGCGATTAAAGTGAGTTCAATATATACATACATAAATATATATGTACATGTACATGTATATATATGTATATAAGCGTGTGGCTATATATATATGTACATGTTTATATAAAAAACAGTGTAAGCAAACGTAGCAGCTAAGATGCTTACATTACATATGGATTGTCTTAATATTCATTACATAATTTTTTTCCAAATTAACCTCAAAGTCATACCCGTGCCGAAGACAAATTACATTAGAAGACAAAATGGTAGACTGTCATGGGATATATGACAATGCTGACTTGAACGCTTAAGTAACAAAAATAAATATCCTTTATTAGCCAACAGAGCCTCGTGCTTTGTCTTCGGTCTACATTCTTAGGGTCCGAAAATAACCCGCCTAGACCCATAAACTTAACTTACTTAAACGAGTATATACGACTTTAAGGCGAAAACAATAATAAAATACAGGTCGGAATAAAGTCCGGTGTAAATAATACCATACGCAAAGTATAATATATAGTGAGACCACATCATCATATCTGGAATGAATTTTCATCCCACAAGTATAAATATTGACTACAAATGCAACATTAGCAATACACAAGTCAAATTTTTGTCTATCCCTGAAACCTGATGCGTTTTCGATTTCGGTAGACCCCTAACCAAACCCTTCCTTTAAAACTGCTCATGAAAACTCAACAAAAGAAGGTACCTTTTCTACATTCTAGTTGCCAAGCATCCTCTACATATTCCTTACGTTCAAAAGCGTAGTTCAACATTCGAAACTCATTAACCCAAAATGCACCCCTGTAGTTCGGCATCTCCTCGATTTGAACTGTGAAATACAACCCTAAGCAATTCGGTTTTCTCTTTAGTTTATACTACAAAGACTCAACCACATGCAGTTACATTTTTATTTAATTTATATTACAAAGAATCAATGACGTATAGTTTTATCTTTATTCAATTTACACTACAAAGAATCAGTACATGTAGTTTCACATTTATTTAACTTATACCATAAAGGATCATCCACAGCAGTTTCATCTGTATTAAATTTATACTACAAAGAATTAGCCACATGCAATTTTCTTTATTTAATCTATACTACAAAGAATCAACCACATGCAGTTTTGTCTTTAACTAACTATATTGAAAAGAATCAGTCTCTTATAGTTAAGAGAGCGTATGACCCGCCCAGACATCCCACATCCCTTCGAAAGTTGCTTGTCTCTCCATACCTTCCTTAGGCATGCATTTGAATGAGCATCCCCATTCTGCATCAATAGCTCTTCTGAACCCATATTCTTATATGTCTATTTTGTCATTTTAAGCTCCTCGAGCAGTACCTAATTGTCCTATATTAGGTTCTGATTTCATGTTATTTCGATGCCGTACAACCCCACCCTCATTCGTAATGCGACGCAGTGTCCTTACTCATATTGCAGTGCAGTACTTCACTGTATTCTTCAGCCTTAGCATAGTATATCTATTTATACTTTCAGCTCAGACAACCAAACGACTCTTGCGTAATTCTCTATCATGCCCTTCGGCTTATGGCACAGTTCAAACGTGAACCTTTCGTCTTCAAACCCTAGCTAATGTTTTGTCTTTTTTAGTGCAGTACATCGCATGTGGTATTAACCCATCCATAAGTCAGTAACTCTTGTGGTAATTCACTATCTTTGGCCCTATATGCTTAGCTTATTATCCTAACGTGTAGCTGCCATTTCAACTCCACATCATACAAAGTCTCACATGTCTGTTACCCCATTTCCACGTGTCGTAAACTAGTTTATTCAGTCTCCACTTTTTATTATGCCAATGTCCTTTATTTACCTTTTAAGCATTCATGTGGGATTTTTCCCCTAATCATTTAACATTAATTTCATCAAGTTTATTTAATAAGTCTCGATTCCCTACATAATCACCTTTTTCCAACATAGTTTCCCTTCGGTGGTGATTTATTTTAGCTTAGAAAATCCTTATAAAACTATAGAAAATGCGTGAATACTTCTTTTAACACATTTTACTCTTATTTATATTTTTCACATATTTTTCTTATATATTTGCTAGGTATTTTTCCTTCAAAAATTCATAACTAATGATTTTGACATGGAAAATTCTTTAAATTAGAAAATCATTTCTAGAATCATGATTAAAACATCATATTATATTTTTATAGCATTTTGAAATCATTAGAGTAGGAATATAAAATCAAAGATCTCATGCAAAGCTATAATTCTTGTAACATTCAGTACTACATTATTTATCTTATTTGAACTTTACTTACATGAACTCCATCGTATGAAATCTAAACAAAAATCAAACATAATGAAAAGGTAAAAGGGTTTAGTATTATTACACCTAGATCTTTGGATGTTCCTGTTTTAATCTTCTTAATCCCTTTTAGCTAGTATTATCTTCTCCTACTTATTTGCTTTATTTAAGTCGCCGCTGTTAATTCTCTTCTTTGGCTTTTATTTTATTTTATAGTGGAATGAAAATGAAACGAAGAAATAAGAAAAGAGATGTGTTTATTATCTTACAATAATTTAGGCCTTAATCTTCATATCATTTTTCCTATTTGTTCAATACCATCTTCCTTCTTTAGCTTATGATTTATAAATAGCCTCATATGGTAAGCAAGTGTCCATCCAAATACTGATCATATTTCTTACTTATATTATAATATTTTCCCATTTAATTCCTCATTTCAGTAATTAATTCTTTAGTTAATTGTTAATTATGGGATGTTATAAGCTCGCCTTAAATGAATTTTGTGCCAACCCGTCTCATGCTAACGCTAACATACCCATGCGCTACAAGTAAAAGTTACTAGCGCATCTATTAATACAAAACAATCAACCATAACTCATATATATGGTATAATATAATACATAGCTAACACATGTGCTAAGCTGAAATAAACAAATGTGAATAGGTCTTTCTAACCTTATCTCTGCTACTCATGTACGATTCTCCCAGTCCTCACTCCATTAGATACATATTAGCTTCACTACTTTACTCTAAAGTCGCTTCTTTTCCCGATTTACTAATCGAATTGATTTCCTCACATAGGTCATGTTTGGTGTAATCTACTGCTCTCGGATTAACTAATGCCTCTGGATCCCTAATGCAGCTCCACTATGATACATATGACACATGATGGTTCCCGATGAAAGCCCTTGGCACCTCCATTCTATATACTACTTTTTTGACCTTCACTATTATTAGGAATGTTCCTACATATTTAGGTGCTAACTTCCCAGTCTTTTCAAAGTGCATCACTCCCCATGTCAATGAAAATTTTATGAACACATGATCACCTAGTGCAAAATCTAGCTATTTCCTTCTTATCTCAACATGACACTTTTGCCTAACCAGTGTTGCCTTCACTCTAGTCCTATGTGTCTTCTTTCTCATTAGCATTATTTACCACATCTGACCATATATATAAGCTTATCTCCTATCTCTAGCCAACATATAGGTAACTTACATGACCTTCTATATGATGGTTCGAATGGTGCGACCTTTATATTACTCCAGTGGCTGTTATTTTTTTTGATAACTAGAGTGATACTCATTTCTAGTAGACCACTAATTATGATGCAATAGGGACTCGAACACATGACCTCTAAAGGTCTATCTAATGTGCCATACCCCCGAACACTTGACCTAGTGGTTCTTGATAACTGTTGTTATATCAAAACTCCACCAAGTATAGGTTATCTTCCCAAGATCCCCTAAAATCAAAAGTAAAGACTCTCTGGTAACATCCCCTATCAGGAGGCCTGAAGCTAAGTGCTACAGATGTTGTAGTCATCCATAGCATAAACTTTCAGTAACCAAATACAGTAATGTTAATGGTATCAATAATATCAGAAGCACTTGAATATGAAATAAAATCATTACAGATTAAAACACTTTTCTGATTACATTTCAAAACAATATTTCATATCCAAGTTACATAATCCCATATATTTCCCAGGTTTAGAACAAATATAATTACTAAATAAATATGCCAAGAGCGACATATGAAGATGCCCCCTTGGTTGACCGGAGTACTAAACAGTCATAACAGACTTAATGCAATATAGCGGAAACAAAACATAACAACTCCTAAATATAGCTAGCATCAGCCTCCTGTTCCTCTCCGGAAGCTTTATTCGTCCACCAACTAAAACCTAAAAATCCTCAACCCTCAGCCTACTCAAATAAATTTTGAGCACCTGAGAGTTTAAGGGAAAAAACATAAACTTCGAGTAAGACATAAAGCCTGGTGTGAATAATACTATTCATCTCGGTTATTTGATATTAAGTGAGACCACGCCACTTAGCGGAACGGGTTTGTCCTCACTAGTATCCTTTTAAAACATATCTTTTGCAAATCTTAATCTTGCAACCAAAACTTGTTAGAAGAATAATATCAATATCATGAAAGCATATAAATCAGGTAATCAACGGACTATCTGTCCAAACACTATAGTTTTGTTTGGCTAACTACTAACCTTTGGCTGACTCGGGCCTACCTGGAAAAAATAAACAAATAATCTAACTTTTGTTAGATACTCCTCTTCTGGGCACTTTGTCCCTAACTTACATCTTCTAGGGTCAACTAATCCTAATGGTTTTACGGGCTCACCAATAACCTATCTCTCCTCATAGATTTCTTTCTATGTGTAACATCATTTTAGTCTTACCTATGACAAAACCTTACACACTAGAATTTTGGACTTATATCAGCTGGGGCTACTAGCAATGTATAGGGCACGACCCCATACCAATCCCATCTGGTATTCTAATATCTGAGTCATTTTATATAGGGTCATCTACCCATAAAATTTTCCTTGAAAGCATTTCTTTCAAAATGATTTAACCCTTTTAAATCATTCTTAAATAAGGAAACTATACTTTATTCATTACTCAAATCACCTTGCCATGTTATATATACTTTACACAAAACTTTGTTGATGAAAACATTTAAACCATTGAAAGTACCCCGAAACCATTGAAAGTACCTCTTTTGAAACCATTTAAAGTACCCTTTTTGAAACAAAGTAATTACTTTGCTTTATAACCTTAGGCAGAAAGGCCAAAACATACCTTTCGAAACTATTCTTAATAAACCTTTCAAAAACATTGAAAAACCTTTCTTTCGAAATATTCAAAACCTTAAACATCCTCTTTCCAAAACTCTTTAAACATTTCCTTTCAAAAACATTGGAACCTTCCATTTAAAATCTTTTGAAACCACCCCTTGAAATCTTTATCTTGAACCTTTCGATAGCACTAAATCCTTTTCACAAAATCAAACCTTTTGAAAGCATTTGGGTTCAAGTAAAACACATGGAATAACCTTTCAAAACCATTCCTTTCAGAACCCTTGGGTTTAACTTTCAATAGAACAAAGGGTTGTAAAACAACTAAGTCAAAAGCACTCTTTCGAAAGCAATTTCCTAAGTAAAAGAAGCGACGGTGTCAAAACTATTCCCTTCGAAAGCATTAGAGAAGCGGCATGGGTTTTTTTTGTAAAACAAAGCAAACCTTTTGAAACCATTTTCTTCGAATGGTAAGATGTGGCAGCGAAGGGTTTTGGCCCCTTTGTAAGCATTTACTTAAAACAAAGGAGCAACCCTTATCAAAACCATTCTTTTAAAACAATTGACCCAGTCAAAAGCTAACTAAATCAAAATCCATCTTATTCAAAAGCAAAATAGGCACATTTTCATTTAAAAACAAAGCAAGGCTTTGAACCATTCGAAACCAGTTGTTTCGACCCAATACCTTTCGCCTATGTCCAATTCACTACGTGCCAATTCTTTAATACCATGTGCATTGGTTTTAATGGAGATGGAGGCAGAAGTAAGGCGTCGAAAGCTAGGTGCCAAAAGTGGCGAAACATGTAAAAAGCATGTTTAATTTGATTTTTAACCCTTTTAAGCAATTCTTTTTAACTAACCTGCCTTGCTTGTCAAAACATGATTGGCTATTAATTTCTTTTCTAAAAGTACTGTCGAAATTTCAGAAACAAACAAATTAAATTATTTACAAAATGCCCCTTCTTCTTTTATAAGTATATAAAACATTAAATCAATAACTTAAATAATTTTATATACTTATTAAACACTTAGGAAAAATCTATGAAAACTCCCACGAATCATATTTAATGTGTTTTCTAACATGTATTAATTTTCGACCCTAAACATACATATATTAGCCATGATTAATTTTAAACCCCAATAATCATTTTCTTTACTAGAAAATTAATATTAAATCCACATTAATTCAGAAAATTAAAACCCATCTCTAAATATCATTTTTGATATTAAGTGAGACCATGCCGCTTAGCTGTACAGGTTTCCCATCAGTAATATCCTTTTAAAACATACCTTATGCAAATCTTAATCCTGCAACCAAAACTGGTTAAAACAATAGTATCAATATCATGTAAGCATATAAATCAGGTAATCAATGGACTATCTGTCCGAACACTATAGTTTTGTTTAGCTACGTACTAACCTTGGCTGACTCGGGCCTACCAGACAAAATAAATGTATAATCTAACTTATGTTAGATACTCTTCTTCTAGATGGTTTGTCCCTAACTTACATCTTCCAAAGTCAACTGATCCTATTGGTTTTGCAAGCTCACCAATAACCTATCTCTCCTCTATAGATTGCTCTCTATGTGTAACATCATTTTAGTCTTACCCATGATAAAGCCCTACACCCTAGAATTTTGGATTTACATTAGCTAGGGGATACTAGCTAAAGTATAGGGCGTGACCCCATACCAGTCACATCTGGTATTCTAATCTCTGAGTAATTTTACTTAGGGTCATCTACTCATAAAATTTTCCTTGAAAACATTTCTTTAGAAATGATTTAACCCTTTTAAATCATACTTAAACAAGAAAAATATACTCTATGCTTTACTCAAATCACCTTGCCATCTTATATATATTTTGCACTAAACTTTGTTGATGAAAATATTTAAACTATTGAAAGCACCCCTATTGAAATCATGGAAAATACCCCTTTCAAAACCGTTGAAAGTACCCCTTTTGAAACCAAGTAATTACTTTGCTTTATAATCTTAGGCCGAAAGGCCAAAGCATACCTTTCAAAACCATTCTTAATAAACCTTTTGATAACATTGAAAAACCTTTCTTTCGAAAGCTTTAAAACCTTAGACATCCTCTTTTCAAAACTCTTTAAACGTTGCCTTTCAAAAACATTGGAACCTTCCATTTAAAATATTTTGAAACCATTGGAAAGCCACCCCTTTGAAATCTTTATTTTTAAACTTTCTAAAGCACTAAATCCTTTTCATAAAATCAAACCTTTCGAAAGCATTTAGGTTCAAGTAAAACATGTGGAATAACCTTTCGAAACCATCCCTTTTGGAACCCTTGCGTTTCACTTTCAATGGAACAAAGGGCCGTAAAACATCTAAGTCGAAATCACTCTTTCAAAAGCAATTTCCTAAGTAAAAGCAGTGACGGTGTTGAAATTATTTCCTTCGAAAGCATTAGAGAACTGGTTTACATTGTTTACATTTCACTACATAAGTATTCTACAGTTACCATCCTTTATTTACATTAAGTTAATATTTAATTACATTTAATTGCGATTGAGTTCCAATTCAATTCAACAGATTAAATAAATAGGTAACAAATAGCAATTGTTACCTTTTACTTAATTTAATCACATTTATAATTTTATTATCTATAATACACTGATTTTCTCCAATTATAATTTATTTCATATTATTTCACCAATTAATACAACATTTGATTTATTTCCTTATTTACAATTTATAACCAATTTTAATTCTACAATCATTTCAATTAATTGAAATTACATTAGAATGGTTATCACTTACCTTACTTAACATTATTACATCCATTATACTTATTTCTCTCATTAGTAAATCAAATTTTTTTATTTCTTCCAATATTAAATTACAAGATCTTATTTAATTAAATATTTATAATCGTAAAAAATTACGAGTAGTTACACTCTCCCGCTCTTAAAACTTTTCTTCCTCGAAAATGAAAAAAGAAATAAGGAATTAATGAATCAATACATCTTATTCAAAGTATTAAATATTTAAACAATTAATTTATATAATTATATAATTTAAATAAAAATATATCAATTTATAAAACAATTAAATCCTTCCATATTAAGTCTAATAAAAGTTCGAAAAAACATTTCCAATTTCACAAAAAAATTTCTAAGTCCAAAATTCACGGAAAATTTAGGCAGAGTCTCCTTTGTACGGAAAGGTCTAGGAGAAATAATAATATCAATAATAAACATATATATATATATATCATATTTCAATAATAAAATATCCTAAACAATGGGAAAAAAATATAATATCGCTAGAAAACCGTAACCCGGAAATGTACCTATTTGTGGGAAAATATCGCTTATTTATGAAATCAAAAGCAGTAGCTATTGCTTCCAAAAACCTGTGTTTCACTTATATAATCCAAAAGAGTTAGAACTATGTAAAAAGAAAAATATTTAAGCTGTTTCAATTAATAACAAAACAAATCAACACAACATAACAATAATCATTTGCAAACAAAACCATACAATCATGACATGCAATCAAAGTAATCAATTATCCATCCATAGCAATCAAAACAAATGGTTTGTTCGGGTTCAGAAACTTTTAATCATATAAAATGATAAATAAAATACTAAGTATACCATACACTCAACAGTCATAGATAAGACATAATAGATTATTTATAAACATTTATACGGTTATAAGTATCCTTTCCCAACCATCCCATAAGTTAAACAACAAAGAATTTAACATATATTTTAAGTTTACTCTTATTAATTTCCATCAACATCATTTACCGTTCAATTTTTTTCTCTTCATTCATACAATGCTTCATTTTATTAATTTACATTCATTACTTATAAAATTTAATTTATCATTTATTCATACAATGCCATTTTTACTACTTTACATCCAATTACTTACATAATATGACAATTATTTCTTTGATTTCCTTTTTAACATCAATATTCATTTGTGAAGCAACTCATACTAAATTTTTTGATTTCCTTTTTAACATCAATATTCATTTGTGAAGCAACTCATACTAAATTTTTTATTCCTTTTCTTTTCACATTTATTTCCTTCATATATAGTATTTACTAAATATATGATTCACCTTTACTATTCAAACTGATTATAAACAGCTAAATGTTAACTCAAGTTTACAATCATTTACTTACAGTATTCATGTTAAATTCAATCACTAGCATTTCAAATTATTAACTAAAGTTTATAATATTCTTATACATCTTAATTATTTTTATAGAAATACTTCCACTAGAACACTTTCATTACTTAAGTTTTACTTGTATAATATTCCATTACATATTTATTTTAACATTTCAACTTTTAACATTTTGATAAGCTATATATATGTCTTTTAGAATGGAATTGAATATTACACAAGTTTATCTTATTCATCTTGGTTAATAAAAGGTTCAACAATTACATCCTAAATTTTCATATCTCCAAGTTACAAAATTTCAATTTTTTATATATTCCATTAATCACTTAACATCCAATTTCTTATTTTTTTTTCATTTTGGAAGTTTCCAATTATTAAAAGGTTTATATTTCATTCATTACAATAATTGAAACTACTAATTTATAGAAACTTAAGAACACAATACCGGGTTCCATTCCAATTAATTTAAAATTATATATATATATATATAATCATATCTTTTATATATATATATATATATATCAAATCATATTTGGAAATTAAAATTAAGATTTGTTTATCAAAACAATATGTTGTAAAACAACTACAACGGTCTTCCCACTTTGAAAATCGAAAATGAATGTCGATGATGCATGCGCTCATCGCCGAAATTATTTCCCAACGATAGAGAGAGGAGTACAAAACTTATTTCCTTTTAAAATTATTTTAAAACATTTCTTTCATTCATATTGAAATATTCATATCAAAAAATACTTCCAAATAATATTAATATTATAGTCCAAAATATTTCGAAAGAAAATTTCAAAATCCCAGAACTTTGGTTCTCAATTTCTAATTTATATTTACTTTATTTGTAAATTTTATTTTACCACCAATATTTATAAAATTTCACTTCCTAACAAACCACATATCACATCCTATTATATCATTTATAAAAAATTATTCTTAGATACACAAAATATAACACTAGGTAAAATTATTTCGTTTACCTAAACTTTAAAACAGTGTTGTGTCGATCTGCCCTATTAATTGTTTAGAAATCCCTATCAATACTATAACATCTTATGTACCGACCATAATTTACAAATACTAAACAGAACAAATTAACACAATACAAAAAACTTTTTATAACACTAACAAATACGCTCCCTCATATATATACACTCAACGACTCATTCTAGGGTATTACTACCCTATTTCGAATGAGTCAGACCCCACAAAGCTAAGGTTTTTGCTAAACCTGGATCTGATACCAAATGAAATGAACCACCCTTTTAGATAGTTTAAATTGACAATAAACCATACATGTCAAACTAAACAATTCAAAAGGAAGGATTGTTATGGGGTAAATAAGAAAAAAAGAGAAAGAAATAAAACAAACACAGAATCTCACAGCGGAATGATAAAATATAATAATCAAATAATAGTTCATGAAGCTATTTTACAAATAACATTTGATTTCACTTTACAATACAGAATCAGTGTAATATACAATAGGAATAAATAAATAATGCAGCGGAACAACATGAAGCAGTGGAATAAGTAAAATAAATAATACAATACAAAATCTTTTTCTTCGTCCTTCAGAAAAGCAGTCTTCGATACATTGAAAAACTCAGACTGACCAGAACGTAATGAAAAGACAAAACACTCAAGTCAGAGCTAAAAAATCTTATGTAAGTTAAATCAACAGTAAATAAATATGAGTGTAACGGCGTCGGAGATGATTACAGGGTTTTACATCTCCGATCTAGTGTCCAACATGCGTGCAATAACTTAAGTTCAGGACTACCATCTCTTAATGATCCGTGAAACTATCTACTACATAGTAAAATATGATATTATAATATGTCTATAGAAAAGTAAAGCATTAAAATAGTGTTAAGGCATTACCCATATCCCCGTTAACACATCTTATATATTCCCGTAGTCTATACATTACCGTAAGCTCCACCAAACTGGTGGTTTACCTCGAGTGCACTCCATAGGTACGGTACAAAATAAACTCATAGTGGGCAAGATAAGGCATGTGACAAGGCATGTAACAAGGCACGTGAGGCAATGCCCAGGGTAGGGTACTACTGTCTTTCTAATCCAGACATGTGGTAATGCATAGCAGCTACTACCACCCACCTCGGAACACACTTCCAAATCAAAATCTAGAGATAACCACCAAATCAATCACAAAGTCATAATTTGGTATCGAAGAAATGTGCCCGATAGGAGGTGCGACCTCACTTGGCCCGGCGTGGCTCCTGTTTTAGTCACATCAAGCTGACTCACGGGAGCCAAGGCTACGATAATACCGAATATGGAATCGTTCGCCAAACCATCTTACTTCATTCTAGATTCTTAACCACGTACACAGTTGTTAAAGTGATTTTTGATATTGGCAGAGAGTATGACAATATTCTATCTTGGTCTCTTTAACAACCAAACGCTTATTTCACACCGGATGGTTCTTTTACATTTCCAAATCAATTCATAATTGATATCAAAATATCATATTCAATTTAAAGCATATCACTTTCGAAATCATATTCACTTTCGAAGTCATATTCGCAAAATAGCTTAAATCCTTATTTCAAAATCATCGTATTTACTCAAATATGTCATTTCGCTAGTAATTATTATTTAAAATCCTAACTTAGGTTATAACATCATTCAACCATATTTGCTTTTAAACCAAGGATTTAAATATAAATAATTCAACCTTGCATTGTTAGAAATTTAGAAATATAGTTCTATATAGTCATAAATAGTTTAAAATAGTTAAAATAGTTTAAAATAAATTTTTAAATAGTTAAAATACTCTAAGATAGTTTAAAAATAGATTTAAAATTGATTAAATAGATTTAAAATAGATTTAAAAATAGATTAAATAGATTTAAAATAGATTAAATAGATTTAAAATAGATTAAATAGATTTAAAATAGATTAAATAGATTTAAAATAGATTAAATGGATTTAAAATAGAATAAAGTTAGATTAAATGGATTATAATAGACTAAAATAAGTTAAAATAGTTTAAATTGATTAGAATAGTTTAAAATAAATTAAATTAGTTTAATAGTTTGAAAAACTTAATAATCAAGATTTTTAAAATAATATATTTAGAACAATTTACATTAAAATAATAAATTTGAAATTAATATCAAATTAAACTATTTATTTCATTCAACACATCTGTACAAGGTTTAGTTTCAAATCAACAAACTGAATTTTTTTTTTCAATTCATATTCTCATTTAAAGCCATTTAATCAATATTGATTTCAAATCCATGTTCGAACAATAAATTCAAACTATTTCAAATTTAGCAGATTTCAAAGTTACAATTTCAAACGTTTTCACTAATTCAATTCCGATAAATTTCATTTATACTTCAAACTTAACTTTAAAATTTCAATTTAATTTATTTAAACAATTTCCAATTTCAACATTTGAAAGCTTGGATTTTCGATAACAATTCAGTTTATATAAGTCAAATTTTCTTCAAAATCTTATTTAGCTAAATTCAAAATTTAAGGGTTTAAAATCGTTTAGTTTAACCAATCCGGTGTCCGTATATAATTTTCTACCTTACAGTCAAGTGATATGGACATATATCATTTCAATCCGCAATAAATTTAAATTTACGGGTATATATCATTTCAACCCGTAATCCCGAATTTACATTCAAATCCATAAAATCGCTCTAGTTTATCATTTCAACCCATAACGATTTTCCATAATCTATAGATCATTGGGTATGTATCATTTCAACCCATAGGAAACTTGCAGTGTTATAACAATATAAAATATAACATCTAGTCATCAAATACCAACAGTCAAACATCCATCACAGACTTCATTCAAATCAACCCACAAACATCAATAGATAACTAATTATCATTAATAGGCATAAACTGGCAAATTAAACTTTAATATTAAATTAAATGGCGATTATATTCAATAAATTCAAATTTAAATGGAAGGACGATTTAAATACACCAAACAACAGTCAATCAACTTCTAATCACGTCATAACTTAAATTTAACTAGCATAAGCTAATTCAGTAGTCGTGAGTGGGTTAAAACACTCACCTTTGATTTCACATCGATTTAATCCAAAATAAGGCCTAAAATTCAACGGTCTCAGAATTCATCCAAACCAGTTTCATATATCCGGGATTTCAATACGATCCCAATGGAGCAAACCACGCGTAGATCCGACCTCGTAAGCAAAAGTTATATAAGTTAAAACGTTTAAAATTGAAATTAAAAATCAAAATAAAATAAAAAGAAGAAACACGTGTACAGCCATGTCTCCTCAAACCTTTCCTCAAGAAACCCTCGTTTCAACTTTAACCTAATTCCCGTCACCACTATCATACCGTTGAGCATCAAAACCCTGCTGCCATGATCGCCCTTCACAAGATCGAACACCTCCACTGCCTTCCCCCTGACCGGCCGCACCTGAGGCACCTCGCAGCCATCCCTGGTTGACAAGAGACTTACTGCTGCCTCTAATTTCAAACGCCATCTTTGGCAATTCTTAGCCCTCTTTAAACAATTGAACACTACAGATGATCACTGCTCGACCTCCTCTACCCAATGGTGCTACCCGATCATCCTATAGTCGTACATCCACCGTTGAATCGCAATGACCACACATGAACGGCTGAAACTAAATTACTGATTTTTGGACAAACGTTGATTCGGTTGCAAAAAAGAATTGCACCAATGGATTATGCTTGTCGAGATTTTCGAAACAGTATATAATATGCCATGGTTTGGAGGAGTTTGAAAATTTTGAAATTGATTCGGAAGTTTGATTTAGGGTTTTGTAATTGGATTTGGTATCTGCCATTGAAGAAGGAGATAGGCAGATAGAATTATAGGTATTGTAGAAATAGAAAGACTGCTAGAGTTTGAGAAATAAGACTATTTATATGAACAAATCCCGATAAGAAAATGAACACGTATTGAATTGGTATGAACGACAATAACGACCCGAAAGCCCGTTCTGTTTCCGAAACGAGAATAGATCATCCAATATATCATAATAGATGTTTTCGATATTTTTAAATTCACGGAATGGGTTTCAAGTCCTAATTTCATTGTATGAAGAAATTGGCATTTAAATCAGTTTATTTCAAGTTGATTTCAATGAATTGATTTCTACGCGTTTCAAGCCCACACGATCAAACAACAAGTCCGATCGCTACGAAACTTGAAATTCTATAATAATTCACTATTACGGATCCGATGAAACTAGTTTCGTCAAAATCCGAGACAGTGGCCAAAATGGCTATTTTCACTTTAATTAAATAAATTATTATTAAATTGGTTAAATCACTTTTTCAATTCAAATTTTTATAATTAACAAATTTTATCATTTCCACTTACACATAAATTAACAATCCTATTTATCTAATTTCCAAAGTCATATTCAATATTAATTATTGGACTAATTACAGAGTTTAAGTTCAATTGCAATAACTTAATTAATTAATTATATTTTAATTCCAATAAATTTATTTAATTTGATTTCAATCTTTTTATTCAATCAATCATTATCTAATAGGGAATGCTTAGCATTGGTTTACATTTTACCACATAAATATTCTACAATCACCATTGTTTATTTACATTAACTTAATATTTAATTACATTTAATTGTAATTGATTTAGAATTCAATTCAATAGATTAAATAAATAGGTAACAAATAGCAATTGTCACCTTTTACTTGATTTAATCACATTTATAAGTTTATTATCTATAAACAATATAACTACTTACAATGCATTGATTTTCTCCAATTACAATTTATTTCATATTATTTCACCAATTAATACAACTTTTGGTTTATTTCCTTATTGACAATTTATAACCAATTTTAACTCTATAATCATTTCAATTAATTGAAATTACATTAGAATAGTTATCAATTACCTTACCTTAACATTATTACATCCATTCTAGTTATTTCTCTCATTAATAAATCATAAATTTTTATTTCTTCCTATATTAAATTACAAGATTTTATTTAATTAAATATTTTTATCATCGAAAATTACAGGTCGTTACGTATAATACTCAATATACTTATGAAGTTTGAGTCTGAACACTTCATTATAAAGAGTTTGTTTTTTCTATAAACAATTTTCTAGTATTTCATAAATGCACGAGAATACCTCATACAACCATTTGATTGCAATTTAAATTTGATATTCGCTTCATGTAACAAATACATAAACAAATCACAATGCCATAGACAACACAACATGTATAATAACTTATATTGCCAATGCATAGGTAATCCATTTTACACGTTCCGTATTAAACATTTTAATAAGGTGTCCTTGCATATTGTTTGGGACATTTCCAATATCTTTTTATACTTACTATAAAAACATCATTCACAATTCCAATGTTGAGTATTAAACATCCAAAGCTAATTTTAACACAATTACATCATTAACAATCAGTAGTATGTTGTTTACTTATAGTTTAGAAATATCTATGTGCGTTTTAATAATCTTTCTTATGAACACATGATTCCTTTGCATTTTCATTAGTACTCAAACTATTTGTATTTATATTAAAACATTTGTTTAATTTTGATGCTTTTTTGAATGATCCACATTCCTTCTCGGATCGTATACGAAAGCCCATAAACTCAATACAACATCCATAGATTTTGGGAAAATTTGGTTATTATGTGCAAACAATCTAGTCTAAATATATATTTAGACCTTTATATTTCAACGCATATATACTAAAACATAAAGTAATGCCAGATCATAAATTTGTGAGTAAAATACTTACCAACTTGAGCACATCGAATGGTGAATCTGTCATATTAATTTCAACAACTGAAATTCACGGTATTATTCTTATCAATGTGGCACACTATATTCCAACTCCATTTGTCTTTCTCTTAAAGTCATATTTGCTTGTGTGCGTGTATGCCTTCGGGTACAATTATCAAAATCATATTTTGATAGTATACTTGGAATCTGTTTCGGATCGGAGCTTCGTACCATGTCATAGGGTTAATACCCTTAATGGATTAATTACACAATCGAGGATTATTTATTCTTGACATTGAAAAGAACTCATACTTTTTATTTACTATGCAAGAATAATCACTAGACATTCTAATGCGTCGTGTTCATATAGTTTTGGATAATTTTATATCATCCCTTGTAATTAGTTTCATATTTGAATCATATGCAAAAACCCATTTTACTGTCAATAATTTCTCAACGAAATTACTTCTTTTCAAAGTTGGTATTTTAAGACAAAAGTTATTTCTCCGTGCAATGGAACAGGCACTCATAAACATTTTATCATTTGTCTTATATAAAACTGATTTTGCATTAGGTCAAATATATTTATGTTCACAATATAAATTAGTCATCTAATTATCATTATTCCCAAAATTCCTTCGGGACGATTCATACAAGATCTCTTACATACAGTTATTACGTGCAATATTTCGACTCACACAGCTTGCCAACTCTTTGGCCTAGGATACATAAGGGGTTTCTTATAAAACCTTCATCTTGTATGGTTTTGTAAACTATTCTTTAGATGGGATTAATTTTAACCTAGTGTACTGCTCCTAAGTACACACCTTATAGAAAGAATTTAACTCAAGTTCGCTCATAAATAGTCGTGCTTTGTCTAACAAAGATCGATTAATCCTTATCAATGCATCATTATATATTATAGGGAGAAGTTATTGTTAACAAAGTTAGATTAATCCTATGTACTTACCCACTCGATCAATTCTTCTACATTTACCCATGTATCGAATACACATGTCCACGTCTGTGATAGATCATTGGTAAATACGATGAAGTACATGAAACCGTTTTGGTATTAATAGACTTATGATTGCATACATCTATAAATATTAATCCAAAGAGTTCATCAAATCTTATGATGCTCCCACTAAATGGGTGCATAGCCCTTAATTGTTTGATGTATAATTAATCAGTATCATACAATTCATAATTATATAATGAAAATTATTTCTCAAAATTACATCTTAGTCTATAATTCCAAAATAATTGTAAATAATTTTAGATACTTCTGTTTTTTCTGATACACTGCTTTTTTTATATATGAAAAAAATACCATATTACAATCTATTTCACAACGAATATTCATAATATTCACATGAAATATACAATATTTATTTTTCAGTCAACGCCGAAGAATAACCATTATTTCATAAATAATGTAAGGTATGTTTTACAAAAACAATTTTCGTAACTTGATGAATCAATAAGTGTTATATGGCATGCTCCCACTATTTCCGCCATTACTATTATAGGATACTTAATTCGATAGTCCTTTATTCACTTAATATATATATATATATATATATATATATATATATATTATTTATTCCATATAGTGCAAGTATTTTACAGTGGAGAGTTCTTTGATCAAATATCTTGAACTCAAAGAAATAAATCTCGTTGAAAATAATTTCCTACAAAAAATACATTTTGGAATAGAAATCGTATTTCTTACTCCAATGTTCAGTGTCAACTATCATTATTGCAATTCTCTTTTCTAGTTTTTTGAAGTAGAAGTGACTATTTATTGTCTTCATCCTTGCCGTACTTATATACTCATGTATACTCGTTTTTCTTTCTAAATGGTTGAACCAATTAAAAAAACCTTACTACAACATCATAACAAACTCTTTATGAAAGCACATTCGATATTCCTTAACATTTAAGAACATCAAATATGTTGCACTTTTCATAAACTAATCAAACGGACATTTTACAATCTCCCCCCTTTAGAGCCCAACGCCCTCGTTGGCTCATGAGCACAACCCAGGCGTCGTGATTGTATTATGTACAGACCACAATTCTGGTTCGGTATGGCTCTAATACCATTGTAACACCCTTTCAAAATGGGAATAATAGTCCCACATCGTGGAAAAACACTATGAAGTGAGCGCTTATATACTAAAGCCTTCACCTCATAACAACGTCGAGGCCTTTTGAGGAACAAAACCCCATACCTTGGCTTGGCCCATGAGGCAAAGGTGACTAATTTGGTGACAATATCTACGTTAAGTGAGGTGCGGGCTGTTTCGTTTCCAATACGGACGGAATTGTTAAATTTTTGCTAAAAATAAGATATGAGACTGTACTTTAAACTAAAAAAAGAATCACGCAATTTGGAAAAGATATGAGAAAGTTATGACGTCTCAAAATTGAACCCAGGTAGTATTTTCACTGTAAAAATCTGGGCAAAAATATGCTCTGATACTGTAACATCCCGCCTTTTCGCACACTTCAAATCGACACACATGCCAATTCAAACCATACGGAAGGGTGGATTGTTATGGGGTAAATAAGAAAAACAGAGAACAAATAAAATAAAATAGAATCTCACAGCGGAAGGATAAAATATAATAATCAATCTATAGTTCATAAAACTGTTTACATACATTTGCTTTTACTTATTACCATAAATATCAGAGTTCACATACCAATAAATATCAATGCAGCGGAATTAAATGGTGTAGTGGAATAATAGTAGATAATAGAAATACATGTCTTCGTCCTCCAGAGCTAAAACTTCCAATCTTGAAACGCTCGGACTGACCCGAGCGAATTGAAAAGACAAAACACTCGAGTCGGAACTAAAAGATCTTATGTAAGTTAAATTAACAGAAATAAATATGAGTGCAGTAACTCAAGAGATGCTCGGGATTTACATCTCTTAAGGATCCGTTAAACTATTTACTATGTAGTATATTTCGCTATTATAATAGTGTCTATAGTAAAATAAACATACTTTTAAATAGCATTAAGGCTTTACATTTTCCACCTTAACACGTAATAGTCCCAGTAGTCCATCCAATATCATAGTCCCTCCTGATCGGGAAGCCACCAGAGGATACCACACGGGCTACGTGAGAAATCCAAACTCGTACAAGGCGCGATAGGGTAGGTGACATGGCACAACTAGGCAATGCCAGGGTAGATATACCAATTACGCTTCCGGGTCGGTGGTAACGCGTAGCGCGCAGCTACCGCCCACCTCGAGCCACACCCCCAAATAAAATCAAAAGTGGCCACTAAATCAATCCAAAAGTCAAAGTATAATATCGAAGGGATGTGTCCGATCAAAGGTGCTACCTTATTAACCCGTCGATCGCTCCTATTTTAGCCACCTTATGCCAACTCACGGGAGTTGGGTCCACGTATTTACCTTACAAGAAACGCCGCCACCAACCTACTTCATTCTGGAATCTCCACCGCGTACACGGTTGTTAAAATGGTTTTCGGAGTTGGCAGAGAGTATGACAACTTCCGATCCCGGTCTCTTCGACAACCAAACGTTATTATAACACCGCGGTCTTTTAAAAAAATTTATACTTTAAAACCAGAATAAAATTTTCCATTTCAAAACCCATAAATACGATATCATTCCCTTTTTAAAACCCAAATAAAAATGATATCATTTTATTTCATATATATTTCTTTTCCAAAATCATGCCCCTTTTAAAATTTATAATACCTCGAAACCAAATATTTGAATTTTAACTTTCAACATAATACTTCGAAATCCATAGTTTTAAAACCATAACTTTCAAACTTAAATGGTTTGGATATTCAACAATATATAAAATAAAACAGTTGAATTTAAAATTTCTTTAAAAATAAATAAATTCCACTCCTTCACAGTTTTTATTCACTTTAATTCCAGTCTAAACGCATAACTTTTAGACTCACTTTCAGTTTAAATAAAACACTTCGATTTCAATATTTTCTAACTTTGAGTATTTAATGAATTTCAAAACAAAGGTTGTGAATTTAAATCAACAATTCATTTTCCTATTATTTAGTTTGAAAGGTTTACATGATAAATCCATAACCATTTAAAATAAACTAAATTTATTTACACTAAAAATTTCCTTCCATTTATTTATACTAAAATTATTTATGAAATCCCGTTATAAATATCATACCTTTAAAATTTCTAATTTTAACAAGGTAACATCAACTTATGGAGTTAAATTTTCAAATAAGCTCAATTTATATTAAATTTCAAATTTATCTTTCAATCTTTATTGATTTAAAACATTTAACTCTATATATATATATACAAGATCTTAAACCTGTACTTAAACGTATAACATAAATTATCAAATGTCATTTTTCAACTTATTCATTTTTATTTAACAAATTTATGCATAGCATAAATTCAACAATTTAACTATGCATGTATATATAAAATATATTTATATCATATCCAAATTTTATATTTATTTAACCGTATCATATCCAAACCATAAAATAATTTCAAAAACAATTTTATATATATACCGCGGTGCCTGTATATAATTTTCTATCCTATGGTCAAGTGATGCGGATATTTATCATTTCAATCCGCAATTTAAAAATAAAATGCGGTTGTATATCATTTCAAACCGCAATCCCGAATGAAATGAAAATGCATGATAACTTGCAGTTTATATAAGATAGAACACATCATCCATTCACCCAATATCAATCATCAACCAATTTATTTCAATCATCATTAATTTATTTCAATCATCGTCAATTTAAACAAACATCAATATATATAGCATATGCAATATAACAGGAAATAAATGACAGTTATTAACTAACAGTTTATATTCAAAATAAATTTAATAACTGTTTAACTAGCAGTTTTATGCAAGTAAATAAATTTTAACTGTCAAATTTATATGCAATTATAAAATTTATTAAGAGTCAAATCAAATAAATTCGATTTAACAGAGATAATGAATAAAACATGCCAAACAGTCATAAATAATTTCTACTCATATCTAAAATCAATTTAACAAACATAAGAAATCTTAGAAGTTGTGAGTGGGTTAAAACACCCACCTTTTGAATTTAAGTCGAATTTAAATCCGATTTAAACCCAAAACTTCGACGGTCTCCAAATCTGTCCAAACTAGCGTCAAAGCGTCTGGAATTTCGATACAATCCCAGCAAAAAAAACCGCGCGTGAGTCCGAGCTCGTACGCAAAACTTATGAAAATTTGAAAATTGGAAAATTCTGGTTCTGTGTCGACTTCGGGTTCGACTTCGGTGCGCCGCCTCAAATCCCCGGTGCTTGCTTGGAGTTTTTGCCAAAACGACCCAGAGCGACCCGAGTCATTTTCTTCCTGACCCGAATAGATACAGCGTTTTTGCCTCTGAAACTCGAAGCGCGACTCGAAGTGGCTGCAGATCTGATTTTTTTTTTTTGAAGTTGAAATAAATTTTTGGAATTTGGGAATTAGGTTTTTTTTTCTGCCATTGGAATGAGGAGTTGAAAAGGAGATGTATGTATAGACAAATGAAAATAAGGAGTGGCTAGGGTTTATAACGGGTTATATATAGAGAATGCTGAAAAATAATAGATGGATCAGATTGGTATACGCGCTGAACGCTAAATGGCCCGAAAAGCCCGTTTCTACTCCGGAACGAAATTGGGTCAACCTATATATCAAAATATATGTTTAAAAATATTTTAAACGCAATGGAAAAGGTTTTAGGTTCAAATTATGTCGTATGAAGAAGTTATGCTAAAATCAATATTTTCAAATCGATTTCAATTGATTTCAATTGCATAAATTTCAAGGCGTTTCGAGTCCGTACGATTAAACGACAAGTCTGATCGCTACGAAACTTGAAACACTATTATAATTCACCGTTACGGATCTGATGAAACTTGTTTTGTCGAAATCCGAGTCAGTGGCCAAAATTGCTATTTTTCCATTAATTAAATAAATTTACAATTTGTTGAATAAATCAAATTTTAAATTCCAATTCTAAAATTTGTAAATTTTATCACCTTAATATTTCTCAACATTTATAATTGTTTTAAGAAAGTCTTTATGTCAATTTAGAGTTGATAAATCTATCAGTTGCAGTGTCAAATCTTCTATTTCATTATATTCAAAATTATAAATTAAGCTCCCAAAATTTCTATTAATTTAAATAGTCAATGATTATTCCATCTAAAAATTTTAAGTAGACGGATTCAAATGTTGGGTTCAAAACTATTAATTTAATAATCTCGAATTTCAGTTAAATCTCTATTAACGTAATATTTAAACGTTAAATTTCATTTATTTTGTAATACTTAAATTAAATTAGTAAACATTGCTTTCTATACTTAAATCTATATTAACAAAACGTTAGATTTAACGTTACTACACTAAATCTACAATTAGTTTCAATTAATATAGAATTAATTAAATCCTAATTACTTACCATTTATTTATAAATTAGACTACCTTCCAAATAAATTTGATTCCTAAGTATTTGATTGGATTGCCATCTTTACTATGTCCATTATTAATTAGCTTCAAATTCTACAATTTCACTTCTTAAATCCACCCTTTGCTATATTATAAATAAAATTTACATTGGTTATATTTCACATAAATGTATCATTCATTTACATTTATTACAAACTTATTTCCAATTCCAACTAACAATCTAAATATATGAATAGGCAACCTACCATAAACATTACCGTTACCTTTTTGTCACATACAAAATCTTTTATTACAAAAATCAATTTTGGCATATATTTTCATATTACAAATTCAATTTACTTATGTTCAAATTATAGCCAAACTTGACTTTTAAATTATTTTATATAAAATTGGAATTTCATTAAGTTTATTAGTTATTACCCTTAATTGGCATTTATTACCTTGTATTCTCGTTATCATTTCATAGATATGATTCCCAATTATTGCTTAAATCTATACTCACATTGATTCGTTCAAATTGCACTTATTATGTATTATTTCAACAGGTTATTTATAACTTTGAATCTATTCCCAAATTTTCACATTTCTATTGTTATATTATTTGAATTCCATTCTATTTAATATTCATATTAATATTTCACATTTCAATTAATTAACACCTTACAATAGTTTACAAATAAAAAGGAATTGCACTAAATATTTTTTTTTCATTGATGAATTCAATACTTGCCTTTATTTACTTATTTCTAACTTAATATCCAAATGCAACAATTTCCACTATTACAATAAATTGCAATATATAATTTAATTTGTAAATTTTAATTACCCTTGATACATCTAATTTCAACATTCTCCTTCATATAAATAAATAAGATTTCTATTTCTTTCTAAATTTAAATAAAAATCCTATTAATTTAATTCATTATAAACATCGAATTTACACGGGTCGTTACACTCTCCCTCACTCAAAACTTTTCGTCCGCGAAAAGGAAAAGAAGGGAAACGAAGAACTAAGAAATCAATATACCTTATTCAAACATTAACTTTATAAACAATTAAATTTATACAATTAATTAATTTAGATAAGATACCTCAATTTATAACCATTAAATCTTTTTATACTTAAATTACTAAAGTTTGGTAAACATTTCAAAATATTTCTAAGTTCAGAATTTACGGAAAATTTTGGCAGAGTCTCCCTTGTACGGAGAGGCTTGGAAGAAAATATAATATAAATATAACAATATACACAAATATTTTCCAAAATAATATATATCCGTACACGGGAAAATATATAAAATAGCGCTATAAACCGTAATCCCAAAACGTACCTATTTGTCGGGAAACTTACGCTAAATTTATGGAACCAAAAGCAGTAGCAGTTGCTTCCATAACCTGCATTTCTCTTATAAACACTTATAAAATCTAAAGGGTTAACAATTTATATAAAGTGAAATATTTAAGTGGTTTCAATTACTAACAACAAATCAGCACAACAACCATCAATTCGACAAATATCATACACAACAAATTCAAAGCAACCATTCAACCAAACAAACAAATAGTTGTTCGGGTTCAAAACTTTTAAAATTATACGGAATGAAGAATAAACTACTAGCGCATCATTTACTCAACAGCCTTAGATAAAACTAAATAGATTATTCTTTCATCCAATCCCAATTTTAAAGTATCTTACCCAAACAACCATAATTTAAACAACAACAATTCAAACCAACAAATCAAATTAACTTATTATCAATTTATTTCATACTTTAGTTGTTTGATTTCCTTTCTTTCATTTATTCAGTGATTATTTAAAATTTTCATTTATTACTTATAATTATTCACCTTATTTCTACCAAAATTTCCACTCATTCATATCATGAATTTTCCTTTTATTATTTTACATTCATTTATTCACCGCTTAACTTTTTTATTTACAGTATTCATCATTCTGTTTATTAAAATAATTTACTTTAACATTTACTAAAATTTATTATCATCTATTTATGATACTTACCTTTAATTATATTTATTTGGTAAAATTTCAATTATAACTTAAGTCCATAACATTAAATTCTCATTTAATAGCCAACTCATTGGATACTTCATTACCTACTTTCACTTGTACAAATTCCATTGCATTTCTTATTAAACATTTCAACTTTTTATATTTGGTATGTTATACATGTTAAAGAAAATGCAAATGAACTTATACAAGTTTTATCATCCTTTAATTAAAATTAATGTTCGACAATATCACTCTTTGTTTCATATATTACAAATTTCCTTTAATTCCCATTTATAACTTAGCATTTACATCTCTTATTTTATTTAGGGTTTCAATTATTAATTACATACTTTTCATTTCACTACAATAATTGAAACAATTTTTTTTAACGGAAATCTAAGAATTAAATACCGGGTTACATTTTCAGTTTATTTTAAACAATAGATGAATATATTCTTAAAACTTATATATCTATAATTACATCTACAACAATTCAAAATTTATATTTCCAATCAAAATGAATCTGCAGTAAAACTACTACAGTGGCCTTCCCCCTTCGAAACTCGAAAATGAAAGTCGATGATGCGGCCGCCATCACCGAAATTATTTTCCAGCGACAGAGAGGAAAGTACAAAACTTATTTTCTCTAAAATATTCTTTAAAACAACTTCTTCCAAATTATATTAAATATTTATATCAGAAATACTTATAAACAATATTATTATGTTCCAAAATTTATTCGAAAGAAATTTCAAAACCTCGGATCATAAGTTCTAAATTTCCACGTTTTATTTTTTTTATTTTTTTTCAATCTTTATTACCTAACAACCAATCTATTGCAGCCAAATATAGATATCTTTCGAAATTTTTTATTTTATATATAGAAAATATAATAGGCAAAATTATTTCATTCACCTATATAAAACAAATATTATGTCAGTCTGTCCTATTAAGTGTTTAGAAATCCTTATTGATGTCACAGCATCCCATGCACCAACCAGAATTTATAAATACAAAACGGAACAGATTAACACAATATAAAATCTTTTTTATAACACTAACAAATACGCTCTCTCATATATATACTCTCAGCGACTCCCATAGGGTATTACTACCCTATTAGTAAAGAGTCAAACCCCACAAAGCTAAGGTTCATCGCTAAACCAAAGCACTGATACTAGATGTAACGTCCCGCCTTTTCGCACGCTTCAAATCGACACACGTGCCAATTCAAACCATACGGAAGGGCGGATTGTTATGGGGTAAATAAGAAAAACAGAGAAGAAACAAAATAAAACAGAATCTCACAGCGGAAGGATAAAATATAATAATTAATCTATAGTTCATAAAACTGTTTACATACATTTGCTTCTACTTATTACCATAAATATCAGAGTTCACATACCAATGAATATCAATGCAGCGGAATTAAATGGTGTAGTGGAATAATAGTAGATAACAGAAATACAAGTCTTCGTCCTCCAGAGCTAAAACTTTCAATCCTGAAACGCTCGGACTGACCCGAGCGAATTGAAAAGACAAAACACTCGAGTCCGAACTAAAAGATCTTATGTAAGTTAAATTAACAGAAATAAATATGAGTGCAGTAACTCAAGAGATGCTCGGGATTTACATCTCTTAAGGATCCGTTAAATTATTTACTTTGTAGTATATTTCGCTATTATAATAGTGTCTATAGTAAAATAAACATACTTTTAAATAGCATTAAGGTTTTACATTTTCCACCTTAACACGTAATAGTCCCAGTAGTCCATCCAATATCATAGTCCCTCCTGATCGGGAAGCCACCAGAGGATACCACATGGGCTACGGGAGAAATCTAAACTCGTACAAGGCGCGATAGGGTAGGTGACACGGCACAACTAGGCAATGCCAGGGTAGATATACCAATTACGCTTCCGGGTCGGTGGTAACGCGTAGCGCGCAGCTACCGCCCACCTCGAGCCACACCCCCAAATAAAATCAAAAGTGGCCACCGAATCAATCCCAAAGTCAAAGTATAATATCGAAGGGATGTGTCCGATCAAAGGTGCTACCTTACTAACCCGTCGATCGCTCCTATTTTAGCCACCTTATGCCAACTCACGGGAGTTGGGTCCACGTATTTACCTTACAAGAAACGCCGCCACCAACCTACTTCATTCTGGAATCTCCACCGCGTACACGGTTGTTAAAATGGTTTTCGGAGTTGGCAGAGAGTATGACAACTTCCGATCCCGGTCTCTTCAACAACCAAACGTTATTATAACACTGCGGTCTTTTAAAAAAATTTATACTTTAAAACCAGAATAAAAATTTCCATTTCAAAACCCATAAATACGATATCATTCCCTTTTTAAAACCCAAATAAAAATGATATCATTTTATTTCATATATATTTCTTTTCCAAAATCATGCCCCTTTTAAAATTTGTAATACCTCGAAACCAAATATTTTAATTTTAACTTTCAACATAATACTTCGAAATCCATAGTTTTAAAACCATAACTTTCAAACTTAAATGGTTTGGATATTTAACAATATATAAAATAAAACAGTTGAATTTAAAATTTCTTTAAAAATAAATAAATTCCACTCCTTCATGGTTTTTATTCACTTTAATTCCAGTCTAAACGCATAACTTTTAGATTCACTTTCAGCTTAAATAAAACACTTCGATTTCAATATTTTCTAACTTTGAGTATTTAATGAATTTCAAAACAAAGGTTGTGAATTTAAATCAACAATTCATTTTCCTATTATTTAGTTTGAAAGGTTTACATGATAAATCCATAACCATTTAAAATAAACTAAATTTATTTACACTAAAAATTTCCTTCCATTTATTTATACTAAAATTATTTATTAAATCCCGTTATAAATATCATACCTTTAAAATTTCTAATTTTAACAAGGTAACATCAACTTATGGAGTTAAATTTTCAAATAAGCTCAATTTATATTAAATTTCAAATTTATCTTTCAATCTTTATTGATTTAAAACATTTAACTCTATATACATATATATACAAGATCTTAAACCTGTACTTAAACGTATAACATAAATTATCAAATGTCATTTTTCAACTTATTCATTTTTATTTAACAAATTTATGCATAGCTTAAATTCAACAATTTAACTATGCATGTATATATAAAATATATTTATATCATATCCAAATTTTATATTTATTTAACCGTATCATATCCAAACCATAAAATAATTTCAAAAATAATTTTATATATATATATATACCGCGGTGCCTGTATATAATTTTCTATCCTATGGTCAAGTGATACAGATATTTATCATTTCAATCCGCAATTTAAAAATAAAATGCGGTTGTATATCATTTCAAACCGCAATCCCGAATGAAATGAAAATGCATGATAACTTGCAGTTTATATAAGATAGAACACATCATCCATTCACCCAATATCAATCATCAACCAATTTATTTCAATCATCATTAATTTATTTCAATCATCGTCAATTTAAACAAACATCAATATATATAGCATATGCAATATAACAGGAAATAAATGACAGTTATTAACTAACAGTTTATATTCAAAATAAATTTAATAACTGTTTAACTAGCAGTTTTATGCAAGTAAATAAATTTTAACTGTCAAATTTATATGCAATTATAAAATTTATTAAGAGTCAAATTAAATAAATTCGATTTAACAGAGATAATGAATAAAACATGCCAAACAGTCATAAATAATTTCTACTCATATCTAAAATCAATTTAACAAACATAAGAAATCTTAGAAGTTGTGAGTTGGTTAAAACACTCACCTTTTGAATTTAAATCGAATTTAAATCCGATTTAAACACAAAAATTCAACGATCTCCAAATCTATCCAAAATAGTGTCAAAGCGTCCGGAATTTTGATACAATCCCAGCAAAAAAAACCGCACGTGAATCCGAGCTCGTACGCAAAACTTATGAAAATTTGAAAATTGGAAAATTCTGGTCCTGTGTCGACTTCGGGTTCGACTTCGGCGCGCCGCCTCAAATCCCCGGTGCTTGCTTGGAGTTTTTTCCAAAACGACCCGGAGCGACCCGAGTCATTTTCTTCCTGACCCGAAGTAGATACAGCGTTTTTGCCTCTGAAACTCGATGCGCGACTCGAAGTGGCTGCAGATCTGATTTTTTTTTTGAAATTGAAATAAATTTTTGGAATTGGGGAATTAAGATTTTTTTCTGCCATTGGAATGAAGAGTTGAGAAGGAGATGTACGTATAGACAAATGAAAATAAGGAGTGGCTAGGGTTTATAATGGGCTATATATAGACAAGGCTGAAAAATAATAGATGGATCAGATTGGTATACGCGCTGAACGCTAAATGGCCCGAAAAGCCCGTTTCTACTCCGGAACGAAATTGGGTCAACCTATATATCAAAATATATGTTTAAAAATATTTTAAACGCAATGGAAAAGGTTTCAGGTTCAAATTATGTCGTATGAAGAAGTTATGCTAAAATCAATATTTTCAAATCGATTTCAATTGATTTCAATTGCATAAATTTCAAGGCGTTTCGAGTCCGTACGATCAAACGACAAGTCTGATCGCTACGAAACTTGAAACACTATTATAATTCACCATTACGGATCCGATGAAACTTGTTTCATCGAAATCCGAGTCAGTGGCCAAAATGGTAATTTTTCCATTAATTAAATAAATTTACAATTTGTTGAATAAATCAAATTTTAAATTCCAATTCTAAAATTTGTAAATTTATCACCTTAATATTTCTTAACATTTACAATTGTTTTAAACAAGTCATTATGTCAATTTAGAGTTGATAAATCTATCAGTTGCAGTGTCAAATCTTCTAGTTCATTATATTCAAAATTATAAATTAAGCTCTCAAAATTTCTATTAATTTAAATAGTCAATGATTATTCCATCTAAAATTTTTAAGTAGATGGATTCAAATGTTGGGTTCAAAACTATTAATTTAATATTCTCGAATTTCAGTTAAATCTCTATTAACGTAATATTTAAACGTTAAATTTCATTTATTTTGTAATACTTAAATTAAATTAATAAATATTGCTTTCTATACTTAAATCTATATTAACAAAACGTTAGCTTTAACGTTACTACAATAAATCTACAATCAGTTTCAATTAATATAGAATTAATTAAATCCTAATTACTTACCATTTATTTATAAATTAGACTACCTTCCAAATAAATTTGATTCCTAAGTATTTGATTGGATTGCCATCTTTACTATGCCCATTATTAATTAGCTTCAAATTCTACAATTTCACTTCTTAAATCCACCCTTTGCTATATTATAAATAAATTTTACATTGGTTATATTTCACATAAATGTATCATTCATTTGCATTTATTACCAACTTATTTCCAATTCCAACTAACAATCTAAATAAATAAATAGGCAACCTACCATAAACATTACCGTTACCTTTTTGTCACATACAAAATCTTTTATTACAAAAATCAATTTTGGCATATATTTTCATATTACAAATTCAATTTACTTATGTTCAAATTATAGCCAAACTTGACTTTTTTAAATTATTTTATATAAAATTGGAATTTCGTTAAGTTTATTAGTTATTACCCTTAATTGGCATTTATTACCTTATATTCTCGTTATCATTTCATAGATATGATTCCCAATTATTGCTTATATCTATACTCACATTGATTCATTCAAATTGCACTTATTATGTATTATTTCAACAGCTTATTTATAACTTTGGATCTATTCCTAGATTTTCACATTTCTATTGTTATATTATTTGAATTCCATTCTATTTAATATTCTTATTAATATTTCACATTTCAATTAATTAACACCTTACAATAGTCTACAAATAAAAAGGAATCGTACTAAATAATTTTTTTTCCATTGATGAATTCAATACTTGCCTTTATTTACTTATTTCTAACTTAATATCCAAATGCAACAATTTCCACTATTATAATAAATTGCAATATATAATTTGTAAATTTTAATTACCCTTGATACATCTAATTTCAACATTCTCCTTCATATAAATAAATAAGATTTCTATTTCTTTCTAAATTTAAATAAAAATCCTATTAATTTAATTCATTTTAAACATCAAATTTACACGGGTCGTTGCAGATACCAAGCTGTGACACCCCACCCCGAGACCCACATTAACGAAGAGAATTACTTAGTAATTTTGTCTGCTAATGCGAAGAATAGGGTTGATTAAGGGTGACCATCATAGTCTTGCATTAGATAAGAGATAAGTATGTCGATATTTATAGTCTTTCTTTTCATTTCATCTCAAGTATTTGACATACTTAATTCCTATCTAATACATTAGTATGGTGGCTACACGATCGATTTAGAAACAAAATATAATTATATCAGTTATAAGTCACAGAACAGTAACACAGAAAGGATACATATGAATACATACATCAAATGTAATACAACATGCCATTAGTGGTATACAACCACAATATGTACATACATTCCCCACAACTATGAATCTCAACATCGTCATAAAGCATACTAAGGGCTGCGGATCCCCCGATAGGATTCACAATCCTCAAAGAAGTAATCAAGCAAGAAACATCCAACTATAAAGCATCAACAAGTTCCTTCAACACGAATGAATGCGACGCACCCGTATCGAAGAGAACTCTAATACAACGACCATGTAACAATATAGAACCCTCCAAAATAGTGGGAGATATACCTCGAGACTGAATTAGGCAAGCTATAGCTCAGCCAATCGGTTATGAAATAAAAATGTTATTTACACGAAAAAAAATTTATTTCAACAATAGAACGTTATTTTTACAAATAAAACCAGACTTTTTGACAATATTTTACAATTTTCACTATTACAAAGGTTTAAAGCCGTAAAACTTTGCAGTCATAGAGTTCAACAACTCTACTAAAAATCAATTTCCACTCCAATCTGGCTGCAAATCCAGCTTTGAGAGATCATATCTCTATCGTTTCTTGTCCGATTGTATCCTTTTTATTGCAACACCCTTTTAAAATGGGAATAATAGTCCCACATCGCGGAAAAACACTATGAAGTGGGTGCTTATATACCAAAGCCTTCACCTCATAACAACGTCAAGGCCTTTTGAGGAACAAAACCCCACACCTTGGCTTGGCCCATGAGGCGGAGGTGACTAAGTGGGGACAATATCTGCGTTATGTGAGGTGCGGGCTGTTACAATGGTATTACAGACAGGTTTCAATCCTGGGACCTATGGGTTATGGGTCTACCATGCTTCCGTTGCGCAAGCGATCGAGTTCTTGGATCTATCTTGTAGTTTTGGTATAGTGTTGCATTCAACACAATATGATCATAAATTGTAATCAACCAAATTGGATACTTGATCACATACTATGGTGTATCTACTTATATCTACTTATTTTGAATAAACTAATTTCACCGATATATCGTACATTACGAATTATGGCCGTTCATTATATAGCATTTATATGTGATTGTTTTTGGAAAAAATATCCATAGTCATGTATTGCTTTGAGTTTGAAACTCACAGAATGCAATACACGGTCTCAACTAAATAAACATGTAAATGACTGAATTATGAACATATCTAGTAGTTTTAAAATCAGGTGCTTGCATGGTTGTTGAAACATTAACATGCAATAAGTATTTATTAGTAAGTATATGTTATATTTCTATTTGCCAATTTTCAATTTAGTTCATTTGTATACCTTGATTGCTAAACATTTTATTAGCCATATTAGACGCACAAATTTATCAATGTAGATTATTATAACATTATATAACATATGTTCTTACAATATTGGAAATGTTAAATCTTATCATTTCACTTTTTTAATAAGGCTTTCCTAGTCTTTTATGTTTCGCCTAACCCTAATTTGAAACATAAATGTCCATCGACTTCACTAGTAGGTGTTAGGACTCGTTCGTCTTGGAATTCTAACCTTGAATTTTCTCAACAAGTCATAGCCCCACAAATGATGGATGACTCCTTATCAGTTTATCACATATAACTCCTAACACATGGTTCCTTGTACTAATCACATTTCAACCTTGAGTTTGCTCAACAAATCGAAAGAGATTATTCACTCGTACCTACTATATCGCGATGACCTAAGTATAATATATGTACCTTGAGTTTTCTCAACAAATGCATATAGTTATTTACCTCATTTATTCAATATATTAATAATACTACACATAGCATCCCTAGCTTGAGTTTTCTCAACAACTATGGAGTATACAAGTAATTTACATACATACATATATAAATACATACATACTTATATGGTAGATGATAACATGAAGATCCATAATCTTGAATATATTATACCAAGTGATATTGACTTATAGAATAATGTATTCTTATGAAATACCCACTTGATTCAAGTGTCGGACACATCACAAATCATGGTATGCGTAGATTTATGTATGCATTTATTTCTAAAGCTTGTTTTGGTTTCTTTGATGTTCCACCTTTAGTTTATACACTTATCTTATATAAGTTTTATTATTATATAATTTTTATATTTCATATTACTTATACAATAGTCTTATGTATAATATTATATTAATTAAATCCTATTTGATTAATTTTAATTAATTAATTATATATTATTCCGATATAACATTTATATTGAATAATTATATATTATAACCTTTATAGTATAATAGATATATCTCATATATATGTATTTTTTTTAACTAAATTCTAATTAATTTTTTCATTTTATTAATCTTATTAATAAATTTTAGAATTTCAAAATTAATTTACATTATTTTTCAAACATTTTGAACTTTTTTATTATATTATAACTTTTATAATATATATATATATATATATATATATATATATATCTTATTTTAAATTTAACTTTTAAATTTTAAATATTATATTTATAATTTTCAAATAACTTTTAAAACTAGCACAAGGCCCAAATTAATCCTTTTCCATTAGGGATAACCTTTGAGCTTACATATTTGTTTGGGCCAGGCTAGTAGTCAGGTAGGGCATAGTGCTTAACTACCCAAATCCAATCCTAGATGCTACCATTCTAGACACCCTATGTTCTGGGCTGTGAGCTTAATTAGTCAACCCTAACATGACTAATTTAGACCGCATAGGCTATTGTGCTCCAATACCATTGTTGAAATAGGGCCAACATGAAACAGAAGTAATGGATGAATTCATTTTTTTTCATTTTGGATCTTAGGCCCATGAAGTCTAATTTATTTAGAACATTTCTATACTTCTTTTGAATTAAATCTTTATTTTATTTAAAATTTTAAAATGATTTCATATTATTTTATAAATGTTGCATTATACACACACATGTATCATACACACATATATCTGTGGCATATGTAAAATATCAATCCATGTAAGATATAACAAGCCCGTGTATATGTGCTAGGATTTACACTACAACGGAGATGTTAGCTTATTCTATATACCAATATATTGTCCTAATGTATGTATTTATATATATTATATATATATTTATTTAATTCATATATATATATATATATTTAAAAAATATTACAAATACATACATACATACATACATACATGTATGTATGTAAATTTTATTTTGTTTAAATAATTTTAAATTTGTATATATATAAACATATATATGAACTTTGAATCATTTATAAATTACATAAAATATAATTTATAATTTAAATATATAATTTTTAAGTTGAAAATAATACACGAATGTAAACAATTTTTTAATATACATGTATTAAATACTTATATGTTTATACATAAATAATGTTATAATAAATAATATATGTATACACACACACACATTTTAGATTATGCAAAAACACATATTCTAAACATGCATAATACCAAGTTATGCGTATGATGATATTTTTTAATTCAAAAATATATTTAAATAAATATCTAAATGGATATTCATTAGAAATATATAAAAGTTAATAGTTTCACTTTCTCAAAACTTAATTTAAGTATTAAATTTATACTTGAACTCTGAAATATATTTTTTAATTTTAAATATTAAAATGTAGTTTTATAGTTTAAAAATAATTTTAAATCTGATTTTAATTTTGACCTATATTTAAATAATTTAAAATACTTAAATATGTTAAAATATTAGCTATACTGCATATAGGCATATGTATGTCTAAATTTTTTTATATTTAATATACAATTATATGTAAACAAATAACCAATACAGTTATGTCAATATATATATATCGAAATCATCACCTAACTAATAATATATATATATATATATATATATATATATATAATATAGACATTATACCTAAACATTAATACATATATATTGACTAGAAATGTATCTTACCACCAATGCTTGAAAGTACACCTCGAAATGATGAAGTTTGTTCCTTGAACTAATTTGTAATCCAATATAGTGCTAGTCCATGAATCGATGACTACCGACTATTGAATAACACTTGATTTGATTTGATTTGACCATAGAAAATTAGAGAGATGGAGAAGGAAAGTTAGGAAGGCTAGAAAGGAATCACCGAAATTAGTGTGGTTAGAGATCCTTATATGAAGGAGATTTTAGAGCTATTTTAGGATTAATATCCTAACCATCTTTTACTAATTCTTTTCCGTCTTATCCCTCCATCTCAAATCCTCTATTACACCATCTTATTGACATAACCCCCATCATGGCCAAAAATGTTCAGCCCCTATATGAGCATTGAACTTATTTAAAACCCGACCAAATATTTTGCATTTAAATCAAATTTAAAACACGCATCGATGTTGTGTATCAGTTAATATATTTAGATAAATACATTTAATAATATTCGTTTATCAAATCAAAATTAAATTTATAACTAATATTTCACAAATATTAAATAATTTGTAAATTGAATTATTTATAATAATTACAAATTAATCAAATCATTTGGACAAGGGGTATTCGTCGTTTCAGTTGTGTGACTCCTTTGGTGTAAATTTGATCGGCGGTTAATGTCTTATGTTTGAATATTAATGTTTATACATCACTTGACATGTGTTGTGACATTTCAGACAAAAATATCGCTCAATTGGTTTTGGTAAAATCAAATTTTACATTGTTAGCATTATCCGGCCGTGACTATTATTTTATACTAATTCTCTTCATCAGAACTATATCACTTTGGACTTATGAAATTCGGTGATGGTCAAAATTCCAATATTGTTTACATTCAACTCTAAGTCTGAACACAAACTCATTAGTTCAATAATAACAATTATTACTAGCCGAAATGCCATGGCTAGATAATTTGACTTTGAGTTGACTTAAGTTGACCATGATACTAACCTCATATATGAAAGGAGATGGATCCTCTATTGAATAGTATTTCACTTTCAGTGCTTCCACTCGACCCAACAGCGGTTGTTTAATGGACGTCGTACCATGATTTAACAATAATCAAAGCGCTTCCACATTGAAGGTCAATAGTATAAAGTCAAGAGAACTGTGTAATTTTGTCATATCGATATTTTACGTTTGCCCATAGTTATATTAAGCAATAGAAAACTATCGAGTGAGTCATTCCATAGTTATCCCAGCACATAAAATCTTGTTGCCTCTAATAACCATAAGCAATACACCGTCCATCATTTGGAGAGCATTACTACTCTAATCTCAATGGATGTATTGGAATCCAATCCCGATACATCTTGACTAGGAATATTTAAAATGATATATTTGTTTTCATTCTGATAAATTAGTCATGGTTACAACGCTTTGTAACTACTATAACATAATATACCATTCATGGATCTTCTATCAAATATACTTTTAATTAAATTAATTAAATAATGTAACACATTATATCAAGTATATAATAGAAAGAAAAGACTTTTATTTCGAATAAGATTGGTTATCGAGTTAGATATATGTAACATATTATATAATTGCCCTAAGGGCATACCCCTAACTCTACCACTATTCACTTTGGGTTCTATGCATTTCGTTGATTATATTATGCATGTTGATATGGTAAATTAATGATTTTTGATGTTAAAACATTTTTAAACAAACATCTCATTTTAATAACCACTTCAAATCGAGTTTAAAAAAACATAATTATGCATTTTAATTCGTTTTCCACTATTTGTGAATCAAGTTATCATTTTTATGAATGGTTGGATATTTAACAAAATATTCATTTGAATTTCATTTGGAATACTTATATGTGTGTTCAAATGTTATGGGACGATGTTTTGTAATTATATGTCGTTTTTTGGTGTTTTAATTTGTTTTAGTGTAGCTAGAAAGTGGTCATTGTTTTGTTCAAATAGATGGCAAAAATGTTCAAAACGTCATATGGTTGAAATATATTGTTCCTAGAGGACTAGACGGGCTACAAAATAAGTCGTATAAGATTTAACGGAGTTTTAAGGAAAGATAATCACAACGATGGTGGAAAGTGAATCATGTTGGCGGTGGGCATCAAATCAAGTAAGGGTTGATTTGCTTCGGACAAGGAAGGTAAAACTTCAAGGTTTTAGCTAGGAAGCTTCGAGCCGAAACTAATAACGATATATTTGCACATGGAATTCAAAAACTTAGTCATGTAATAAGCTCGGTGCCAATATGATGTAACTCAAGGGAATACGGTGGCAACTTCGGAAAATGGAGGAGTTAGCTTCAGGTTTTGGCTTGGACATGAAAATTTAGTCAAAATTAGCTAAGTAATCATGTTGGCACTGACATAATGAATCATGTTAGTACTGACATGATTGGGGGTAAGACAACTTGGATCAAACACCATAGAGGTGATGGTGATGCCTTTTGGAGCGTGCCATGTTCGTTCGTTCGACGTTTGACTTTAACGTTATGGCATGAAGAAGAATGATATTCGGATGTAAAGAAAATGATGGGGGTACTTCGATGTGATTGCTTTGAAACTTTGATATGAGGGTTCTAACTTACAAGAGATGTTTAAAGGTATTCCGATGACGGTGACTCCTCAAGGATATGAGTTGTGATGATAATCTATAAGGACGAGTTCGACGAGTGGATCTTATGTGTAGAAAATGATATGTTCTACTATGGAAGCAAATGGAATGGAAAAGAATGATGATGGGTTTGGCTATTACGGCGTGTGTGAATGGATCGTTGATACTCGAAGGTTTCTAGAGTGATGATATAGAGGGGATATGTGGGTATGCGCACCTAGATTTTGATGGTATCCAGATCTTACGATGGTGGATTACCTTGGACTTATGGATTGTAAGTCTAGTTCATGGCAGTACGAAGTGGCGTTGATTCAAGCAATGAGAAATTATGACTTTTCCATTGTTCTCTAGCTTATGATTGTGTTATACAACTTATCTTATATTTATTGCACCTTGGTAATATGAGGATTGTTTGATGGTTGCTATGATTTCCAAGTTTGTTTATCATTCTAGGAATATTACATGATTTTAAGTATTGTTTACATGGATAGCCAAAACTCGACATTGTACTTAGGCTTATAGTACACTCATATAATTATAATGATAGTAGATTAACATATACAATTAGGTGCTAACTCCTGGATGCAGGGATAGGTCAGATATGATTTTCCATACCAAATATCATGTTTACTATATCGGCTTTCATGATATTCTAAGAGTACTTATTGCTCACTCTAGATGGCTTCCCAACTTGCTATTTTATACTTTTCTTCTTATTATCCCAGACACTCTTAAATGAGTAGACTAGATAATAGGAGTGGGGTAGCATGCGACATTGTATGGATGGACTGGCAGGTGGTTACGCTTTCACTTATACTATATTTTGAGCTTTTACTATTTTCACTGTGCGACACCGTTGAGCTTTGACAATGCTGGACTTATGTATTTAAAGACAGATATTTTGAATTTATTTATCACTTGTATAAAATCTACCACTGTGATAACTACCTTTTCGACCCTCAAAATTCGACACTAATATGTCCATGGTATTCACATGTCGAACATCTAAGTGTTGGAAAGATATATCATTGGGAAAAAGAAGGAAAATACATAACAAAATCTCACAACGTGACGAGTAATATATAATATACAACAGATCTTTACAAAGGAAAATAGTAATATACATACATCAATCAGAGTACACTAGTCTATCATCAGCCTGGACAGTTATAACAACATTTCCTCACTATTGTTGATAAACACATCCAACTAATGCAACAGAAAATAGAATATACATGAGTATATCTTGGAGGCAATAATCCCGTCTCCTGAAGCTCTAAAACATCCAAACTAGAAATAAACAATGCTGATCCGACCCGAGCATTATAACAAACGCTCGAATCAGTCTGGTAATCCAGCGTGAGAAATACACTTCGAATGAATTTTTAATGTTACAAAACCTTTCAAAAGAAAGGTATCTCGTAAGATCACGTCGCACATAAACACAGACGAGTTTTTACCTTACAATAACCAAACCATTTCATTGGAAATCTTGTGCTATTATAATAATGTCTAGGGTTTGAATAAATATTGAATCATAGTCGAAAATGATAAATTAATTAAATTCTAGTATAATAGGTATACAACTAATTTTGAAAGGCACTTATTGGAGAATGGAATCCATACAATGACAAGGCACCACGGTACATCCTGCTATTGTACAGCTTTGCAAAATGTACCTAGGGCATTTCATGGACCACTTGCAAATTAGGATTGGGCTACCCCTGACTGGGTAGTACCGAATGTTTCATCACCCCGATTGTGCAACCTTTTTCCAAGAGCTATCATGCACAACCAAATCCATAAATATATATATATATATATATATATATATATATATATATATACATACACATACATTCATACATACATACATATATAAAGGTAATGGCAATACCCTAAGGGTGACTCACATAGCCTTGAAGCATATCCCCTGTTTTATTCAATCTCGTTTGTTTAAGCTAGAGGCTATGTTTTACCTTTTTAGCAAATCCTACTTGGAATGCTAACACTGCCCTCCATGCAACAATGCAATGCCAACATTCGTCCATACAAGTTATTCAGAACAAATTGAAGGCACTACTTCTACTGCACCCATTTTGGAATCACCCTTAGGATTAGTAGTAAGAAGCCCTTGCACTTCAAAGAAATCCTTCTTCGATTCCATCATCTTTGGGATGTCTTCAATTTGAACGCTTATGCTAGTTCAAAGTGGTTTTTGGAAAATACGTTTGACCCCGGCCTTTCCAAACTAACCATGATACTTTTGAAACTGGCCTAGATTTGATAGTCGGTTATCTAACTATCAAATAACAAACAATTCAATCAGAGATTTAACCAAGCACGATTAAGCCCAAAGCAACCACCACGCCTCTTAATTAATCATCTCGTTAATTAAAGCCACTTTGTAAATACTTGTACCAAAATACTTTTACAAATATATATTCACAAGTCTCCTCTACTCTTTTCAATACTTGAAAAATAATGATATACTCATCTCAACTGTATAAGTATCTTTACAAATATTAAGAAGGATTTCATTCCCAAAATCACCTTAATTGGGGTAAAAAATGTCATTTAAAAAACGTTAATAACAATAAACCCAAAACGCTTTCCTTTTGTTGAAAGTAAATAGATCCTATAGAAATTAGACCAAATATGCTTAACACCACTTACCGATTTCAAACAGTATTATCCCTCGATCAACAATGAAATCAGGCAAGTTAAAAAAATATCCTTACCTCGATATATATTCTTAATTCTCAAAATAGCGACGAGTTTCCATCCTCGAAATTTAGTGTTAAGTACTATAAGAACATTTTCCATATTACCGTAATTAAAATGATCATTTATGGAAATTGGGTCTCAGTCTTTCCATAAGTCCCTTTTTATAAAATGCCTTTATAAACTCCTTATAAACATCCCTTATACTAATGATAAGACTCCTTTATACACTTCTGTTATAAAATAGTCATTTGTAAAACTCATTTTATAAATACCCAAATTTATTTGCGACTCTTTTTATAAAAACTCCAAATTCATTTATAAAAATTATTTTGTAAATTCTAAATATTATTGCAAAACTCCTTGTATACAAGAATTCCACATATAAACCAAACTCCAAATATAAAACAAAATTCCAAACGTAAATCTTATATACTTCCATAACACGATCATTCTGTGTAACAATAAATTCACTACTGTGATTTATTTCTCCAATTTATCAAATGATAAATTTTCCATATAAAATACCACTTATAAACTTATTCCTTTATTTATGAACCGCTTAAAAATCTCTCTTTAATTTATAAAATACCATTTATAAGTCTGCCATTTTATATAACATTTTATATAAAATGTCTTCACCAAAGTTATCCCAAAATATTTCTATCTTCTTTTAAAACAAAATTACTTTTGAAATAAAAGATAAACGCATTTAATTTTCCTTTAAAATAACATTGATTATTATTGTAACGACCCACTATTTTGGACCATTCAAATCGACAACAAATCCATACATGTCTGACTTGAATAATTCAATATAGTAGATTGTAGTATAATTTGAAGAAAATAAAACCAATCACAGACACAGATAAATCAGAATAATTCACGATGGAAAATAAAACAACGGTAATAGTTCATGAAGCTATCATAACACAGTCTCAAACATAGTCTCAAAACAAGTACAAAATAAAAAGTCTGAAAAGTAAATACAACAGAAATCCCAGATACATAAATGTCCACTAGTACTTAAGCTGAATAAAAATATTGAATAAAAAGATAGCAACTAGATAAATGATGATCTCTAGCAAATCCTAGCTCCAGAAGGTGAATTCCTAAGCTGAAATATTCAGGCTGACCCGAGCGCCAGAAATAAACACAGACACTCGAGTTAAGACATAAATACTTATACAATGTAAACCAACTCAAGCGAACTGTAAAATAAATGCACAAGTAACTTAAAGGATGCTTGGGACCGTCCATCCTTTAAGGATCCGTTAAACTATCTACTAAGTAGTAATATACGCTATTATAATAATGTCTAAAGTAAAGTAAACATACTTAAAAATAGCGTTAAGGCTTTGCATTTTCCACCTTTACACATGTATAGTGCCCATAGTCTATACGGTACTGTCATACCTTCAGATCGGGATGCTACCATAAATACTCCATAGGTACGACACAAATCAAAACTCGTACAAGGTGCGCTAGGGTAGGTGACACGGCACAACGGGGCAATGCCAGGGTAGATATACCAATTACGCATCCGGGCTGGTGGTAATGCATAGCCGCAGCTACCGTCCACCTCGAGCCACTCTCCCAAAAAATCAAAGGCGCACACCAATCAGTCACAAAGTAATAAAATGGCATACGAAGAAGTGTGTCCGATAAGAGGAGCTACCTCATTGGCCCGATAATCGCTCCTTTTTTAGCCACCTTATGCCAACTCATGGGAGTCGGGTCCACGTATATACCTTAACAGATCGTCACCACCATCCTACTTCATTCTGGAATCTCCACCGCGTACATGGTTGTTAAAGTGGTTTTCGGTATCGACAGAGAGTATGCCCATATCCGATCCCGGTCACTTTAACAACCCAACATTATTATAACCCATGGTTACAAATTTCAAAAATGGTTTATATTTCACTTCAAAACATATTCATTTAAACCATCTAAATTCAATGTCAAATAATATTCATTTCAAAGTTGTAGCATTCCTAAGTTCATTCATTTAATTATAAAATTTCCAAAACATTATAAATTTCAGCTATAACAGCACTTATAAAATGTTACGCGAGTATTAGTGATATTTCAAAAACATCGTATTTTCGGAAACAACAACACTTATAAAGTGCCACGGTAGGTATTTTAGTATTTCAAAATAGTTCAGTTTCAGAAACAACAGCACTTACAAAGTGCTACAGTAGGTATTTAGTTATATTCAAGACATAGTTCAAATTCAGAAAACTGCAGCACTTCAGAAATGCTACTGTAGGTATATTTTGTATGTTCAACATGTAGTTCAAATTCAGAAACTGCAGCACTTCAGAAATGCTAATGTAGGTATATTTAGTATATTCGACACGTAATTCAAATTCAGAAACTGCAGCACTTCAGAAATGCTACTATAGATATATTTAGTATATTCAACACATAGTTCATTAAACCACAACATTTTTGAACCGCTACAATATCTATTATAAGTTTATTATACCCTTTAAAACAATATATCTTCAACTTTCTCAGTTTTAACTTATCAAACTTATTTCACTTTTCAAAATTATTTATTTGGATATTACTTAACTTATAATTTTAATAAAATAACATTTTATTAACAAATATCCAATTTAAATTTAAATTCATTTGTTAAGTCAATTACATTATAAATTGCTTAACCTTTTATTTTAACAATTAACCTAATACTTTATTTAAAATACCCGTTTCATAAATAAAATATTCTTATCACTAAGTTAAGCTTAAAATTCGATTTAAACCTTAACTTTTCAAATATCAAGTCAAATCAAAATTTATATTTTAATCATTAATTTTCTTATACATTTTAACTTATGGAAATCACTATAACATTTATTTACATCATTTAAATCCAAGTGAAGTTAAAATTTCATATTTTTAACTTCAAAAATACTTAATTTCTTTCAGAAAATATTTAAAATTAACCATGGGTCTGTATATAATTTTCTAACCTAGGCCAAGTGATACAAATATGTATCATTTCAATCCGTAATTTAAAAAGAAAAATCTGGGTTCTATCATTTCATACCCGCAATCCCAAGTCAAATAAAATAAATAAAAATTGCTTGAGCCTATCATTTCAGCTCATAATGATTTTTCCTTATTCTAATGTCTGTTTGGGTATGTATCATTTCAACCTATAGTGATTCTATTCTACAGGGAACTTGTAGGGTGAGGAATAGTAAACAAAATAAACAGTATAACATATCATATGATGTCAGGTGATGCAACAGGTATATAATCAGGTAATATCATCATATAATGTCAGATAAAAGGAAGATGTGAGCATATAACATAGCACATTAACTATTACAATTCAAGTGACATTGTTTCACATATATAAGTATGATTGTCTAGAGTGAATAACTCACCTTCTTAAGCTAGAGATCAAATTCAACACATAAATCCAAACTCCAAAAAGCACGAAAAGGCACGATAAGATACGAGTGGATGATGAGCCAATATTCAGATCTTGTAACAACCAAAATATACAACATATATAAGTATATGATTTAACACAAACAAGATACGAATTCAACAATGTAAAACATGAATCAATTTAAAACAAAATATTGATTTTAATCAACAAGTAGGCTCAACCACATCACCTATAGGCTAGACACAAGGCAATATGGCTCGGCAATGTTGAGTTTGAAGGCTATTGGGCTCGATCATGATGGTCATAAGGCACGAATAGGCAAGGATACGAAGGAGGAATGGCAAGGCAAAGAAAGTAGAGGCAAAAGCATGGATCAAGAGGAGTTTTAGGCTCGGCCCTAAGGCAAAGTGACTCAGCCTATGTGCTAACTTGGTCGGATCTGGTCACATTAGAGGGGACCTAGAGCAAGGCAAGGAGGAGGAGTAGGTGGTGGAAATAGGTGTAGCTGAGGCAAACAAAGAGGGGGGTTGCATAAGGAAGGCTTGGCTAGGGAATTTTTGCAATTTTGGTGAAGGCTTTTGTTCTATGGTCACGGCTATGGCATGAGGATAATGTGAGGAGGTGGAGGCCGATCATGGTGGTGGTGGTGGAGGAAGATGGTCGGCAATAGGGTGGTGGCCGAGCAAAACAAATAAAAGAGAAAAAGAAAAGAGAAAAGAGAAGGATGAGGAGCCATTGAAAACTTATTTTAATTTTTTTCTCTTCAGGAAACAAATGAGAGATGAGATGTGAGAAATTTTTTTGTACGTGATTTAGAAATAGAAGTGGCGGCTAGGGTTATGGGAAATGAACGGCTATGAAGTAAAGGCTAGAAAATGAAGAGCTTACTTGATTTCCAAAAAAAGAAACCGAAGACTCTTTGAATTTCCAAGCCCAAAATTCAAATAAAAATCAAATAGAAAATAGAATGGAAAAATAAATAAATAGAAAATAGAAAAATAGAAATGAGGTTGAAAAATAAAAATATAAAATAGACAAAATTTACTGAAAATAATCGCGTGTAAAACGTTGAAAGTTATCAATTTTAAAAAGTATAAAATGGAATTTTACGAAACGAAAAGCAGCATGAACATCAGAATCAAATATAGTTTCAAACGAAAAGATTAGAAATTTAAAATTCTGATTTAAAATTTTCAACTGTGGTCAAACTTTGACTTTTAGTTGACCAAAATATAAAATTTCAAAAAACGATTATTTTATTGTATTTGGAAAATAATTTATAAAATAATCCAAAATTAAATTGGAAAATTCCAAAATTCCAAAATTTAAATAATTAAACATCAAAGTTTCAATTAAAATTGAATTAAAAATATTTATAAAAATTATGGGTTGTTACACTCTCCTCCACTTAAAACTTTTCATCCTCGAGAAGGAGCGAGACATGGAAACAAGGAAAGATAAGGTAGAAAAGCAAATAGTACTTGAAACAAACAATTCCGGATTCGAAGCATGCATGTTCTCCTCTGTCTCCCAGGTACAATCTCGGTCATCTATACTCCACTGCACTTTGACCAGGTTGACAGATTTCCTTGTTAACTGCTTTGTACCTCTTTCGATAATATGAAGTGGCTTCTTCTCGACAGTCAGATTCGGCTCAATATCCAAACTTTCGAGAGCAGAAGGCTGGACAATCGAAGATGGATCATGCAGATATCGACGAAGATGCGAAACATGGAATAAAATATGCACTTTAGAAAACTTCTCTCAAATTCAAACGATAAGCCATAAAACCTATCCTCTCTTAGATACAGAAAGGACAAACAAACCTAGGAGCAAGCTTCCCTCTACGACCAAACCGAATCACATTCCTTGAGGGAGAGACCTTAAGGAAAACCAAATCACCAACAACAAACTCTAAACTCCTCCTACGCCGATCAACATACTTCTTCTGCCTATTGAGCAAACCTCATCTTCCTCTTAATCTCTTCAACCTTCTCAGAAGCCTCGAAAATCATATTAGAACCAAGAATCAAACGATTACCGGATTAAATCCAACAAGATGGACATCTATAAGGTCTTCTGTAAAGAGCAGCAAACATAGACATTTCAATACTGGTCTGAATTCTAAGACGGAATGAGATAGATAAAAGATTAAGATAAGATCAAAATAGAAGATTGAAAATAAACCTCATAACTGTTGTTACAGGTGAATTCAACAAGATGGAGATGATCTTTCCAAGATCCTCCATAATCAAGAACACAAGCACGAAGAAGATCCTCAAGAATCTGATTCACTCTTTCTGTTTGACCGTTGGTCTACGGATGGTAAGCAGTGCTCAGATTCAGACGAGTACCCAAAGTTCTTGAAAAGCTTTTCAAAACTGACTGGTGAAGATAGGATCCCGATCACACACCATGCTGATAGGAACACCATGGAGACGAACAATCTCTCTCATATAAATCTCAGCCATACTGGAAGCAGGACGGGTAGATTTGACCGAAATGAAATGAGTTGATTTGGTCAATCTATCCACAATAACCCAATTACTCTCATTGCCCCTCAGAGTCCTCGGTAAACCATTAATAAATTCCATGGAATCTTGTTCTCATTTTAGCAACAAACCAGGGGTCTTCTGATGATATGCATTGACTTGCTGACAAGTCGCACACCTACTAACAAAGGCAGAAATATCCCTCCTCTTACCTCTCTACCAATAAAGATTCTTCATATCCCGATACATCTTCGTCACACCAGGATGAGTAGAAAGTCTGAATCGATGATGTTTCCGAAGTAACTCTTTCCTCAATCCATCAACATTTGGGACATAAATCCATTATTAATCCTCAAAATACCTCTATCATCGATCTGACCTCCACTACCATCCAGACTACTACCACCAACCGTAATGCGAACACTCTCCTTAATCAATCTGATGATCCTATCCTCATCCTGCTTAGCAACGATACGATTCAAAAGAGGGGAAGAAGAAACAACAAGCTGACACAAGATAGTTTTCTTCCGACTCAAAGCATCAGACATAACATTAGCTTTCTCAGGAGTATAGCTAATGTTAAGATCATAAGAAGCAAGAAACTCAAGCTGATTCAAATCCTTCTAGGTGAAGATATATCTCAAAGACTGATGATCAGTAAAGAGCTCGAACTTAGCACCCAAAAGATGATGCCTCCAAAGCTTTAAAGAAAAGACCACGACAAACAATTCTAGACCATGGGCTGCATAATTGGCCTCACGGGTCTTTAATTAGCGATTGGTATAAGTAATCACCTTCCTATCTTGCATCAGAACAGCTCCCAAACCCTTATGACAAGCATCAATCTATACCGTTAATCCCTTATTTCCATTCAGAACGGTAAGCACTGGTGCAGAAGTAAGCTTATGCTTTAACTCATTGAATGCAGCTTCACACTTATCACTCCATATAAACTTAGCATTCTTTCGAGTTAAAGCAGTGAGAGGTGCAGAAATCTGAGCAAAATTCTCAATGAATCTCCGATAATAACCGGCAAGGCCTAGAAAACTACGAATATCAGTTGGAGTCCTAGGAGTTTCCCAATCCTACAATAGAATAGGGAGAAATAAGGACCACAGAGAAGAAAGAATGATCAATTACAAAAAGAGAAGAAAGGAAAGACTTACATTGATCGTAACGATCTTGACTGGATCAACAGAAACTCCATTGCTTGAAACAATATGCCTAAGAAATTGGACTTCATCCCTCCAAAAATGGCATTTCAAGAATTCAGCCTTCAACTGATAATTTCTACGAGTCCCTAGAAATGTTTCAAATGCGATTCATGCTCTTCCCATGGCTTAGAGAAGACAAGGATATCATCAACAAAGAATAGAACAAACTTGTTAAGCACATCATTAAAAACACATCAAATCAACAAAGAAAGCAGGAGCGTTAGTCAAACCAAAAGGCATAACTAACCATTCATAGAAACCCATTCTCAGTACGGAAAGAAGTCTTTGGAATACTTTCCTCAACAACTCTAAGCTAGTGAAAACCTGTAGCAAGAACAAGCTGAGAGAAAACAGTAGCTCCATGGAGCTGATCAAACATATCATTAATGCGAGGCATAGGATATCTATTCCTCATAGTGAGCTTGTTCAACTCCCTATAACCAACACACAACCTCAAAGAACCACCGGACATAGTGAAAAAAACCACTGCTGCTCCCCATTCTGAATGGCTAGGTCTGATCAGACCCTTAGAGAACAAGTCCTTAATTTGCTTCCTCAACTCAACCTTCTCATGGGGTGCCATCCTTCTGGGAGGAAGGACTACAGATCAAGCTCTAGGAAAAAGATCAATATGGAAATCTATTTCCCACTTGGAGGTAAAGAAGTGACTTAACCAAAAACATCGGGATATAATTTGACCACATGAGTAGAATCAAGATCACCAGGAGCAGAATCAAGAGAATAAATAAAACTTCCAGCGAAATCCTGGGGTAAACAACATTGAATCACCAAAGAATACCAAAATCATCAACAAGAGAAACAGTCCAGTCTTTACAATAGATAAGGGCATCACGACTCTTCAGCCAATCGCCACCAAGTAATAGATCAAAAGCATCAAAACCCAGAACATAGAAATCACCACTGAAATGGGGATCAAGATAGAGAAGCTTCACTTGCTTACAAATTCTACTAAGATTTGCAGGACCACCAATAGGATTTTTAACACACAAAGGTTCAGAAGCAAATTCGGGCAAAAGACGATGCTCGAATTTATCACAAAGATCTACAGAAATAAAAATAGGAAGTTCTCATATCGAATAAAACACGTACAGGAAATTTAAACAAAGTAAAGGTGCCCTGAAGAGTATCTTGGCCATCACCAGGAGCAGGAGTAGGAACAGGTGCAGGTGGTGGAGCTAGAGAAGATGCAGAGGTAAAAGCAAAAATACCAGAAGGCTAGCCCTTCTACTGGGTAGGACAATCCTTCTATAGTGACTAGGCTGAAGACAAATATGACAGAGATCGTGCATGTTCAGCTGAGAGGGAGGAGGGGCAGCTGCACCAACAAAAGTAGGATAGCTATTAGCATAATGTCCCTTCTGATCACATCTGTAGCAAATAATGGCAGATAGGTCGATCGACTGCCTCGGTGACGAAGAAGATGATCCCAACCCTGGAGTCTTGTTTTGATACCTCTTCTGATGGAGAAAGTTGGGCTTCCTCTTCCTAGGATTACCAATAAAAGACTGAGCTGAAGCAGAACGGGCAGCTGGAGGATCATTAGACGTAGGGTTCTCATATCTAGTGGCCATGTCCATCAGAGTAGTGAAAGGGCTATGAACATGAGCGATGAGATGATCATAGTACTTCGGACCGGCACCAGTAATGAACTTCTCATTCTTCTTGAGAGGAGTGTCAATAAGATTAAGGCTAAACTTAGAGAGTTCATTGAACTTCCGCTCATACTCAGCAAAAGATATATCACCCTGTTTCAGATCCACGAATTCCCGATACAGCTGAGATTTCCCTGCCTTGGGCATCCACTTCACAAGAAAAGCATCCCTAAAGCACGATAAAGAACATAAGACAGATTTCAAAAAGAGAAACTGAACCAAATTCAAAACAAAAAGAAGATGATACCTAAAATGCTCCTAAGAAATGTCGGCCTCAGTAGTGTGAACTGTGACAGACTCCCACCAATCCAAGGCTGCTCTTTTCAACTACCAAGCTGACAAATGACGCTGCTGGGCATTAGTGATCTCAAGATCAGAGAAGATTCTCTCCAAATCCTTCAACCACTATTGATCTTCAATAATGCTCTCAGATCCGATGAACTTGGTGCCACCAAGCTCGGTGTATTCCTTACAGAGTTTAGTGAACCTGACAAGTGCAACAGGCTCGAGAGCTGGGGCAATACCACGACCCCTACCTCTAGCGTTCCTATGACTTATCCTGAAAAATCAAGAATGAATTTTAGGATAGAGGTAATTGAGAAATAAGACAAGATTAGATAAGATAAGATAAGATGCAACGAGAATTGAATATCCCTAACAAAGCAATTACTAACAAGGTGGATAAGGAAAAGAAGGAAGTTAAGAAAAATTTGACTTTAAAGCAAGAAAAGTTTTTATATCAAAATACTCTTTTAAAATCCTTTGAAAATCATTTTATACTTTAAAATACGTTCTCTCACAAAGGAAGCATTCTAAGATTGATTTCACTCAATCTAGGGTACTTCTACCCTATCTCTAATGAGTTTTTGCTCCATATGCTAAGGTTTGCCTAAAACCAAAGCTCTGATACCAAATGTAATGACCCACTATTTTGGGCCATTCAAATCGACAATAAATCCACACATGTCTGACTTGAATAATTCAAAATAGTAAATTGTAATATAATCTAGAGCAAATAAAACTAATCACAGAATCACAGACACAGATAAATCAGAACAACTCGCAGCGGAAAATAAAACAACAGTAGCAGTTCATGAAGCTACCACAACACAATCTCAAACACAGTCTCAAAACAAGTACAAAATATAGAGCCTGAAAAGCAAATACAACAGAAATCCCAGATACATAAATGTCCGCTAGTACTTAAGCTGAATAGAAATACTGAATAAGAAGATAGCAACTAGATAGTGATGATCTCCAGCAAATCCTAGCTCCAAAAGGTGAATTCCAAAGCTGAAATACTCAGGCTGACCCGAGCGTAAGAAATAAACACAAACACTCGCGTCAGGACATACATACTTATACAACGTAAACCAACTCAAGTGAACTGTAAAATAAATGCACAAGTAACTTAAAGGATGCTTGGGACCACCCATCCTCTAAGGATCCATTAAACTATATACTATGTAGTAATATACACTATTATAATAATATCTAAACTAAAGTAAACATACTTAAAATAGCGTTAAGGCTTTACACTTTCCACCTTAACACATATATAGTTCCCATAGTTTATACAGTATCGTCGTACCTCCAGATCAGGAGGCTACCACAAATACTCCGTAGGTATGACACAAATCAAAACTCATACAAGGCATGCTAGGGTAGGTGACACGACACAATAAAGCAATGCCAGGGAAGATATACTAATTACGCATCCGGGCTGGTGGAAACGCATAGCCGTAGCTACCGCCCACCTCGAGCCACACTCCCAAAAAAACAAAGGAGCGCACCAATCGATCATAAAGTAATAGAATGACATACGAAGAAGTGTGTCCGATAAGAGGAGCTACCTCATTGGCCTGAGAATCGCTCTTGTTTTGGCCACCTTATGCCAACTCATGGGAGTCGGGTCCACCTATATACCTTAACAGAACACCACCACCATCCTACTTCATTCTGGAATCTTCACCGTGTACACAATTGCTAAAGTTGTTTTCGGTATCGACAGAGAGTATGCCCATATTCGATCCTGGTCTCTTTAACAACCCAACTCGTGGTTATAAATTTCAAAAATGGTTTATATTTCACTTCAAAACATATTCGTTTAAACCATATAAATTCATTGTCAAATAATATTCATTTCAAAGTTGTAGCATTCTTAAGTTCATTCATTTAATTATAAAATTTTCAAAACATTGTAAATTTCATCTACAACAATACTAATAAAATGTTACGATAGGTATAGTAATATTTCAAAAACATTGTATTTTCAGAAAAAGCAGCACTTATAAAGTGCTACGGTAGGTATTTTAGTATTTCAAAACAGTTCAGTTTCAGAAACAGCAGCACTTACAAAGTGCTACAGTAGGTATTTAGTTATATTCAACACATAGTTCAAATACAAAAACTGCAGCACTTCAAAAATGCTACTGTAGGTATATTTAGTATATTCAACACATAGTTCAAATTCAGAAACTGTAGCACTTCAGAAATGCTACTGTAGGTATATTTAGTATATTCAATACATAGTTCAAATTCAAAAACAGCAGCACTTCAGAAATGCTATTGTAGGTATATTTAGTATATCCAACACATAGTTTAAATTCAGAACGACAGCACTTTAGAAATGCTACTGTAAGTATATTTAGTATATTCAACACATAGTTCATTAAACTACAGTATTTCTGAACCGCTACAATTTCTGTTATAAGTTTACTATACCCTTTAAAACAATATATCTTCAACTTTCTCATTTTTAACTTATAAAACTTATTTCGCTTTTCAAAATTATTTGTTTGGACATTATTTAACTTATAATTTTAATAAAATAACATTTTACTAACAAATATCCAACTTAAATTTAAATTCATTTGTTAAGTCAATTACATTATAAATTGCTTAACTTTTTATTTTAACAAATAACCTAATACTTTATTTAAAATACCCATTTCGTAAACAAAATATTCTTATCACTAAGTTAAGCTTAAAATTCCATTTAAACCCTAACTTTTCAATTATTAAGTCAAGTCAAAATTTACATTATAATCATTAATTTGCTTATACATTTTAACTTATGGAAATCACTATAACGTTTATTTACATCATTTAAATCCATTTTAAGTTAAAATTTCATATTTTTAACTTCAAAAATACTTAGTACTTTCAGAAAATATTTAAAATTAACCATAGGTCTGTATATAATTTTCTAACCTAGGTCAAGTGACACAGATATTTATCATTTCAATCCGTAATTTAAAAAGAAAAATCCGGGTTCTATCATTTCAAACCCGCAATCCCAAGTCAAATAAAATAAATAAAAATTGCTTGAGCCTAGCATTTCAGCTCATAATGATTTTTCCTTATTCTAATGTCAGTTCGAGAATGTATCATTTTAACCCATAATGATTCTATTCTATAGGGAACTTACAGTGTGAGGAACAGTAAATAAAATAAACAGTATAACACATCATATGATGTTAGGTGATGCAACATGTATATAATCAGGTAATATTATCATAATGTCAGATAACAGGCAGATGTGAGCATATAACATAGCATATCACCTATTACAATTCAAGTGACATTGTTTCACATTTATACAAGTACGATTGTCTAGAGTGAATAACTCACCTTCTTAAGCTAGAGATCAAATTCAAAACACAAATCCAAACTCCACAAAGCATGAAAAGGCACTACTAGATATGAATGGATGATGAGCCAATATTCAGATCTTGTAACAACCAAAATATACAACATATATAAGTATATGATTTAACATAAACAAGATATAAATTCAACAATGCAAAACATGAATCAATTTGAAACAAAATATGGATTTTAATCAACATGTAAGCTCGGCCACATCTCCTCTAAGCTAGAAACAAGGAAATATGTCTTGGCTATGTTGAGTTTGAAGGCTATTAGGCTCGGTCATGGTGGTCATAAGGCATGGCTAGGCAAGGATATGAAGGAGGAATGGCAAAGCAAAGCAAGTAGAGGCAAAAGCATGGATCAAGAGGAGTTTTGGGCTTGGCCCTAAGGCAAAGTGGCTTGGCCTATATGCTAACTTGGTCGGATCTGGTCACATCAAAGAGGTACGACCTAGAGCAAGGCAAGGAGGAGGAGTAGGTGGTGGAAATGGGTATGGCCGAGGCAAACAAAGAGGGGGTTGCATAAGAAAGGCTTGGCTAGGGGATTTTTGCAATTTTGGTGAAGGGCTTTTGTTCTATGGTCACGGCTATGGCATGGGGATGATGTGAGGAGGTGGAGGCCGATCATGGTGGTGGTGTGGAGGGAGATGGTCGGAAATAGCATGGCGGCCGAGCAAAACAAATAGAAGAGAAAAAGAAAAGAGAAAAGAGAAGGAGGAGGAGCCATTGAAAACTTACTGTAATTTTTTTCTCCTCAGGAAACAAATGAGAGATGAGATTTGAGAAACTTTTTTGTGCGTGATTTAGAAATAGAAGTGGCAGCTAGGGTTATGGGAAATGAACGGCTATGAAGTAAAGGCTAGAAAATGAAGAGCTTACTTGATTTCCATGAAAAGAAACCGAAGACTCTTACAATTCAAATAAAAATCAAATAGAAAAGAGAATGGAAAAATAAATAAAATATAAAATATAAAAATAGAAATAAGGTTGAAAAATAAAATATAAAATAGACAAAATTTACTGAAATTTTTTCCAATTATTTTCTTAATTATTCCAACTATTTTTATTCACATTCATTTTAACACATAATTAATTACCCCAATAGTATTTCCCTTTAATTTTAAAATCACTTACGAACCATTTCATAAAACTCTTACTTAAGTTTATAAATATCTTATAAAGCACAACTTATGTTTATCAACACCTTTTAAAACTCAAGTTCATATTCATACAACACCCTTCTACATCCTAAGAGTGTGTGTGTATATATATAATCAGATTTGTTTTACTTAACCAGGATGTCCAATAAATTTTTAAAATTAGTTTTAACTTACTATCTCCTCAAATTGATAAGTTACAAAACTTATTTTCTTATATTTCCACAAAAACACTTAACTTCAATTTCCGAATTAACTCGGAAGTTTTTGGTTGTCCAAAATTGCCGAAAATTCCATTTCCTTCCAATAAATGTTACCAAACAATATACCACAATGAGATGCAAAAATCAATTACCCTACCATATAGGATGCATGAGCCCAATAAAATATCCTAACTGTAAACCTTAGAGTTTAAGCAACCAGTTTTTATTCGAAATCATTTTGAAATAATAATATACATATCTTCATTGTATAACAAATCACACTTTCGGAATTTAAAACTAAATCTACTTTAACCAACAACTCTATAGCAATTTACTATGTAGTAATTGCCTACTTAGAAACTCAAAAATGAATGTCGATGATGCTGTAGTCATCAGTGGATTCATTTATCAGGGATAGTGAGTTCAGTATTTTCTGTCTCCTTAAAAATCCTTTTAAAATATTTCTATTCATAAATACTTCCAAATAAGCTAATATTATTTCTCCAAAACTTGAAAAAAAACAAAATTTCAAAAACAATAGGATTTCAGTTCTTAAATTAACAGTTTAACTCCCCTTTTATTTATAAACCAAACTTATAAAATTTCCCTTTCTTATATATGATTATTTCACAACTGTATATCATAGCTTTGATTATAATAAACAGCTTTAATTAAAATTAGATTCTAACCCACACTACCATCGAATGCCTTATAGCGAAATCGGGAAAATGAATTCACAAGATGCACATATTTAATTTAATCTGATAGTATATGCTAACAAAACAACTGTAATGACCCAGAATTTCTGTCATTTGAAATTCGTATATTAATTGATTTTAAATATTAACAAGTAAAATTTGTACGTCGAATAAATTTTATTTCGAATATCTAGATTTAATTTGATAATTAAATCGATAACTTAATATTTTAAATTACAGAAATAATTGGAAATTGGGTTTAATGTGATTAAAATTGATTTGTAAAGTTGTATTAAATCATATTGGAGTTAGAAGGATGTTGTAGAACTTTTAAAATTGAATTAAAAGTTAATTTGTGGAAATTGATTATTTTAATATTTAATTGACGAGTAAAAATAGTCATTTCAAACAGTCTCGGATTTCGACGAAACTAGTTTCATCGGATCTGCAATGTTATATTATTATAAGATTTCAAATTTCGTGTCAATCGGATTTACGGTTTGTCCGAGGCAAACTAAAACGCGTAGAAAATCGTTTAAGTGAATTTTAAATTTAAATTAGTCAATTTGAAAACCTATCTTTCAAATATGATCGAATTGGCTCTCGATATATATTCCATTGCATTCAGAATGGGGGTAAAACATTATAAACGCCAGGCGGCACACTTCGTTTCGAGTTTGGAAAAATCTCAGATGAATAGTGTTTTGGCAATTTTCTATAAAAAGACCTCATTTTCTTTGTTTTGCAGAAACCCTAGGGTTTCAAGCTTCAGCCGGCACATATATATATTCAATGGCCGAAATCTTCCTCTTTTCTTCCCTCAAAATCTTCCAATCCATCGATCTATTCCAAAAATCATCAATTATAAAGATGAAGATCACAAAGAGAGCTTCAAATCCATACGGGTAAGTCGACGAATCGTCGACCAAAGGTGGAGAAATTTTGCCGCGTCCTCCTACCGGTCACGCACGTTTTCCCAAGCATAAACACAGCCGAGTTCAACAATATTCGAGCCGAGAGTTGAGCATGAGTCAAGCGTTTGAACGCTGTAACCTGATCGTCGTGGAAGTGGAAGATGTGGTCGCGGCTAGCAAGGGTTTTGGGCGGCTTGTTGGGTTTGTTCGAACGTGTTTTACTGAAGGGGGGAAGAAGAAGACCACGGTCCAGATCCCATCAAACTAAATCGAGGGCCATGATTGATTGGGTTAGAAAATAAGAAAATAAAAAATGTAAATTATATTATATTAAAATTGTGTAATCTTTAAAACGCTATAACTTTTTCATACGAGGTCCGTTTCGCACGAAACAAGTTGCGTCGGGTTCGTATAGACGAATACTACGAGATGGAGCTGGATTGGGATTGATTGGAGCTAGTGTGAATATTGGGTAAAATTAAAAGCGCGTTTCATTTTATTCGGAATAAAACGCTGAAACCGCTATTGGAAGCAAGGTGAGAACTTCTCACTCAATCGATTTTTTTTCCATTTAAATTTTAAATAGTTAAATTTAAAATTGCTTGATTGTGTTGATTGTATGCTTGGATGATAAATTGCTATCTGTTGTATTGAAATAGACCCTATACGCCGCATATTAAGCGGAGGTTATTATATTAAACACATATACCGCGATATTCCACATTGAAGTGGAATTGGTATTATATACGTATTTGGAGTTGATTTCCCGCATTATATAGCGGATGCGACCCTATTGCGCCGTATAATAGCGGATGATATTTTATATAAACCCGTGTACCGCGATATCCTGTCTTGAAATGGGATTGGTATTGTGCTAACATCTGTGGACGCAGGGAAACAGGTTGGAGGGATCCAACTAGATTCCTCAAATAATTGAATTTGTTTCAATGTTGTGTGTTGATTATTTATAATCTCTGTGTGATTATCATTGTGATTGAAATCGTTGAAGGCTAAAATTTAGCCGAATATAATTTTGGTTTTGTTGGATACCGGAAATAAATAAAATTTGATCTTTGAAAATTTAGGTTGAAAGTTTATATTAAAACTTTATTTTTGAGAATTGGATAAATATAAAAGAAGTAATTCTAAAATAATAAAGTTTTATTTTTAATCTTATTGAATAAAATTTCAAAATATGGGAAAAGCTTCAATAAATGGATTTCAGGTAATATTATTCAAAGGTTGAAGAATTTATTCAGAATATGGATTTTAAAGAGTTTGAAAAATGAAAGAATTGGTTTTCTTTAAAAGGGATTTTTTTAAAAGGAAATAAAATTTGAAATCAATTTGGGAATCGATTTTTGGTGATTGAATTTAAATCTTTTGAAAATCCATTTGGAAATTTATTGGTGTTTTGAAAAGAATTTGGAATCATTTTGAAAAATTGAATTGTTGTTGAAAGTGAAAATTCGAAATCGATTTGAAAATCGTATATCAGTGGATATTTGGAAATTTAAATTCACACGGAATTTATAAAGAAAAGGGAAATTTGTTTAAAAATACACATTGATTTATTTTCAAAGTGTGGAAATAAATTTAAGGATTTGGAACGTAAATTTAAAGTAAATCGGTAAGGATTTATTTAATTGGTTTAAATGAACCATTTTGAAATGAAAGTGTATTCTTCCTGGAAAGCCGAATAAAATTTCTGAATAGCTTTGAAATATATATATATATATATATATATATATATAAGTCTAGAATTGGTTTTGAAAAGGATACTTTGGAGAAATTAACTTCTTAAATTATTTTAAATCCTTTAACTAAAGGTTTATTAAGTTGATATAGAAATGATTATTTCTAAGATTTAATCAATAATTGTTTTAGAAGATAGTTATTTAAATAGTTATACTCTATCTACTAATTTTATTTTGAAAATTAGTTTGGACTTAAATTATATGTAATATTAGTATAATATTTTCATAACTAATATTTTAAGTAAAGTGTTTAAAGAAAAATAGTTTTATTTCAAAGTGTTTTCCCGATATATTTTGGATAAGTGTTATAAATTATTTTAAAGTATTTGAACTCGGCAGATTTCCAGTGAAAATTAATAAATATTTGGAAGTGTTTCCGCGTAAGGAAAATGATTTGAAATTTGTTTTCAAAAGTTGTAAAGGTGAAAAGTGATTTGAAATTTGTTTTCAAATGGTTGAAGTGTGGAAAAAGATATATCTTGTAAAGATATTTTTGGAAAATAAATAATTTGGGAAATTATTTGGAATCTGGTGATGTTGTGCATATCTATTGATAGTTAAGTAACCGACTATCAATATTTACCTTTAACTGGGTATTTGTTGTGATTTGCTTGAATTTGAATGCTACACTTATTTTAAAATAAGCGCTCGTTATTCGGTTTAGCTGGGATAGGACCTTTGGGTTTTAAATCCCATTTTGAATAGTGATACGTCGTAATGGATAGCATTTGAAGAGTGTTGAAGACCGGATATTTTCGAAAATGGAAGGATCACCGTCAAATGTCTCTGCATCGGCTGTTCCCCGATATAGTGCTGCTGATCTTTTGTTGATCAAAGTGTGGCTTTTGTGAAAAGCGTAGCTTTGCGGACGAGACTTCGTCGAACCTCACAACTCGGTAATGGTCAAAATAGGAAGAATGCAGCAAGGTAATTTGGGAATAGCGCCCCCTAGGGTATGTACATTTCCTTCTGGATAGAGGTGGTATTATGGTATGGAGCCCAGATACTTAACCTATGTGGTTGCTGCAAATTTATTTCTTATGGTTGTTGGTGAATCTCGGGATAAAGGTCGGTTACGACCGGGGGATGGCATACTCGTGTCAGTAGTTACCTAGCTCAGAGGTAACCCGGCCTTGTGTTGGCAGAGATCCGGTTAGGTTCTCGGGGCGTCCTTTCAGAGGCGTACCCATGTGGCAATGGGAAGTTCCTTGGCCTGACCATTTGTTGAAAATCCAAACTCCAATACGCACCTTGTACGGTTTTAGTTGTAGAACCTGTCATCTACTTATGGTGGCGCCCCACTGTATAATGGTAGCTATAGTAGGCATACGATAATGGTCGTATGTTGGCTAAGATTAATATTATACTTTCGAAATATTTTTCCACACTGTGCACCTATAATAATAATATCAGAAATTTTCTCGTATCAAGCATGTTTAACTATCATAAGGAGAAATCTCCTCCAATTCTGCGTTTGCATTGTGTTTGTGGCGGGAGGCCTTATGGTAGTTACATTTTCTAAAAGCATTGCGGATCTATTTTAAAATATTTCTTTGTTTGTTTTTTTTAAAGATAAACTGTTTTAAGTTCTCACACCAGTCCCATGACTGATCTGGAGTTTATTGTTCCCTTCCTAAACTCTGGGTGCCCATCATTTTCCACACGGGCAGCCTAGAGTCAGGTTATCAGGTCATTTTGGAATTCAGGAGATGCTGTGGAGATCAGGAGCAAGCTGGATGGTGAAACGTATCACTTGTATATGATATTATCTTTTCCGTTGTGTATTCAGTTGTGAGGACAAGTTCATATAATTGTCCAGCTGTGTTGTGTTGTATATTGACTCCGATGATGTAATGTATAAAATGTACAGTTCTTTTGATTTAAAGATTATTCATTTATCTATTATATGTTGTTCCGTTGCGACTGTGAGATTCTGATATCGTTTCTGTTGCTTTTCTTTCTTTCTTACTTTTTATATCTTTTTCTTCTTCTTAAACCCCAAGGGTTCGGTTTTCCGGCATTCGATTGTTCGGCAGTTGATACAGTGGACGTATTATTGTCGATATTCGGGAGTCGAAGAATCGGGTCTTAACAATTTGGTATCAGAGCATTTGGTTAAGCGACAACCCTGGCTCTGTTGGGTGTTACTCATTAGAGATAGATTTAGCAGTAGTCTAGAATGAGTTTGAGTGTAATAATAGACGTGAGCACGTATTTGTTAGTGAATATAAATTTTTTTATATTGTGTTGACTTATCGGTTGATTGTTTATAGATTCTGGTCGATGCAGCCTAGCTAACTATGTCAATAGGAGTTTCTAAACTCTTAAATGAGATAAACCGACATAATATCATTTTAAATTGGGTAAATGAAATAATTTTACCTTGATTATATTTTACATATAAAGGAAATAATTTTCAGAAATTATTAAAGTGTATAAAAATTGATTGTTTGGTTGTTGAAAATGTAAGCATATATAAGTTAATTAAAAGATGTTTGAATAATCTAAATAAAAACAACAATTGTAAAAGAATAATTGTATAAGCAAATGAATTATTAAGTATGGAATTATAGTTAATGTATTTACAATTGTGAAATAATCTTATATATAAGAAGTGAAATTATATGAATATGTTTATAAATATTAGTTGTAAATAAAAATGAATTTGGACTATGAATTTGAAAGGATTTGAAGTTTTGAGATTTGGGAAATTTAAATTCTTTGGAGTTTGAAAATGATTTTCAAGGGTTTTGGAAAATTGTTTTGAAGGGAAGAAAGCACTAAACTCTTTTCGATCATTGGAAAATAATTCAGATGATGATCGCGACATCATTGGTGTTCATTTTCGAGTTTCCATGAGAGGAATTGCTGCCGATTTACAACTAAATGGAAGTTCTTTATGAAATTGAGTTTGGTTTTGGAAATTCAGAAGATAATTTGAACAGATTTCAAAAATAATTTTTGAAAGATTGAAAAGACTTTGGAATGTTATATAAAATGTTTATGGAATAATAAATAAGTTTGGATGACTTAGGAAATTCAGATTAAATTGAAATTGACCTAAGTTAATTGGAATAAAGGTGAATTTTAGAAATCTAATAGACTAAATGATTGGAATACAATTATTAAGTTGGAAAATAAATTGTGAATGAATAAATAAATTTGCAATTGCAAGTGCAAGAAAATAAAATTGAATGTTGAAATTCATTTTGAATTTGAAAGTTAAACAGAATTTACTTTAGAATTGGAATCTGAATTGGATTTATAAGTGGAAATTTAAGTTAAGTTAAACAAATGATGTTTGAAATGGAACATAACTTAAGTAATGTTGAATAAAGTTGATTTTGGTATCGAAATAAAATAATAAAGTGAAGTGATGAATATGAACTTGAGTTATATAAATGAAATTCAACCTTATTTGTCAAATGAATTAGCAATTTAATTAATAAATGTATTGGATATTAATCAATCTAATGTAAATGAATTGATATGGAATAAGGGATGTAAATGTTAATTCATTAAAAACTAGTAAGTTGGAAATTGAATAATTGAATGGAAGTCAATTTAATTTCAACCAATTGGAGATTAAAAGTGTTAAAACCAAATTGAAGTTAGACAAAGTGAATATGAATTGTTGAATGTAAATTTAATAAACTTGGTTGTATTGAATATACATTGATTGTTATATGATTGTAGTTGATTGTATATAATTCATTAAGTGTTAATGAAATTGAATTGATAAATGGAAAGCTATGTAATTGAATTTGAATTGAAAGTGAACCAATGTGAATTGGTTGTAAGCAATTAAAATTTGTATCGAAACCTTATAAATTTCTTATGCGAATTATTTTGATTGCATTGCTTATGAAAACTATGTGTTTCCCATTGAAAATTAGGGAAATGTGAATGAATTTCCTATATATGTCACTTACATGTTTAAATTGAGTAAGTACATGTACCAGGTTTGTAGTTGGCTGGATTTGGTCATGTTAAAATGCTAATAAATAACTGCTTTGCTTAAAAATGCTAAAATGGTACGCCTACGCAATAAAAATAGGAAATATGAACTGTTTTTCGACCGTGTGGGTCGATGTATATATATTTATATCTATTGTGATATTGCAAAATCTCCTCCGTACAAGGGAGACTCTGCTAAAATTTTCCGTAAATTTTGGGAGTTAGAAATTTTTTGAAAATTTTTGGAAATTTTTTGTTAACGAAAAGTCAATTTCTAAATTGAAATGAAAATGTAGCAATTAAACTAGAAAAGTGTAACCATCAGATTTTGAAAAAGTTAAGAAACTAAAATGAATCTGAAATCGAGTTGGAACAGTTTGTTTTTGAAAAAAGTTAATGGATTCTGTAACTTTTTCTGACTTGGCAATTTCGAGGACGAAATTCTTTTAAGGGGGGAAGTTTGTAATGACCCAAAATTCCTGTCATTTGAAATTCGTATATTTAATTTATTTTAAATATTAACAAGTAAAATTTGTAAGTCGAATAAATTTTATTTTGAATATCTAGATTTAATTTGATAATTAAGTCGATAATTTAATATTTGAAATTACAGAAATAATTGGAAATTGGGTTTAATGTGATTAAAATTGATTTGTAAAGTTGTATTAAATGATATTGGAGTTAGAAGGATGTTATAGAACTTTTAAAATTGAATTAAAAGTTAATTGTGGAAATTGAATATTTTAATATTTAATTGACGAGTAAAAATAGTCATTTTTCAAACAGTCTCAGATTTCGACGAAACTAGTTTCATCGGATCCGTAATGTTATATTATTGTAAGATTTAAAATTTCGTGTCAATCGGATTCATGGTTTGTCCGGGGCAAGCTAAAACGCATAGAAAATCGTTTAAGTGAATTTTAAATTTAAATTAGTCGATTTGAAAACCTATCTTTCAAATATGATTGAATTGGCTCCCGATATATATTCCATTGCATTCAGAATGGGGGTAAAACATTATAAATGCCAGACGGCACGCTTCGTTTCGAGTTCGGAAAAATCTCGGATGAATAGTGTTTTGGCAATTTTCTATAAAAGGACCTCATTTTCTTTGTTTTGCACAAACCCTAGGGATTCAAGCTTCAGCCGCCACATATATATTCAATGGCCAAAATGTTCCTCTTTTCTTCCCTCAAAATCTTCCAATCCATCGATTTATTCCAAAAATTATCAACTACAAAGATGAAGATCACAACGAGAGCTTCAAATCCATACGGGTAAGTCGGCGAATCGTCGACCAGAGGTGGAGAAATTTGGCCGCGTCCTCCTACCAGTCATGCACGTTTTCCCAAGCAAATACACAGCCAAGTTCAACTATATTCGAGCCGAGAGTTGAGCATGAGTCAAGCGTTTGAACGATGTAACCTGATCGTCGTGGAAGTGGAAGATGTAGTCGCGGCTAGCTAGGGTTTTGGGCGGCTTGTTGGGTTTGTTCGAACGTGTTTTACTGAAGGGGAGAAGAAGAAGACCACGGTCCAAATCTCATCAAACTAAATTGAGCGGCCGTGATTGATTGGGTTAGAAAATAAGAAAATAAAAAATGTAAATTATATTATATTAAAATTGTGTAATCTTTAAAATGCTATAACCTTTTCATACGAGGTCCATTCCGCACGAAACGAGTTGCATCGGGTTCGTATGGACGAATACTACGCGATGGAGCTGGATTGGGATTGACTAGAGCTAGTGTGAATTTTGGGTAAAATTAAACGTGCGTTTAATTTTATTCGTAATAAAACGCTGAAACCGCTATTGGAAGCAAGGTGAGAACTTCTCACTCAATCGATTTTTTTTCCATTTAAATTTTAAATAGTTAAATTTAAAATTGCTTGATTGTGTTGATTGTATGCTTGGATGATAAATTGCTATCTGTTGTATTGAAATAGACCCTATACGCCGCATATTAAGCGGAGGTTATTATATTAAACACATATACCGCGATATTCCACATTGAAGTGGAATTGGTATTATATACGTATTTGGAGTTGATTTCCCGCATTATATAGCGGATGAGACCCCATTGCGCCGCATAATGGAGGATGATATTTTATATAAAGCCATGTACCGCGATATCCCGTCTTGAAACGGGATTGGTATTGTGCTAACATCTTGGATGCAGGGAAACAGGTTGGAGGGATCCAACTGGATTCCTCAAATAATTGAATTTGTTTTAATGTTGTGTGTTGATTATTTATAATCTCTGTGTGATTATCTTTGTGATTGAAATCGTTGAAGGCTAAAATTTAGCCGAATATAATTTTGGTATCGTTGGATACCGGAAATAAATAAATAAAATTTGATCTTTGAAAATTTAGGTTGAAAGTTTATATTAAAATTTTATTTTTGAGAATTGGATAAATTTAAAAGAAGGAACTATAAAATAATAAAGTTTTATTTTTAATCTTATTGAATAAAATTTCAAAATATGGGAAAAGCTTTAATAAATGGATTTCGGGTAATATTATTCAAAGGTTGAAGAATTTATTCAGAATACGGATTTTAAAGAGTTTGAAAAATGAAAGAATTGGTTTTATTTAAAAGGAATTTATTTTTTTAAAAGGAAATAAAATTTGAAACCATTTGGGAATTGATTTTTGGCGATTGAATTTAAATCTTTTGAAAATCCATTTGGAAATTTATTTGGTGTTTTGAAAAGAATTTGGAATCAATTTGAAAAATTGAATTGTTGTTGAAAGTGAATATTTGAAATTGATTTGAAAATCATATATCAGTGGATATTTGGAAATTTAAATTCACATGGAATTTATAAAGAAAAGGGAAATTTGTTTAAAAATTAACAATGATTTATTTTCGAAGTGTGGAAATAAATTTGTGGATTTGGAACGTAAATTTAAAGTAAATCGGTAAGAATTTACTTAATTGGTTTAAATGAACCATTTTGAAATGAAAGTGTATTCTCCCTGGAAAGCCGAATAAAATTTCTGAATAGCTTTGAAAGATATATACATATATATACATACATACATACATACATACATACATACATACATACATACATACATACATATATATATAAAATTGTAGAATTGGTTTTGAAAAGGATACTTTGGAGAAATTAACTTCTTAAATTATTTTAAATCCTTTAACTAAAGGTTTATTAAGTTGATATAGAAATGATTATTTCTAAGATTTAAACAATAATTGTTTTAGAAGATAGTTATTTAAATAGTTATACTCTATCTGCTAATTTTATTTTGAAAATTAGTTTGGACTTAAGTTATATGTAATATTGGTAATATTTTTATAACTAATATTTTAAGTAAAGTGTTTAAAGAAAAATAGTTTTATTTCAAAGTGTTTTCCCGATATATTTTGGATAAGTGTTATAAATTATTTTAAAGTATTTAAACTCGGCAGATTTCCAGTGAAAATGAATAAATATTTGGATGTGTTTCCGCGTAAGGAAAATGATTTGAAATTTGTTTTCAAAAGTTGTAAAGGTGAAAGGTGATTTGAAATTTGTTTTCAAATGGTTGAAGTGTGGAAGAAAATATATCTTGTAAAGATATTTTTGGAAAATAAATAATTTTGGAAATTATTTGGAATTTGGTGATGTTGTGCATATATATTGATAGTTAAGTAACCGACTATCAATATTTACCTTTAACTGGGTATTTGTTGTGATTTGCTTGAATTTGAATGCTACACTTATTTTAAAATAAGCGCTCGTTATTCGGTTTAGCCGGGATAGGACCTTTGGGTTTTAAATCCCATTTCGAATAGTGATACGTCGTAATGGATAGCATTTGAAGAGTGTTGAAGACCGGATATTTTCGAAAATGGAAGGATCACCGTCAAATGTCTCTGCATCGGCTGTTCCCCGATATAGAGATTTTATCACGCTTTGTGATGGGAAGTCCGGACGTGATTAGTGAATATCCGGATTGCAAGGGCTTCTTTGGAAGTGCCTAAAGTTATGTTCGAACCCAGAACAGACTTGTATGGATTGTATGTCTGACATTACATTTTGAGATATAAAGCAGATTTCTTTCAAATACATATCTGTTGGTGGCAGAGAGTTTATTCACTTAGCTTAACACCCTTCTCTGAGACGTACGAGCTCAGAGGTTATGTAGTTGAAGGTTATCCGTAATATATTCCCAACTTGGTAATGTGGCATACTGAGTGCTGCTGATCATTTGTTAATTGTAAAGACCCGTGAATTTCGTTAACTAAATTTGTCATATTAATAAGATTTTTTAATTTAATAAAAAATAAGAAATATTTTTTTTATAATTTATAATAAAATGAATGTTAGAAATTAGATGTAGCAATTGTAATTAAAAGTTAACAATATAAATAAAATGTTAATTAATGGAAATAGGGTAAATTGTCATACTTGGGTATAAGCTTAATATAAGAAAACAGATAGAAATGTTGAATCATGAATAAAATTGTTAACAAGAATGGAATTCAAATTTATATAATAATGTAAAGTTGTAAATTGTTGCATTTGGGTAATAAGTTAAAATATAAGTAAATATAGGCAAGTATTGAATTTATCAATGAAATAAAATATTGATTAATGGAAATTGAATGAAAATTGAGGTAACAAAATAATGCAGGACAATAAATAATATATTTAGTACAATCCCCATTTCTATTTGTAAACAATTGTAAGGTTTTAATTTATTGAAATTTGAAAATTAGAAAATAGATTCAAAATTTATATTAGATAACGAATTAGAATAATTAAAGTTAATAATTAATGAATTAAATGGAATACCAATTTATTCGTAAAGTTAATATAAATGAATGTAACAAAATGAATAGGAAATGATAATTTATTCATAAAGTGACAGTTGATGTAAAAAGGAATGGAACCAAGATGAAATGATTAATTGGATTTCAGATCTTAATTTGCATGTGTGCATTAATTTATAATGAATGGGAAAAACGAATCAATTAAGATATGTATTTATTTCTTTAGTATGTTGCATAAAATTTGGAAATCAGTTGCAATCAAAGGAGATTAAGTAGCACGTTAAATGGGAAAAAAATTAATTAATACATTAATGATGTGTAATATAATTCATTGTTAATTACACCCATAAAATGTCAATTTACTAAATAGCAAGATTTTTAAATCAATAAACGAATTTATTTAGATTTCAATCTATAATCAATAACATTTAATGTGAAATCAATTTCAACACTTTTCCATTAGTGACAACTTAAGTATAATTTAACGTTAATGGAGTCCAATAAATTAAAGTGGGTAACCAATAGAAATTAATCTAATTAAAGGTTAGATTAATATAAATTAGGTAATAATGGGGAATAATGTAAATATTCTTCATAACAGCATGATTAGTGAATAATAAGAATGGGAATCAACATTTATTTATTTATTGAATTTAATTACGATAGTATGATTTATTTCAATTAAATGAAAATTTAATATTTAAAATATTGCCTAAAAGGGAATATAGATGAGATCTAAGAAAACAAATGTAAATAATCGTGAACCAATGTAAATTGCATCCTTTTGATAACAATGAATGAAATAATAAAATGAAAGGGAAATTAATAGAACTATAGAAATTTTATTTATAATTTTGAATATAAGGAAATTTTGGATTTATATTGAAAATTTCAAATTAATCTTCTCTAAAGACATTTAAATTTGTTTAAATCATTGTAAAGGATTGAGAAATATAAAGGTGATAAAATTTCAAATTTTAGAATTGGAATTTAAAATTTGATTTATTCAATTTATTTAATTAATATAAAAGTAGCCATTTTGGCCACTAACTCGGATTTCGATGAAACCAGTTTCATCGGATCCGTAACGGTGAATTATAATAGTGTTTCAAGTTTCGTAGCGATCGGACTTGTCGTTTGATCGTACAGACTCGAAACACCTTGAAATTTATGCAATTGAAATCAATTGAAATCGATTTGAAAATATTGTTTTTAGTATAACTTCTTCATACGGTGGAATTTGTACTTCAAACTTTTTCCATCGTGTTCAGAATATTTTAAAACACCTATTTTGATAAATGGGTTTACCCAATTTCGTCCCGTGGTCAGAACGGGCTTTTTGGGCCACGTTAGCGATGACACGTATATCTATCAACCCGATCCATCTATTTTATTTCAATTTGCCTATAAATACCTTGCTATAAACCCTAGCCTCGATAATTCTCATTTGTTTGTACGTATATCTTCTTCTCAATTCCTCCTTTTCAGTGGCTGCAAACCCTGGATCCAATTACAATTCAAAATCAAAGTAAAAAATTCAAAGTCCTTAGAAAAATTCAGAAAAAATATATGTTGAAGCTCTTGAAATACGTAATTTGCTGGTGCAATTCATTTTTTAATTCGAGTTAACGTTTGCTCTGAAATTAAAGGTTTATCCACGGCCGTTCATCATCGCTGCGATAAAATTCGTCGGATCGAGAAACCCTTTCTGGGTTTTGGAGAGGAAGCCGAGGGGATCACATCTATATATTTGGTTTGTCGTTTTGATGGTTAGATCGTCGGGAAATTTCGATCTAGGGTTTAAACTAAGGGCGGCTGCGTGTTTTTTCTGGGGACGCGAGACCGTCGCGTGGGATGGGTCATGTGGCCGTGATGAGGGGCGGCACCCTGGTGGTAGGCGCAAGGATGGGGGTTGGCGTTTTGAGGTGAAGTGCGGCGGCTTGGCAAGGTTTTTTTTTCCGTTCGTCTTTTTCCAGTAGCGTGAGTTTCGGTTGCTGTAGCATATGCGCGTGTGAAGGGGTGATGAGTTGGCAAAGGTGAGAATGTGTTCACTTTTTTTTAAATTAAAATTCAATCACAAAAATCGTTGTAACTTCGACATACGATATCCGTTTTACGCGCAATTTTTTTGTTAGGATCGTATTGAAATTCCGGACTTGATGAGGCTTGTTTGGACGAATTCTTAGACGGTCAAATTTTTGGTTTAAATCGGATTTAAATTCGATTTAAATTCAAAAGGTGATTGTTTTAACCCACTCACAACTTCTAAAAATTCTTATGTTGGTTAAATTGATTTAGGATGTATTTAAAAATTTATTTATAGCTGTTTGGCATATATTTTATCATTATCTCAGTAAATTTGCATTCATATAATTTACTTGTTATTTAATTCATTTTGCATATAAACTGCTAGTAAAATTTATTTATTTTTGCATATAAACTGCTAGTTAAACAGCTGTTAATCTATTTTTGAATATAACCGTTCGTTCATACTTGTTATATTTTATTTGCTCTATATTGATGTTTTATTTAAATTTGATGATGATTGCAATAAATTGGTCGATGATTGATATTGGATGAATGGATGATGTGTTCTATATTATATAAACTGCAAGTTATTATGCATTTTCATTTCATTCGGGATTGCAGTTTGAAATGATATACGACCGCATTTTTATTTTTAAATTGCGGATTGAAATGATAAATATCCGTATCACTTGACCATAGGATAGAAAATTATATACAGACATTGCGGTATATATATATATAAAATTATTTTTGAAACGATTTTTCTATGGTTTTGGGAAAGAATACGGTTTAATAAATATTAATTTTTTTACATATATAGCAAAATTCTTGAATTTAGCTATGTATAAATTTGTTTCGAATTTTAAAATAAGCTAAATAATGAAGTTGTAACGGCCCGCAAATCCGTGCCCCTTTGAACTAATAAAATTCCACCATAGTTTTGTCCATAGTGGCACAAATGTACGAGTCTTCGGGTAAAAGAAGAAGGAGGTAGAAGAAGAGAAAATAAAAACAACATCAGAATCTCACATCACAGCAGAATAAAATATAATATATAGAATACAGTTTTAAATACAAGAAATCTGTACTGTATACATATACATACATACCCTCATCAGAGTACATCAAACATCCATACAGAGACAACTAATAATTGTCCATACACAGCGGAAATAATAGTCAAATACGGAAGTACGCTCTGTCATCAGCTCGTCTCCTGAACTCCTTAGCTTTTAACCTGATCCTGTTTAACTCGGTCTGACCCGAGCATCATATAAAACAACACCCGAGTCAGTCTGGAATACCAGCGTGAGAAAGTCACACTCAATTGGATTATTATATTTTCAGAAATCCTTTGAAAACAAAAGCATCTCGTAAGACCACGCCACAAATAAACATGTCGGGTTTTTACCTTACGATAGCTAAAACATTTTTATTAAATTCGTCTGATATTATAATAGTGTCTATAGAAAGTAAAATAGAATCTAGCTGAAATGCTTGCATCTCACGTTTCAGCAATAGTTGGGCACAATCAAAACCGTACAGGCGCTTATTGGAGATTGGATTCCATACAATGGCAGGGCTACCAGGGTACCGCCCGTCACAGTACCTGGTCTAGATCAGAGTACCGAGGAGCCACCCTAACTCCCCTGCATCACAAGACCGGAACCATCCCTTACTGGACAGTCCCAAGCAAGATCACCCCGTGGTTGGCGCGACCAACCACCCACTAAGCTGAAATAAAAGGGACATCTAGACAGGGGAAACCTTACTCTCCAGTAGGGGCAACCCACGAAGTCTTGCTGCACCTCCCCTGTTTTAGCCATTACCGATTGATGAGGCTTGAGGCTAAGCGTTACCTTTCCAGAGCGAGTCCTACTTATAATGCTCATCGTCCACCTGACGATGTTCTGAAAGCATTCAATCCATACAAGTTGCCCTGGGTCTGGACAAACCGAATCACCGTCTTCAACTCTTCACGGTCTTCATTCGTAATCGTTCAAACCGGATCGAAGTGGTTTTTAGAAAATTAAATCCGATCCCGGACTCTTCGAAATGATCAGCGCATTATCCAATATTGATAATCGGTTATTTAACAATCAATTAATCATTCACAAGCAACCATCAAATAATTTCCACAAATTATTTATCTCGAATATCTACTTAAGATATTATCTTCATATTTCAATGCCTTGAAATTAGATTCAATTCACCCTATTTCTCATGAGACCATTTAAGTCTTTGCCAATCATTTATAATATTTTCCCACTTCAATAGTTCTCAAAAACTTGGAAAATAATCCTTTATCTCTTATTTCTTTCCTAAAAAATCATTTACAATTTCATTTGTAAATTTTCCAAAGCCATTTAGCTTATTAATATTTCAGGTTTCATTCCTGCTATTCTTGAGAATTTTATCTCACCTCAAAATTCACTAATCTTAAACTTGGGATTTATTCAAGTTCTCATAACCCTTTATAAAATCTTCTCTAAAGATCTTATTCAAATTAATTACACTTGCTTTACTTCTCATGAGAATTTATAATTGGATCTTCAAAACATTTTTGAAAATATCTTGACTTATAAAGTAAAAATAATGGTTTTATTTCAAATTATGGTTTAAGGTAAAAATTTAATTCATCTCCAATTATTAATAAATTTTCAAAGCTGGTTTAGAAAACTAATAAATACTAAGCATTAAAATAACTTTTCCGAAATATTCCAAATCTAGATAATAGTTCTTTACAACTTATATAGTATAGTAAATTTTGAAAATATTCCTTTAAAACCAATTTATATTTTTAGAAAATCCAATATTCACTCATAAATTCCTCTTGACCATATTTTCATTTCTTATCTCCGGAAATATTCAACTATTTCCTTCCAAAACCAATTTTCATAACTCAAATTAAGTTCTTGCCATGACTTATCTCATTATGTATCCACCGTTACTTCTTATCTCATTTATAAACCCCGTTTATAAATATATAACTCCCCTGAGTTTCCTTTTATTTATAAAAAACAATTTTTTATTCAAAGATCCCATCTTTATAAATTTATTCTTCAATAAAATTCCATATTTGTTCTTTAACAAAATTTCATTTCTTAATAAGGTTCCTTTTATTTTATTTCCTAATAAAGTTCTTATTTACTTTATTTCTTAATAAAGTTTGCTCTACTTCAAATTCATTTATCGATTACAATATTTCTTAGAGTCTTTGTACATAATTTAATATTTTTTCCAAACTCAACTTTTACTAATTTTAAGTTTAACCAAAGTAATAAATATTCCTTTGATTTTACTTTAGTCTCAATAGAAGTAAATTCAAATCCTAAAGAAATATTCTTTTAATTTAAATTTCATTTAACTTCCTTTAATTAAATTTTTTATGGCATTTAAAAATTAGTAAATTCCGATTTCCATTTTATTTAACACTATGTATTCAATTCGCATGAAATTCCATATCAATTCATTCGTTCTGTCATATGACAACATATATATATATATATATATATAATAAATAAATATCTTTCAGGAATCCTGTTGGATCCCTCCAATCTGTTTTCGCTGCATCCACAAACGTTAGCACAATAATATATCAATTCCACTTTCAAAGTGGGATATCACGGTATATGAGTTTATAATATCATTCAGTGGGTAAACTACTATAAATCATCCAAACACATCCAATGATTTAAATTTAACATTTAAATTTTATCTAGGGCATCCAAATCAGTGAGAAAATCTTACCTTTGCTTTTAAGTTGCAACCCTTTCCAACCTCGACTTGTTTTCCATACTTTTGACCTTGAATAACTATTGTATGAATTTTATTAATATGTGGACAAATTGAATAATTATTTGTCGTTTAATAAATTTATTCTTTAACTCTAGTAATTTAATTTTAACCAATGATTTATTTCAACAAATAATTAAATTTTAAACTAATCCTCCTTTATAAAAATCCTTTAGTGACTAATTAAACAAATTAATCACCTAAGTAAATTATTTTTAAATGAACTAGCAATATTTAAATTGTAGAGGTGTATACTTATTTTAAAAATTTAATCTTTATATTTTTTTTCCAGGGTCTTATGGATATAAAAATCATGTTTTGCCCTAATATAAATATATTTTATTCGAAAGAAAAATAAATCCGTCTTCCTACTATATAGTTTGCAATTTTAACTGGAAAGATTTTTAACTTTACTGTAACCATTTTATTTAAATTAAACTAAGAAAAATTTTAAGATTCAAATCTATTTAACAGTGATATTATTTTCTTTTTTTTTCAAAATCAAACCCTAACTTACTGAAAATTTTAAATTTCAGCATAACTAACAAATCTCAAACTAAAACTTAAATTAACTAACTAACTGTAACAATTTAATTATACCTCACTGCTCGAAGATTCAAGCCCAGAACCACTGCGCGCCCTTTCCTGCCTACGGCCTTCACTGCTCGAGCCACTGGTCAACGCGCGCGAGCATTCACGGCCTTCACCACGTCGCCGCACCGCCCCCACAACAATGGCGCGACCATCGAGTTCGCATACCCGAGTGCGATGCTGCCTCTCGCTTGAACCACGCCACCGCCACATCTACGTCGCCGCTGAGGACGTCACTGCCTGCACAGTGCTCGAGCCCCTCCTGCGAGCGCGTGCGACTCACTCGCGATGACGTTGCTCCAGATCCATCAATCGCTAAATCGCTCGTCGCCCCTCTTTTTTTTTTAAACATGCCGTGAATCGGCTTTGAGGGAGAAAGGGGAAAACGAAGGGGGGTTTCGAAAGTAAAGAAGTGAGGGGTTTTAATTCGCGATTAGAAGAAGATAAGCGGCCATTAATTTGATTTCTCTTTTTTTTCTCTGGTCGAAGCAAGAGACAGAAAGTATCGCGATTAAAAAGAAGATGGGAAGCGTATGAAGGAAAACGAGCTACAGCGTTTAGATGGAACGGCTACGTATAGAGGAAGCTAGGTTAATTATTTTATTTTAAATTTTAAATTTAAAAATCTTCTCGAATTTCAATTAAATTATAGCGCGTTTGCTTATCGTACAATCACACGGTAGCTCCGAAAATTACGAAATTTGAAATCCGGCAATAATTCAATATTACGGATCCAACGGAACTGGTTTCGTCGAATTCCGAGACTGTTCCTTGGAAGGCTATTTTTAAATATTAAATTAAACGATATATTTTAAAATTGGACAAACCAATGTTAAATTCAAATTTTAACTCATCTATTATTTTCAGTATTATTAATATAAATTCTGTAAGCCTTTAAAATATTTTAAACAAGCTTACTACCCCCGATTTTAATATTTTACCCGATATTCAATAACTATTTTAACAATTAATTAATTCAACATGTCGTTGTATTTAAATTCTGAATTCTTTCTATCATATAAAACCAAAATGTTCATATTAAAATCAAATTAAAGTTCAAATTAAATATTTAAATCCAATTTAAATATTATAAATTAGCCGTTCAAAAATCCGAGTCGTTACATTCCTCCCCCCTTAAAAGAATTTCATCCCCGAAATTACTAATTAGGAAGAATGGTCTAATACCCGTTACTATTTCTCCAAAACCAACCATTTAACATCCTACCAAACTATCTTTTTAATAAAAGACGCATTACCCTTCTTATTAACTTTCCAAACCTTTCCCTAGTTTCAAACTATATTATTTGTTTAACCATTCAAGATTCAATTTAAAAATAAAATTTTGACTTATCAAAATTTTCTCAAAATTTTTCTAACTCCCTAAATTCCGGAAATTTTTTGCCAGCGTCTCCTTTGCGCGGCTAGCTCGGTACAACTACAAAATGGCTCTACGGCCTCCCAAATCCCAAAGAGAAACAAAAAGCCAAGTGGCTCGATCAAAATCCCAATCAATTTCCATATAGAAATTCAAACACATACCTTTTTGTCGAGCATTTCAAATTTATCTTCTGAAATCAAAATCAATTCTCTTTACCTTTATATTACCTGCATATCTTACAATGCAATATGTCCAATCACAATATACAAAACATTTTATTGACTTTCTTACAAATGTCAATATCTATTCATTCAAATATTATTTTAAATTATATTTGAAATATCAATTCCCAATTGAGAATGCATCGTTCCTTACTTAAGTTAGTACAAACATTTTATGTGTCTCTTATATTTATTTTCATCGTACCACTTTGGTTTATATCCATTCCTATTCAAATTGATTCTTCCATTTCCATATGAATTCAATTTATCTTTAACTCTGAATATTTAAATTCTATTTTTTTATTTATAACAAATTCATGTCATTATTTAAAATTAATTTCATTCACTAATTTAGTTCAATTTCCAATTCGGAAACGTTTGTCGTAAACAAAATTTTCAAAAACTTTCAAAAATTTTCTAACTCCCAAAATTTCTGAAATTTTTTGGCAGAGTCCCCTTTGTATGGAGGAGCTTTTGCAATTTGACAAAAGATATAAATATATATACATCGACCCACACGGTCGAAAAAGCCAAAAACAGTTCATATTTCCTATTTTTATTGCGTAGGTGTACCTTATTTAGCATTTTTAAGCAAGCGGCGTATTTATTTAAGCATTTGCATGACCAAAATCCCGCTATACAGTCTTCTGGTGCCTGTACTTACTTAATTTAAACACATAAGTAACATATTTATGAAATTTATAAAATTTCATTCATTTAAGCAACTACTACAATCAATAGCATATGCAATGCAATATAAATAACTTCATAACAAATTTATATAGTTTCCAAACTAGTTCCATTTGTTTATAACTGACACAAATACCGTTTGCATTCAACTTTAAGTGGGTTACAACACATTTACTTATCTCCAATTCATAATTATATCCAAACAAACCCATTTTCCATTTAATAGATTTCAAAAATCAATTTCTGCTTCTTATCAATTCAAAACCATATTTTATAAACAATTATACGTGAATCAAGTTTTATAAACAAGTAATAAGGTTTCCAGATTGATTCAGTTGCTTTTACTTGATTTATATCATCCTATCCAATTCGGAATGATTTTCACATCATTCTTTTATTCAATTCATTCTTAATCCGAACTATTTTGTATTCATGGCAATTTATTCAAAAATCAAGTTTATTCACTTCTATTATTCCATAGAACTTTATTTAATCATATTAACGACACAACAATTATTTCTATGCAAATTCGACAATATTCATTCGAACAAACAATTTCTTTAGTTTTATAACTGTTTTAAAATTGGTTCCAACTCAAGTTATATGGAATTTCATTCCATTCTAATTTATTTTTATACCATATCTTTGCATTGATTTTATTCAAAACCATTGTTATTAAGCTCAACAACCTCAATGCTTAAAATTTAACAATCATGTCCCAAATTTATATAAGTCACGCTTCATTGAATTTTAGACTTAAGTTGATTTACTTCAAATTATTTAATTTTCATAACTTAAATTTATTTCATTTGCTCATAAATTCTTTTCTAATTTAATTTGATTTTATTTAAATCAAATCTCTTAAATTTGCATCTTAGCTCAATTAATTATTTCATTTAAAAATTTCAGTTTCCATGTTCGATCCATTCTCGAACTTATTTAACTTATTACAAGACCATTTTCACTTTATTTATACACAATTGGATTTTGTTTGCACTTCTAACCATATATATTTAATCCAATTTCATTTTATTTGCTAACCAATCCAAGTTGAATTTTATATTTATAATTCAAGGTCTCTTCCTCCCGTTCACTTTAATTCACCCTCCACTTTTATTAGTTTATCATTCAACTTTTATTTAACCAATTCAAAGTTTATCCACATATTCAAGTTACTAATTTATCCCAAATTAGTTTACTCCCAATTTATAATTCAATACTTGATTTTTAGCTTCAAAAATCTCTTCATTTAAATTTCTTTGGTTCAATTCTATTTTGTAATTCAGGTTCGGATTTCTATTCATTTCCCAAATTCAAACAATTCTATTTGACTTATTTTTTCCACCTTAATTTTATAAGTCCCACTTCTTATTTATCTTCACACTTCATTCATTTACAGTTAACCACATTCCCTTGTTTTATTTTAATTCGGGTTTATACATTTTTACTTAGCCAAGGATATATTTCTATTTCAACGCCTCTCAATTCTTTTATAAGCTATCAAAGTCCTATTTATTCAAATTCATATTTTACTTAACTCAACTTACATTAAATTCAACCTCATTTCATTATTATGAATTTTACCCAAGTGAGAGTTTTATTACAATATCATCTACATCTCAATGTAATTCATCTTCATTCAAATTCAAATATTAACTTAGCTTAATATAATTCCAGTTCAATCAAAGTTCTCAATCCAATTAAATTTGCTATTTACCATCCAATCATATCCAAAGTTTAAGGTACTTTACTAATCTATTTTATTCAATGAACTTTCACTTTCTTCAAAATCACCTTTCCATAAATCTTAAGTTAATTTATTTATTGCAACTTCTTACTTAAATTCATTTCCAATTGGTTTGATACTCATCTAGATCAAATCCTATGTGATTTAATTAGCCATTCTAAATTTGTTAAGATAATATCCAAGTCCAATTTATTCCATCCATACTTGATTTGGATTTTATTTGTAATCTCAAACTATTTTTACTTTAATCTAATTCATAATAATTGAGATTCATATTTTTTTTACTTACCATTTCAATGGAATTTCTATTTACAACTCGGGTTTCATCATCTAATCTCATCTTTAATTCCATTTACAATTGAATTTTATTTTCAGTCTAATTCAATTTACTTCCATTCACATAACTTAAATTAATTTCAATCCACTTTAAGTTTTATTTCTCATTTCAACTTCATTTAAAATCTACTAATTTATCCCTTCCAAATCATTAATTAAATTCCAAGTTTTAAATTTTAATCCAAGTTAAATTTCCATCTTTAACTTTTCGCTTTAAATTTTAATTCCAAAATTCAACATTTAATGTTTTTCCTTGATTAGATAACTATTTTAGATTTTATTATCTCATTTGTCAAAAAAATATTATCATCCAAACATCCAGGTTATAATAATTTCAGAAAATTTTCCTTTTATATCAAAATATATTTTGGATGAAATTATTTCACTCACCCACTTTTGAAAATCAATATTGTGTCGAATTGCTCTATTTAAGTGTTTAGAAACCCCTTCGATACAGTTTTCGAGGCTGTGCCGACAAAGGTTCATATACCACTCAATAAATCAATCAACGCAATATAAAACCATTTTATATTCACTAACAAATACACACTCATATCTATTAATACGCTCAAACTCATTCTAAAGTACCATTGACTCTATTTTCTAATGAGTAATTCCTAACCAGAGCCAAGGTTCTCGCTTAACCTTTTAGCTTCGATACCAAGTGTAACGGCCCGTAAATCCGTACTCCTTTGAACTAATAAAATTCCACCACAGTTCTGTCCAAAGTGGCATAAATCTACGAGCCTTCGGGTAAAAGAAGAAGGAGGTAGAAGAAGAATAAATAAAAACAACATCAGAATCTCACATCGCAGCAGAATAAAATATAATATATAGAATACAGTTTTAAATACAAGAAATCTGTACTGTATATATATACATACATACCCTCATCAGAGTATATCAAACATCCATACAGAGACAAATAATAGTTTTCCATACACAGCGGAAATAATAGTCAAATAAGGAAGTACGCTCTGTCATCAGCTCGTCTCCTGAACTCCTTAGCTTTTAACCTGATCCTGTTTAACTCGGTCTGACCCGAGCATCATGTAAAACAACACCCGAGTCAGTCTGGAATACCAGCGTGAGAAAATCACACTGAATTGGATTATTATATTTTCAGAAATCCTTTGAAAACAAAAGCATCTCGTAAGACCACGCCACAAATAAACATGTCGAGTTTTTACCTTACGATAACTAAAACATTTTTATTAAATTCGTTTGATATTATAATAGTGTCTATAGAAAGTAAAATAGAATCTAGCTGAAATGCTTGCATCTCACGTTTCAGCAATAGTTGGGCACAATCAAAACCGTACAGGCGCTTATTGGAGATTGGATTCCATACAATGGCAGGGCTACCGGGGTACCGCCCGTCACAGTACCTGGTCTAGATCAGAGTACCGAGGAGCCACCCTAACTCCCCTACAACACACGACCGGAACCATCCCTTACTGGACAGTCCCAAGCAAGATCACCCCGTGGTTGGCGCGACCAACCACCCACTAAGCCGAAATAAAAGGGACATCTAGACAGGGGAAACCTTACTCTCCAGTGGGGGCTACCCACGAAGTCTTGCTGCACCTCCCCTGTTTTAGCCATTCTCGGTTGACGAGACTTGAGGCTAAGCGTTACCTTTCCAGAACGAGTCCTACTTAGAATGCTCATCGTCCACTTGACGATGTTCTAAAAGCATTCAATCCATACAAGTTGCCCTGGGTTTGGACAAACCGAATCACCATCTTCAACTCTTCACGGTCTTCATTCGTAATCGTTCAAACCAGATCGAAGTGGTTTTCGGATAACTAAATCCGATCCCGGACTCTCCGAAACGATCAGCGCATTGTCCAATATTTATAGTCGGTTATTTAACTATCAATTAATCATTCACAAGCAACCATCAAATAATTTCCACAAATTATTTATCTCGAATATCTACTTAAGATATTATCTTCATATTTCAATGCCTTGAAATTAGATTCAATTCACCCTATTTCTCGTGAGACCATTTAAGTCTTTGCCAATCATTTATAATATTTTCCCACTTCAATAGTTCTCAAAAACTTGGAAAATAATCCTTTATCTCTTATTTCTTTCCTCAAAAATCATTTACAGTTACATTTGTAAATTTTCCAAAGCCATTTAGCTTATTAATATTTCAGGTTTCATTCCTGCTATTCTTGAGAATTTTATCTCACCTTGAAATTCACTAATCTTAAACTTGGGATTTATTCAAGTTCTCATAAACCTTTATAAAATCTTCTCTAAAGATCTTATTCAAATTAATTACACTTGCTTTACTTCTCAAGAGAATTTATAATTGGATCTTTAAAACATTTTTGAAAATATCTTGACTTATAAAGTAAAAATAATGGTTTTATTTCAAATTATGGTTTAAGGTAAAAATTTAATTCATGTCAAGTTATTAATAAATTTTCAAAGCTGGTTTAGAAAACTATAATTTATTATAATAAATACTAAGCATTAAAATAACTTTTCCGAAATGTTCCAAATCTAGATAATAGTTCTTTACAAATTATATAGTATAGTAAATTTTGAAAATATTCCTTTAAAACCAATTTATATTTTTAGAAAATCCAATATTCACTCATAAATTCCTCTTAACCATATTTTAATTTCTTATCTCCGGAAATATTCAAATATTTCCTTCCAAAACCAATTTTCATAACTCAAATTAAGTTCTTGCCATGACTTATCTCATTACGTATCCACCGTTACTTCTTATCTCATTTATAAACCCCGTTTATAAATTTATAACTCCCCTAAGTTTCCTTTTATTTATAAAAAAATAAATTTTTATTCAAAGATCCCATCTTTATAAATTTATTCTTCAATAAAATTCCATATTTGTTCTTTAACAAAATTTAATTTCTTAATAAGGTTCCTTTTATTTTATTTCCTAATAAAGTTCTTATTTACTTTATTTCTTAATAAAGTTTGCTCTACTTCAAATTCATTTATCGATTACAATATTTCTTAGAGTCTTTGTACATAATTTAATTTTTTTCCAAACTCAACTTTAACTAATTATAAGTTTAACCAAAGTAATAAATATTCCTTTAATTTTACTTTAGTCTCAATAGAAGTAAATTCAAATCCAAAGAAATATTCTTTTAATTTAAATTTCATTTAACTTCCTTCAATTAAATTATTTATGGCATTTGAAAATTAGTAAATTCCAATTTCCATGGTATTTAACACTATATAATTCAATTCGCATGCAATTCCATATCAATTCATTCATCCTGTCATATGACAACATATATATATAATAAATAAATATCTTTGAGGAATCCTTTTGGATCCCTCCAACCTATTTTCCCTGCATCCACAAATGTTAGCACAATAACGTATCAATTCCACTTTCAAAGTGGGATATCACGGTATATGAGTTTATAATATCATTCAGTGGGTAAACTACTATAAATATCCAAACACATCCAATGATTTAAATTTAACATTTAAATTTTATCTAGGGCATCCAAATGAGTTAGAAAATCTCACCTTTGCTTTTAAGTTGCAACCCTTTCCAGTCTCGACTTGTTTTCCATACTTTTGACCTTGAACTCAATTGTATAAATTTTATTAATATGTGGAAAAATTGAATAATTATTTGTCGTTTAATAAATTTATTCTTTAACTCTAGTAATTTAATTTTAACCAATGATTTATTTCAACAAATAATTAAATTTTAAACTAATCCTCCTTTATAAAAATCCTTTAGTGACTAATTAAACAAATTAATCACCTAAGTAAATTATTTTTAAATGAACTAGCAATATTTAAATTGTAGAGGTATTTACTTATTTTAAAAATCTAATCTTTATTTTTTTTTCAGGGTCTTATGGATATAAAAATCATGTTTTACCCTAATATAAATACATTTTATTCGAAAGAAAAATAAATCTGTCTTCCTACTATATAGTTTGCGATTTTAACAGGAAAGATTTTTAACTATACCGTAACCATTTTATTTAAATTAAACTAAGAAAAATTTTAAGATTCAAATCTATTTATCAGTGATATTGTTTTCTTTTTTTTTTCAAAATCAAACCCTAACTTACTGAAAATTTTAAATTTCTGCATAACTAACAAATATCAAATTAAAACTTAAATTAACTAACTAACTGTAACAATTTAATTATACCTCACTGCTCGAAGATTCAAGCCCAGAACCACTGCGCGACCTTCCCTGCCTACGGCCTTTACTGCTCGAGCCACTGGTCAACGCGCGCGAGCATTCACGGCCTTCACCACGTCGCCGCACCTCCCCACAACAATGACGCGACCATCGAGTTCGCATACCCCTGTGCGATGCTGCCTCGCGCTTGAACCACGCCACCGCCACATTTATGTCGCCGCCGAGGACGTCACTGCCTACACAGTGCTCGATCCCCTCCTGCGAGCGTGTGCGACTCACTCGCGAAGACGTTGCTCCAGATCCATCAATCGCTAAATCGCTCGTTGCCCCTCTTTTTTTAAAAAAAAATATGCCGTGAATCGGATTTGAGGGAGAAAGGGGAAAACGACGGGGGGTTTCGAAAGTAAAGAAATGAGGGGTTTTGATTCGCGATTAGAAGAAGATAAGCGGCCATTAATTTGATTTCTCTTTTTTTTCTCTGGTCGAAGCAAGAGACAGAAAGTATCGCGATTAAAAAGAAGATGGGAAGCGTATGAGGAAAATGAGCTACAACGCTTAGATGGAACGGCTGCGTATAGAGGAAGCAAGGTTAATTATTTTATTTTAAATTTTAAATTTAAAAATCTTCTCGAATTTCAATTAAATTATAGCGCGTTTGCTTATCGTACAATCACACGGTAGCTCCGAAAATTACGAAATTTGAAATCCGACAATAATTCAATATTATGGATCCAAGGGAACTGGTTTCGTCGAATTCCGAGACTGTGCCTCGGAAGGCTATTTTTAAATATTAAATTGAACGATATATATTAAATTTGGACAACATGTTAAATTCAAATTTTAACTCATCTGTTATTTTCAGTATTATTAATATAAATTCTGTAAGCCTTTAAAATATTTTAAACAAGCTTACTACCCCTGATTTTAATATTTTACCCGATATTCAATAACTATTTTAACAATTAATTAATTCAACAGGTCGTTATATTTAAATTCTGAATTCTTTCTATCATATAAAACCAAAATGTTCATAACAAAATCAAATTAAAGTTCAAATTAAATATTTAAATCCAATGTAAATATTATAAATTAGCCGTTCAAAAATCCGGGTCCTTACATAAGTTGATTTCGTTTATATAATATGGTTAAGTATATATTTGAAATTCTATTGCATATAGAGTTTGTAATAACTCAAATAAAAGTAAGGTTGAAGATAAATGTGAATATGATTTGAATTAAAGTATTTAAGAATTTTCCTCGAAAAGTTTGTTGTGGAATGTAAATAAATTAAGATTTAAAAGGTATGATCTTATAACTTGATTTTTGATTTGGGGATTTAAATGAATATCAAATTAATTTAAAGAATATTATCAAGTTATTTTAATTAAAAGAATATCCTATTATTGATGCTTAAGGGTTTTACCTGAATAATATTTGTTTAGTAAGTAAATATTTCAAATTTAATTAACAGGAATTGGATTTGTTATATATTAAATTATCAAAGAATCCATTTTGAAATAGTGGAATATTTAAAGATTGAAATATATGAAATATAAAGTTTTGAAATAAAAATACTTAAGCTTTGAAATATATGGGAATTAAAATCGTTTAATTGGTGGTTCAAATTGATATTGGGAAGTTATTGTGAATTTTGAAGAAGCTGTTTATTTTATAAAGTAATATAGTATTTGAACCATTAAGTATTAAAAGTTAAGTTTCAAAGCTATGGTTTCAAGGAATATATAGTTGAAAATATTATGATTTTGGGAAAGGAATATTTATAAAATAAAAATGATATCATATTGATTTGGGGTTTTTAAAATATAGATGATATCGTATTATATGGTTTGAAAGAGGTATTATATTCCGGTTTTAAAGTATAAATTATTTTGAAACAACCGCGGTGTTATAATAACGTTTGGTTGTTGAAGAGACCGGGATCGGAAGTTGTCATACTCCCTGCCAACTCCTAAAACCACTTTAACAACCGTTGTAACAACCCGGGATTTTAGAGATTATTGTTAATATTAAATTATAATGCGAATTATAATTTAATATTGTGTTTAAAAATGATTTGGATAACAAAATGAGGGATTATATTGTTTATTTTATATAAACAATATTTTGATGAATATAATTTGGGATTTGAAATTTAAATAAGTAACATTATTTTATTTGAAGCATTTTTCAACATTTGATGGTTGAAAAAAAAAGTGTAAATGAATGAAGTACAGTTTGAAAAACTTTATTTATGGATTTGGATTGAAAACAAATAACTGTTATGGTTTAACTTTTAGTTAATCAGTAATATTGGAAATTTATTCCAATGTTAGCCTTTTATTGTAAAATAAAAGGAATAATATGAAAATAAAATGAAATTTGGAAGTGTAATTAGGTTTGGAATGATGTATTAATGTTATGAAAATGTTAAAACATTTTAGCACACTTCATTAGACTTAAAAATAAATTTTATTTGGTTGAAATGGATGAAAATAGTGATTTTTCACCAAAAATGTGAATATTGGTAAATATTGTTAAAAATTTATGTTATATGGAGAAAAATAATATTTTTATTTGGAAAATTAAATTTTTGATATTACTAACATGTTTACTTTATTAAAACATGAACAATGCAACTTGTTTCATGTGATTTGGAAATTTTATGCAAAAGTTATGTGTAAATTATTAAAACATATATGCATATTTTCTCTAAGTATTTTAGGTTGGGCTTATAGGGTAAGGTTTGAACCCAAAACCCAACATATGGAGGCTTTTGTTGAGTACTAGTATTTTTTTTTCCTTTTACTTCTTCTTCTCAAAAGCATATACAGTAAATAGAAACATGAAAAGCAATGACCTCCTCAAAAAAAATATATATATTATATTTTCAATCAATTTGCTGCAAATTCAAAAGTAAATCCACCAAATAAAGATTAGAGAAGGATATTTGAAGTAGTTTCTTCCTCAAAGCTTCAATCTTTCAGCTACAAATCTGAGTTTTGCCCTACAAAATCACAAGGTGAGCATTAAAACACACATTTTCTAGCTTTGATTGAGATTTCAATGTAAGAAATCTCATTTTCGTTTATTGCATGTTCATTTGTAAATTCCTGTCAGTATATTGTGCATAACTTTTTCAATTCTTAACCAAATTTGATGAATTAAATGTTCTAGAAAGCATAGATTATGGGCTACAAGTTTCATGTTTTGTGTATTCCAAAATTTTGAAGTTTGGTTGCTTAAAATCATGCTTGTTTGTTGCTGTCCCGAGAGCAAATTGACAGCAACAACAATCACAGGCCTAAGTAGTATTTTAGCGATAAGTTACTCGTTTCTCATCTGATTAGGTCAAATTTTTTTTGATGTAAACTAGATTCAATAAGGAATAATTTATCATCAGGTTATATTTCAATATTTTAACATTTGACTGACCTAAAATAGATTTGAAAACAGAAGTATAGTTCTGCCTTTGACATAATTTCCTGAGTTTGAATCTGATATTGTTTGAGCTATATCTTTCTCATTTTAGATCGGAATTCCATGATTTAATGTTACAGAAAGCTTAATTCATGTGCTAAAACTTTCATGTTTTGACTTCTCTCTAGTTTTGACGTTAGCTGTGTCAAAATTTAATTTTTTTACTGCTAACCCGAGAGCAAATCCAATATTTGCTCTGTCATTGAAGCTGAAACGAATTAGAGCATAACTTATTCGTTTCTTAACCGATTTTGATAATTCTAGATGTTTCGGAAAGCATAATTTATGTACTACAACTTTCATTTTTTTGTATTTTCTGTAATTTTGAGGTTAGATATGTCAAAATTTAATTTTTCTACTGTTAACCCTAGAGCAAAACCAATGTTTGCTCTGTGCTTAAAGCTGAAACGAAATTGGCCATAATTTCTACGTTTCTTAACCGAATTTGATAATTTTGGATGTTTCGGAAAGCTTAGATCACGTGCTACAAGTTTTTTCATTGTGTTTTCCGAAATTTTGAAGTTTGTTTGGTCAAAATTAAGTTATATTTTGCTATCCTGAGAGCAAGATGACAACAAGAAGAAACATTGACCTTAGAATTGTATTTGCCCGTTTCTACTCTTATTCTCTTTTGGTTTTGATGATGTTTTTGAGATTTTTGAGATCTATGATGCCTATCAATAGGCTAGATATATTTGAAGGATTTAAAATTCAAATTTAAATAGAATTTGGATTTATTTTGGTTTAAATTTGAATTGAATTCATATTGAACTCAAGTTATCGGTCTTGAGTTATCTTTCTTGTTTTTCATTATTTTCGAGTACGGTTTTCACTAAACCATTTCTGAAGTGATTTTTGAAATAAATGGACATTTCAAATTATTATTATATAGTATTTTAAAATTATTTTTATAAAAAATAATAATAATAATATATATTTATTCCCTATAATAAAGGAATTTCAAATATTGGTTTCATTAATCTTTTCGGGAAAATGTTTTAGAAGCTTGTTTTCTCTAGTATAATATTTTAGATATAAAACATACACTTTTACACTATTCGAACGCATGAGAAAGAGAATTAAACGATTTAGTAAAACACGTGGTATGGGACATGTGCGTTTACTATTTCGGTTAATTTCGGACTTGTACAATCGAAGCTATTTGAGAATATTGATTCTGCGATGTTTTGCCATTTTATGGCATATTTTGATTTTTGTAATTCCTATTTATTGGAATTATTTAAGATGGCCAATATTTTGCAAACACTATGGTTTGAGATCTCCTATATAGGAGTATTGTCGATGAGATCCATCACGATGTCTTATTTACTTGCCAATGATATAAGGCAAGTCTTGAGTTTATAATTTCATATTTTGAGATTTATAGTTTATGAGAAACCATCATGATGTTTTCACTTGTCGTTGAGATGAGACAAGTTACGATGTCATTTAATGCTTGTCGATGAGATGAGACAAGTATGGTGGCTCTTTGTCACTCGTCAATGAGACTAGGCGGGATATAAATTTATGAGTTTTATGATGTTTCTAGTGTAGCATCGACTAACGGCTAGTAAACCGCTAAGTGCGAATGTGTGGTATGGGACACACGTTAACGCTTTTCGGGTTCCTATCCATGAGTTTGTGACACATTCACGATGTTTACCTAACAGAACTGCTTGAAGAGGTGTCAGCGACCTTGTCATGTGGACGAACTGCTTTGGGAGGTGTTAGCGACCTTGTCTAAGGCTTCGGCCATCTGAGTTTAGCACGTGCAGCATTGCTTCGGCACTATAATCGGGGATTTGGCCAATCCGAATTTTTTGAGTTTTCTGTTTTATTGTGATTTCACCTTTTTAAGATGTTTTATTACATCGATAGCCTAGTGCTATATGAGATGTTATATATATGGTGATTTCAATTATTATGTTTTGAACTCTTACCGAGTTCCTTGAGTTATGAGTTTAGATAATTTCAGTATTTTATAGGATATTCTGTGTTTTGCCATTTTGGCGAGTTGAGATTGAGATTTATATACATTTATACCAACGAGACGAGGTATAATTGAGTTTGGAGATTCTTTTATATTTGAGTTTTGGATCATCCTACTTGAGAATGTCTTATGTTTGCCTTTTTGGCGAGATTTTATATTAATGTTTCACCTTTTGAGGAGATATGGTTCATGGAAACCATGTAAACATTTTGTGATGTCGCCGATGATATGAGGCGAATGTTTATATTATTTGAGTATTATTATTGAACTTACCTCTTTTGAGGTCATTGTATACTTAAGTGACATTATTTCGCTTAAGTCATGAGTTGTATTCTTTCTGTTGCCTCTTCTCATTCAAAAAGAATTATCACTTTGTATCTTATGCTTCATATTGTCGTCTATCCTCATTAACTGATTATTTTAGCTAGACTGACCGGTGTACTTTGTACTCGGGTCAGACCGAGTTGTTTCAGGTTAGCTATCAGTTATGGGACTTTGCTTTGATGCATCTGCTTGGATATCAGCCTAGCACTTTTGTTTAGTTTATATTTCTTTCCGCTTGACTCTGATGTATTTATATTTGATTCGATGTATATAGTGTGGTCGAATACCACCTTTATTGTATTTATATTGTATTGTACTAAACATGTATCATTGTATATGTATATATACGATGTTTATTACTGTTCTGTGATGTGCTTTACATATAGTTATTATATTTTGTTCTGATAGATCCATTAGCCACCTATAATTTTGGATTAAGCATTTACTATGTATGTCGATCCATTGAGATAGAAAAGAAAAATCATAATGCATTTATCGACGTATTCAGTAGATGTTTAAGACAAAGTTATAGATGGTCGCCCTTAACCAGCCCTGTTCTCCGCTTTAGTAGACGGAATCACTTGTTAATTCTCTTTACTAAGGTGGGTCCTGGGGTGGGCGTTACAGCTTGGTATCAGAGCTGTGGTCAGAACAGAGTAGAATAAACATAGAACAGTACGTATATCATGATACTTCGAAGTACAATACGAATGAATCACTGTCCTTTATTCGAGCTTGTTTTCGAATCCTCCTTTGCTTCTTTTTCGAGTATTGGGATATGTTGAGATGGAATATGTCTAGGAATATATATTGTATTCCGTAGTATCCATAATTGAGTTTGATGTTATCTTGTCTTATGAATGATTTTATTTAGGATTATTCTATTCTTATTTTTGTCGATGCGAGTGAGTTCGTATCGATGAAGCTTATTGATTCCTTAGAGTATTCTTGTTGTGTTCCTTTGAGAGTTGTGAATCGTATTGAGGGGATCCACAACGATTGGCTCGTTTTGAGCATTCTGAGATTTTATTTGATGTTGCTTTTGTGAGTGTTTGTTTGCTACTCACAATCTTGAGATGCATTTGATTTCAGATGGATTGACTTATTTGATATTAAGTCAAATCCTTTGTTTTATATGATCCTATTGTATATTTAGGTTTCCTATTTTGATTGGTTTATTATTTCCGTCACTTTGGAATGTTAATGATGATTCCAAATTTTTTGAATTCACTCTTGAGTATCGAGATGTTGACGACATATCTCGAATTCCAGTCAAGGCGACTTTGTTGAGTTTTGATGAGTCCGTTTGGGTTTGATATCCAATCGGGCAATCGAGTGTTGAATTAACCTTATTCCTGGCTTTTAGCCTTCGGTTATCCTTCCACGAGGACATCCACTAAGGAATGAGGTGAGTTTCTAGATTGTTCGAGTTTGATTAAGTTCATTCAGCTTCGTTTGAGTGTCCTTTTCATACACTAAATCAATGTTATCCTTTAGCATTACTCCGACTGAAGTAGTGATTCGTGGATTGTGTGCTTCTTCTCCTTTGAGAAGAATATCTTGCTTATCCTGTATCTTGATGATTTTTGGGAGTGGCTCGTGACATCGTAAGATTGACGAACACTCTATCTCCTTCTGTTGATTTTGAGAATCGAGTATTCAGGGAATATCTCGATGCATTCTCTTAATGTTCTTTGGTTTGAGTTTTGAAGCTATATAAATATGATTTTTAAAGAGAAATTTAAGCTTTGAGATATTAAAAAAAATCAAAGAATATTTTTAGAATATATTTACATGAGTAGTATTTTTTTTATGGAAACAATTTGAGAGTGTTGGGTTGTCCATCAAGTAGTAAAGAGTTCTGGTCGATACGTCTGATCAACGTTATCGATAGGAATCTCCTAAATGCTATGATGGGGCAATCAGACACAATGGTTTGTGTTTTAAAAATTGAGATTTTGAAAATAATATTTTGAGATTATGTATTAAATTTATTTTTGAATGGTAATTGTAGCCATTGATTTTAGAGACGAGTAACAGAGTGGCGAGGCAGTTTTGATCGTTTGATTGACTCTGCAGCCAACGAATATATCTATTTCTTAGAGGTTCAATGGCGAGGCAATGCCATTTATTTATTTATTTACTTTGAGCTATACTTTATTGAAAGTATATTTTGAGATTTTAGAATCTATATTATATACATTAAATGTTTTAAGAGAAGAGTTATAAGAGGATTTGAAGATTGTTTTTAAACGATTTAAGTGGTTTAATAAAAAGAGTAAAGAGAATTTAAACCGTTAATTAAATTTGAGGAAAATTATTATGGATTTACAAAATTCTTCGAAAATTAATTCTGACGTAAGAGAAGAAATTTGGACTTTTAATTTGAGTTTTAAATTACTTACTAAGTAATATAACAAAGAGTTGGAAATTTTCAAATGTAGAAAATTGAGATTTAAAATTTAAAAAGATGTTGCGATTTAAAAAATTATAAATATCTTGGATTGAAAATAATTTGAGCCTATATTCTTGTTCTTGAGTTCACTCTATTCTTGTGCTATTGATAACGACGTGCATTTTCGCGGTCGTTCGAATTTGATGGCCTCGTGAGAAGCCATTTTTTTGTGATTTATCAATCTTGTCTATTGTGTCTATCCTGTAGTGAGAATGTTGTTTCCGTCTTATTATGCGGAAAATTGTGTCGATGATCATTTTGTTGCTTAGAGTTCAGGTTTGAACGAGTTTGATCCCGACTCTATTTGTAGAGCTTTGAGAAATCTATCTTATTTGATAGATTATTTGTTGAGCTTTTTACTGAGTATTGATTCGAAGACGGGATATCTTCGAAATTCTTTCGAGTTGTTTGGAAAATTCGATGGTTTTCTAATCACTATATTAGCATATGATGGACCATTGGATTAACCAAGGGAGTTTTTCCTTCTTTCTCTCTACCATTCTATGTTGAGAGCATGAATAGTTTGGGTTTCGAGCTTGTCTACCACCTTTGCTGATTGAATTTTTGTGTTGTTTACAGTCTTTTTCCACTAGAAATTGCGAGGACGCAATTTTGTTAAGGAGGGGAGTCTATAACAACACGAAATTTTAGAGATTACTGTTAATATTAAATTATAATGCAAATTATAATTTAATATTGTGTTTAAAAATGATTTGGATAACAAAATGAGGGATTATATTGTTTATTTTATATAAACAATATCTTGATGAATATAATTTAGGATTTGAAATTTAAATAAGTAACATTATTTTATTTGAAGCATTTTTCAACATTTGATGGTTGAAAAAAAAAGTGTAAATGAATGAAATAAGGTTGGAAAAACTTTATTTATGGATTTGGATTGAAAACAAATAATTGTTATGGTTTAACTTTTAGTTAATCAGTAATATTGGAAATTTATTCCAATGTTAGCCTTTTATTGTAAAATAAAAGGAATAATATGAAAATAAAATAAAATTTGAAAGTGTAATTAGGTTTGGAATGATGTATTAATGTTATGAAAATGTTAAAACATTTTAGTACACTTCATTAGACTTAAAAATAAATTTTATTTGGTTGAAATGGATGAAAATAGTGATTTTTCACCAAAAATGTGAATATTGGTAAATATTGTTAAAAATTTATGTTATATGGAGAAAAATAATATTTTTATTTGGAAAGTTAAATTTTTGATGTTACTAACATGTTTCCTTTATTAAAACATGAACAATGCAACTTGTTTCATGTGATTTGGAAATTCTATGCAAAAGTTATGTGTAAATTACTAAAACATATATGCATATTTTCTCTAAGTATTTTAGGTTGGGCTTATAGGGTAAGGTTTGAACCCAAAACCCAACATATGGAGGCTTTTGTTGAGTACTAGTATGTATTTTTTTCATTTTTACTTCTTCTTCTCAAAAGCTTATACAGTAAATAGAAACATGAAAAGCAATGACCTCCTCAAAAAAAAAAAAATATTATATTTTCAATCAATTTGCTGCAAATTCAAAGTAAATCCACCAAATAAAGATTAGAGAAGGATATTTGAAGTAGTTTCTTCCTCAAAGCTTCAATCTTTCAGCTACAAATCTGAGTTTTGCCCTACAAAATCACAAGGTGAGTATCAAAATTCACATTTTCTAGCTTTGATTGAGATTTCAATGTAAGAAATCTCATTTTCGTTTATTGCATGTTCATTTGTAAATTGCTGTCAGTATATTGTGCATAACTTTTTCAATTCTTATCCAAATTCAATGAATTTAGATGTTCTGGAAAGATTGGATTATGGGCTACAAGTTTTATGTATTGTGTATTCCAAAATTTTGAAGTTTGGTTGCTTAAAATTATGCTTGTTTGTTGCTGTCTCGAGAGCAAATTGACAGCAACAACAATCACAGGCCTAAGTAGTATTTTAGCGATAAGTTACTCGTTTCTCATCCGATTTAGGTCTAATGTTTTTTGATGGAAACTAGATTCAATAAGAAATAATTTATCATCAGGTTATATTTCAATATTTTAAGATTGGACTGACCTAAAATAGATTTGAAAACAGAAGTATAGTTCTGCCTTTGACATAATTTCCTGAGTTTGAATCTGATATTGTTTGAGCTATATCTTTCTCATTTTAGATCGTAATTCCGTGATTTTTAATGTTCCAGAAAGATTAATTCATGTGCTACAACTTTCATGTTTTGACTTCTCTCTAATTTTGACGTTAGCTATGTCTAAATTTAATTTTTTTTACTGCTAACCGGAGAGCAAATCAATATTTGCTCTGTCATTGAAGCTGAAACGAATTAGAGCATAACTTATTCGTTTCTTGACCGATTTTGATAATTGTAGATGTTCCAGAAAGCATAATTCATATAATACAATTTTCATGTTTTGTATTTTCTGTAATTTTGAGGTTAGATATCTCAAAATTTAATTTTTCTACTACTAACCCGAGAGCAAAACCAATATTTGCTCTGTGCTTGAAGCTGAAACGAAATTGGCCATAACTTCTTCGTTTCTTAACCGAATTTGATAATTTTGGATGTTTCGGAAAGCTTAGATCATTTTCTACAAGTTTTTTCCATTTTATTTTCTGAAATTTTGAAGTTTTTTTGGTCAAAATTATGTTATATGTTGCTATCCTGAGAGCAAGATGATAGGAACAAGAAACATTGACCTTAGAATTGTATTTGCCCGTTTCTACTCTTATTCTCTTTTGGTTTTGATGATGTTTTTGAGATTTTTGAGAGCTATGATGCCTATCAATAGGCTAGATATATTTGAAGGATTTAAAATTCAAATTTAAATAGAATTTGGATTTATTTTGGGTTAAATTTGAATTGAATTCATATTGAACTCAAGTTATCGGTCTTGAGTTATCTTTCTTGTTTTTCATTATTTTCGAGTACGGTTTTCAATAAACCATTTCTGAAGTGATTTTTGAAATAAATGGACATTTCAAATTATTATTATATAGTATTTTAAAATTATTTTTATAAAAAATAATAATAATAATATATATTTATTCCCTATAAGAAAGGAATTTCAAATATTGGTTTTATTAATCTTTTCGGGAAAATGTTTTAGAAGCTTGTTTTCTCTAGTATAATATTTTAGATATAAAACATACACTTTTACACTATTCGAACGTATGAGAAAGAGAATTAAACGATTTAGTAAAACACATGGTATGGGACATGTGCGTTTACTATTTCGATTAATTTCGGACTTGTACGATCGAAGCTATTTGAAAATATTGATTCTGAGATGTTTTGCCATTTTATGGCATATTTTGATTTTTGTAATTCCTATTTATTAGAATTATTTAAGATGGCCAATATTTTGCAAACACTATGGTTTGAGATCTCCTATATAGGAGTATTGTCGATGAGATCCATCACGATGTTTTATTTACTTGCCAATGATATAAGGCAAGTCTTGAGTTTATGATTTCATATTTTGAGATTTATAGTTTATGAGAAACCATCATGATGTTTTCACTTGTCGATGAGATGAGACAAGTTACGATGTCATTTAATGCTTGTCGATGAGATGGGACAAGTATGGTGGCTCTTTGTCACTCGTCAATGAGACTAGGCGGGATATAAATTTCAGAGTTTTATGATGTTTCTAGTGTGGCATCGACTAACGGCTAGTAAACCGCTAAGTGCGAATGTGTGGTATGGGACACACGTTAACACTTTTCGGGTTCCTATCCGTGAGTTTGTGACACATTCACCATGTTTACCTAACGGAACCGCTTGAAGAGGTGTTAGCGACCTTGTCATGAGGACGAACTGCTTTGGAAGGTGTTAGCGACCTTGTTAGGGCTGACAAAACGGCTTGAAGAGGTGTCAGCGACCTTGTCATGAGGACGAACTGCTTTGGGAGGTGTTAGTGACCTTGTCTAAGGCTTCGGCCTTCTGAGTTTAGCACGTGCAGCATTGCTTCGGCATAATCGGGGATTTGGCCAATCCGAATTTTCTGAGTTTTCTGTTTTATTGTGATTTCACCTTTTTAAGATGTTTTATTACATCGATAGCCTAGTGCTATATGAGATGTTATATATATGGTGATTTCAATTATGTATGTTTTGAACTCTTATCGAGTTCCTTGAGTTATGAGTTTAGATAATTTCAGGATTTTATAGGATATTCTGTGTTTTTCCATTTTGGCGAGTTGAGATTGAGATTTATATACATTTATACCAACGAGACGAGGTATAATTGAGTTGGGAGATTCTTTTATATTTGAGTTTTGGATCATCCTACTTGAGAATGTCTTATGTTTGCCTTTTTGGTGAGATTTTATATTAATGTTTCACCTTTTGAGGAGATATGGTTCATGAAAACCATGTAGACATTTGGTGATGTCGCCGATGATATGAGGCGAATGTTTATATTATTTGAGTATTATTATTGAACTTACCTATTTTGAGGTCATTGTATACTTAAGTGACATTATTTCACTTAAGTCATGAATTGTATTCTTTCTGTTGCCTCTTCTCATTCAAAAGAATTATCACTTTGTATCTTATGCTTCATATTGTCGTCTATCCTCATTAACTGATTATTTTAGCTAGACTGACCCGTGTACTTTGTACTCGGGCCAGACCGAGTTGTTTCAGGTTAGCTATCAGTTATGGGACTTTGCTTTGATGCATCTGCTTGGATATCAGCCTAGCACTTTTGTTTAGTTTATATTTCTTTCCGCTTGACTCTGATGTATTTATATTTGATTCGATGTATATAATATGGTCGAATACCACCTTTATTGTATTCATATTGTATTGTACTAAACATGTATCAGTGTATATGCATATATACGATGTTTATTACTGTTCTGTGATGTACTTTACATATAGTTATTATATTTTGTTCTGATAGATCCATTAGCCACCTATAATTTTGGATTAAGCATTTACTATGTATGTCGTTCCATTGAGATAGGAAAGAAAAATCATAATGCATTTATCGACGTATTCAGTAGATGTTTAAGACAAAGTAATAGATGGTCGCCCTTAACCAGCCCTATTCTCCGCTTTAGTAGACAGAATCACTTGTTAATTCTCTTTACTAAGGTGGGTCTTGGGGTGGGGCATTACAACCGTGTACGCGATGGAGATTTCAGAATGAAGTAGGTTGGTGGCGGCGTTTCCTATGAGGTAAATACGTGGACCCAACACCCGTGAGTTGGCATAAGGTGGCTAAAACAGGAGCGATCAACGGGTTAATTGAGGTAGCACCTTTGATCGGACACATCCCTTCGATATTCTACTCTGACTTCGGTTTTATTCGGTGGCCACTTTTGATTTCTTTGATTTGGTGGTGTGGCTCGAGGTGGACGGTAGCTGCGGCTATGCATTACCACCGACCCGGAAGCGTAATTGGTATATCTACCCTGGCATTGCCTAGTTGTGCCGTATCACCTACCCTATCGCGCCTTGTACGTGTTTGGTTTTCTCCCATAGCCCGCGGAGTATTTAGGGTAGTCTTCCGATTTGGAGATGCGCCGATACTGGATGGACTACTTGAACTATTACGTGTTAAGGGCTATATGGGTAACCCCTTAATGCTAAGAAAAAAGTAAGTTTATTTTACAATTAGACACTATTATAATAGAGAAATATACTACATAGTAAATAGTTTAACGGATACTTAAGAGATGTAAATCCCGAGCATCTTTTGAGTTACTGCACTCATATTTATTTCTGTTGATTTAACTTACATAAGATCTGTTAGTTCTGACCGAGTGTTTTGTCTTTTCAATTCGCTCGGGTCAGTCTGATCATTTCAGGATCGAAGACTTTAGCTCTAGAAGACGAAGACGGAGATTTCTATTATTATTATTTATTATATTCCACTACACTCATATTGTTCCGCTGCATTGTTATATGGTATGTGTAACTCTGATGTATGTTGTATAAGTATAATCGATTATTTTAAAACAGCTTTATAAACTGTGTATTTGACTATTATATTTTATCCTTTCGCTATGAGATTTTGTTTTGTTTTATTTCTTTCTCGTTTTCTTATTTACCCCATAACAATCCGTCCTTCTGAACGGTTTTAATTGGCACGTGTGTCGATTTAAAGCGTGTGAAAACTCGGGACGTTACAGTTGGTATCAGAGCTTTGGTTTAGCGATAAACCTTAGCTTTGTGGGGTTTGACTCTTTATTAATAAGGTAGTAATACCCTATGATGAGTCGCTGTGTGTATATATATGAGAGAGCGTATTTGTTAGTGTTATAAAACGGTTTTAATATTGTGTTAATCTGTTCCGTTTTGTATTTATAAATTCTGTTTGATGCATGGGACGCTGTGACATCAATAGGGATTTCTTAACACTTAATAGGACAGACCGACACAATATTTGTTTTAATATAGGTGAATGAAATAATTTTGCCTATTATATTTTCTATATATAAAGTAATAAATTTTATAAAGATTACAGTTGGTTGTAATATATTGGTTATTAGGTAATGGAATTTATAATTAATAGTTGAAATAAGATTGAAAAATAAGATAAATGAAATTGGAAACTAAGAACTTTAAGTTCTGGGGTTTTGAAAATTTCTTTCAAATGATTTTGGAATATAATAATAATATTTTAGAAATATTTTCTGATATAAATATTTCAATATAATTTGAAAGAAATGTTTTTGAAAGAAATTTTGGAAAGATAAAGTTGTACTCCCCTCTATGTCGCCGGGAAACTAATTTTAGTGATGAGTGCACGCATCATCGATGTTCATTTTCGAGTTTCGAAGCGGGAAGGCCACTGTAGTAGTTTACTGCAGACCCATTTTTGATAAACAAATATAAATTTTTAATTATTCTAAATATAATTGGATATATAGAGTGTAAGTATTTAAATTTATCTACTATTTTAAATGATTTTGAATAAAATCCGGTATTTAATTCTTAAGTTTCCATTAATTAATAGTTTCAGTTACTGGAGTGAATTGGAACGTGGGCAATTAATAAATTAAAATAAGGAATTTAATGCTAGGTTATGAATGAAATTAAAGGTAATTTGAACTGTACCCTATGAAACAAAGAGTAATATTATTGAACGTTAAATTTAATTAAAGGATGAGATAAAACTTGTATAAGCTCATTTGCATTTTCTTTAATATATATAACTTTAAATATTAAAAGTTGAGATGTCTAATAAGAAAATGTAATTGAAATTGTACAAATAGGAGTATGTAATGAAGTGTTCAATAAATTGCTGTTATTAATAAGAATCTAATGTTATAAATCTAAGTTATGACTGAAGGGCCACTAATTTAATATAATAGTACAGTTATAAAGAAATGAAAATAAGTTTAAGAAAGATTTAAGTTATTTATAATAAAATAAATGGAAAGATGGATACGATAAATAAATAATATTAAGAGTGGAAAAAAAGTGAATCACCTTAATAAATAAGAAATTGATGTTATAGAGTTATAAACTTAAGTTGAAATGGAAGTATTTCTAAAATTTAATAAAACAGAAATATAAGCGCTAAATAAGTAAAGGAAATTTGAGAAATGAATGTAATGCAAATAAATAAATGAATGAAATGAAATTTTGCAAGAAATAAATGTGAATTATAAGAAAACATTATATAAAAAAAATCAAACAACAAATGTATGAAACGAAATAAATAATAAATAAATTTGATTTGTTGTTTGAAATTGTTGTTGTTTGGTTTATAGTTGTTTGGGTGAGGATACTTTAAGATTGTTTGGATGTATAAATAATCTATCTAGTTTCATCTAAGACTGTTGAGTAATTGATGCGCTTAGTAGTTATTTTTCATTCTATACAATTTAAACTTTTAAACCCGAACAACTATTTGTTTTGTTGATATGAATGAATGATTGATTTGTATAGATTCTATGTGATGGTTGTATGCCTTGTTGCAAGTGACTGTTGATTGTATTGAATTGTTTGTTTGTAGTTGAAATAACCTTAAATATTTCATTTTATATGATTGTTAACCGTTTTAGATTATATAAGTAAAATACAGGTTATGGAAGCAATTGCTACTGCATTTGGTTTCATAATATAAGCGTTAAGTGCCCGACAAATAGGTACGTTCTCGGATTACGGTTTTAAAGCGCTATTATATTGTTTTCCAGTGTTGGGATATATATTATTTTGGGAAATATATGTTATATATTGTTATTTTTGATATTATATTTTCTCCGGAGCCTCTCCATACAAAGGAGACTCTGCCAAAATTTTCGTAAATTTTGGACCTAGAAATTATTTTGAAAATGATTTCCAACCTTTATTACTTTAAGCATAACCATTATGGTTATAAATTGATATATTTTATTTAAAGTATTAAATTTAATATTTTGAATAAGATATTGATTCCTTAATTCTTTCTTTTTCCTTCTTTTTTCCTTTTCGGGGACGAAAAGTTTTGAGCGGGGGAGAGTGTAATGACCCATGAATTTCGTTAACTAAATTTGTCATATTAATAAGATTTTTGAATTTAATAAAAAATAAGAAATAATTTTTTTATAATTTATAATAAAATGAATGTTAGAAATTAGATGTAGCAATTGTAATTAAAAGTTAACAATATAAAATAAAATTTCAATTAATGGAAATATGGTAAATTGTCATACTTGGGTATAAGCTTAATATAAGAAAACAAAAAGAAATGTTGAATCATGAATAAAATTGTTAACTAGAATGGAATTCAAGTTTATATAATAATGCAAAGTTGTAAATTGTGGCATTTGGGTAATAATTTAAAATATAAGTAAATAAAGGCAAGTATTGAATTTATCAATGAAATAAAATATTGATTAATGGAAATTGAATGAACATTGAGGTAATAAAGTAATGCAGGACAATAAATAATATATTTAGTACAATCCCCATTTTTATTTGGAAACAATTTAAGGTTTTAATTTATTGAAATTTGAAAATTAGAAAATAGATTCAAAATTTATTTTAGATAATGAATTGCAATAATTAAAGTTAATAATTAATGGATTAAATGGAATACCAATTTATTCATAAAGTGAATTTAAGTGAATGTAACAAAATGAATAGGAAATGCTAATTTATTCATAAAGTGATAGTTGATGTAAAAAGGAATGGAACCAAGATGAAATGATTAATTGGATTTAGGATCTTAATTTGCATGTGTGCATTAATTTATAATGAATGGGAAAAACGAATCAATTAAGATATGTATTTATTTCTTTAGTATGTTGCATAAAATTTGGAAATCAGTTGCAATCAAAGGAGATTAAGTAGCACGTTAAATGGAAAATAAATTAATTAATACATTAATGATGTGTAATATAATTCATTGTTAATTACACCCATACAATGTCAATTTATTAAATAGTAAGATTTTTAAATCAATAAACGAATTTGTTTAGATTTCAATTTATAATCAATAACATTTAATGTGAAATCAATTTCAACACTTTTCCTTTAGTGACAACTTAAGTATAATTTAACGTTAATGGAGTCTAATAAATCAAAGTGGGTAATCAATAGAAATTAATCTAATTAAAGGTTAGATTAGTATAAATTAAGGTAATAATGGGGAACAACATAAATATTCTTCATAATAGGATGATTAGTGAATAATAAGAATGGAAATCAACATTTATTTATTTATTGAATTTAATTACGATAGTATGATTTATTTTAATTAAATGAAAATTTAATATTTAAAATATTGCCTAAAAGGGAATACAGATGAGATCTAAGAAAATAAATGTAAATAATCGTGAACCAATGTAAATTGCATCCTTTTGATAACAATGAATGAAATATAGAATGAAAGGGAAATTAATAGAACTATTGAAATTTTATTTATAATTTTGAATATAAGGAAATTTTGGATTTATATTGAAAATTCCAAATTAATCTTCTCTAAATTGACATTTAAATTTGTTTAAATCATTGTAAAGGATTGAGAAATATAAAGGTGATAAAATTTCAAATGTTAGAATTGGAATTTAAAATTTGATTTAATCAATTTATTTAATTAATATAAAAATAGCCATTTTGTCCACTAACTCGGATTTCGACGAAATCAGTTTCATCGGATCCATAACGGTGAATTATAACAGTGTTTCAAGTTTCGTAGCGATCGGACTTGTCGTTTGATCGTACGGACTCGAAACGCCTTGAAATTTATGCAATTGAAATCTATTTGAAAATATTGTTTTCAGCATAACTTCTTCATACGATGGAATTTGGACTTCAAACTTTTTCCAACGCGTTCAGAATATTTTAAAACACCTATTTTGATATATGGGTTTACCCAATTTCGTTCCGGTGTCAGAACGGGCTTTTTGGGCCACGTTAGCGATAGCACGTATATCTATCAATCTGATCCATCTATTTTATTTCAATTTGCCTATAAATACCCTGCTATAAACTCTAGCCTTCCTAATTCTCATTTGTCTGTACGTATATCTTCTTCTCAATTCCTCCTTTCCAATGGCTGCAAACCCTAGATCCAATTACAATTCAAAATCAAAGTCAAAAATTTAAAGTCCTCAGAAAAATTCAGAAAAAATATATGTTGAAGCTCTTGAAATACGTAATCTGCTGGTGCAATTTGTTTTTCAATTCGAGTTAACGTTTGCTCTAAAATTAAAGGTTTATCCACAGCCGTTCATCATCGCTTTGATAAAATTCGTCGGATCGAGAAACCCTTTCTGGGTTTTGGAGAGGATGCCGAGGGTATCACATCTATATATTTGGTTTGTCGTTTTGATGGTTAGATCGTCGGGAAATTTCGATCTAGGGTTTAAACTAAGGGCGGCTGCGTGTGTTTTCTGGGGATGTGAGACCGTCGCGTGGGAGGGACCATGTGGCCGTGATGAGGGGCGGCACCCTAGTGGTAGGCGCAAGGATGGGTACGACGTTTTGAGGTGAAGTGCGGCGGCTTGGCAAGGGTTTTTTTATCCGTTCATCTTTTTCCAGTAGCGTGAGTTTCTGTAACGACCCAATATTTTCAACCATTCGCATCCGCACATGTCGGACTTGAATTGTTCAAAATACTGCGTTGTAGAATAAATTTAGCAAACTCAGAATATACAGTAAATAAATCACAGAATCACATTCACAGATATCAGAATCTCGCAGCGGAAATTAAAATTTAGTGGTTCATGAAGCCACTGATACATCTTTAACAAAACAGGAATTTCATTGTTTATAATCCTCAATACAATTTTAAAACATAAATAGAGATAGAGTCTTCAAAGTCTGGGATTCCAGAAAAGATAAAGACTGAAACAAACTTCCAGCAGCACGAATGGTCTACGGAATGTCCTAGCTCCGGAGAGGAAACTGAAGCTGCAACTCAGGCTGACCCGAGCGTAAAATAAAACAAACACTCGAGTCAGGACATACATACTTATATGATGTAAGCTAAATCAAGTGTACTGTAATATAGAGCAAGTAACTTAAAGGATGCTTGGGACCGCCCATCCTCTAAGGATCCGTCAAACTATTTACTATGTAATATATTGCGCTATTATAATAGTGTCTATTTATAAAATAAACATACTTTTTTCTTAGCATTAAGGGGTTACCCATATAGCCCTTAACACGTAATAGTCCCAGTAGTCCATCCAATATCATAGCCCCTCCTGATCGGGAAGCCACCAGAGGATACCACACGGGCTACGGGAGAAATCCAAACTCGTACAAGGCTCGATATGGTAGGTGACACGGCACAACTAGGCAATGCCAGGGTAGATATACCAATTACGCTTCCGGACCGATGGTAACGCGAAGCCGCAGCAACCGCCCACCTCGAACAACACTCCCAAATCAAGGGTGCACCCAAACAATCACATAAGCAATAGAATGGTATACGAAGAAGTGCGTTCGATCAGAGGAGCTACCTCATTAATCCGTCAATCGCTCCTGTTTTAGCCACCTTAAGCCAACTCACGGGAGTCGGGTCCACGTATTACCTTTCAAGAAACCGTCACCACCATCCTACTTCATTCTGGAATCTCCACCGCGTACACGGTTAGTCAAAGTGGTTTTCGGTATCGACAGAGAGTATGTCCATATCCGATCCCGGTCTCTTTGCCAACCCATCGTTATTATAACCCGTGGTTATAGTTTTGAAAAATGGTATTTATCTTTTCAAATCAAATATATATTTCAAATACCTTCAATATCAATCCTTGATTAAAACTTATAGTTTGAAAATGGTATTTATATTTTCAAATCAAATATATATTTCAAATACCTTCAATATCAATCCTTGATTAAACATCTCTTTTGATAATATACCATTTCAAATCATTTAATTAAATTTGGAATTTTTAAAAAAAAATAGAAATCAATTTCTCCCTTTAAACCCACCCAAAATCAATTTCTAAATTCTTTTATTTATTACATATTTAAATTCCAAAAATCTTAACTTATTCCCAAAATAAATTTTCATAAATTTTCTAAATAAATCAAATTTCAATTTCTACAGCACTTATGAAATGCTATCTAAAGTTATGGGTTTAAAATGGTCCAATTTTAAAAGACAGCATTTAAATGCTGTAGTAGACTTTTAACTTAAAACCTATTTTCAAATATAACTTATTATTTATTTAAATCTTTACCCTTCAAAAATCCAGAATTTCTAAAACAAGTTATATTCCAAAATTTTAATTCAACATTCATTTATTTAACCCTTTTTAAATCATTATAAATCCTTTATATAATTTAAACCAAATTATCATCAATTTCTAAATTTAAATGATTTAAAAATATTTCAGAAAATATTATATAAACCACGGGCCTGTATAAGATTTTCTAGCCTAGGTCAAGTGGAACGGATTTATATCATTTCAATCCGATATTTACACAACTCCGGGTTTTATCATTTCGAACCCGCAATCCCAAGATAATTTACAGCAGTTAACAGAACAAGTGAGCAATAATAATCAATTTGGCCTATCATTTCAGCCCATAACAATTTAAATTTAACAGGGAACTTGCAGTGGTGATTTAAGCAGTAAATAAACATTTATAATATAACTGCAGAAATAATACAACAGATACATAACTGATGAGGTGTCAAATTAAATGGGGTTTAACATTCTACGTTATACTGCAGACAGATAATAACGGAATAAAATTTTACACATACACTTGCAATAATTTACCAAAATATATGTACGTATGTCTGGTGAGAAATACTCACCTGAATGCTGCAGCAAAAATTTGAATTTCAAAACGACGATTCACCGGAAAAGAACGACAGAGTGTAACGATCAAAATTCTTCGGATGTCGCCTAGATTCAAATCTAGAACAAGATTCAAATATTGAATACGCGACTTTAGAATTTACGGTCAAAGAAAATTTTAATAGAACGAGAATTGATTTGACTTGCTCGACCACTCCACCGTATAATGTGACCTAAATATACCCAAACGTGAACCGTGCTAACACAAAAATTACGACAAAATTTCCTAAAACAAAAACGGCAAAATGTTGAATACGCATACACGTGCACACTTGCATTCCTATGTATTATGAAAATGTTGTTGCTTAAATTTTCCTCAAACTTAGAGTCACTTTTTCAAATCCAGCTACTATCTTACATTTTAAACTTAATTTGCATCATTGCTTTATGACTTCATCCATCTTCAATCTAAACTTTCCAGGCTTAAAAACTGTACAGACACACCTCATCCTATCTTCAACTATTACTAGCATCCCCAAACTCCAGCCTTTTACTAAACACTCAGGTTAGATGAATTCACTCACAAGGCTTGGTCATCATATCCAAAGCAAGTTTTTTACTGATCCATTCGTGCACCGTGTGATACACAGATATGCACAGCCTATGAATTTTATAAATGCAGACTACCACTCAACTACGTTTTTCTTAATTCACTCATATATGCCTCTATGCTCTTTTCTTCTTCTATCCTCTTTTGCAATGACTTACCCAAACTAGAACCCAAACCTGGTCTAAGTTTACAAATACAGTTTGTCTGAAAGGAGAAAAATGAGCAAATTCCTTATTATACCCCTAGTCGAACCCATGATTTTGAAATCAAAAGAAAACTCAGGTTAATGAGATGTTTGATAGAACTTGGTTTTACATATGTAAAATTTTTTTTCAAAGTAACCTCTCAGTTCTATAAAGTTAGTACCTCTGACTTAATTATGTATACAAAAAAAAAAAAAAAAAAAGAAAACTCTATAAACCCAGATCCATATGTTGTTCAAGGCATATGATAAGATTCTTAGAGAAAACAAAGTGGATAAATGGTAGTGTGGCCGAGCAAGGCAGAGATAAAACAAAATTTTCGAGGAAGAGGAAATATCTGAACAAAGAAAAGAAAATGACATAGACCATTTACCTGATAAGAGTTCGAGCCCGAGAAGAACAGACAAGAGAGAATGAAACTAAAGAAGATAAAGCAAAGTATATATAGATGGATTTTGCGAAATAGTCAGATATGAAACGTACGAGTATTAATGTAAGCGTTGATCTCTCCTACCACTCCTCTGTTAGAACGTTATGAGCGTGATTTACTGATCAGTTTGCAAAAGGATAAATCTTCGAAATATACAGGGGAAGCCAAGAGTTTCACAACGTATAAAGCTTGATGATAATTTAATGCCAGATTAATTTCCTGCGTGATTTGAGCTCATACCAGAGAACTGGTATCTTGGCAGGTATACATTGTTATAACTTCAAATTTATGTGATGTGTGATTAAATGATAAAACGGCAAGGCACATAAATTTGAACTGATGCGCATTTGAAGGGTGCTTGATTTATATTTTTTTCTTTCCAGATGATATGTGTGATTTTAAACTGCTCATTATGAATATATTTTGATTTCACAATATGTTCCAATTAAACAGTTGCATGGTTAAAGCAAACATGCTTTGAAGTAGTTGCAGAGATTTTATGGGGAAAATGGCAGGAATAGAAACGGAGCATTGCTTTGAAATCTGAACGTTTTGCATATATGCGTGATTTCTCCTTTCAGTTTCAAAGAAATAAAGGTTTCAATATTAAGAGGAAGAGAAATCAAATCTGCTGCCAGTTATACACAATTGATTGAATGCATCAGTTTCTTATGTTAATTGTTTACTCACGTGATTAAAGCAATGGGATAAATATATAGGGCTTTGAATATAACTGACGAGCTAAATCAGAGGAGATAAATCAATAGTTATCAATTATACAAGATGTCAGGGAATACGTTCACATTTCAAGCATTGATTTGGTAAATATTTGCTTTAAATCTTCGTATGAATTAAAGGAGAGATAAATGGGAATGAAAACATCAGTTTCTATATGATAAATGCTTATACGTGATTTAGTTTATACATTGATTTATAGGCAAACAAACGGCAAATAGTGATACAATGCAATATTCCCTTGGTCTTAAGAAACGGCAGAGGTGCTGATACAACTAGTGATTCAAGCAAATACATATAGATTTGTTTTAACTGTAGGTTGCGTGATTCATTTCCAGTTTTAATGCATGCGTGATATATCTTCCAAATATAAATGTTTGCACGTTATAAGAATTTTTTTTCAAAAGCATGCGTGCCTTATAAATTTCCAGATTTGATGAATATGGACTGTGTAATTTCCTTCCAGGATACTTTGCTTGAATTATATGTGTGATTAGGAACGGAAAATTTTATTTATTTATTTATTTATTTATTGCACAATAAAGGTGAAATAGAGAGATATACATGGGAATTGAGAAGTTGAAAAGATAGGCAAGGTTAAGTATGAATGCGTGATTTAAAACTGCCAATTGAAATCTAGATTTAATGCATGCGATAACTGCAATTTTTATGAGAAGCTTTGATTTCAAAATCTTATACTATTTAATGTAGGCGTGATTTTAGATTGATGATTTGCAGATAAAAGGATTTGTTTGAGGCGGAATCAAATGGACAAATGGGGAGAAAAGGGCAAGCAGCTTAAATGGTTTAAAGTATCAGTTTTATATATATAAATATGTAAATATGAATACGTGTGTGATGATTCATTTATATTTACATAAATTTTGATTTGTATTAAATATGTTTACAAATGTATTTGGACGTTCGCAGATACCATACTAGATCATAGGCAAAAACACAGGGGAAAAAGAGGAAGCTGTAGAGATTTAAAGCTTTCAGTTACAAAAGTTATAAATATGTTTACGTGATATAAGATTTAGGCAGTTACACAACATATAAAGTTTGAAAATATGTAAATATGCATGCGTGATTTCAGCATGCTTTGATTCTCCTATGTTTGATTTAATAAACAAACTGGCCAGACTTAATGCAAAACTTTTTAAAAAGAAACGTACAAAATGAAAAGTTGCGTGATATAAGCCTGGATATAAAGTTTGTACGTAACTTTATGTTCTTTTTTTTTAGTTCAGTTTGCAAAAATTATAAGTTTTTGAATTTACTGGAAGGGCGAGAGATTTGCTTCAGTTTTCTCTTTGAATAAATGCTTAAACGTGATTGAAGAAATAAACAAGGGAAGTTATCAATGCATGATTTTATTTCTGAGAAAAGGAAAGGCAAACTCATATTCAATTCAGTTTTGATTTACAAAAGGTTTAATTAAGGCATACGTTGATATGGGGAGAAATAAAGGTAAGTATACATCAGAGGATGAACGAAAGAGTTGATATGTATCGTATCAATTTAGGCATGCACAAATTTCTCCTTGGATTTTTGTCTCACACGTTACTTCCATGTTAAGTTTTTACTTCATTTTATTTATTTGATTTTAGTTTGAAAACAATAAATGGAATGGCAAGAATTTATGCAAAGCTTAGAAAAACGTATACAAATTTATTTAAAATCAGACTGTCAGTTAATGCAACGTAACGTTTGTTATAAAATCTCTGACTGATATTTTTCTCCAAAATTTTACGAAAACATGATTTTTACACTACGCTAAACAGACGCAGTCCAAAACATCAAAAATTTTCATAAAAATAACATTTTAAAACACACGTTTTATTACGTCACTTATACCCTATAATTGACGCGTCTTTTGAACGCGAAATTCAACTGTTTAACTTAGCTTAAAATTTCACAGTTATTATTAGATTTTATTGACATATGCAATTTTATAAAATATATCTTCAAATTAAATAATTAAACTATATCTTTAGACACAATTTATATAAAATATACTTTGAAACTAAATAATTAATAATAAAATAAATATCTAAAACTAGGGCTGTTACAGTTTCAGTTGCTGTAGCATATGCGCGTGTGAAGGGGGTGATGAGTTGGCAAAGGTGAGAATGTGCACTTTCTTTAAAAAAAAAAATTAAAATTCAATCACAAAAATCGTTATAACTTCTACATACGATATCCGTTTTACGCGCGATTTTTTTTGTTAGGATCGTATTGAAATTCCGGACTTGATGAGGCTTGTTTGGATGAATTCTGAGACGGTCAAATTTTTGGGTTTAAATCGGATTTAATTTCGATTTAAATTCAAAAGTTGAGAGTTTTAACCCACTCACAACTTCTAAAAAATTTTATGTTAGTTAAATTGATTTAGGATGTGTTTAAAATTTATTTATAGCTGTTTGGCATATATTTTATCATTATCTCAGTAAATTTGCATTCATATAATTTACTTGTTATTTAATTCATTTTGCATATAAACTGCTAGTAAAATTTATTTATTTTTGCATATAAACTGCTAGTTTAACAGTTGTTAATCTATTTTTGAATATAACTGTTCGTTGATACCTGTTATATTTTATATGCTCTATATTGATGTTTTGTTTAAATTTGATGATGATTGCAATAAATTGGTTGATGATTGATATTGGGTGAATGGGTGATGTGTTATATATTATATAAACTGTAAGTTATTATGCATTTTCATTTCATTTGGGATTGCGGTTTGAAATGATATACAACCGCAATTTTATTTTTAAATTGCGGATTGAAATGATAAATATCCGTATCACCTGATCATAGGATAGAAAATTATATACAGACACCGTGGTGTGTCTATATATATATATAAAATTATTTTTGAAATGATTTTTCTATTGTTTAGGAAAGAATACAGTTTAATAAATATTAAATTTTGATATATATATTTATATATATATATAGTAAAATTCTTGAATTTGGCTATGTATAAATTTGTTTCGAATTTTAAAATAAGCTAAATAATGAAGTTGATTTCATTTATATAATATGGTTAAGTATATATTTGAAAATCTATTGTATACAGAGTTTATAATAACTCAAATAAAAGTAAGGTTGAAGATAAATGTGAATATGATTTGAATTAAAGTATTTAAGAATTTTCCTCGAAAAATTTGTTTTGGAATGTAAATAAATTAAGGTTTAAAAGGTATGATCTTATAACTTGATTTTTGATTTGGGGATTTAAACGAATATCAAATTAATTTAAAGAATATTATCAAGTTATTTTAATTAAAAGAATATCCTATTATTGAAGCTTAAGGGTTTTACCTGAATAATATTTGTTTAGTAAGTAAATATTTCAAATTTAAATAATAGGAATTGGATTTGATATATATTAAATTATCAAAGAATCCATTTTGAAATAGTGGAATATTTAAAGATTGAAATATATGAACTATAAAGATTTGAAATAAAGAATATTTAAGCTTTGAAATATATGGGAATTAAAATGGTTTAATTGGAGGTTCAAATTGATATTAGGAAATTATTGTGAAGTTTGAAGAAGCTGTTTATTTTATAAAGTAATATAGTATTTGAACCATTAAATATTAAAAGTTATGTTTCAAAGCTATGGTTTCAAGGTATATATATTTGAAAATATTATGATTTTGGGAAAGGGATATTTATAAAATAAAAATGATATCATATTGATTTGGGGTTTTTAAAATATAGATGATATCGTATTTATATGGTTTGAAAGAGATATTATATTCTGGATTTAAAGTATATATTATTTTGAAACAACCGCGGTGTTATAATAATGTTTGGTTGTTGAAGAGACCGGGATCGGAAGTTGTCATACTCTCTGCCAACTCCGAAAACCACTTTAACAACCGTGTACGTGGTGGATATTCCAGAATGAAGTAGGTTGATGGCGGCGTTTCCTATAAGGTAAATACGTGGACCCAACTCCTGTGAGTTGACATAAGGTGGCTAAAACAGGAGCGATCGACGGGTTAATTGAGGTAGCACCTTTGATCGGACACATCCCTTCGATATTCTATTCTGACTTTGGTTTTATTCGATGGCCACTTTTGGTTTCTTTGATTTGGGGGTGTGGCTCGAGGTGTGCGGTAGCTGCGGCTACGCTTTACCACCGACCCGGAAGCGTAATTGGTATATCTACTCTGGCATTGCCTAGTTGTGCCGTGTCACCTACCCTATCGCGCCTTGTATGAGTTTGGTTTTCTCCCGTAGCCCGTGGAGTATTTAGGGTAGTCTCCCGATCTGGAGATGCGCTGATACTGGATGGACTACTGGGACTATTACGTGTTAAGGGCTATATGGGTAACCCCTTAATGCTAAGAAAAAAGTAAGTTTATTTTACAATTAGACACTATTATAATAGCGAAATATACTACGTAGTAAATAGTTTAATGGATCCTTAAGAGATGTAAATCCCAAGCATCTTTTGAGTTACTGCACTCATATTTATTTCTGTTGATTTAACTTACATAAGATCTGTTAGTTCTGACTCGAGTGTTTTGTCTTTTCAATTCGCTCGCATCAGTCCGAGCGTTTCAGGGTCGAAGACTTTAGCTCTGGAGGACGAAGACGGAGATTTCTATAATTATTATTTATTATATTCCACTACACTCATAATGTTCCACTACATTGTTATATGGTATGTGTAACTCTGATGTATGTTGTATAAGTATAATCGAATATTTTAAAACAGCTTTATAAACTGTGTATTTGATTATTATATTTCATCCTTCCGCTATGAGATTTTGTTTTATTTTATTTCTTTCTCGTTTTCTTATTTACCCCATAACAATCCCCCCTTCCAAACGGTTTGAATTGGCATGTGTGTCGATTTAAAGCGTGCGAAAAGGCGGGACGTTACATTGATCAAAGCGTGGCTTTTGTGAAAAGCATAGCTTTGCGGACGAGACTTCATCGAACCTCACAACCCGGTAATGGTCAAAACAGGAAGAATGCAGTAAGGTTATTTAGGGATAGCGCCCCCTTAGGGTATGTACATTTCCTTCTGGATAGAGGTGGTATTATGGTATGGAGCCCAAATACTTAACCTATGTGGTTGCTGCAAATTTATTTCTTTGTGGTTGTTGGTGAATCCCGGGATAAAGGTCGGTTACGACCGGGGGATGGCATACTCGTGTCAGTAGTTACCTAGCTCAGAGGTAACCCGGCCTTGTGTTGGCAGAGATCCGGTTAGGTTCTCGGGGCGTCCTTCCAGAGGCGTATTCATGTGGCAATGGGAAGTTTCTTGGCCTGATCAATTATTGGGAATCCAAACTCCAATATGCACCTTGTACGGTTTTAGTTGTAGAACCTGCCATCTACTTATGGTGGCAGCCCACTGTTTAGATGGTAGCTATAGTAGGCATACGATAATGGTCGTATGTTGGCTAAGATTAATATTATATTTTCAAAATGTTTTTCCACACCGTGCACCTATAATAATAATATCAGAAATTTTCTCGTATCAAGCATGTTTGACTATCATAAAGAGAAATCTGCTTCAATTCTGCGTTTGCATTGTGTATGTGGCGGGAGACCTTATGGTAGTTACATTTTCTAAAAGCATTGCAGATCTGTTTTAAAATATTTCTTTGTTTGTATTTTTTAAAGATAAACTGTTTTAAGTTCTCACACCAGTCCCATGATTGACCTGGAGTTTATTGTTCCCTTCCTAAACTCTGGATGCCCATCATTTTCCACACGGGCAGCCTAGAGTCAGGTTATGAGGTCATTCTGGAATTCAGGAGATGCTGTGGAGATCAAGAGCAAGCTGGATGGCGAAACGTATCACTTGTACATGATATTATCTTTTCCGCTGTGTATTCAGTTGTGAGGACAAGTTCATATATTTCTCCAGTTGTGTTGTGTTGTATATTGACTCTGATGATGTAATGTAAAAAATGTACAGTTCTTTTGATTTAAAGATTATTCATTTATCTATTATATGTTGTTCCGCTGCGACTGTGAGATTCTGATATCGTTTCTATTGCTTTTCTTTCTTTCTTACTTCTTCTATCTTTTTCTTCTTCTTAAACCCTAAGGGTTCGGTTTTCCGGCATTCGATTGTTCGGCAGTTGAGTGGACGTATTAATGTCGATATTCGGGAGTCGAAGAATCGGGTCTTGACAACAACCGAGCAAAAACAACCAATCAAAAACAATAGTCAATGCTCCTAAATTGGACGGGCATGACTAATCAAACAACAAATGATAGTAATGGAATATTATCATTTCTAGCAAATAAACATGCCATAAATAACTATATAAATTTCTAAAAATTATTCTTTATACGTAAAATATAATTTAGGTAAAACTATTTCATTTACTAAATTCAAAACAATACTGTATCGGTTTGCCCTGTTCAAGCATTTAGAAACCCCTATGATACAGCTATTCCCTTTGTATTGACTATAATTCATAAACAACTCATCAGATAAATCAATACAATATAAACATTTTATAGCACTAACAATTACGCGCTCCAATATATATACACTCAAACTCATTCTAGGGTATTACTAACCCTATCTCTAATGAGTCTACCCCACCAAAACCTGGATGTTCGATCAACCAAAGCTCTAATACCACTTGTAACGACCCACCTTTTCGACCCTTAAAAGTCGACACTAATATGTCTACGGTATTTACGTGTTCGACATCCAAGTATCGGAAAGACGGATTGTTAAGGGAAAAGAAATAAACGACAGAATAGAATCTCACGCCGTGACCAGTAATATATAATATACAACAGATCATTACAAAGGAAAACTGCAATATACATACATCAATCAGAGCACACTAATCTATCATTAGCATGGATATTTATGATATCCTGTCCTCATAATCGCTGATAAATACAATCGACAAATGTAACAGAAAATAAAATATACGTGAGTACATTGGAGGCCTCTATCTTGTCTTCTAAAGCTCCAAGCATCCAAAAGTTGATATGAAAATATACTCTGTCTAACCAGAGCATTATAAGAAAATAACGCCTGATCAGTCTGGTAATCCAGTAGGAGAAACACACTTCAAATAGATTTTTTTATGTTTAAAACCTTTCAAAATAAAATATCTCCCGTACATAAAAACGGATGGGTTTTTACCTTACAATAACCAAATCATTCATAGGAAATCTTATGCTATTATAATAATGTCTATGGTTTAAAATAAATATTGAATCATAATGAAATTGCTACGTTAATTAAATTCCAACATATGAATATGACTAAGTCCAAAAGGCACCCAATGGGGAATGGATTCCATACAATGACAAGGCACCAAGGTACCGCCTACCATGGCACACCTTTATAAAATGTACCAACAGCCTCACTAGACCCCTGCAAATTAGGACCGGCCTAACCTTTACTGGATAGTACCAAATATTTCATCACCCCGATTGTTTTGCAAACTTTTCCCAAGGCTCTCATGCACAACCAAACCCATAAATATATATATATATATATCTAGAATCGTGATGATAATACCCTAATGGGTGTAATCTACATAGCTGGAAGCATATCCCGTATTTTAAACATTTTCAATTGTTGAGGCAAGAGGGTACGTTTTACTTTTTTAGCAAATACTACTTGGAATGCTAACACAGCCCTCCAGGCAACAATACAATTCCAGCATTTATCTATACAAGTTGTTTAGGATACGAAACCGAAGGCACTACTTTTACTACATTCACATTGGAATCAACCTTAGGATTAGTAGCAAGAATCCCTTGCACTTCAAAGAACTCTGTCTTCGATTCCATCATCTTTGGGATGTCTTTAATTTGAAAATTTATGCTAGTTCGAAGTGGTTTTCAGGTAATACATTCGATCCTAGTCCCTCGAAAATGACAATGATAGTTTTAAAATTTGCCAAGATTTGATAATCAGATATTTAATTATCGAATAACAAACAATTCAATCAAAGATTTAACCAAGCACGGTTAAGCCCAAATCACCCACTAAGCCTCTTAATTATTTATCTCATTAATTAAAACCACTTTGTAAATACTTGTATCAAAATACTATTACAAATATATATTCACAAGTCTCCTCCATTCTTTTATATACTTGAAAAATATTGATATACTTATCTCAACTATATAAGTATCTTTACAAATCTTAAGAAAGGTTTCATTTCCAAAATCACCTTATTTGGGTTAAAACAATGTCATTTTAAAAAACATTAATAAGGATAAACCCAAAACACTTTCCTTTTGGAGAAATAAATTGATCATATAGAAATTGAACCAAATATACTTAACACCACTTCCCGATTTCAAACAGTACTATCCCTCAATTAACAATGAAATCAAACAAGTTAGAAAAACTATGCTTGCTTTAATACACAGTTTTAATTCTCAAGATAGCGACGAGTTTCCATACCTCAGAATTTGGTGTTAAGTATGAAAGAACTTTTTCCGCACCACCGTAATTTAAAATAATCATTTAAGGAAATCGGTCGTAGTCTTTTTTAAATCCCTTTTTATAAAATGCCTTTATAAACTCCTTATAAGCATCCCTTATACTAACTATAAAACTCTTTTTACACCTCTTTTATAAAATAGTCATTTGTAAATTCATTTTTAAATTCCTAAATTTATTTGCAACTCTTTTTATAAAAACTCCAAATTCATTTATAAAACTCCTTTTATAAATTTATAAATATAATTGCAAAAATCCTTTTGTACAAAAAACTCCAAATATAAAGCAAAACTCTAAATATTATTTTAAATCTCATATACTTCCTATAACATGATCATTCCATATATTACAGTAAATTCACAACTATAATTTATTTCTCCAATTTATCAAATGATAATGTTTTCCATTTTATAAAATACCATTCATAAACCTATTCCTATATTTATAAAATTCCACCTATAATTCTCTCTTTATTATAAATACCATTTATAAATCCGCCCTTTTATTACAACATTTTGTATAAAATGTTTTCACCAATATTTATCCCAAAATATTTCCATCTTTTAATACAAAATCACTTAAAAAAAAGATAAATGCATTTGATTTTCCTTCAATATATCATTCATTATTATAATAACTTCTATAAGACAAATATTTTCCAAAATAATTCTAAAATATTTACATATATACAAATATTAGAAACGAATAATAAAAGAAGTGGAAGTATAATTGAGAAGTACAAAAACTATTTTATATAAAATATCCCAGAAAATCCAAAAATGTCGGATTAAAAATCAATTTTTCCAAATCAAAACCATTTCCAAATCGAAACAACAATTAATAATATTTTTCAAAATGCTAGAACGAAGCTAATAGCAGTTAACTAATGCTATTACTACCTTTTCCACTAAAAAGGTTCAACTTTTAATATATGTCAATGTTACATCCAATATGGCCAAACTATCATAGCATTTAGCAATCTATATAACTGGTATATTGTTGAATATAAAATCAACAAATATATAACTGGAATTAAAAATAATGAGAAATCTGAATTTCTCGACGAAATTCCCTCTATTTCATTTTAAATGTCATTTGCTTTTCAAAAGCGGATATTTATCCAAAGCCAAACCAATAATCATTCAAGAAAAAAGAAATAATTTTTTGTCTACTATATAACATTGATTATCCAAAAAAGCGAGTTTAACTCACCAAGATTCTAGCGGACACATAAGTGTTTCGGTTTGAACTAAAATCGAATAACATTCGATTTTAACCCAAAATTTCATTGGCTTCAAATTCAATGAAACCAGTTCCAGGGCATAGCTAACATTCCTATGAGTCTAAGGCAACTGACCGCGTCTTGTTTGGACCTCGTATGAGAAAGTTAATCAATTTATATGATTTTAATTAAATAATTCAATAACGAATATCAATTACTTCACTTAATTAATTAACTTCCCTAGTCTCATTCCTCCACAATTCAAAGTTTACCTAAATCCTATAACCGAACCCACCATTGCTGTTCCTTCTCTCCCCCTTATCTCCCTCTATGGCCAATAGAAATGACAATCGAATCCACCAAACCACATCTCTTCGCGAAAGCAACCTCTTCGACCCACCGACATCGAGCCCAAACCTTCCAATCAAAATGCGACTGTAGTCGTAGCCTATGAAAATCCAAGTGATGCACGCCACAAACTTGGATCGAGCTTTACAATATTCGGCCATAAGGTAACCCCAAACCAAAATCTACCCTCCGTTTAGCCTAACATTGTCTAAATATAGGAAGAACCGAAACCCTAGTTTTTCTGTGCTTATGTCTTCACTGTCAATTCCTCTTAATCACCACCGAAACCATCCAAACACATATAGAAATGTATATTTCCTTAGTACGGATTTAAAGATCCTATTTTTAGAATTTTAGGTTGAGTAGATTTCTAAATTTTAATTTTTAAAGTTAAAAAGACCGCTTTCTTAAGCTACAGGGGTTGAAAATGAAGAGAGAGTAAGAAAGTGAGATTGGCCCTTTTCATTTGTCTTAGGTAGTGAAATGTTCATATTTTAATTTTCGCCACGTCACTACATAAAATTTCATTTGTGTTCGAATCACGAACGATAAAACAAAATTACAATCGCGTACCAAAATGCAACACGATCCCGAAACAATAATAATATACACTGGTTGTCTTATTCTGTTAAAGTATATGAATACCATCGTTTATCGAAAAATCGTCAAACAATATTTAAATATTTTCCAATTAAAAAATTGCAGAAAAATCAACCATATTAAATTAAAAATATGTCAATAAAAGTCGAATCGTTAAAACAAAAATTGATTTTTATATTATTTACAGAATTTGAAATAAATCCGAATATTTAAATATTCCCATTCGAAATGTTAAAAATTTTAGGTTGTTGCAACCATTGTGTGCATAACTTTATTGAACCTATTCTCTAGTATTTGATGGTTCATTTATTTAATTTTCTTTCTTGCCTTTTTATATCTGTGTTTGGTATTATATTTTATTTGATGTGCTATGAGGTATATACTATATTCTGTGATTTTTTAGTTACTTTACCACCCCGACTATCAACTGTGTACCATTATAGCGCATTATATAGGTATATTAGGTGCCGGAAGTATATGCAATCATCATAATTGGTATCAAAGCTTAGGTTGCATAGTAAACCTAAGGGATACCAGGATGAATTAGGGATAGGGTACGAGTTATCACTTGAATAGATCAGGAGTACACGAGAAGGCATTCTTTTTATATATTTTGATTTTCAAAACTATATAGTAGTGTGTGTGGGTGTGGGTGTGGGTGTGGGTGTCTATATAGTATAGGTCACATTACATATATGAGTATCATTGATGCAACTTTTCTTTATGAGAGACTAATAATTGTTATTACATATTAAGATTAAGATGGCGTATAAGAAATGTTGTTATGAACTTCAACTCTGGAGTTGAGGAAGGGGCAGGATCGACGGTGGCTAACCCCCCTTATAGAACATGTTCGTTGAGATGGAATGAAATATGGTTTAGAAATCCCAAATTTCTTCTAATATTGATGGTGTTCGAGCACAGTGTTTAGTGTAACGGCCTCACTTTTCGACCCTCGAATATCGACACTAATACATCCACGGTATTCGTGTGCCAAGCATCCAAATGCTGAAAAGACAGATTGTTAGGGTATAATAAAAAGAAAAGGAAATTGAACAAGAAAAAAAGAACAAAATATCAAATCTCACAAGCAAAACGATAATATACAATGTCCAAAAGATAGTACAAAGGGTTACTCCAAAACAGAGAGTAATTTCAGAGTTATAAAACCTAAGTACTATCATTAACTTGGAAAGTTTTAACTTATATCTTCACAATGCTGATACATACATAATAATAGTGCAATGGAAATATAAATAGATAGATAAATAGAAGCCTCTAACCCACATCCTGAAGCTCTAAAGCCTCCATAATCAAACCTGTTTTACTCAGCCTACTTGAAAGAGTACATGCGGGGGAAAATAAAAACCATGTGTTAGACATAAGTCTGGTATGAGAAAACTTAGAAATGCATGAACCATAAAACAAACTTTTAAGTCCAACCGAATCACCGTAATGGTTTTCCCCTTAAAATAATGAGGGCCGTTTATTATGTACATAAGGTGATATAATAGATAATATCTAGGGTGTATAATATAAATAAAAAATAGCTGTGTTGCTTGCATCTCATAGCAAAACAATGTTAGAAGTACAACAAAAAATGCTAAGGTACGTATGTATATGGATTTTTCGTGGAGGTTTCCTAATATATCAAGGCCAGCCTCCATGACAAGGTCAGAAACTACCTTTTGGGCATCATATATCTCTAATAAAATATACCTCTAGGTAAACATATCAAGTTCATGCCAGAACACATGATCCAAATATTATCAACTCCCGCTAGCAACATCGATAAGCATTTCTAAAAATGGAGTTGATTATACCTTTAGGTTAGCTGAACCCACAGACTATTAGTGTTACTTTGTTTTCTATTATTTTCGGTGGTGAAGTCACGTTCAACATCTCTCACATGAGTCTTCATCACTCGAACAAAACACAAATCTCTCCATGGATTCCAGCATAAATCATCCGAGAATGCAGGCGTTGACCTCTCCCTTGGATTTAACTTTAGGATAGATAGTTCAACTCTATAGCATTAGTCTAAAATGTTAATGTTGACCTCTCCCTTGGACTTAACTCTAGGATAGATACTCAACTCTATAACATTTCACTTCATAACCCCTTTCAAAACGTAGGCTCATACACTTGTTTTAAAGTGGTATTCGATAAGTAATACATAAGTATACTTATCAGATCCTAGACTTTTCAAAAATAAATCGATGAAATAATTTTCGTTTGACTCAATTCTGGTTCTTTCAGAAGTAAGTGAACTATATAAAGGAGTCCTCCTCAGAGGATCTCATATATATACATTCTTAAAACTAGAGATGTTTTAGGGATCTCAAACTATATGAAGCTGTGAAGATTTTAGATACTTCCTAAGTTAATTTGGTCAAATTCGATAGTCAAGTAATTGACTATCTAGTTCTAAAATCAATCGTATATGGAAATCAAGTTCCATATACTTGGCAAGTTTCTGATCTTTCCAACTTACCCTACCTCTCGGTCAAGAGTAAAGCCGGTAGGTTAGAGCATTGTTGCTTCTAAACCCTAAACATCATTCATAACTCTCACAGATAGGACAAGTTTACTTCAGCCGCTTTTAGTGCTAAGTATAGGATTAGTTATTTTCCATAACAATTAAACACACAAAGCACAATTAAGTTACTTAAGAGACTCCTAATACCCTTTTAAAAGCATTTGTTTATAACTTAAATGCCTTTTAGAAATTAATTATATATATATATATATATATATATTATATGCATATGATTTTATTTATAAGCTAATATATTTAATAAAATCCTAAATAATTTAAAATATAAAAGGTACATAAGCTTTTTAATATCTTAATAAAATATTAACTAATTTACTACAAACTATATATAAATAAAAATACTTTTAGAATAATAACAATTATGGTTTAAACATTTATTTAAAATATTACTTAAAAATAAATATTTTGTAATTTATTTTAAAAACCACAAAAAAAGTATGTTTTAAATATTTTAATCCTTTTACTTTAATTATTCATAATTAATTATCAGAAATATATCTAACTTCAAACCACTTTTAAAATACTCTAATATATGTTATTAAATACTTATAAAAAGATTGAAGAAAAATTATTTGATTAAAAGTCATTTAAAACCCATTAAAGTTTCAAATAGAAACTTATAGCATTTTCAGAATGCTGTCAAAGATGCCAAAGCTACTGTAGTGGCCAAAAAGTGCTATGGCAAGTGTTGTAGCAAACAGTGGACAGAGTGCAAGTTTACACAGATCTTTCTCAAGAAAATTTCGATCTTTTTTGACATATTGACTTTTGGTTCAAGCTTTCATTTTTTCTCAAAGATAATATACTCAATATACATTATAACCATGAAAAGAAACCCTTAGGTATATCTTTACAAAATATTATAGAAATTCAATAAAACAAGGCATTTTAAAGTGCTTCTACAGTAACTTTCCCTATAGAAACCATTCTATATTCAAGTCCAAATCAACCACAGTCCAACCAAACCTATGTGCACCATTTCAATGCCATGTAACATGTCATAGAAAGTCAAAGATGTCCAAATGCTCAATATATACGTGTCATTTGCTTTCCAAAGCAAGAATCTCAAAATTATATCATTATTTGGCTAAGCTCTTCACTTATAGTTTTGATAAGCATATTAAATACTCATATACATTAAAATGGTGAGTTTACTCACCAATAAACAAGTACACAAGCAACACAAATCTCAACCCTAGCTCGTTTCCTGCCATAACCAAAAGAAGAACCAAAATCCAACTCTTGCTCCTAGAATGCTCTCGGCCTAGGCAAGAATATACCTATTTTTTCTTAACCTTGGGTGTGTGGGGTAGCCTCGCTCTAATTATTCCATTTTCAAATTGACATTCTTTGTTTCTATGTTTTTAATGGTTTATAACAAGAGTTTGGTAAAGGTTTAGGCTGATTTGACTTGTGTTTATGTGTAAAAGAAGAGCATGAGGAGAATTATTTTTTTCTTTATGAATTAGTAAACCATTTTTCTAAGCCTAAAGGTATTTATGTAGGCTTTATTAGGAGGTCACCCGTCATCTTTTATCTCTCATTTCTAGCCAAAAACCATCTCCACCTATTTTTTGCTTTACACCTCGTCATTGACCAAAAATAAGTATCTAAAAGAATATTCATCAAATTATTCTTAAACCATTTGCTAATCTCTTTTTACTATTCACAATTAGTTAGCCATCCATAGAAAATATTTTTATCTGCTAAATAATTACACATTAATTAATTGAGAAATCATAAAGTTTGAATAACGTTTACCGAGAGAATAACAGTTCATCAATGAAATGATTTTCGATCAAACTGTCGATATTTCTTCGAACTATTTATCTTTGTAAACATTTTATAATAAAAAGTTTATCATAATTAGTTATTTATTAAAAAGTGTCTAACAAGGTTATTAAATCAATTTTGTAACGCTTAACTATAATTCAAATGTTTCGATATTCAAAGACGAAGTGTTCAAAATTATTGATCACTACGTTCTCCCTCACTTAATACATTTTGTCCTGAAAATTCAAACAAGAATGACAACAAAATTGAACTAAAGTCAAGTACATATATAGAGTTCTGTTGAAACTATATACATAATACTCAACATTATCGATAATCGCTAGTAAACAAAGCTTGCGGTTTGCTCAGGTTTATAAACATTCTCATCGCCTAAGGACGATATATAATTTACTCAGCATGTCTTATGCTGAACAACCTCAGGTTATTACCTAGACGATTATTGTAACAACTCGAAAGTTTAGTAGGAAATTTAATATGAAAGTTATACTAAATATAACAAAGGCGAAAATATAATTTTCATAAACGTCTGAATTTAGCTGTGGAATTTGTACCATTGCGTTCATAGTGATTTTTTGAACAATTTTCATACATAGCATTTTGAAATTAGAGTTAGTAAGGAGAAGTTACAGACATCTGGAAATCTGAAAACAAAATAAATTAAATATAAAATCTATTGTAATTTATACTGTCAATTGTCAACACCCTAGGGTATATCATCCACATGTAACAGTCAACCAGACTGCCTTAGCGGTCGATCGGTCTACCCTAGCGGTTGACCGGTTAATGCCTATTTTTGAAGATCTGGAGCGACGGTTGGATAAACACGATTGAATGAAATATTTTTCTTTGGTGCAAAGTAACTGATGTGCGTTTGTGATGAAACCAAATTTTATGCAAGGTTAATCTAACACTCCATAATAATCTCAAAACCCCATAAATAAATGCTTAACCTAATCCTAATCCTAATTCACTAGAAAATTAATAGTGTACTGAAACTCTGCCAAAATCTATTCTCTCCACTTACAAAATTTCTTTTAAAAACAAATTAAAGACAAAATAAGGAGAATAAATGTATGGATCAAGAAGGTGGCAAGCTAACAAGTGTCGATTCTCCGACGAAGCATATAGTTAGAGCTTGGATCCTAGTTGAGTGGAAACATGTTTAAAAAGTTGATTATTTATAGTTAATTTTAATCTACACTATCTGATTTAGGTTGTTAATAATTCAATTGTACAACATATCGTGAAAATATAGAATCTAAAGTATAAATTTAGATTGGTACATATTGTTATAAATATAAATTGGTATAAATTGGCCAATATAATATTTACCCAAGTTAAAATCCCTTTTATAATTGAATGGAAACCCCTAAAATTGGATAATACTAAATTAAAACGGTCTATTTAAACTGGTATAAATTTATGAATCCGAATTAATAAAAAGTAGGGTAAATTGCAAAGATTTGTTATTGCAAATTGATGCTCAGGTCTCACTGTGGAAGTCCAGAATTGATGAAATTAATAAGTAATGTAAATGTAATAAACAAAATAGAAAAACCCTAAAATTTACACGGTGACTAGTCGACCGTTCACCCTGAGCGGTCGATCGTAAATGGTCGACTGATAGAGTTTAGCAATCAACTGGTTAACGGCCAAGATGTGTAATCTGAGCCTCAGCCTAAGGCCTAGCTAATAATATAATTAATGGGAGCCTAATGTATATGTATATAGTATCTACACGTAGATGTAAGAAATTGTAGGGAAGCTACTTCCCTATAAGGTGATGCTAGGATGGTGCGAGATTGGGTAATACTCTTTATCCAATGGGAGTCAATTGTTCGACTGTAGGGCGACTCCATTGCAATTGGCACTCACAGGAGGTTCTATGGTAGATGCGCAACACTAACTGATGCCTGATGAAGTATGTATGCCTGGCATAAAGAGACTTCCATGGTATTCACAGATTCTGATGCGGCATGATTCTACGTTGTTGATGGATCTCGACCGATGCAATAATAGGCAAATACTACAATTTGAAAGGTAACACAAATGCATACAGTGAGACACTCTAGCGAGTCGATGTTAAGGCTTCTCTTCATTGCATAGTTAGGGTGCATGTAGTCGTAGTGTAGGAAATTTATTTCAATGTGAAAATTGTAAGGAAACCTATATGAAATAGTTACGTGTAGTCATAATGTGAGATGCAGTCCTAAAACAGAAAGTTGTAGGATGATCCTATGCTAAGTAACTCTAATAGCGATAGCCATTCATTAGTTATTGAGGTTCGAACCATAGATCAACCCTTGTAGGAGCCTTCACAAGTTGTTAGTGTAAGTATGTATCAAGTAAAACCCTTAAGTAAAGGACCCTAGGAATACGCAGGCACTTAGAGAGCACCCAAGGTCACATGGAATACAATTAATGTCAACTGCACATGATCATCATATATTAATTGTGTACACATTCACTAGACAGCTTTGTCTGGCCCACTCTTTTCCTTTCTTTTCCCCATTATAAAAGGATAGGCATAAAGTGATTTGGCCTAATTTCAGTACATAGAGAGACGAGCTCATCATAGGAGTTGCTTATCTTTTCATTTACTCTTCATGTAACTGTCTATCTTATCAGTACTTAGCATTTTTATCAGATTATGAGTGGTATTTTTGCTTTTTATTTGACAAGGTACTATTTTTCTAAGACTGTGTTTTGGGATATTTTCGAAGATGGATATTTTCTCTATTTACATTTTGTTCCTTCCATTGTGAGTTCTAAAAGTGTAGTATGTAATGACCCGATATTTTCAACCATTCGCATCCACACACGTCGGACTTGAATTGTACAAAATATCAGATTGTTAATTTAAATTTGGAAAAATCTCAGCATGTACAATTAATAAATCAATCACAGAATCACAAATACAGGGTAATATAATAATGCAGTGAAATAGATAAATAGTAGTTCATGAAGCTACTATACAAACAACAGAGTTTGAAATAAAATACAACAGAATATCTCAAATACAGTGAAGTCTCCAGTATAAACAAATGACTTCTTCGAACCACTCAACAGGAAAAAGCTGAAAGCTGAATTGATAGTTGGATCTCCAAACGAAGCTCCAAATTCCAAAGGTGAGTCTTAAATGCTGTATCACTCAGTCCGACACGAGCGTAAAGCAAAACACAAAACACTCGAGTCAGGATTAACATTCTTATACTAATAAATACAACTCAAGTGAAATATCAACTGAAATACAAGTAACTTAGGGGATGTTTTGGGATAACCATCTTCTAAGGATCTGAGGAACTATCTACAATGTAGAAATATGCTATATAACACCGTGGTCATTTCAAAAATAATTTATACTTCAAAATTAAGATATCATATCCATTCCAAATATATATATATATATTTCCAAATTATAACACTTTCAAAACTAAACTGATAATTTCATATATATATATATATATATATATCTTATTTTAACTTCATTTTTTTCTTGAAATATTCATATCCATCATCATTTAAATAAACTCGAATTACATTAAACTACATATTTCCTTCGATTTATTTAAAACTTGAAATATCCATTAAATTATTTAAATCAAAATCAAGTTATAAGATCATATCTTAAAATCTCAAATTCAATAATAGTTTCAAATCGATTTAATTAAATAAAATTCTTAATGAAATACAATTTCCAATAAACTTCAGATTTATCTTCCTAACCTTAACTTATACAATCATTATATATCTATTTTTAAAATACAATTTTTAAATAAACACATATCCATATTATATATATAAATTAAATCAAACTTTGTTAAATTAAAGCTTATTATTGAATCTACTTTATATTAAAACTTATTTACATATAAAATATTTCCAAATTTAAATAAAACCATATATATTTCCTTTCAAACCATAGAAATCATTTTAAAATATTTACATATAGACCAACGGTGCCTGTATAATTCTCTATCCTATAGTCAAGTAATACGGACATTTATCATTTCAATCCGTAATTTAATATATACGGGTTTATATCATTTCAACCTGCAATCCCATATTCAATGCAAATGAAAATTGCTTGGGTCTATCATTTCAACCCATAACGATTTTCTCCTTTTCTAAAGTCCGTTCGGGTATGTATCATTTCAACCCATAGTGAATTCTATACTAGTAGGGAACTTGTAGAGTGATAATAGATAGATAATAATAATAACATGCATATATCATAAATGACAATATAATATAAACAACAGGATATGGTGTCATATCCCACAGATGAACAATTTACAGATAATAGTATATATGACAATTTAAATAACTACAACAGCATATTTCAATTGTCGTTCCAATTGAAATCAAATTTAATAAATATAAGAATGTTAATCGTGAGTGATTGCTCATCTTTCGAGGCTAGAGAGATTTGTCACTGAAATGGGTTATGAAATCCAAAGCAACGCTAGATGGATACGATCTGATGTAGAAAACAGGCGCGACGGACATGGCTGATAAAGGGAAATCGATGAGAGCGATTGAATCAGTTGATATAAATTGAACTAAATATAAATATTATTTTTCTAAAATCAATTTAAACACATATTTATTTTCAAATTTATATTTAACCTATACTTATGAAATAAAATATATAAATTTATATAACTTATAAAATATATGACTCTGAACATGTTGTACTAATGTATATAAGCTAGATATCACAAACAACCAAACCGACTATATATATATGTAAAATATAAAAAAATATGAAATTAAATGAACCAAGACCAATGTAAATATGCAGACTTATAATATAATATATAAATCAATGTGAAAAAAATTTCTAACATATCTAGCTAACAAATTTTATATTCTATATGAACCAATATAATATAAACTATGCATATGCAACTGACATAACATAATATTTGTGGTATCAAGCGGAAGAAGGTGCAGGCTTTCAAATATGCGAAAATTTGTGTAAGTAATATAGCTTTTTTTAAACAAACACGTAAGAATAAAATATATTATAACATATTATATACATTAAATATATTGTAGAAAATATCATATAATACATACTTATACGGTTGTAAGCATACTTTGTTTGCATAACCCATAAAAGAACTTGCCTATAATTTATATAAAACTTGAAATAGCCAAAACACGTAGCTGCAATCTCTCAATTACTTATATAAACTATCACATAATATATATCATATATGTGTTTTAAGAATAAAAGCCTAGATCTGTGACACAAAAGAAACACAATATACATTTTAATTTATACTCTGAAACATATCTTTTCTAATTACCTATATACTTAGCTATATATATAAACAAACTTCATACGGTATATACACTTATAACCCGATCAAGTATACATATTAATGTAACAGGCAAAACAGATTATATATATATACACTCTAGCTTAATATATAGCTAATATAATATAAACTAATATAAATATATACAGCAAAGCCCATATATAACAACATCTTATATAACTTTATGAATGTAGTAGTCTATATATGCTATAAACATATAGCAAAAGTGTAGGATATAATATGACTAACATCTGTTAAACCAACGTTTTAAAGTAACTTATACAGATAAGATATATTACTTACACTATATGCAATAGATTACGAACAACTATTTACAACCTATACAAATCATATATCCTAAAATCTCACCTATATGCAGAATGAAGGAGGCAAGATGAAGGTCGGTCTTGGCCGGAGAGGGGACAAGCGCGGATCTGGGCGTGAGGAGATGTGGCCGGCGTCTCGAGGGAAGGGGTGGTGAAAATATGGAGGATTGCGGCAAGGCTTGGAGAGGAAGGTCGGCACTTGTAAGGGGGGAACTGGCTGGCCGATGATGGATGATATTGTGCTGACACCTTTTTTTTAAAGAAGAGATAACGACAATTTAGTGGGGTGAAGAAGAGTAGGGAGGAGAATGGTAGCTTTAGAGATTGCTACAGGTGATGGGAAATGGATTTGAAGGGGAAGAAGAATAAAAGGCTACAGGAATGTGAAGTTGCAAGTAATTTAATAGAAAAAAAAGTGGGCAGAGATGAAAATATAGTAAACGGCAATAGTAATCAACGGCTAGGAATAGTGAAAGACAGGGAAAGGAAACATTCCAATAAATAAAGATACGTTGGGCAATAAAACAATTTATTGTACGTTTCATATTTTAAAACGCAAATGAAAGCGAACGATCGCGGATCCGGTATCGATACTGTTACCGGTTTTTCAAATTCCGCTGTGTACTGGCTTCAAAATACAGAAATAAATATACTGTAGAGATCAGCATGATGTGACGATCAAAACGGTATACATATATCAGTGATACAATCGAATTATAAAACTCAAATTTTTCTCTACCGAAAATGCAACAAAAATGCAGAAAATAAGATCGACGGAGCTGTAGAAGTCCGAATCTGAAGAAATGAAGTTTGACGTCTCATTTAGAAGATGATTTACAATTTTTTTGTATAAAAATATTCAGGTTTGGAAATTATTTTATTACCATCGATTTTTAACTGATTTAAGTTGAGATAGAATTTCAAAAGAAAATAAACTTCAGCATTGTCAGATAAAAATTTGCCAGTTGCTATGTTTAAATAGACGTATTCCAAATAATAAATTTTTATTTTCAAATTTTATTGTTTAAAATTTCACAAAATTTCAACTAATTTAATGAATAAAATTAGTAAAATTTATGGGTCGTTACGCTCTCCCCCACTCAAAGCTTTTCGTCCTCGAAAAGGAGAATGAACCATTAGAAATAAAAGTAGATTGAAAGTCAAGATTAAACAATTAATTTAAAACTATATAAATTTTACTTGAAATATTCATTTGAAAACTTTGTTTGCAATTCTATTATCTTTAACACTTTAATATTTTCAAAACCCATTTGTAAATTTCTTGCTTCTATCGTAAATATCATTTATACGTTTAAATAACACCTTTATAAATATATGAAATTATTTGAAAACAATTATTTACATCATTAGTTATATTTACAGAGAAGCTATTGAAAACATTAATCCATAATTCATAAATTTATAAATTTTATCTCAAGATGCTTTTCAAATATTCTTAATAAATCAATAACCATTTATTTGAAATATGTTTTATCTAATTAATAACTTCAATAATATTTATAACACCAATAACTAAACCATGTAGTACATAAATAAACAATATTTAAAAGGGATATAGCCAAAAAGGAAAAGAAGGTAGATTCGAAAACAGAATATAGGTGAATAAATAAAGCTGAGCAGATAAGGCAGATTCAAGAATAGTATCGAGCACGAATAATTAATTCAGACCATAAGAATTTCAATTTTAAATGTTAATACAAAATTTCTTTGTCGGAAATACTTTTATAATAAAATACCTTAATAATAAAATAATTTTATAACTCGATGTTTCAATAAGTTTATCTTCTTTCTTGCAGATTCTGGCCATGCGTTGATCAGGCGCAAAGCTAGAATTCTTCAATTACTTAGTAGACCTGTTTCAACACCCAGTGAAAATACTTGAAAAACCTTCAAAACCGGTATGGAAAGTACAATCCAAACAAATCACCTGGATTGCAAATACACAATGGTTGTGCCTAGATCCCCCAAGAAACATCCGTACCTTTAACCAATCGCTGCCTTGCGAATTGCGCCACGATAACCAAAACCGTGGACCGCAGGATACATAACAATGGTTATGACTGGATCCCCGAGGAAACATCCGTACCCTTTAAGAAATCTCTGCCTTGCGGATTACGCCACGACAACAAAACCGGTAGGCCGTAGGATACATAACAATGGTTACGCCTGGATCACCTAGGAAACATCCGTACCCTTTAAGCAATCTTTGCCTTGCGGATTACACTACCCAAAAACATGATCATGGGTTACGCCATGGTAGGACACTCGAGTATCACATCCAAAAACCAAAATTAGATAGAATAATATTGATAGAATGAATCCACAATGTGGCCACAAAGCGGGTATCAAGCAGAAGGCACTTTCCATATCTTTACTTCGAAAATAAGTATCATATAGTACATTTTCAAGTCACTTTCAAATATCGTACTTATATAAAGTCCATTATATATAAGATTTCATTTTCCGTATCGAATACTTTCCAAGATCAATAGTATATTAAATCACCCTTATATAGACTTCGATTATGTAAGATTTCGTTTTTCAAATTGTTATCTTTCCAAATCAATAGTCTTCAAATCAACTTCATACTTATACAAATCAATTTTATATAAGTTCGATAACTCCTAAATTAAAGTATATAGTAAAATAGGGTTCTTAATTTCAATTCGTTTCAATATCAATTCAATTTCAAAATCATATACGATTTCACCAAATTATTTCTTCCAAATTAAATATCTTCAGTTTCAAAGTTCCCAAAATAATAGGCTTAGAAAATAATCCTAGCTTCCAAATCAACATAATTTACATCAAACAAATTCATTTCTGAAATCATCATATAGATACCGTGCTTTAAATTCCAATCTATTTTCGAAACCCAATATTTTTCTCAAGATCAATTATACCCAAAATGATTACCAAGTTTATAACTATCCCTTTAAAACCTTTAAATTATTTATTTCTACATGGAAGATCCAATTTACCTTTTGAAAATTACTTAGCTTTGGAAATTAAACCTTGATTTGGAAATGTTTGAACATTCAAAATAGTCGGAGAAATCAAATTTTCCAATCCAAGGGTTGGAAGTCAGCAACAAATCAGTAAATCAATTTCAATAGATAAGGTTATACCAAAACACATCTGAAACTCGAGGATTGAACGCTGGCTTACTTTAAATCATTTCAAATATATATACATCTATCTTTCGAATATCAAATCATACTTCAAATTTTGGAATCAAAATTGGTTTCACAAAATCACTCGCATAGTAAAGCTACTAGAGTAGCCTCTCCCCTACTCTGAAACTCGAAAATCAATGTTGATGATGCGTGCACTCATCACCGAAATTATTCTCCAACGACATAAGTGAGTTCTGGACTTCTATTTTCTTGAAAACTTATTTGAAATTTCTTCGAATTCATTGGAATTCATTTGAAGTCATTTGAAACATTTCTTATCCAAAAAATATTTTTTAATCATATTATTATATATTTTCCATAATCTTAAAACCAATTTAAAAATGCTAGAGTTCAATTTCTCAAATTTCCAATTAAAACTCTTCAGTTATAGATCATTTTATACAAATCAATTTTCTTATAAAATTTTCAAAATTTCAAATTCTTTCGAAACTTCAAATTCTAGTCCTAAAAGGTATATAACCCTCATCGAAAACATTTTCACTTTTATATATAGAATAAAATCATACTTATCAAAATAATAATTTTGATACATAAACAATTTTTTAAATAAAAAAACTCGATTTTGAAATGAAGATTCAAGAATGGGTTTCAAAACAAAGATAGAAATTCAAATTAGAGGGACTCTAATCAAATAGAATTCTGAGGCAAATTGACATTCAAACGCTAATAGCAACATCTAAACCGAGGGATATATAAATCTCCGGTAAGTCACTGCCAATTGTAAAGGAGTTTCACCCCTGTACAAATCATTTAAAGGTTTGGCGGGATCGCCTATTCTTATAGAGATCATTCGAAGTGGAGTTATGAGATACTCCAGAATCAAGAAACACGAATAGGGAGAAAAGATAATGGATTTTGGAACCGCAGGGAACATTCCAAAGTCCAAAGGCAAAACTAAATTAAGGAGGAAGAAATTCAAGCTTGAACAAAAGTGATTCTGCAAATAAATTTACTATATATGCTAAGTTTGCCTAGAACCAAATCTCTGATACCGATTATAACGACCCAATATTTTCAACCATTCGCATCCACACACATCGGATTTGAATTGTTTAAAATATCAGATTGTTAGTTTGAATTTGGAAAAATCTCAGCATATCCAGTAAATAAATCAATCACAGAATCACAAATACAAAGTAATACAATAATGCAGTGGAATAGATAAATAGTAGTTCATGAAGCTACTATATAAACAACAGAGTTTGAAATAAAATACAACAGAATATCTCAAATACAGTGAAGTCTCCAGTATAACCGATGACTTCTCCGAACCACTCAATTGGAAAAAGCTGAATGCTGGATCGATAGTTGGATCTCCAAACGAAGCTCCAAACTCCAAAGGCGAGTCTCAAATGCTGTATCACTCAGTCTGACCCGAACGTAATGCAAAACACAAAACACTTGAGTCAAGATTAACATTCTTATATCAATACATACAGCTCAAGTGAAATATCAACTGAAATACAAGTAACTTAGGGGATGTTTTGGGATAACTATCTTCTAAGGATCCGAGGAACTATGTACAATGTAGAAATATAACACTTACAAAACTAAACTGATAATTTCATATATATATATATATACATCTATATATATATCTCATTTTTAATTCATTATTATGTAGTTTTGAAATATTCACTTAATAAATCCATCATCATTTAAATAACCTTGAATTACATTAAACTAAATATTTCCTTCGATTTATTTAAAACTTGAAATATCCATTAAATTATTTAAATTAAAATCAAGTTATAAAATCATATCTTAAAATCTCAAATTCAATATTAGTTTCCAATCGATTTAATTAAATAAAATTCTTAATGAAATACAATTTCCATTAAACTTCAGATTTATCTTTCCAACCTTAACTTATACAATCATTATAAATCTATTTTTAAAATACAATTTTTAATTAAATACATATCCATATTATATATATAAATTAAATCAAACTTTATTAAATTAAAGCTTATTATTGAATCTACTTTATATTAAAACTTATTTACATATAAAATATTTCCAAATTTAAATAAAACCATATATATTTCCTTTTAAACCATAGAAATCATTTTAATATATTTATATATAGAACAACGGTGCCTGTATAATTCTCTATCATATGGTCAAGTAATACGGACATTTATCATTCCAATCCGCAATTTAATATATACGGGAATATATCATTTCAACTCGCAATCCCAAATTCAATGCAAATGAAAATTGCTTGGGTCTATCATTTCAACCCATAACGATTTTCTCCTATTCTAAAGTCCATTCGGGTATGTATCATTTCAACCCATAGTGAATTCTATACTAACAAGGAACTTGTAGAGTGATAATTGGTAGGATAATAATAATAACAGGCATATATCATAAATGATAATATAATATAAACAATAGGATACGGTGTCATATTCCACAGGTGAACAATTTACAGATAATAGTATATATAACAATTTAAATAACTACAGCGTCATATTTCAGTTGTCGTTCCAATTGAAATCAAATTTAATAAATATAAGAACGTTAATTGTGAGTGATTGTTCACCTTCCGAGGCTAGAGAGATTTCTCACTGAAATAGGTTATGAAATCCAAAGCAACGCTAGATGGATATGATTTGATGCAGAAAACAGGCATGACGGATAAGGCTGATAAAGTGAAATCGATGAGAATGATTGAATCAGTTGATATAAATTGAACTAAATATATATATATATTATTTTTCTAAAATCAATTTAAACACATATTTATTTTCAAATTTATATTTAATCCCATACTTATGAAATAAGATATATACATTTATATAACTTATAAAATATATAACGCAGAATATGTTGTACTTATGTATATAAGCTAGATATCACAAACAACCAAATCGACTATATATATATATGTAAAATATTAAAAAAATGAAATTAAATGAACCAAGACCAATGTAAATATACAGATTTATGATATAATATGTAAATCAATTTGAACAAAATTTCTAACATATCTAGCTAACAAATTTTATACTCTATACAAACTAATATAATATAAACTATACATATTGCAACTGACATAACATAATATTTGTGATATCAAGTGGAAGAAGGCGCAGGCTTTCAAATATGCGAAAATTTGTGTAAGTGATATAGTTTTTTTTAAACAAACACGTAAGCATAAAATATATTATAACATACTATATACATTAAATATATTGTAGAAAATACTATATAATACATACTTGTATAGCTGTATACATACTTTGTTTGCATAACCCATAAAAGAACTTGCCTATAATTTATATAAAACTTGAAATATCCAAAACACATAACTGCAATCTCTTAATTACTTATATAAACTATCGTATAATATATAGCATATATGTGTTTGAAGAATAAAAGCCTAGATCTGTGACACAAAAGAAAAACAATATACATTTTAATATACACTCTGGAACATATCTTTTCTAATTACCTATATACTTAGCTATATATATATAAACAAACTTTATGTGGTATATACATTTATAACCCGATCAAGTATACATATTAATGTAACAGGCAAAACAGATAATATATATATACTCTAGCTTAATATATAACTAATATAATATAAACTAATATAAATATATACAGGAAAGCCCATATATAACAACAACTTATATAACTTTATAAGTGTAGTAGTCTATATATACTATAAACATATAGCAAAAGTATAGGACGTAATATGACCAACATATGTTAAACCGACGTTTCAAAGTAACTTGTATAGTCAAGATATATTGCTTACACTATATACAATAGATTATGAACAACTATTTACAACCTATACACATCATATAACCTACAATCTCACCTATAAACAAAACGAAGGAGGCGAGATGAAGGTTGCTCTTGGCCAGAGAGGGGACAGGCGCGGATCTGGGCATGAGGAGATGTGGCCGGCGTCTCGAGGGAAGGGGTGGTGAAAATATGGACAATTGCGGCAAAGCATGGAGAGGAAGGTAGGTAAGGGGGAACGTGTCGGCCGATGATGGAAGGTATTGTGCTGAAACCTTTTTTTATTAAGCAGAGAGAATGGCAATTTAGTGGGGGGAAGAAGAGTAGGGAGGAGAATGGTAGCTATGGAGATTACTACAGGTGATGAGAATTGGATTTGAATGGGAAGAAGAATAAAAGGCTACAGGAATGTAAAGTTGCAAGTAATTTAATAGAAAAAAGGGTGGACATAGATGAAAATATAGTGAATGATAATAGTAATCAACGACAAGGAATAGTGAAAGACAGGGGAAGAAAACGTTCCAATATATAAAGATACGTTGGGTAATAAAACAATTTATTGTACATTTCATATTCTAAAACGCAAATGAAAACGAACAGTCGCGGATCCGGTACCGGTACGGTCATTGGTTTTTCGAATTCCGCTGTGTACCAGCTTCAAAACACAGAAATAAATATACCGTAGAGATCAGCATGACGTGACGATCAAAATGGTATATAGATATCAGAGATACGATCGAATTATAAAACTCGAATTTTTCGCTGCCGAAAATGTAGCAAAAATACAGAAAATAAGATCGACGGAGCTGTAGAAGTCCGAATCTGAAGAAACGAAGTTTGATGTCTCACTCATAAGATGATTTATAATTTTTCTTTATAAAAATATTCAGGTTTAGAAATTATTTTATTACCATCGATTTCTAACTAATTTAAGTTGAAATAGAATTTCATAAGAAAATAAACTTCATATTATCAGATGAAAATTTGCCAGTTGCTATGTTTAAATAGACGTATTCCAAATAATAAATTTTTATTTTCAATCTTTATTGTTTAAAATTTCACAAAATTTCAACCAGTTTAATAAATAAAATCACTAAAGTTTATGGGTCGTTACGTAGTATATCTTAGATCATATCTATTTATTCTTATCCATGTAATGTTATAAAAACAAGATAGCTCTTACTTTTGGCACTGAAGCACGTCCAAAAGTCACCTTTGGTCTTGGATCAGTGTGTTGAGGGGTGTGGATTGTCACATTTGGTATTAGAGCATAGGTTCAAAATTTCTTAGGGATATGGTGGTATAGAGAGAACGTATTTGAAAAGATTTTAAAAAGGAAATATTTTTTCAAATGTTTTCCATATAGTTTTCTAAAAGATTTTCCAAAAATGAATTTACAAAGTATATGTATATATATATATATATATGTATAATTTTTTTTCCAAAAAGTTAAAAGTTTGCTAGAGATTCTATATAAGTACCATTAACAAATTTCTTTGTTAACCTTAAATATGCAAGATAAGGCAGGTCTGGTTCGGAATAAGTGCTTAAGTCGCCTTATACAAAGCTTAAGAGAAGTTTGCAAGATAAAATCCAAATTCAAGTCCAATAGAATGAAGTACATAATTAAGTACAAAAACTCATATACATGTCATAAGTCCAACAATTGGAAAAGCATCTTTATTTCTGTCGTAGTATGCTACGCAATGTTTGTTGCTCAAGTCCTTATGTGCAAAAAGTCCATAAATCACAATCGGCTTTACAAATCCTCAATTCGATTTAGGGTTTACAACTTTGAAAATGCAAGAAGAGAGAAAATAAAATTTTGCCTCTCCTAAGTTGCCATTGGTTCTGTATTTATAGATGTGGAGGCAGGCGGATCAACTGCTACATGTCACTCAACATATGGAGAATTGTCGTTTTTGACATTCATCATGAACTATTGATTTTCAGCATTGCTTGTTATACTGTTAAAATACGACATCTTTATTTACATTGTAGATTCTTGACATTCTTCATATGGTAGTTGTTCAATACTCTTGGTATTGCAGATACCCATTATCCCTCTATATATTGTAGATATCCGACATCTCCTTGTACGTTATAGATTTTTGACATCCCCATATTATACCGTAGATTCATTACTTCATTACTCATTTTAAATATACAACATCTTTCGTATAGTAGATATACAATACCCTTTAGATTGTCGAGACTCGATATCCTTCAAATTATAAACACTCACTGTCCTTTAGGTTATAGACATATGCCATCCTTAATAGATTGGTATCTTTCATATTGCTGATATCTGTAACCCTTTATAGTGTAGATATCCAATATCCTTCAGTTCATTGATAAGCGCCATCTCTTGGATCATATATACACACCATCCTTTCTTAATCGGTCGATACCCTATAGTGAAGCGGCAACTTTCCTCTGTTATATGCTCTGCAACACTTTGTATTGTAGAGGCTCGTCACCCTAGGTTCCGTCAGGCTTGTTTTAGTTCGATATCTTCAAAAACTTATTGATTCGATGCTTTCTTATGGGGTATGTTTGATAATTCTTTTTAGTTGTTGAGACTTGATACTTTTTTACTATGCCCTTATTCGATATCCTTTGTATTTGCTAATTGCTTGGAATCCAACACCTTTAGAGATTCGCCATCCCTTCTTAAACATTCGATACCTTTGATTACAGAGGTTCGACGTCTTCCTGGGGTTGCTTGAAGTTCGATATTCCTTACTGAATGCTTGGTTGCTTTTCCTTCTTCACAACCAACACCTTGAATTTCGATATGCTCTTCTTGGCGTTCGACGCCTTTATTTGTAGTAACAAGTACAATGCAAACAATTCCTTCTTTTAACCTTGTCTATGTTATATGTGAAAAGTTGCTAAAAAATTCCTAAAAGTTCACAAATAGAAGATGAATGATCCCATAGGTTCTGACTCAAGCGACACAACAGAGACTTCGAGCATGAGTATCCCAGTTTGGTTCCATCAATATTTTTGGACAAGGGGACAAGTTGAGCTAAACCCTACTAGAGGACTTATGGAGTGAACGTTAGGTGCGATTCTTTCCCACCCACTCACCACCAATTTGTGTAAGTTATATATGGATTTCGTGAACCTTAGAGGAAAGCAATATGTAGGGATGGAGACATACGTAGATTCGAGGGCATGGATTCGTATATGCAAGAGGATTTTTGGGTTGACGGGTCTTGCTGATGAGGATAGGTAACAATGAGCTAATTAGTGGTTATAGAAGGAGGCCTCAAGTTGGTGAGATGTAGTCGAGGCTGAGACTGATGGTGGAGAGATCACTTGAGGAGAGTTCCGAAGGTGCTTTGAGATGAAATTCTTATCTAGACCTTAAGAAGGAGTGCAATTTGAAAAGTTTATTCACTTGAAGCAAAGAGACATGTCAAGGAGATAATATGTCAATCAACTTAATGAGTTGGCTCAATTTAGGATGGATTTGATCAATACCCCCCATAAAAAGGCTCTGAAATTTGCGAAGGGTTGTATCAACCTCTTCAAGACTAGCTTTAATTCGCATTCCCATGGGTGCGGCATATGAGGGTTTAGTAGAGATGGCTTTATTGAATACCATCTCTATGAAGGAAGAAAAAGAAGAACCCAATAAGCTGGAGGGAAGGCCCTATAATAGAGTTAACGCAAGAATGGAGGAGGAACCAAGGGAAAGATTAAGAAATAGGATATGCATTGTAGGAAGTGTGGAAAGATTTGACATTTTGCAAAGGAATGTAGGACATATGATTCGAAGGTCTAGTGTTATAACTACAATCAGTTCAGACACTTGAGGCGGGAATGTCCAACACCTTAGAGGACCTTTACCTAGATAGTTGAAGAACATGCACTAGGCATGGTACCAAGCTCGAGCTTGCCTCTAGCTACAGATAAGGGGAAGAAGGTCATGATTGAAGGTGTGTTAACTCTATCTGGTTTATACGTTCGCACTTTGTTTGACATGGGGGCATCACACTCTTTCATTTCCAATAGATTTGTATATGAGTTACACTTAGATACTAGCATAGGTATGGACCCTGTAGTTGTGTCAAGCCCTGCAGAAGATCGGCTTATTTATCCATGACATATAGGGGTTTGAAATTATTCATTTTGGGGGTCAAGTTTGATTGCAATGCTTTTTTCTAGGGCTTTTATGGGTTCGGGTAGATTTTGGGCATGCATTGGATGACGATGTATGGGGTTATTCTAGATTGTGACAGCAGGGTTGTTAGATTAGGTACCTATAGCGGATGTAGTTTAGAGGTTTATTGTGATCCTTAGGGGTTCAGTTATGTTGAGTAACTATATTTATTAGACCTGTCATACGACAAGTTAAATTCAGTGCCCAAGTTAGAAAATACCTAGATGTCTTTTCCAATGTTATCGGTCTCCTTTGTATTTATCTTTTGGAGAATGCTAAACCTTTTGACATACCCCTGAGGCATATGGTTTCGAAGGAGAGACGCGAACTGAATAAACTAGTAATGAGTTATTAGAGAAAGGCTTCACTAGGAGGCCTACTTCAACGTGGAGAGCACCAAACATAATTTCCATAAAAACGGACGGTTCTCTAAGACTTTGCGTTGATTATAGGCAGCTGAATACACTTACAAAGAAGATTCGTTATCCACCACCCCATATAGACGATCTCTTTGATCAGTTGGTCAGAGCAAGGATGTTCTTATAACTTGATTTGGCTTTTGGATTCCACCAGTTGCATGTAGCTAAGGAGAGTATTTAGAAGACTGCTTTTTATACACTTGATGGACTTTATGAGTAGTTAGTCATGCCCTTCGAACTAACAATGCACCCTCCTATTTTGTTGATATGATGAGTCGAGTCTTCGTAGGGTTTCTTAAAAAGTTCATGATAGTATTTGTGGATGAGATTTTAGTCTATCTAAATAGTGAAGAGGAGCATGCATTGCATTTAGAAGAAGTGCTTAATACACTCCATGAGGATAAGCTAAAGGTGAAGTTTTCTAAATGCCACTTTTGGTGAGATGAGGTATGCTTTTTGGGAAGAATTGTCTCAGAAAATGCACTAGCGGTCGATCCTAGTAAAGTTGCTATAGTTCAGGACTGGCATGTGTCGAAGAATGCCATGGAAGTGAGGAGTTTCCTTGGTTTAGTGGACTATTATTGGAAGTTTATTAGTAAATCTCTGCCTCTCTGACCTGCCTCACCAAGAAGAATTTAGTTTTCTCATGGGACGCGAAGTTTGAGGATGCTTTACATAAAAGCTAATGAAGGCATTGACTAGTTCAATAGTTTTGGTATTGCGTGATGGTAGAAGGCATTTGTAGTATATACCGATGTTTATGGCATGGGGTTGGGCACGGTCTTAATGAAAGAAAGAAGAGTGGCGAGCTACAATAGTTGATAGTTAAAGGTCCATGAGAGAAACTACCTTACCAATGATCTTGAGTTAGCAGCTATTGTCTTTGTGCTCAAGTCATGGAGGCATTATCTTTTAGGAGAACGGTTTGAGTTGATATGGATCATAAGCCTCTGAAGTATTTACTTTCCAAAAAGGATTTGAATTTAAGGTAGCAAAGGTTGATGGATTTTTTGGCATCATACGATTTTGATATATCATATACCCAGGCAAAGGTAATGTAGTGGCTGACACCTTAAGTAAACAACATGCAGTATTGAGTCCTTTGATTGAAGTGGAGGCAGTTATAGTTCATTTTAACATTTGATTTCTGACCATCATCAGACATTACCCTGGGATTGTTGGCAGCTTTAGATGTGCAACCTACACTTATGGAACATATTGGATCCTCTCATTATGGATTTGATAGACGTGGTACTAGCCAAGTCTCATCGTTTGAGGATGACCATTCATCTAGGTAGGGACAAGATGTACCATGACATGAGGAGAGTCTTCTATTGGCCGGGTATGAAAAAGCACGTAGCGAAGTATTTAGCTCGATGTATTACTTGCCAGAGGGTAAAGGCGAAGGAGAAGTAGCCAGGAGATTTGTTGTAGCCATTAGGTATTCCTTAATGGAAGTAGGAGAGTATTTCGATGGATTCTGTCAATGGTTTACCGAGGAATAGGAAATGGAATGAGAGTATTTGGGTCATAGCCGATCAGTTGACCAAATGCGCTTATTTTATGCCAATGAGGAATATGAGGATGCGGCTCATAGGCGGCTTTTTACACGAAGGACGTCATTAGATTACATGGATTTGCTACTGGCATCGTTATCGACCGAGATCCTGTTTTCACTAGTAAGTTTTGGAGGAGACTGTAGGAGACATTGGGCACCGAGTTGAGCTTAAGCATCACTTACCATCTATAAATGGATGGACAGGCAAAGAAAGTGAACAAGGTATTGGAGGAATTACTACAGATGTGCATCTTGGATTTTGGAGGGTCTTGGGAGGATCATTTACCATTAGTGGAGTTTACTTATAATAACAGCTATCAGGCGAGCATTGGGATTGCACCATTCGAAGTGTTGTACGGTAGACCATCTAGATCACCGTCGTATTAGTGGGACACTATGGGTACGATTATTCTTAGGCTGAACATGGTGAGAGAGACGTCGAAGAAAGTAGATTTGATCTGTAGGAGAATGATAACCATGCAAGATATGCTTAAATTTTATGCTGATAGGAAACATACAGAGTTAGAGTTTGCAGTGGACGACATGGTATTTACGAAGATCTCATCGCTTAGGCGCATCATGAGATTTGTTAGTTCGAGGAAGCTAGCAACGGGATTCCTAAGACCTTTCTTAATTACTGGTAGGATAGGGAAGTTGACGTATAGAGTGGCTCTTCCTGAGAAGTTGACAGGAGTACATGATGTCTTCCATGTGTCGCACTTGCGGAAGTGCCTGCTTGATTCAGCTACCGTAGTTCAGTCGAGTCAGTTAGATGAGGTGGAGGTAGAAAGGGAGTCACTTGTTCACTGTGCACCCACTTGTAATCTTAAGCATGGTACAAAGCGGCTCCACAACAAAGAAATCAATCTAGTTAAGGTTCAATGAGGAGACAATCCAGCAAAGAGTACATGGGAGCCCGAGGAGAAGATTCGAGCTACCCACCCAAAACTCTTTTCAGGTACGTTTCCAATCTAAATTTAAATAGTATGGATTACTTATCCATTAGGACTTAGCTTGGTAAACCCCTTTAGGTGGAGACCATTGGATGATAGGAATGGTTGTAAACTATCAGTAGGATATGTTATGGATGACAAAAGCTAGTGCATGTATTATTTGGATTGTTTCTTTCATGCACTTAGGAAAGCAATTCTTTAGATAGTATGCACACTCATAACATTTCTTGTGTATTTTTTAATCTTGTTGAGCATTATCCATATGGTTGTTCCATATGGATTGAATGGTTGTGCATACATGTAGAATTGCACGTACATTTACCTAGGATATTGATTTTGGACACATGGCATGAGCACTTGCATGATAAGAAGTTGATTAGATCCGGTGTTATCCAGCCTTTTGACCAGACAATATTTTGATAGACTAGACTATTCGAACTTGGAAACTATCAAGGCATGAAGCCCGAAGAGACAATCCATGAGCCTAGAGACCAAGTTCAAACAGAACCACGGGATGAAGAACAAGCCATCCTAAGAATTCAACAACATAAATCCAATTATGTGTCGGATTGGGACCGATCCAACTAATAGATCGGTATAGATCCAACTCATGGATCGGTACCAACTCGTGGATCGGTATCGATCCATCATGTTCCACCCAATCTTGTTCCCACTCCAATTGTTCACTAGTGATGATGCCAAGAGCCTAGTTCAAGTACCATTTCATTGATTCTATGTAATTATTTATCGATCTCCACTAACACTCGAAGTCAGCAACTCCATTCTTCCATTGATCCATCATTTGGATTTAGAAACAAGCTAATAATGATGCAAACAAATTTGCAATCATGAAGCTAACCACAAATCGAGCCAGGAAAAAAGCTCAAAGTCATTCGTATGAAGAACATTTATTTTTGTACCGATACAATTCGACGGATCGGTATCGATCCGTTATTATTATTGAGGTGTCTACCTAATTCCATGGAGAAGTAGTCTATGGCATAAAAACGAGGTGGAGATCGTGGGGTTGATATTTTAGGCTACCTATTGCTATATGAAAAATTAGCTCTTTTGATCTTTAACTCTAATCTCTGGTAATCGCCCATGGTTTTATACTGATCCGCAAAAAGTTGTAATTACAAGTGTAACGACCCGTAAATTTTGATAAATAAATTGGTTAATTTAATTAAGATTTTGTGATTAAATTTAGGAAGAAATAAATTTTTTATAATTTATATTGAAGTAAATGTTAAAAATGAAATGTAACCATGGAAATTAAAGCTAAATATTAACAATTTAAATCAAATTACGATTAATTGAAGTAATGTGAATTGTTATACTAGGATAAGAATTGAATATAAGAAAACAAATGGGAATATTGTATTAACTAATGCAATGATATAATTAGTGGTAATTTAATGAATTCAACGTTATATTAACCAATAAAGTAATACGTAATAAATGGAAAATCTATACAATCAATATAGATAAGTAATTATAATGTTTGTTGTTGCTAATAAACGTTACTTTAATGGTAATTAATAAAATAACGGAAGTGTGAATGTAAATTAAATAGAATCGTAAATTGATTGATAAGATAATTAATTGGTTAAAAGAATGGAATTAAGGTAAATTCGTTAATTGGATTTAAACCTAAATTAATGTGTACAATTGATAGAAGTACACATTTAGAAATGGAATATTTATTCAAATTAAGAGGAAAATAGGCATATATTAGTGTAATGGGATAAAACTAATGTAATTAGGTATGAATGTAAGTGATGTATCAATATAGAAAATTTGTAATTTGTTAATGAATTTATAACGGAAATAAATGTAAAATAATAAATAATTAATTCAGTGCAATCCCTATTTGATTGAAATAACTATTTGAGTTATAATTGATGGTAAATAGGAATATTTGGTAATAAATTAATATAAGAAAAGTAAATGTAAATATTGGATTAATCAATGAATTAATAATGAATAAATAATGATTGGATAAAAATCATGTTCCGTATGTAATTGTTTGGAAACGATAACTTATACAACTATGATTAAGGGTTAGTGGCACGATTATTATAAAGCAATCATTTATGTAGTCCATTAAATCAAGTTTGTAATAAATTGCAATGAATCTCAATTTAAGGTTATATTTGTATAAATTAAGGAATTAATTGAAAATAATGCTAACTATATTCATAATATGACAATTAGTTGACTTAAGGAATAGAAAGCAAGATTTATTAATTTAATTGAAGTGTAAAACTCAATAATTGGATTAATTGCAATTTAATGAAATTTAATATTAAATTTTGCGTTAATTGAGATTAAGATGAAATTTGAGAATAATAATGAAATAAACCATAAACCAATGTTAATTTCATCCGTTGGATAATAATGAATTGAATAATAAGAATGAAAAGTAAAATAAATAGAAGTTTTGGAAATTAAATTTATAATTTTGAATTAAATGAAATTGAGGTTAATACTAAAATTGATAAATTTATCAACTCTAAATTGACATTTAAATTTGTTTAAATCATTGTAAATGATTGAGCAAGTTAAATTTGATGGAATTGTCGATTTTAGAATGGAAATTAAAAATTGGATTTAATTAATTAATTATTAATTTATTTAATTAATGTAAAAATAGCCATTTTGGCCACTGACTCGGATTTCGACGAAACTAGTTTCATCGGATCCGTAACGGTGAATTATTGTAGGATTTCAAGTTTCGTAGCGATCAGACTTGTCGTTTGATCGTACGGACTCAAACGCCTTGAAATCGATTTAATTGAAATCAATTTGAAATAATTTGATTTTAGCATAACTTCTTCATACGATGGAATTTGGACTTGAAACCTGTTCTATTGTATTTGAAATATTTTAAAACATCTATTTTGTTATATGGGTTGACCCAATTTCGTTCCGGAGTCAGAACGGGTTTTTCGAGCCATTTATCGTTCAGTGTGTTTATAAATCGGGTTCATCTATTCTATTTGTACGTACAACTCCTCCTCACCTCCTCATTTCAATGGCAGACAATTCCAAATCCATTTGCAATTCAAAAATCAAAGTGAAATTTCAGACTCCTCGAAAAAATTCAAAAAAATTATATATCAAAGCTCTTGATGTACGCATCTCGAATCTACAGTTCGTTTTTGGATATGAGTTTCTGTGTAGCCGGAATTGGCTCGTCTATTCTCGGTCATTCATTCGAGCGCGATCATCCACGACAGATCGACAAATCAGTGTTACTATTAGGTAGAGGGGAACGAGTGGAGGCCATCGATGTGCTTATTTTGGCAAGTTAACGGTTGGATTGCTCGCAAAAATTCGATTTGGTTTCGTTTTCATGTGGCGGCTGCGGGGGTTCTCGGCCGTTAGGGGCGTTTCGCCGACGTCGTAGGTCTAGGGGAAGGGAGCGGTGCTCGATAGGGATGAGTCTGGCGCAGCGTAATAGCTGGCGACGTCGATCAGTTGGCGGCTTTCTTTGGGATAGCGTGCGCGATTCTAGGGCAAAAGGGTTTCGACGTGATGCTGTGTGTTGGAAGGTGACGTGTCATTTAATTAAAATTTTGTATTGATTTAATTTAATTTTGATCTCAACCAGTTCTAATTGCTATAACTTTTGCATACGTGATCCAATTCACGCGCGGTTTCCTCCGCTAGGTTCGTATTAGCATTACGGATATATTGATGCTAGTTTGGACAAATTCCGAGACTGTCCAATTTTGGGTTTAAATTGGACTTAAATTCAATTTAAATTCAAAAGGTGAGTGTTTTAACCCACTCACAGCTTCTAAAATTTCTTATGTTTGTTAAATTAATTTTTGATGTGATTTGAAATTTATTTGTGACTGTTTGGCGTATTTTAATCAACATCTCAGTTAAATTAGATTTATTGGATTAAAGTGTTATTTAATTTATAATTGCAGATAACTTCCAGTTAAATTATTATTAATTAATTATTGCATATAAACTGCCAGTTAAATTGTTAATTAAATTATTATTAAATATAAACTGGCAGTAAATACCTGTTGTTTATTATCTATTATATATTGACGTTATTGTTTGAATTGGATGATGATTGTGTTATATGGTTGATGATTGATATTAGGTGAATGGATACTGTATTTTATATTGTTATAAACTACAAGTTATTATGCACTTTTTTATTTTCGGGATTGCGGTTTGGAATGATATATAACCGTATTTTATTTTAAATTACGGATTGAAATGACAAATATCCGTATCACTTGACCATAGGGTAGAAAATTATATATAGACACCGTGGTCTATATATAAAAATATTTTGAATGATTTTCTATGGTTTGTAAAGGAGTATATGATTTTATGATATATTGGTTTGGATATTTATAAATGTTATTTTATATAGTTAAATTCTTCGTTTTAAGCTATGTATAAAATTGTTTAAAGTATAAAATAAGTTTAATAATAAAGTTGATTTTATTAAAATATTATATGGATAAGTATTTACTTAAATTATATTTTAATATAGAGTTATATTAATTTTTATAAATCAGGGGAGAGAAGATAGTTTTGAAATTTGATTTTAGATTTTATTTAATTAAGAATTATATTTAATAAGGATCCATTTGGAACTTTGAAATTTAGATTTTTAAAGAATATGGTTTTATAACTAAATTCGGGGTTAAGGTGATTTAAGTGAATATATCAAGTCCAAATAAATTAAGGAATATTCAACGATTGAAATTTGAAGTTTTATTTAAAGGATACTGGATTTATTAAGTAAATATTTCAAAACTAAATAATAGTAAAGTGAATTTGGTATATATATATAAATATATATATATATATAAGAATTATAAAATTTAGTTCTGAAATATTGAATATTTAAGCTTTGAAATATATTGAATTTGAAAGGGTTTATTTTATGGATCAAATCAGTTTTGAAATCGACAAAATTTGAAAAAGTTTATTTGAAAACTGAATTTAATTGAAGTATGTTATTTTGGGATTTGGATTAAATTCAAAATCTAGAAATTTGAGTTTTGGAATTGATTTGTGAAAATTAAAGAAGCTATTTTAGTTATATAAAGTATTTTAAATATTTAAACCACATAAGTGGTGGAAGTTATGAGTTTCGAGGTGGTATAAATTGAAATGTTATATTTCTAGTATTTGATTTCGAAGTGTTGAAATGTTTGAAATGTTATGATTTTTGAAAAGGATATATTTGAAATAAAATGATATTATATTGATTTGGTTTTATAAAAATAATATCATATTGATTTGGGTTTTTGAAATGGAAATGATATCGTATTTATATAGTTTGAAATGGATATTATATTTTGGTTTTGAAGTATAAATTATTTTGAAATGACCGCGTTGTTATAATAATGTTTGGTTGTTGAAGAGACCGGGATCGGAAGTTGTCATACTCTCTGTCAACTACGAAAACCACTTTAGCAATCGCGTACATGGTGGAGATTCCAGAATGAAGTAGGATGGCGGCGGCGTTTCCTTTGAGGTAAATATGGACCCAACTCCCGTGAGTTGGCATAAGGTGGCTAAATTAGGAGCGATTGACGGGCTGATAAGGTAGCACCTGTGATTGGACACATCCCTTCGATATTATACTTTGGCTTTTGGATTTATTCAGTGGCCACTTTTGATTTCTTTTATTTGGGGGCCCGAGGTGGGTGGTAGCTGCGTGCTATGCGTTACCACTGCCCCGAAAGCGTAATTGGTATATCTACCCTGGCATTGCCTAGTTGTGCCATGTCACCTACCCTAGTGCGCCTTGTACGAGTTTGATTTTCTCCCGTAGCCCATGGAGTATTTAGGGTAGTCTCCCGACCTAGGGATACGCTGATACTGGATGGACTACTGGGACTATTATTGTGTTAAGCGGGAGATTGAGTAACTCCTTAACGCTATTTAAAAGTAAGTTTATTTTATAATAGACATTATTATAAAAGCGAAATATTACTACATAGTAAATAGTTTAACGGATCCTTAGGAGATGTGAATCCCGAGCATCTGTTAAGTTACTGCACTCATGTTTGACACTGGATAGGAGATGTCAAATCCCGTAAACATCTCTGACGCCGTCCCACTCATATTTTTCAGTTGATTTAACTTACATAAGATCTTTTAGTTCTGACTTGAGTATTTTGTTTTTCAATTCGCTCGGGTCAGTCCGAGCATTAAAGGATTTGAAGACTTTATTTTGGAGGACGAAGACGAAGATATTATTACTATTATCTATTATATTATTCACTGCATCATGTATTCCGCTATATTGTTATTTACTGGTATGTGTAACTCTGAAATGTATTGTATAAGTATAATCGAATATTTTATAAAACAGCTTCATGAACTGTTTATTTGATTATTATATTTTGTCGTTCCGCTGCAAGATTCTATTTTGTTTTATTTCTTTCTCCGTTTTTCTTATTTACCCCATAACAATCTGCCCTTCTGTATGATTTAAGTCTGAGGTGTGTGGCTTATCGTCGATTTAAAATATACGAAAAGGCGGGATGTTACATCTGGTATCAGAGCTTTGGTTTAGCGATAAACCTTAGCTTTGTGGGGTCTGACTCTTTACTAATAGGGTATGGATACCCTATGGGAGTCGTTGAGGGTATATATATATATATATATATATATATGAGAGCGTATTTGTTATGGTTATAAAAGTTTTTATATTATGTTAATTTGTTCCGTTTTGTATTTATAGATTCTGGTTGGTGCATAGGACACTATGACATCAATAGGGATTTTTAAACACTTAATAGGACAGACCGTAACAATATTTGTTTTGAATATAGGTGAATGGAATAATTTTGCCTACTATATTTTCTATATGTAAATTATTTTTTTATAAAGGTTATATTTGGTTGTAATATATTGATTGTTAAGTAGTGTAATCTATAAATATTATTAAAATAAGATTGAAAATAAAATAAATGAAAATTAGAAATTTAGAACTTAAGTTCCGGGGTTTTGAAACTTTCTTTTGAAAGATTTTGAAATATAAGAATAATATTATTAGAAGTATTTTCTGATATGAGTATTTCAATATAATTTGAAAGAATTATTTTAAAGAAATTTTGGAAAGAAATAAGTTATGTACTCCCTTCTCTGTCGCGGGAAAATAATTTCGGTAATCAGTGCACGCATCATCGACATTTATTTTTGAGTTAAGTGGGAATGCCACTGTAGTAGTTTTACTGTAGAGTTATTTTGATAAACAAATATAAATTTTAAATTGTTTTAAATATAATTGGATATATAAAGTGTAAGTGAATACATATATCTATTATTTTAAACTAATTTGAAATTTAACCCGGTATTTAGTTCGTAAGTTTCCATTGATTAATAATTTCAATTATTGTAGTGAATTGGGCTGTAACTAATTAATAATTGGAATCTTTAACTGAAACAAGAAATGTAATGCTAAGTTATAAATGAGATTAAAAGAAAGTTGAAATTGCAATCTTATAAAATGAAAGATATAATTATTGAACATTTAATTAACCAAAGAAATAAGACAAACTTGTATGATTTTAATTACATTCTTAAAGCATATGTATATAACTTACCAAATATTAAAGGATAAATTGTTAAAGATTTATAATGGAAAATTGTACAAGTAAACTTATGTAATGAAAGTGTTCAATAAATTGCTTTTATTAATAAGAATTGATGTTCTAGTTGTTATGGACATAAGTATAATTGAAATGCTACTAATGTAATAGAAAAGAAAGATAAATATTATAAATAAATAATAATAAACTTAGGTAATAGGTTGAAGTTACCTCTGAATAAAATAAGAATAAAAATGAATACTGAAAAATGACTGTAAACTTAAGTTAATAAATTTACCTACTAAGAAATTTGATTGAATATGAATGATATAAATAAATAAATGTAATGCAATAAATAGAATTTGGCATTATATAGATAGATTAAAATTGAATTGGCAGGTAATGAATAGAAATAGATAAAAATAAATAATGAATGAAAAGGAAATCAAACAACAAATGGATGAAGTGGAATTAATAAAAAATAAACTTGATTTATTGTTAAAAATTGTTGTTTGTTTTGGTTTATGGTTGTTTAGGTAAGGATACTTTAAAATTGTTCGGATGTATGAATAATCTATTTAGATTTATCAGAGACTGTTGAGTAAATGGTGCGCTTAGTAGTTGTAACATTCCGCCTTTTTGCACGGTTTAAATCGACACACATGCCAATTCAAACCATACGGAAGGGCGGATTGTTATGGGGTAAATCAGAAAAACAAGAAAGAAATAAAACAAAGTAGAATCTCACAACAGAAGGATAAAATATAATAATCAAATATACAGTATATAAAGCTGTTTTACAAAATATTCGATTATACTTACAACATTTATCAGATTACACATACCCATAACAATGCTGCGGAACAGTATGAGTATAGTGGACTAATAATAATAATAATAAATCTCCGTCTACGTCCTCCAGAGCTAAGGTCTTCGAAATACTGAAACGCTCGGACTGACCCGAGCAAATTGAAAAGACAAAACACTCGAGTCAGAAATAAAAGATCTTATGTAAGTTAAATCAACAGAAATAAATATGAGTGCAGTAACTCAAGAAATGCTCGAGATTTACATCTCTTAAGGATCCGTTAAACTATTTACTATGTAGTATATTTCGCTATTATAATAGTGTCTAATTGTAAAATAAACTTACTTTTAAATAGCGTTAAGGCTTTACATTTTCCACCTTAACACGTAAAATGCCAATAGTCTATACAGTACCGTAATACCTCTTGATCGGGAGGCTACCAGAGGATACTCCATAAGTACGACACAAATAGAAACTCGTGCAAGGCGTGATAGGGTAGGTGACACGGCACAATTAGGCAATGCCAGGGTAGATATACCAATTACGCATCTGGGCTGGTGGTAACGCGTAACCGCAGCTACCGCCCACCTCGGACAAACTCCCCCTAAAATCAAAGAAATCAAAAGTGGACACCGAATCAATCCAAAGTCAGAGTATAATATCAAAGAGGAGTATCCGAAAAAGGGCACTAACCCCCTTGGCCCGAGAATCGCTCTTGTTTTTGCCATCTTATGCCAACTCACGGGAGTCGGGTCCACGTATTTACCTCAAAGGAAACGCCGCCACCATCCTACTTCATTCTGGAATCTCCACCGCGTACACGGTTGTTAAAGTGGTTTTCGGGGTTGGCAGAGAGTATGACAACTTCCGATCCCAGTCTCTTCAACAACCAATCGTTATTATAACACCGCGGTTATTTCAAAATAATTTATACTTCAAAACCAGAATATAATATCTCTTTCAAACCATATAAATACGATATCATTTATATTTTTAAAACCCAAATCAATATGATATCATTTTTATTTTATAAATATCTCTTTCCCAAAATCATAATATTTTTCAAATATATATACCTTGAAACCATAGCTTTGAAACATAACTTTTAATACTTAATGGTTTAAATACTATATTACTTAATATAATAAAATAGCTTCTTTAAATTTTACAATAATTTCCCAATATCAATTTGAACCTCCAGATAAACCATTTTAATTCCCATATATTTCAAAGCTTAAATATTCTATATTTCAAAACTTTATAGTTCATATATTTCAATCTTTAAAAATTCCACTATTTCAAAATGGATTCTTTGATAAATTAATATATATCAGATCCAATTCCTATTATTTAAATTTGAAATATTTACTTACTAAACAAATATTATTCAGGTAAAACCCTTAAGCTTCAATAATAGGATATTCTTTTAATTAAATTAACTTGATAATATTCTTTAAATAAATTTGATATTCGTTTGAATCCTTTAATCAAAAATCAAGTTATATAATCATACGCTTTAAATCTTAATTTATTTACATTTCAAAACAAGTCTTTCGAGGAAAAATCTTAAATACTTTAATTTGAACCATATTCACATTTATGTTCAACCTTACTTTTATTTGAGTTATTATAAATTCTATATACAATAGAATTTTAAATATATTATTAACCATATTATATAAACGAAATCAACTTCATTGTAGCTTATTTTAAAATTCGAAACAAATTTATACGAAGCTAAATCCAAGAATTTTTACTATATATATATATATATCAAAATTTAATATTTATTAAACCGTATTCTTTCCAAAACCATAGAAAATCATTTCAAAATATAATTTTATATATATACCGCGGTGCCTGTATATCATTTTCTATCCTATGGTCAAGTGATACAGATATTTATCATTTCAATCCGCAATTTAAAAATAAAAGAATGCGGTTGTATATCATTTCAAACCGCAATCCCGAATGAAATGAAAATGCATAATAACTTGCAGTTTATGCAATATAAATACAACATCCATTCATCCATCATATCAATCATCAATATTTATCAATTTATCATCCAATTCAAACAATCACGTCAATAAATAATAATTAATTACTGACAGTTAATTTTTTCAATAATAAATTAAATAACCGTTTAACTGTAGTTTATATGCAATAATAAATAAATTTAACTAGCGGTTTATATGCAATAATAAATTTAACTAAAATTTTAAGTGGCAATTTATATGCAAAAATGAATTAAATAACAAGTAAATTATAGGAATGCAAATTAACTGAGATAATGATGAAATATATGCCAAAGAGCTATAAATAAATTTCTAAACACATCATAAATCAATTTAACAAACATAAGAAACCTTAGAAGTTGTGAGTGGGTTAAAACATTCACCTTTATACAAATCTGAAAATAATAGACTTCTAATCAATAGCTTCGCTCTACGTTTCCTTAGTCTTCTTCTTGATTGCTAGCTTTGTTCCGTAAATTTTCTTTTATTTTGATTTACTTTAATTTCCTTCCTTATTATATTAATATATATATGTATTTATTTATGTATTTTTTAAAAGGTTTGAAAAAGATTTGAAAAAGAAGAATTGAAAAAGAAAAGGATTGAAATAAGAAGAACTGAAAATTGTAGAGAAGATTAAGATTTGAAAAGAAAGAAGAAAGTTTGAAATAGAATAAAATTTGAGAAGAAGAATATTTGAAGAGGAAGGAAAAATTAAAATGAGATTAATAAGGAGATTTGAAAAAAGAAGGAAAAAAGAAGAAGAAGAAGATTAGAATGGACGCTAGGGTTTCATTTGCATCATATCGTATTTATAGGGTTAGAGTTAGGTTTAGGGACAAAGAGATTTGAAAAGAGAGGCTGCTATTAATTAGAAATAAAGTAAAAATGAACAAACTTGGTATTGAAATATAGTAAATATGAACAACCTTTTTTAAATGTAGCAAATATTAGAAAGAGGTAATTATTAATTAGAAAGGCAATGAATGGACTAACTCTATACTGTAAACAAACTTTTAGAATTCAATTTCAAACAATTGTTTACTTAATTAATTTGATTAACCCTAAACCTACCAAAATTAACATATTTTAAAGATTTAATTAAAACAGAATAAATGATAATAAATTCTCCATACAAATTTGTGTCATAAATTAAAAGAATATACAACATTAAGAAATCTTCATTTCTCCCTCTTTGTGATTAGATTGGAATTTAAACAACATGTTAACATTTCGATCGAATGTTTTACAAGGAATGCATTAACATACATTCAAAAATATGATAGCATAAACAAGGTAATATAAACAAGTGTATAATATATATGTACATCTTTATCGCCACTTATAGTTTACATTCAAAATAAAAGGTATGAAAATAATCCACATAAGGAGGCAATAAATGTAAGAGTAAATTAGAAAAGTGAAGATGGAAAGGTAAGTTATGTTGCAATAAAAATCTAATAAAGTCTAATTGGAAAGGAAATAGTCAAGTGTAAATCTATTTTACCCCCTTTATCATCTCCTATTAACATTTAATTTAACAACGTATGAGATTTCAATATAAACTAGCATTAAATTTTGATCTAAAACATAAGTTTGAATTTAGGTATAAACATATATGTAGTAAACTAGCATTAAATTTTGAAACATGAACTGAATTAATTTATTTCAATATATGTTTACAATTAACATCTTCCCACTTAAAAAGATTCCAATCATATTAATTATCACTGATTTCTAAGGTGAAAATGAATGAGACAATTCAACTCCTTTTTATAATAATTTAACGTATTTACGGAAATATTGTATACAAACAAATGTTATTAATTTCTTATTTCTGTAGTAAATTTTTCAGCTACTAACATTTCAAATAAATAAACATATGATTTTTTTTATTTAGTAAAGAAACGTATATCATTCTTTTTATTATGTTCATTACTACTCTAAAATCTGGTTAACCTTTGTTCAACCTTTCATTACTTTACTATACTCTAATTTGACAATTCCTAACATTGTAGTACATTTCACATTAATGTAACATTTATTAAAATTTATTTCCAATCCTACTTCCATCAACTATTTAAACATGTAACTTATAATATTTGTTTACAAGCCAATTGTTACGTGTAAGTTTTTCATACTTCAACCAATTGTCAGTTTCTTCTTTTATTGCATTATATTTATTCATTCCTTCATTATTGCATAACCTTATTTATTATCATTCACTTATTTATAGTAATTATGCTTAATCAATTTGTTAGCCTCCCAATTGTTTACTTACTAAACATTTATTTATAATACTTCCCTTCCTATTATATTCTACTAGAAGCAATTTCAATTATACCTAAGTTTATAATACAAGAACAACAAATTCTTATTTATTAAAGAATTCCATAAATTACCTCATTTGAACTTATTTCCCAATTCACCAATTTCTACCTAAAAATAAATTACGTTTCTATTAAATTTTCATTCCCACTCCCGTTACCACATTTATTTTCATTAAAGTAATGTTTATCATCAACCCAAACATTTTGAATCCTTATCAACCTGCATCATCCTTATTCCATTAATTTACGTTCAATTGCTATTCAATATATATTAATTCATAAATCAATATTTAAGTTTGTTTTCCTATATTAAATTTATTAACAAGTATTCCTCAAATTTATACTAACATTGATTATATCTAATTTGCACTTTATTACTTATCATTCCAACAATTTATATAACTTTGAATCTATTTCCCTACTTACAAATTACAATCAAATGAAGCTTTACAAATCTGTTTCAATTAATTTGGATGGCATTGAATTAGTATATTTATTATCTTACATCGACATTTTTTAATAATTTATTCCCGTTATAAATTTAATAACAAGTTTCAAACTTCTTTTATTTATACAACTCTTACCTTAATCTATTTTCAAATTTTATATCCAGGTGCACAATTACATTCTTACCGTTTACTTCAATATAGGTTTTAATTTTTTTTTTATTTCTTCCTAATTTAGTTTCAAAATCTCATTAATTTACCCAATTTTATTTACCAGAATTTACGGGTCGTTACAGTAGTTTATTTTTCATTCTTTACAATGTGAGTATTTTGAACCCGAACAACTATTTTTTTTATTTGATATGAATGAATGATTGATTTGTATTGATTCTATGTGATGGTTGTATGCCTTGTTGCAAGTGAATGTTGTTTTATTGATTTGTTTGTTTATGGTTGAAACAACTTAAATATTTCATTTTATATAATTGTTAAACTTTTGGATTATATAAGTGAAATACAGGTTATGGAAGCAATTACTATTGCTATTGCTTTTGGTTTCATAACTAAACGTTATCGCCCGACAAATAGGTACGTTCTCGGATTACAATTTTATAGCGTTATTATATTATTTTCCTGGGTCGGGATATATATTATTTTGGAAAATATATGTTATATATTGTTATATTTGATATTTTATTTTCTCCCGACCTCCCGTACAAAGGAGACTCTGCCAAAATTTGCCGTAAATTTTGGACTTAGAATTTTTTTGGAAATGTTCTCTAAACTCTATTATTTGAGTATAAAAAGATTTAATGGTTATAAAATTGGAATATTTTATTTAAAGTAATAAAGTTTGTAAATTATTGTTTATAAAGTTAATATTTTGAATAAGATGTATTGTTTATTTAATTCTTTCTTTTCCCTTCATTTTCCTTTTCGGGGACGAAAAGTTTTGAGTGGGGGAGAGTGTAACGACCCGTAAGTTTTGATAAATAAATTGGTTAATTTAATTAAGATTTTGTAATTAAATTTAAGAAAAAATAAAATTTTATAATTTATATTGAAGTAAATGTTAAAAATGAAATACAACCATGGAAATTAAAGCTAAATATTAACAATTGAAATGAAATTACGATTAATTGAAGTAATGGGAATTGTTATACTTGGCTAAGAATTGAATATAAGAAAACAAATGGGAATATTGTATTAACTAATGCAATGATATAATTAGTGGTAATTTATTGAATTCAATGTTATATTAACCAATAAAGTAATATGTAATAAATGGAAAATCTATACTATCAATATAGATAAGTAATTATAATGTTTGTTGTTGGTAATAAACGTTACTTTAATTGTAATTAATAAAATAACGGAAGTGTGAACGTAAATTAAATAGAATCATAAATATATTGATAGGTAATAAATTTGTAAAAAGAATGGAATTAAGGTAAATTCGTTAATTGGACTTAAACCTAAATTAATATGTACAATTGATAGAAGTACACATTTAGAAATGGAATATTTATTCAAATTAAGAGGTAAATAGGCATATATTAGTGTAATGGGATAAAACTAATGTAATTAGGTACGAATGTAAGTGATGTATCAATATAGAAAATTTGTAATTTGTTAATGAATTTATAACGGAAATGAAATGTAAACTAATAAATAATTAATTCAATGCAATCCTAATTTGATTGAAACAACTATTTAGGTTATAATTGATGGTAAATAGGAATATTTGGTAATAAAATATAAGAAAATTAAATGTAAATATTGTATTAATCAATGAATTAATAATGAATAAATAGTGATTGGATAAAAATCAATGTTCCATATGTAATTGTTTGGAAATGATAACTTATACAAATACGATGAAGGGTTAGTGGCAACGATTATTATAAAGCAATCATTTATGTAGTCCATTAAATCAAGTTTGTAATAAATTGCAATGAATCTCAATTTAAGGTTATATTCGTATAAATTAAGGGATTAATTGAAAATAATGCTAACTCTATTCATAATAAGACAATGGTTGACTTAAAGAATAGAAAGCAAGATTTATTAATTTAATTGAAGTGTAAAAGTCAGTAATTGGATTAATTGCAATTTAATGAAATTTAATATTAAATTTTGCGTTAATTAAGATTAAGATGAAATTTGAGAATAATAATGAAATAAACCATAAACCAATATTAATTTCATTCGTTGGATAATAACGAATTGAATAATAAGAATGAAAAATAAATTTAAAAAAAATTTCTGGAAATTAAATTTATAATTTTGAATTAAATGAAATTGAGGCTAATACTGAAATTGATAAATTTATCAACTCTAAATTGACATTTAAATTGGTTAACTCGTTGTAAATGATTGAGAAAGTTAAATTTCATGGAATTGTCGATTTTAGAATGGAAAATAAAAATTGGATTTAATTAATTAATTTTTATTTAATTAATGTAAAAATAGCCATTTTGGCCACTGACTCGGATTTCGACGAAACTAGTTTCATCTGATCCGTAATGGTGAATTATTATAGGATTTCAAGTTTCGTAGCGATCGGACTTGTCGTTTGATCGTACGGACTCGAAACGCCTTGAAATCGATATAATTGAAATCAATTTGAAATAATTTGATTTTAGCATAACTTCTTCATACGATGGAATTTGGACTTGAAACCTGTTCCATCGCATTTTAAATACTTTAAAACATCTATTTTGATATATGGGTTGACCCAATTTCGTTCCGGAGTCAGAATGGGCTTTTTGGGCCTTTTATCGTTTAGCGCGTTTATAAATCGGGTCCATCTATTCTATTTCAGCTTTGTCTATAAATACCCTGTTATAAACCCTAGCCTACCTCTATTTCTTATTTTCCTGTACGTACAACTCCTCCTCACCTCCTTATTTCAATAGAAGACAATTCCAAATCCATTTGCAATTCAAAAATCAAAGTGAAATTTCAAACTCCTCAAAAAAAATAAATATCAAAGCTCTCAATGTACGCATCTCGGATCTGCAGTTCGTTTTTGGATCTGAGTTTTTGTGTAGCCGGAATTGGCTCGTCTATTCTCAGCCATTCGTTCGAGCGCGATCATCCATGACGGATCGACAAATCAGTATTACTGTTGGTAAAGGGGAACGAGTGGAGGCCATCGGTGTGCTTATTTTGGCGAGTTAACGATTGGATTGCTCGTGAAAATTCGATTTGGTTTCGTTTTCATGTGGCAGCTGTGGGGGTTCTCGGCCGTTAGGGGCATTTCGCCGACGTCATAAGGCCAGGGGAATGGAGCGGCGCTCGATAGGGATGGGTCTGTCACAGTGTAGTGGCTCGCGACATCGACCTGTTGGCGGCTTTCTTCGGGATAGCGTGCGCGATTCTAGGGCAAAAGGGTTTCGACGTGATGCTGTGTGTTGGAAGGTGACGTGACGTTTAATTAAAATTTTGTTTTGATTTAATTTAATTTTGATTTCAACCCGTTCTAATTGCTATAACTTTTGCATACGTGATCCAATTCACGCGCGGTTTCCTCCGCTAGGTTCGTATTGGCATTCCGGGCACTTTGACGCTGGTTTGGACGAATTCTGAGACTGTCCAATTTGGGTTTAAATTGGATTTAAATTCAATTTAAATTCAAAAGGTGAGTGTTTTAACCCACTCACAACTTTTAAAATTTCTTATGTTTGTTAAATTAATTTTTGATGTGATTTGAAATTTATTTGTGACTGTTTGGCGTATTTTAATCATCATCTCAGTTAAATTGGATTTATTGGATTAAAGTGTAATTTAATTTATTATTGCAGATAACTGCTAGTTAAATTATTATTAATTTATTATTGCATATAAACTGCCAGTTAAATTGTTAATTAAATTATTATGAAATATAAACTTCCAGTAAATACATGTTGTTTATTGTCTATTATATATTGATATTATGGTTTGAATTGGATGATGATTGTGTTATATGGTTGATGATTGATATTGGGTGAATGGATGCTGTATTTTATATTGTTATAAACGACAAGTTATTATGCATTTTTTTATTTTCAGGATTGCGGTTTGAAATGATATATAACCAAATTTTATTTTAAATTACGGATTGAAATGATAAATATTCGTATCACTTGACCATAGGGTAGAAAATTATATACAGACACCGTGGTCTATATATTAAAATATTTTGAATGATTTTCTATGGTTTGTAAAGGAATATATGATTTTATGATATATTGGTTTGGATATTTATAAATGTTATTTTATATAGTTAAATTCTTCGTTTTAAGCTATGTATGAAATTGTTTAAAGTATAAATAAGTTTAATAATAAAGTTGATTTTATTAAAATATAATATGGATAAGTGTTTACTAAATTATATTTTAATATAGAGTTATATTAATTTTTATAAATCATGGGTGAGAAGATAGTTTTGAAATTGATTTGAGATTTTATTTAATTAAGAATTATATTTAATAAGTATCCATTTGGAACTTATTGAAATTTGGATTTTTAAAGAATATGGTTTTATAACTAAATTCGTGGTTAAGGTGATTTAAGTGAATATATCAAGTCCAAATAAATTGAGGAATATTCAACGATTTAAATTTGAAGTTTTATTTAAAGGATACTGGATTTATTAAGTAAATATTTCAAAACTAAATAATAGTAAAGTGAATTTGGTGTATATATATGAATTATAAAGTTTAGTTCTGAAATATTGAATATTTAAGCTTTGAAATATATTGAATTTGAAAGGGTTTATTTTGTGGATCGAAACAGTTTTGAAATCGACAAAATTTGAAAAAGTTTATTTGGAAACTGAATTTAATTGTAGTATATTGTTTTGGGACTTGGATTAAATACAAAATCTAGAAATTTGATTTTTGGAATTGATTTGTGAAAATTAAAGAAGGTATTTTAGTTATATAAAGTATTTTAAATATTTAAACCACATAAGTGGTGGAAGTTATGAGTTTCGAGGTGGTATAAATTGAAATGTTGTATTTCAAATATTTGATTTCGAAGTGCTGAAATGTTTAAAATGTTATGATTTTTGAAAAGGATATATTTGAAATAAAATGATATTATATTGATTTGGGTTTTATAAAAATAATATCATATTGATTTGGGTTTTTGAAACGGAAATGATATCGTATTTATATAGTTTGAAATGGATATTATATTCTGGTTTTGAAGTATAAATTATTTTGAATGACCGCGGTGTTATAATAACATTTGGTTGTTGTAGAGACCGAGATCGGAAGTTGTCATAATCTCTGCCAACTTCGAAAACCACTTTAACAACCGTGTACGCGGTGGAGATTCTAGAATGAAGTAGGATGGTGGCGGTGTTTCCTTTGAGGTAAATACGTGGACCCGACTCCCATGAGTTGGCATAAGGTGGCTAAAACAGGAGCGATTGACGGGCTAATGAGGTTGCACCTTTGATCGGACACATCCCTTTGATATTATACTTTGACTTTTGGATTTATTTAGTGGCCACTTTTGATTTCTTTTATTTGGGGGTATGGCCCAAGTTGGGCGGTAGCTGTACGTTATGCGTTACCACCGGCCCGGAAGCGTAATTGGTATATCTACCCTGGCATTGCCTAGTTGTGCCGTGTCATCTACCCTAACGTGCCTTGTGCGAGTTTGGTTTTCTCCCGTAGCCCGTGGAGTATTTAGGGTAGTCTCCCGACCTGGAGATGCGCTGATACTGGATGGACTACTGGGACTATTATTATGTTAACGGGGAGATTGGGTAACTCCTTAACGCTCTTTAAAATTAAGTTTATTTTATAATAGACATTATTATACTAGCGAAATATTACTACATAGTAAATAGTTTAACGGATCCTTAGGAGATGTGAATCCCAATCATCTCTTAAGTTACTGCACTCACGTTTGACACTGGATAGGAGATGTCAAATCCCGCAAACATCTCTGACGCCGTGCTACTCATATTTTTCCATTGATTTAACTTACATAAGATCGTTCAGTTCTGACTCGAGTGTTTTGTTTTTCAATTCGCTTAGGTCAGTCCGAGCATTACAGGATTTGAAGACTTTATTTTGGAGGACGAAGATGAAGATATTATTACTATTATCTATTATATTATTCACTGCATCATGTACTCCGCTGCATTGTTATTTATTGGTATGTGTAACTCTGATATGTATTGTATAAGTATAATCGAATATTTTATAAAACAGCTTCATGAACTGTTTATTTGACTATTATATTTTGTCATTCTGCTACAAGATTCTATTTTGTTTTATTTCTTTCTTCCTTTTTCTTATTTATCCCATAACAATCCCCCCTTCTGTATGATTTAAGTCTGACGTGTGTGGTTTACCGTCGATTTAAAATTTACGAAAAGGCGCGATGTTACAGCAAGTGAGCATCAAAGCAATAGAATCGCTAAGTGGATGTAGGCCAAGTTTAGCTGAACCACTATAAACACCGTGTGTTCTTTTCTAGCTTATTTTCATTATTATTTTTACTTTTTATTCTCTACACAATCTTTTGGGTGATTTTGCCATTTTTGGTTCAAACATTTTGGTGCTTTCACTGAGACCCGATATTCTCAATTTACTTAGATCCTTCATCTATTATTGGATTTCTTAGATTCAAGAGATAGATCCAATCTTCTAATCTTACGTTTCTACTATTTGGATTTTTAACAATCTATAAGAAGCTATTTTCCATGGCCTCAAGCAGAGACCATTCTATAAATTTCGGAGTTGCTATTGACACTGAGAACCAGAATACTTAGCATATCGATAAAGGTGCCCGGCCAAATCAGTCAAAGATCCAAAATCCTACTGATGTTATGAGAAGGATGAAGATAGATCATATGATGAAGCAAATGGAGGATAGGTTTCAGGAGAATCACAATGAAATGAACCAACAAATGTAGGAGAGCTTGAGACTACTGAATGAGCTAACTCAAAACCAGTATAGGAGGAGTAGAGGGGACATAACATCTTCTAATTCAGGGTTTGTTGGTTCCCTATCATCTGAGTGGAGACAAAGGAATAGGAAGTAGAAAATGGATCAAAAGGATGCTGGATCTTCATATTAGGAGATAAAATGAACACGCAGTGAGGATTTATGGATCGGTATCGATCCATCAAACCTTGGAACCGGACCTCGCCATTTGGATAGCGGTGTGGATTTGACTTTTTATCATGCCATAGATGATCAGAATCAGAAATATCGAATAATTGATGATGATTCAATGCACAAGAACTAAACTGTGGGGACTATTGGATGAACGGATCTATAGGATCGAGAGTCTGGCCAAGAGCATTCGCCAAGCCGAACACTTAGATTGAATCATAATTACCGTTGTTCAGCCAAACCTGTAGAGCTGAAGTACTTGGCTGAGATGGGTAGAAAACTTATGAATGAAAACTAGTTCAGAAGTAAAGATGAGTGGGGTACCTCTCCAAGTCGAAACCCATTCACTGAGGATATTCTAATTGCGAAGTATAATGGAGAATTGTAATGTTGAAAATGCTGTTGTATGGTGGAATAATAGATCCAAAGCAGCACTTGATGAAGTACGAATGGCATATGGACTCTGCTAAAGTATATAATGCCATAAGATGTCATTGCTTTCCAATCTTCCTGGAGGGTGTTACGACGATGTGGTTCACCTAGTTCCCACCAAGATCCATACCGTCTTTTACCGTGTTGACACGAAGGTTTCTCAAGCAATTCCATATACACACTTCACACCCAAAGGGTGTGATGTCATTTTCAAAACTCTTCCAGGCAACATGAGAGTCATTGAAGGATTTCTTGAACAGGTTCGATACCATTGTGATGGAAGTTACGTATGGTAAGGATGACATAGTATTGATGGAGCTGATTAGGGGGATTCATCTCGAGACTGATTTTGGGAGATGGTTTGAAATGAAACTCTGTCGACGATGCATATTTTTTACAGGAAGGCTAATCAGTTCTTATGCTTAGAAGAGGTGCGCATTCATTCTCGAAGAAGTGATGAGAGGCCTTCAGCTGAAGTGATATAGAGCAATGTCGCTTTAAAACAGTCCAGAGGGAGTTCTAGAAATGTGGAAGTAGATGTTTGCAACAAGATTGATGGTTAGAAATGGAGTGATAATGGAGCTAAGAAGTGAAAGTTGGATAATAGGAATCGTTGCAGGATTCCTAAGTATGACAGCTATACTAAATTGAATAACTCAATAGAGAATATTTACCTGGCTACTTAAGATACCGAGCAATATAGGAAACTAGCTCCAAGAGAGTCGATTGAGAAGGTGGTAAAATCTAGAAAATTTCGCAAGTTCTGTGAGATGCATGGTCATAACACCAATGAGTGCAGACATTTGCGTGATATGATCGATGAGTTGATTCGTAAAAAGAAGTTGTAGTAGTTTATGCAAGCCCTGCAGGATGGCAAACAAGGAAATTTAATTCCCCTTAGGTCGACTTCCCAATGAGGGCAAGCCGGGCCTAATGGTGAAGAGCTTAGGTGGCTTGAAAAATGTTTGGTGATAAATACAATCATCGGTGGACCACATCTAGCTGACAGAACCTGGAACAAGATGCATCGACATATTGGTGTTTTAAAATATTCAAAGAGTGAAATTGATTTGCTATAGAGGATAGACCTCTGGCAAAACAATTCAGAACCATGACAGATGACATTATTTTTCGAAACAGAGATACTGATGGGATGGAAGCCCCAACGATTGGCCCGCTTGTGATTATGGCCAAGATTGGCCCCGCTATCGTACAAAAAGTTTTGGTTGACTATGGGAGTTCAGTCAACATTTTATTTAAGAAAGCCTATGACCAGATGGTTTTGGAGGGAAAGGACCTTGAAACCATGTAAATATCAGATCCAAGGATTTAATGGGATGACTACATAGCCAGTAAGATATATGGAACTACCGGTGGTGCTTGGTGAGGGCAACCGCAAGCGTGTGCAGGACTTGCCTTTTATGGCGTTGGATATTTACTCTGCTTACAATGCATTACTGGGTTGACCAATCGTGGCTGAATTCAGAGCGGTTATTGATCCTTGGTGTCGGATGATGAAATTTCCTACAGATAATAACGTAGGAATGGTACAAAGAGATTAAAGGCTTGGACGCAAGTGTTATTTCGCTAAGCAAAGGAGACAAGGTGAAAAGAGAAAGGAAAAGGTGTAAAATCGACCCTTTGCACCAAGAATTTAAATGCAATGCAACCATTGCCCGAGACTTGGCTTGGGGTAGCACAGTCTATTCAATAAGGATATGGATCAGCCAAAAGAGCCATTGGACATAAGAGCATCTCCAACTAGGTTGATAATCAACGTTCTATCAATCAGTATGATCCGACACAGATCCTGAAGATCTGATCGTAGCTTGGCGTCAGGATGATGGAGTTAGTTGGTTTCGTCCAGCCTAACCAGAATGTGTTCACCTATACACACTCTGACATGTATGGGATTTCGCCGGAGATAGCAAGTGTAACGATCCTGATTTTTAATTAAATTTAAATTGATAATTAAAATGAATTTTTGAATAAAATTGTAGATTAATTTGAATTTTTCAAATTAGATAGGAAATTTACTTATTTGGACATTGATTTTAAAATTTAACTATGGATTTGAAATGCTATATTTAGTATCTTATAAATAAATAAATAAAAAGTAACATCCTAAAATTTGTCAATATAAATTAATAATATATTTTTAAACTTTTGATATTTAACTTGAAATTATACTGAAAAAATCTCAAACAAATAAAATGAGTAATAAACTATACATACATAAATTCCAATTTATTTTGAGTTTAAGATCTTGAAATAGTAAATATTTTAAAAGATCATTTGAATTCAAGTCTTATATATATATAATACATACCTTCTTTTGAAAAGAAAAAGATTCACTTATCAATAAAATTAGTTTTTAAAATCATTTCTTTCTTTAAATTGGTATAAGTAGAAATAATAGACATAAATGAATTTTTATTCAAGTGAATTGGAATTTGAATTTAAATTTAAAATAAATGTTTTAAAATAAGTGGCATTTAAAATTATTAAGGTGTAATTTATATAGTGTAAGTTTTTGGTTAATGCAATTCTTTTTTAACATTGTGTGTGTGTGTGTGTGTGTGTGTGTGTGTGTGTGTGTTTGTGTATATGCTAATGAAATAAAAGGTACATTCATTTATAAAGTAAACATGATAAAAATTTTATTTTAGTAATAGAAATTCTTTTGTCTTTGAAAACTTCAAATGATAAACATACACAAGGAGGTGGAGTAAAGAAGTAAACAATTACATGGGAATATCATGATGATTTCTTACAAATGGCATTCAACATCATTGTTTAAATAAAATAATAAAATATAAAAATTACAAGAAAACTTTTGAGCTTCCCCGTATGCAATTATAATAACTTTTCAGCAAATCTGAAGAGTATACAGTAACAAAGATTGATATCACAAAGTACAACACCAAAGAAAAAAAAATGATAAAGCCTGAAACCGGAAAAACAAGAGCAAAAGCTAACAAGTTCAAATGTAAAGTCTATAGCCTGGAAAAATAAAGAAAATTTGAAGCTTTTAACAAATTCAGCAATCAAAGAAAATACCAAAGATTCACTATTACAAATAAATGCAAGATCAAGCTCAACAACATACAGATCAAAATTTGAACAAAAACTAGGAGCTAGTTAAAGATCAAGGTCTGCAACAATGACTTCAACCTGAAATAGATTAGAGCAGTGCAAAATTTCTGAAAACAATCTAAGGCAAGTGAGATTCTTTTTAAAATTTGAATTTGAAGTTGTGGTCAGTAACAAAACAAAGATTTAAACAATTTGGTCCATCAATTGCAGGAAAACAAATCAAGTTCAAGGCAAAACAGTTTCTGTTTTCAAATGCAGGAAAGTTTCCCTGTTATATATATAAGAATTTAAACTGTAAGTAAAAATCAAAATTGTTAGTTATTGTTGAAGTAAATAAAAAGATACAATAAGGAATAAACAAAGATCCGTGTTTATAATTTGCAGACCTAAACTTAAAAGAATTTAAAGTAGGAAAAGGAAAAAGGTTGCCAGGCTTTCATCATTCTTTGAAACTGTCTCTGTTCTTTGTCTCTGCTGCAAATCCAGGTGAGCAACTCCATAAAATCAGAACTTTAGATCTATAAATTGATGTTGTGATGATTTCTTGGTGATGTTGTGCAAATTGTTTACTGCCTATTTTTTTGCATGACTGAATGTATATATATACATACATGTAGTCGTTCTGTTGAAGCTCAAACTTTGGTTTCACCAAGAAAAATTGGAACTGCTCTTCATTCAATCAATTCAAGACTTTGATTTACAAATAGAAAATGGAGGCAAGACCGTAATACTATTTTCAAAAATAAACTCAAGTGTTTATATTAAGGAACTTTATCAAAAATAAGAATTACAGTTAAGAGCAAATTAAAGTCAGAAAATAAAACATTTTAATTTACGAATTCAGGTGTGTCAACTGAATTCTTATATTCGAACATGATTTTTAAAGTTAAAATCACAATTTTTAGATTTAGGAATGAAGAGCAGTTTGGGTTTGTTTGAATCGTGTATTTTTGGTCGTCACGACTGGTCTCGTTGATCGGAGAGGTCGAGCTTCCTCCTGGAGGTGGAGGAGCGATCAGTGTCGATGGGAAAATTACCAGATGCTCGTGTATTTCAGTGTGAAGGTGGGGATTTTAGTTTGAAGTCTGGTAACCTAGTTTTAGTCATTATCGGAAAATGGGTTTGTGCGGCGTCGTAGGTGGATCGGAATCAGTCGCAAGGGGGTGAAAAGATGCATCACGGCATGGGGAAGCTTTGGACTTGGTGGCTCGTGTCCAGGTGGCCGGAATCGTTGGTGATGATGGTTATTGTTGATCGAAGTTAGGGGTTCTGGGTGCATCGTCATACTCGATTTCGAGTTTCAGGCGAGTTAGTGGTTCTGAGTGTTTGCTTGTCATAGGGTGGTCGGCGGCGACATGCGGGAGGTCTCGGGGGTAGTTAGACCACTGGTAAGCAACGCTGCACGTGCACGCGTGCCATTAAGTATCTGGGGGTTGTAGGATTGAGGAAGATGGATACAACTCGAGGAAACTCTTGGGGGTATCATGTTGCGACTCGAAGTTAGGCACGAGTTATTATTTGGTTGCGTAGGGTTAAAACTTAGAAGGATTTCAAGTTGAAATTTTAACACGCGATCGGGTCGATTTCTTGAAAACTCGAAGCAGATGACGGTTTAGCACGGGGCGAACTCGAAGTTTCCACGAAACAACCCGAAGTGAAGCTCGGGTTAACGAAATCCTGGATTGGGTTTGATAAAACTGTTATCAGATTTTCAAGCCTAAAAGAAAATGATGTTTTCAAGTGTTTAAAATGCAAAGTTCTTTAGTTACAAAAATAAATTCTTAACTTAACAAAATTTTAAAACATATTTAAACTAAACCAGTTTCCAAAGGAAAATAAATGAAGTTTCAAATTTTAAAACAAGTTTCAAAGTTTTAAATGTTAAAGTAAATATTTTGAAATTATTTTGTTTCTACATAATCATATTGGGTTGGTTGTTTAAATTAAAACTTTTAAGTATTTTCAATTGTGATTTAGGAAGTAATTAACTAATTAATTAGTTAAGGGTGATGATAAATTAAAGGCAAATTTATCTATGATTAAAATATAATTATTTAAAGATGATTAATTGAGGATTAATTGACTTTTGTGATACATTAAGAAAAAAATTATTTTGATTAAATCAATTAAGGGTTAATTTATTACAATTAAGGGTTAATTAATTAAGATAATTAATTAAAGAAATGATTAATTAATGAACGTGGTTAAGACTTAATTAATTGTAGTTAATGATAATTAATCATTGATTAAAGATTACTAATGAAAGTAATTATGTGAGTAATAAATTTAAAACCACACGATTTATTCACCGTAATCGAAGATGTTTGATTGTTATTGAATGTTGTGTGATGGATTGATATATTTGATATGTGATGTGGTGCTATGTGATGTTTTGTGCTAAGCTGCTATATTTGTGATGAATATACCATTGTAAGAATATGAAAACCCCTTGACCCGTAAAACGACATTTGAACTTCGATGCGACAAGGAGTCGGATTCCATTTGGTTATCCGAAACCCACATATCGAATCGTAATGGTAAATTTTTATGATTGATAAATTTACTTTATCTGTGAATCTATGAATGAAGATAAGCGTTATGAATTATACCGCTTATCGAGATTGATATGATTGAATCTGTGATAATTGATGATGTTGCACTATTGTGTGAAACCCTTGGACCACACTTATACACACACAAATATGGATCGCATGTGGAAACGGGTTAAGTCACAGATTTTGAAATAGTTTTAAAGATTGAATTTTTGAATCCCAAATTTGAAATTAAATCCTATTTATGATTTTAAAAGGATCATACAAGTTATATGGGTTTTAAACCGATTTTAAAGTGTTGTTTTGGGAACTTCAATTTAACCCAAAGATTTTAACTTGTATAAATAAAATCAGATTTTTCCAAAACGAAAACTATTTGTTTCAAATAATAAAAGCTTTCACATAAGAAGTGAACTTCCAATTAGTGTTAAAAGGATTTCAAGTCTAAAATGAAAATAGTTTTCCAAGTTATAGATAAATCTTTGGAAACGGTTTGAAAGCTATAAACTAAACCTTTAATTTAAAGATTTAATGAGTTAACCCAATTAAGATGGAAATTGTTTTGAAATCTACGAATGGATCTTTGTGAAACTGGGTGAACTTTGTGAAATGAATCTTTTATTTAAAAGATTTGAAATGGTAATTTGTTTAACCATTTAAAATAAAAGCTTTAGATCTTTAAGTTGTGACTTAACTGTAACCCCATATCCATATGTTTTTAAATATTATGCTCACTATTCGGTTTAGCCGGGAGAGGACCTTGTGTCATATAACCCATTCCGAATAGTGATACGACGTTATGGATTGCATTTGAAGACCGGTGTGAAGACCAGGTGTCTTCAAGAACGTTAGGATAACCTATCGATTGTCTCTGCACCGAGTAGCTACGGTATAGAGATTTCCTAAGTGATGGGAAGTCCGATCGGGATTGTGGATACACGGATTGCAAGGGCTTCTTCGAAAGTGCCTTCAGTTCTGTTCGAACTCGGGACAGACTTGTATGGTTGTATGTCCGACATTACACTTTGAGATGTTAAACTGATCTCTATCAAATACATTTCTGCTTGGTGACGGAGAATTTATTCTCTTAGCTTAACACCCTTCTCTGAGACGTACGAGCTCAGAGGTTATGTAGTGGATATTTATTAGTGATATAATCCTAATTTGGTAGTGTGACATGCTGAGTGCTGCTGTGTATCATTTGTTGATCAAAGCATGGCTTTTGTATAAAGCGTAGCTTTGTGGACGAGACTGCATCAGGACCTCACACCCCGGAAATGGTCGAAACAGGAAAGATGTGGCAAGGTTATGAGGGTCGCGCCCTTTTGGGTGTGTCATTCCCTTCTGGAAAAGGGTGGTATCATGGTATGGAGCCTAGATACTTACTCATGTGGATACTGCAGACCTATTACTTTGTGATTGCTTTGTGGTTTAGAGGCACCTCAGATAAAGGTCCCAAAGGACCGAGGAATGGCATGCTAGAGTAGTAGTTACCTAGTTACAAAGGTAACCCGGCCTTGTGTTGGCAGAGATCCAGTAAAGTTCTCGGGACGTCCTGCCAGAGGCGATCCCATGGACACTAGGAAGTTCCTTAGCCTGACCATTTGTTGGAAATCCAATCAAAATAATACGCGTCCTATACAGTTTTAGTTGTATAACCTGCCATGGAATGTGGCGGTAACCTGCTATTGAACATGGTAGCTATAGTAGGCATACGATACTGGTCGTATGCTGGCTAGGATTTATATTATACTTTCGAAATGGGTTTTATACACTATGCACTAGTAATAATATCAAAGAAATTTCATCGTATCAAGCATATTTGACTATCATAAGGAGAAATCTCCCCCGATTCTGCATTTGCATTGTGTGTGTGGCGGGAGGCCTTATGGTAGTTTCATTTTCCAAAAAGCATTGCGAATTTATTTTAAAATCCTTGGTTGTTTGTTTTAAAAGATAAACTGTTTTATTTGCTCATACCAGTCCTATGACTGATCTGGGGTTATTATTCCTTTCCTAAACTCTGGGTGCCCACAATTTTCCCACACGGGTAGTTTAGAGTTGGGTTTTTCAGATAATCAGGTTTAGTAGATTATCTGGAGCTAGTTTAGTCTTTGGATCAGGACTGCACTTGCTTATCTTTGTGCATCCTCATTGGGAGTTCGAGCTATTTCTGGATTGGTGCTTTGGATATGGAGATTACCGACACTAGAGTTCTCTTTTGAAGACTACTTTCTCTATTGAGATTTTGATCCGCTGCTAGTGTTATCTTTTCTTTCCGCTGCTATTGTCTTGTATCATATCTCTGATGTATATTGATATTCATTGTATCATCTTTGTATATTGTATCAAATGCTATATATCAAATGTATTATTCATTTATTCCGGTGTGTTGTACTTAATGTGTTATAAGCTCCGGCAAACCAGATTCGACGTTTGGATCTGTGGCATTTGAATACGAGTGTCGTATTCGGTGCCGATTTTCGAAGGTTGAGTCAGGGTCGTTTCATTTGGTATCAGAGAAGAAGGTTGAAACTTTAGCTCAGGAGTATAACACGTTAAGTAACTCATTAGAGATAGGGTGATGTATACCCTAGAATGAGTAATCGCTAAGATATCCGTCCGTATGCCTCAGTAAATTCTCTTACTATCCACTGATAGTGAGTATGAGTGCAAGAAGAGGACAAGATAGGGGACATGGGAGTACCACTATTAATGGTCAATACCCTGCAATAGTGGGAATAACTTTCTTATCCATCTCCTTTGATTCAATTTCAAATTCCTTTATGGCTTCGTGACAGCTCCAGAAAGAAGTTTCGATGTGATGGTGGCCCTAGGAATCGTTGTAGAAAATCCTTACTTCGTATCTTCATCGGTTTCTTATCAGCTTTTCGATTTAAACTTTAATGAATATGAATTTGGAATTTGAAATTGAAAATTTTAAATAAATTGGAAATTTTAAATTGAGTTAAATTGGTTAATAGAATATAAGGCTAAATATGAATTTATCGATAAAACGATGTCAATTAAAACCAAATTTGAAATTCTATTGTAATTTCTTGTGTATATCGAAGTCCGAAAAGGGACAAGTTGGTATATACTTTGGAGTATTCCGACCTAAGTTGGAATCAATATCTAGTGTTTGAGAACTATGGAAGATTAAATCCATCTATCTATTCTCTAGGATCCGATATATTCTACGAACGATTAGTTACCCCTTTGAACTAATCAATTCCCTTGCATATTCGTAGACCGGAGGACCCGAGTATCCTATGAAGTGTTAAATAGATTCGTTCTTGTATCTCTTGCTGATATTCTGATTTGGTAAGCCGAATGCAGAATAAATATTTCGATCTGATCTGATCAATCATTTCCTTATCTATCATCTATTCTTTCTCATCTTCCTTGCAAATTTCGAGGACGAAATTTTTTTAAGCGGGGAAATCTATAACGATCCTGATTTTTAGTTAAATTTAAATTGATAATTAAAATGAATTTTTGAATAAAATTGTAGATTAATTTGAATTTTTCAAATTAGATAGGAAATTTATTTATTTGGACATTGATTTTAAAATTTAACTATGGATTTGAAATGCTATATTTAGTATCTTATAAAAAAAAAGTAACATTCTAAAATTTGTCAATATAAATTAATAATATATTTTTAAAATTTTGATATTTAACTTCAAATTATATTGAAAAAATCTCAAACAAATAAAATGAGTAATAAACTATATATAAATAATTTACAATTTATTTTGAGTTTAAAATCTTGAAATAATAAATATTTTAAAAGATCATTTGAATTCAAGTCTTATATATATATATAATACATACATTATTTTGAAAAGAAAAGGATTCACTTATTAATAAAAATAGTTTTAAAATCATTTCTTTCTTTAAATTGGTATAAGTAGAAATAATAGAGATAAATGAATTTTTATTCAAGTAAATTGGAATCTTAATTTAAATTCAAAATAAATGTTTTAAAATAAGTGGCATTTAAAATTATTAAGGTGTAATTTATATATAATTTTTGGTTAAAGCAATTCTTTTTTAATATTGTGTATATATATATATATATATATATATGCTAATGAAATAAAAGGTACATTCATTTATAAAGTAAATATGATAAAAAAATTATTTTAGAAATAAAAATTATTTTGTCTTTGTAAACTTCAAATGATAAACATACACAAGGAGGTGGAGTAAAGAAGTAAAAAATTACATGGGAATATCATGATGATTTCTTACAAATGGCATTCAACATCATTGTTTGAATTTAAAATTTAAAAATTACAAGAAAATTTTTGAGCTCCCCCATATGCAATTATAATAACTTTTCAGCAAATCTGAAAAATATACGGTAACAAAGATTAATATCACAAACTACAACACCAAAGAAAAAAATGATTAGGCCTGAAACTAGAAAAACAAGAGCAAAAGCCAACAAGTTCAAATGTAAAGTCTGCAACCTGGAAAAATAAAGCAAATATGAAGCTCTTAACAAATTCAGCAATCAAAGAAAAAAAATCAAAGATTCACTATTACAAATCAATGCAAGATCAAGCTCAACAACAAACATATCAAAATTTAAACAAAAACCAGTAGCTAGTTAAAGATCAAGGTCTGCAACAATGACTTCAACCTAAAATAGATTAGAGCAGTGCAAAATTTATGGAAACAATCTAAGGCAAGTGAGATTCTTTTTAAAATTTGAATTTGAAGTTGTGGTCAGTAATAAAACAAAGATTTAAACAACTTTGTCCATCAATTGTAGGAAAATAGATCAAGTTCAAGGCAAAATAGTTTCTGTTTTCAAATGCAGGAAAGTTCCCCTGTTATATATATAAGAATTTAAACTGTAAGTAAAAATCAAAATTGTCAGTTATTGTTGAAGTAAATAAATAAATACAATAAGGAATAAACAAAGATCTATGTTTATAATTTGCAGACCTAAACTTAAAAGTATTTAAAGTACGAAAAGGAAAAAGGTTGCCAGGCTTTCGTCCTTCTTTGAAACTGTCTCTGTTCTTTGTCTCTGCTGCAAATCCAGGTGAGCAACTCCTTAAAATTAGAACTTTAGATCTATATATTGATGCTATGATGATTGCTTGGTGATGCTACGCAAATTGTTTACTGCCTATTTGTTTGCATGACTGAATGTATGTATATACATACATGTAGTAGTTCTGTTGAAGCTCAAACTTTGGTTTCACCAAGAAAAATTGGAACTGCTCTTCATTCAATCAATTCCAGACTTTGATTTACAAATAGAAAATCAAGGCAAGACTGTAATACTATTTCTAAAAATAAACTCAAGTGTTTATATTAAGAAACTTTATCAAAAATAAGAATTACAATTAAGAGCAAATTAAAGTCAGAAAATAAAACATTTTAATTTACGAATTCAAGTGTGTCAACTGAATTCTTGTACTCAAACATGATTTTTAAAGTTAAAATCACAATTTTTAGATTTAGGAATGAAGAGCAGTTTGGGTTTGTTTGAATCGTGTATTTTTGGTCGTCACGGTTGGTCTCGTTGATCGGAGAGGTCGAGCTTCCTCCTGGAGGTGGAGGAGCGATCAGTGTCGATGGGAAAATTACCAGATGCTCGTGTATTTCAGTGTGAAGGTGAGGATTTTAGTTTGAAGTCTGGTAACCTAGTTTTAGTCATTATCGGAAAATGGGTTTGCGCGGCGTCGTAGGTGGATCGGAATCAGTCGCAAGGAGGTGAAACGATGCCTTACGGCATGGGGAAGCTTTGGACTTGGTGGCTTCTGTCCAGGTGGCCGGAATCGTTGGTGATGATGGTTATTGTTGATCGAAGTTAGGGATTCTAGGTGCATCGTCATACTCGATTTCGAGTTTCAGGTGAGTTAGTAGTTCTGGGTGTTTTCCTGTCATGGGGTGGTCGGTGGAGACATTCGGGAGGTCTCGAGGGTGGTCAGACCACTGGTGAGAAATGGTGCATGTGTACGCATGCCATTAAGTATCTGGGGGTTGGAGATCGAGGAAGATGGATACGACTCGAGGAAACTCTCGGGGATATCGTGATGCGACTCGAAGTTAGGCTCGAGTCATTATTTGGTTGTGTAGGGTTAAAACTTAAAGGGATTTCAAGTTGAATTTTAACATGCGCTAGGGTCGATTTATTGAAAACTCGAAGCAGCTGACGTTTTAGCACGGGGCGAACTCGAAGTTTTCATGAAACAACCCGAAGTGGAGCTCGGTTTGACAAAATCCTGGATTGGGTTTGATAAAACTGTTATCAGATTTTCAAGCCTAAAAGAAAATGATGTTTTCAAGTGTTTAAAATGCAAAGTTCTTTAGTTACAAAAATAAAATTTTAACTTAACAAAATTTTAAAACATATTTAAACTAAACCTGTTTCCAAAGGAAAATAAATGAAGTTTCAAATTTTAAAAAAAGTTTCAAAGTTTTAAATGTTAAAGTAAATATTTTGAAATCGTTTTGTTTCTAGATAATCATATATTGGGTTGGTTGTTTAAACTAAAACTTTTAAGTATTTTCAAATGTGATATAGGAAGTAATTAACTAATTAATTATTTAAGGGTGATGATAAATTAAAGGCAAATTTATTTATGATTAAAAGATAATTATTTAAAGATGATTAATTGAGGATTAAATTGGTTTTTGTGATTAACTAAGAAAAAAATTATTTTGAGTAAATCAATTAAGGGTTAATTTATTACAATTAAGGGTTAATTAATTAAGATAATCAATTAAAGAAATAATTAATTAATGAAGGTGGTTAAGACTTATTCAATTGTAGTTAATGACAATTAATCATTGATTAAAGATTACTAATGAAAGTAATTACGTGAGTAATAAATTTAAAACCACACGATTTATTTAATGTAATAAAAACAATCAAAAAATAAGGGTATCTCGTAAGAGCATGTAGCACATAAACATAGATGGGTTTTTCAACCTTACGATAACTAAACCATTTTTATTATAAAATCCAACGATATTATAATAATCTCTAATTTTAAAAATAAATAAGGAATCATAGCCGAAATGGTTACATTAATTAAATTCCAGCATAATAGGTTTACAACTAAATCCGTAGGAGCACGTATTGGAGATTGGATTTTCATCAATGACAAGGCTACTAAGGTACCACCTGCCATAGTACACCTCTAGGAAAATGTACCGAGGGCCTCACATGGAACCCCTGCATATCAGAGCCGGCTGCCTCTTTAACATGCCATGCCAGATTACATCATTCCCCAGGCACCAAGGCTACTAAACAATGTGCACCAGCCATTGCTCTACTCTTCCATGTGCATGCATACCAAATCCATAAATATCGATTTTAGATCGAGGAATGACTGCTTCTAATGGTAGCGAACCACATAGCTCTGAAGCACATCCTCTGTTTTAGACATTACCGGTTGTGAGGCTTATGATGTCATGATTACCTTTTTCCTCTCTTAGCAGTTCCCACTTGGAATGCTAATACTGCCTTTCAGGCACCATGCAATGCCAACATTCATCCATACAAGTTGTTTAGGATTTGAACAAACTGACGCACTACTTCTACCACATCCATTTTGGAATCATCCTCAGGATTAGAATCAAGTTGCCCTTACACTTCAAAGAACCCCATCTTCGGTTATCTCGAAGCAGTCTTGAACCTCTTCCAAAATGTAGAACGTGTATATGGTTTTGGAGTGGTTACGGTTTCCAGTCATCTCATATGAGTACACGCCCTCGCTTACAGGTCACTCCAAAACCAAATCGATTATTCCGCCAAACTCAACTGTGGTTCTTTTGGAAATAATTTGGCAATACATAAGAGTGGAGATCACGTCCTAAACATTTAAGTGGACTAATTTCCTTATCATTTATCCTAAGTGAACAAAACGAGATTTATGCGCATAGTATTGAATCATCAAAGATGGCTATGCCATATAACTCCCGTATTTCTCCTTGATATTCCTAGAATTATATTCTGGCCAAGGTTTGATAGTCGGTTATTTAACTATAAAATAGACAAATAATAAACATAGCTATATTTCTATGTGGGATCCACTAAGCCTCTACAAATTAATCTATTAATTAACTAAATCCCTTTTAATTTTATTTGATACAAAATACCTTCACAAAGGAATTTTTCACCAACCCTTTATATTCCATTCAATACATGGAAAAAATTTCATAAAATTATCTCATCGGTATAAATATATTCACAATCCATTATACTTTCAATAATTACAAAATATATTCATATACTTATCTCAACGGTACAAGTATATTAATAAAACTAAGGAGGATCTCTTCTTTTCTAAATTCATAATTTAAATGGGCCAAAATAAATATCATTCAAAACATTGATTCCTATAAACCAAACCACTATCCTTCGGTATTAAGTATGAAATGAATGTTTCCATACAGCCACAATTAAGAAGGATTATTTGTCAAAATCAAATCTCATTCCTCTTTATAAAATTCCCTTTCTATAAGCCCATTTCATATTTTACAAATCCTTATACAAATTTCTAAATTAATTTATAAAACTTTTTTTATAAATCTTTGAAGATGATTTATAAAATTCCTCTCTATTTATAAAACTCTTTTCCATTAGTAAAACTCTTTATATTTATAAAACTCTATTATAAATATTCCTTTATGAATTCCTTTATACAAATCTTTTATATAATCCTTTATAAGAGTCCTTATTATAAATCCCAAAACACGTTTTTTAAATCTTAAATATTTATCATAGTCTACATTATCTTTTAAATATCACTTATAAATCCATTCTTTTTTTATAAGATATCATTTATAAATCTCTTTACAATATATCAATTGTAAATCTCTTTTACAAAATATCATTTGTTAAGTAAAATTCCTTCTTTAAACCATTTATTATTTATAAACACCTTTATTAAATTAATTAATCACCTTTAATATCATAAATAAAATATTTTATTAACTTTAAAACAACATTAATAAAATAAATCGATTAACTTAAAACATCCTTAATAAAGTAATTAATTACTTAACCCATCATTAATTAAATCAATAAATTAACTTAAACCATAATTAAATAAACCAAATAGCTTAAATAACATTAATAATATAATTACATCCTTTAAATAACATAATTAATATAATTAGATATTTTAAACAATGCTAATGATAATTTTAAATAATTTTAAAACATCTTTAATAAAATAAATAACAAATATACTTTAAAACATTATTGATAAGATGATTAATAAAGAAAAATTAAAACACCACTTATGAACACTTTACATTAACTTACTATAAATATGAAGTTAATTTAAATCTATACTTTATAGATTTGGTAGTAGGCTTAACGTCCATAGGGGTACTTTATTAAGCTACCATTAAATTAAATTTAACTTTTCAAGTCACATGATTGGTATTTACATAAGCAACACATATGTAAATCAAGCGTATAATTAACCATCAATGATTCACGCAACGTTTTTTCCCATACTTATTTATTGACATATTAATGAACTTGTATATGAATAAATGCAAAAATTAATATAATAGTAGAACAAAGATTTATTTAGCTAACAAATGTCATCAATAATCAATACAATTCATTTATAGCAGAATGGTGATATATTCTGCTCAATATATATCCAAAATAATCTATTCAATTAAATTTTACAGATTGATGTTTTATTTAGGCAAATATTTCAAAAAGGTATAATTTTATATAACAATATTATTATTTGAACTAACGTAATTATATTCAGCCCGTATTATTTCACCAATATTTTAAACATAACCAAATCTATCAATAAGTTATGCCATGTTATTATACTTGCCAATACGAGTCCAACGCAAAAATTCATGAGTTAGTCGATTTCATATGAACAAGATATAGCATTTTAAACTAACACACATTTATATATATATAGATATAGTTAAGCAAACAAATGTAATTGCTCCTCACCACTAATCTCAGCCCAGGCCCACCAGAACGAATCCGACCCGCACCTAACTAGTTTTCCATCTTCTCGAAACACCCTCCCTGTCAAGTTCAAACTTTTGAAACTTATTCAATGTGCATGGCTGTGCACGTGCATGCTCCACCCTTCACAAAATCGAAGAACCAACCATGCCACCAACTCTCCGCAGGCACTATGCAACTGACCTGACCCTTATGCTCTGCTGCCCTCAGTCAATGCGCGACATGGCCGAACCCACTATAGCTCCCTAACGAATGCAAACTTGTACAAACGACCGGGCTCCATAAAATTCGACCACCAGCTGCTACTCCACATGAGAAAGCCACCAGAACCAATAACAACTCTTTACAAAGGTTTTAAATATCAGATTTCGGTCACGTTTCATCTCAAAAATTTTATACAAGTTATCTCATATCGGGGGAGATCTCGGACGATATGAGTACATATCGGGTGTACATCTCGGATTGACATCTCGGGTCTTATAATGCATCTTAGGAATATCTCGGATGTACTTATGTGTCAAAAATTTATTTAACGGTCATAACTTTCTTAGTAAAAATAAAAATGGTAACATACTTGATTTATATGGAAAAAGGAATATTTTTAGAAGATTAGCAGCTTGATTGGCTTAATTGATTTGGTACTGATTGAATAATATCATTTTATTTGAACATAATAAAGAAGTGAAACTTTTCGTTATGACTCATTAAGATAAATAGTAAAGAATATGTTCAAGAAGGTGGTAATTTATAATTGGTTGAGCAGTTTCTTTTGAATCAATATGAAAATAAAAAATATTACGAAAAATAAGAAAAACATATAATTTCAGGTGAGATCTCGGATTGAAATTTTGATCCGTATTTTGGGTGATATTTGAATATCTCGGACGAGATGAGTGTCGAGGGGGATATGGATTAGGTTTGATGTCTCGTCCCATTTAAGTATGAAAAGGAGACCTCGAAGGATATCTCGAGCGATATATAGGAGATTTAAAACCATGCTCCTTACGATGCCAACTCTAGAATCAGCCATGATAGTCGAACATCTTCAGAAGCTGCATATAATAAAACCTATACCAAAATGAAGCCTAAGCTTGTACGAGCTCAAAGTAACAAGTTTTGTAAATTTTAGATGAGTAATCTCTTAGATTTTTTTTAGTTTACTGGTTTAAGAACAGGGAGGGAGAGGAAAATGAGGATGAGTCATTTTTGTTAGTGTTGACCATTTTTTTAAAGTTTTATAAACAAAAGGTAGATTCCACGCTTAGATCACAAGTTAACAAATATTTTATGTAATGCAATATTCTCTAGTTAACATCACTTCGCAAGTTTTGACCAAACTTTTGAATTTTTTATTTTATTTGAAAAGGGTTTGAAAAGAAATATTTGCGTTATTCTGCTATACAATATTCCGTTCGCTTACAAACTACGAATGACAGAAGTAAAAATACCATCGTGCATAAAAATGCGATGTAATCATAAAATAAAAATAAAATACACCGGTTATTATATTATGTGAAATTTGAAAAATACCATCGTTTTCCAAAAAATTGTCAAACGGCAATTTAAGTATTTTTCAAATTAAAGATTACTGAAAATCCTATAAATTCATTTAAAAAAGTTATTAAAAAATCAAGTCGTTTTATTCTAATTTGCATTTCCTATTGTTAATTTAAATCCGCATCAAATTTGAATATTTAAATGAATTAAATATTAATATTCAAAATGTTATAAAATTTGGGTCGTCAAATCCTTCCTCCTTAAAAGAATTTCGTTCTTGAAATTCCATTATCATTAAACTTAGAAAGAAATAAGCTTACATAAAAATATTTAACATTTTCCATAAGCCCGTAAGATATATATAGATAATCCATATGCAATATATGATGCGATCACTCACTCAAATACATAACTTCTCTTCCAAACTAGTATCGCTCACTCGACTTCTCTAGTGTGGACTCTCATCAGGCCCCTTGATTGAGAACCATCATTTTCCTTGCATAGCAATACACTATGATAGAAAACTTTGGTTCCATACCAACAACCATCACAACGTGTTCGCTGTTAAGAATCAAGTGATAAATCTTTATTTGATTCATGTGAAACACCTTAAAGTTAGGTACTCGAATCTTTGATTGAGAAAAATTATGCGAACAAAACAATCTACGTACAACTTATGTATTTATTATTATTGGTTCTTACCTATATCAATTTCCTTCTACTTCTAAAATTATATATGAAGATATTTCATAAAATATTAACTTAGTTATTAGCATTTTCTAACTCATGTTCATATTCATATAATACTCCTTTTGAATCCTAAGAGTATACATAAAAAGTCAATTTTTTCACTTAACCAAGTTGTTCAACAGATTTAAACTGGTTTTAACTGATTAACTCCTTAAATTCATAAGTTATAAAAAATTATTTTCTTATATTTCCACAAACACTTAGTTTTCAATTTCTTTATCAATTTGGAAGTTCTGACTGTCCAAAATCGTCGAAAATTCCATTTTATTTTATCAAATGAAAACTACCAAGCAATTTATTATAACAAGATGCACAACCAGTCTACCCTAATGCATAGGATACATAAGTCCATATAATACTGAACCAAAAACTTAATAAATAAACATCCAGGTTCCATTTTAAATCGATTTTGAAATAATACACACACACACACATATATGTATATATATCAAACCACGGTTTTGAAAGTTTAAATCAAGACTTGTTTTATCAAAATAACTTGAAAAAACTACTTGGTAGCAATCCGTCACATAGAAATTCGAAAATAAACATCGGTGATGTTGCAATCATTATGGGAATTATTTTCCTGCGACCGAAGTGACTTCAGCCTTTGTTCCTTTAAAATCTTTTAAAATATTTATATTCACAAAAAGTATCAAAAAATACCATTATTATCTTCTAAAAACTTCAAAAAACAATTTTTCCAAAGCATTTGGATTTAAGTTATCAAATTCTCAGCTTAAATTCATTTTTTATTTATAAACCATACTAATGTAATTTCAATTTCTTATATAAAATCAATTCTCAATTGTGTACCCTTGTTTACTATAATTAAAAACTGTTATTAAAATTAAATTTTAACCCAATATTAACACCGAATGCTTTATCATCAAATTGTGAAACCGAATGCACATGGTGTTCATTTTCAATGTTCCCCAAAGTCACTATCTACCCAACCTATGTAGTAAAACTTTAAAACTACTCATAAACTAGTCGAGCGTACATAATCAATCGATAAATGATAATAATTAAATATTATCATTTCCTTACACTTCATCAATTTATATATAAATTTTATAAATTATTCTTTTATATATAAAGCATAATCTAAGTAAAATTATTTCATCTACCAACTTTAAAACAATACTATGTCAGTTTGCCTAGCTCAAGTGTTTAGAAATCCCTGTCAATATAGTTATGCATTCCATATCGACCAAAATTCATAAACCACTCGGCTGATAAATGAACATAATATAGAACATTTTAATAGCATTTACAAATACGTGCTTACATAAAAATACACTCAAACTCATTCTAGGGTCTCACTTAATCTATCTCAAATGAGTCAACCTCACCAAAGCCTACGTTTTCATTAACCTAAGCTCTTATACCACGTGCGCCAACCCGCCTTTTCGATCCTTAAAAGCCGACACTAGTACATCAACGATATCCACGTAACATCAAAGTACCGAAAAGACAGATTATTCGGAGTAAAATAAAGAAAGAATAGAATCTCACTAAGTGACAAGTAATATGTACTATACAATAGGTCTTTATAGAAGAAAAGAACTTCAGAGGATCCAGCTCGTCTCTTGACAAATACAACAAGAATAAAACAACAGGATATTATACAAGGGAATACCAGTTAGAGGATCCAGCTCGTCTCTTGAATGCGCTGAAGTGTCCAGCTGAATTTGGAAAACATGCATAGGATGACCCCAAGCATTATAAGAAAAATAATGCCAAGATCAGTCCGGTAAAACTAACTTGAGAAACACAATCAACAAAATTATTTAATGCAATAAAAATCTTCCAGAAATAAGGGTATCTAATAAGACCACGCCACATATAAATACAGATGGATTTTTATCTTAAGAAACCAAACCATTTTTATTATAAAATCCAGTGATATTATAATAATGTCTAGGGTTCAAAATAAATAAGGAATCATAGCCGAAATTGTTATAGTGATTAAATTCCAGCATAATAGGTTTATAATTAAATCCATAGGGCACATATTGGAGATTTGATATCCATCAATGACAAGGCTACTGAGATATTGCCTGCCATAGAACATCTCTAGAAAAATGCACCGAGGGCCTTACATGGAACCCCTGGAAATCAGAGCTGACTGCCCACTTAACATGACATACCTGATTACACATTCCTTGGGAACCAAGGCTACTATACAGTGCACTAGCCATGGCCCTACTCTTCCCATGCGCATGCATACCAAATCCATAAATATCGATTCTAGATCAAGGAATAACCGCTCCTTATGGTAGCGAACCACATAGCCCAGAATCATATCCCCTATTTTAGTCATTACCAGGTTGTGAGGCTTATGAGGTCACGATTATCTTTTTCCTCTCTTAGTAATTCCCACTTGTAATGTCATCATTCATCCATACAAGTTGTTTAGGATATGAACAAACTGAAGGCATTACTTCTACCACATCCATTTTGGAATCTCCCTCAAGATTAGTAGTAAGTATCCCTTGCACTTCAAAGAACTTCGTCTTCGATTATCTCGAACTAGTCTTGAACCTCTTTCGAAACATAGAACGCACACATAGTTTTAAAGTGGTAATGGTTTCGAGTCATCTTATATGAGCACACTCCCCCTCTTATTGATCACAAACCAATTGATAGTTTCCGCAAACTCAACTCTAGTTCTTTTAGAAATTATCTGATAATACATAAGAGTGGAGATCACGTCCTAAACTATTAAGTGGATGGATTTTCTTATCATTTATCCTAAGAGAAAAAAATGAGATTTATACACATAGTACAACATCATGATTGTGCCATATTACTCCCATGTTTCTCTTAGATATTTCCAGATTTATATATTGGCCAAGATTTGACAGTTTGTTAATTAAATATCAATACAAACAATCAATATAGCTTTAATTCCATGTCGGATCTACTGAGCCTCTACTAATTAATTTATTCATCAATTAAATCTCTTTCGGTTTTATTTGATTCAAAATACCTTCACAAAGGATTTTTTCGCCAACCCTTTATATTCCTTCCGATACTTAAATTTTTTTCATATACTTACCTCATTGGTATAAATATATTCACAACCCATTATACTTTCAATTCCTAGAAAATATATCCATATATCTATCTCAACAGTGTAAGTATATTAACAAAACTTAACGAAGAATTTCCGCTTTCCAAATTCGTATTTTAAATATGCCTATATAAATATCATTTAAAACATTGATTACTATACCAAACCATTATCCTTCGGTGTTAAGTATGAAAATAATGTTTCCATACCACTATAATTAATAGGATTATTTATCAGAATCAAATCTCATTCCATTTTATAAAAAATCCCTTTTTATTGGTTCATTTCATATTTTACAAATCCTTTACTAAATTTCCAAATTAATTTATAAAACTTCTATTTATATATCTCTTAAAATGATTTATAAAATTTCTCTCTATTTATATAACTCTTTTCTATTAGTAAAACTCATTCTATTTATAAATCTCCCTTTATAAGTTCATTTATACAAATCTTTTATACAATCCTTTATAAGAGTCACTTTAATAAATCCCAAAACCCATTTTATAATTCTTATATTTTTATTACCATCTATGTTATCTTTAAAATATCACTTATAAATCCGTTCTTTTATTTACAAGATATCATTTGTAAATCTCTTTGAAAAATATCATTTGTTAAGTAAAATTCCTTCTTTAAACCATTTACTGTTTATAAAAAACATTATTAAATTAATCAATTATTAATATTACAAATAATGTATTTTATTAACTTTAAAAACATTAATAAAATAAATCGATTAACTTAAAACATCATTAATAAAGTAATTATTTAGTTAACCCATCATTAATTAAATCAATAAATTAACTTAAACCATAATTAAATCAATTAATTAACTTAAAAAACATTAATAATATAATTACATACCTTTAAACAATATAATTGATATAATTAAATGTTTTAAACAATGTTAATAATATAATTAAATAATTTTAAAACATCTTAATGAAGTAAATAAAAAGAACTTACTTTAAAACATTATTAATAAACAAGAATTAAAACATCATTTATGAACATTTAACCTCAACTGGTTATAAATTTGAAAATAATTTAAATCAGTACTTTACAGATTCGGCAAGAGGCTTAGTTTCCACAAGGGTACTTTATCATGCTATCGTTAAGTTAAATTTAACTTTTCAAGTTACATAACTGGTACTTAAATCAGCAACATATATGTAAATCTAGCCCATAATTAACCATTAATTATTCACATATCCATTTCCCCTATTAATTTATCCACATATTAATTAACTAGCATATGAATAAATGCCAAAATATATGTTATAGAAAAACAGAGATTTATTCTTCTAATAGATGCCATCAATAATCTACACAATTCATTTATAGCAAAATGGTGTTTTAATCTGCTTAATAGATGTCCAAAATAATCTATCTAAATAAATTTAATAGATTGGTGTTTTGTTTGGCCAAAAAGATATCACCAATAAGGTATAAGTTTATTTAACAATATTATTATTTAGGATAACATAATTATGTTCAGCCTCTATTATTTCATTAATATTTTAAACATCACCAAATCTATCAATAAGTTACGCTACAATGTTATGCTCGTCAATACGAGTCTAGTGTAAAAATCCACGAGTTAATCAAATTTTATATGAACAAGATATAGCATTTTAAACTAACAAGCTTTTTCAAATATATAATTTAAGCAAATAAATGTAATTGCTCCATATCCCTAATCTCGGTGCAGGGCCACCAAAACAAACCCGACCTGTACCTAGACAATACTTCACCTTCTCCAATCTCCGCCCTAGTCCAATTCAAACTTCCAAAACCCATTTAATGAGCAGCCATGCACATGCATGCTTCAACCTTCACTAAATTAATGAACCAACTATGCCGAGCACTATGCAACTGACCTAACTCCCCATGCTTCACCACCCTCGGTCAAAATTCAACACGTCCGAACCCGCTGGAACCTACGACAATTCCTCACAATGCCTAAATCACTCACCATGCCAAACCCTAGAATCAGCCATGATAGTCGAATATCACCAATTTAAGCCACACATAATAAAATCCATACCAAAACGAAGCCTAACCTCGTACGAGCTTAAAGAAACAAGTTTTGTAAATTTTAGATGAGCAATCTCTTAGATTTCGACTTTTGAAATAATCAGCCATTTTTTAATTTACTGGTTTAAGAACAGAGAGAAAGAAAAATGAGGATGGGTGATTTTGTAAGTGTTGAACTTTTTTTATGTTTTATAAACAAAAGGTAGATTCCATGCTTGGATCACAAGTTAACAAATATTTTAAGTAACACATTATTCTCAAGTTAACATCACCTTACATGATTTGACCAAACTTTTGAATTTTGGATTTTATTTAAAAAAGTTTGGAAAATAAATATTTGTGATATTTCGCTACATAATATTTCCTTCGCATACAGATCATGAATGACAGAATAAAAATAGATCATACACAAAAATGCGACATGATCATAAATTAAAAATAAAATACATTGGTTATTATATTATGTGAAATCTCAAAAATATCATTGTTTGTCGAAAAACCGTCAAACAACAATTTAAATTCTTCCAAATTAAAAATTATGGAAAATCTTATAAATCCATTTAAAAATAAGTTATTAAAAAAATCAAATCATTTTATTTTAATTTGAATTTCTTATTATAAATATAAATCCAAATCAAAATCTGAATATTTAAATAGATTATATATTCCTATCCAAAACTTAAAAAAAATTCGGGTCGTTACAAGGAGTATAAACCAAAGTGGATGTGGTTTGGCCATCCATCTGCCATAAACCAAAACAGACATGATTTGACCGTCCATCCACTAACTCTTGTCCTTGATGTAGGGGCAGGAGTACCAGCCTAAAATGAACGTGAATCGACCATCTACTCATTAGCTATTGCTCGAAGTTTGGCAAAGCCCCGATGTCTTGCCCAGTGGATGGTAGGGTGGAAGATCATTGCTCGAAGTTAGACAAGATCCCTTCCAAACCTTGATCGAACCCTGGAGATAGGCGCAATTTCATTTATAGTTCATGGAAAAGGGCTGTTTAGATCACCTTTCCAACCGATCAATATTTAAATAGATTCCGAAATCCGATACGTCTACATAAAAATGCCCGAGGAATGGCGCTTCAATGATCACTTTACGTTTGCAAGGACGATGAAAGGTCGACAAGTTATAGAACGGGCTAATGACTTAGTCCGACAATAAACATGGAATGAAATGGATTGTGAGTACATCAAATGGAAAGTGAATTTCTCGAATACTTAAATAAATTCAAAAGAGGATTGAACAAAAAAAAGTCTTTTTTATTCATATTTGAAATAGAACTTAGAAAGAAAAGTACAAGTATTATTTATACCTAAGCTAAAAACAAAAGTGAGGGCCGAACCCACATAACGCCGGCCTAAAATCAAAACAGACTACTACAACTGCAAACCAAAAGTGAGTTTATATATACAAAACAAATCAGTGATAACTTCGTATGCTTTCTCCGCTTGGACTATTTCTTCTCTTCTTCGGAGGGAGATGTGATTTGATTAGGCTTCTTCCTGTTTCTTCCTTGGCCCTTGGATGGATTGCTTTGCGATGATCCAACATGCATTTTTTGAGTGCTCCTAGGTGAAGGAAGAGTGATCGGAACAAAGATAGTCTGACTAGGAAAAGCTATGTACAAAGGAGGAGGGATGTCCTCTATTTTCTCTAGCTTGATCTCTTTATCTTGGAAAAGCTATTGCTCAAGCTTACTCATAGTGGGACCCGATAGGGGCTCGAAGAATCTGGTGATGACAACTTCGTCTTCGGTCCAAGCTTCCTAAATCACATCAGTCCTTTCATCATGTAAAGCATCTATCATCCACTTGTCAGGCCCAGGTACCTTGCCAATTGGAATACTCGAAACTGTTATTGAAGTAGTCATGGTCACTGATTCTATTGTAGATACTTGTTGCCCCGACTTACCTTGTTCAAGAAGTGAGATGACCAAGGGCCGGCCTAAAACTTGAGAGACGTAAAAAGAGAGTTTAGCTATGTCAATCGGTGTCATCATTTGGACTCTCTGAAATACAAGAAAATTCAACAAGATACCTCTTTAAGCCTAGGGTTTTGTATGGGCCGGTGTGCCCCTGGAAATCCCTTCCAAGATGGGAGAAAGGATGGTTGACTTATGCATTTGAGGCTTGTCTGGATCGTACTCAGGGACGAAGAATGAATCAAGCGCAACTTTGGGTCCAGGTGCATAGCTAGTGGTGAGATCTTGAGGTGATGGTTCGAAGCCTATGCCTATGTCATTTTGTACTATAGCAGCTTGCCATGGATGAAGAGTAAGCTTACACTCTCTTAGCACCCTGGGATCATCTCCTGTCAAGACCTCTTTTTCCATCCAAGTCAGGTCTACCTCATCGCACCGTCTTTCATAAATTCCTTCTCCCCCTTAACAACTTGCTCCCGGGCCAAAGCCAGACCCCTGGGATAATCATCACCGATCCACTCTAAGTTACAAAACTTAAGCATATTATTCAATGATCAGTGGCTTGAACCTATCCATCATCCACTTCTCAATGACATCGACTTCTAATGAAAGCATCCACGTCCTGAGCACGTGCAACCACCTCATCCCTTTCCCGACGAGCAGTAAGCATCTCTTTGCGGTACCAAAAAATTGGGCTTCTTGGAGAGCTTTCTTTCTTCATTTTTGTTTCACTCTTGAGTTTGAATGACAGCTTATTCACCTTTGCAATCAAACCATCTCTCTCCAACACAAAGTCACGATTTCGATGGTGTCTATTCTCTATCTCATCGTGGTGCTTGGTCCTCTCACTCTTGAGTCCTTTGCTAGCATCCTTGGCCTTCTTTTCGGTCTTGGCTTGTGATGTATTCATGTCAGTCATCTTGGCATCAATATGAGTGATGATCCTTTTGCCTTGCGCTTCCATATGTTTTAAATTATCGATCTTGAGCTTCCTTTCCTTCGAAACCCTAGAGATCTTCTTGGCTATCTACTTCATTCATTATATTGATCGTACGCATTAGCTACATAAGTGATAGTTGTATCTTTGACCTCTAGCGGAATGTTCTTCAATATTGGGCACAAACATGAGTCTGTTAAAGCATACATCCGAAAATCGTTCCTTCAGTTCAACCATTCGACAATCAGCGGCAAGTTGTTGCTCCCTGGTGATGATCAGAGCTTCAATTAGTTTCTTCCTAACCTTATGACGAGAGGCCTCTAAACTATCCTTGGTGTGCCTATGATTAGAAGGTCGACCGATGTGAGTGGATATCAAGTATTGAACTGGAATGGAAGCCAGAGGTCAAGAAGTATCCGGTTGAAAGTCATTACAACGATTAGAGTGCTTACCCAAGCCTCTTAGCAGAGGTGACCTAGACCTAGAATAGTATCTAAAAGTAAAGCTTTGAGATGGATAACCTCTGTCATAGCCGTCTTTGTCATAGTTGGACCAGTGGCTATTCCAAGTCCCGGCCGCCACCATGATGATACATGTCTGAGCGACGCCTCTATCGAGACACATTTTCCTCTAAAGATTGAAACATATACCTTTTCCTCCCTATGGATCCTGCAAATGAAACAGGGACAAGTTAGCTCCAATACTCAAAGACACAAGTCAAGTGTGATGTGGTGTAGTGCATGTGTATGTGACTATCCTAGTGTCCCTCGGTGGACCATGTGTTGGAGCTTTTCTAATGGGAGTGATTTCCCCCATGCTTGTAGGAGTGATTTCATCATCAAGGTGGAAAGTAGAGTCGAGGCCCTCACGACTCATATTACCAATCCCGAAAGAACCGAAGTCGATAGAAATCAACTCTAAAATAGGGAATGTATCTTCAGAAGGAAGTGAAGGAGCTTTCCCCACAGTTATCACTGGCTAGGACTGTGTAGAAGATTGTCCTTTGGGAAGTTTCATGACGAACCTCTTTTTCAAAATGAACTGTTGGTCATCTTTGGACTTTTCAACCGAAGGCTCGTGGCCTACATCAACATATCGTGGCCAGCTTCGCCACCTTCACCCACAGTTTTTCCTTCCTCGACGTGTTCTTGCATCGCTTTAACATTTACTTCAGCTTTAGCCCATGAACTTGGGACTGAGGATACGTTAGGATTTACATCACCACCTTCAGGCGAGTTATTGTCATCATCATTATCGTAATCGTCATCATCGACGGTCACCTGAACTTGACCAGTGCTACAGCCCATTTTGAGCAAGCTATTGGCCAAGAGATTCTCATTGAAAAGGAGAACTCTAGTATCTCTATCCTCTTCCAGAAATGCCATAAGAACCGTGACAACATCTGCAAGTGCCGCACCATCAGGTCTCATCGAAACATCTAAATGACCAAAAGAACATGAGTTAAGCTTGTAGAATCGTAAGGTGAGTTCATGTTAAACACATAAAGTATAACTTATGTTTAGATAGCCATCTTCATGAAAATCTAGGTAGATAACAGACATAGAACCATTCATCCTTGAAATAGCTTCGCTTGTTCCATGTACCTATAACAACTTGATATTTCTTAGCTAGTTCCAAATAGGTCAAGGAAGGGCTTCCTTTCCAGCTCTTGAAACTATATATATGTACCGAATTTCCTTGTCATTGGGTACTTGGTGGAAATATGGAGCGAAAATAATATATGCACCATAAAGGAAGGCATAGCTACTTGGATGTAGTTGTAATGGAGCCAATCCCATGAAGTTTAGAACACAACGAATGATTTGATTGAATGGTGGGATGCATCCTATTAGGCACATGTATCTATTACAAGCAGTATAACTCTCTAGGGAATTGTGTGCTCCTTGATGATGAGAAGGGACTAATACATCCCCAAATGGAATTCCATGTTTGTCACAGATCCTATAGAGTGATCCTTGATTAATCTTTGAAGCAATGGAGTCGATAGGATGATATAAAATAACAACATCCACGAGAGTGCGAGGAGCAGGCTCAACTTCTGGCCCTTCTACGGGCTCTACTGGGACTTCTAAAACTTGTTGCTCTGCCAGTGGATTTTCAACTAGAGGTATAAACTACTTCGAAATAAGTTATGCAGAAGGAGTCACGGTAGAATTCGACTCCGCATCAGACTCGACGTATCTAGACGACGTCAGACCCATAGCAAAGTGGCGAGACACCCAAAACGTCTGCAGTCCATTTCTATAAAATTTCAACAGATAATCAAAATCATATTAATTATAAGTTGTACCCTCCATGTTAGAGTGAAACCTAGAGTAGTGTCATACAGTGCAAAATTTTGATATTGTGCAGCAATTCGTTCTAAACTATGGATATCGTTGGATGACCGTCATAGTTGACGGTCCCAACGAATTTACATCAAAAACTATGCTATATATATGCTTTGAATGGCATAGCTCAAGTGTTTAAAAATGAAATTCAATGGGAAGTCGAAAAATCAAAAACCCACCAAGTTTGGATCGACAACAACCCAAACCCTTGAATGGATTTTGGCATTCTCTTCCATTTTCTTTCCTAATCCATGTCATGGTCGCCAATGTCAATCCATCCACGTCCATGTCACTGTTGAGTCACAGCTTCTATGAAGATTTTGATTGCTGACAACAATATTAAAGCGATCGACAAATCAAGACCTACATATGGTACTCTAGATTATAGGTTGATTATTTGATGTTATAATAGTAATAAAATTGTCAAAATCTATCCTCAAATAATCATGCACAAAATATAATATATATATATACACATTTATATAGGTTGTGCACTTTATTGTGCAATTTAACAGAGACCGGTCGACCGGTCCAAATATAGGCGGTCGACCGTTCCTGTTGGATGTGCACAATAAACGTGCACACATGCACATAACGACTATATTTTTAAAAACCTGTCTACCGGTTAGTTTTTGACCTGTCGACCGTTTTTAAACAGAGAGCAACTTCTTCCAAAAGACACATCTTTCTTCAATGGTTGCGTCTCTTCTTCTTCATCAATGATCATAACTTTTGACTGCAACTTTTCACCAAGGGTTATAACTATTTTCTCTCTATAAATACACATCAATATCATTGATTAAAATAACAAGTTTTTACACGATCATATATGCTCTCTAATCTAATCTCTAACACTCCTGCATTCTAAAAATTAATTTAGCTTATTGAATCATTGAAATTATTTCATATCTTTTGATTCAATAAGTAAATACCTTCTTTAATCTTTACAAAACATCATTCATATTCTTTGAGGATAAGATTATAGGAAGGGTGTACTACTAGTGACAAATCCGTGTTTTCAAGAACACAAGTTGTCAACAACAATTGTATTTGTTTTTGTTGAAGTCCTCGTGTTGTAAGAGGCAAGTGTTGAAGTCCTCGGTGTTGTAAGAGGCAAGTGTTGAAGTCCTCAGTGTATTAGAGGCGTGAAATCCCGTTCGGCTGTTCGGGTATTGTAAACCTGTTCCTCCGGGTGAAGCGAGGTAGTTAATAGTGAAAATCCAGATAGGAGTCTGGGACTGGACGTAGGACGGTGCTCCGAACCAGTATAAAAATCTCTGGTGTGATTTTTCTATTTTTATTTACTATGCTATTATCATCTATTTCCGCATTTATATTATAGTCCATATTACACGATCCGTGTGTACTATATTAGCACATATAATCGTATACACACCGCACTTTCAATTGGTATCAGAGCATAGCGACTTTCAATTGGTATCACAGCCTGGTTTTCTAGAGATCGTAACAACATCCTAGAATAAATGGCTACAAAGAGATCTAGTCAAGGCAATAAGAAGAGGAAGAGCAATAAAGAACAATCAAAGGAGCAAACAAACAAATGCTTCATGGCAAAAGATAACGAGGTTAGTGATCTAACTTTTGATGATATGATAGAAATAAATTCAGAACTTCTAGACACTTTAAAAAGTCTCAAAAGAAAATATAAGGAAGCTCTGGAAAATCAGAAGAAAGCAGAATTCGAAAGAGATATGCTTAAAGACGAGAAGAGAATATTAGAAGAAGAACTTGAGAAAATTCAAGATTCAGACAATTCTCAACTCGCTCTATTAAGTCAAGAAATAGAAGCTCAAAAAGAAAAGAATAATGCTCTAGCTTCTGAAAATCATGAGTTAAAAACAAAAATTAAAATTGTTGAGTTAGATAACACTAGTCTCAAAACTAAGCTTGATGACATTACTAAAAATATTTCCAATTTTAATAAAGGGAGAGAAAATTTATCCAGGATTATTGAAAATTCTCAACCTGCTTCAAATAAGAAGGGAATAGGTTATGTTAAGAATTCAAAAGCTCACAATGATATAAGTGGTGTAGGCTATAAACAAGCTAAAAGTAAAAATAGTACTAGATATGCATTCATGTATACTAACTTTAGTGCTAGTACTAGTAATCAAGATAGTTTTAAAACCAGTTATAGTCATAATAGTACTTTGTTTAGAAATGATAGAAATTATTCTTCAAGTACTAAGCTAATGACTAATAGTATTAAGATATGGATTCCAGCTAATATGATTGATCATGATCAACAACTTTATATTAGCAACTATTATAAGAATGTAATTTGTAATGAAAATTATATTTATAAAGGTTCAACCACACCCAAATGGGTATGGTTTCCAAAGACCTAACCCCCCGGACCCTATAAAAAGTGGGTACTATGGACTTAATTCTATTTCTTGCAGGTCCTACTTAAGAAAAGAGGAAAATGGATATTCTGGCTGATATACTCCTATATTATTCCATTATCTATTATTCCTTTTTGTCGATGACAAAGGGGGAGAAAGGTGCTAATAATTGTTTGCAGGATGAAAGGAGCTAATAATTGTCTGCAGGAAATCACATATTCAGGGGGAGATTCTATACTTGAGTTTTTATATTGTCATCAATCAAAAAGGGGGAGAATGTTGAGTCACAGCTTCTATGAAGATTTTGATTGCTGACAACAATATTAAAGCGATCGACAAATCAAGACCTACATATGGTACTCTAGATTATAGGTTGATTATTTGATGTTATAATAGTAATAAAATTGTCAAAATCTATCCTCAAATAATCATGCACAAAATATAATATATATATATACACATTTATATAGGTTGTGCACTTTATTGTGCAATTTAACAGAGACCGGTCGACCGGTCCAAATATAGGCGGTCGACCGTTCCTGTTGGATGTGCACAATAAACGTGCACACATGCACATAACGACTATATTTTTAAAAACCTGTCTACCGGTTAGTTTTTGACCTGTCGACCGTTTTTAAACAGAGAGCAACTTCTTCCAAAAGACACATCTTTCTTCAATGGTTGCGTCTCTTCTTCTTCATCAATGATCATAACTTTTGACTGCAACTTTTCACCAAGGGTTATAACTATTTTCTCTCTATAAATACACATCAATATCATTGATTAAAATAACAAGTTTTTACACGATCATATATGCTCTCTAATCTAATCTCTAACACTCCTGCATTCTAAAAATTAATTTAGCTTATTGAATCATTGAAATTATTTCATATCTTTTGATTCAATAAGTAAATACCTTCTTTAATCTTTACAAAACATCATTCATATTCTTTGAGGATAAGATTATAGGAAGGGTGTACTACTAGTGACAAATCCGTGTTTTCAAGAACACAAGTTGTCAACAACAATTGTATTTGTTTTTGTTGAAGTCCTCGTGTTGTAAGAGGCAAGTGTTGAAGTCCTCGGTGTTGTAAGAGGCAAGTGTTGAAGTCCTCAGTGTATTAGAGGCGTGAAATCCCGTTCGGCTGTTCGGGTATTGTAAACCTGTTCCTCCGAGTGAAGCGAGGTAGTTAATAGTGAAAATCCAGATAGGAGTCTGGGACTGGACGTAGGACGGTGCTCCGAACCAGTATAAAAATCTCTGGTGTGATTTTTCTATTTTTATTTACTATGCTATTATCATCTATTTCCGCATTTATATTATAGTCCATATTACACGATCCGTGTGTACTATATTAGCACATATAATCGTATACACACCGCACTTTCAATTGGTATCAGAGCATAGCGACTTTCAGTCACCACCATCAATCTAGTTCTATTTAATTTAGGGCTTAAGTTATGGATCAGGTTTAATTGTGAGGCAAGAATTCAAATTTGGAATCGGTGGCTTAAGTTCGATTAGAGCAAGGTAGGTAGCATCATGCTCAAGTGAAGGGGCAACAGTAGTTCGAAGGTCAAGCTCAAGCAAAATTGGGGGGTATCGGTCCTAAGCTCGATTAAAGGAAGAGTTCGATTGGAAGGGCGAGGAGGTTTTAACAGTAGAGAAAGCTTTGGGATCAACACAATTAAAGTAGATGGGAAGATATACCGAAAGTCGGGTTATATAATCCAAGACCCTTATTCTCAGGGAAATAGAAGTGACGACTTTTTCTAAGTCCTAGATCTGTATAGATCCACAGACTTGGATCAGTATCGAGTCTAACAAATTTTTTCTAAAAAATACATAAATTAATAAAATAGATGATGGAATTGACCTTTATATGCCTACAAAAGTACATGCGTATGGTAATAGAGCTCCTCAAGAATGTGTATGTGTATATGCATGCATGCACATAACCAACTCTGAACAACTTGAGTCAAAGGAAATCAGATTCAAACCTGGAAAGTCCATGTAGGGAACCAGTGCAAAGTTACTGAACTCGGAATGATGGATCGTGAAAGCATGCTCCCAATTTATAGTACCGAATGCTGGTAAAGTGTCGCAACGAATAACTATAGACATAATTCTTCATGAAATCGATCTATAGGAAGGACAACGACCATTCAAAACATAGAGTAGAGTCCTTCACAGTAATCTCAACTTATCTCGATCTAAAGCACATCAAGTTTGAACTAATATGTACTTGGAGGGTAGGTCATATCTAGCCCTTTGACCAGGCAATATTCAGATAGACTAAATGAATCAAACTTGGAAAGTTCATGGCAGGAGGCTCGGAGAAATAGCCTAAGAGTCCAGAGACTAGGTTCAAACAAAGCCACAGGATGAAGATAAAGCTATTCCAAGAATTCAACAACATAAATCCAATTATGTGTTGGGTCAGTACCGATCAAACCCATGGGTTAGTACCGATCCACCATGTACCACCCAATCTTACCTCGCTCCTACTACTCACTAGTGATGTTGCTAGGAGCCTATTTCAAGTACTATTTCGTTGATTCCATGCAATTCGCTCTCGATCTCCATGAGCACTCAAGTTGCCAACTACATTCTTCTGTTGATCTAGCATTTGGACTTAGAAACAAGATAATAATGATGCAAACAAGTTTGAAATCATGAATCGTGAATCGAGCCAAGACAAGAAGTTCAATGTCAAGCATATGAAGAACATATGAATCAGTACCAATTCAGGCCCATGGATCAGTGCTGATCCATGATTATTGATGAGCTATCCACCTAATTTCTTGGAGTAAGGGTTTATGGAATGAAAAATGAGGTAGAGATCATGGAGGGAGATTTTAGACGATCTTTTGCTATAAATAGGAGGGCAGGGTCATTTTTAAGGATCTTTTTGCTCTCTTGCTCTCTAATACTAATCTCTTATAATCGCCTACGGATTTATACCAATTTGTAAGAACTCGTACTTGCAAGTCAACAATCAAAGCAATAGAATCACTAAGTGATTGTAGGTCAAGTTTAGCCAACCACTATAAATGTTGTGTCTTATTTTCTTGCTTATTTTAATTTACTTATCTTCTCTTTTTATTCTCTACTAATATCTTGGGTGTTTGTGCCATTTCTGGTTCGAACATTATGAGATAACTAACTCTTTGCGTTAGCATACGTTCATATGCATTTCACGCTTACATATACGTATACTGCATTAGAAGTCTACTAAGTACAATGATTGCTTGTGGATAATTGATGAGTGGATGGCCGTAGCTATCGATTGTTACATGGACGAGTTACATTTTTTCGTCCTTTGAGATTTTTGGGGATGAAATCCTTTAAAGGTGGGGAATTTAACAGTCCACGAATTTAGCTGAAAAGTTAATAAGAATATTAAAATAAATATAATAAAGAAAAAAATAATTTTCATAAACATTCGAATTTGGCTACGAAACTTGCAGTATTGCCTTCGTAGTGATTTCCTATATAATTATTGTATGTAGAACTTTGAAATTGGAGTTAGTACGGAGAAGTTACGGATGTTCGGAAGTTTAAAAACGAAATAAATTAAATATAAATACTTCCCCAATTTAAACTATGTCACTGGTCGACACCACAGGATATGTCGGTCAACACCCTATAGTGTGCCGGTCGACATGTAGTGGTTGACCAGTCTACCTAAGCGGTCGAATGATTGACATCTAGTTTTGGAGATCTGGAGCGACGATTGGACGAACATGATTTAACGAATTTTTTCTTCGGTGCGAAGTAACCGATGTGCACATGTGATGAGAACAAATATTCTCTAGGGTTGATCTAATGCTCCGTATTAATCTCAAACCTCTATAAATAATTCCTAACCTAATCCTAATTCACTAGAAAATTAACAATATACTGAAACTCTGCAAAAAACTATTCTGCCCACTTACAAAATTTCTTTTAAAAACAAATTAAAAGCAATAGAGAACAAAAGTAAGTTGGATCAAGGAGGAGGCACTAGCAGGTACCAATTCTCAAATGAAGCACTGAGTTAGAGCTTGGATCCGGGGTGAGTGGGAACATCTTTAATAATTGATTATTTATAGTTAATTTTAATCTATACTATCTGATCTAGGATTTTAATAATTAAGTTGTACGCCATATTGTTAAAATCTGGAATCTGAAGTATAAATTAAAATTGGTATAAATTAGCCAATATAATTTTTACCTAAGTTAAAACCCCTCATGTAATTGAATAGAAAACTTTAAAATTGGTTAATCCTAAATTGAACTAGTATATTTGAAGTGGTATAATTTATGAATTTGAATTAATAAAAAATAGGGTAAATTGCAAAGATTGATTATTGTAAATTCATGCTTAAGGTTCACTGTGCAAGACCAAAATTGACGAAATTAATAAGTAATTAAAATCGAATAACAAAATAGAGAAACCCTAAAATTTACACAGTGATCAGTTGATCGTTCACTTTGAGCCGTCGACTAATAGGGTTTAGATGTTGACCGGTAAACGACCCATATGCGTAACCTGAACATCGGCATGAGGCTCAAGTTAATAATATTATAGTGGGAGCCTAAATGCATACATATATAGTTTTAATAGTATTAGAATATATACATGGATGTTAGGAATAGTAGGGAAGCTAGTTCCCTATGAGATGATGCTAGGACGGTACAGATTTTGGGTAAATGCTCTTTGCCCAACGATGGTCAATTATTCTACTAGGGGCGATTCTACAGTAATTGGCACTCACAGGAGGTGCTATGGTGGACGCACAACACCGACCGATTCCTAATGAAGTGTGTGGGCTTGGCATAATGGAACATCCTTGGTATTCATGACTTTTAACGCGGTGTGATACTGTCTTGTTGATGGATCTCGACGCATGCAGTAAGAGGCGTATATAACAATTCAAGAGGTGACACAAATTAAGATAATGAGATAGTCTGGTGAGTTGGCATTACGGGATTCCCTTTGATGTGTAGTTAGGGTACGTGTAGTCTTAGTGTGGAAAATTTATTCCCATGTAGAAATTGTAGGGAAACCCATGAGATAATTATGCGTAGTCATAATGTGAGATGTAGTTCCGTACAAAAAAGTTGTAGGATCCTATGTTGAGTAACTCTAGTAGCGGTGGCCAATTATTAGTTATTGAAGTTCAATCCATAGTTCGACCCTTGTAAGAGCCTTTATAAGTTGTTACTGTAGGTGTGTATCAAGTAAAACCCTCAAGCAAAGGACCCTAGGAGTACACGAGCACTTACAGGGCACCCTAGGTCACATGGAATTGAATTAAAGTCAACTGCATATGATCACCATATATTAAACATGTACTCCTCCAATAGATTTTTGTCTGACCCACCCTTTTCGTTTCTTTTTCCCTATCACAAGAGGACAGGGCGTCAAGAAATTTAGCCCAATTTCATTACGTGGATAGGAGAGCTCATCATAAGAGTTGCTTATCCTTTTATTTACTCTCCATTTAACTTTCTATCTTATTAGTACTTAATATTTTTATTGGACTATGAGTGGTATTTCTATGTACTCTATATTTGACTACGTACTATTTTTTTGAGACTTTATTTTGAGATATTTTTTGAGATGGATATTTTCACTATTATATTTTGTTCCTTCTATTGTGAATTCTGAAAGTATAGTATATCTTAGATCATATCTATTTATTCATAGTCTCTGCAATGTTATAAAAACCTAATAGGTCGTACTTCTTGGCACAAACGCGTGTTCAAAAGTCACCCAAGGCTTTGGATCGGTGTGTCAAAGGGCATAGGTTTGCCACAAATATTCAAGATACTTTAGAAAAAATCGAAGTGTCATTCCATAGATTCTCAAAAAGAAAACGAAATGTAAAATATATAAATGTATACTTAAGTCCGTACGATGTGCATAGTTCATGTGTATGCAACATCCGATTGGATCACTTGCTCGACCCCATAAAATTCACTTCCCTACTAGTATAGATCACTTTATCTCTCTATTGTAGACTCAGGTTAGGTTCTTTGAATAGAAACCTTCGTTTTTCCTTACACAATCATATACTACGATAGAAAACCATGGGATCAATCAAGAACCCATTTCAAGTGTTTGACGTCAAAAATCGAGTGTAAAGTTTTTGCTCGGACTGGTGTAGATAACCTAGAAATCGTGTTGTTGAATCTTGGATCAAGTATTATCATGCGAATAAAATAATATACGAATAACTCGAATAAAATATTTTATAGGTTTCTTAACTACGCCAATTACTTTTTAAGCACCATTTATTTACACAAATAGTATATCTCATTCAATACTAAAATCAATTATGAACCTTTTCATAAAACATCACTTAAGTTTATAAACATTTCATAAAGACATAACTTTACTTATAAATCATTTCACAATAATTTACTACATTCTCCATTAAAGTATCGTTCTAAACTTATCTTTATATTTTAAAAACAATTTACTCTAAGTTCTATAACGATTCAGAAGTTATTAAGCTGTCCAAAATCATAAATAAATCTGTTTCATTCTAAGAAATGAAAACTATCAAATAACCATATCATGACATGATGGATATATCACAAAATTCTATTGCATACGGTACATGCATAAAAAACAACTTGTTAAAGTTTCACTTATTTCTTAGACACACTATGCTCTAAAGGAAAAACAAGTAAAGGTTTCACAATTATTTGCATTATGCCTCTACACTCAGGCGTACTATATAGCACACTTGCAAAACTTTTCTATAAGAAAGTGTATATCTAAATGTATATTATTCGTAAGTACCCTTTATTAAAATACTCTATATTTCATCTGAAATTTATTTAAAGAAAATTTATCACTAAATTCCCTGATTTTTTAGATCAAATCATTTGAAATATATACGTACATATCCCTTTTATAGCAAATCATACTTGGGGATTAGATCAAAATTTCTTTTACCAAAACTACTCTGTAGCATACTGTTTTATTAGCGTCCCCCACTTTGAAATTCAAAAATAATGTGATGATGTTGCTGCCATCACTAGAATTATTTTCAAGCAATAGAAGTAACTTTAATTCATTCAAATCATACTTTTAAATCCGTAAAAATATGCATATCGACTGAGTAACATGAAAATGATACCATGGAAATGGGTCCTACCAAATCCTTCCGTATATTCCCTTCCAAAGATTGGTAATGCCCATGAGAAGTGCTTAGCAACTAGATACATCTCTTACCTATTATTTATCACTTTCGAACAAGTCGAACTAGCTAACATAAGAATATTTTGTTCCCAAATTGATTTGTTGATTTCAAGAGCAATCTCGAACTCAAACAAATCTTAAAACTCTTTTCAAATATTAGTATTCACCAATACTTTCAAACAGTACTACTATTATTCGAAAAAATCTTGAACAACATTTCCAAAGACATCAGGATTTAAGTTCACAAAATATTAATTTAAATCCTCTTCATTTATAAATCATATTATACAAACTATACTTATATAAAGTCACATACTTAGAATATTTATATTAAACTAATTTTATTAGAGTCGACTTCCAACCCAACATCATTACCAAATGTCTTATAGTCAAACTGTGAAATTTAATTCACAAATGTTCATTTCAATGATCCCATAATTACTTTTTACCCAACTTATGTATTAAAAAGTGAATTGCTCAAAACTTATTGAGTACATACAACAATCAACAATAGTTAATGCTTACAAATTGGATGGACATGATTAGTCTATCAGCAAGGTTACATGATACAGAACTATGTAAAGCACTAATGTCAAACAAAATACGAATAGGAAAGCCATAAGTAGATTGTACCTAAGAATTTTCTTCCCCTTTGCCGCTGTAAAAGTGGAAGGTGCTATAACAAGAGGGAAAATCCTAGGCTACTATCCAGTTTGAAGCATTAGAAAATCTCTGACCATATGGCCTGGCTAGTGGCAGTTCGGTGCAAACTATTCTTTGGTTGTCTAATCAAGCTTTGGTACCTTTGCGATCAACGTTTTCACTACTAGTGCTTTTTTCCATTCGTCCTCCTCCATCTGCATTACAATTCCTAGCATAATCTCCCTTCTTTCTACACTCAAAGCTCGCTAAATTGGAAATATCCTTCGATGACTTGAACTTACACATGTTCCCGGTTGGTGCAGCTACAAATGGTCTTGTATTCGAACCCTCAAACTGTAAACCCATGTTAATCAGATTCATGAACGATTCCTAAATATGATTTTTCACATCCATATATATATCCCATCACAAAAGCTAAGCCAATTTTGAACTTCAAGGTAGTCTCAGGATCAGTGTACCTATTTTTGACCAATATCTCAAAGTCACGGCATAGCCAAGCAAAGTCTTTCTTTGGTCAAACTTGCACTTCTTCTACAACATTAACCTTAGCATTAGCAACCCCAATGCTCATATTTCTTACTATAAAGCCAATAAAATATATTTTAGAATAATTTTAAGGGCAGATTTATTGAAGGGGTTACTTCTAAGATAGATCTGTTCCTAAGAAAATACTTTTAGCACTAGGTTCAAAAAAAACAAATATGCTCTCATATATATAATACATTCAGCTCATTTTAGGGCATTGCTTACCTTGTCTTTAATGAGCTAACCCAACAAAAGTCAAGGGGTTTGCTAAACCTTTGCTTTGATACCAATTGTAATGGTCACCCTTTCTGGTGTGTGGTTGCAAATGGTAACCTCGTAACCAATTTTACGGCCAACCTCTCGACTTTACAACTAACCCATAAAGGGATGTATAAGGGTAAGAGTCAAAGCTTCATTACAGTTCACATTGTGAGTAACATCATGCACACCCAGTGCAATCCTGAAATGGTCTCGTATGGAAATCATGTCTCATATACTTCTTACTCTATCCCTCGACGAAGAGTGAAGCCGGTAGGTTAATGCATTGTTATGTCTAACTCCTACTCAAACATCATTCTTAACTCACACAAATAGAATAAGCTTATTTCGTCGGCTTTTGTGCTAAGTATAAGATTAATTATTTTCCATGAACAAGTAAACATACAAAGCACGATTATTTTACCTAAGTGAGTCTTAATCCCCTTTTGAAAACATTTGTTTACAACTTAAAAGCCTTTTAAAAACTATATATATTTATAATAATTTATTTATAAGCTAATATATTTAATAAAATCCAAAAAAAATTTAAAAAATGTTGCAAAAGCTTTTTAATATTTTAATAAAATATTTAACTAATTTTCTAAAAATTGCATATACATAAAAATACTTCTAAGAGAATAATAATAATAATAATAATAATGGTTTAAACATTCATTTAAAATATCACTTAAAAATAACTATTTTATAATTTATTTTAAGAACTTCGAAAAAGCATATTTAAATACATAAAACCTTTTACTTTAACAACTCAAAATTAATTATTAAAAATATATTTAAACTTCAAACAACTTTTAAAATACTCTGATATATGTTATTGAATACTTCTAAAGAGATTGAAGAAAAATACTTTAATTAAAAGTCATTTTAAGCCAATTAAAATTTCAACATGCAATCTATAACATTTTCAGAATGCTATAAAAAAGGTCTAAAGCTATCACAATGGTCGGAAAATGCTACAGTCAAGTGCTATAACAAACAGTGGATAGAGAGCAGGTTTACATAGACTTTTTACAAGAAAGTTTTGATCATTTTGGACATGGTAGCATTCGATCGAAGGACTAATTTTTTTTCCATCAGACAATATACTCAATATATATTTTAACAATGAAAAGAAACCCCTAGGGATATATTTACAAAATATTATAGAAATTCAACAAAACAAGGCATTTCGAAGTGTTTTTATAGACCTTTTGCTATATAAGCCATTCGATATTTAGGTCCAAGTCAACCACAATCTAACCAATCCTATGTAAACCATTTCAGAACAACGTAGCATGGCATAGAAAATCAAAGAAGTCCAATATACAATATATGTTTATATATATATATATATATATATATATATATATATCATTTTCTTTCCAAAGCATGAACCTCAAATGCTATAACATTATTTAATTAAGCACTTTACTTATAGTTTTAACAAGCATATTATACACTACATATACATTCAAATGGCGATTTTACTCACCTTTAAACAAGTACACAACTAGCACAAGTCTCAACCTAAGCTCACTTACTACCACAACCAAAAGAAGAACCAAAATCCAACCCTTGCTCCTAGAATGCTCTCAAAATAAGCAAGAACTTGCCTATTTTTCTCTCATCTTTGGGTGTTTTGGGTTTCCTTGCTTAATTCTACATGCTTCAAGTTGATATCCTTTGTTGCTATGTTGTTTAAGGCTTATAGAAAAACTTTGGTAAAGGTTTGGGCTAATTTGATTTGTGTTTATGTGGAAAGAGAAGATGATGAAGAGAATGTTTTTATACTTTATGTATTAGTAAACCATTTTTCTAAGTCTTAAGTGCCTTTATACAAGCTTCATTAAGATGTCACTTCTCGCCTTCTGCCTCTCCTTTTTGGCTAAATATGTCCCCATGTGTTTCCTATACACCTCACCATTGACTAAAATCAAATATCTAAAGCACTATTCATCAAAATATCTCCTTCACAAACCATTTACAAATCTCTTTTTACTGTTCACATTTAGTTATCCATATCATAGGAAATATTTCTATTTTCTAATTAATTACAGATTAATATATTAGGAAAGCACAACAAGTTTGAACAACTTTTACTAAGAAAAAAGCTGTTATCGATAAAATAATTTTCGATCACATTATCGATATCACTATTTATTTTTTAAACATTTTATAAAAACAATTTTACCATCATTAATTATTAATTAAAAAGAACTTAACAAGGTTATTAAATCAATTTTAGAACATTTAACCATGATTCAAATGTTCTGATATTTCAAGATTATGTATTCAAAATTACGGGTCACTATACCTAAGGTTTGCTACGTTGGTAAGGGATTATTCTAGCTTAGGAGGAAATCCCTTCCTTGGAATGGAGTTAGCTATAGAGGTCCAAGATTTGATCAACACATGTGAAAGCATATTTAAGGACTTAGAGATAGAAGATGCCATAAAGAGGAGGCTAGCTTTGGACAACGTCAAGAATGAGCGATGAGGTAGTAGAATGCCATCAAGATCACTACTCTTGAGGATTAGATCATCTGGGAGTAGTTTAATATGGATTTGAAGAGAAATTCTTATCGTCGTTCAGAAGTCAGTATTATTCTATAAATTTGCTAATTTGAGGCAGAAAGACATGTCTATGTTGGAGTATATGCCGAATTGGATATGTTGTCAAAGTACATCCTATATTTTTTTATACTTCACTAAAGAAGAATGATAAATTCCTCATTGACTTGGATGATTATCTAGGAGAGAAGCCAGTAGGGTTTACCGATGAGTCCTTTGAGAAACTGGTTAAGAAGCTCTCCAGCATGAGAGTCTATATCCTAAGTCTAAGTCAGTTGTTTTTCCCACTAATGAACCAAAGCCACAATATGGAAAGGGAAGGCAAAAAAAGTGGAACAACAATAAGAAGTAGTAGTTTCAAAAGGGTGGACAGAAGAAAGGGAAGTGGGAGCCCATTTGCTACAATTATGGTGAGAAAGGTCACTTGAAGATGAACTACAAAGCTGAAGGTAAGAAGTGCTACATCTGCAATAAAATCGGGCATATTTAGAAGGATTGTCCCAAACCAGTGAAGCAAAGGAGGGTGGTAAAAGTATATTCTTTTGATGTTTTTTCAACTTTGACGAGTTCTCCATTGGTGAGGAGAAGGGAAAGAACATCAATATCCAAGGTATTCTTTCCATTTATGATATTCTAGTATATGTTTTATTTGACATCAGGGCTTCATATTCCTTTAGATCCAATGATTTGGAAGAGAGTATAGGATTGGGTTTGTGACCCAATATATTTGACTGACCTTTGATTGTGACAAACTCTATTGGGGGCTTAGCCAGCCTTTGCATGGTTTGTTGAGCCCTAGTATTATCACGTCATGGGTGTTCTTTTGTTTTTGATTAATTTGGTTTGGGTTTCATTAGGTTCTATATTTTTTTAAAGATGGATTAGTTGAAGAAGAAGGACCGGTGATGGGCATATATTAGAGCTAGACTACCTTTATGATGAGGCGATGGTTAGCCTTTTCTATTCATTTGAGATCCTATAGGATAAGTTGTTATTTGTGCTTATAACTAAAGAGTATCCATATGTATTTGAGGAGTTGACCGGATTACCACCTCGTAGGGAGAAAGAGTTGCTTATAGATCTAATTAAGGATATTGGACTAGTGGTTATGCCTTTGAGATGTTGGCATCCAAAGAGCAGAAGGAACTAAAGGTCTAAGTGAATGACCTGTTGAGAAAGAAGTTCATTCGTAGGAGTATATCCGAGTGGGGAGCACCTATAGTATTCTCCAATAAGATGGATGACTCTTTGAGGTTATGCTAGATTATTGTGAGTTAAATTAGGTAATAAAGAAGAATTAGTATCCACATTGATGACTTATTCGATTAGCTCCTTGGTACAAGTGTTTTCTCTCAGTTGGACCTTATGATAAGGTTTCACCAATCGAGGGTAGTTAGAGAGACTGTGTGCTAATTATGCCATTGCATGCACCATTTGGGTTTTATGAATGTTGGGTTCTGCCATATGGGCTAACTAGTGTGCAAACTTACTTTATTGATATCATGAACCATGTCCTTCTAGACCAGCAATATTAGTCCATGCTTGCATTGTTGATGATATTCTAGCCTTTTTCAGGATGGAAGAAGAACATGAACATATTTGAGGATTATGCTTGATATATTTAGGAAGCACAGTTTGAAGGCAATGCTTTTGAAGTGTCACTTCTGGAGAAGTGAGTGCGAATATTAAGTCATTTCAATATCTATAGGCATTCCTATAGATCCTACAAATGTAGCGAAGATTCATGATTAGTATTACCCAGGAATGCTAAAAACATAAGAAGTTCCATTAGACTAATGGCGTACTATAGATGTTTTATCAAGGACTTCTCAAAGGTAACAACATAATCAGCTAATTCTATGAAAAAGAACCAGACTTTTGTTAGGATGTAAGGTGCGTGCATGCTTTTGTTGGTATAAAAGAGAGGTTAGTTAGTGCACCGTGTTAGTCATCTCGAGTGGGAATGAGGATTTGGTAGTATATGAAAATGCTTATAGTTTTAGATTAGGTGTGGTGCTAATGTAGAAGGGAAATGTTATTCTATATGCTAGTCGAAACTAAAACCATTTGAGAGTAAGTACCTGATTCATGATTTGGAGTTGGGGGCAATTGTGTTCACTTTGAAGATTTGGAGGCACCGTCTATTAGGGAGAAATTATAGTTGTTCACTACCATAAATCATTAAAGTATCTCTTCTCCTAGAAAGATGTAACAACCTAAAATTTAGGCTATAGTAATTAATTTACGAATTAACTAGGTAATAAAATAACTTTGTGAAATTATCAAAGTTGAGCCACGGGAGTTGCACCATGTGTCCGTAGTAATTTTCTAGCCAATTTCCGTAGATAGGTTGTCAAAATCCGAGCTAGGACGAAGGAGATACGAATTAAACAAGAAAACGAAGAAAAAGGAAAAAAATATTGGTCAGTTCGAACCTTTGGTCAACCTTCCCCATAGCTGGGTCGACCTATAGGTCGACCCCTAGCTTATAAAGGTCGATAGGTGGGTTGAACTACTCAATATTGTGTCAGTTTGCTCTGTTCAAGTGTTTTGGAAATCCTATCAATAATGTTGGTCAGATGAATCGATCGAAAATCCAAATCAACACCAACAACTCAAACAACACAATATATAAACAAATTAATATTAATTACAAATACACTCCCTCACTCGATAATATAAAATGGATTTCAAAACAAAGTTAGAGATTCAAGTTTGATAGACTCAATCAAAGAGAATTTTGATTCGAAGATAGTTCGAAACAAAGATAAAATGATTAAATAACAAAATAGGAAGATGGATAAGATTATATAAATCACGGGCAACCTTAACCGGATCGACCGTGACTTCAAAAATAAGATCGATGCAGAATTCCAAGACAAATCGACATTCGATCGCAATAGATAGAATTCAGGCATAGTAGAAGATAGATAGTGTTTACGCCAAAAATGGTCACAAACCCCAAAAACCATGAAAGCACCAGTGTGTGAACACAAGTCAGCAATATTCAAGCACAAACATCAGATCTCAGCAAATAAGAAACAACAATTTAGGAATAATGAACAAAGACACAAGATTTATAGTGGTTCGGCTATCTCCAGCAAAAGTCCACTTCAAAGTTTTATCCTTTTATTGATTATCCTTGCTGGTTACAGATGATTACAGCAGTAGTAATGAAGAATTTCGCGTACAATAGTTATGCTGAAGTATAGAAATGAATCCGGCAGAGTCTGGACGTCCAATAGCCAAAGGTAACTTTTCTGTAGGCTTCAGGAGGCTATTTATAGGCGTAGGAGGCTGAGATCGCGCTCAAACTTCGAGAGACTTCTTCTGGCACGTGAGTGGGCCCACGCGACCGACCCCACCAAGTTTCGACTCGATCTGTGATCGATAAGAAGCGATTTCGTATCCATTAAAAAATGATCCAATCGAGTTAAAACTTGGTAGGAACATTTCTTACCTTGTATGCAAGCTACTGTGAAAATTTCATTGCATTTGGATCAGTGGATCTTGAATTATGATCGATTCGAATTTGGGTTTTCCGTTGGCTATCGCCTTCGAATCCATTACTTTCGACTCGAAGGATGCGCGTGCGCAATCGATGACGTGTCGCGAAATCCCTGGGTTGATCCACCTTTCTTGCCATGTTGAATGCTTCTTTTCCTGGAGACGTGGGCATTCTTCACCGCTTTGAATGCTTATCCCCTTGATTCGTGGATCTTCCTTGTTCGTTTCTGCATCTCGTGCTTGTTCATATTCATAACATCGTTCGCATCCATCCACTCGTGTCTTTCTTTGTATCGATCCCAGGAGTAATTTCGTACCGCTTCCAGTGGTGCTGATGGATACGAAATGAGTATGGGGGGACCAATACGAAGTGGTCATGAAAATGGACACGAACCTCATCCTTGGGATGGATATGAACGAGACCTTACCTGATGGATACGAACAAGGTTTTACCTGATGGACACGAACAAACTTTTACCTGATGGATTTGAAAGTGCCAAACTCTTCTGCCATCGATACATGCCGCCTCTTCCCACCTGACCGATACGAAACCATTGAGCCGTGTCCATGTTGATCGATACGACCAGTATCGATTCGAAGTCCTTCACCCTGCTCTGCCTTTGATCGATACGAGCACTATCGAGTCGAACCAACACCTGATCGATACGAAGCCGATCAATACGAAACACCACTACCTTATCGATACGAAACGTATCGATACGAACCTCCCCTGCTGATCGATGCGAAATGCATCGATACGAACCGTGCCTTGCACACCAATGGATACGAACATCATGTTCTTCCAACCTTGCATCGATCATATCTCCTTCATAAGAACTCCGTTTAACCAAAAATTTGAAACATATCCTCTCCTAGTCCTTATCATCATCTCCAATCAATTTCATCCCGATCGGGGCTCAACCAAATTTTGACAACATCGATTGCAGCCTTGATTCCAATCGATCTCGAATCCCAATATCCATCATCCCTTGCCAATTTGTTGATATTCCAGCCTTGACCAAAAGGCGAGATAACATTTGCCCCCCAAAACATGCCTTGTGACAAGAAGGCTTGTTTTGAATAGTTCCGAATTCGACATCCGAAGTCCATAGCCAATTCCAATTCCATGTCCATTCGAACTCGACAATCGAGTCCTAATCCATCCTTATCCAGTAGCCAATAATCGAATCCAGGACAACTCCGGGTCGATATCCAAATCCATAACCTCTCCGGGTTCTTGCCAAGCGCAATCCACACCCGATGACGGTGGTCCAGTGTCCCTGGACATTGAGCTAACCTCTCCGGGTTCTTGACAAGCGCAGTCCACACAAGATGACCGTGGTCCAGTGTCCCTGAACGTTGAGCTAACCTCTCCGGGTTCTTTCCAAGTGCAATCCACACCTGACGACCGTGGTCCAGTGTCCCTGGACGTTGTATGATGCCATGGCTTAAGTCCTAAACCGAATCCTGGTCTCTCCGGACCCTTGTTGAGCATAGTCCATACTCAACGACCTGAAATAATAATCGATAATATGGGGCCTAAATCCTAGGCCGAATCCTGGTCACTCCGGACCCTTGTCGAGCATAGTCCATACTCGACGACTTGAAAATAACTATTTATAATGCAGGGCCTAAGTCCTAGGCCGAATCCTGGTCTCTCCGGACCCTTACCGAGCATAGTCTATACTCGACGATCTGAATGAGTCAGTTTACCACGTTCGGGCAAAGTGACTCACCCCTTGCCAGGCATAATCCATACCCGACGACTGTTTATCAAAAACCATATAAAAATCCAATCAAAATCCGATCCAAAATCCAAATCCAAAATCCAAATCAAAACCAGAAAATCAGAAATCCAAACCAGCATCCAAAATCGAAAACAATCATCCAAAGGAATATCCAAATCAGAAAGCAAACAAAACTAGGAGTTCAATCCAAACTCCAAAACCAAACCAGAAAAACCAAGTTACCAATCCAAAACAAAAAACAAATTTCACAAACCATAGCATCATGGTTTATCATCATTCAGAGCATGCCTAGGGGCTATCTCCGTCCCCGTACATGTGTAAATGACTTTGCCGTTTGCCAGTAGCTTTTTACTTATTTCATATTATCCTGGTCAATGGATAATCAATCGACCGTCATTCCTGGGCCTCACATCTTCATGGTGTGAGGTAGTTAGTGGTTTCTCCTGTTCCACCGTTGCATTCCTAGTTTCGACATATTGTCGCAATTGTCCATTCCTTACATGCTCCTCGATTATATCCTTTAAGTGCCTGCAGTTGTTGGTATCATGCCATCTAAATCATGGAAGAGACAGTGCCTTCCTGATGCCCTCTCTCGTTCAGAAGGTTCTCTCCTAGCCGGCCTTCTGTAGGGAAGGCGATTTCGAGTGTCCAAGTATATCCGTTCCAGCGTCTCGTTCAATCCTATGTATGTAGAAAACTTTGGATCCTTCCATCGCTTCCTAGGTTTTCCAGAATCATCGTCCAACTTCCTTTTTCCTTTGTCTTTATCCGAACCTTTGCTGGATGGTCCTCCACCCTCAGTTGCATTCACCTCCTTCAACTTTAAATCTGCACATGCATCCTCTTGTCGGAGGAACCTCTCAGCTTCGTGAAAGAATTCCCCGAGATCCAGTGGTGGGTCTAGTATCAAAGATACCTTGAAATTCGAATCCTTCCTGACTCCTGATACTGCCGCCATTAAAACCATCGATGGATCAGGCCGATCCACCGAAGCAACCGCCGCATTGAATCGAGTTAGAAAAGTTCTAAGCGATTCATCCATCCTTTGCTTTACCGATGTCAATGCCATCACGTTCTTCGGCCTCTTGATATGAACCCGAAACTGTCCCAAAAACTTATCCACCAATTCCCTCCAATTATTGATAGATCCTTCTCCCAGCTGCCTAAACCACATTGCAGCTAAGTCCGTCAAGTACAAAGGGAAGCATCGGGCCATCACTTCCTCAGATGCCCCTAGCACCTCCATGTGTCTGGTGTACCTCATCAAGTGATCAGTTCGGTCCGCCTTGCCATTATATACCTCCACACTAGGTAACTTAAACTTAGGTGGATTCTGAGCCATCCTTATTTCTCGAGCGAACGGACTCCTGTTCACTCCTTCCAAGTCTCTATTAGTCAAGCCACCTCGCACAGTTTTTCGGATTATCTCTACCAATCCAGCATTGTCTATCAGGGGTTGACCCAGAGGGAACTCCGGCACATATTCTTCATGTGGCTCACTAGCAGCAGCGTTGGCTCTGGCCGGTTGAACTCCTTCCAAAGGTCCTCATGTGTTGGATCATACGGGCCTGCCCCCAAGCCCTTGTTGATTGCCTTCTGGCTCTGTATCCTGTCCTCCATTGGGTTCCATGATCCTAGCTCCTTGTCCCGCATCCACAGCCGCTGTAGCTGTTCCTAAGTTCTGCATTCCTGCAGCTCTCATTTGTTCGAAGAAGGTTTGCATCAATTCCTGTTGGCTCTTCAACAATCTCTCTTGCAAAGAATTTTCCATAGCTTCCATTTCATCCCTGGTGATGTAGATGGAAGCTTTTCCTTCTCCTGCTCCAGAGGATGCCTCCTGGCTTCCTCCTTGTTGGCTTCTCTCAGCTCTTTGTCTTCTACTATTTTGTCTAGTCATTGTCCTCAAGTCAAAACTCCTCAAACTCTTCAAATCTGAAATTCAAATTCGATGTAGCGGGTACTAGTCCCTCAGTGAAAGCACCAAAGTGTTTGCACCAAAAATGGTCACAAATCCCAAAAACCGTGAAAGCACCAGTGTGTGAACACAAGTCAGCGATATTCAAGAACAAATATCAGATCTCAGCAAATAACAAACAGCAATTTAGGAATAATGAACAAAAACACAAGATTTATAGTGGTTTGGCTATCTCCGGCCTACGTCCACTTCAAAGTTTTATCCTTTTATTGATTATCCTTGTTGGTTACATATGATTACAACAGTAGTAATGAAGAATTTCGAGTACAATAGTTATGTTGAAGCATAGAAATGAATCCGGCAGAGTCTGGACGTCCAATAGCCAAAGGTCCCTTTTCTGTAGGCTTCAGGAGGCTATTTATAGGCGTAGGAGGCTGAGATCGCGCTCAAACTTCGGGAGACTTCTTCTGGCACGTGAGTGGGCCCACGCGACTGGCCCCACCAAGTTTCGACTCGATCTATGATCGATACGAAGCGATTTCGTATCCATCAAAAAATGATCCAATCGAGTTGAAACTTGGTAGGAACATTCCTTACCTTGTATGCAAGATGCTGTGAATTTTTTTTGCATTTGGATCAATGGATCTTGAGTTATGATCAATTCGAATTTGGGTTTTCCGTTGGTTGTCGCCTTCGAATCCATCCGTTCGAATCCATCACTTTCGACTCGATGGAGGCACGTGCGCAATCGATGACGTGTCGCGAAATCCCTGGGTTGATCCACCTTTCTTTCCATGTTGAATGCTTCTTTTCCTGGAGACGTGGGCATTATTCACCGCTTTGAATGCTTATCCCCTTGATTCGTGGATCTTCCTTGTTCGTTTCTACATCTCGTGCTTGTTCATATTCATAACATCGTTCGTTCGCATCCATCCACTCGTGTCTTTCTTCGTATCGATCCCAGGAGTATATTTCGTACCGCTTCCATTGGTGCTGATGGATACGAAATGAGTATTAGGGGACCGATACGAAGTGGTCATGAAAATGGACATGAACCTCATCCTTGGGATGGATACGAACGAGATCTTACCTGATGGATACGAACAAGGTTTTACCTGATGGACATGAACAAACCTTTACTTGATGGATTCGAAAGTGCCTAACTCTTCTGCCATCGATACGAAAGTATCGATTCGAGACATACCGCCTCTTCCCATCTGACCGATACGAAACCATTGAGCCGTGTCCATGTTGATCGATACGAACAGTATTGATTCGAAGTCCTTCACCCTACTCTGCCTTTGATCGATACGAACACTATCGAGTCGAACCAACACTGATCGATTCGAAGCCGATCGATACGAAACGCCAACTACCTGATCGATACAAACGTATAGATACAAACCTCCCCTGCTGATCGATGCGAAATGCATCGATACGAACCGTGCCTTGCACACCGATGGATATGAATTCCTACCTTGCATCCATCATATCTCCTTCATACGAACTCCGATTAACCAGAAATTTGAAACACAGCCTCTCCTAGTCCTTATCATCATCTCCAATCAATTTCGTCTCGATCGGGGCTCAACCAAATTTTGTCGACATCGATTGCAGCCTTGATTCCAATCGATCTCCAATCCCAATATCCATCATCCCTTGCCAATTTTTTGATATTCCAGCCTTGACCAAAAGGTGAGATAACAGATAGCATCATAACCAATGATGCAGAAATCTTTGGTAAATCAATGCCTATTGTAAAGGAGTTTCACCCCTTTACAAATCATTCGAAGATTGGCGAGACCACCGATATATTATAGAGATTGTTTGAAGTGGAGTTATGGGATGCTATAGAATACAAATAGGGAGAGATAAGGATGGATTTTGGAACCGAGGGGAACGTTCCAAAATTCAAAGGAAACCGAGTAAAGAGGAAAGAATTCAAGCTCGAACAAAAGTGATTCCGTATTTAAATTTACCCTATATGTTGAGTTTTGCCTAAAGCCAAAGCTCTGATACCAAATGTAATGACCCAATATTTTCAACCATTCGCATCTGTACATGCCGGATTTGAATTGCTCAAAATACTAGATTGTTAATTTATATTTGGAAAAACTCAACATATACAGTCAAAAAATAATCACAGAATCCCAAACACATAGTAATATAATAATAATGCAGCGGAAACAAAAGAATAGTAGTTCATGAAGCTACTATATATATAACAGAGTTAGATAAGATACAACAGAAGTCTCGAATGCAATAGTTGAATACAAGATCAGAATACATCACTAGAATCAACTGAATATCTGAAAACTGGATAGATAGCTGGATCTCCAAGCGAAGCTCCAACTCCAAAGGCGAGCCTCAAAAGCTAAACCACTCAGTCTGACCTGAGCATAAAGCAAAACACAAAACACTCGAGTCAGGATTAACATTCTTATATCAATAAATCCAACTCAAGTGAAATAACAACTGAAATACAAGTAACTCAAAGGATGTTTGGGATAACCATCCTCTAAAGATCCGTTAAACTATCTACTATGTTGTAATATACGCTATTATAATAATGTCTAAAGTAAAGTATAATATATTTAAAAATAGCATTAAGGCGTTACCCATATCCCCCTGAACACATTTTATAGTGCCAGTAGTCTATACAGTACCATAGTCCCTCTTGATCGGGAAGCCACCAAAGGATACTCCATATGTACGACATAATCAAACTCGTTGTAAAGCACGCTAGGGTAGGTGAAACGGCGCAACAAGGCAATTCCAGGCTAGATATACCAATAATGCATCCGGACTGGTGGTGACGCATAGCCGCAGCTACCGCCCACCTCGAGCCACACTTCCAAAAATCAAAGGTGCATCCAATCAATCATAAAGTAATAGAATGGTATCAAAGGAGTGTGTTCGATAAGAGGAGCTACCTCATTGGCTCGGAATCGCTCCTATTTTAGCCACCTTATGCCAACTCACTGGAGTCGGGTCCACGTATATACCTCAATAGAATGTCGCCACCATCCTACTTCTTTCTGGAATCTCTATCGCGTACACGGTTGTTAAAGTGGTTTTTGGAGTTGGCAGAGAGTATGAGAACTTCCGATCTCGGTCTCTTTAACAGCCAAACATTATTATAACACAGCAGTCATTTCAAAATAGTTTATACTTCAAAACCAAAATATCATTGCCATTTCAAAACCATATCAATACGATATCATTTCCATTTCAAAACTAAATACGATATCATTTCCAAAATCATAGCACTTTCAAAGTTATAAAATTTTTGAAACCAAACACTAGAAATTATAACACTTTCAAAATGTAATATTTCGAAATTCATAACTTTGAAAACATAACTTTCACCACTTAAACAGTTTAGATATTAAAATAGTATATATAATAAAATAGTTTATAAAATAAAATAGTTTACATAAAAGAGTTATAAGTTAAAACAGTTTATATTAAATAGGTTTATATTAAAATGATTTATATTAAAAATAATTTATAAAGTAAAATACTTGAATAGTTTTAAATATAATTTAAAAATACTCATATAATAAAATAGCTTCCTTAAAATTCACAAGTTAATTCCAAATCAACTCGAATCAAAAATTCAAATTTAAATCTAATTCCTAATCATCAATTTCAATTCAAATAACCTATTTCAAATTATAATGATTTCAAATACTGATTTGAACCGCAATAAACCATTTCAATTTCAATATATTTCAAAGCTTTAAGTATTCCATATTTTCAAAACTAAATTTGATAACTTCATATGTACCTCAAATTCACTTTAATATTATTTGGATTTGAAAATATTCACTTAACAAATCCAATATCTTTTAAATAAAACTCAAACTTGAAATATTCATTAATCACTTTAAACCAAATCAAGTCATAAAAATCATATCCTTTAAAATCTCAATTTTGATAAATTTAAAATCAAACTTATTTGAGTATAATACTTAAATAAATTTAATTTCAAATCAATTTCAAATTTATCTTCCAACCTTAATTTATTTAAATCATTATAAACCCTATATAAAAATAAAATTTTAAATAAATATTTAACCAAAATATATTTTAATAAAAATCAAACTTTATTATTAAACTTATTCTATATTAAAACAAATTTATTCATAGCTTAAAATCAATAATTTAACTATATATAAAATAACATTTATATAATATCTAAAATTAATATTTATATAAAACCATGCATTTCTTTCCAAAACCATAGAAATCATTTCAAAATATTTTTATATATATGGACCACGGTGTATATATATAATTTTCTATCCTATGGTCAAGTGATAGGGATATTTATCATTTCAATCCATAATTTAAATTTATATACGGGTATATATCATTTCAACCTGCAATCCCAAATTTAGTTCAATAGAAAATTGCTTGGGTCTATTATTTCAACCCATAACGATTTTCTTCTATTCTACAGATCGTTCGGGTATGTATCATTTCAACCCATAGGGAATCCTAAACTAACAGGGAACTTGCATAGTGATAATAGTTATAATAATAATATAATAGGCATATTTCGATTGTCGTTTCAATATAAATCAAATTTTATAGATATAAGAACATTAACGTGAGTGATTGCTCACCTTTCGTGGCTGGAGAGAATAGGAGTGACACAGATACGTACACTGATACGGACACTGAAATTAAGTTATGAATCCAAGCACGAATTCGATGATCAAAGCTGAATAGATGAAATCAAATTAGAATTGGGTCGATGAAGATAAATGGGTATGAGTGAACTTATATAAATATATAACTATATATATAAATGCATACATAGATACATATATATATATATATATCATATTTTTAAATTCTAACACATTTCATATTGAGTGTAGATGTGTTACTAGTCAAATTGAAAACACTATATTAATATCAACATATAGTACATTTTAAATCAATGCTTGTCTATTGTATTCATTCAACCTAACATATCATATATATATATATATATATATATATATATATATATATGAATTTTCCGATTAACGCATTAGGACTAAACAATATAAATTAACATATTATATATACATTTTTAATGTACTATATTCATAAAATTTATAAATCAAACTACCGTATACTTATATGTATATATAATCTAATATATATCAACATATATATGTTTTAAACTTACATACATATCACACAAAATATTTTCCATCGGCAAGCCTATAATATACAAGACATAAACATCAATATAGGCTCTTAGTATACCTTAAACAAATTGTTGTATACTTAAAATTTACAGGCTAAAGCAACTAACTACACATACAACCTGTAGCTAGTAATACAACTCTATAAATGATTCAACAAATAATATATGCACATTTGGAAAGTAATATAGATATAGTTTATAAAAGCTTTATAAGTATACAGATCTTATATATATAAGTATATATATATTCCCAAACAGATAATACAATTTACATACAACAACTAAGTTTCGACGTTTATAAACTTGTATAACACGGTTGGAGCCTAAATATATATAGAGTTGTAAGCAAACTACTGAAAATACTATATATATACAAATAATACGAATCAGGCTACTAAAAATTATTGTGGATAATAATATAATATGATTAAACACTCTTGACAAAGTTTATAATATACATATTGCTTTGTAACTATATTAAAACAATATAAACTTATATAAGTTCATTTATATGCATCAGATCAAATGTATGTGTATATATTAAATAGACTTACATTTATATATACATAAAAGAGAATGAAATGCATTGTATAATTATATAAAATACTATCATATTATAAAATTACTATGAGGAATATATTCTAATATATATAAACTCGCACTATGTATATTAAATACTATATATACAACTAATGTATTTCATAAGCTGAAATATATATTCACTAAAACACATAATTTTCCACAAAATATGTGTATATTACTTATATAGACTGTAAAGTATAAAACAAAAAAATATATAAACAAAGCAACAACTCAAATCGCACAAACGAATTGGAAACAAGCAGGAGGATGCTCAAGTGGGCATGCATGGGCAAGTAGTGGCTGGAGGATAAGAAGGAGGAGATTCTGCAGGCTACATACGGCGTTGTTTCGGCCCAGGCGAGGTGGCTGATATAGGCCGTGGCTGCTGTGCTATGGTGTAACAACCCTAGATTTTTGCATATAATTTAAATTTGACTTTATTTTATTTTGAAATTATTTTAAACTTGTTTTATTTCAAACATTACTTTTTAAATATAAATTTTGATTATTATATGAATTATAATTTCAAACTGGTGTAAATTGAATATTTTCCTGAAAAATGGATTTGTGGTCAAAACTGGTCAAACTTTGACTTTTAAATTTTAAAATTAAATATTTGAATTCTTAAATTTTATATTTTATTTTGAAAATAGATTTAATATCATGAATACTGCTTTTTGTTTCCTTGAAATTTGATTTAAATTGTAAAAGTTATACTGTTTTCAATATTGTATATATTGAGTTATTTAACAATATTCTTTGTTTTAATTCATAAAAAAATGACACATTTATTTGATATATCTTATTCTACTTTGTGTATTTATGTTATATTACATATATTTTGACTTTTAAATATTTTTAAAGTGATAACAAAAATTTTCCAAAGCTTACTGAATTTATTTTCTATTTTAAAGCCTAGTTTCTATTTTTTTTTTCTATTTTCTTCATTTAAATTTTATTTAATTAAAATTTATTTATTTATTTTATAAATGCATGTTTATTTTGTGCTCTTATATTTATTTTTAAATATTTTCCAAGACCATATAATTTTTTCAAAATTTACTCTGTTTATTTTCAAATTTGCTTGACTGGTTTGCATTTTCTAAGCTATTTTCTTATTTTTACCTTATATAATTATTATTTATTTATTTATATTTTATATTCTGTTGCATTTTTGAAATTTTGACTGAAATTATTATTATTCTCAGTAATTTAAACTTATATAAATAAATTCAAGGTAATTTGAAAAGGTTTTGACTTTTGGTTTCCAATGGCCTTTTATCTTCTAACCTTTCATATTTGTAACTTAACTTTTCATCAATTAGCCATAATTATCCTTTTCATTCAGCCGACCATTCCATTCATCATTCATGTAAACATTTTATTTCTCATTCCTGAAAAACGTTCGGCCATTGCTCTTTGAGAAATTTTGGGTAAAATCTTTTTTCTTTTCTTTGTTTACTTTTATTCTTCTTTGATTTAGATTTGCACTTGTTCTCTTCTCTCATAGGTTCAGCCACCTCCACCACCTGCCATGCTGCCTCCACCACCACCTGAGAACGCAACCATCCTCACCTCCTCTCTGGCCAAAACCCCAAAGCCGAGCCCTTGTTGATATCCTCCACAAAATTTCCAACCTAAACTCCATCAATACATGCATAGCCGACCTCTACCTTGCATCCACCACCTTCCACACCCTATGGCCGCCACTAACACCACCTCCAGCACCACCTGGACTCTCAGCCACATCAACCCCTTGGACCCCATAGTGCAGGCCGTGCCCATACTAGCCTTGGCCGAGCCTTGTTTTGACTTGAATCCATGTTATATTGCCTTGTAGTGTTAGCTTCATGCATACTTATGTTAGCACCATTATCCCTAGGCTAGGACGACCCAAATGAGCCCACTACAAGATCCAAACACAAGCTTTTATCATGTATTTTTATCCATAGCCGAGCCTAGTATAGTTGAAGACAAGTGCAAATACTTTGGAGATGTTTTGTAAATTCAATTCTCACATTGTTTATCGTATTTGAATTTGAAATCTTATGTATATTATATTGTTTGTTTGACTTGTATTCAAGGGAATTGATACTTTGGCTCTTCCACTCATCTTTGTATCGTGTTATCGTCCTTGTTTAGATCTCATTTGTGCATTCGTCATTGTGTCTCCAGCTCAAACCAGTGAGTTATTCTCACCAGACAATACCTACATATATAACTAGTAAATTGACCCCTTTTAATCTGTAAAATACATTATCATGTTACACCTGCTATATTATGATTATATGATGTTCACCCATGCTTAAACACCTGTTATAACATCTGTTACTTTTATATTATGCTGTTCTGTTATTTTATCAGTTTATCGCACTGCAACTTCCCTTTAGATTAGAATCACTATGGGTTGAAATGATACATACCCGAATGGACTTTAGAAAAAGGAAAAATCGTTATGGGCTGAAATGATAGGCCTGAGCGATTTTCAATTTATTTCATTTACTTGGGACTGCGGGTTTGAAATGATAAAACCCGGATTTTCTTTGTAAATTACGGGTTGAAATGATATATCACCCGTATCACTTTACCTAGCGTAGAAAATTATGTACAGACCCGTAATTAAAATATGTTTCTCTAAATTTTTTAAAATATTTTAGAAATGTAATTATTATAATATTTTGTTTAAAATTAATTAAAAATAATTTTTGTAAAGTATTATTGATTTTCTAGAAATTTATAAGTTAAATAAATTATGGAAAAGTTAGAAAATCTAAATGTAAGTTATTTTGGAAATTTTGATTTAATTATAACTGGAAATTAAATTAAATATGAAATTATGATAAATTTATGATAATTTGAATTTAAAATGAATTTAAAGTGATTTTATAATATATTAATGATTTTTAACTAAAGTTAAAATGTGAAATGAATGATTATTTAAGTTGAAATTTTGAAATATAACCAAAATGGGAATTTGTGAATTTGGCTTAAAAGTGAATTTTAAGTTAAGTTAACAAAAATGGAATTAAGTTATATTTGAAATTTTAAACTTAAGTATTAAGTTTAAATTTCATGTAATGAATTTAAATTTGAATGTTGAAATTTAATAAATGAATTATTAATAAATATTTATTTTTTAAAGGAAATTTAACTTTATAAAATCATGAATTTAAGGAAAATTAAATGATGATTATAAATGTGAAAATGTATGGTTTTATAAGTTAAAAATGATTTGAATACAAATATAAGTGTTTGTGAAATTCTATTGAATATTTGAAGTTAATTAATAACATTTTTAAATGCTGTCTTTTGTTAAATTGAATTGTTTTGAATGTAACTTTCTGTAGCTTTTTTCAAATGCTACGAAAGTTGAATTTTCATTGTTTTAATAAATTTAAGTGAATAAATGAACATTGAAAAGTTTAAATTTTTGGAATTTAATAATTTAATCATTAAATGTAATAACTTCATTTTTATGATTTTAAATGAAGTAATTTGTTTTGAAATATAAACTATTTTGAAATATGTGTTGAAATGGTATTTTAAATAAAATGAACGTGGTTTTGAAAAGATATGATATTTTGATATATTAAAATGATTTGAAACGTGGTTATGAAAAGATATGATATTTTGATATATTAAAATGATTTGAAATGTGGTTTTGAATAGATATGATATTTTGGTATTAAATTGATTTGAAATGAAGTTTTGAAAGATATGATATTTTGATATTAAAATGATTTTAAAATGATGTTTTGAAAGATATGATATTTTGATATTTAAATGATTTGAAAATGAAGTTTTGAAAGTTATGATATTTTGATATTTAAATTATTTAAAAATAAAGTTTTGAAAGATATGATATTTTAATATTAAAATTATTTGAAAATGAGGTTTTGAAAGATACGATATTTATGTATTAAAAATGATTTGAAAGGAAGTTTTGAAAGGATATGATAATTTAATATATTGAAATGGTAAGAAATGACTTGACATTTATTTTGATAAATATTTGAAATTGAAAGATATGGTGTGTTGACATATTGAAATGGTTTGGAAATGATTTAATCTTTATTTTGATAAAGATTTGGATTGAAATGATATGTATATTTTAAGTATAAAATATTATTTTAAAGTTATAACCACGTGTTATAATAACGATTGGTTGGTAAAGAGACCGGGATCGGATATGGGCATACTCTCTGTCGATACCGAAAACCACTTTGACTAACCGCGTACGCGGTGGAGATCCTAGAATGAAGTAGGATGGTGGCGACGTTCTTGAGGTATGTTTAGTGGACCCAACTTCCGTGAGTTGGCTTATGGTGGCTAAAATAGGAGTGATCTCGGGCCAAACGGGGTAGCTCCTCTGGTCGGACGCATTTCTTCGATACCATACTATTCCTTGTGATTGTTTGGGCGCTCCTCCGATTTTGGGAATGTGTTCCGAGGTGGGCGTATGTGGCTGCTGCGTTACCACCAGCCCGTGTGCGTAATTGGTATATCTACCCTGGCATTGTCATGTGTGCCGTGTCACCTACCATATCGAGCCTTTACTATGAGTTTCTATTTGTGTCGTACCTATGCAGTATCTTCTCGTAGTCTCCCGATCAGGAGATATGCAGGTACTGTATAGACTATTGGCATTATTTGTGTTAAAAGGAATATTGGGTCGCTCCTTAACGCTATTTAAAAGTAAGTTTATTTTACTATTAGACATTATTATAATAGCGCAATATTACTACATAGTAAATAGTTTGACGGATCCTTAGAGGATGGGCGGTCCCAAGCATCCTTTAAGTTACTTGTACGTTTACTACAGTTCACATGAGTTGGTTTACATTGTATAAGTATGTATGTCCTGACTCGAGTGTTTATATTTTTATTTACGCTCGGGTCAGCCTGAGTATTCACAAATTTGGATTTCCACTTCCTGGAGATTGGAATTGCTGGAGATTATCTGCTTGTCTTTTTTATCTATTTCACTCCCAGTTATCCTGTTGATTCCAGTATTGTATTCAGCTTGTACTTGGTTATCATACTTAGACTTCTGTTGTACTTTATTTCTTCTGTTGTATCTTATGTAACTCTGATATATTTACATAGTAGCTTCATGAACTACTATTTCTTTTACTTCCGCTGCACTATTATTACTCTCTGTCTGTGATCTGTGACTTTTATTTACTGTATATTCTAGGACTTGCCAAATTTTATTTACAACGCGGTATTTTGAGAAATTCAAGTCCGACATGTGTGGATGCGAATGGTTGAAAATACCTGGTTGTTACATTTGGTATTAGAGCTTTGGCTTTGAGGCAAAACTTAGAATATAAAGTAAATTATTTATAGAATCACTTTCATTCGAGTTTGAATCTTTCCTCTTTGGTTCGAATTTCCTTTGAATTTTGGAGCGTTCCCTATGGTTCCAAAATCCTTTCGTGTCCCTCACTATTTATCTTCTTTCAATTTTGGAGTATCCCATAACTCCACTTCGAATGATCTTTATAATGAGTCAGCAGTCCCGCCAATCTCAAATTCATTTGTAAAGGGAGAAAATCCTTTACAGTTAGCATCGATTCACCAGAGATTTATATCTATCCTTGGCTTAGATGCTAATATCTTTTTTTTATTCCAAAGTCTATCTATTGAGATCGAATGTAGATTTACCCTAGAAAATCCACATCGATCTTATTCTTTAAGTCACGGTTGACCCGGTTAAGGTAGCCCGCGATTTACTTAAGCTTACCCATCTCCCTACTCTGTTATTTAATCATCTTGTCTTTTGTTTCCAATCTATTCTTCCAAACATTTTGAATTGTACATGTAAATCTATGTTTTGTTTTATATATTGTGTTGTTTGAGTTGTCGATGTTGATTTGAATTTCCGATCGATTCGTTTGATCAACACTATCTATAGGATTTCTAAAACACTTTGACAGAACAAACTGACACAGTATTATTTTAAAATTTTGGTTAATGAAATAAAATTTTGATGTAAGTAAATTTATGGAACTTCATAAATTGATTTAAATTAATCATTTGAAATAATAATACTTGATTTATCATTTATTGTTCTATAAATGAATTTATAAATAGCTGTTTATAAATTTATTTGGGAACTGAAATGAGTTTAAAACAAGAAATTTGAGAATTTAATTTCCAATGGTTTCAAACCTTATGTTTAAAGTTTTAAAAGGGGTATATTATTTAAAGTATTTTCTAATAGAAATTTGTTTCCAAGGAATTTTAAAGTCTAAAATTAGTGCTCTTCTCTTTGTCGTTTGAAAATAACTTCGATAATGACCACGGCATCATCGACGTTTATTTTCAAGTTTCAAAGTGAAGAGACCGTTCTGTAGTCTTGCTACAGTTTTGTTTTGGGAAATTTAATTGATTTGAATTTCTAAAATAAGACTGGATTTATAATATAAATAGAAATATGATTTAAATATGATTTGACATATTATGTATATATATTTATTTATCTCTAAATGTTTTGAAGGAATCAGAAATTTTATTCTTAAACTTTATCTTAAAAAAAATCATTTCAACTATAAAAAGAAAATCAAAATTTTAGATAAATGATTCAAACTTGAGATGCGGGAATTAGAAAGTTTTATTTGTATGATACTCAATTGCATTGAAATATAACCTACCCAAATTATACAGAAGTTAACACTGTAATGGGATAATATACAATATAAAAAGATTTTATAAATAAAATTTGAATGGTTAAAATAAATGTTATACAATTAAATTTAAGTTTTAAAATGATTAACATGAGTAAATAGAATAAAAGGTTAATTGAATGATTTACAATATAAAATGATGATTAAAGGAACTAACAATAAATTAAAGCAGTTATAATAAGAGTAAGCATAATGGGAATTGATGATAAAATATATTGGGAGGAATAAATTTAACTTTTAGTAGGAGTAAATATGAATTAAATTTAAGTACATTATGAGTATAATGAATGGTTATTTTTCAAATCCATGATCTTAGAAATTGTTAATTTAAGATGATTATAAGATAAGATAATAAAATTTGAGATAGTTAAGATATATTTAACTTGTGTAAAAATTAATTATCTATTTAAGCTGAAATTTCCATGGTTTCTAACCATTTATCTTATTTTGTTTTTCAAACTATCGTTTGGTTGTCCTTATTTTCCTTATCTTGCTTCAGGCTGGTGTAGGCATTTTTCTATAATTTTTCTGTTTAGAAATCTTTCTATAATCTTTGATAATCTCCACCTTGTTAAACTTACCTATAATAATAGTTATCGGATATAATTTCAATTTCCTTGTCATCTTGTCCTAATCTTATTTCACTTTATCTTTTTGTGTGCTTTCCCGTACCTCATTCCTTTTCGGGAACGAAAAGTTTTGAGTGGGGGAGAGTGTAACGACCCTAGATTTTTGCATATAATTTAAATTTGACTTTATTTTATTTTGAAATTAATTGAAAATTGTTTTATTTCAAACATTTTATTTTTAAATATAAATTTTGATTATTATATGAATTATAATTTCAAACTGGTATAAATTGAATATTTTCCTAAAAAATGGATTTGTGGTCAAAATTGGTCAAACTTTGACTTTTAAATTTTAAATTTAAATAATTTAATTCCAAAATTTTATCTTTTATTTTGAATATAGATTTAATGTCATGAATACTGCTTTTCGTTTCGTTGAAATTTGATTTAAATTGTAAAAGTTATACTGTTTTCAATATTGTATATATTGAGTTATTTAACAATATTCTTTGTTTTAATTTATAAAAAATGACATCTTTATTTGATATATCTTATTCTAATTTATGTATTTATGTTATATTACATATATTTTGACTTTTAAATATTTTTAAAGTGATAATAAATTTTTTCCAAAGCTTATTGAATTTATTTTCTACTTTAAAGCCTAGTTCCTATTTTTTTGCTATTTTCTTCATTTAAATTTTATTTATTTAGAATTTATTTATTTATTTTCTGAAGTCATGTTTATTTTGTGATTTTATCTTTATTTTAGATATTTTCGAAGTCCATGTAATGTTTCCAAAATTTATTCTGTTTATTTTCAAATTTGCTTGACAATTTTGCGTTTTCTATGCTATTTTCTAATTTTTACCTTATATAATTATTATTTATTTATTTATATTTTATATTTTTTTGCATTTTCGAATTTTTTAATGAAATTATTATTATTCTCAGTAATTTAAACTTATATAAATAAATTAAAGGTAATTTGAAAAGGTTTTGACTTTTGGTTTCCAATGGCCTTTTATCTTCTAACCTTTCATATCTGTAACTTAACTTTTCATCAATTAGCCATAATTATCCTTTTCTTTCAGCCGACCATCCCATTCATCATTCACATAAACATTTTTTTTCCCATTCCTGAAAAATGTTCGGCCATTGCTCTTTGAGAAATTTTGGGTAAAATCTTTTTTCTTTTCTTTGTTTACTTTTATTCTTCTTTGATTTAGATTTGCACTTGTTCTCTTCTCTCATAGGTTTGGCCTCCTCCACCACTTGCCCTGCCACCTCCACCACCACCTGAGAACACCACCATCCCCACCTCCTCTCTGTCCAAAACCCCAAAGCCGAGCCCTTGTTGATGATCCTCCACAAAATTTCCAACCTAAACTCCATCAATACATGCATAGCCGACCTCTACCTTGCATCCACCACCTTCCACACCCCATGGCCGCCACTAACACTACCTCCACCACCTCCAACGCCACCTGGACTCTCATCCACATCATCCCCTTGGACCCTACAGTGCAGGTGTGCCCATACTAGCCTTGGCTGAGCCTTGTTTTGACTTGAATCCATGTTATATTGCCTTGTAGTGTTAGCTTCATGCATACTTATGTTAGCACCATTTTCCTTAGGCTAGGCCGACCCATATGAGTCCACTACCAGATCCAAACACAAGCTTTAGTCATGTATTTTAATCCATAACTGAGCCTAGGATAGTTGAAGACCAGTGCAAATACTTTGGAGATGTTTTGTACATTCAATTCTCACATTGTTTATCCTATTTGAATTTGAAATCTTATGTATATTATATTGTTTGTTTGACTTGTATTCAAGGGAATTGATACTTTGGCTCTTCCACTCATCTCTGTGTCGTGTTATCGTGCTTTTTTAGATCTCATTTGTGCATTTGTCGTTGTGTCTCCAGCTCAAACCAGTGAGTTATCCTCACCAGACAATATCTACATATATAACTAGTAAATTGAACCCTTTTGAATCTGTAAAATACATTATCATGTTACACCTACTATATTATGATTATATGATGTTCACCCATGCTTAAACACCTATTATAACATCTGTTACTGTTATATTATGATGTTCTGTTATTTTACCAGTTTATCACACTGCAAGTTTCCTTTAGATTATAATCACTATGGGTTGAAATGATACATACCTGAATGGACTTTAGAATAAGGAAAAATCGTTATGGGCTGAAATGATAGGCCTGAGCGATTTTCAGTTTATTTCATTTACTTGGGACTGCAGGTTTGAAATGATAAAACCCAAATTTTCTTTGTAAATTACGGGTTGAAATGATATATTACCCGTATCACTTTACCTAGCGTAGAAAATAAAATACAGGCCCGTAGTTGAAATATGTTTGTCTAAAAATTTAAAATATTTTTAGAAATGTAATTATTATAATATTTTGATTTAAAATTAATTAAAAATAATTTTTGTAAAGTATTATTGATTTTCTGGAAATTTATAAGTTAAATAAATCATGGAAAAGTTACAAAATCTGAATGTAAGTTATTTTGGAAATTTTGATTTAATTATAATTGGAAATTAAAATAAATATGAAATTATGATAAACTTACGATAATTTGAATTTAAAATGAATTTAAAGTGATTTTATAATATATTAATGATTTTTGAGTAAAGTTAAAATGTGAACTGAATGATTATTTCAGTTGAAATTTTGAAATATAACCAAAATGGGAATTTGTGAATTTGGCTTAAAAGTGAATTTTAAGTTAAGTTAATAAAAATGGAATTAAGTTATATTTGAAATTTTAAAATTAAGTGTTAAGTTGAAATTTAATGTAATGAATTTAAATTTGAATGATGAAATTTAATAAGTGAATTATTAATAAATATTGATTTTTGAAAGGAAATTTAACTTTATAAAATCATGAATTTAAGGAAAATTAAATGATGATGATAAATGTGAAAGTGTATGATTTTATAAGTTAAAAATGATTTAAATAAAAATATAGTGTTTTTGAAATTCTATTGAATATTTGAAGTTAATTAACAGCATTTTTAAATGCTGTCTTTTGTTAAATTGAATTGTTTTGAATGTAACTTTCTGTAGCATTTTCCAAATGCTGCGAAAGTTGAATTTTCATTGTTTTAATAAATTTCAGTGAATAAATGAACATTGAAAAGTTTAAATTTTTGGAATTTAATAATTTAATTATTAACTGTAATAACTTCATCTTAATGATTTAAAATGAAGTAATTTTTTTTGAAATATAAACTATTTTAAAATGTGTGTTGAAATGGTATTTTAAATAAAATGAATGTAGTTTTGAAAAGATATGATATTTTGATATATTAAAATGATTTGCAATGTGGTTATGAAAAGATATGATATTTTGATATATTAAAATGATTTGAAATGTGGTTTTGAAAAGATATGATATTTTGATATTAAAATGATTTGAAATGAAGTTTAGAAAGATATGATATTTTGATATTAAAATGATTTGAAAATGAAGTTTTTGAAAGATATGATATTTTAATATTTAAATGATTTGAAAATGAAGTTTTGTAAGATATGATATTTTGATATTTAAATGATTTGAAAATAAAGTTTTGAAAGATATGATATTTTGATATTAAAATGATTTGAAAATGAGGTTTTGAAAGATACGATATTTATGTATTAAAAATGATTTGAAAGGAAGTTTTGAAAGGATATGATAATTTAATATATTGAAATGGTTAGAAATGACTTGATATTTATTTTGATAAATATTTGAAATTGAAAGATATGGTATGTCGACATATTGAAATGGTTTGGAAATGATTTAATCTTTATTTTGATAAAGATTTGGACTGAAATGATATCTGTATTTTAAGTATAAAATACTATTTTAAAGTTATAACCACGGGTTATAATAACGATTGGTTGGCAAAGAGACCAGGATCGGATATGGGCATACTCTCTGTCGATACCGAAAACCACTTTGACTAACCGTGTACGCGGTGGAGATCCCAGAATGAAGTAGGATGGTGGCGACGTTCTTGAGGTATGTTACGTGGACCCAACTCCCGTGAGTTGGTTTAAGATGGCTAAAACAAGAGCGATCTCGGGCCAAAAGGGATAGCTCCTCTGGTTGGACGCATTTCTTCGATACCATACTATTACTTGTGATTGTTTGGGCGCCCCTCCAATTTTGGGAATGTGTTCCGAGGTGGACGTGTGTGGCTGCTGCGTTACCACCAGCCCGTGTGCGTAATTGGTATATCTACCCTGGCATTGCCTTGTGTGCAGTGTCACCTACCATATCGAGCCTTTACTACGAGTTTCTATTTGTGTCGTACCTATGCAGTATGTTCTCGTATTCTCCCGATCAGGAGATATGCAGGTACTGTATAGAGTATTGGCATTATTTGTGTTAAGGGGAATATTAGGTCACTCCTTAACGCTATTTAAAAGTAAGTTTATTTTACTATTAGACATTATTATAATAGCGCAATATTACTACATAGTAAATAGTTTGACGGATCCTTAGAGGATGGGCGGTCCCAAGCATCCTTTAAGTTACCTGTACTACTACAGTTCACATGAGTTGGTTTACATTGTATAAGTATGTATGTCCTGACTCGAGTGTTTGTATTTTTATTTAAGCTCAGGTCAGCCTAAGTATTCACAGATTTGGATTTCCACTTCCTGGAGATTGGAATCGCTGGAGATTATCTGCTTGTCTTGTTTATCTATTTCACTCCCAGTTGTCATGTTGATTCCAGTATTGTATTCAGCTTGTACTTGATTATCATACTTAGGCTTCTATTGTACTATATTTCTTCTGTTGTATCTTGTGTAACTCTAATATATTTACATGGTAGCTTCATGAACTAATATTTCTTTTACTTCCGCTGCACTATTATTACTCTGTGTCTGTAATCTGTGACTTTTATTTAATGTATATTCTGAGATTTGCCAAATTTTATTTACAATGTGGTATTTTGAGCAATTCAAGTCCGACATGTGTGGATGCGAATGTTTGAAAATACCTGGTTGTTACATATGGCCTGGTGAACTTTGGCGTGCTGATGGAGCTGCTCACGTTGAGGGGAAAAGGAGGTTGAGTATTGGTGAGGTGGCTTTGGATTGTAGGAAAACCCAAGGGAGAGAGGTTCGGCCATAGCTGGGTGAACATGGCATGAAGGAAGGGGAGATAGAGAACCAGGATCTAAAATAATATATAAAGCCAAAACATTGAAAAAAATATATAAAAGTTTTCTTTGAAGAAAAACAGTGAACGCAAAAGAAATGAAATGAAAGGACAGAAGGGATATTGTAAAGTCATGAGTTAAATTTCGAAAAAAAACTTGCACGATGGAAATATTTGTTACAAACAGCTGTATGATTCGACAGTAGGTATATGAAGTGACAAGAAACCCAAAAGTTAAAATCAGTACCGATACAAAATCGTTTTTCATGGATTCCACGGTGTACCGACTTCAAAACACAAAAGTGAGTATACCGCAGAGATCAGCAGGACGGGACGATCAAAACAGTATAGAAATATCGGTGGTACAATGATCTGATCAAAATCGATAATCGATACTGAAAATGCTGCAAATTTTTCAGAAATAAGATAAACAGAGCAATATGGTCTAAATTTGGAGAAACGAAATATGACGTCTCACTCAGAAGATGATTTACAAATTTTCTATATAAAAATATTTAGGTTTGGAAAACATTTTATGATTATCGAATTTAACAGATTTAAATTGAAATAAAATTACCCAAGAAAATAAACTTTCATATTATCAAATATAATTTACCATTTACTATGTATAAATAGACGTATTCCAAATATTAAATTTATATTTAAAATTTGATAATTTAAAATTTCACAAAATTTCAATTAAATTGTTAATAAACTATTAAAAATCTCGGGTCGTTACATAATACCGCAGATAAATTTACTTACATTATACCAATCATTTAAGATTAAATCACAACCACCAGGAAAAAGTAAATAATAGCCTCTAATTGATGTTGCATCTGAAATAGATCTATCAACAACTTGAATCCTCATTTAATCTTTCGCCACATGGCATTTGATCTTAAGTCCGTATAATGAATTACAAATATAAGTTCCAGGTCTAGTATTTTAAACCCGAAATGATTTATTAATTGCAAAATGATTTGAATCACAAATATATCAGTAGGAGTGGTGGACCTTTTTGTTTTCTTCTATTTGACAAGTTTTAGGTAGTCTAATCGGTTCCACTTCCAATGTCTCTTACAGTGACAATGTTGAAATCCACCTTTGTCCATAGGAGCATCATTCTTACTCTTTTTAGAACCCCACTTACTTTTCTTTCAACCCTTCAAAGATCAAGCCTTTCCCTTTATAGCCAATACTGAGTTTTGATTCTTGAACGAAACTCTCAACAGATCTTAATATATTAAGTCGCTCAATGAGGCTTATGTCCAAATGATTCATATTATAATTCAGTACAAATGGATCAAACCTCAGAGACAACAAGTCAATGATCAAATCCATCTACATTTCATTGCCTAGCTTGATGCCCTTACTCATCTTTATGTTGAAAAACTTCTTAATAATCTCATGCTCATGAAATAAGATTGCAAAAATAGATTTAAGGTTTTTGAGGATTTTTTGGACAAACATATTTTCCTACTTCCTTTGTAATAGCTTATCTAAAGTAAACAAAACGAAAACATGAGTGATTTTGCAATCGGCTTCCCAAGTATTATAAGACCTAACCCCTTGGGGCTAGTGCTGTCAGTGGGTTTCATGCTTAAAGGTTCATTTATTGACGATCATAACTTTTCATATGTTAGTGCTATCTTGATTGTTCTTGGCCAGTCAATGTAGCTTGGTTTGGCAAGCTTATCGTTTTTATAAAATAGTCTTCAATTTGTCACTTTATTGCAAATTCAATATAAGTAGATCAGGACAATTTAAATATAGCAGATGTTCTTATAGTATTAAATAGGTTAAATGGTTACATTTCATTTACCTAATAATCTCACGCTAGATTTTAATGTTTCTCGAAACCCTAAGTGGAAACATTGAAATCTTTTGATTTTTCCTATGGACGTTGGAACTCGCATGCCTTGGAATTTTGATCATGGGGAGCTCAACAAGTCATTGGACCGCATGCAATGGATAACACCTTATTGATTGTATCATATATAACTCCTAACTTATGATCTTTGTCCTAATCTTATCTTGACCTTGCGGGAAGCTTAATAAATCAAATGAGGTTAACAATTTAAGGATGAGGATAGAGAATAACATTTATATTAATTATATATACAAATATAATTATTCAAGTACATAATTTATTAGTTAACCTTTAATTAATGTAATTTATTAAAACTATATTTTGTTTAAAATAATATTAATTAAATTAAAAAAATTGTCATCATTTACCTTGACATTTTAAGATACACACAAACACACATATATCATTGTATGTTTTTGTTTAATCAATCAAATTTTATTTATTTATTTAATCTATTAACTTTATGTTATATTTAAACTTTACTTTTAAATTATCAAACATATTTTTAAAAGTTTATAATATTTAGAACATGTTATATTTTAAACTAAACTTTTAAATGTAAAATATAATTCTTAAATTTTCAAAACATATTCTGAAAAATAGCCCAAGGCCTAATTTAGGCCTTTATATTGGGGATAACCTTTGGGCTTACTTCATCATTCGGGCTAGGCTAGTAGTCAGGCAGGGTAGAGTAATTGATTACCCAACATTTGGCACTATCTTTCTAGACACTCTACTAAATCAGTAAGCTTTGAACAGTTAGCCCTATTATTTTAGATCGCATAGATCATTGAGCTTTAATACCACTGCATGAACTAGACCAGTCAGAATTAAGTGAAATAGGTTAATTCAAGAAATTTTACTATTTTAGATCTTCATTAGACCTATAAAGTTTAAATGGATTTTAGATCCTATCTAAAATATTTTAAATAAGATCTTTATTTTATCTATTTGCTAAATTTTTTTGTTAATATGTTTAACTATAAGTGCATCAAATACACTTGTTTTTGTAAAGTGCACCTGCTATAGATAAAAAATTATGCATGGTTAATGTGACAATATGTAAGTATTGAGATTTACATCACAGTGGAATGATTTGTCCCTTTACATATGCCTTTGCTGTCCAAGGATTTGATTTAAAATTAATTATACAATGGTGGATTATAGATAGTGTGAATATATATATATATATATATTGAACTTAAGTTTGACCATTTTATATGATTTGAAATCTAAAATTAAAAATTCCTTACTTCAAATGGCATAAACTTTTCAAGTAGCAATTCCTTCTCCATTCCAAAGAAGAACTTAGCCTTGAACCCCCTTTTGAAGTCTGCCCAAGTGATGGTGTCCTCATCCACTTTTGAAGTAATTATTTTCCACCAATTTATTGCCCCTCCCTAAAGATGATATGCATCCAATGCCTTCTAAAAATATCGCTTAGACCAGAACCCGTAGGTTAAAGATTTTCTCATAAGAATTCAACCAAGCCTTGCTCACCGAATAAGGTTCGGTTCTCACATAACGTTCGGTTCTCACATAAGGTTTCCTTTCAAACTTGAGATATCCCTATAGAGCTTCGAAAAATCCACTACTAGGCTTTTTGGATTAGAGTAACTTCTGGAGTGCTGTTATCATTTTGAATAGGAGGGGTCTTAATAGAGTTAGCGACATCCGCCTGACTTGTCACTTGTAGGAACATACAGAACAATAAAGGAATTTACGCCCTAGGAATATTCATTGTATCAGCTTCGGTGCTAGTACCATCCTTGGTCTCAACCCCACCAAAGTGTGAAACATTGGTCTCTATTTTTGTTGAATTGCTCATTTTCAACTATCTGAAAAGAAAATGAGATTCATGAGCAAATTTCCAATATATAATGAATATAACTGGAATAGTGAAAAGTGTGTACATGTGTACTCAATTCACTTTTATGTATATATAATAAAACTGCAAATACGCTCTCTTAGTATGTTCCTACCCCTTAATTTAGGGAAAATTTTGCTTCGATGCCAAATGTTACAACCTGTCATTCATGAACCTTTGATTTAACACAGCTCACGGAGTGTAAACCCTGAAAATTGAAAACCACATGTCATTGATGATAGATAATAAGAGAAAACAACAAATATATATTTTTTCCTTTTGTGAACTATCGTTAAAGGTGAAAAACATATAATGAAATTGTTTCAAACCAATATTTGGAGTGTAGAATAGGTCATATACAAACCCAAACCAAATTCAAACATTGAAGCATATAATCGATATTAATGTCAAATGATTATTTATATACATCATCATCAGCACTATTAAGCATCAATTGATACAACACATCAATTCCCATTAACCTAGTAATGAAACAAAAAAGGGAAATATATATGGAGAGAGTCATACTATAGTCTAGTGAGTGATATACATCTATTTTACCAATACTCCAATCATTCCAAAGTAATACTAAGATTACTATGGTACACATCATACCTTCTTCATGTTTCACCTACAATAAACAAGCTGGTCAAACCAAAAAAAATGACTATCTCGTGAAATAAGGTTTTAGTCTAAAATAATTACCTTCGTTAACGATATGGTCTTACCAACATACAAGGCCAAGTTTATGCTATTGCATTAACACATGGTTGAATCATCAAATGGACCCAAACAGTGCTTACGGTCTTATTCCATACTACAACATGGATCTTAGAAAATACTTAGATAACTAGCAATCGCGTTACCACAATAACCTATAGAGGTCATAAAAATTAATAGCCAAAAAATCATTAGCAATAGTAATTGACTATCCATACACATACATACATATTAGATTTTAGATATATATATGTGTGTGTGTGTGTGCGTGTGTGTGAAAAAAAATCTTATATTAAATTGCCAAAAATAGTATGTTTAAATATAAAATGATTTATAGATATTTGTTTATAATTTTATAGTTTTGAAACATTCTTTCATTTACGTATATAATTATTTTAGATTTCAATTATTTATCGCAGGCTGTGAATGATATATATTATTTATACCAGACTGTAGCACAAGCACACAACAATTTTAGTAGAGAAACAAATGAAGAAAAGTAAAGTAATATGAGGAAAAAAATTATACCCAAACTTTATAGTGGTTCGGCTAACTGATGCCTACATCCACTTAACTTTTGATGATTATATTACTATTTACAAACACTATTCCTATGGATTAGAATGATACTCGAAATTACAAGAAATCTCAAAAAAATTGTAAACAGTTGTAAAAAGATCCTTAAAACATCCCCATTCACCTCTATTTATAGTTGAAGGTTGCTGGAAATACTTCCCCATGTTTCACATGTTTTGGAATAAAGATGCACGGATGATCGTGGCCACATTATCATTTACCATGTATCGGTACCAATCCACAAGATTGCTTTATAGACCTTTCTCATGGCTTTGTGTAGATGCATCTCGCTAGTAACTTCATGTTTTCCATCTTGGTTGCTTTGCTAGAAGGTTATTTCTAGGTCAATAATTTGGATCGGTGGTGGAATGGAGTTCTTGACTTTATGTGCTTAAGACGCTCAATGGTAAATTGCATACAAATGTTATTCTGATGTTTGGAATGGGATGTTATCACCAATGCTTGTAAGAAGAGAGGATTTGAGGTGGAATGGGTGGACTTGTATGGATCGGTATTGATCCATCACTTAGATGGATATGTGATATTGTTCTCCATTTTGAAGTTAGTGGCTATGTTCTTATCTTGTGGTCTTGGTTATACTTGGATTCTAGGCTGGTTAGCTATCTCTTTGGGCTCTCTGTCTCAATAACTTTCAAGTCCAACTAGTTGATTTCGTTCAAATATAGCTTGGTCAAAAGGTTGTATAACACTTGCCTCTCAAAATACATCTTATTTTCAACATGATGTGCTTTGAATCGAGACAAGTTGGGATTGTTGCATCAGATTCCAATCCACACTTGGTTGTCATCCTTCCTTTGGACTATTTTATTAAAGTGTAGCATCTTTGGCTGTTCGCTGTAATTCTTTGCTTGATTCATGTTCGTTGGTTTCCAACACTATAAAACTGGGGTATGCCCCTCATGATTCATTGCGCCAAATATTGCAGCTTTCGATAGATTCCTCTCTCGGGTTCCACAAGTTTGACATAATTGGTTTTCAGTTCTAATCGTCAAGTGTCAAGTATTCACGTGCATATATACATAAGCTATCTACCATTTTCAGTCATTTACATGTCATACTCTCATTTCAATCATTTTTCCATTTACTTTTGGTTCGATACCAATCCCTATCCAAGGATCCGTACTGATCCTCGACTTGAGGAAATAGGGCTACTTAATAGCCGATGTTCTCGGGTTCGAGGGTATAATACACGATTCGACCCTTCTCTCCTCCTCACTTTTCCAGCAGTTGATAATTCAAGCCCTTGGCCACTACTACGAATTCTTTATACCAAACCGAAGCACATCCCCCAACCACTACCATCATTTGTCACTCCTACCACCAGCCTCGAGCTGCCGCTTACCCCTACACAACCCACCCGACCCTTTACATCAAACCCTCCACCACCTTCGAGATCCATCATCTTAGGCAGGTGGTGACGCTCTAGGCTGAGATCACCAATGTTTGCTATTAGGAAATCAATTCTATGGTTTTGATGATAACAACTATACAATGGAAATTGAATCTGCGTATATATTTATATTTACAGGTAATTGATAAAGTAAAGAGACAAAAACAAGACTCAAAAGAAATATCAAGAGGCTACGAGTCGATAGAATTGGAAGAGGAATGACACAGGCACAGAAAAAGCAACATGCACAAATCCAAACGTGGGTGCACTAGCCAGACGTCTGATTGATTACTCTGGTTCGAAATTCAAAAAGAATCAGATGTCTGGTTAATGAACTCAGACGTCTGAAATGCAACCGTATACAAAAAATATATGAAGGCCAGACGTCTGAAATATTTTCTAGACGTCTGATTTTGAACTCGGCTGTGTAAATTCAAAGGCCAACTGTCACATTTGAAAAGACATGTTTTCTCCTCTTCACTGCAACTCTTCATCACCATGAGAAGCGACCTTAGAGCACTTATTAACAGATGCAAGTACACAAAGGATCTCTTCACCACTATAAATAGAATCGGGAATTCAAGAGAAGATCTAACCTTACTCTCTTACGCTCTTAACTCTTATACTCTGATTTATATCTGATCTCTAGCAATCAAATACCTGTATTTAACACTTCCATACATTCAAAACTCCTCATTCAATATTCTCTAGATATATATATATATATATATATATATATATATATATATATATATTGGAAGCATTTGTACTTAATAGTCAACATCTGTGTTATAGAACACAATCTTGAAAAAGAAACTCTGCTATTGTAAACCTGATCCTCCAGGTCAAGTGAGGTTTAATTGAAAGAAAATTCTGAAGAGGAGCTTCAGGACTGGACGTAGGATGGGAGGCCCGAACCAGTATAAAATCCTGGTGTGATTATTTTCATTTACTTTGCTATTATCATCTATCAAGTTATAATAGATATATCATATAGTTAGTTGCTTATACTTGCATATATATTCTACACGATCCACTCACGTAGACTTTCAATTGGTATCAGAGCAAGGTTTTAATCAAAGAACAGTAACACATTTTTGAATCACTTTAATATGGCAAGTATCTTTCAAGAAGGACAATCCACAACACGACCCCCGCTTTTTAATGGATCTAACTATGCATATTGGTCAATACGTATGAGAATTTTTATGGAAGCTAATGGTCAAGAAATTTGGTCAGCCACACAAGATAAATATGAAGCACCTACTACTGCTATGAACACATGGACCGATGCATAAAAGACCTTAGCTTCAAACAATGCTAAAGCTATGAATGTTTTATTTTGCGCTCTAGACAAAAATGAATTTTCACGTGTCATGTTATGTACTACAGCATTTGACATTTGGCGTACCTTACAAATTACACACGAAGGTACAACGAAGGTCAAACAAACTAAGATTTCAATTTTGCAAAACCAATTTTCGTCATTCAAAATGAAGTAAAATGAAACTGTTGTTGACATGTATTCTAGAATTCAAACTATCCAACATGATCTTATGGCATTAGGAGTCAAATTTACTGATTTTGATTTAGTTACTCGAATACTCAACTCTTTAACATCAGATTGGGAAAGGAAGGTATTAGCTATTGAAGAAGCTAATGATCTCTCCACTCTCAAAGTTGAAGTGTTGATAGGAAATTTAATGTCCTATGAAGCTAATTTGCATGCACGAAAAGAACTAAATTCGGAGAAAAAGAACATAGCATTCCCAGCAACAAAGAATGATGACTCTGATTTAGATGAAGAAGAAATAGTCTTCATTGCCATGAATTGCAACAGATTCAAGAAATTTAGAAAAAGATGACCAAATTCCAAAAAGAAGGGAAGACCAACACAACAAACCTATCTCAAATCAAGTGTTATGAATGCGATCAATATGGACATATGAAGAATGATTGCCCAAAACTCAAAAATGATAAAAAGAAGAACAAATTTGAAAAATTCAAAAAGAAAAAGGCTTTCAAAGTAACATGGGATGACTCGGATTCATCATCGTCTGAAAGTGATAGCGATAGTGATGGAGAACAAGCTAATGTATGTTTTATGGCACAAATCGAAGAGGTATGTCCTGAACTTAGCTATGACGAACTATTAAAACTTAGCATGGAATTAGATTATAAATTTAGACAAATTAAAAAATTGAAAAAACAATATTTAGTCAAAATAAATAGATTAGAACTTGAAGTAGGAATGTTAAAAGATGAAAAATTTATTCCAGAAGAAGAACTTGAATTATCTCAAGAAAAAATCAAAAATAATTTGATAGAAAGTGAAGCTATTACTATTGATTTTGAAAACACTAAAATAGTAAAGGATAATTTGTTAAAAGAAAATGCTGACTTTAAAAATAGTATTGAATTATTGAAAATTAAAAATATAGAATTAAAAGAAAAATTTGATAAAATTACAAATAATGTGTCAAAATTTAATAATGGAAAACAAGATTTGGAAAATCTTATCAAAACTTCAAAACAATCAGGCAATAGAAATGGAATAGGATTTAAAAATTCAACTAAACAAAAAGGAAATGATGCTAAAAATACTAGTTATATAAAAATTAAAATTTACATTAGTCTAAATTGAATGCCAAAAATATGAAGATTTGGATTCCTAAAACAAATAATAATTTGACTAGACAAAAGTTTATTAATAATTACTTAGAGAATGTAGTTTATAATAAAAATTATATTTATGAAGGTACCAAACCATCTTGGCTGTGGCTACCGTCTTCTAAGTTTAGCCATCTACTTTATTACCACAAATTATACTTATTAATTTCTGAACCTTAAAATTTTTAGACAGTTAATGTGTCTATAAATAATATTTTTTATATAAATACATAGTAACACAAAAACAATATACAAACAATTTATATTTTTTTAAATAAAAAAATAAAAATAAAAAAATAAATATAACCATGTCGTCTGGGGACTCTTATATATCCATCTCCATCTCAACACCATCGATGGACAGCTCGGTTGATACGCCACAGCGGCTTCCTACACCCACACCAAACCAGGAGCCAACGAATAGGTGGTCCTCGTATCATACGGGTTTTACTCCCGATAACAAGAAAACCAAAAGATCTCTGTTTGTCTCTCCTAACACTAAGGGGAAAATTGATAAAATTCATCATTATCAGAAACAACAGATAGATCTTAACGAGAACTATATTTCGAACAAAAAGTTACGGCACGTCGCCTAAGCTTTTTGGAGCAAGTAGCGATGTAGTTTTGTTCGTCACGGAAGAAAGATATCCATGAACCACTACCAAAACCATGTAGTTCTTTGGATCCCTCCTCTTCATATCGTACTCCTTTGGACCCTTCACCAAGACGATATTCTGGCTCTCCGAGAACCCATGAACGTGGAAATATATGGTCTCCACTTAAACCATGGACGGATGACAAGTCAGGAAATAACAAAACTCCATCACCTTCTAAATAATTTATATTTGTTATTATATGTATCTATGCTTATTTTATTTCACAATAAAAAATTACTTGTTATAAAAGCTCGAGAAATAAGCAAAAACCATCAATTTTATGCTATTTTTAGCCACATTGCTTATTTCAGACGTCTGAGTATGGCCTTCAGACGTCTGACACAATGATATGTGTCTAAAAATAAAGCACTGTGCATATGTCAGACATCTGATATACCCCCCAGACGTTTGAAATTTTGCTTTGTCGTCTCCAAATAAATATCAAAGCATTTTAGACGTCTGAAATAAGATCCAGATGTCTGACTAATTTCTCTGCCTTGAAATATTTTAAAAAATAAACCAAACCAGACGTCTGGTTTTCATACCCAGACGTCTGAACAAACTCTTTTCCTCACCAAATTTTACAAATTCGATCAAATCAGACGTCTACATTAAAAACCAGACGTCTGAATTTTTCTACTGTACTCAATTTAGGGCAAACCAGACGTCTGATTTCCAATCCAGACGTCTGAAATCCAATCGACTTTAAAATTTACCCAAATAACGTCATTTTTTCACTTTCATCTCAAAATTTTCATCTAACATTTCACCATTAGCGATTTTTTTCCAACTGTTCATCTTTTTACGTGAAGATCGAATCACAATGCCTCCTAGAACAAAAAATCCTAAAATATCAAAACGAAAGCAGGATCAACCTACCTCATCTTCAATTCCTTAGGTGTGCTGCGATGATCAAATCGAAAGGTGGATGAACAGAGCGCCACATTCCATCAAAAGGTATGAAGATATTCAAAAGAAAAAACTCCACATAGGCCCATTATATAATCTCCTTAAGTTCCCTATGTATGATTTAGATGAGCTATGTGAAAATGCCGGCTTAGAAACCCTAATTTCTTTTACTTCTAATGATGTCCAAATAGACCAATTAGCCATTTTTTTATTCTATGCAAATCTAGACAGTACTTCAGTGTGGAACACTGAAAATAAGGATAACTGGCTCTGGTCTAGCGTGTATGGAACACGATTAGATTAACTCCAGGCATAATAGGTCGAAACCTTGGATGCTCTGACACAGGGGAAGATTTATACAACATTCCGGATATGCTCTTCAAGCCACGGAACAATATAACTCATCAAATTTGGGAAGACGAAATGCCAAAATTTGCTTCTAAATTTCTACGTCCAAAAGCTCGACTCCTAACTCGAATGATAATTAAGACAATCGTTCCACGAATGGAAAGTCACGAGCAAATCACCAAATTAGAGCGCAAAGCCCTATATGCTCTATTTAGTGGAACAAGAGTAAATTGGGCCAAATTCATCTTCGACGAGCTAAAGCATTTTTGGACTCGATCGAGGCCGTCAATTATTTAACCAACTTATATTATGAGACTTCTTCGTGCACATAATATTCCATCCTACTTATCGACATTCGAAGAAATCTCGCCTAAATATGCTTCCAACAAATTCTTCTCCCTGATGCACCTACTCGAAATCCCTCCAGAATTCATATCCTTCGAAGATTGGACACACAATTATCAATCTAGAAGAGTTGAGCCTCCTCCTCAACCACACATTGATCCATCCCAAGAGGAGGAACAACATCGAGAAGCCACTCCTCCTCCTTCCTCACCATTTGATTATTCGGGACATGATGAAATTATGGAGACTCGAACGAATATAAATCCAAACGAAAGTGTTCGAGATCTCACTCTTCGAAACTAACAAATTCTATCTCAAAACCAAAAACTTTTAGTTAAGCGAATTGAAAACTTCGAAACATCATTTGCTACACGCTTAGCCACAGTTGAGGAATCCCTTTCCACTGTCTTGTCGGTTCTTAAAGAAGTACTACAACGGGTTCGCGGTCCAACACCACCTTCTGAAGATTGGTCAACCCCAGTACCTTCTCCTCTCGCAAAACATTCCAAACTCCCTGAGGATGAACCTCTCAAGGAAGCATTGACATCTCCTACAAAAACTAGCACTTCTGAAAAAGAAGAACCAAAGGAAGATGATCAAAATAAAGCTTCTCCAAAGGAACCATAGATTTTTGGAATCATAGATTTAAGGTTTTCTGAATATCAATTTTTATACAAATCTATGTGTAATCTCACTTCAAGTTATTAATGAAACGTTTTTTTTTTGTTTGACGATTGGCTTCAATTTTATTATTCTTTTCGATAATGCCAAAAGGGGAGAGATATAAGTATTATCATAAAACATTAAAAATGAGCACATATTCAGGGGGAGATTTATAATATATATATAAGTACATTGAATAGTTGTCATCATCGAAATAGGGGAGATTGTTAGGAAATCAATTCTATTGTTTCGATGATAACAACTATACAATGGAAATCGAATAGGCATATATATATTTATATTTACAGGTAATTGATAAAGTAAAGAGACAAGAACAAGACTCAAAAGAAATATCAAGAGGCTACGAGTCGATAGAATTGGAAGAGGAATGACACAAGCATAGAAAAAGCAACATGCACAAATCCAGACGTCTGGGTGCACTAGCCAGATGTCTGATTGATTACTCTAGTTCGAAATTCAGAAAGAATCAAACGTCTGGTTAATGAACTCAGACGTCTGAAATGCAACCGTATACAAAAAATATATGAAGGCCAGACGTCTGAAACATTTTCCAAACGTCTGATTTTGAACTTGGGTGTGTAAATTCAAAGACCAACTGTCACATTTGAAAAGACACGTTTGCTCCTCTTTACTGCAACTCTTCGTCACCATGAGAAGCGACCTTAGAGCACTTACTAACAGATGCAACTACACAAATGATCTCTCTACAACTATAAATAGAATCGGGAATTCAAGAGAATATCTAACCTTACTCTCTTACGCTCTTAACTCTTATACTCTGATTTATATCTGATCTCTAGCAATCAAATACCTGTATTTAACACTTCCATATATTCAAAACTCCTCATTCAATATTCTCCAGGCAGATATATATATATATATATATATATTGGAAGCATTTGTACTTAATAGTCAACATCTGTGTTATAGAACTCATTCTTGTAGAAGGAACTCTGCTATTGTAAACCTATTCCTCCAGGTCAAGTGAGGGTTATTTGAAAGGAAATTCTGAAGAGGAGCTTTGGGACTGGATGTAGGATGGGAAGTCCGAACTAGTATAAAATCTTGGTGTGATTATTTTCATTTACTTTGTTATTATCACCTATCAAGTTATAATAGATATATCATATAGTTAGTTGCTTATACTTGCATATATATTCTACACGATCCACTCACATAGACCTTCATTTGCGTCATGGCTGTGCTAAGGAGAATGATATGAAGGAGAAGGAAAGAGATGGTGGAATCTTGACACAAGGCTATGATTCGATGATGATTCAACACTTGGCGAAATCCAACCTTAATACACCTGAGAAAATCTTGTAAAAACAATTAATGCCAGGGTTTCTCAACTGAACCTTCTTAGTTCCAATGAGTTCCCGATGCATGGTTAACGATGTGAAGTCCGTTGGAAAAGTTAGGGATGATGGTCACTTTGGATGATAATCGGGCTTTCAAATGAAGTACCGCACAACATTAAACATTGACACTGCATAACATTGCATAACACTGTAATTTGCGTCACACTGCACTAGGATTTCACTTTAGCATGTGAGCACAACTTTTATTTTATCTGATATCACTTGTATGTGATTTTTTATAGCTTTGGATCTTAGATGTTCCGAGCATCATTCTATGATGGTTGTAGCCAATCAACTTCTAAATATGTCGAGTTCGACACCGAGTGAAGCTCGACCATAATTCCTACAGCAAAGCAAACACCAACACTATCTGAACCTAAACCTACAAACCAATAAACTGAACAACCCTATCAAGAGGCTCCTCCTGGTCCAGCAGAGGGTCCTGAGGTAGAGGCTGCTCCAAATAGTGTTGAATATGTACCTATATTGGATGGTCCAGTAGATTCTACTACCTCTAGAATTGAAGATGGAACTCTCAGAAGAATCTACGATAGACATGATAGCCCATTCGAACATGTGTTAGTCCATACTCCCCAACAGCAGGTACACCAATCTTTGGTTGGAGAGACAACATATAATAGATATATATGCCTAGTAGGGTGCATCCCACCATTTAACCCATTCTTTTATCGAGTCCTTAACTTTTTGAGGTTGGCTCTAGTCTAACCGCATCCCAATAGCTATGCCATCCTGCATGACACCTATATTATTATTGCTCGACATTTGAATCGTGTCCCAAGTGATGAAGAGATTAGGTATATGTTCAGCTTCAGACATCGGAGAGGAAGTCCTTATCTTACTTTCCTGCAGCCTGCCAAAGGATGCAGGATAATCATGGGCACCTAGAATAAACTGAGTTACTTCAATGATGAGTTTTTCTTCATTTCCTTCCTTCCAGGATCCGTACAGAAATGGCTAGCTGGATGTAATCATGTTCCGTTCATTTCCACATGAGCTCACTTTATGTTTATGCATGCTCCTATCAATTCCTTTGCTTTTTCAAATATACTAAGGATGCTAAGTAGCATGGCTATTGCAGATGTTGTTAAGACTCTAATGGATGTTCCGACCACTGACAAGGAGGCAAGAGCTTTTCTTACTGATAAGAACCTCCTGGCCTAATATTTGCTGGAAGTAGGTCGCAACACCAGTCTGGTCCTGGTGGCCAAAGATAGCGATGATGATGACTCCTTGTCCAGAGATGGCAGTGAGGATCCATTTGTGCCACCAGCCCTAAGTCCAATGGTTGAGAATGAAGAAGTGCAAAGGCAAGTTGAAAAAGGTGAAACCGGTGGAGCAGGCTATGATGATGCTAATACGGGTCGCGATCCTTCTAACAAAAAGGACGATAATGGCCAATAGTTTCTTATAAGGAAAAGCCCAACCTTAAAGATAGTCATCAAGTGGACTTCTACCCAGCCTCTGCCAACCACAGTCATAGAAGAAATACATGTTCTCTCTTCTGAAGATCTACATGCTGGTTTCAGGCCGATTCTGAATGATATCGGTTTTACGGCCTTAGTAACATGAGTCTCGAGGTCATCGATTCCCCTATCTATCTTCAAGGTGATGTTCTATCCACATGAGAAGAGGGTATTAATCCTGTCAGTAAAGTCCAAACTCATGGTTCGTCAGGTTGACACTAGGATACTCACACACACACTGCACTTTTCTTGGTATGTGTGATGCTTTTCATCCTGTCAAGGCTAACTAATCTTCATTTCATCTACAGGTTTAATGGAACATCGTAGCATGTTTGATTCTCTTGATAACCAGATGGTGGTCACCAAAAGTGCATCCTGCATGAACATTCTCATGATACCAATCATGAGTTAGACTCCTGTGGGTATTTTAGCCATGATCGAGAGGGACGAGATAGTGGGTATCGGTCTCACGATTCATCCTCAAGGTGTAGATCCAGATCAAGGTCGCCGCTTCCCAAAAGTCTAGATTGGTTTTCCACTCAATCCGACGTCATCCCACCCATGGTTGTTTTTTGTGGCCCCTCTTCAGCTTCCCTCTCATCTAAATAAAAAAGGAGTGCATACTCAGGAGCACTCCGAGCAGCCACTGAAAATTATCACCCATGATTCCTCTTGCCAAAAGAGTAACAAAAGACACATCGTCCCTTCAATTGTCAAGGCAGAGAAACATGTTTTTCCAATCCTCACTTGATTTCTTTAAAACACCAATTCCCTATGATATGTTTTAGTGGTTTCAAGTTTGCTCCTAAATTGAAGGAGATCCCGCCAGAAGTCAAAGGCTATACTATGTCTTATGTTGGCGATGTCTACGATCAATACTTTATATCAAAGAAATTTGCTGAGAAGATCTCAACGTGTGCCGAGAGCAAGAGGATCCAGGTTGTGGGATTATAGCTTGTGGTGAAAGTAGAGAAAGAGACTATAACACACCTCAACTAGGAAGTCACACAGTCGAAAAGGATATAGGCAGAAGATGAGTAGATGTTTAAAGACCTTGCCCAATCGATTGAGGGGGATGGGAAGAGCCATGCAAAGAAGATTGAGCAAGCTCATCATTGGAATTATGTTCTGAGAGCATCTAGCAATGAAGTTAGAAAAGTCGAGAGCATAACAGAAGAGCCTGAAGAAGCAACTGGAGGAGGAGAAAAAAAAGAAAAATGATGCTCCCATGTAGGCTTAGGGCTACTATGAAGAATTACTGGATGCTAACAAAGCGAGGGATGAGACAGTGGCTTGTTCTAAGAACATTGATAAACTGGTCGTAGTCATAGAGAAGTAGATCAAGGATTGGTTCAAGCTATTCATCATTAACTATAATTTTAATGTGATTAAGATCAGAAACTTGTAGTGGCTTTAAGAAGATTATCTCAAAGCTTTGGCTTTAGCGTAGGAACAAACTGTATGAGAGGAGTAGGAAGATCTGGAAGGGGGTGAAGTGAATTTGGAGAAGCTAGTGTGCAAACTCTTAAGTGTGAAAACGAGAGAGGCACTTAGTGCTGGTGAGCACATTTGCACCCGAAGCTGGCCACTACAGTCCAGAAGGACCAAGGGGAAGGTTTCGGGACTACACCTCAAACACCCTCCACAGACATCACTTCTAGGCCTCCAACTACCCCCATCCCTCCTTCGGACCCATCGTACAATCCGGATGCCCTTTATATCTAAAAGACCACCATCTTGCCCCATATCTTGGAGGGGAATTCTGAAGGCACTCATGCCCATACAGAACCTCAATCTTACGGAGGTATCTTACTGACCTCATCCATATTTGAGAGGGCTCGCATGACGCCGGTTGACGTTGCTCATTTCTTCTTTTATGTTTCTCGAATTTCAAGTCAAACCCATGTCTCTTTACTCCCCGAAAAATGTCCTCAGTTGGGATAACGAGAATTCTTGATAGAATCAGTGACGTGACTACTTCTAAAATGATTCCAAGTTCCCCAGCTGGCGAGGCTCCTAGTCCTGGTGCCTAAGTAATTCATGCCTTTCAGGAGGAGGGAACTGATGAATTCCAAGAGATCCAGATTGATGCGGATGTTCTTATGATGGTCTCTTCATAGCCACTTACTGGGATCTCCATGCAAGAGATGCTACAGACCTAGATCCTATTATCTAAGGAGATCGAACATGAGAAGGTTGAGTTTAGTCCCCCTCAGGTGTCTATAATTCTACCTAGCAAAACCTTCTACGCTCCAGTTACTCTTCATCCTCCCTGAAGCTCCCAAAGTGTGCCTGCCCGATCATCATAGAGCACCCCTCTAAAAGGCTAAGGAGGAGGTATGAAGAAACCTGAGGATGGTGGTGGACACTCCTCCACACAGGGGCAAGGAAAAGGCAGGAAAAAACTAGATGACTTCGGTACACACTCCTCCGTAGAAGGGAAAAAGAGGAAGAAGCACAATAAATGATTATGCAATTGCTTTTTGCTTTATAGTCATAGGTTTTGTTTTTGTTAGGCCAGCTTTGTGTGGGTTCGCCCCTACATTTTTCTTTAATGTTGTGTTAATAAACTTGATTTTCTCTTAAATTCTGTATTGACTTGTTTGAGTTAGGAGGAATGTGCTTAGTATTTTTCTTCATACATTCGCGAACCATCCCTCCATTATCATTCGGCTAGAGAGGTAGCCTACTTTCTTCGTATTTAACCAAGTTTTGTTCAACTTGTAACAGAGATCACTATGCTTTGTTTGTCGCCAATAATCTTAGTGATTTGGGTGCCCTCTTCTGGTGCATTCCTTCGATCATGTCTAACTTTGAGACTTAATCGAATCTTGACTACTAAGTGTAGTGGTTTGAACATACCAATCCAAAATGTTTGACTTCGATTATGGATAACTATGGGCTCCAATCAGAGTCAGTCACTTGGGATTGAGATTCATATATCCTTTTCTAGGATTTCGACCTTCAACCATTCTAGTCTCTGGGCATTGATCGAGATTTCGATAATATCTTTCGTAACTCTGAGAGGTGATCCTTGCCTTGCCATACTCTGGGCAAGGCATCTGTGTTCTTGTTTTAAGACATGGCTAACTACGGGTGTCGGCCTTTCACCTTGCCATCCTTTAGGAAAAGTGTTGACGCTCCGCCAAACTCCAGGCACGAGTGGATGATACTTTTGGTACTTCCTTGTATCAAAATTTAACTTTCCACTTTGTCACCAAAAGTGAAATTTGGTATAATGAAGATGATATTAGCTGTCCAATTAATAGTCAAGACTTTGGAAGAAGATATTTGAAAGAAAACGATGATTTTAAATCGTTTTTAGTTTATTGGTTCTTCTCTCTTCCTATTTAAAATAATGCATGTATGAACCAATGGAAAAATAAGTACCATCTAATTATTTATGCTTTGAGTTTAGTTTTTTCGGCCTTTTTTTAAAGAAAGTTAATGTAATTGATAGACCCCACTGGACCCGAGGTAGGTCCATCGTTGGCAATATTTTAATTAATACAATAGCCATAAAATTCATGAATTACATGATAGTTCATATACCATTAAGTCAACCATAAACATCTAAAAATCATCTATTATTTCTAATAATAAATCAATCACTCTCTTGATGATGTGATACTTTATTATTCTTCCATTGAATAAATTTTTTACATTTCTCTATACATGGTTAGAAGTTAAAGATCACAAATTCAAGTCTCGTCAAAGTTATTTCGGTACAATTTTATCTCTACTGGTCATTCCTATATTATTTATTTATATATTAGATAATGGCAAAATAAAAGAACTTAATCTATAGTTTTTATTTCTTTTCCCTAATCTCAAATAAATATATTATCAACTTGTAAATTACTATATATTTATTATCATCGATGTTCTTATTATATTTTTCTTCCACATTGCTAAAATTACCAATAATTTAATAATAATTGAAGTTCTAGTATTGGTATTAATAATCAATTATAAGAATATTATTAATAATAAATATTATATATAAAGCAAATACGTGAGAACTAAAGCCTTTTTTGAATTACCAAGAATGTCCTTTATTAAATTATTTCATTACATATGAAAATAAAGTCACATTTGCAGACCCCATCAAACTCATCAGTTCGCAGACCATGTTCTCATCACGTTCCCATTTCATTCTCAAGCACCTTAGAAAAAGAAAAGCCAACTTTAATGGTAACTGTGTCAACTTTGTCAACCATTCACCTTTCTTCCGTCTCTAATGGTAATTATGTAACCTTAGTTTATCAATTAAATTCAGTTTGAAACCTAATTTGTTTCTAATGAAAAAAAATTGTTCTATAATTTTCAAATAAAATTGTAGGGCTTTAGTTAAGTTTTGAGTAAGCTTCTAACAATAAGTTGATGAAGAAGAAGCAACGACTAACAAAGATGAGTTTGAAGAAAGAGGGCTTCATTTGGATGAGTGAAGAATTTTGTTTAGGTAACATTTGGAACCTATGATACTCACTTAAGTAAACCACACGTACCACCCATGCTGGCCTTCACACACCATTTGCAGTGCCTGACACTATAAATGAAGGAAGTGAGACTCAAAATTGCATGGGCCTAGCACCCCCGATAAGTGAAGAATTGAAAGAATAAAAATAGGTACTATTCTTCACATTTTTGTCTAAGTTTTCTTTGTTTTTTTCTACTTTGAAGTAGAGTTTTATTTCAAGAATTATTAGCAAGTTTATTTTGGTTGAGTAAAAAGATGATTTAGATGCTTGCTGGATTTGCTTGAACTTTAACTTGATGCTAATTGAAATTATTTATCCTGTAGAGCAATTTTTTCCTTCTTGTTGTTGATGGTTCTCTATTAATATTTCGGCTCAAAAAATTAACATACACAAATTAAAATGTGAAAACTAATTGTTAAGTTTCTTTAATGTTTTTGATAGATTTGAAATTTTATGGTTGATAGATTTGGTACTCTCCCACACTACCACAAGATCACCTATTTTGCTTTCGAATGTTCTTTATCATTGGATATATATTAGAACAAAGAATTAGTCATTTATGCACCTACTACATTTTAGATATTAGAGAAAACTCACATAACTTTGCATGGAAAATATTACTGAAATTCCATTAACTTTTCCATCGCTATTGCAAAAACTAAACAATCAACTTAGCATATTCTACTTGATTTTTTACATAAAACCCATTATGTACTTTAACCAAACAATAATAAAAGTAAGTGCAATAATTAATTCTTACACATTATTGTAAAAACTGTTTTCAAATTCAAAAAATCATAAAATTTTAATAAAAATTTACAAAAAAACAAAAAAGTATCAAAGTAATATGTATTTTCTATTTAAATTTTGAGTTATGTGCTTGATTTGTTGAGCAAACACAGCAGACATCAAGCTGAAACATTTTCATCCGCCCATAGGATGATTGAAAATTAATATATCATGTTAATAAATTAACTTGTTTATATATTACATTACTGATGGATGTAACTTAAAAGATGTATCAAGCTCAACTCTCCCACTTAAGGTGCATTCTTGAACATGTCTTAAAATGCCTAACCATATTTCACAATTATTCGTATACATCTTAGTTAAATAGACAAGTAGTCTAAAATGTAGCTTTTTGTTCATTTCGGTAATAATGTTCGTACCTGCTATATCTTCTTCGTTGGAGTACCAAGCAATAAAGTAAAAATATAAAGGATTTTATGTACAATGGCAACATTATTTGAAATTGAATATATCATATTTCGACACCATTGAGTGAAAATTACAGTGAATCATATTTGCAAACTGATTCCATTATTTTTTAAAGTAATGTAGGTGGTTACAAAGTAATGTTGCCGAACATTTGCAAACTGATTCCATTATTATTTTAAGGAAAATGTTTCTATGTTGATTGATTTGTCAAAGATCATTTCTTATTTGATTTTTTATTCATTATTTAAGGGTTGTGAATACTAGATTTATTTAATTAGCAAGCATGGAGCTGTGAAAAGTTATCACTATAAGAAAGCAATATCTTTATGCTAGCCGTGAATATTCTTTCTACAAATTTTCACTGGTTCATTTGATTAATTATTATACATTGGTTCATTTGATGAATTAGTGGTGCAATTTTTGAATGGTGCCATTGTGTTTAGTATTAAGCTATTTCCAATCTAAACATTTAATATCCTAAATTGATAATTTTTATTGAATGATATTTTTTTCCACCTTCATCAATTTGCCTAAAAATGGAGCAAAATGTCGCAACAACATCCATTGCATAATAGTCATCTCAGAGTAAATACAATAAATAAGTTATAGATCGTGTGTACTCTACAACTTAACAAAGTAATTGTTTAACAAATCAAACTAAACTAAAATACCTACATGTTATATTTGACAAAGATAAAAGTTAATAAATTTTGATTATAAAGGTAGATTTAAAGGTTATGGCAATATTTCAAATAGATTGTATGCTACAAACATGAATATTTTTTTTCCATCTTCTGTCAATTAAATGCACTTAATTGATGAATGGAAAGATGTTAAATCCCCCAGACCAAAAGTTTTCACAGTTGTAACATTAAAGTAAATATTTTTTGTAATGTCAAATTGTTGCAAGGAATTTTTTTTTATAAAGGGAGATAATAGTCAATCATATGCAATAGATGTGTACATTCATTATCAGTGAATATGAACTCTGAGTTCAAAATTTTACACCGTATTGTTTTGGTTAACAATTTTCTTTTATTCTTCTTTCTAAGTTATGTTTATGTCTATGCTATACACATGGAACCCTTATTCAAATCTTTATGAATAATATGCTTATCATATTCTAATTACAGATTTAAATTTCATTGATTTGAAATATATACCAAATACTTTACATGTTCATTAACTTACTTTAACATGTTTGTTCACCTTTTTTGACATGTTAGTCTTAAAGCTACATTCTTTTTCCTTTTAGTTTTACTATTATGATTGCTAAATTTTGAATGATGGTTAATTCTGTGATATATAACAAAATTGAAATGTCTAAACATATGTATACTAGGACTGCAAGATGTGGAAAGAGTTATTGGTTAAGATGGATAAATTACTTAAGACCGAACATTAGAAGAGGGAGCTTCACAAATAAGGTGGAAAAGCTCATCATTAGCTTGCATCTACGGTTGGGAACAGGTCATTATGTTTATTTAACTTGATTTGATTATTCCCCTTTTATGTTCATGTTTCATACAAGTTTCTTAGTATGCATATGTTTATACATTGATTTTCACATGATGATTTTATGTATGCCTACTTTCAACATATATATTATGCTTCCATGTTCTGTACGTAACAAAACGTAAAATATAAGAATGCTATAGTATAATAACCTATCTTTTCGACCCTCAAAAGTAGGCACTAATACATCCACGACATTCACGTGCCGAGCCTTTAAGTATCGAAAAGACAGATCGTTAGGGTGAAAGAAAAGAAAAGAAAAAATAGAATAGAATCTCACATCATGACGAGTAATATCTAATATCCAAATGACCTTTACAAAAAGAAAACTTTAATATAAATACAATAACCAGAGTAAACTAACCTATCATTAACCTGGATAGTTATAACAACCTGTCTTCGCAAATGCTGATGAACACAAAATGAGAAATGCCATGAAAAATAATATGTAAATAGGACTTGGAGTCATCCAACTCGTCTCTTGAAGCTCTAAGTGTCCATAACTAAATCTAGAAATGTAACCGGGTCTGTCCCAAGCATTATAAGAAAATAACACCCAGATTAGTCTCGTAAACCAACATTATAAGCTCAAATCATATTGATTTTTAAATTTATAAAATCCTTCAAAAAAAGAGTATCTCATAAGACCATACTGCCATAAACATGGACGGGTTTTTACCTTACGATAACTAATCCATTTTTATTAGAAAATCTTGCGATATTATAAATAATGTCTAGGTAGAAAATAAATATATAATTATAGCCGGAATGGTTACATAAATTACATTCAACAATATATTTAGTATATAACTAAGTCTATAAAGCACGTGTTGGGTAATGGATTCCAATAACGACAAGGCAAGGGACTACCTTCCATACACTGCATCTGTAGAGAAAATGTACCAAGGCTACAAACATTACACTCCTGCCAACGTAGAGTCGACCTACCCTTCTTAGATAGTACTGAATATGATCATCACCCTAACTGCCAAGTTGATAAACCATTTCCATCGGCCCGACATATGTAACCTATAAATATCGATCAATATACAAGTGATGAAATACCTTAATGGTAGCGAACCATATAGCCCTGTCGCATCTTCCTGGGTTTAGTCAATTCCAAGTGTGAGGTTTGAGGCAATGTTTACCTTTTAGCAAATATCTCTTAGGATGCTAACACTGCCCTTCAAAAAAAAATACAATGCTACCATTCATCCATACAAGTTGTTTTGGGACTGAACAAACCAAAGGAACTACTTCTACTACATCCTTTTTGTAATCACTCTCAAGATTAGTAGCAAGTAGCCCTTGCACTTCAAGAACTCTGACTTTGGTTTCTACCATCTTTAAGATGCCTCTAATTTGAACGCTTATGCAAGTTCAAAGTGGTTTCGGATAACTCATACTCATTGAACCTGGTCTCTCTGAACAAACAATCGATATTTTCAAGACTGGCCAAAATTTAATAGTTGGTTATTTACCTATCAAATAAGATAACAACTAAATTAGAGATTTAATTTCATATGGAAACCAAGCATGATTTAACACATAAGGAACCGACAAGGCTCTTTAATTAATCCGTTCATTAATTAAAATCACTTCGTAAATACTTGCATCAAAATACTTTTACAGAGATATACCTATGTATACTACTCACTGACTATTCATTTATATCCTTTCAATGCTTGGAAAAAAATATCCATATACTTATCTCATCGATAGAAGTATATTCAGAAAACATTAAGAAAGTCAAACGCATACTTAAATGTGTCAAAAACAAATGTCATTTAAGAATATTATTTGCTACAAACCAAAACTACTTTTCTTTTGGTGTAGGTAAATGGATCGTCTGGAAATTATACCAAATATACTTACCACCCACTTTCCGATTTCAAACTTATATTATCCCTCATAACAATAAAGTTGGACGAGTTAGATAACTAACCTTGTCTTGACATATATTCTTAATTCTCACAAACAAATATGAGTTTCTATACATAAGAATTTAGTGTTAAGTATTAAAAGAATACTTTCCACATCACCATAAATTATAAAGATCATTTATAAAAATCGAATCTCCTACACTTTTCACATTTTCGATATTTTGACTTACTCTATCCTTTACCCAGAAAAGAAGTCAGGTAAGTCAGGACACTGATTGCTCCTAGCCTTACCTTAGTTAAAAGACTTTGATTCTAGATCTTACAGATAGAGGATCAATCTACTCATCGGCTTTTAGCGTCAGTATAGGGTTACTTAATTTCCATAAGTAACCGAATATGTAGATAATTCATATACTGAATGTTAATCTTTGATTTCAAACTTAATCCTTTGGTTAACAATGAATCCGTTCAAATTGAGGAATTGTTACCTCTCAAACTTTGACTAGAAAACATTCTTATCCTTTAGGATATGCAGAAATTTCCCTACCTCGAAGCTTAATGACAATTATAAGACTTCATAAAATTATTTAAAATAAACAAAGTGTTATAAACCAAACTTCTATCCATAAAGTACCACTTGCTTTATTATATCAGATAATCCTTTAAATCACTTATGTATGTTTTAGGTCTCCATTAAACATTTTAAACTTCAACTCAAATCATGACTTAAAATTATCAGCATTTCAAAAAGAATACGACTTTGAAAAGTAATGGGATTTCCTCTATATAAGTCACTTGTTTAAATATCTTAAATGAAATCCTTTAAATCTCAAATCCTTTTTAAACACTCTACTTTTCAAAACTAAGTTTTTAAATTTTAATTCAAAACTCATATACAAACCATTACTTGAGGATCTTTAATTAAATACCAACTTCGATTTGAAAAGATAAGATTTTCTTCATTTTAAAATTTACACCTCTTATTTAAATTACTAGGATAAATTTTTTTTAAATATATTTAAAACCTCAAAATCCTTTTAAAATATTTGTAAAACTTTTATAAAATACATTTAAAAGAATTTACAAAAACATCTAAAGCAGATAACTTTTTATATTTTACTAAAATCATAGATTTCCAAAGTGCATCCATAGTGACTATCACTATATGGAGCGTAACTTTTACAACTTTGTTCTGTAAATAAAATAGTTTTTAAACTCCACTTTGTTCTATATTTTATACTGCTATAAGTATAAAAACAAAAACATCAAAAATATCCATAATTTATAACTTTTCAAATAATGGAAAGAGGCTTGCCGACTACCCTAGCATATTATCAACTGCAAATTACTTATTCTCAAAAAGAAGTCAACTTCAAATCATTGTAAATTTTACTAGTGATATGGTCGTGCTACCAAGATTATGGCACACAATCATTCACATGCACATATATAAATGAAATGTAAATAAATTATTGTAAGGAATCCCGTTTGATCCCTCTACAATATCAAATCTTCCGAAGTGTTTCCTTAGCGACCTATTCACTACAAAATACTTCAACTTCCATTTTCCTTGTTTTTATCCCCTACAAAATAAATGTTATTTATGCCTTCTACTTCCAAGCAGAAATCAAATAATATCAAGAACTATATATACGTCCATATCATCAACAATAATAATCAGTAATATTTTTTTGAACATGTCATATTATTTTAAAACTATTTCAAAGTGAGATATCCCACTTTAATTCTCTCCCAATCTTTTCCAGTGCGATAACACTTCACCCTATAACAAAATAAACACCTCCACATCACTTCCTCTTCTTGCTAGCTTGGCCTAAGCCCTAGAAGTGCTCTTCTGTGCTCGGCCATGATGAAAAGGAGGAGCTTTGGGTTTAAGTTTAGCAAAAAAACCGTTCCAGAAAATGACTAGGATAAAAATGGGATTTTGACATAGCAACTCTCAAAATGTGAAAAAGTGATCAACATGTAAAAAATTTCTTATTGAATTCTATTTGGTTTCAAGTTAAGAATCACTAGATTTGGAGTGGTTTTGTGAAGGTTACGGCTTAGGGAAGAGGAGGTTTTTTCCGAGTTGTAAAAACAGGGCTACAAAGTGACTCAAATAAAAATGGGATTTTGACATGTGTACTTTAAAAATTAGAAAAATTGATAAACGTGAAAGTTCTTTATTATTGAATTATCATTAGTTGATGAAAAAGAATCACTTGATTTGAAGTACTTTTGTGGAAGTTACGCTAAATGAAGAAGAAGAAGGAAGAAGGAAGGAGAAAACGAGTTAAAGAGTTTTGTGATGTCGCAAAAATAGAAAAGAGAACTAAGCCTCCTCTTTTATAAACTTTACACTCACGAAAAGACCACCGTACCCCTCCCTAATTTCAGCCTTGGCACAAGATCAAACGCACATGCTTGTACTATCTCTTCTTAAGCCTTGTGCATATATTTTTTCTTTGTTCCAATGCACACAAATCGATACACAAAAATCCACTTTTCTTAATACTTTATTTAATCATATTTTGGAAACCATTTAATAATGACTTGAGTTTAAAATTTTCTTTATTATCAAATTGAGAATGTTATTTATATGCACATACATAAATTTTGTATGCTCAAAAAGTTATAACAATCGATACAAAGTTAAGAATACAAATTGTGATATCCTAGAATTTTAAGAAATTTAAAATGTGATAATCTCCTTTATTTATTATTTTAAGCTAGTAAAATAGTTATTTTTCAAACAATAATAATAATATTATGTTTTTAAATATAGATAAATAGATTTTAATTAGAATTATTATTTTCAAATTTAATAATGTGCTTGTTTAAATTAATATATATATATATATATATTTGAGTTAATTTTAAATTGGATTTTTAAATTTGAATTTGAATTTGAATTTGGATTATTTTGAATTTAAAGGATATATATCTAAAAAATATTTTGGATATAAAATTATATGAATAAGGTTTTTATTTAAAATAAGATTTATTTTATATTATTTTCCTTAAAGAATATATTTATATAAATTATGAAAGTATTTATTTAATAGTGAAATAAATACAAAAGTTTTATATTTACATTTAAAAATGGATTAATTATATTTTATACAATTTTATTTAGAATATAATTGATTTTTATTTTATTTTTTTAAAGGTTTTATTTACAATTAAGAAAAGCATTTATAAATTAATAAAAGTACTTATTTAATTAGGAAAGTAAATACAAAAGCTTTTAAAATCATTTTAAAATTTATTAAACATGAACAATTACAAGTGTTTAATTTTAAAGCTTGTTGTTAACATATGTAAGTTAATTAGAAATTGAAAATGACAAATGTTAAAGAGGTTAACAAGTGTCACTAGATTGTTTTTATTTTCTTTTATTTTAAATAAATTCTAATAAACTCTATATAATTACCTATATACTCTCTTCTATTCTTTTCCTATCTCCTCATTACTAAAACAAAGAAACTCAAAAACATAAGCTGGTAAAGAAATCCTATAACCAGAAAATTCAAGCAAACTCAACCTGTAAAACAATTTCAAACTAGAAATCAAACAAATCAAACCTTGTAACCATTTTATCTCCAGCCTATAACATATTTTTAAAAAAAGCAAAGATTATCAAGCAATCAAGCTTCCAATTAAATCAAAGGTCTTAAAGCATTCAAGTTTCCAGTAAAACAAGATCAAGTATTTCTGATCAAAGCAATTCAGTTTTCCAAAATCAAAGTTTCCCTATTTCAAATCAACCCCAGTTTCAAGCTCTCTGCCTTTTTAAAAAAGGTGAGTAAACATTTAATTTTAAAGCTTAAGTAAATTAAATTCTGTTGCTTGTAAAAGTTCTGAGTTGAATGATGTTTGCTTGTGTATATATGCAGTGATATCTTTGTGTATATACATGTATGTTGTTTGTAAACACCCATGTTCTTAGTTCAAAGCTTGTAGTTTTGATCAAAAATTCCAAATATTTTTATCTATTCTCTGTAAATCATTGGATTTCAAAACAAGATAGTTTAGTTAAACATAATCTAGGATTTAAAAATACAATCACGTATTTTAAATTTTAAAATCCTTTGAAATCAAGAAATACAGTAGCAATTCTAATATCATGTTAAAAATCAAATGATGTAATTGGCTGATTCATTTATATAAATTGAGTCGTCTCAGGAGAACATGATTTTTAAAAAGAAAACCATAATTTTTAATATGATATTGAGAGTGCAGTTCATGGATGACCAGAAAATGGTTTTTGAGGGAATTTTGATGATCGGCAGTGCTTGGGAGGTCGGGAACTTGGCTGGAGGTAGAAGAATGTCAAGTGGTTTCGGCAAACATATTTGGTGGAGTTCCAGATCATCGTGGCGGTGGCGGTGTGTTGAAATAGTTTTTAACCCTAGTTTGGGTTGAGGTCAGATTCTAGGTCACTGCATCGTCTCTGGGTGATCGAGTGTCTCGAGACTTTGGGAAAGGGCAGAGTGGAAGGTCGCAAGGCATGGACGGAGTTGCAGCAGCCCCGGTGATCAGAGATGTGGATTCGAGGAGTTTTTCTGGTGATGGTTTAGGTTCCAGGTTCGAGTATGAACCTCGATTTTTTATCAGTGGTTTGAGTTTGTGCTTGAGGGTCTGGAACGAAGGTTTGGACGATGGGTGATGTGCCGGAGGGATTATCGGAGGTCGGAGGCGGCTCTGATGTCGGTGCACGTGCTCGGTGGATTTTGGGTGTGTCAGTGGGTTTTGCTGTGGGTATGACTCGAAGGAAGTATCAAGTTTATGGGTTGGTGACTCGAATAGGAACTCGAGTAGTTGCGTGAGTTATAGGCCTACAGTTTTATTTAAAAAAAACTTTAAAAAATCTAAGTTTTTGAAATGGGAAAGAAGAAAGAAAACCCGGGGCTTGACCCGAGTAATCTTCGGGTTTGACCCGAAGCAAGGGTTGAGCAGTTTTTATAAAAAAAAAATTAAAAACATGGTTTTCGAAATTTAAAAATAAATTTAGTTTAAACTTTCTTATATAAGTTTACTTTGTATATAAAAATTGTTTTCTTTAACAATTGGTTAAGAAGTTTTGAAATTTGTTTAATTTAAATTTTGTTAAGTAAAATTTAAAGTTATTTTAAAACTTAGGTTAGGAATGAAATTTTAATGGTTTTTATAAAAGCAAGTTTTTAAATTTAAATTGAAACTAGTTTTAAAACTATTACTTGATAATGTTTTAAGTATTTAAAGGAAGTTATGATTTGGTAACTTTAATTTATCAAGTTAAATGATTATTTTATTTTAAAACTTAATTAAATGTTTAATTATAGAAGTCAATTATAAAGGAAAAATGTTGTAAATATGTAAATGATAATTAAGCCATTAATAAAGATAATGTTTTATCTTAAGGTTAATTAAGGTTTTTAATGAGTTGGGATTAATTAAGTTAATTAAGAAATTTATGTAAAATCAATTAATTTAATTAATTAATGATAAAGGATTAATTAAGTAAATAATTAAGAGTAATTAATTTATTTGATTAATAATGATTAAGGATTAATAAATTAATAATTAAGGGTTAAAAATTAATTAATTAAAGATTAATTAATTTGTAATTAAAGATCATTAATTAGATAATTAAAGATTATTAATGAATGATTAGAAATTAATTAATTAAGTAATTAGGTGTAATTAAGAATTAATTAATTAAGTAATTAAGATTGATTAATTAAGTAATTAGAGAGTGGTTAATTAAGTAATAAAGCTTAATTAACGGGTAATTAAGAAGTACTTAATTTGTAATTAAGTTTTATTAATTAATAATTAGTTTTATTAATTAATAATTAAAGGATAATTAATCTCAAATTAAAGATTAATTAAGGATTGGTTAACTGTTAATTAAGGATTGATTAACTGGGAATTAAGGATTAATTAATTTGTAATTAAGTTTTGTTAATTAATAATTAAGGTTTATTAATTAATAATTAAGGTTTATTAATTAGTAATTAAGGGATAATTAATTAGTTAATTAAAGATTAATTAATTGATTATAAATGTAATTATGTATTAATTAATTTGTACTGAGGGATATTAATTAATAATTAAAGTTTATTAATTAGTAATTAAAGGATAATTAATCCTTGATTAGAGATTAATTATTTGATTGACAAGGTAATTAAGGAATGATTCGTTAATTAAATGGTTTATAATTAATTAATGATTGTTAAGCAGGATTAGGTGATTAATTCTTAAGTAATTAATTTAATTTAAGTTAATTAAGTTAATTATAATATGGATTAATAATTATTGCTTGTGGATGATTGTTTGTGTAGAATATCTGAATTGGTTGACATCTACTAGATGATATTCTATGATATTCTGTGATGTGATGTGATATGGGACATATCTGTGATGAATATGTGATATTTATCTGTGAATGATGCTATGCGAATTCAAAGTATTGAATTGAATTAAATTGTTTAAACTTAAACAACTTGGCCTTTAAGAAATGTTTGGATTTCGATGAGACCGGGATCGAAAATCGAATTTATTATCTAAAAACCACATCGATCCAAGTTAAACGTTAGGTCGTGAATTCAAGTGAAGATCAAGTTGAAGACTCGAAGTGTAAGAGCTATTTGTCGTTAAAACTCTGTGGGTGATTCTAATATGAGTATAACGGAAATAGTACTTTCAGATTCGAGATGGAGATTCAGAGTGCAAGGGATCTTGTGATTAACTCTGAGGGTGATTCCAAAATGAGTGTAACGAGATAATGTCTTCGATTTCATTCGAACTCGGAACGAACTTGTGACGACCCGAATTTCTAACCCCAGAAATCCGTATCGTCTTGAAGAAAGAAAGGGATAGAAAAGAAAAGAGATAGAGAAGAAAGAAGAAAAAAACATCAGAGTCTCAACAGCGGAACGAATAAATTATATTAATCACATAAGTATTACATAATATACAATATCCATCAGAGTTACACAGGTAATACATCACATACTAGACAGTTATAAACACCTATCTAGTTATATAATTCAATATACAATACAACACAGAAATACCCACACAGCGGAATACTATATATATCTACAACGTCGAAGCCTCCTGCTCCATTGCTCCTCTAGAATTCGTCAAAGCTAGCCTAAATCCCTTGGCTACTCGTAAAAATGTGAGTACCCGAGAGTTTATGAAAAACAGAAATAAACTCCGGGTCAGACATGGATCTGGTATGAGTAACAGGTTAAAGTTGCTTAACTTTGAAAATATTTGAAAAAAAAAGGTATCACGTAAGACTTCCCACAAATAAACATGGTAAGTTTTTACCTTACGCTAACCAAATCATTTAGTAGGAAATTCTGTGATATTATAATAGTGTCTAGGGTTTTCAAGTAAATATGAAATAGCCGAAATTGTTACATTATTAAATTCCAGCTACTAGCCACAAAAGTGGGTAATACAATCAAAATCGTTGGCACTTATTGGATTTTGGATTCCATACAATGGCAGGGCTACTGGCGTACCTCCCGTCACAGTACGTGACCTAGATCAACGTACCGAGGAGTACGCCCGCTCCCCTGCAACACAAGGTCGGAACCATTCCTTACTGAACAGTCCCGAACAAGATAACCCCGGCAGTTGGAGCTCAAAACTGCCCACGCAGCCGAAATAAAAGGGACATCTAGACAGGGGAAAATCTCGTCCTGCTTGGGCATGACCCACCGAACCTTGCCGCACCTCCCCTGTTTTAGCCATTCCCGGTATATGAGGCTCGAGGCTGCGATTACCTTTAGAGAACACATCTCTTAGAATGCTCATCGCCCACCTGACGATGTTTTAAAAGCTTTCAATCCATACAAGTTCGTTCCGGGTTCGAACGAAACCGAAGGCATTATCTCGTTACACTCATTTTGGAATCACCCTCAGAGTTAGCGACGATAACCCTTGCACTCTGAATCTTCACTTGAGAATTCACGACCTAACGTTTAATTTGGATCGATGCGGTTTTCGGATGTCCAAATATGGAAACCCGATCCAGGTCTCATCGAAATCCAAACGCCATCTTTTAAGGACAAGTTGTTTTAAAGTTTAAAACAATTCAGTTCAATTATCCATATACACACAGATAGATAATTCACAATATCATAATAGATAATCAACATTATCATAAACAAATCATCCATATTATCATCACAGTAGATAATCCATATTATCATCCAATAGATAATCCATATTATCACAATATTCTTAAATCAAAACATATATTTCACATGGCATTTGTTAATCTCATATTGAGATTAACAATATCATCAATCCGTATATAAGCAATTACATCAGCTATAATTAATTTAAAATGAATTAAATTAATTACTCCACCATTTTAAATCTTGCTTATATATTTATTAATTAATTGTCCATCAATTAATTTATCATCATCCAATTATTCAATTTAATCAATCACTCTTACATCCAAGTAATTATCCTTTAATTTATTTTAACAAATTAATTAACCTTAACTAAATACAGAAGTTAACCTCTAATTACTTATTAAATTGATTAACTATAATTAATTACTTAAATCTTTAATTACACTAATTAATTTCTCTTCAATTACTTATTATTGGTTAATTGATCTTAGTTGATCAATCCTTAAATTCATCATTTAATTATATTTATAAATGATTTCTAATCCATCTTAATTAATTACACTTTTAAATCAATTACCTTAAGTAATTAATCTCAACTAAATCACATTTATTAATCACCCATGATTAATACCTTCAGTAATTAACTGCCTTTAATTACTCCATCAAATAAATTAATTACTCCTTAATTAATTTGCTTTAAATTAATCCCTTGATTAATTATACGAAGTAATTCCACTCCAATTACTTTCACCATTTTATCATCTTGAGTTAATTACATCAAGTAATTATCATTAATTACTTCCCTAAGTAATTATATTTATCACATCATCAAATAATTATTTAAATTAATTAAACTTAATTAACTAACTTAAATAATTCATATTAGACTGAATTAATTACAATGAGTAATTAATTCCTTAATTACTTCCATTTAGTAATTGTACTTAACAATTCACAATTGTTTATCTTAAATAAATAATTTAATTAGTTAATAAAATTAATCATATTAATTGATTATTTCATAATCTTAGTTAATGACCTTCATTAACTATTTATAATTTTTTAATTACTTTTCCTAAAGTAATTAACTAAGATTTATTATAAATTACATTTTAATTAATTTTAATAACTCATTAATTAATCCTTAACTAATCATTAATTAAAAATTAAACCTGATTTAATCAATGATTCTTAATTACCAACTGATTTACCTTAAATTAATTAACTTATATCTTATTTAAATAAATTAAAACTCTTAATTTCTAAGTTAATTAATTCAAGTTATTAATTATCCATTTAGTTAACTTAATAATTACAAATCCTTAAGTCTTTAAAACCTTTTTCTATTTAATGATCAATTTATCATTAATAAGGTATTTAAAACAATTTAATTTAAATTTACTTTTAAATTTCATTTTAAATTTAAGATTTAAAATGAAATAAAATTAATCTTGACAAGTTTAAAACAATTCAAACTCCTTTTTATTTCACAACTTAAAGAATAATTATCTTAAAATAGAAGATTAAAAGAATTTAAACACGATTCCATTTTGAATTCAAATCAAATTTAAAAATTTACTTTATCATTCGAATTTGTTTAAAACAATTTAAAATCTCCTTTTATTTCAAATCTAAGATTCAAATTTATATTGAATCCAGATTTAAATCTTTTATTTCAAACCTTACTTACAATTTAAATTTCACCTTTTTTTTAAAAAAAAACCCAAACTACTTAAGCCTTTTAAAGTAGTTAAAACAATATAAATAAAACTTCATTTATTTTTAAATTAAAATTCAAAACTAATTTGAACCAGATTTATCTTGGATTTAAATCTTATCTTTAATCTTTCTTTTCACTTGAACTTAACTTTTAGATCTTTTTTTAATTAAAAAACAAAGCAACAGGTTTTCTGTAAAACCTGTTACTTACAAATTACCCGAGACCCCATAAGCTTCTTCGAGTCCAAGATCTCACCTACCCGAGAAAATTACCTATCTACTACGTGTCAAACCTTATCAACTCGAAGTAAACAAAAAAATCCACCATCACCAGACAAACACCACACCGTGCATATGCACGGTGGCTCCGGCCACTCATGATCATCGACGATGATCGGAACACGTCGAGGAATGACCCAGAAACACCCCACGCTCACCAAATCGAACATCAATTCTTACAATCAAAATTGAGACTTCGACCCCAAAACCTGGAAAAACACAGAGCATCGCCACCTGAAAACCTATCACCGCCTCGCCTGAAAAATTATGACCACCTGAAATTCTACAGCTCCGGCTATGTTTTCTTCCACGTCCAAGCTAACATCCCCCGAAGTTTCGACACACTCGATCCACTATACCCTCTGAAATGATCGATTAATTACACAAAGCCAAAACTAGGGTTCTAAAATGAAAATCACTATCGGAACTTTCCTGGTGAAATTCATCACCATCCACTATTTTTCCCCACATTGATGATCGTTCCTCCATCTCCAGGAAAGTCCATGAGCACACCGATCCACTTGATCACAAGAAAGACTCAAAAATACAATTCCGGTTCAAACCCAAACCCCACCTTCAATCCTAAACTATAAATCCTGATTCCTATGTTAAAAATCATATTTTGTAATAAGTTTTCGATTAGTAATACTAAATTTATAATTTAGATAGCTTGAGTTTTAATGATACTTAATATACTCAGTTGTTTTTAATGTTTCTAGAGGCAAACAACCCTATTTTAACTAACTTAGGTTTTAAACATTAATATAATTTGAACCAAACAATATTTGTTTGATAACCAGATCTTATCATGAACAAGATCATGTGGAAGGAAATTTAAATTAAAAATTTGAGCCTGGGAAACATTGCAGAGCACAAACATAATCACAGTACTGCACACACATATATACATGGACCTACTTATACATATAATCACAAACACATTCTCAAAGATGAGTATGCAACAGAAATTTATAATTTAAACTATTTAAGTTGTGATGTTACTCACTTTGCTTTGAGAATGCACAGAGCACTGTTTTGAACTCTTTAAGACTGGAAAAAATATGCTTTTTGCTTTGATTTCGTTTAACCTCCTTGTTTTAGTTTAGTTGAATGATGTTTAATGTTTGTAAAAATGGATATGCTTTCTTTTTCTTGCTTTCTAGTTTGCTAAGTTCTGAACGAAATGGAACAAAGAGCATTGTATATTAATATAGAGGAGACAGGCTTTGTACAGAGGGGTGTTATCTGGTATAGGCCTTTCCTTTTGTTCAAAGATTTTTTTTCTCATATGTAGGCTGACATGATTTTATACATTTCGGCTGAAATGATTTTTTTTTATACATGTAGAATTGACCAAATGTAGCTAGCATTTAATGCAATGTCCTTTATGTTTCAAACATATTTTATTTTGTATGTAGATAGGTCTTTTTATACTTAGTGATTTTATGCTTATCTTCCTTTGTATGCTGATGCTTCCTTTTCTTGCCTGGTTTGTGTTTACCTCATGTGCTTATACATTTTTATTTTTATTTTGTCTGGTTACACCTTATTTTGTCTTGTATATAGATATTAATTTTCACTAGTTTCTTGCCTTACACATATTACTTACAGATTACATTCATATATAATTTACTTACCTACTTATGCTTTTATACTTTAGTCTTGCCTGATTTGTTTTTATATTATATGAGCATATATACTTTTTGTTTTGTTTCAAACTTATCTTATTTGTCTTGCATGTACATAGATATTTTATTTTACTTTTATGTTGATAGATTTATCTTTTACTTGCCTGCATATCTATTTACTGGCTACATACATATATTTTTTTATGGAGTTTATTTGTTTTGGTTTGTTACCTAATTTATATCCATATACTTTTTATACTTCATGTACATGATATAGAGATGTTTTTAGTTATTTGTTATAAATTTTAACTTAAGTTAAATCAAAGTTTCTTCTATTTATTTTTATCACTCTTTTATTTTTAAACTTATCAAACACTTAATTTGCTTATTATCCATTTTTATACTTATTTTAACACCATACATTTGATTTCTACTTAAGTTTAATAGTTATAAAGTTTATTTTATTTTAAATATTTTTGAAAGACTTCATTTTGAATTTTCAAATTATAGCTTCTTTCAAAACACACTCACATATGTATATAATTTAAAATAACAATTTCTATTTGTATTAAAAATCCATTTGTAAAGACATTCATCATTAATATTGCTTAAATATAACTTATTATTAAATTAAAATAATTCATAAAAGAATTTGTCCCTTATTTAATAAATTACTTATTTTATCAAGCTGTATTTAAAAAGGACAAAACAACTCTTTTTGTTTAAATTTAAATCTAGGCTAGAATTATTTTTAAACAAATTAACTTTTATCCTAAGTATCTTAAAATCATATGGTTATTTAATAGCTTAATATTAATTTAATTCAAATTTCAAAATTACCAAAAATATTAGAATTAGAAGACATGACTTATTTATTAAATTAAAAACACAACTTATCTATTTACAATATATACAAATATGTATACATTACAAAGAGAAAACAATTTATTAGCCTTTAAAGATAAATTATCAGTTTAAATATTTATTTTAAAGAAGATTATTAAATCTAATTCAAATTCATTATTAACATTATTGTCAAATCAATTAAATTTTGATATAAATTATTAAATTGTTATTGTCAAAATTTTCGGGATATCACACTCCTTCCCCCTTAAAACAATTTCGTCCCCGAAATTAAAACAAAGGTAATTTAATAATCTAATTAAAAATTAATTTTAAAGACACCAGCATATATCAATCATATGCGAACAACCATAGTAACCCATTCAACTAATCAACAAATCTAATTATCCAGATAAAATTCTGGATAGAATTTTCTTGAGTTTCCCAAGTAAAAATACCGGGATACTCGCTCCACAGAATCCAAACAATCAATACTACTAAGCTACAAAACTTCCACTCTTCTAGATCTATAAAACAAATCAAGATATTAGACCAAACTCAAGTCTGACTCAACAACCGAAATTCCCTAAACTGCTGGTTCTACAATTAGAAATAGCTCATACACGTACTCTCTTAGAGATACGTGAAACACTCCGAATTCCAGTTATCCAAACTGGCAATCCACTCCCGAAGACCAAACCCTAATCCTAAGAAGAGAATAACAGAAAAAGACTCGAATATCTCGGAGCTAGCTTCCCAATCTTATCCAATCTTATAACTCCCATTGATCGGAGAAAACCCCAACAACAATGAAGTCTCAAACTACGAATCTCTGTCTTTTATTCACAATACTCTTCTGACGATCCTGGGCTGCCTATATCTATACTGATCAGCCCAACCCTTGCTGATACCCCCAAAAACAAATTGAACCAAAAACAATCCAACAAAATGATCTTCCCAAGATCAACTTCAAAAATAGAACACATCTCAATTCCAAAATCAAGAGATTTATCTTACTTCTCTCATATGGAAAGATAATACAGATGCGTTCCAATCTGGTCTTAAGATCCTGAAAAATTTCCAATAGAAACTCTCTAATCCAAAACACTGCAAATTCCAGTTGTTTCCACACCAAACAGCTGCCACCATGCTTCCACTGCGCAACTATAACCAGAGCAGATGAAAATGCTGATGATGATCTCGAGGGCAAACTGGACAACACATCTTAGAACTATGGTTCAAAAGATCCTTAAAAGAAACTCAGAAGTTCCTCCAAAACCCGAGCTGCTTCACCAAACTCATTCTCCAGAAATCATCCTACTACTAAGCTGAACCATTGGTACCACTCCTGAAATCCATTCGATACCAAACTCAATCTCTAGACACGGACAAAACTCTGACTTCCTGAAGACATCCAGAAAATTCAGATGTCCCAAGAGAACACTCAGCTATCGCAAGTCACTTTTGCGATCAATCTAGCCCACTACCAAAGAAAATTTGTTCTCTCTTTACCAAACAGAATAGCCTACGCTTAATTAGCCAATCCATCGAAGAAATGGAATCACTCTACTGCTCCTGAAATTACTTCAAGACAAACTGCCAAGCCAGAAGATCTCCTTGATGGCACACAGAACACTCCGAGCTGCACTGCTGACTCAGATGCCAAGACTTCCTATCCAAAGCTCTTCGAGAAATTCGGACCTCAAACCAACATAAACATTCTACTGAACTCAGCCCCAACATCGAAGCAGATACACTTCCTTAACTGATTCCAAAGAAACATCTTTGGAGACTTCCATAGTCACTGTGTCTCATCACACAGCTGTTACATCCTGAGATAAAATATCCGGACTTGCTCATGCCAAACCTACGGGTCCAAACTCTAGCTCATCCAAACTTACGCTTCAAAAAGTGAACTCCGAACCTTAACAGATTTCCTTCAGAGTTCAATGAAATCCTCCTTCACTGCAAAGCTCATTCGAGACGGTATTAGGTCTACAGTCTCGTCAGATACACTTCCAAGCTCAAATATTCAAACTCCAAGCATTGGTAGTCGTGTTACACACACCCTACCCTATCTTCCTTAATAACTTATATTGAAAAACCCGGAAAGGTAACCCAACAAATAGGTAGAAATAAATATATAAATAAATATATATATATATATATCAAAATTACAAATACGCTCTCTTAAGAAAGAAATCACTCAAGAGCCTAGGTATTCACTCAAACTATCGCTCTGATACCAACTGTGACGATATGGATTTCTGGGGTTAGAAATTCGGGTCGTCACAGAACTTGTATGGATTGAATGCTTTTAGAACATCGTTAGGAGAACGATGAGCATTCTAAGATAGATGTGTTCTATAAAGGTAATCGTAGCCTCAAGCCTCATCAACCGGGAATGGCTAAAACAGGGGAGGTGCAGCAAGGCTAAGTGAGTAATGCTCAAGTAGGATAAGATCTTCCTTTGTCTAGAGTCCCTTTTTATTCGGCTATGAGGGTGGTTGCTAGCTACAACCGCGGGGTTGTCTTATTCAGGACTGTCCAGTAAGGGATGATTCCGGCCTTGTGTTGCAGGGGATTTAGGGTGGATCCTCGGTATAGTGATCTAGACCACGTACTATGACGGGCGGTACCCCAGTAGCCCTGCCATTAATGGAAACTTGTTATCCCTACGTGCCTTTACAGTTTTGATTGTATACCTATGTATGTTGGAATTTAATAAATATAACAATTTCAGCTATTTTCTAGTTTATTTGAAAACCCTAGACCCTATTATAATATCATTGGATTTCCTATCAAATGTTTTGGTTAGCATAAGGTAAAAACTTACCTATTTTTATGTGTGGGAAGTCTTATGTGATACCTTTGTTTTCAAAGGTTTTTCAAGTTAAACAGCTTAACCGTTTACTCACACCAGACCCATGTCTGATCCGGAATTTATTTCTATCTTCTTAAACTCTTTGGTACTCAAATTTTTATGAGTGGCCAAGTGATTAGGTTTGGCTTGGCGAATTTTGAAAGCTTAGAGCAAGAATCCAGAGGTAGCTATATCTATCTATTTCCATTGTGGTGTCTTTATCTGTTGTAGTTTGAAATGTAATGGATTAGACAGGTCTTTATAACTGTCTAATGTGATGATGTTGTTGTAATCTGTGTAACTCTGATGTAATGACTATGTAATAGTTATGTGATATATTATATTTGTTCCATTCCGCCATGAGATTCTGATGATGTTTAGTTCTGTCTTGTATCTATTTTATTTTTACCTCTTTCTTTCTTATTGATGATGTGTCTTTCTGTGGAATGAAAGGCGGGTCGTCACACAAAAAATAATTTCGGGTCATATTTTCGATTATTGTCCGAATTATTTATTTTTGTAAAAAATATATTCAAAATGAGTTTCTATCATTATTTATCAATTAAAAGAGGGATATTTGATTATTAAAAACCATTAACTGAATATTTAAAATTTACTAAATATTCATCAATCAAAGCGTTGGATTCTAGATCCTTACTACCTTCCCTCTTAAAAGAATATCGACCATGAAATTTCATCACAACCAAACAAAGAAGGAAACAAGCTAACACAAAATATTAACCATTTCACTTAAGCTTGTACGATGTGCACGAATCATTCACATGTAATATCTGACCTGATCACTTGCTCGGACACATAAATCTTTCACCCAAACTAGTATATATCACTTAACTTCTCCATTGCGAAACCCTGATCCGGTTCCTTAATCTGATACTTTTGTTTTTCTTACATATTCCTAAACTATTATAGAAAACAATCATATCATAACAAGAATTCATCTAAAGTACTCACCATTGAGAAATCGAGTAAAAACGCCTAGTTCGGATTGGTGTATAACATCTAGAAATCATATGCCCGAACTCTCGATCTAGAATAGTCATGCGAGTAAAATGAACCAAGTCCAACTTGCGGTATTATCCTTTTAGGATAACTTACTAATTATACTATGCTCGTTCTTTCCCTTCCTAAAATTGTTTATAAAAACATTTTATATAAATACAACTCAATTTTTAAACTTGTATAATACCCTACTATAACCTGAGAGTATATACAACTATCTAATTTATTCTTATCCTTTTTACATTCAGATAAGGCCCAAAATAAATTTGGGTCTTTAAAACTGAGTCGACCTCTTTACCCATCAGGCCTGGTGTGTAGCTAAGAAAAGTAGGATGCTGTTATCCATACTCAGTCATAGAGTCTGCTTTTCATTAGTCCTCTAAGGTAAAGATGTTTACTATTCGACCCAATACTATCAAATAGTTTATATAACTTAGATGTTATAATAAAAGACGAGGTTTTAATAAAGCAAAGTTTATTAAGACTTCTTATTAAATTTAACCCTTCAAGACTTGTGTTAAATATTACTTCTCTAACCAAGAGTGATATAAACCTATACTAAAAATTTCACTTATCGATACATGCTTTTATCAAAATACCTTTTATTTGGATCTGTTTTCTTTAAGGAAACTTAAGAACTATATACCTAGTTATATTTCACAATCTTTTTGAAATGATACTATATTTTAATCAACATGAAATATACATATAGATCAAGTAACACCAAAATGACACCAAGGAAATGGGTCCTATCAAGTAGTACCATACTTTCCCTTACTAAGAAGGGTAATACTTAAGAGAAGTGCTTGCCATCTAAACACATCTCTTGCCCATATTTAGTTATTTTTGAGCCACTCGAACTAGTTAACATAAAAAATAATTCTTCTTTTCGAATCCTATTTTGTAATAGTACAGTATATATTTCCACATAAATAATTTTAACAAAATATATATTACCAACTTTCTTGGGTTCATTCGGATTTGAACTTATTTTGATCATACAATGACAATGAGAATAATTTACTAAGTGCACCACAATGTTCTCTTAAGCAAACATCTGATGTCACTTAGAAGATTATTCAGAATAACACAAATAATCAAGACTCATTCCTTGAACAATCCAAAGAAAATGTATCTTACTTAAAATTTTCTTTGAAAACACTTATACTTACAAAAACTTTCAAGTAGTACTTTTATTACCTTTCTCGATAATCATTTGAAAATTTTTCAATGAAACCCCGGATTTAAATTCTGAAAAATCCTCTTTATTTTATACGACACATCTTATAAACCAAATTTATATAAAATTACCTTCATACAATAACTTCCTTTATTATAATAACCCTTTATAACAACATTACTACCGAACACCCTATACTCAAACTGTGATACTTAATTTACATAGTGTTCATATTTAATTTAACTAAACAATAAATGATAATAATTGAAAATTATCATTTCCTAACAAACAAACACATCATAATTAACTATATCATTTTTTGAAAATTATTCTTTTATATAAACAATATAATCCTTGGTAAAATTATTTCATTTACCAATTTTCAAAAATAATACTATGTCGATTTGCCTTGTCCAAGTTTTTAGAAAACTCTATCGACATTATGGCATCCAACGTCTCGACCAGAATCCATAGACGACTCAACAAACTAATCAACACAATATAAAACAATTTTATAGCACTAATAAATGCGCACTCTCATATATATAATACGCTCAACTCATTCTTTGCTGTCAATTACCCTATCTTAAATGAAACCATAGCCAAGGTTCTTGCTTAACCTTTAGCTCTAATACCACTGTAATGACCTACCTTTTCGACCCTCAAAATTTGACATTACTACATCCATAGTATTCAAATGCTAAGCTTCTTAGTGTCAAAAATACAGATTGTTGGGGTGAAAGAAAAGAAAAGACAGAATAGAATCTCACATCGTGACAAGTAATATATAATATCCAAACAACCTTTATAAAAAGAAAACTTTAATATACGTATAATAACCAGAGTAAACTAATCTATTGTCAGGTTGAAAAATTATAACATCCCATCCTCACAAATGCTAATAAATACAAAATAAGAAATGCAGTGGAAATAAAATACAAGAATAGGGCTTGGAGGCATCCAGTTTGTCTCTTGAAACTCCAAGTGTCCATAGCTAAATCTAGAAATATACTTGGGTCAGACCTGAGGATTGTAAAAAATTAAAACTCGGATTAGTCTGGTAAACCGGCATGAGAAACTAAAATCATATGGATTTTTAAATTTATAAAACCTTTTAAAAATAAAGGCATCTCATAAGACCACACCGCACATAAACACGAACGAGTTTTATCTTACGATAATCAAACTGCTTTTATTAAAAAATCTTATGATATTATAGATAATGTTTACGGTTAAAAATAAATTTATAATCATAGCTAGAATGGTTACATTAGTTGCATTCGGCAATGTTTTTAGTATATAACTAAGTCTATAAAGCACATATTGAAAAATGGATTCCAATAATGACAAGGTAAGGGACTACCTCCCATATAGTACATATTTGGAGAAAATGTACCGAGGCAACAAACATTGCACCTCTGCCAACTCAAAGCTAGCCTAACCCTTTCTGGATAGTACCGAATATGATCACCACCTTGGCTGCCAACTTGACAAACAATTTGCGTGGGCCCATCATACATAATCTGTAAATACTGATCTAGATACAAGTGATGATCCTACCCTAATGGTAGCGAGCCACATTAGCCCTGCTGCATCTTCCATATCTTAGTCATTTCCAGGTGTAAGGATTGAGGCTATGTTTACCATTTAGCAAATCAATCTTAGAATGCTAACACTGCCCTCCAGGAAACAACGCAATGCCAACATTCATTCATACAAGTTGTTTTGCGACTGAAAAAACCGAAGGCACTACTACTACATCCCTTATTGAATCACCCACAGGATTAGTAACAAGTAGCCCTTGAACTTCAAGAACTCTACCTTCGGTTTCCATCAAGATGTCTCCAATTCAAATGCCTACGCCGATATAAAGTGGTTTTCGGATAAATCATACTTATCCAATCCCGGTCTCTCCAAAAAAATAATTGATGTTTTCAAAACTGACCAAAATTTGATAGTTAGTAATTTAACTATCAAATAAGCAAATAGGCAACCAGATATTTAATTCATATGCAAACCAAGCATGATTTAGCACTTAAGCAACCACTAAGCTTCTTTAATTAACCCTTTCATTAACTAAAACGACTTTGTAAATACTTGCATCAAAATATTTTTACAAAAATATATCTATTTGTACAGCTTATTGACTATTCTTAATACTCTTTCAATGCTTGGAAAAATATCCATATGCTTACCGAATCGGCATAAGTATATTCAAAAAACATTAAGAAAGAATTCATATTTCAAAAGCATACTTAAATGGGTCAAAAAAAATGTCATTTAAGAACATTGTTTGCTATAAACTCAAACTACTTTCCTTTTAGTGTAAGTAAAAGGATTGTATGAAAATTAGATCAAATATACGTACCACCACTTTTTGACTGCAAACTTGTACTATTCCTTGATTAAAAATGAAGTCGGACAAGTTAGAAAACTAACCTTGTCACAACATACATTGTTAATTCTCATAGATAGAGGCAAGTTTCCAGACCTTTGAATTTAGTGTTAAGTAAATAATACTTTCCATACTACCATAAATTATAAAGATCGTTTATAGAAATCAAATCTCCAACAATTGTCACATTTCTGATATGTAGACTTAATCTATCCCTTACCCAGAAACGAAGCCACGTAAGTCAAGGCATTGATTGCTCCTAGCCTTGGCTTAATTAAAACACTCTGATTCTGGATCTCACAGGATCAATCTACTCATCGGCTTTTAGTGCCAAGTATAGGACTATATAATTTCCATAAGTAACGGAATCCATATACAAAATAATACTTTATATACTAAATTTCAGCCTTCGATTTCAAACTTAAACTATCCTTTGGTTAACAATGAAGTCGTTCAAATTGGATAATGTTACATCACAAACATTGACTCGAAGGCATTCTTATCTTTCAGGATAGGTAGAAGTTTCCTTACCTTGAATCTTAATGACAAGTTTAAGACTTCATGAATTCTATATAATTATTAAAACAAACAAAGTGTTATAAACAAAACTTCTTTCCATAAAATACCACTTGCTCTATGTTAATTGGATTTTTAACCAAGCAAAAGTCAATAGAAGTTAGGATGCCAAGATGAAGATGAAACGACTTGAAAACTTGGAAGCACACTAAGAAAAGCTAGGGAAACAACTAAGAAGAATTTCACCCGAATTTAAGCTAAATGCATAATTCGATACCAAGTTATGTAGGTCGGTACCAAGTTATGGTTTTACCTTGCTCCTCTACCAAAAATCCATGCATCTCCTATACTATTCCAACTACTCGTCATCTAGTGATTTTCCTAAAGTTTGAATAATCGATTTCAAACTTAATGAGAAGACAACTAGGAAAGCTGGAACACTAAAATTATTTGGGAAGATCACTAGAATCAACTCGAAGATGATGCAAATAGCTTGAAATGAAGCAAGCAAATAGAAGATAGAAAGAGCTACCAAGAAAAATAGTTCAATTTGCTCCCAAGTTCCTAACTGGGCACCGAGTTATGATTTTGACGTGTTGGACTTCCATTTTCCCTGTGCGTCATTGGGCTATCTCCCGGATTCTAGTGCAAGTAGACTTCTATTCCAATACATTTGTTTCTCTATAAATATGACCCCTGGTGCAACTAAAAGAGGATCTTCTCTTCCCTATTGGATCAAGACTCTGCTCTTCACCTTCCTTCCTCCTACACAATAATCACCAAGGCAACTACTCTTGGCAGTTCTAGACCTAGGAAATTGTCAAATTCTTATACTTGTTGCTTGTAATCTCAATGAAAATATCCTAGATCTAAAGAAATAAAACTATAAAGTGGACGTAGGACAGTGATTGCCGAACCACTAAAAAAATCTTATGTCTTCCTGATATTTTCCTGCTATTTTTCAAATATATGCTAGATCTAACACTCACAGGTTCCCTACAACTGATCTTTGAGTGTTGATCCATTTTTAGCATCAACAATTTGGTGCTTTCACTGAGAAGAAATGAATCTTGGTTTAGGTTTAGCCTTCTACTTTAGATTGGATAGATCCAAAAGCTAGATCCATAAAACTTGCTCAAAGCTTTGCTAGAAAGAACTAATGGTGCCCAGAATATCTACTAGGTCAGGCACAGTGACTGGTAGTGATGAAGGTAACATCTACTAGGTTGAAGTCAGTAATTAATAACCCATTCATGGATCCTATACTCAACCAAAAATTGTTACTAGAGGAGAACTTGATAAGATGATGGAAAGAGCTCAATCACTAGACGATGGAAAGTCAAAAGGTTCTTATGGATAAGTTGGAAGCTTTGCTAGAAAAACATCCACCCAGAGCTAGAAATATTGTAAGGGACGCTTCACCTATGATAGAACAAGAAAATTCCTCCATTTCTAGCCTAAAAAAGGAGATGAGAAGCAGAAACAGAGGGACAGAGCCTTTGAGACTGCTAGAAAACTTGCTGGAGGAAGTGGAAGGGCTCCCTTCGTAAGGAGGCCACCTGATACCGAGAGGATTTCACTCAGTGCCAACCAAAATCATAGGGTACAGGAGCATGGGAAGACGGTGCAATAGCAGTTTCTAATGTGGAGATGGATTTGCAGCTTGATGGTGATGACTTTGAATTGGATGCTAATGAAAATGGAGCTCAGACAACCGCTATAGAACCTACTACGCTCCAGCAGGATACTAGAGAAGTAGTTCTCCCAGAGATTGAAGAATCTAGGTGCCAACCGGCAAGCCGAGACCCTTTGCAAAGCCAAACACTCAATGCAGCCCCTGGTAGTCGACCTTTAGAGTACCGTGCCAGTGAGGAAAACATTGCTGACATGGTTATGTAGTTAATAGAAGAGAGCAAGGGAAGAAAGAATGAGGATTGAGTCTCCTTGTAGAGTAGGAGACTTTTCATAGAAAACATCCTTAGAGAAGAATATTCGAAGAAGTTCACTATACCAATTATGCCATCATACAATGGAACAACTGACCCTAACCAACACCTATTTGAGTATGAATGGCACATGGATGGGACAGGGACACGGATGTTGTTCACTGTAGATGCTTTCCAATTTTTCTAGAAGGAGTCACGTCAATGTTGTTCACTAGATTCGCATCTAGGTCCATATCTACCTTCAACGAGTTGGCCAAGAAGTTCTTGGAACAATTTAGGCTCTACGTTGCCCAACCAAAAGATATAATGTCTCTTTCGAGCGTGTCTTAATGACCCATGTGGTCTTACAAAGTGTTCTTGAAACGGTTTAATATTATTGCGACTGAAGTTAGTAATCCTAAGGAAGACTTCATTTTCATGGATTTAGTCCGGGACATTCACCTAGACATGGGCTTTGGCAGGTGGTTGAAGATGAAGCAACCAACTACGATGGATGAATTCCATCAAAAGGCTAACCAGTTCCTGCAGTTGGAAGTAGCAACTTTGGTTGGAGAGAAATCCAGTGTTGATAAATCAAAAGAAGTGATCCAGAGTTATGTTGCGGTCAAATGGGATGAAACAATTTTGGATATGCCGACGAACATGCAAGAAAGGTAGTGAATCTGAAGAAGAGGAATTAGAAAGATAGAAGGTGCGAAGGAGATAAGAAGCGTCCTAGAAATATAAGACCAAAAGACTGCATGCCATTGAATAGTAGTTTGGAGAACATTAATGTGGCTATTTAGGGAACCGAATGCTACAACATGTGAGAAATGCAGATTATGGATCTTAAGGCTAGAATAAACATTAGAGGGGGGGGGGGGGGGTGAATAGTGTTTTAGAGAATTTTTAAATCTTTTTGAGTTTTTTTAATTTGAACACAAATGTATGCAATATTCAGACACTGATATGATCACAGAATCAAACACAGATGCAAATATAAAGTAAAAGCAGTAAAGGAAAGAACACACCGGATTTTATACAGGTTCGGAGTTACCCAACATCTAGTCCCGCACACAAGTACAGATTTCCATTCAAAAAAAATCTTTACAATTACACCCTCGATTTCAAGGCAACGAGGTACACCCTCTAGAATCACAATCCTCTGGGTAGAGATACTTGATTTCCAAGACAACAAGTTCACCTAATTGATTTCCCAAGGCTACAATCATACCTTATCTCGCTTGATTGATTTCCAAGGCCACAATCACACCTTTTCTCGCTACGTTGATTACAAAAAGCCTATAATTCTGAATAGCACCGAGGATCTTGTTGAGATAGTGATAGTGAATCAAACTAGAGATAATCTGTTAGATTCAATGTTGATTTTGGCAGAGTAATGGTAAGAATATGTATATAGAAATATGGAAGAAGAGGAGTGAAAAACCCAGAAAAACTGAATTAAAATTCATTGAAATTAACCCACATTTATAGAAGAACAACAGCCATGTCCATTCGTGAAGAGTTATGGCGAATAGACACTTCATTTGAAATTTAAATTTTGAACACAACTGACACCATGTCGACATGGGGTACTTGAGTATGTCGACATCCCAAGGGGATTTTACGTGTTTTGACTTTCTTTGAAAATAACCTTTATCTTATATTAAAACTATTTTAAACTTTATAAATATACTTGACTATAATTAAAATACATAAGTAAATATAAAGAATAATATATATAGAATTTTATATTTAAATCTAAATATATAAATATTAAAAAATTAAATATACTTTTATTTTAAAAGATAGTTTAAAACCAAGGATAATTTGATTTTGAAATTCATGATTATTTTGAGGCTAAAAGTATTTGAAATCAGGATAGATGTTTTTGATGCTTTTTTAAAGGAAGGTTTTGAAATCATTTTTGAAAACAGGATATAATTTTTGAAAAATCATTTTGAATAAAAAGTTAGTGGATACAAGACAATGTTCCACTAGATTTTTCATAGGTTCCATCCAACTTAGGGTTCCATCCCTTTAACAGGCTCGAAGTGGATTCCATTCTACGAATAAATTGGATTTTAAGATGTCAGTGCTTTTTTAGGAGTTTTAATAAAATTTCTAATTAAAAAGCAAATTACTTGAACTCTTGATAATCTTGATATTCTTGTTACTCATGAGTCTTCAATCTTGATATCTTGAATCTTTATACTGTACAGTCTTCATTCTTGGTACCTGCATGGTTAAATCCTGCATATATATATATATATATATATATATATATATATATAAACTTATACTATTAGTATTTATATTTTATAATCTATTCTAAGGTTGTTGTATCAAAACCATCATCTCACGGACTAACAATCTCCCCCTTTTTGATGATGACAACCTTTATTTATAAAATATTACTTTTGTCCTAATAACTCCCCCTTAATCTATGCCTAACTACCCTATTTTATACTTCTCACCCTTTGTCATCAACAAAAAAAACTAACTCTAAACTATAAAAACTCCAAACTGTATAACTCCTCCTAAATCTAATACTCTATGACATGTGATTATAATGATAGTGTATCATAAATAGTCAACACTTGGATCTAATAATAAACCTAATCCTAAACTACTAACTATTCTAAGTATATAATAACCATATAGTTATGTTTATTAATAGGGAAGAACACATATAAGAATACAATTTATTTATTAATCATATAATTATATTTACATTTTCGTGGAAAACGTAAGAAGAAACATACAACAATGGTAAAGAAAGAGAAGAAACTAATGTGTGTTATTGAACGTAGGAGATCTATGAATCGAACAGTTTGGATAGTGGAAACAGAAATTTCCACGTTGTTCGACAAGATTCCTATTTTTGTCAAAACCCACTTCTCCAACGCACACGTCTTTGTCGTCATCCTCCGCGTGCACATCTTCCATGGTTCTTCTTCTTCTTCTTCTTCGCTGGCCTCTTGTACATGATCTCCTGAAGAGTCTTCTTCAATCAAGGTCAAGTTAGCATGATTGTCCATTAGAAATTTTTGCAAATGCCTAAAGATTTTGCCTTGCCTCTTTTGTTCCTTGGTCGTTCGAAGTTGCATTATTTGGATTTCAGTCATTAACTGAAGTGCATCTTTTAGAGAATCCTCCATTTTTGTCACACGAGCGAGAGTAGTACGTTGAAATGGATCAAAAGTGGGAGAAGGAAACGAAAAGGTAGACTTTTTGTTTGATTTTGAAGAGGAGGCCATTGATTATTTGATTTCAAAGGATAGAACAGAAAAATAACAGAGAGGATGAATAAAAATTTCGAAATGAGAAGAATATATAACCAATTATTTTGAATTTTGGTGGGGAAAAATTTAAAAATAAAAAACGTTATATGTCGACATGGGTTGGGGGGCTATGTTGACATGGTCCTTTAAAAGTTTTATTAATTGATTTATTTTGGTTTAATTTTTAATTATGCTTTTGTTTATTTATATTTTATATTTCAGTTATTGAACAAATACCTAATTCTCTTCCTAATTTAGTAAATATAGATTCATTTAAAGATTTTGTTAGGATATCGGCAATTTGATTCTCAGAATTGACATAATCTAGAGTGATCACTTCCTTACTTATATTATCTCTAAGAAAATGATGTCTGATATCAATATGTTTAGTTCGAGCATGTTGAGTAGTATTTTTGGATAAATTTATCGCATTGGTATTATCACAATAAATTAGTGATTTCGAAAAATTTAAACCATAATCTTTTAAAGTTTGCAGCATATATATTACTTGAGAACAAGCCAAAGAGGAAGAAATATATTCTGCTTCAGTTGTTGATAAAGAAACTGTGTTTTGCTTTTTACTAAACTAGGAAATCAGAGAATGCCCCAAAAAGTGACAAGTTCCACTTGTACTTTTTCTTTCTGATTTACAACCAGCATAATCAGCATCACAGTAAGATACTAAGTCAAAGGAATCATTTTAAGGGTAAAATAAGCTACAGTTAGAAGTGTGTTTAACATATCTTGCGATACGTTTTACGGCTTTTAAGTGTGTCTCTTTAGGTTGGGATTGATATCTTGCACAGAGACAAACACTATGCATGATATCAGGTCTACTAGTGGTAATATAGAGTAGTGATCCAATCATTCCTCTATATAACTTTTGATCTACATCTTTCGAGAGATCTTTTTTACTAAGGTACTCATTGGTTTCCATGGGAGTGGATTTTCCACTCACAGTAGTCAAACCAAATTTATTAATTAGGTCTTTAGCATATTTTTCTTGACTAATAAAGATACCATTATCTAATTGTTTTATTTGTAATCCTAAAAAGAAATTTAATTCACCCATATGACTCATCTCAAACTCTTTTGTCATTATTTTGAAAATTCTTTGTTCATTTCAAAGTTAGTTGATCCAAAAATGATATCATCTACGTAAACTTGTACTAGTTGAATATCATTTTTATTTCTTTTAATTAAAAAAGTATTGTCTACTTTACCAATTTCAAAATTTGATTGTAATAAATAAGACCTTAATCTATCATACCAGGCTCTAGGAGCTTGTTTTAGGCCATATAAAGCTTTCTTAAGTTTGTAAACATAATTAGATAATTTTTCATTTTCAAAAAGTGGTGGTTGTTCAACATATACTTCCTCTTTTACAAATCCATTTAAAAAGGCACTTTTAACATCCAATTGATATAGTTTGAAATTATTATGATTTGCGAAAGCAAGTAGAATCCTAATAGCTTCTAATCTTGCTACGAGAGCAAAGGTTTCATCAAAATCAATTCCTTCTTCTTGACAAAAACCTTGAGTGACTAAACGTGCTTTATTTCTAACTATCTCTCCTAGTTCATTCATTTTATTTTTATAAACCCATTTAGTTCCAATTATAGTTTTATTTTCATGTCTAGGAACAAGTTCTCAAACATCATTTCTAGTAAACTGATTTAGTTCTTCTTGCATAGCCAAAATCCATGAATCATCAGTTGATGCTTCTTTTGGATTTTTGGGTTCAATAGTTGATATAAAAGCTACATTACTCATTTGACTTAGTTGATTTCTAGTTTTAACTATAGATTGCATATCTCCTAGTATATTTTCAATAGGATGATCTTATGAAAGTTTAGTCCTTCTACTAGGATGATTAATTTCATTATTAGTTTAAGTTGACTCTTGATTTTGAGTAATTAAATCATCTTCATCATTTGAATCTTCAAAAACTTTGAAATTTTCATCGAATGACACATGCATTGTTTCATCGATGGTGTTAGTTCTTAAATCAAATACTCTGTACGCTTTACTTCTATTAGAATATCCGATAAAGATACCTTCGTCGGATTTAGGATCAAATTTATCTAAGTTATCTTTAGTATTTAAAATAAAACATTTACTTCCAAAAATTCTAAAATAAGATACTTTAGGTTTCTTTTAGTGAAGAAGTTCATAAGAAGTCTTATTAGTTAAAGGTCTAATTAAAATTCTATTTAAAATATAACAGGCGGTAGCAACTGCTTCTGCCCAAAAATTCTTTGGTAATTTACTGTCTGAAGGCATAGTTCTTGCACACTCTTGAATCGTCCTATTTTTACGTTCTACTACTACGTTGTGTTGTGGAGTTCTTGGAAATGATAGATTGTGAGTTATTCCCTTTTTATTGATGAATTCCTCAAACTTTTCATTTTCAAATTCACCACCGTGATCACTACGAATGGTTATAATTTTTAGAGAAAGTTGATTTTGACTCCTTTTTGTAAAGTTCTTAAAACATTCAAACGTATCACTTTTATATTTCAAAAATATTGTCCATGTAAATCTAGAATAATCATCTACAATTACAAAAACATATTTACTGTGATTTATTGACAAAATTTGAGATGGACCAAATAAATCAAGGATAAGTAATTCAAGAGGTTTTGAAATTGAAATCACATCTTTTAATTAAAAGGAACTTTTTCTAAGTTTTCCTAATTGGCATGCATCACATAGACTATCTACATTAAAATTCATTTTAGGGAGACCTCTTACTAGATCATGTTTTGACAATCTAAATAACAGTTTGCAATTCAAATGCCCAAATCTCTTATGCCAAATCCAAGGGTCACTTGTAAATGCCAAAAGACATAAGTTATCATTTGAAACTTTCATACTAAGAATATAAATATTCTTTTTCCTAACTCCCTCAAATATTATGGTTGAGTTGTTATCTTCATTGTGACATTTATCTTTTTCAAATTTAATTCTATATCCTTTATCGAAAAGTTGACTTATACTTAGCAGATTATGTTTCATATTTTTAACTAGCAAAACATTAGTAATAATAGGAGTTTCAAAGTTACCAACTTTGCCGATGCCAATCACATATCCTTTTGAATTGTCTCCAAAGTTAACCAGCCCTCTTTCTTTGTATATTATATCATTTAACATATCTGGATTCCCAGTCATGTGTCTAGAACATCCACTATCGAGTATCCATTTGTCCTTTCTGATCTGCACAATTTATCCGTTGTGTATTGATTCCTCAATAGCCATAAAGCATGATTCCTGCATATCAAACAATTTTGGTAGACAATTTGAATTTGAACATTGATTACATGCAGATCAAAAGGCAATGATGATTTGAATATTTCTAAACTAGTATTAACAAACATAGCCATTTTAAAAAAAATTCAAAAATCGGATTATGAAACTTTGAAAACCTTGCCCTGATACCAAATGTGAGAAATGCGGATTAAGGATCCTAAGGCTAGAATAAACATAAGAGGAGGGGTGAACAGTGTTTTAGAGAATTGTTAAATCTTTTTGAGTTTTTCTTAATTTGAACACAAATGTATGCAATATTCAAACGCAGATATGATCACAGAATCAAACATAGATGCAAATATAAAGTAAAAGCACTAAAGGAAAGAACACACCGGATTTTATACTGGTTCAGAGTTACCCTACATCCAGTCCCGCACACAAGTACAGATTTCCTTTCAAAAAACAATCCTTACAATTACACCCTCGATTTCAAGGCAACAAGGTACACCCTCCAGAATCACAATCCACTGGGTAGAGATACTTGATTTCCCGGGCAACAAGTTCACCCAATTAATTTCCCAAGGCTAAAATCACACCTTATCTCGCTTGGTTGATTTCCAAGGCCACAGTCACATATTTTCTCGCTAAGTTGATTACAAAAAGCCTATAACTCTGAATAGCACTGAGGATCTTTTTGAGATAGTGATAGAGAATCAAACCAGAGATAATCTAGTTAGATTCAATGTTGATTTTGGCAGAGTAATGGTAAGAATATGTATATAGAAATATGAAGAAGTAGAGGAGTGAAAAACCAGAAAAACCGAATCAAAATTCGTTGAAACTAACCCCTATTTATAGAAGAACAACAGCGATGTCCATTCGTGAAGAGTTATGACGAATAGGCACTTCTTTTGAAATTTAAATTTTGAACTCAACTGACACCATGTCGACATGGGGTACTTGAGTATCTCGACATCCCAAGGGGATTTTTCGTGTTTTGATTTTCTTTGAAAATAACCTTTACCTTATATTAAAACTATTTTAAACTTTATAAATATACTTGACTATAATTAAATTACATAAGTAAATATAAAGAATAATATATATATATATAGAATTTTACTATAATTTTATATTTTACTCTAAATACATAAATATTAAAAAAATTAAATATACTTTTATTTTAAAAGATAGTTTAAAACCAAGGATAATTTGATTTTGGAATTCAAGATTATTTTGAGGCTAAAAGTATTTGAAATCAGGATAGATATTTTTGTTACTTTTTAAAAGGAAGGTTTTGAAATCATTTTTGAAAACAGGATATAATTTTGAAAATCATTTTGGATAAAAAGTTAATGGATACAAGACAATGTTCCACTAGATTTTTCGTAGGGTTCCATCCCTTTAACAGGCTCGAAGTGGATTCCATTCCATGAATAAATTGGATTTTAAGATGCCACTGCTTTTCTATGAGTTTTAACAAAATTTCTAATTAAAAAGTAAATTACTTGAAATCTTGAACTCTTGATAATCTTGATATCCTTGTTACTCATGAGTCTTCAATCTTGATATCTTGAATCTCTATACTGTACAGTCTTCATTCTTGATAACTGCATGGTTAAATCCTGCATATACATATATATCTAAACTTATACTGTTAGTATTTATATTTTATAATCTATTCTAAGGTTGTTGTCATCAAAACCATCATTTCACGGACTAACAAAACAAACCGCCAAGGAAGGAAGCAACCGAACAACATAATCGATCGGGGAAGTACTGGCATTTTCATAAGAATTATGGGCATAACACTAACGGTGTTGGCAACTAAAGGACTTGATTGAAGAATTGATTAGAAATAACCGACTCTAGCAATATGTGAAGTAATCACAAGACCCTGATCAACCTGTTGGACCCTAAGGGCTAAACGCCTAAGGGACACAGCTTGGACCTAGCGGAGAGGGGCCCAGGAAAACTGATGGAAGATTAATTATTAGCACCATCACTGAAGAATCTCACCCAGCAAAGAGAAGTTGGGAAGAGATGGAGCGGTATGCTAGTTAATTGAAACATGTACAGAGCAGAACAGCTATGCCATTGAAGATGGAGCTTCGGTAAAGCAGTAGAGGATGATTATGAATGACATCATCTTTAGGAATCATGTTACTGAAGGAATAGAAGCACCGACTCTAAACATGATGGCGATACGGTCGGGATCGGGTCGGTGGTAGTGCATCGAGTATTGATTGACAATAGAAGCTAGGTCAACATCTTGTTTTGAAAGACATTTGACAATATGAAAATTTGCATGAAGAATGTAACTGCATGCAAAATGAAGATTCACGGATTCATATGCGAAGCTAAGCAGCCGAGTGGAATAATCAATCTACTATTGGAGCTCGAAGAAGGAGAATGGAGGGTAGTTCTCATCTGGACCTTTGTAATTGTTGATGAATATTCTGCTTACAACGCTTTCTTAGCTAGTATTTGACTATGAAATTCCTAATAGGGATGGCGATAGAATTGGTCAAAGGTGACCAAAGCGCTGTAAGGGAGTGCTATTTTGTTGAACCATGAGAATCTAAGCTTCGTGAGAAAGGAAAGAATGTGGGGAATACTCTTCGCATTCAAGAATCATAAGTATAGCAACTACAGAAAACTCCCTGGCTTGGCGACCATTGTCACTTCGACATGGCTATAGACCCTAGGAAGATGAGTTCAGAGGAGATGCGGGCAGCATCGGCGGAGATAATGGAGTATATCCCTGTTGACATGGATGACCCAACTAGTGTCTTGAAAATAGGTTCTCGGTTTGGAATCAAGATGCAAAAAGAATTGATAAACTATCTTCCTGCCAATTTGGACGTCTTCCCTTGGACACATTCTGATATGTATGGGATATCACTGAAGATAGTGTGTCATGCACTAAACATCGATAGCAAGTTCAAACTGGTAAGGCAAAAGAGGCGCAACTGGATTCGGAGCGATCCACTACATTAAAGGACGAAGCAGATGCTATTGGCCAATGGCTTCATATGGGAAGCAATATATCCTGAGTGAATGTAAAATCTTGTGTTGGTCCAAAAATCAAATGGGAGGTGGTGGACTTTCATCGACTACTCAAACTTAAGCAAAGCCTACACGAAGGGCAGCTTTCTCTTACCATGAATCAACCAGCTTGTTGACAAAATTATAGGGCATAAGCTGCTCTAATTTATAGATGCCTACTCAGGGTACAACCAGATCATGATGCGTAAACTAGACTACGAGAACACTAGCTTCATTACTAACTTAGGACTATACTCTATCGCCTGATATCGTTCGGTCTAAAGAACGCAGAAGCCATTTACTAGAGATCGGTAAACATAATGTTCAAGGGTCTGATCAGATGAACAATGATCATGTATGTGGATGCCAAGTTAGCGAAATCAGGAGTATCTGGAAATTATTGGATGATCTCTCACAGATGTTTGGGATCTTTCAGAAGTATGGAATGAAATTGAATCCACTCAATTGTTCATTTGCAATAGCTTTTGGGAAATTTCTATGTTTTATTGTGAATGCAAGGGCGTTGAGGTCAATCCAAAGCAATTTGATGCCTTACGGAGTGTCAAAGACTTGAGAATGAAGAAGGAATTGCAGAGCTTGAATGGAAAGATCACAACATTGAGTCGGTTTATCTCCAGATCAACTAATAAATGCTTACCGTTCTTTGGTGCACTAAAGAAGGTTAAAATGAACTTTGATTGGAAGCAGGACTACTAGAGCACTTTCAAGGAAATGCTGCAACACACGGAGACTCCACCAGTTCTGTCTATGTCGATGATGGAGAAGACTTGTTCATCTACCTGGTGGTGTCTACGCACACATTGAGTGACTTGTGCATGAGGAAGCCATAATTCAATAAAATGTTTACTATATTAGCAAGCAATTTACTGTAGTAGAACGAAACTATCCGAAGCTTGAAAAACATGTATATTTCTTGCTGATGGCATCTAGAAAACTACGATCATATTTCCAGGCTCACCTGATCAAGATTGATGAATCAACCTCTGAAGCAGGTACTTTTTTGACCCGAGACCTCAAAACGACTTCTGAAGTAGAACAATAAGCTAAGCTTATAGGATGTAATTTACCATCCCTAAAGAGTGATCAACAAATAGGCATTGGATGACTCCATCGCCGAGTTCACTATCAGGATAGTGAGGAGAAGGACAGTATGGTCGTGGTATCCCAATGGAATTTATTTGTTGATGGTGCATCGAATGAGTTTCACTCAAGAGTGGGAGTTGTGCTTGAAATCCCGTAGGACGAACGATTTGTCGTGCTTTAAAGCAGGAATTTCCTACCACCAACAATGAAGCAGAGTATGAGGCAGTGACTGTGGGCTTGAGGATTACGAAGGCACCAGGAATCAAAACTCTGCATATCTATAAAGATTCCCAACTAGTCGTCTGCTAGGCCAGAATGGAATATCTAGTTAAAGGTACAAAACTCGCCCCATGCCTGTTAAAAGCTTGGGATTTGCTTAATGAAATTGAACGATACATTACTTACAATTCTAGAGAGGAGAATATAAAGGCTGATTACCTAGCCAAGCTAGCTAGTTTCGAAAAAGCACAACTGATAGGATTGGTTCTAGTAGAAGTATTGACTGCTCCCCGAATAGATCGGATGGATGTTGACTGGATTATGGAAATCATAGAAGAAGAAGAGTCGTGGATGACTCCGATCAAGGACTAATTATTCAGAAGAGTGTTTCCTAGAGATAGGAACGAGCGAAAAAACCTCACTCAAAAGGCACCACGATTCGTTATACGGGACAGAGTTCTATACAGGAAAGGATTCTCCTCCTCCTTGTTTAGGTGTGTAATCGAGGATGAAGCCAAGAAAGTTCTCATAGAAATTCATAAAGGCAGCTGCGGTGATCACAATGGAGGGTAGACGTTAGCAATTAAAGTATTTCGATATGGATATTTCTGACCAATGCTGAATAGCAATGCAGTTGTACACACAGCAATTTGATAGGTGCTAGAGATTCTCGAAGAATTCGAGGGTTCCCTCATTATAACTTATGCAGATATTTAGTCCTTTGCCATTTGCAATCTGGGGGATCAATATTATTAGTGTCCTACCAATAGTGAATGAAGGAGCTAAATATGTGATTGTTGCTATTGATTACTTTATGAAATGGGCTGAAAAGAAAACGCTTGTCATGATTACTACTAAAAAAGTAATTAATTCTGTAACGAAGAATATTATTTGTAGGTTTGGAGTTCCTTAGAAGATTACCACGGACAATGAAAACTCAATTCGGGAGTGTTGAGTTTATGGATATCTATAGGCGATACCGAATAGAGATGAGCTTCTTAATAGTGGCACATCCACAGGCAAACATGCAAGTGGAAGCAGAGGACAAAATCATCAAGTCTGTCATAAAGAAACGGCTTATGGGAGCTAAAGGCAATTGGGTTGATGAGCTTTCGCTAGCACTACGGTCATAAAGAACGACACATAGATCTACGACTGGGCACTCGCCAATATGGTTCAGAAGCTATGATCCCAATGAAATTGGAAGTCCCTTCTCATTGCTGACATAATTTCAATTAAAAAGAGATAGAGCTACTGCTTGAATCACTTAACCAGATCGATGAGAAGCGGGAAGAATCCAAATTGAGATTTGTTGTTCACCAGAAGAGAGTGGCACGACACTTCAATGCTATGGTCCACAATCGCATTTTCATGGTAGGAAACCTCGTTTTGAAACGAGTCATCTTGGGCACAAGAGAGATTGGTCCAAACTGGGAATGACCTTACGTAATCAACTAAAAGCTTGGAGATGGAACATTTAATATGGCAGCAATCGATGGAATTCAGATTCCCCATGCTTGGAAAACCGACTTATCGCGGCACTAATAAATCTTATCAGTGTATTTTCTAATTTCGCAAATAATCCATCCAGGGAAACTAGAGGGATTATAATTATGCACGACTTTCCATTTCTTTTCACTAATAAAGCTAGCTTATTGAACCAATGGATCGGTATTCTCGCAAGCAAGTCGTCGAGTAGACGGGGAAAATTGACTCAAACCACCAGATCAATGGAGAAAATCGATCCCTGCCTTCAAAGAACCACGTTGCCCCTAGAAATGTCGGGAAGGCCCAAGTCGCCAAGCGATTAGGGAAAATGACTCAAACCGATGGATCGATGGAGAAAATCGATCCCTGACTTCTGAAAACCGACATTTCCCTAGCAACGTCAGGATGGCCCAAGAAACGTCAAATCAACGGGGAAAATCGACTCAAACTGCCTGATCGATGGAAATATCAATCCTGCTTTTTGAGGACAGGAATTTCTCCAGCAACGTTGGAAAGGCCCAAACCGTCGAGTCGACGGAGAAAATTGACTGAAGCCCTCAGATCGATGGGTAAAATCAATCCTAACTTTCTAGGTACCGATGTTGCCCCGGCAACGCCGAGAAATTATTGAACTCTCTAAGAACTAATGTTTCCATGGCAATGCTGGGGAAACTTCAAACTGCAAGATCGATAGGAAATTGATCCTTACTTTCTAAGTACCAGAGTTGCCCCGATAATGGTGGGAAGGTCTTGGCAACCAGGTTGAAGGGAAATTCAACTCAAAGCATTCAGAACTCGATTATCACCCAGAGATAGGCGATAGAAAATGGGATTAGCCAGCGCCCAGAGATAGGCAATATCAGGAAAAAATCCACAGAATTGAGCCATTCATGCGCAAGTTTCGAGAGATGGAAATTGGTGCGCGATTAGGACCTCAACACCAAACTTGGAAGAATTTGTTATGATGAAAGAGGACGATGATGCATCTTTCCGATACATACATCTAGAATGACATTGGCTGATGTTGTTAACTTGGAAAATTTTCAAAGCTATCTAAGAATTGGCAGCACTAAAAACATAGCGGTTGGAATCAAGCAATAGAGTTGTTAATTCCCAAAGATAGGAACTGTCGTGCGAGTCAGACTAGTGCAACCAAACGAATTGCTCAAAAAATCCGGTCTCTCGGCAAATGCTCGGATTAAACTTTCAGACTAATCATCCCTGTAGATAGAGGCATATACACCAACACTTGGTCGAAATGAACTCGACCCGGAAATCAAAATAGAGCTATGTAATAAATGTGTTAAAATAACTACTGAATATTGTTTACATGCACGGAATTGCAGCAAGTAAACGTATTGCATTAAAACAATAGTATATAATATAGGAAATTGTAATATAGGCAAACATATTATATACACAAGCTATTATACAAACAGGCACACCACATAAAATGCATAAAAGTACACAAGAAAATTAAAATAGAAAAGCAAATCTTTTATTACTAATATCTTCTATGTACAGGACAAATAACGGGGACCATACTTGCACAGTATCGACCTATTTTAGACATTAAAAACCAAAATACAGACTTGCTTGATATAACAATAATATGAAAAGAAAATGCTCAGCAAGCACACATGCTATTGAGCCTTCTCCTTCTTGCCACTCTGTCTGGCTTTACCAGTGCTATACAAATAGGTCTGAAGCTTTTTCCTCCCTTTCCTCTCCACGCTAGGGAGAGTCTCACCTTCCCAATGTGTGCTCCTCTTAGGTAATAGCATTGAGCCCTCTAAATTTACTAGTATGCAAATTTCTAGGCTTCGACCTTCCATGCTTGATTTTGAATGGAGTAATCTTAGACTGGGTTGCCCCAGGCTCCTTCTTCATATCTCAGACTTTCTTGCCTCGGCTGTGAGCCTCTCTACCATGGTCACTGAGTCGGTAGGGCCTAAAGCACTGGTAATTTAAACGTCTTCCCCTTGAGACATAGATATGTCCTTAAGCCCATCTAGTGCGCCAACCTTCTAAGCTCTTGAACCGAGCTTGCAACCAGAAGGCAGGACTTGAGCATCAAGTCCTATAAAGATGGAGGTGGATGAGGCAAAGACAAATTTTTTACCTATGTCCTGAGAAGTTAGGGGTAGAGGTGGAAGATGTGGCTAACCTACATGTTGAAATACAGATTGGTAAAGTTTAATGATAGATTCTTACGAGAACTGAAGATTCTCGAAGACTGCAGAAACAAGACATATATATAAGCTTGGGTTTTTCTTTGGAACTTCAATTTCAAATTCCCCTTATTCCACCACGTCCTTGTAGAGACTCCGCGGTAGGGGGAATATAAAGCCTCACGAGCAGTAGTAGCGGCTTTGGAAGTTAGGACTAGTTATGTGGCTTCAAAAATGAATCACGCCAACATTGGAACGGTAGTTCTAAGCTCTCCAGAAGTGGGAGTAGTCACTTCATGCTGACCTAAAGAGCTTAGGCCAATGAGAATCTTAACTGCCTTAGCAGCAGCAGCAGCATTATTCGCTTCTTCAGTGGCCCTTCGTACTTCGAGCATCTCAATGCCGAACGCCTCAAGATACTACACGATTAGCTCTTCCTCAAAGAGGTTGCCACCGGTGCATTCCGCCCTATGCAGAACTTCTTCCCACACATCGATGAGGGTCATAGGATAGTCATTCTCTAAACACCGTAGGTCCATATTCATAACCATATTGGTATAGAAAATGATAAAATCATTATTGAGGTAATCGTGCAGTTTGGTTTTCCTCTCCTGGAGGTCTTTAACTTCTTGCTAGATGGCCTTAAGCTCAAGGTCACTAGTAAGATTTGCAATGAACAATTCATTCACCTCCTTAGAGAGTTTTTTATTTTCCATGTCAGGTTTTTGATTTTGCTTGAGAGTTTAGTCATTTTAGCAGCTTGCTCGGTGATGGTGAAGTCCCAGTGGACAGTCTCGTCTTTTTCAGTGAGTTGCCCCTTTATCTTAAAATTCTCCTCGTCGACATCCTTAAGTAGGGCCTTAAAAGCAAGCTAAGAAGCAATGTAGGCTCGAACCATCTCCTTTTTAAGATTGTCAGTTTTATTTTTAGATTCGAGTGCAGTGTCCCTCTCATTGATAACTTTGGCCAAATTAGCATCTCATTCCTCCATCATCTACTGGAGGTCTTTCTTCTTAGATTCATAGGATTGGATTTGTATGTGGCTGATTCGTTTACGTCAGAGTGGGCCTTGCATAGATGCTTCATTCATACCCAGCCTTAACATTTCTTGGACGACTTGGAGGTTTTTCACAGCGACCTCCCTCAGAACATTCTTAATATCTCGGTCAAACTTCACCTCGTGAAGAAATGGATAAAGGAAAGAAGCTTGAAGGCATGAAGAACCAGGGAGAATAGTAAAGGCAGGAGCAAAGATTTCCTGGGAGCTAGGAGGAGTATTGGTTAACAAAGCTTGAGAGGTTGGAATTTGGTGAGCTAAGGAAGTTTGTTCTTGTGTATGTGGTAGAACATCTGTAAGAGAAGGCTCTTAGCACTCAGAGGAATCTCTATGGCATTAGTAGCCTCATGGAACCTATCTTCTTTAGATTCGCTCTTCCTCTTCTCTCTCTCCTTCTCCCTATAGGCCTCATCGGCCTCGCATTCCTTTGATTTCTGCCTCTCTTTCGTAGTTTCATAGTGAAGGGAGAAATAGGATCTAGAGTCTCAGCTCGGTAAGAACTGGCATACTAAGAGATCTAAGCGTAGTAACCGTAATGGCCTATGGATCTCGAAACAAGGAATAAAACTGGATTAAATTTGGAGCTTCAAAGCATGAAAAATGCAAGAATGAGTGTCTAGTGAAGTGCATAATGCCAATGAGCCTCCGTATGCTCTACCGACTGTGTTGCTAAGGAACTAAAGTGGGGGTCTCTCCACCTTCACTTATGAAACCCTTAGGTGAAAGAGGAAAGTCGGAGCGAACTGTGTTCACGATGTCACTAACGGTGAAGTAGACTACTCAAAGATTACTCAAGCCTATAAAAACATCATTAAGAGGGTGAGATCGAGCTGTGTTCTCTTCAGTAGTCTCCATGACCTGGCCTCCAACCATCTCAGGAGTTTCAACGACCATATGTTTTGGAGGAGATGAGCCAGGGAGGATAGCACTTACGTTGGGCGACTCTCCAAATGACTCACCCACTTCTTTACTAGCATGATAATCCCTATCGTTATCATCAGCATCTTCTCCCTCCTCCTCTACATCAGTGCCTTTCCTTCTCTCCTTATGACCAATTCATCTTCCTTTGGAATTGAGGGCATCCTAGCTATTTCATCCCCTTCTTTCAGGACATATTTACTAATGGGCATTTTAGTCTCTCTTTCAGAAATCTCCTTTGCGTTCACTTCGCTAGATGGAACTTCTACTTCCCTTTGAATGGTCTCATCGGAGCAGTGATGGGGCATAAGAATGAATATGAACTTTACAGCTGCTTTGTTGTGCTTGAGACCCAGCGACCGAAAACCTGTTAGAGCAGAGCAGACCACAAAATTGAAGATTCTCATTCGTCAAGAGGAATGCAATGGTGCACTGACGAGGTCTAACTGCTTTCAAAGCATTAAGCATTGTTTTGTGCTTATTGCTTTGGTCTCAAACCTGGATGTGTACGAACAAAAATAGTTTGGATGACTAGACTATCTGTTGTCGACTGCTTTCTCTTAAAAGCAATCAACAATAGGTAAGTCTAGTCATCCAAACTATTCTTAGTATGTTGAGCCGAAAACTTAGAAATTACAGCATAGGTAGGTAAAGAAAAAAAGGTTCACTGCCAGATAACTAGGGTCGTTTGAAACCGTGCGAGCATTGCACAAAGAAGTATTCGTTTTTGACATAAGAACATTTGTTCGCAAGTTTCTCAATAACTTTGCAACCCCTCCAAGCTTTGATGATCATATAGGATGGCGAATCCCACCTTATTTTAAATTGAAGTAGATGTATAAGCTCGTTGAACCTTGGAGGTTGGTTGAACATGTTTATTAAGAGGATGTACATTGAACATATAAGTGAATATTTGTATGGGTGAACTTGGAACAGAGCTAGTCCAAGTTCTTAAGTACCACCATTAGAAAAGGATGGAGTGGCAGGATGGCACCGCTCAAGAAAAACATACTGGCTGCATGTTGTGAACTCTGGTGGAGGGCAATGTGAAAACTCAGCCCTCTTTGGCGGACAAACGTCTTCCTTTGGAATGTCGCGTTGAAGGCATATATTCTAGAGCGATCCGGAAGATAGAACTATGCGCGGTTTCTCCGATGGTTCATCCTGAATCCTCAAATCTAGAGAGAATTGGCCCGCTATCGACACAAATGGAACCAATGGGCCTTTAGATTCATACGTTGTAGTCTGGCTTTGCACGATCGGATGGATGGCGAAGCAGAAGCTAGGGACGAGCCAACTTTCGATGAAGTGGATATGCCCTCACCAGACTTAAGAAGCAGCGATCAATGAGTCATTCTAAACAATAAAAATTGGCATTCAACATGGTCGGATATTTTTTATTTTAATAATGAAACCATGTAACCATTGGTCGAAATCCAAAGGATGTCGACATGTGTTGACCGGTCGGATCCTGAGCATTGACCGAGGCTAGTGTGAAGTGTTAATCTATGCAACGTGAGTCCTATATCCCGAATGCGATGAATGGCTACTTTGAAATTATATTTTGGGACCTACCTGTTATTAATGACTAATAGATAATGGAGCTTTTGTCCGTAGCGACGTAGAAAGCGTCTCTTTTCAAGGTCATTAGAAGTGCAGAAACGGGAAAAGTGATGCAATAGGATCATTCGGTATGTTTTTTTTGGAATAAATCATTTTTGTAGGATCCAATCGATGGTGGAGACTTAGCCAATTTCTTAAAAGCGATTGTTGAATCCAGAAAAGGAGACTTGTCTCCAAAACTGCATGCACTCAAATGAGGAAAAATTCATTTTCATCAACAATCAAGCGCAACATAAAATTCAACCCCCTCCCTTCAATTGTATTCGACCAAACCCCCATCACTATTGCCATCGTCATCACCATAACGTAATCCATTGCAAACCTCAAATCTCAAGTTAATTCGATGCTAGGGTTTTGGAGTTAAATAGAACCTGGTGTGATGACCCACCTATTCGACCCTTGCAAGTCGATACTAATACATCCATGGCATTTACGTGCCGAGCATCCAAGTGTTAGAAAGATAGATTTTTGGGGTGAAAGAAAAGAAAGACAAAATAGAATCTTGCATCATGACAAGTAATACATAACATCCAAATGACCTTTTCAGAAGAAAACTTTATTATTCAAACAACAAATCAGAGTCTAACCTATCATTAGCCTAGGTAGTTATAACAGCTTATCCTTACATATGATGATAAATACAAACAAGTAATGCAGTGGAAAAAATAAAAGTATAGGAATACATCTTGGAGGCATCCAGCTCGTCTCTTGAAACTCCAAAGTGTCCAAAGCTAACTTAGAAATATACTCAGTCTGACCTGAGTATTATATGAAAATAACAACCGGATTAGTCTGGTAAACCGTCATGAGAAACTCAAATCAAACGGATTGCTATATCTATAAAACCCTTTCAAAAATAAAGGCATCTTGTAAGACCATAACGTACATAAACACGGACGGGCTTTTAACTTACGATAACCAAACCATTTCTGTAAGAAATCTTGTGATATTATAATAATGTCTAAGGTTTAAAATAATATTGAATTACAACCAAAATGGTTACATTATTTACATTCCATCATATTAAGTATATAACTAAGTCCGTAAAGGCACATATTGAAGAAAAAAAATCCATACAACGACAAGGCACTAGGTTACCACATATAAAAGTACACCTCTAGAAAATGTACCGAGGGCCTCATATGGACCCTCTACCAACACAGAACCTACCGAATATGTCATCACCACATTGCTTTGCAACTTTTTCCTCATGAGATCTCACATGCACATAACAAATCCATCAATGATGATCTAAAAGGGTGGTATACATACCCTAATGGGTGCGACCCACATAGCCCTACTGCATCTCCTCTGATTTTATTCATTACCGAGTGTGAGGCTTAAGGCTACGCTTTACCTCTTGCTTTAGAAAATCTCATTTGGAATGCAAACACTACCCTCCAGGCAATAATTCAATGCCAGTATTCATCCATACAAGTTGTCAAGATATGAACAAATCGAAGGCACTACTTCTACTACATCCTTTTTGGAATCACCCTTGCAATAACTAGCAAGTAGCCCTGCACTTCAAAGACCTCCATCTTCGATTTCATCACTTTCAAAATGTCTCCAATTTTTCGACATATTTGAGCCTGTTTTAGGATTACCCCCTAAGTGAGCCATTGAGTTCAGAATTAATCTAATTCCTGGAGCTTTACCTATTACTCGTCCTCTTTATCGCATGTCCAATAAGAAAAATGAAGAGATGCATAGATAATTATCCGAATTGGAGGCGAAGCAATTTATTCGCTCTAGTTCCTCTCCTTGGCGAGCTTCGGCTATTTTTGTGAAGAAATCTGATGGTACACTTACACTTTGCATTGACTACCGCAAGCTTAATGATCTCACTATCAAGAATAAAATATCCTTTACCTCGAATTGATGATTTATTTGATCAACTTAGTGGTGCTAGAGTCTTTTCACAATTAAACTTAGCAGCCGGTTTTCCTTAGCTTCGTATTGCAGAGGATAGTATTCCTTTGACGTCGTTCCGTACTCGTTATGGATCTTATGAATGGCTTGTTATGCCATTTGGTTTAACGAATGCTCCAGCTTATTTCGTTGACCTTATGAATCGAGTTTTCAAAGACTTCCTCGACCGGTTTGTTCTCATCTTTATAGATGATATTCTTGTTTATTCTAAAACCAAGGAAGAGCATGAAAAGCATCTTAGGATTGTGTTGGAAACTCTTAGGAGCAGCCACTTGAAAGTAAAATTTTCAAAATGCCAATTTTGGCAATCTCGTGTGAAATTTCATGGCCATATCATTTCTGAGTCCGGAATTTCCATGGATCCTTCAAAGATTGAAGCGATTCAAGATTGGAAGAGACCGAAGAGTGTAATGGAAATTCGTAGCTTTCTTGGATTGGCATGTTATAACCATCGTTTCATAAAAGACTTTTTAAAAATTTTCGTGCCTCTTACTAGTTTGACAAAGAAGGGAGTTTAATACATTTGGTCAGACAAATATGAAGCTTCTTTTCATAAATTAAAATAACTCCTTTTCGATGCTCCTATTCTTGTGATTCCCGAAGGGAACCAAGATTTTATTATTTATACCGATGCTAGTCGTGTTGGTTTGGGTGTCGTTCTTATGCAAAGGGATCGTGTTATTTCTTATGTTTCTAGGCAATTAAAGCCTGCCGACACTAGATATGCCACTCATGATTTAGAGCTCGCGACCATTGTTTTCAACCTTAGAATTTGGGGCCATTATCTTTTGGGAGAAAAATTTATTCTCTATACCGATCATAAATCTTTGAAGTATTTATTTTCTCAAAAAGTAACTTAATTTGCGTCAACAACGTTGGCTCGAATTTCTTGCATCTTATGATCTTGATATTCTTTACACTCCTGGAAAGAGAAATCGTGTTACCGATGCCCTTAGTCGTAAGCAACAAGCGGTTGTTTCTATGATGATATCTGAATGGAATGATCTTAGGATTTTTCCACTTGCAAGATTCGAGATCGTGAATCTGATTTATGTTCATCTCTTGTTTTATGTAGCCTTGAGGCTCATCCTTCTCTTTTAGGCTGCATTCTTGAAGCTCAAAAGCTAGATTTCGAATTGGCTCTTCCTAGCCAAAGTTGTAGGGATAAAATTGATATTGAAGGTTTAAAAGACTTTGATATTGATGCTAGTGGAGGTATTCGAAAATTTGGTAGGCTTATCGTGCCAAATATTAGTGATCTTCGTAAAGACCTTTTAGAAGATTCTCATTGTTCTAAATTTACCATCCATCCCAGCAGTAGTAAAATGTACGCAGATATGAAGCGAATTTATTATTGGGATGGAATGAAATTCGATATTGCTAACTTTATTAAGCATTGCATGACTTGCCAACTTGTTAAGGCCGAGCATCAAAGGCCCAGCGGGTTATTGCAACCTTTGGACATTCCAATTTGGAAGCGGGACCAAATTTCCATGGATTTTGTTGACGGCCTTCCCCGTTCTCGTTCGGGTCATGATAGCCTATGGGTGATAGTTGATAGACTTACAAAATCCGCCCATTTTATTCCCGTTCGGTCCAATCGGACTGTACCTCTTTTGGCCAGACTCTTTATTAAAGAAATTGTTAAATTGCATGGAGTCCATACTTCTATTGTTAATGATCGTGATCCATTGTTTACTAGTGGATTTTGGAAGAGTCTTCAAAAAGCTTTGTGAACGAAGCTTAATTATAGCACCACTTATCACCCTCAGTCCGATGGACAAACCGAGCATGTGAATCAAACTCTTGAAGATCTTCTTCGTGCATGTGTTCTTGATTTTGGAGGAAGTTGGGAAGATCACATTTCTCTTTTTGAGTTTTCCTATAATAATATCTTCCAATCTAGTATTGGTATGGCATCTTTTGAGGCACTCTATGGAAGGCCATGCCGATCTCCTCCTTGTTGGATTGAGGCCGGTGTGAAGCTGGTTTTATGTCCAGACTTGATTCATGATTCCACAGAAAAGATTGACCTTATTCGCCATAGGATGAAAGAAGCTCAAAGTAGACAAAAATCCTATGCCGATAAACGAAGAAGGAAATTAAAAATTTTTGTAGGAGATTTGCTGTTTATTCGTGTTTCACCTATGAAGGGTGTTGTGCATTTTAGTCGATGGGGAAAATTAGCGCCTGGATATATTGGTCCATTTCCCATCATCGAACATATTGGTTCCGTGGTTTATCGCCTTTTATTACCGGCTCAGTTTTCTGCTATTCATGACGTGTTTCACGTTTCTCAACTACGTAAATGCCTTAAGATTTCCGATTCTATTCTTGAGCCCAATGTTGTGGAAGAAATTGAAGTTCCGCCTAATTTGACTTATGAGAAGCATCCTATTCGTATCATTGCATCGGAGGTAAAATGCCGTCGAAATAAAGATGTCCCACTAGTGAAAGTTCAATGGTCCTCAAATCCTAAGGATTGCTCTTGGGAATCTAGAGAATTCATCAAGCGAACACATCCGGACTTATTCTCTCGTGCTCTTTGAGGTGAACTTCTTATTTCAAATTTTCTTTTGTGTTGATATACTTTTATGGATGTTACTTTTTATTTTTATTTTCTTCTTAAGTATTGCGAGGACGCAATTTCTTTAAGGAGGGGAGTCTGTAACAACCCGCATATTTTGCGATTGTATATTTAAATATTTTATTTAAATATAGCATCGTTAGTCGGATTTAAGTCCGAAAAGCTACTTTTTGCAAACATTCAAATTAGAACTCGAGACCACTTCCATTGAGTTCAAAATGGCATTGCGACCTTTTTGAGTATAAACATCGATATGTTTGGAGCTAGCTAAAATTTTGACCTTTTCACTTAGGGCTTTGGGTTTGGGTTTCAGCCCATTAACCTAACATATCAACCCAACTCCACTCCACCCCTCTTCATTCCTTCATAATATTTCCTACAACTCAAGCTTTAGCAAAAATGGTGGAGGAGATTGGAAACTAAAATCCTAAGCCCTTATTTCTTTAGCAAATCCAAGTTTTATCTCTAAAATCAAAGAGAAGCTTAAGTAAGCATCTCCTTCTTCTTCTCCATCTCAATCTCTCTCCTATTTCAGAAATTCCCTATAATCTTATTTGGGAAATTATTGCTTATGATCTTAGGTTGGAGCTTTTAGAGTTGAGATTGAAGAGTGGTTGATCCTCCTTTGTTTTCAAGCTTCTCCTTCCTTGTTTTTGTTTAAAAGATGAGATTTTTATCTCACATCTATGTCTACATCTATCTTTGATGTTAGATATGAATTCCTAACATCTATTCATGTTCATTTGCTTATGATTTGAATTGGTTTTGTGAATATTCCAATTTTTGGTGTTTTGAAGTCAAATCTTTAAAAATCCTAGCTTTAATGTTTGAACATGTTTTTGGTAATGCTTCGAAGAGCCTATAGGGCTGGATTGCCGAATGGCGTAAACCCCTAAAGCACGTTGCTCATCTGATTGCGATTTGTTGGATTTTTTCCCTTTGAAAGGGCTGGGCTGAATATGCTTCAGAAGCAGGTTCAGTCGACTGGACCAGGAGGTCAGTAGACTGAACCAGAAGATTGAAAATGCTTTAGAAGCAGGTTCAATCGACTGGAACAGTGGGTCGGTCGACTGACCCTAGGGAAGAAAATTTTGTATCCCTATGTCAGTCGACTGACCACCTGGTCCAGTCGACTGACCTGCTTGCTTCAGCCCAATTTACCTATTTTGCTTGAGATTCCGATTTTTATCGATTCGTGATTATCTGATTTGTTGTTGTCATTTATTATCCACTTTGATGACTTCTACTTCGGAATTTTTGGGAATATACATTTTGATGACTTCGATATCGATTTCCTTGGATTGGATTCACGTCTTTGTATGTGAATTTTTGACGATTGATTGTTTTTACAATCAATTTTGTGATTTGTCACTTTAAAATACAAAGGTTTCTATACTAATAGTAAATATTCAAACTCCTTTACAAAGATGATTACAACTCTATTTTCAATATCAAACTCATTTATAAAACCGTTTTCCAGTCTATTAGTATATACAAACCTTTACATCATTTGTTCGAGAAATCCAATTAAATGACTTAGCAAAACAAGTGGTCTGAAACGCTTGCGTTTACTTTGTCGGTTAATTCTTAGACTCGTTCGATTGAAACTCTTGTGACAACTTTCGAGTGGAGATTTACAGTTTGTTCGTAACTATTTAAGTAAAGCCAATAGTTATGGGACATGAAGCTAAACTCATCTATTTACTAGCTTAGTGTAATTAACACTACTTGATGATCGATGATGATCATTTTGTGATTTAGACTAGAAATGTGCGATGTCTCTTTGTCCGCGGGGGAGACTAAATCCCGTTTCTGTGGAGCTTTGGCTCAAAATTGGTGGGGCAGCAACCCATGGTCTTCGGGCCGTTTATGGAGCCCCGGCTCAAAATTGATGGTTAGCAACCATGGAATAGCGTTCCGTCTTGTGATACACGTGTTGGTGAGTTTTCATGCTCCCGTTTTGTGATAGGCCTCCCCCTCTTGTGATTTCTGGATTTCTAGTTGATGATTTCTAGAATTTTTGATTCACCAATTTCGTGATTGGCATTGATATACTTGTCAATATTTGTGGTATGGTGAATAAAATAAAGAATATGACATTCTTTTCTGTGTTTTGAGATTTCTTGAGATATTGTATGATTTTTGTGTTGTCTATGTATACTTATCGCAGTATGGCATTATAGTTATCATACGTTTTTGTCATATCTCTTATCCTATTTCATTTTATCTGATATTTATAAGTAGAATGATCCGTTTATTTTTTTATTAAATAATACTCGGGTCAGATCGAGATGTTACAGGTGCTTCTGCTTGACTCCTCATCTGGGAGTATTATTTGACTTTTGGCTAACTACATTAGATTGATAGTTTTGTTGTTATACATATGAGATAGGGAATCCTTGATGTATACATATTCTTTTGCGTAGCACTTGTATCTATTCTTTTATGATATTGTGGATCTTGTTTGACCACTACTCTGATATACACTTCTATGTGTTATATTCGTATCTATTTCCGCCTTTGTGATATGGATATCTGTGACTGATTTGTGTTATGCTTATTTCTATATTTGTTTTCGAAGATTATATAAAGCCACTGTGTAGTAGCTTTGAGTTTGTATCGGTATTTCGGATTTCCTCTTGAAATGAAACGCATGCTAAACTATCTGACATATCGGTGCTCGCACAAAGCAATTACACAGATGGTTTCTCCTTAATAGCCTTATTCTTCGTGCTAGTTGACGGCATTACTTCGTAGTGTCCTTGGCTAGCGTGAGTATAGAGGCGGGGCGTCACATCAGATGTCTGGGTGCACTAGCCAAATGTCTGGAAAAACTCCCTGGAACAACAAAACATACAGGAGCAGACGTCTGGTAGATGCACTCAAACGTTTGAAAGACTACTGTATACAAAAAATATAGAGTCAGACGTTTGATTTCGAACTCGGGATTTAAATTCAAAATTCAACTGTCATATTTGAATAGACATCTTCGCTTCTACTCGCTGCAACTCTTCACCACTATCAGAAGCAACTACTCAAGGAATCTCTCTCCAACTATATATATCATCAAGAATCAAAGAGAACATCAACTTTACTTACTTAAGCTCTTTACTTACATACTCTGTTATATTCTTGACCTCTAGTAATCTATACTTGTATTTCACTCTTCCATATATTCAGTTCTCTTCAATCAATAATCTCTAGATGTATATTGGAAGTATTTGTACTTAGTAGTCAATATCCATGTTATAAAACACATATTTGACAAGAACAATCTATTGTAACCAAGCCTATTCCTCCGGGCGAAGTAAGGGTGTTTGATAGTCGAATTCCGAAGGGGAGCTTCGGGACTGGACGTGGGATGGGAGGTCTGAACTAGTATAAAATCCTGGTATGCTTATTCTATATTTACCTAGATTAATTTTATCTTAGTTGCATCATATATTTTGTCACATATATTTGCATATATACTACACGATCCACCCTATAGACTTTCAATTGGTATCGGAGCAAGGTTTGATCAAAGTACAGTAACATGTTTATGAATCACTTTAATATGGCAAGTATTTTCCAAGAAGGACAATCCACAGCATGACCCCCACTTTTTAATGGCTCTAACTATGCATATTGGTCAACACGTATGAGAATTTTTATGGAAGCTAATGGACTAGAAATTTGGTCAGCCACTCAAAATAAATATGAAGCACCCGACACTGCTATGAACATATGGACCGATGCATAAAAACTATAGCTTCTAATAATGCCAAAGCTATGAATGTTTTATTTTGCTTACTAGATAAAAATGAATTTTCATGTGTCATGTTATGTGACACTGCATTTGATATTTGGTGTACCTTACAAGTTACACATGAAGGTACAAACAAAATTAAACAAACTAAGATTTCAATTTTACAAAATCAATTTTCATCATTTAAAATGAAACAAAATGAATCTATAGTAGACATGTACTCTAGATTCCAAACCATTCAACATGATTTAAGGCGCTTGGAGTCAAATTCACAAATTTTGATTTAGTATCTAGAATACTCAATTCTTTAACTCCAGAGTGGGAAAGAAAAGTATTAGCTATCGAAGAACCTAATGATCTCTCAACACTCTTAGTTAAAGAATTGATAGGAAATTTGATGTCCTATGAAGCTAATTTACAAGCATGAAAAGAACAAAATTCGAAAAAGAAGAACATAGCATTCCTAGCAACTAATGAAGACTTCGACATAAACGAAGAAGAAATTTTCTTTATTGCCACAAACTACAAAAAATTCAAGAAGTTTAGGAAAATGACTAGATTTTAGAAAGAAGGAAAATCAAATTCAACAAACCAAACGTTAATCAAATGCTATGAGTGTGATTAATTTGGACATATGAAGAAAGATTGTGCCAAACTCAACAATGATAAAAAGAAGAACAAATTTGAAAAACTCAAAAAGAACAAAGATTTCAAAGTAACATGAGATGACTCATATTCTTCATCATCATCAGATAGTGGTAGCGATAGTGACGGAGAAAAAGATAACGTATGCTTTATGACACAAACTGATGAGGTATGTCCCGAACTAAGCATGGAATTAGATGATAAGTTTAGACAAATTAAAAAATTGAATAAATAATATATAGCCAAAATAAATAGATTAGAACTTGAAGTAGGAATGTTAAAGGGTGAAAAAACTATTTTAGAGGAGGAACTAGAATTATCTCAAGAAAAGGTTAAAAATATTTTTGTTAAAGATGAAACTGTGGCTATTGATTTTAAAAAAACTAAACTAGAAAATGATAACTTGTTAAAAGAAAATATCGACTTGAAGAGTAATATAGAAACATTGAAAATAGAAAATTTATAATTAAAAGAAAAATTAGATAAAGTTACAAATAATTTTTCAAAATTTAATAAAGGAAAACAAGATTTGGAAAATCATATCAAAACTTCAAAACTGCCAGGTGATAGAAATGGAATAGGATTTAAAAAATTTCCTCAAAAGGGGATAATATTAAGAAATATAGTTTTATTTATCAAAAGATTAAAAGGTCACCGAAATCTAAAACTAATACCAAAATAATAAAAATTTGGATTCCTAAGACAAATAATAATTTGATTAGACAAAGATACATTAATAATTTTTTAGATAACGTAGTCTATAATAAAAATTACATTCACAAGGGTACCAAACCTTCATGGGTATGTGTACCTACTTACCTAACATCTAGGACCCTAACAAAGTATATGGGTACCAATTAAATCATCTTTTGTTTTGCAGGTACCCAAAATAAAATATAAGGAGAAATGGATACTAGACAGCGGATGCTCCAAGCATATGACTGGAAATTCAAAAATGTTATCAAATATAACATACATCGATGGTGGAACAGTGACTTTTGGAGATAACTCAAAAGGATATGTCGTGGATATTGGAGAAGTCATCAACTCTAGTATTTCTTGTTCTCCTATTATTACAAATGTTTTGTTAGTAGAAAATCTAAAACACAATCTACGAGTATGAGTCAATTATGCGATAAAGGTTTTCAAATAAATTTCGAAAAAGATAGATGTAATATTTTCGATAATATCAAACAACTTATATTTGAGGGTTTTAAAAACAAAAATATTTATGTCTTAAACATGAATATAGATAAAAATTCAAATGTGTGCTTAACCGCCAAACATGATGATCCATGGTTATGGCATAAACATTTTTGTCATATTAATTTTAAATATATTAATAAATTAGCAAAATATGAGCTAGTTAGGGGTTACCTAAAATAAATAAAATGTAGAAAATTTATGTGATGGTTGTCAAATTGGAAAACTAAAGAAAAGCTCTTTTAAATCTAAAAATAATATTTCTACAAAACAACCATTAGAATTATTACATTTAGATTTATTTGGTCCAACGCAAGTACGATCTGTAAATCACAACAAATATGTTTATGTAATAGTTGATGATTTTTCAAGATATACATGGACTTTATTTTTAAAACATGAAAGTGACACCATTGGTACGTTTAAAATATTTGCTAAAAGAATTAAAATACAAATGGATTTGAAAATTAAAAATATTCGAAGTGATCACGGTGGAGAATTTGAAAATGATCTTTTTACTAACTTTTGTAATAAGAAAGGAATAGGTCATAATTTTTCTTTTTCCCACACACCTCAACAGAATGGTGTAGTAGAAAGAAAAAATCTTACGTTACAAGAATGTGTACGAACACTATTAAATAGTAGTGGACTACCAAAACATTTTTGGGCTGAAGCTATTGCCACAACTTGTTATGTTTTGAATCGAGTAACCGTACGTCCTATGACTAAAAAAACTTGCTTTGAAATATTTTTTGGAAGGAACCTAAAGTATCATACTTTAAAACTTTCGGATCAAAATATTTTATATTAAATACAAAAGATAATTTAGGAAAAATTGACCCGAATGCCGATGAAAGAATCTTTATTGGATATTCAGACCGCAACAAAGCATATAGAATTTTTAATAAAAGAAACAACACTATTGAAGAAAGTTTACATGTTTCGTTCAATGAAAATCTTCTTAATCATCACACTGAGGACGATGAAGAAATAATTCCAATAACAAATACAATGAATTCTTTTAATGATGAGACAAATGCGCAAAATAATACTTTGATATCATTTCCAAGAATTCTTAAGGATAATCCAAAAGATAATATCATTGGAGATCTCAATTCTAGATTAACTAGAAATCAACTTAATCAAATAAGCCATATAGCATTTGTGTCAAATTCTGAACCAAAAAATTATAAAGAAGCTTCAAATGATTACTTTTGGATGATAGCTATGTAAGAAGAATTAAATCAATTTGAACGTAATAATGTTTGGGAATTAGTACCAAGACCAGAAGATCAATCGGTTATTGAAACAAAATGAGTATTTAAAAATAAAACAGATGAAAACGAAAATATTATTAGAAATAAAGCACGTTTAGTTGATCAAGGATATAATCAAGAAGAAAGTATCAACTATGACAAAACCTTTTCTCCAGTAGCAAGATTGGAGGCCATACGTGTATTACTCGCTTTTGCAAATCATCACAATTTTAAACTATTTCAAATGGATGTCAAAAGTGCCTTTTTAAATGGTTTTATCAATGAAAACGTATATGTTGAACAACCTTCATTGTTTGTTCACGAAAAATATCCCGACCATGGTTATAAATTATAAAAAGCGTTATATGGTTTAAAACAAGCACCCAGTGCATGGTACGAACGTCTTAAAAATCATTTAAATACATTTGGTTTTCAAATAGGCAAAATCGATACAACTTTATTTATTAAACGAGAAAATAACGATATTTTAGTTGTACAAATTTATGTGATGATATTATTTTTGGTTCAACTAACGAAAAACTCTATAATCAATTTTCAAATATTATGAAAAATGAATTCGAAATGTCTCACATGGGAGAATTGAATTTCTTCTTAGGTTTACAAATAAAACAACTTGAAAATGGTATTATTATTCATCAAGAAAAATGTTGTAACGATCTATTACGTCATTTTGAAATGGATAAAACTTCAAGCAAGCCAACACCGATGAGTACTGGTGTTCACTTGGAAAAGGATGATAACAGAAAAGATTTTGATGAAATATGATATCGTAGCATGATTGGTTCCTTACTTTATTTGACGGCTAGTCGACCCGCTATTATGATGAGTGTATGTCTCTGTGTTCGATTTCAAGAAAAACCAAAAGAATCTCACATAAGAGCTACTAATCGTATCTTACGGTATCTATATAATACTACAGATTACGGTTTGTTTACCCTAAAGGATCATCATTTGAACTAGTTTCATATAGTGCTGCGGATTTCTCGTGGATGTAAAACAGATCATAAGAGTACTTGTGGAACATGTCACTTTATCGAACAATCATTAGTTTCATGGTTTAGCAAAAAGCAAAATTGTGTTTTCTTATTTACTTGTGATGCCGAATATATTTCTGCAGCTCTAGCATGTGCACAAATAATATACATGCAACAAAAACTTGTGGATTTTGGCAAAATTATTAATAAATCACCAATATATTGTGATGACACGAGTGCAATAAATCTATCAAAAATCCTGTGAATCACTCACGCACTAAGCATATAGATATACGACATCAATTTTTGCGTGACAATGTTGAAAAGGTATTATTACATTATAATACGTAAATACCGAGAATCAAATAGCAGATATTTTCACAAAACCACTAAATGAACAAACTTTTGTTAAATTGCGACGTGATCAAGGAATATGCTCTCTTAACGATCTTCTAAATTAATAACCACATCTGCACTTATGTTATGTTTTAGCTAAAAATTTACTATCCACAAATTAGAATTGATAAATCCTTCACCATCATTTTTTTAGTTAGTTTGTTTCTGAAAATTATCTATAAATAATTTTTAACTTATATATAAATCTTTATACAACAAGAAAAAACTATATATACATTTCATATTTTTTAGCAAAGTATAATCATGTCTTCTGAAGATTCTCATCTATCCTTCTCGACACCTACAAACGATAGCTCAACGGATACACCTTGACGACTTCCTACTCCCACGCCGAATCAGGAACCAACATATAGGTGGTCTTCCTATCATACGGGTTTCACTTCTGATAATAAGACGTCCAAACGATCTATTCGTTTCTCCTTATACCAAGTAGAAAATTGATGAAATACATCACTATCAAAAACGACAAATAGATCTACAATGAGAATTATATTTTTAACAGAAAGTCACGGCACGAAGACTAAGCTTTTTGGAACAAGTAGCGATGAAGTTTGGTAACTCACAGAAGAAGGCTGTACACGAACCACTTTCGATTCTAAAACTAATATTAAGAAATATAGTTTTATTTATCAAAAGATCAAAAGGTCACCTAAATCTAAAACAAATAACAAAATAATAAAAATTTGGATTCCTAAGACAAATAATAATTTGATTAGACAAAGATACATTAATAATTTTTTAGATAACGTAGTCTATAATAAAAATTATATTCACAAAGATACCAAACCTTCATGGGTATGTGTACCTACTTATACTAACATCTAGGACCCTAACAAAGTATATGGGTACCAATTAAATCATCTTTTGTTTTGCAGGTACCCAAAATAAAAAATAAGGAGAAATGGATACTAGACAGCGGATGCTCCAAGCATATGACTGGAAATTCAAAAATGTTATCAAATATAACGTACATCGATGGTGGAACAATGACTTTTGGAGATAACTCAAAAGGATACGTCGTGGATATTGGAGAAGTCATTAACTCTGATATTTCTAATTCTCCTATTATTACATATGTTTTGTTAGTAGAAAATCTAAAACACAATCAATGAGTATCAGTCAATTATGCGATAAAGGTTTTCAAATAAATTTCGAAAAAGATAGATGTAATATTTTCGATAAAAGCAAACAACTTATATTTGAGGGTTTTAGAAACAAAAATATTTATGTCTTAAACATGAATATAGATAAAAATTCAAATGTGTGCTTAACCGCCAAACATGATGATCCATGGTTATGGCATAAACATTTTTGTCATATTAATTTTAAATATATTAATAAATTAGCAAAATATGAGCTAGCTAAGGGTTACCTAAAATAAATAAAATGTAGAAAATTTATGTGATGATTGTCAAATTGGAAAAATAAAGAAAAGCTCTTTTAAATCTAAGAATAATATTTCTACAAAACAACCATTAGAATTGTTACATTTAGATTTATTTGGTCCAACGCAAGTACGATCTATAAATCACAACAAATATGTTTTTGTAATAGTTGATGATTTTTCAAGATATACATGGACTTTATTTTTAAAACATAAAAGTGACACCTTTGGTATGTTAAAAATATTTTCCAAAAGAATTAAAATACAAATGGATTTGAAAATTAAAAATATTCGAAGTGATCACGGTGGAGAATTTGAAAATGATCTTTTTACTAACTTTTGTAATAAGAAAGGAATAGGTCATAATTTTTCTTTTCCCCGCACACTTCAACAGAATGGTGTAGTAGAAAGAAAAAATATTACGTTATAAGAATGTGTATGAACACTATTAAATAGTAGTGGACTACCAAAACATTTTTGGGCTGAAGCTATTGCCAGAACTTGTTATGTTTTGAATCGAGTAACCATACGTCCTATGACTAAACAAACTTGTTTTGAAATATTTTTTGGAAGGAAGCTAAAATATCATACTTTAAAACTTTCGGATCAAAATGTTATATATTAAATACAAAAGATAATTCAGGAAAAATTGACCCGAAGGCCGATGAAGGAATCTTTATTGGATATTTAGACCGCAACAAAGCATACAGAATTTTTAATAAATGAAACAACACTATTGAAGAAAGTTTACATGTTTCGTTCGATGAAAATCTTCTTAATCATCATCGAATGACAATGAAGAAATAATTCCAATAACAAATACAACGAATTCTTTTAATGATGAGACAAATGCGCAAAATAATACTTTGATATCATTTGCAAGAATTCATAAGGATCATCCAAATGATAATATCATTGGAGATCTCAATTCTAGATTAACAAGAAATCAATTTAATCAAATAAGCCATATAATATTTGTGTCAAATTTTGAACCAAAAAATTATGAATAAGCTTCAAATGATTACTTTTGGATGATAGCTATGTAAGAAGAATTAAATCAATTTTAACGCAATAATATTTGGGAATTAGTACCAAGACCAGAAGATCGATCGGTTATTGAAAAAAATGGGTATTTAAAAATAAAACAGATGAAGACGAAAATATTGTTAGAAATAAAGCACGTTTAGTTGATCAAGGCTATAATCAAGAAGAAGGTATCAACTATGACAAAACCTTTTCTCCAGTAGGAAGATTAGAGGCCATACGTACATTATTCGCTTTTGCAAATCATCATAATTTTAAACTATTTCAAATGGATGTCAAAAGTGCCTTTTTAATGGTTTTATCAATGAAAACGTATATGTTGAACAACCTTCATTGTTTGTTCACGAAAAATATCCCAACCATGGTTATAAATTACAAAAAGCACTATATGGTTTAAAACAAGCACCCAGTGCATGGTACGAACGTCTTAAAAATCATTTAATTACATTTGGTTTTCAAATAGGCAAAATTGATACAACTTTATTTATTAAACGAGAAAATAATGATATTTTAGTTGTACAAATTTATGCGACGATATTATTTTTGGTTCAACTAACGAAAAATTCTGTAATCAATTTTCAAATATTATGAAAAATGAATTTGAAATGTCTCACATGGGAGAATTAAATTTCTTCTTAGGTTTACAAATAAAACAACTTGAAAATGGTATTTTTATTCATCAAGAAAAATATTGTAACGATCTATTACATCGTTTTGAAATGGATAAAACTTCAAGCAAACCAACACCGATGAGTACCAGCGTTCACTTGGAAAAGGATGATAACAGAAAAAATTTCGATGAAAAATGATATCGTAGCATGATTGGTTCCTTACTTTATTTGACGGCTAGTCGACCCAATATTATGATGAGTGTATGTCTCTGTGTTTGATTTCAAGCAAAACCAAAAGAATCTCACCTAAGAGCTACTAAACTTGTAACGATACGGATTTTTTGCGCTCGAAAATCGACATCCATACTTTACATCGTACTCGAATGCCGTAGATTCGACCGTTCAAATCCGAGTCGCCGGAGCTTATGACAACATCAAGTAAATAACATAGCGGGAATAAAAGAAATAATACATTGATATACAACACAGATACAATATCTGATACAACAGAGTGATACAATGAATATCAATATACATCAGAGATATGATATAATAAAATAGCAGCGGAAAAATATAACTCTAAGATAGTCTTCAAAAGAGAACTCCAAAAACTGCAACTCCATTTCCAAGAACCAATCCAACAATAGCTCGAACTCTCAATAACTATGCACCAAGATAAGCAAGACTGGTGTGATCCAAAGACTGAACTAACTCCAGATAATCCACTACATCTGACTATCTGAAAAACCCAACTCTAGACTGCTCGTGTAGAAAATAATGAGCACCCAGGGTTTAGGAAAGAAACAATAAACTCCGGATCAGTCGTGGGACTGGTGCGAGCAACAAAAACAGTTTATCTTTCAAAACAATCAACAAAAGATTTTAAAGTCAATTCGCAATGCTTTTTTTTTGAAAATGTAACTACCATAAGACCTCCCGCCACACACACAATGCAAGCGCAGACTTGGAGGAAATTTCTTCTTATGTTAGTCAAACATGCTTACTACGCAAAATCAAATCATTTTTGATATTATTATTAGTGCATAGTGTAGAAAACATTTCGAAAGTAGAATATAAATCTTAGCCAGCATAGGTACCACTATATAATGCCTGCAATAGCTACCATATTAGAAGGCAGGTTCTACAACTTATACCGTACAAGGCTCGTATTGTTTCTTTGGATTTCCAACTAATGGTCAGGCCATGGAACTTTCCATTGCCACATGAGAACGCCTCTGGATGGACGTCCCCGAGAACCTAACCGGATCTCTGCCAACACAAGGCCGGGTTACCCCTAACTGGGTAACTACTGACACGAGTATGCCATCCATCGGTCGTAACCAACCTTTATCCGGGATCCCGATAACCAACAACCACAAAGTAATAAATTTGCAGCAACAACATAGGTTAAGTATCTGGGCTCCATACCATGATACCACCTCTGTCCAGAAGGAAATGAACATACCCTAAGGGGCGCTACCCCCAATAAACTTGCCGCATCTTTCCTGTTTCGACCATTCCGAGGTGTGAGGTTCGACGAGGTCACGTCCACAAAGCCACGTTTTGGTTCAAAGCCATGCTTTGGGTCAACAAATGATCAAAGTAATGATCACAAAGATAAATGATCAAACAAATGATCATATCACAAATGATCAAACAATGATCGTCACACAGCAACACTTAGCATGTCACATTACCAAATTAGGAATATATAGCTGATAACCTTCAACTACATAACATCTGAGCTCGTACTTCTCGGAGAAGGGTGTTAAGCTAAAAGAATAAATTCTCCGCCACCAACAGAAATGTATTTGAAAGAAATCTTCTTTATATCTCAAAATGTAATGTCAGACACGTAACCATACAAGTCTGTTCTGGGTTCGAACAGAACCGAAGGCACTTCCAAAGAAGCCCTTGCAAATCCGGATAATCCCTAATCACGTCTAGACTTCCCATCACATATGGAGTCTCTATATCGGGGACCAGTCGATGCAAAGACATTCGACGAGTTGTCCTTTTGTTTTCGAAAATATTCGGTCTTCACCACCGGTCTTCAAATGCTATCCATAACGACGTATCACATATTCGGAATAGGATATATGACACAAAGGTCCTCTCCCGGCTAAACCGAATAGTGAGCGAAATAGTTCAAAAACATATGGATATTGGGATTTCAATTAAGTCACAACTTATTACCCAAAACTTTTCGCTAAATGGTTTAAAACGAATTACCATTTCCAATCTTCAAAACAAAAGATTTATTTCTCAAAGTTCACCTAGTTTCACAAAAATCTATTTACGGAATTCAAAACAATCTCCATTTCAATTGGATTAACTCATTAAATCTTTAAATCAAAGATTTAACTTATAGCTTTCAAACCGTTTCTATAACTTGGAAATCATTTTCATTTTAAACTAGAAATCTTTTTAACACAAATTGAAAGTTCATTACTTATGTGAAAGTTTTTATTATTTGAAAACAAACAGTTTTCGTTTCAGAAAAATCCAATTATATTTATACGAGTTAAAGCCCTTAATTTATATTCGTATTCCCAAATTAATACATTTTAAAATAGTTTAACCCATATATAACTGGTATAACATCTTTAATCCCTAGTTTTAAATTATAGAATTCAGTTTCACATTTTGAATTTAAATTTAAATCAAATTATTTAAATTTCAAACTTTATCAAGTTATTCAAAATAAATTTCATCTTTGAAATTCCTTTTTCAAAAGCTTTTCAGTTTAAACCCAATCTATTTCAAACCATTTGAATTTAAAAATTCAAATTCAAAACTATTTTCAAAAATCTGTGACTTAATCGATTTCCTCATGAAATCCATATTGGTGTGCGTATGGTGTGGTCCAGGGGTTTAACACACTAGTGCAACATCATTTCAATCATCACAGATTAAAACATAGAAATATAGTAGATAAGCGATATAACTATTACGCTTATCGCTCATTCACAGATTCACAGATAATATACAGATGTATCATCAAATAGATGAATAAATTATACATAGCACAATCTACAGAACAAAATATCACAAATCAGATAGGACAATCAATTCAAGGCATCTCATATAATACAATCATTCATAAGTAATGTCAAGTATTCAATAATTATTTATAAGCAGGATTAATTTATTGTTTAATCCTAATTAATTCAACTTATTTTCAATTAAATTAATTTCTTATGAATTAATTATCCAATCCTGATTTATTAATTGCAATTCATTTGATATAATCAGTTAATCAAACACTTTAATTAATTATTCTTAATTAACAAATTTATTAAAGTAACCTTTAAACCAATTATAAAATTAATTAGCCCCTTAATTAATTATTTTAAAGAAATAAAATCTTTAATTACCTATTTAATTAATCCAAATCATTAATTATCCTTTTTAATTAATTCAAATAATTAAAATCATTAAATCTTCATATATTTAAAGATAAAAACATTTATCTTATTAATGATCAATTTATCAAAACAATTTACTTTCAAATATATTTTTAAAATTTCATTTTAAATTTAAGATTTAAAATGAAAACAAATTGAGTTTGACAACGTCTGAAACAGTTTCAAAACCCCTTTTAAATTCACAAGTTTAAGAAAATATTTACCTTGATATAGAAGTTTAAAATAATACAAAACCCAATTTCATTTTTTTTAATTTAAATCAATCTAAAGATTTACACTATCTTTCAAATGTTTAAAAACAAATTAACTTTTAAAAACTTCTTTTATTTCAAAACTCAGATTCAAATTTGAATTTGAATACAGGTTTAAACTTGGGTTTAAATCTCTATCTTAATTTAAAATTTTACTTTTAAATTCAACCTATTAAAACCATTAAATTTGTTTCAAAAAAATTAAATTTCAAAACTTTATTATATTTTAAAACTGAGATTCCAAAACCAAATTGAATCATATTTAAACTTCATTTTAAAACTCTACTTTTCATTTAAACTTAGTTTTTAAATTTTATTTTAAATTTAACAGGATAATAGGTTTTCCTGTGAAACCTGTAACCAAAGCATCAACCCGAAGCAACACTCCTCTGCTTCGAGTTCTACCCCTCAAAATCTCGAGTAAAGCTTCGAGTCAACACACGCGAGTTCACCCTGCTTCTTCCCTACTTCCCAAAATTTCCAGACTTCTAAACAAATGCACGGTGCACGTGCACCGTGCCGCCTTCACCTCCGGTCCCTTGCCGGTCATCGAGACAAGTCGACGAACCTCCCTACATCAGTTTCCGGTCATCGAAAATCCATCGTTCGCTCGAAATTGAAATTCGAGTGTAAGGTCGAAACCTGGGACACTCGCCACCCTAAACTCCCCAACCTGTCATCACCCATTTCTCGATGCTCCGGCCACCGTAGGCCATCAAACTCCGGTCGCAGCATCGTCTACGACCCATCCACCATCCCCCGAAACTGCGTCGAACTCGATGCTCGTAAGAGGTCGCGGTGGCCAAATTCTCGACCACCCAAAAAATTAGGTTTAGAAACAAACTTTGCCCAACGCCGTCGCCACAGTGAACGTGAGTGTCTCCAAGTATTTTTCCCACCGTCAGCGTAGGCTCGTCCACCTCTTCGTCGAACCCCGACCATCAAAGAGCTTCTAGTCGCCTGAAATTGGCAAAAATCCAATTTCCTTTCAAGTGAAAAATGCTCTTGAAATACAAAATGACAAATCAACATTTTAGCTTTAAAAATCCTATCTTCCAATAAGAATTCAAGATATAAACTCGAATTTGAAAATCGCTAGTTTCGAATTTATCCAAAAATTAAAATTTTTTACTGTAAAATAAATTTTTGTATGTTGTACATGCTTCCTTTGCTTGAATCTACTTTTAATCTACCTTACATATCAAAACACACACATTTTGTTTAAGATCAAAGTCTAACAGTGATTTAAAAATGGGGGGGTTGAATTGTTTTTTTTTCTTTTCATTGTTTCTACCCTGTGAACTAAAACAGGGAGGACATGAATATCATAGACATTTTCACATAGTTATTCATAGAGTAATTGTCAAAGGAAATTGTTCATAACGAACAAGATTAAACATGAACCATTCTAACTTAAACTTTTATATTGTTTACTCACAGTTATAAAACAGAGAAGCCTGTTTTATTATTTTTTTCTATTCTTTTTTTTTTTGATTTTCAGATAATACATGACACATATCATTCTTATAACTATTTTTAAATTAAAGATCTTCCCATTATAGATAATTTCTGTTTGAACAGCAAAGCTTAAGGGGAATTAGAAGTTGAGATCTTGTTTTCTGAAGGGTTTGAAATTTAAAAACAGGTTATCTTCCAGCTAAACCAACATTGATATTCTATATACTTAGAATTACAACGGTAAGCATACAGATAAACATACACATTTCCTATATTATTCAAGCAACATATAAAATTATACTAGAGCAAAATTTTCAACAAGAAGTTACTCACATTAAACATCTTGTTTTCCAGAAGTCTTCAAGTTGAAATCTTTTTAAACTTTGCAAAGTTTGAAAACTTTGGTTTGAATTGTTAGCTGAAGTTTCTTCCTTGTTCTCAGATTTTATTTGATTGCTTTGATGTTTTATGTTGAATGATTGTTTAAGTTAAAGAATGATTACTTCAGTTTATAATGGTGAACGAAACTGAGATGAGAAGATGATGCATATAAAATGAAGTTACAGGTGATGTTGTAATGTATAGGGTGATGGTTTATGTTGTACAAGTGATATAATATTTTGTTGTACAATAGTCATGGCTGAAGATGTTGTATTGTACAAGGATATACATTGTTGTCTGTACAACATGCATGGCTGCATTAATTGCTTAAATCTTGTTTGAATAATTGATTATGTTTGCTTGTACAGTTTGTTTATGCTTGCCTACACTTGCATGTATTTGTTTTAACTGGGAAAATATACTTTGTGTGCTTAGAGAAAATATTATGTACTTGCTTGTTCCCATATTTGTTTACAGCTAAAGATATTATATACATAGATATTTTCTTTTGTTTGTTGGCTAAGCTAATTCATTTTGGCTAAAACTTATTTTAGTGGCTAATATCCTGTTGTTGGTGGCCAAGCTATTTGTATTGATTTCCTTTGTCTTATGACTTTATATATTTTCTTACTTACATGGCAGCCTTTTGTATGTTGATGTTTTCCTATATACTTTGTTTTATTTGTACTTTATAAATCTCCATTGTCTTATTTATACTTTGTATATTCTAGTTAATGTGTTGTTTTAAATTTTAGCTATACGTATTTATTTTATTTACTTATGCTTAGTATTTATAAAGTATATTTAATTTTAAAGACTTCATTTTGATAATTTTCAAATCAATTTATCAATAAATTTCAAAATTTTAAATTAAAATTTAATTTAATTATCAATTTAAACTTTATAAAAATTCGGGATCGTTACAAACTTCCCCCCTTAAAAGGAATTTTGTCCTCGAAATTCGCCAGAGAGAGATAACGAAGATAGATGAAAGATAGAGAAATATCTTTTCATATCAAACGGGATATCAATTCTGCATTTGGCTTACCAAATCAGAATATCAACAATAGATACAGGAAATTATAATAGAATTTTCAAATTTGATTTTAAACGAAATCGTTTTATCGATACAATTCAAATTCAGCCCTGTATTCTATTAACAATTTAATTCAATTTAAATTTCAAATTTATTCAAAATTTATAATTTATTTAAAATTTATATTCATTAAGGTTTAAATCAAAACTGATAAGAAACCGATGAAGATACGAAGTAAAAATTTCCTACAATGATTCATAGGGCAATCTTCACATCGAAACTTCTTCTTATAGCCGATACGAAGCAATCAAAAGAATTTGGAAACGAATCAAAGGAGATTGACAGAGAAAGATTGTCTGCACTGTTCTTACAGAGCATTGACTAAATATAGTCGTATTTTCCTGTCCCCTATCTCGTCCTCTTCTTGCACTCATACTTACTATCAGTGAATAGTAAGAGAATTTACTGAGGCATTCAAACGGATATCTTAGGGATTACTCATTCTAGGGTATACTTTACCCTATCTCTAATGAGTTACTTAATGTGTTATACTCCTGAGCTAAAGTTCAAACTTAGCTCTGATACCAAATGTAACGATACGGATTTTTCGCGCTCGAAAATCGACATCCATACTTTGCATCGTACTCGAATGCCGTAGATTCGACCGTTCAAATCCGAGTCGTCGGAGCTTATGACAACATCAAGTAAATAACACAGCAGGAATAAAAGAAATAATACATTGATATACAACACAGATACAATATCTGATACAACAGAGTGATACAATGAATATCAATATACATCAGAGATATGATATAATAAAATAGCAGCGGAAAAATATAACTCTAAGATAGTCTTCAAAAGAGAACTCCAAAAACTGCAACTCCATTTCCAAGAACCAATCCAACAGTAGCTCGAACTCTCAATAACTATGCACCAAGATAAGCAAGACTGGTGTGATCCAAAGACTGAACTAACTCCAGATAATCCACTACATCTGACTATCTGAAAAACCCAACTCTAGACTGCTCGTGTAGAAAATAATGAGCACCCAGAGTTTAGGAAAGAAACAATAAACTCCGGATCAGTCGTAGGACTGGTGTGAGCAACAAAAATAGTTTATCTTTTAAAACAATCAACAAAAGATTTTAAAGTCAATTCGCAATGCTTTTTTTTTGAATATGTAACTACCATAAGACCTCTCTCCACACACACAATGCAAACACAGACTTGGAGGAGATTTCTTCTTATGTTAGTCAAAGAATCTTACTACGCAAAATCAAATCATTTTTGATATTATTATTAGCGCATAGTGTAGAAAACATTTCGAAAGTAGAATATAAATCTTAGCCAGCATAGGTACCATTATATTATGCCTACTATAGCTACCATATTAGATGGCAGGTTCTACAAATAATACCGTACAAGGCTCGTATTGTTTCTTTGGATTTCCAACTAATGGTCAGGCCAAGGAACTTCCCATTGCCACATGAGAACGCCTCTGGAAGGACGTCCTCGAGAACCTAACCGGATCTCTGCCAACACAAGGCCGGGGTGCCCCTAACTGGGTAACTACTGACACGAGTATGCCATCCCCCGGTCGTAACCAACCTTTATCCGGGATCCCGATAACCAACAACCATAAAGTAATAAATTTGCAGCAACAACATAAGTTAAGTATCTGGGCTCCATATCATGATACCACCTCTATCCAGAAGGAAATGAACATACCCTAAGGGGCGCTACCCCCAATAACCTTGCTGCATCTTTCCTGTTTCGACCATTCCGAGGTGTGAGGTTCGACGAGGTCACGTCCACAAAGCCACGCTTTGGTTCAAAGCCATGCTTTGGGTCAACAAATGATCAAAGTAATGATCACAAAGATAAATGATCAAACAAATGATCATATCACAAATGATCAAACAATGATCATCACACAGCAACACTTAGCATGTCACATTACCAAATTAGGAATATATCGCTGATAACCTTCAACTACATAACCTCTGAGCTCGTACGTCTCGGAGAAGGGTGTTAAGCTAAAAGAATAAATTCTCCGCCACCAACAGAAATGGATTTGAAAGAAATCTGCTTTATATCTCAAAATGTAATGTCAGACACGTAACCATACAAGTCTGTTCCGGGTTCGAATAGAACCGAAGGCACTTCCAAAGAAGCCCTTGCAAATCCGGATAATCCCTAATCACGTCTAGACTTCCCATCACATATGGAGTCTCTATATCCGGATAATCCCTAATAACGACGTATCACATATTCGGAATAGGATATATGACACAAAGGTCCTCTCCCGGCTAAACTGAATAGTGAGCGAAATAGCTCAAAAACATATGGATATTGGGATTTCAATTAAGTCACAACTTATTACCCAAAACTTTTCGCTAAATGGTTTAAAACGAATTACCATTTTCAATCTTCAAAACAAAAGATTTATTTCTCAAAGTTCACCTAGTTTCACAAAAATCTATTTACGGAATTCAAAACAATCTCCATTTCAATTGGATTAACTCATTAAATCTTTAAATCAAAGATTTAACTTATAGCTTTCAAACCGTTTCTATAACTTGGAAATCATTTTCATTTTAAACTAGAAATCTTTTTAACACAAATTGAAAGTTCATTACTTATGTGAAAGTTTTTATTATTTGAAAACAAACAGTTTTCGTTTCAGAAAAATCCAATTATATTTATACGAGTTAAAGCCCTTAATTTATATTCGTATTCCCAAATTAATACATTTTAAAATAGTTTAACCCATATATAACTGGTATAACATCTTTAATCCCTAGTTTTAAATTATAGAATTCAGTTTCACATTTTGAATTTAAATTTAAATCAAATTATTTAAATTTCAAACTTTATCAAGTTATTCAAAATAAATTTCATCTTTGAAATTCCTTTTTCAAAAGCTTTTCACTTTAAACCCAATCTATTTCAAACCATTTGAATTTAAAAATTCAAATTCAAAACTATTTTCAAAAATCTGTGACTTAATCGATTTCCTCGTGAAATCCATATTGGTGTGCGTATGGTGTGGTCCAGGGGTTTAACACACTAGTGCAACATCATTTCAATCATCACAGATTAAAACATAGAAATATAGTAGATAAGCGATATAACTATTACGCTTATCGCTCATTCACAGATTCACAGATAATATACAGATGTATCATCAAATAGATGAATAAATTATACATAGCACAATCTACAGAACAAAATATCACAAATCAGATAGGACAATCAATTCAAGGCATCTCATATAATACAATCATTCATAAGTAATGTCAAGTATTCAATAATTATTTATAAGCAGGATTAATTTATTGTTTAATCCTAATTAATTCAACTTATTTTCAATTAAATTAATTTCTTATGAATTAATTATCCAATCCTGATTTATTAATTGCAATTCATTTGATATAATCAGTTAATCAAACACTTTAATTAATTATTCTTAATTAACAAATTTATTAAAGTAACCTTTAAACCAATTATAAAATTAATTAACCCCTTAATTAATTATTTTAAAGAAATAAAATCTTTAATTACCTATTTAATTAATCCAAATCATTAATTATCCTTTTTAATTAATTCAAATAATTAAAATCATTAAATCTTCATATATTTAAAGATAAAAACATTTATCTTATTAATGATCAATTTATCAAAATAATTTACTTTCAAATATATTTTTAAAATTTCATTTTAAATTTAAGATTTAAAATGAAAACAAATTGACTTTGACAACGTCTGAAACAGTTTCAAAACCTCTTTTAAATTCACAAGTTTAAGAAAATATTTACCTTGATATAGAAGTTTAAAATAATACAAAACCCAATTTCATTTTTTTTTAATTTAAATCAATCTAAAGATTTACACTATCTTTCAAATGTTTAAAAACAAATTAACTTTTAAAAACTTCTTTTATTTCAAAACTCAGATTCAAATTTGAATTTGAATACAGGTGTAACGATCCTGAATTTTGAACAATTTAAAAATGAAGATATTTAATTAATTTTAAATATTTGAAATAATTTTAAATTGAACTCCAATAAAACTATGAAGTTGGCGATTAAATTTTTGAATTTAATCTATTTAAAGTTGAATAGAGATTTGAATTTAACTTTGAAGTTTGAAATTGAATATTGAAATTGTATTTTAAATTCAAACAAATGACTTAGAAAAAAAATAGTTTGGAGTTACGAATTATATTTATGTAAATTTATAAATAGATGTTGATAGTTGAACTTCAAAACGTTTCTATATTTATTAAAGAAAACAATTTACAAAACAAAATTTAATTCAAAATAAAAATAAAAATATAATTATATATATAATAAAATAAATAAAGAAATACGCATAGTTAAAAATTCAAACAACATATTTATAAATTTTGAAAAAAATATAATGTAACTACACTTAGTTAAAGTTTTAACAACAAAAATAATACAAAACAATTGAATTTAAAATGAAAAAAAATAATAATAAGAAAAAAATAAAAAAATAAATAAAATAAAATAAGAAGTATATACTGCCTTACCTTCATCAGCTACAAACATGCCTTGTTCCACGCCCTAAATCACGCAAGAGACATTATCTCCTCTGCAAAATCACGTCTCCTCCTTCTATTTTATACCCGACCTCCTTTCCCCCTTTTCTCATTCGAAACCTAATCTAAAAAATCGAAAAAATGGTGGCGGCTCTTTTTCGTCCCTCTCCCTTCAGAAATTAGGGTTTGCTTCATCTTCATTCGCTCGGCTTCATCTTCATTCGATTGCGTTGCTTCGACTCGCGTGCTCCTCTACAAAGCTAAGGTGAGTACTTCGGTACTCACATCTAATTCAACGTTTTAATGATTGCTTGCTTGTTAAATTTCGCGACTTTGGATTGCTCGATTTATTGATCCTCACAATTTTGAAAGCTTGTGGACTTCGGTCCTTTGATTTGTTAAAATTAGCTGCTGCGATGAATTTTTCTGGGTTTATAGTTCGAATTTCTGGAAATTAAATTTTGTGATTTTGTTTGCTTTGACTTCGGTCTTGATTCTTTTTACTTGGAATTTCTTTGTGAATCCATGTGCTTTCTTAATAGCCTACGGTTTTGCACTGCAGTTGCTTTCGACAGTAAAACTTGATTTTTGATGATATGCTTATTCCAGTTTGTGTAGTTCCTTTTGATGGACGAGGATCTTGTCATTAGCAAGTGAGTTGAATTGTTTTGTTGGCATCGGCATTGACCTTTAACTGTTGAGTGCTGCGGTGGCATATCTATGGTGCCCTCACTCCCTATTGCCGGTTCTGTTACCTCTCAGGTTGCAATTGTGGTTTCTATGGAAGTAATTATGTGATTTCCTGAGTAATTGATGCATGTCCGTATAGATACATATATATATTCACCTCTGTTCTCTGTTAAAACCCAAAACTGTGAGTAAATATCTAAATTTAAATCTTAAGTAGGTTGATCTGGTTGCTTGAGTAATTGATGTGATAATGATGCTTGTTGTGATATTTCTGCATACATATATATGAATGAGTTAATATGTGTGCATGTTAGTTTCTTTCTAGTTTGAAACTACGGGGTATAAAATAGATTCAAAATCAGTTAGTTGCTTTCCTGGTTGGTTTAAAGTTGAGAACAGATGCTATTTGATATTTGTTTTTTTTTTTAAAAACTAATAAGAATAGATACTATCAAGTTGTGATTTGATTTAACTGATGAGAGCAGATGCTACCCAATATTTGTTTTGTTTTGCTGCATGCTTTGTGATTTGAAACTGCTACCATCATTTGCAATTGTGACTGCACTTCATATATATATGCATTTATGTATGTATATATGAGATTGTTGTCATCGTGACACGATCTTCTGTCTACTGGACAATTTTGTTTTGCTTACTGTTCCATGGATTGGGCATTTATTTCATAGCTCCACTTGAAATTGCACTGCCTATGTTACCCTATTGTATTTATATTGGTAGCCTCTGTGCTTTGTTGTTCCACGGTTGCATTTCGATTGCTTCTGTTGGTTCATGATATTTGTTTTGGGTATGACTGTCTTTGTGCACTTGTTGTTGAACTGTAAGTTGCCTTAAACTTTGAATACTTGGGGTAGTTGCAACTTCTTTTGTTGAAGATTGTACCCTTGTTATTTTATTGCACTGAGTCAAATTCTCATGTGCACTGATGCATTTATTTTGTTGCACTGTGATTTATCATCATGGATGTGATTTGGTCTTCGATTTCTTTGCATTGCTGCTAGCTCTGGGTTCTTTAACCACTCTGGTTTGAATACTTGGTTTTGATTTGGCCTGACAGTGGCATATGTAGTTGTAGTGTTTCAGTGCTTAAATTGTGTTGTTCAGTTGAGTTCGGCACTCATGTTGTCGTTGCTCGACTATTTAGTTCCGAGGCCATTTGCTTGTTTCAACTGCAAATTCTATGTGTAGTTGTTTTCTTGCTTTACGTTGATAATTGCAGTTTTCCCCTTGAAATGTTTGTGTTGGTCTGGACTTGAAGTCTTGATAGCATTGTTTGCTTTACTAGTTGTTGTTAGCTTGGGCTTGTGGTCTTTGCTTGTTAAGGCTGCTGCTCATATGTTCTAACATGAAGCATGTTGCCTGACATTCAGTTCGCATATATATTTATCATGTTCACTGTGTATATGCACAGTTTTATACATGTGCCATTTCGTTTTCTTCTATGTTCTGTAGGCACTGACTTCACCTTGTCTGCACTTTGATAAAAAAAATTGGTTTGTGCACATTGTGAATCTTGAGATGTCTGCATCCATTCATGCACACATCCTTGCAGTTATATTTGCTGTGTCATTGTGATCATGTGGTGGCTGCGTTATTGTTGCAGTTACCCTTATGTCCAAGTATGTGACTGCAGTTTCATTTTTATGAAAATTTTGCACTTATTGAAATGTGCAGTAATAAGTTGTTTGGAAACTTGTTTTATTTCACAAATTGTTGTGGCGAGGCAGCGCACGCGTGCGTGCACTGCAGCCACGTAGTATCGACATTTTGAATCGATATTTGAACCTCCATTGATTTTGGTTCGTTGATTTTTTGAGTATATCATCACGATAGTGGCAAGGCAGTGCACGCAAGCGTGAACTGCAGCCACGGAGTTGACATTTTAAATGTGGCGAGGCCGTACGCGCGTGTGTGTACTGCAGCCCTACCAAATTTAATGTTTAAATTGATGTTTTCTTTGATGAAAATTATTTTATGTTGCAAATTCAATATATTTTGAATCGATTTTGATGATTTTGTTGTTAATTGCCGTTTAGGCAAATTTTGATTGTTTTCTAAATTATCTTCATCAATAATCTCTTCATCTATCTCATTGATAATCTGAATCTACTGAATTGTTGTTTAACACTGTTAAGTGTTATATTTACCGTTATCCGATTTCTTGTTAAAGGATCGGATAGGTAAATTATATTTGACTGTCATCTAATTGTTGATTATTATTGCCTCTATGCACTAATAACTGAGTTTGAATTAGACTGACCTGTGTATTATTTTCTTTTGAATATAATACTCGGGTCAGACCGAGTATTTTTACAGCTTGAAGATTTTTAGGCCGCGAAGTTAGAGAGAGAGGGGAAAACACTCCACTAAAGTTTTTCAAGAAAATTTTTCTTGTACTTAATGAAAATAAATTGTTCCGCTGTATAAAAATTAATGCATATGTATGTAAGAAAAAAATTCATTTATGAATAATATTATGATTATTCTGTGATTCTGTGACTGATTCTGTTTAAACTCTATAAACTGACTAACAATCCGTCATTTTGAACGTTTCTAGTTGGTTTAATTACCGACTAGAGGCGGTCAGGGCGGCGGGTCGTTACAAAAGTGGTATCAGAGCTTTGGTTTACTCAAAGCTCAGTTTATGATGTTTAATATGAATAGTTACTAGAACCACTATAAAGAAAGTGCTTTTTAAATTTAAAGAAGTATAAAATTGTTTTCTTTAAAATAAAAGGTATTTTGAAAGTTTGAATTATTTTGAAAATTCCCCTCTCTAAATTTAAGTGCGATAGTTTATATTCGGTGAGGTCTCATTAGATTTGAGTTTCAATCGTTCGGAAGCTCATTATCGAATTATTGAGATTTATGAAAAATGAAATATGAGTTAAGTGAATTAATGAATTGGTTTAAATCGAATAACTTGAATATTTCAAGTAATAATTGGGAAATAAAAGGATATGTTAATTTGGTTATAACCAAGTGGATTATTGAACTATAACTTGAGAATTTGACTCTAAATTCTTTCGAGAAAAAAATTGATTTCAAATGTGGTGAAGAATTATTTAGTAAATAAATGGACTATAAGTATTTAACTTATAATATGGATTTTGGGTATATAACTGAGTTATATAAATTGAATTGAATTGAATTAATAAAAAGATTTATAAATCGAAGTTTTATAAATAGAAAGGGAATTTGTAAAGATTGTTTATAAGTTCGAAATCAATTGAATTTGATAAGTAAATTGTTGTAGCTTATTAAAGGAGTTATATTCACGATTTTGGACAGTGGATAACCCTTTAAAAATAAAAAATAGGTTGAAGAAATGATGAAATTGGTTGACAAAGTATATTCACGATTTTGGACAGTGAATACATTATTGAATAAAACAGATATGTTTTAGGTAAAATGATTGAATAATCCAACCTCTGCTAATAAGAATTGCAAATATTGATAGGAAACTTCGAAAACACCTTGTTTATTATAATGGCGAAAACCGAAGCACAAAAAGCAGCACGCCGTGAACGAAGAGCAATTGCTCGTAGAGAAGCAGAAGCGAGACGTGCGGAAATTGAAAGGAGATTCAGTGAAAGGCAAGCACCTGGTCCATATGATGAGGTTATTTTCTATCGATGTCATAAAAAGGGACATTATGCCATTAAGTGCCAAGTAAGGAGAAAGAAAAGGAATGTGGATGACCGGTTCGCTCGTCCTGAGATTGTGTGTTTTAAATGTCGGGAGAAAGGGCATTTTCTTAGTCATTGCCCTAAAGTGAAAAGGAAAAAGTGCGTACTCAATTTACCCGTCGATAGATTGACAATCTGCTACCATTGTCGTCAGACTGAACATATAGCCAGAAACTGCACCGAAAGACAACAGGGAGAGCAAGCTATAGCCCGACCAGCAAGAGCGAAAAGTGCTAAGGTGATAGATAAGGATGGAAACATCTCATATTTTTGCAATAACTGTAAGGAGTGGGGACATGTGGATTTTGAATGTGTTAATTCTCCTTTAACACAACATGAAATAGTGTCATCCGAAGATGAAAGTTTGGCAAAGATGCATACTATCGGACAAGAAGTCGTTAGTCCTTAATTATTCTGAATCTTAAACCAATCGATATATTTTGTAATACTATCCTTTGTAATCCACAATCTTTTGTGTACGTCTTTTAAAAGTATTAGGCTATGTAAAATTTTGTACGGAAGAAATATTTTAATGAAATAGCATCTTGGGAAGTGATATTATGGAAGGAAGTTTAATTGTTGGTTTAACTGTATGAATCAAACTAGTTTTGATGTGAAGTTTATATTTCACGTTTAAAACTATTGCCTAAAATAGTTAATATGGAAATATAGATCTAATGGAACCAATTCGATGAATAATTTACTAAAGAACTAGTTGATTATTTTTGAAATAGAAAGCAAATGTAAAGTTCAAATGAAATTTAGATTTCAAATTTGAAGTTGTCAACATGATAATCCATTATAGGTTTAATAAATTCAGTGATGAATTTGAATTTAAACGTGCGGAAAATTAAATTAAGTGAAAAACTTAATATTGAAAAGTTTGAAATCGATTTAAAACTAATACTATCAAAAGTATGAAGAATTCAAACTATGAATTAAGTTGAAGTTGAAAAAGTTAATAGTTTTAAAGATGTTTTAAAATGCATTAACTATCGAATACATAGATTTCAACATTCAATTGTTGAAATAGGTGTTTTCGAGAAATAAGGAAATGGTGGACTATAACACTGTTGTTATAGTAAATGGTTTCCGGAAGGAAATGTTGTTTATAGTATTGGGATTTATATATCTATCTTAAATCCGAATCCCTATACTAGTGATTTTGAGTTGTCGTAACGATGTTTTACGCAACATTCGTTTTAACTCAAATAAATGTGTTTAAAAGAATGATTTCCTTAAAGAATGAAATATATACTTAATTTTGATTCAAGTATATTGAATATTTTCAAAGTGTTGAAAATAAAAGAATTTGTGAATTACTTATTATTGAATAAGTATGGAGATATTTTCCAATATGAAATGAAAGGTTTGAAATTTTATCTTTTAAAGATAAATTGAAAAATGAATATTTGAAATTGGTTTCAAATGGCTAAGTGTGAAAATTTTATATCTTGTAAAGATATTATTTTGAGAAATTTGAACGATTAGTTCAACTTGGAAATTTTTCAAAGAATTGAATTTTGAGTTAAATTGAGTTTAACTTTGACACCAAAAACAATATAAGTTCAACTTTGAATTTTGGATAGTCGATTGGGATTGTATGTCTAACATTGTGAATTGATGACATAGCATTTGATCTCTATTAAATTCATATCTGTGGTGGCGGAGAATTTATTCTTTTAGCTTAACACCCTTCTCTGAGACGTACGAGCTTAGAGGTTATATATCGATAGACATCAATTATGTGTTGAGAATTGACGATGTAACGTGAAATCCAAATCGAATGTGAAGTCGATAATGAATTGGATTATGAATGTGAATTAGGTTTGAGATAACCTTAAATTTTCAAATCGATTTAGAGGAAAATTTTAAACGTGATGGAAAATTTGGAATCCTCTATTTGTTGTGAATGTGAATTGAGTTTTCGTAACTTATATATGTGAATATAATTCGAAAACTATCAGTTTGGAAAGTCATTATTATGAAAATCCTGTGTAGGTTTACATAGGTATGATATGTACGAAATGTGAAATGAAGTACTATATGTATATGACATATGTTTTCTAAAAAACTGAGGATATGGAAATGTACCTTCCATTTATTATGTGTGAAGGTGATTGGAACTCGGTGGAGTGTCCATTGAAAATCGTAGCTACGTAGAATTCCATTAGTGGAATGTCCATTGGGACTGATATGATATCCCCCACGATGGATCATCGTGTTTGGGATTATGTGATTGATGCTGGCGTAATTCGTGGGGCGTGATGCCTACAGTTACAAGCGATTCCACTGAGATAGTGGCGCAACCGCCGAGTAAACTGCGATCTGGAAACCGAAGCGAAATTCGAGGGGCGTGATGCCTAAGGCCATGAGCGATTCTACTGAGATAGTAGTGTAACCGCCGTGTGGACCGCGATCTAAGGCGACAACCATGGCGAAATTCGAGAGTGATGAGAAATCTAAGATTACAAGTGATTCTACGGAGATAGTAGCGTAACCGCCGGGTAAACTGTGATCCATGGAGGAACGTGCTTTCCATATCCATTTTTAAAAGAATTTTTTAAAAAAAGTATTTTCACTGGGAGTTGAAGCAAGTATGTTTAGTACTTGGAGATTTTTAGTCTTGCGCCTGGCCAGCGTATGCCTAATGTCTGTAAGAACGACGATGGACTTGTTAAACTTCGAGTTATCAAGTATTTTCAAACTTTAAATAGAAAATCAATAATCTGAAATTAGAAATACATAATTCTAACTTAATGAATTAAGGAAGAAGATCTTTTTGAATATTTTGAAAGCACACAGTTTTGGATAAGATATATTATGCAAATATTTAGCATGAAAGATTTCAAGTTTAAAAATCTAAGTTTTTGTAAGTCAAAAATTTAGTAAAAGACTTTTGAGTCTTGATTATTGAAATTGATAAACAAAACTAGTAAATGAAATAAATGGAATGAATTCTATATTTATTTGCGAGTTTGAAACTTGGTAAAATTATGTAGGGTATAAATATCGGTGAGATTTTAGCAATCGTTTTTCCTAACTTATAATTTCGGGACGAAATTCTTTTAAGTAGGGGAGATTGTAACGATCCTGAATTTTGAACAATTTAAAAATGAAGATATTTAATTAATTTTAAATATTTGAAATAATTTTAAATTGAATTCCAATAAAACTATGAAGTTGGCGATTAAATTTTTGAATTTAATCTATTTAAAGTTGAATAGAGATTTGAATTTAACTTTGAAGTTTGAAATTGAATATTGAAATTGTATTTTAAATTCAAACAAATGACTTAGAAAAAAAATAGTTTGGAGTTACGAATTATATTTATGTAAATTTATAAATAGATGTTGATAGTTGAACTTCAAAACGTTTCTATGTTTATTAAAGAAAACAATTTACAAAACAAAATTTAATTCAAAATAAAAACAAAAACATAACTATATATATAATAAAATAAATAAAGAAATACGCATAGTTAAAAATTCAAACAACATATTTATAAATTTTGAAAAAAATATAATGTAACTACACTTAGTTAAAGTTTTAACAACAAAAATAATACAAAACAATTGAATTTAAAATGAAAAAGAAAATAATAATAAGAAAAAAATAAAAAAATAAATAAAATAAAATAAGAAGTATATACTGCCTTACCTTCATCAGCTACAAACATGCCTTGTTCCATGCCCTAAATCACGCAAGAGACATTATCTCCTCTGCAAAATCACGTCTCCTCCTTCTAGTTTATACCCGACCTCCTTTCCCCCTTTTCTCATTCGAAACCTAATCTAAAAAATCAAAAAAATGGTGGCGGCTCTTTTTCGTCCCTCTTCCTTCAGAAATTAGGGTTTGCTTCATCTTCATTCGCTCGGCTTCATCTTCATTCGATTGCGTTGCTTCGACTCGCGTGCTCCTCTACAAAGCTAAGGTGAGTACTTCGGTACTCACATCTAATTCAACGTTTTAATGATTGCTTGCTTGTTAAATTTCGCGACTTTGGATTGCTCGATTTATTGATCCTCACAATTTTGAAAGCTTGTGGACTTCGGTCCTTTGATTTGTTAAAATTAGCTGCTGCGATTAATTTTTCTGGGTTTATAGTTCGAATTTCTGGAAATTAAATTTTGTGATTTTGTTTGCTTTGACTTCGGTCTTGATTCTTTTTACTTGGAATTTCTTTGTGAATCCATGTGCTTGCTAAATAGCCTACGGTTTTGCACTGCAGTTGCTTTCGACAGTAAAACTTGATTTTTGATGATATGCTTATTCCAGTTTGTGTAGTTCCTTTTGATGGACGAGGATCTTGTCATTGGCAAGTGAGTTGAATTGTTTTGTTGGCATCGGCATTGACCTTTAACCGTTGAGTGCTACGGTGCCATATCTACGGTGCCCTCACTCCCTATTGCCGGTTCTGTTACCTCTCAGGTTGCAATTGTGGTTTCTATGGAAGTAATTATGTGATTTCCTGAGTAATTGATGCATGTCCGTATAGATACATATATATATATTCACCTCTGTTCTCTGTTAAAACCCAAAACTGTGAGTAAATATCTAAATTTAAATCTTAAGTAGGTTGATCTGGTTGCTTGAGTAATTGATGTGATAATGATGCTTGTTGTGATATTTCTGCATACATATATATGAATGAGTTAATATGTGTGCATGTTAGTTTCTTTCTAGTTTGAAACTACGGGGTATAAAATAGATTCAAAATCAGTTAGTTGCTTTCCTGGTTGGTTTAAAGTTGAGAACAGATGCTATTTGATATTTGTTTTTTTTAAAAAAACTAATAAGAACAGATACTATCAAGTTGTGATTTGTTTTAACTGATGAGAGCAGATGCTACCCAATATTTGTTTTGTTTTGCTGCATGCTTTGTGATTTGAAACTGCTACCATCATTTGCAATTGTGACTGCACTTCATATATATATGCATTTATGTATGTATATATGAGATTGTTGTCATCGTGACACTATCTTCTGTCTATTGGACAATTTTGTTTTGCTTACTGTTCCATGGATTGGGCATTTATTTCATAGCTCCACTTGAAATTGCACTGCCTATGTTACCCTATTGTATTTATATTGGTAGCCTCTGTGCTTTGTTGTTCCACGGTTGCATTTCGATTGCTTCTGTTGGTTCATGATATTTGTTTTGGGTATGACTGTCTTTGTGCACTTGTTGTTGAACTGTAAGTTGCCTTAAACTTTGAATACTTGGGGTAGTTGCAACTTCTTTTGTTGAAGATTGTACCCTTGTTATTTTATTGCACTGAGTCAAATTCTCATGTGCACTGATGCATTTATTTTGTTGCACTGTGATTTATCATCATGGATGTGATTTGGTCTTCGATTTCTTTGCATTGCTGCTAGCTCTGGGTTCTTTAACCACTCTGGTTTGAATACTTGGTTTTGATTTGGCCTGACAGTGGCATATGTAGTTGTAGTGTTTCAGTGCTTAACTTGTGTTGTTCAGTTGAGTTTGGCACTCATGTTGTCGTTGCTCGACTATTTAGTTCCGAGGCCATTTGCTTGTTTCAACTGCAGATTCTATGTGTAGTTGTTTTCTTGCTTTACGTTGATAATTGCAGTTTTCCCCTTGAAATGTTTGTGTTGGTCTGGACTTGAAGTCTTGATAGCATTGTTTGCTTTACTAGTTGTTGTTAGCTTGGGCTTGTGGTCTTTGCTTGTTAAGGCTGCTGCTCATATGTTCTAACATGAAGCATGTTGCCTGACATTCAGTTCGCATATATATTTATCATGTTCACTGTGTATATGCACAGTTTTATACATGTGCCATTTCGTTTTCTTCTATGTTCTGTAGGCACTGACTTCACCTTGTCTGCACTTTGATAAAAAAATTGGTTTGTGCACTTTGTGAATCTTGAGATGTCTGCATCCATTCATGCACACATCCTTGCAGTTATATTTGCTGTGTCATTGTGATCATGTGGTGGCTGCGTTATTGTTGCAGTTACCCTTATGTCCAAGTATGTGACTGCAGTTTCATTTTTATGAAAATTTTGCACTTATTGAAATGTGCAGTAATAAGTTGTTTGGAAACTTGTTTTATTTCACAAATTGTTGTGGCGAGGCAGCGCACGCGTGCGTGCACTGCAGCCACGTAGTATCGACATTTTGAATCGATATTTGAACCTTCATTGATTTTGGTTCGTTGATTTTTTGAGTATATCATCACGATAGTGGCAAGGCAGTGCACGCAAGCGTGAACTGCAGCCACGGAGTTGACATTTTAAATGTGGCGAGGCCGTACGCGCGTGTGTGTACTGCAGCCCTACCAAATTTAATGTTTAAATTGATGTTTTCTTTGATGAAAATTATTTTATGTTGCAAATTCAATATATTTTGAATCGATTTTGATGATTTTGTTGTTAATTGCCGTTTAGGCAAATTTTGATTGTTTTCTAAATTATCTTCATCAATAATCTCTTCATCTATCTCATTGATAATCTGAATCTACTGAATTGTTGTTTAACACTGTTAAGTGTTATATTTACCGTTATCCGATTTCTTGTTAAAGGATCGGATAGGTAAATTATATTTGACTGTCATCTAATTGTTGATTATTATTGCCTCTATGCACTAATAACTGAGTTTGAATTAGACCGACCTGTGTATTATTTTCTTTTGAATATAATACTCGGGTCAGACCGAGTATTTTTACAGCTTGAAGATTTTCAGGCCGCGAAGTTCGAGAGAGAGGGGAAAACACTCCACTAAAGTTTTTCAAGAAAATTTTTCTTGTACTTAATGAAAATAAATTGTTCCGCTGTATAAAAATTAATGCATATGTATGTAAGAAAAAAATTCATTTATGAATAATATTATGATTATTCTGTGATTCTGTGGCTGATTCTGTTTAAACTCTATAAACTGACTAACAATCCGTCATTTTGAACGTTTCTAGTTGGTTTAATTACCGACTAGAGGCGGTCAGGGCGGCGGGTCGTTACAACAGGTTTAAACTTGGGTTTAAATCTCTATCTTAATTTAAAATTTTACTTTTAAATTCAACCTATTAAAACCATTAAATTTGTTTCAAAAAAATTAAATTTCAAAACTTTATTATATTTTAAAACTGAGATTCCAAAACCAAATTGAATCATATTTAAACTTCATTTTAAAACTCTACTTTTCATTTAAACTTAGTTTTTAAATATTATTTTAAATTTAACAGGATAATAGGTTTTCCTGTGAAACCTGTAACCAAAGCATCAACCCGAAGCAACACTCCTCTGCTTCGAGTTCTACCCCTCAAAATCTCGAGTAAAGCTTCGAGTCAACACACGCGAGTTCACCCTGCTTCTTCCCCACTTCCCAAAATTTCCAGACTTCTAAACAAATGCACGGTGCACGTGCACCGTGCCGCCTTCACCTCCGGTCCCTTGTCGGTCATCGGGACAAGTCGACGAACCTCCCTACATCAGTTTCCGGTCATCGAAAATCCATCGTTCGCTCGAAATTGAAATTCGAGTGTAAGGTCGAAACCTGGGACACTCGCCACCCTAAACTCCCCAACCTGTCATCACCCATTTCTCGATGCTCCGGCCACCGTAGGCCATCAAACTCCGGCCGCAGCATCGTCTACGACCCATCCACCATCCCCCGAAACTGCGTCGAACTCGATGCTCGTAAGAAGTCGCGGTGGCCAAATTCTCGACCACCCAAAAAATTAGGTTTAGAAACAAACTTTGCCCAACGCCGTCGCCACAGTGAACGTGAGTGTCTCCAAGTATTTTTCCCACCGTCAGCGTAGGCTCGTCCACCTCTTCGTCGAACCCCGACCATCAAAGAGCTTCTAGTCGCCTGAAATTGGCAAAAATCCAATTTCCTTTCAAGTGAAAAATGCTCTTGAAATACAAAATGACAAATCAACATTTTAGCTTTAAAAATCCTATCTTCCAATAAGAATTCAAGATATAAACTCGAATTTGAAAATCGCTAGTTTCGAATTTATCCAAAAATTAAAATTTTTTACTGTAAAATAAATTTTTGTATGTTGTACATGCTTCCCTTGCTTGAATCTACTTTTAATCTACCTTACATATCAAAACACACACATTTTGTTTAAGATCAAAGTCTAACAGTGATTTAAAAATGGGGGGGTTGAATTGTTTTTTTTTTCTTTTCATTGTTTCTACCCTGTGAACTAAAACAGGGAAGAGATGAATATCATAGACATTTTCACATAGTTATTCATAAAGTAATTGTCAAAGGAAATTGTTCATAACGAACAAGATTAAACATGAACCATTCTAACTTAAACTTTTATATTGTTTACTCACAGTTATAAAACAGAGAAGCCTATTTTATTATTTTTTTCTATTCTTTTTTTTTTTTTGATTTTCAGATAATACATGACACATATCATTCTTATAACTATTTTTAAATTAAAGATCTTCCCATTATAAATAATTTCTGTTTAAACAGCAAAGCTTAAGGGGAATTAGAAGTTGAGATCTTGTTTTCTGAAGGGTTTGAAATTTAAAAACAGGTTCTCTTCCAGCTAAACCAACATTGATATTCTATATACTTAGAATTACAACGGTAAGCATACAGATAAACATACACATTTCATATATTATTCAAGCAACATATAAAATTATACTGGAGCAAAATTTTCAACAAGAAGTTACTCACATTAAACATCTTGTTTTCCAGAAGTCTTCAAGTTGAAATCTTTTTAAACTTTGCAAAGTTTGAAAACTTTGGTTTGAACTGTTAGCTGAAGTTTCTTCCTTGTTCTCAGATTTTATTTGATTGCTTTGATGTTTTATGTTGAATGATTGTTTAAGTTAAAGAATGATTACTTCAGTTTATAATGGTGAACGAAACTGAGATGAGAAGATGATGTATATAAAATGAAGTTACAGGTGATGTTGTAATGTATAGGGTGATGGTTTATGTTGTACAAGTGATATAATATTTTGTTGTACAATAGTCATGGCTGAAGATGTTGTATTGTACAAGGATATACATTGTTGTCTGTACAACATGCATGGCTGCATTAATTGCCTAAATCTTGTTTGAATAATTGATTATGTTTGCTTGTACAGTTTGTTTATGCTTGCCTACACTTGCATGTATTTGTTTTAACTGGGAAAATATACTTTGTGTGCTTAGAGAAAATATTATGTACTTGCTTGTTCCCATATTTGTTTACAGCTAAAGATATTATATACATAGATATTTTCTTTTGTTTGTTGACTAAGCTAATTCATTTTGGCTAAAACTTATTTTAGTGGCTAATATCCTGTTGTTGGTGGCCAAGCTATTTGTATTGATTTCCTTTGTCTTATGACTTTATATATTTTCTTACTTACATGGCAGCCTTTTGTAAGTTGATGTTTTCCTATATACTTTGTTTTATTTGTACTTTATAAATCTCCATTGTCTTATTTATACTTTGTATATTCTAGTTAATGTGTTGTTTTAAATTTTAGCTATACGTATTTATTTTATTTACTTATGCTTAGTATTTATAAAGTATATTTAATTTTAAAGACTTCATTTTGATAATTTTCAAATCAATTTATCAGTAAATTTCAAAATTTTAAATTAAAATTTAATTTAATTATCAATTTAAACTTTATAAAAATTCGGGATCGTTACAAACTTCCCCCCTTAAAAGGAATTTCGTCCTCGAAATTCGCCAGAGAGAGATAACGAAGATAGATGAAAGATAGAGAAATATCTTTTCATATCAAACGGGATATCAACTCTGCATTTGGCTTACCAAATCAGAATATCAACAATAGATACAGGAAATTATATTAGAATTTTCAAATTTGATTTTAAACGAAATCGTTTTATCGATACAATTCAAATTCAGCCCTGTATTCTATTAACAATTTAATTCAATTTAAATTTCAAATTTATTCAAAATTTATAATTTATTTAAAATTTCAAATTTATATTCATTAAGGTTTAAATCAAAACTGATAAGAAACCGATGAAGATACGAAGTAAAAATTTCCTACAATGATTCATAGGGGAATCTTCACATCGAAACTTCTTCTTATAGCCGATACGAAGCAATCAAAAGAATTTGGAAACGAATCAAAGGAGATTGACAGAGAAAGATTGTTTCCACTGTTCTTACAGAGCATTGACTAAATATAGTCGTATTTTCCTGTCCCCTATCTCGTCCTCTTCTTGCACTCATACTTACTATCAGTGAATAGTAAGAGAATTTACTGAGGCATTCAAACGAATATCTTAGGGATTACTCATTCTAGGGTATACTTTACCCTATCTCTAATGTAACGACCCGCCGCTCTGACCGCCCCCAGTCGGTAATTAAACCAACTTGAGACGTTCAAAATGACGGATTGTTATTCAGTTTATAGAGTTGAAACAGAAACAGCCACAGAATCACAGAATAATCATAATATTTTACATAAATGAATTTTTATACATATATCAGAGTTTGTACAATGCAATAAATTTTTATACAGCGGAATATTTCTTTTAATTACAAAAATTCTTCAAAAAGCTAAAGTGAAGCATTTCCCCAACTCTCTCTCTCTAACTTCACGGCCTGAAAATCTTCAAGCTGTAAAATTACTCGGTCTGACCCGAGCGTTTATTGCAAAACACAAAAACACTCGAGTCAGGATTAATCTTTATTCAAGTAATTGAATTTGTAATGAACTAAATAAAATGGTAACAGAGATGACGAATCACATGAATCAATTTAAATCTATTATGGATTTTTCACATTAACAACTTCAATTTTTTAAAATCTGTCAATCCTGTGTGGCTGCAGTACACACGTATATTTACACACATGTGCACTGCCTCGCCAACACGTGTGCACCAAACAAAAACACACAGCTATTAGATCAAAACAAGGTCAAACCCAAGTTTCAAAACTAGGTTCAACTCAAGGCCAATGCACAGACAAAAGTGTCAAGAAGGCATCAGATAAAGCAATACAAACAGCAATGTCAAAGCAGGCAATCAAAGGCAGAGACTCAGAAATGCCAAAGACATGAAGACATAAACAACAACAAATGCAAGACCAACTGCAAAAATGACACAGCAGAAGTGATCAAGGCAAAGCACAAGTGTGCAGCATCAAGTAGTTTCAAGTACACGGACATATATATATGGAACTGCCACTGCATGCAAACAGCAAAAAAAAAATCAAGTCTAAAGTCTCAAGTATATCACATGAACAACTCAGGCAACCAGTTCAACTTACTTCAAATGAAATACACGGGTTCAAACAAAAAGTGCACAATTGTGCAGGCAAAATGTCGGACATACGAGCACACAGCAAAGCATGGACAAAGTTCCAAGTAAGAAATTACTAACAAGCATCTTTTTCAACAGGTTTAAGCATTAAAAAAAAGAGCAGTTTACTCACAGCTTCAATAGAGAAATGGATAAGGATTTTTACATTTAGAAGTTGCTCACTGTGTTTATCACAAAGGATCTTCCACTATATTTATTATTATTTTTTTCTTCAAATTTTTCCCAGTAAAAGAACAGTGGTTTTGCTTTGATTAAATCTGAATCCATGGTAAAGGCTTAAAGTATAAACTTCAACTTGTTTAATTTTTTCCAAATTCAACAAGAAAGAGAGACAGAGGGAAAGAAGAAAAAGGGAGTTTGACAGATTTGGTTTTCTCAAACTAAACAGTGATTATTATTTATGTAAGATCAACATAACAAGCCAAACATTCAATTATACACTCAAATCTCTAGCATGCAACAAAATTTAGGTTTCCTTCATCACCCAAACATACATGGCAACATTGATAAAAAGGAAACAGGGGTTTACTCACATCTTTTTTTCTTTCCAGTAAAAAAAAAAAAAATCCAGAACTTGTTTTAAATTTGACGCAGGGACCTAATGCAAGTTCAAAAGAACTAGACTCCAACTTGTTTTCAATTTTTTTTTCCCCTTTTAAACTTGATTACCAGAGCAATTTCAGTTTCTATTTAAGTTAAATAAATTTTAAAAGTTTAGTTCATAGCCTAAACAAACAATATTTATTTAAATCCTAAGTTTTAAATATTAATGGTTAAAGAGGAATCATTTAAATTGAAACCAGGCTTGAAATCTTAGAACAGAAATGTTCTTCAGGCTTTTCAAAATGTTCATGTAACTCACATCACAAATGCACAGGAGTTTTGAACAAATATACAAATATAACTTATTTAAAACATAATTCAACAACCAGATTTACCTTAAATTTTTTTTTAAAGAAGTATTACTCACTTTATGTTCAGTTTGCACAGAGGAATTTTTTTTTCTCTTTTTAGGTTTAAAATGTTTTCAGGGTTAAAATGTTTCTGGTTGTAATTTTTCATACAGTCACCTATATACATAAACATACAACACACAATTCACAGTCTTAAAGCATATATCACAGCTTAAATAGCAATCATTCACAAGCCAAAATGATTCACATTCATGCATGTACATTATCAATTATACAAAACAATTACAAGTACCAAACCAAACATCACAACATACAGTAGACTTAAGTTATTTATTTACAGGTAAACAGGGAAAAAGTTTTGGTTTGCTAAGTTGATTTCAGTTTGGAAAAAAAATAAAATAAAAATCAGGCCTTTGATTTTCAATCTTTCATTTGAAACTTTTAAAAACGACAACTGCCCCTTTGATATTTTGAACTTTTTAAATAAAACTGAAATGTTTCTAATACTTTGAATTTTAAGATCCTGAGTTGCCTTAAAAATAAAGTTTGTTTGCAAAACCAACTTTCCAGATTTACAGAAGAAAAATGATGCAGTTTTGTTTTATGTTTGAAATGTATAGGCTACTGATATGTACAGGGGTATTCACAAATTTAAATATCAATTCAAGCCATCTTTATGCTAAAACATCCATGCAAGCATAATACACAGCAACACATCAAACCGTGGGGGGTTTACAGACACATATGTACATCACATATGAACAGAGGTTCAACCAAGCACATATAAACACAATTTTCCACAACCAGATTCAAAGATCCATCACATGCAGCAACACAAAGCAAGTCAAGTTTTAATAGCATCTGTTCTCATCAGATTTTTAAATGATAGCATCTGTCCTCAACAGTTTAAATCAAATTCAAATAGCATCTGTTCTCATCAGTTTAAAAACAAATTCAAATAGCATCTGTTCTTATTAGTTTAGATTCAAGTAACCGAGCAAATGATAACAGACAACACCCAACAACCAACATGCAGTGACTTATCTTGTTCATATCAGTTTAAATTGGATTGACCGAGCAAATGATAACAGACAACACCCCAAATCATAGCATGCAACTAAGCACCCAATTCAAACAAATCTAAAAACTTGAGTAACAATTAATTGTGAGAAAAAACTCACCTTTATAATCGAAACAGCCGAAGAGAGTACTGAGCACAATTGAACGAAGATCGAAGCCCCAATTCGAATCGAAGGACGAAGAAGAACTCGTGCGAAAACCCTAACTTTTTGAATGATGAAGAGGAGGACGAACGATTTCAGGCCGCCATTTTTTTTTTATTTCTTCGGTTTGATTTTTTATGAAAAGGAAGGGTTTCGATTGAATGGGGTAAAGGAGTAGGGTATAAAAGAGAAAAGGAAGAACGTGTTTTTAGCGTAGTTGAAGGCGTGATGAAAGGCATGAATTTGGCTGATAGGGTAAGGATGTGTATACTTATATTATATATATTATTATATTTTTATTTTTATTTATTTTTTTCTTTTCAATTTATTTTGTAGATATTTTCTTTAGTAAATATAGAAACGTTTTGAAGTTCAACTATCAATTTAAATTTATAAATTTACATAAAAATAATTCGTAAATCCAGACTATTTTTTTCTAAGTCATTAGTTTGAATTTAAAATACAAATTCAATATTCAATTTCAACTCTAAAGTCAAATTTAAATTTTATTCAACTTAAATAGATTAAATTCTAAATTTAATCGCCAATTTATCCTGAAAATTTGAAATTCAAGTCAATCATCATTCGAATATTTAAAATTAATTAAATATTTTCATTTTTAAATTGTTCAAAATTCTGGGTTGTTACATCTAATGAGTTACTTAATGTGTTATACTCCTGAGCTAAAGTTCAAACTTGGCTCTGATACCAAATGTAACGATACGGATTTTTTACGCTCGAAAATCGACATCCATACTTTACATCGTACTCGAATGCCGTAGATTCGACCGTTCAAATCCGAGTCGTCGGAGCTTATGACAACATCAAGTAAATAACACAGCGGGAATAAAAGAAATAATACATTGATATACAACACAGATACAATATCTGATACGACAGAGTGATACAATGAATATCAATATACATCAGAGATATGATATAATAAAATAGCAGCGGAAAAATATAACTCTAAGATAGTCTTCAAAAGAGAACTCCAAAAACTGCAACTCCATTTCCAAGAACCAATCCAACAATAGCTCGAACTCTCAATAACTATGCACCAAGATAAGCAAGACTGGTGTGATCCAAAGACTGAACTAACTCCAGATAATCCACTACATCTGACTATTTGAAAAACCCAACTCTAGACTGCTCGTGTTGAAAATAATGAGCACCCAGAGTTTAGGAAAGAAACAATAAACTCTGGATCAGTCGTAGGACTGGTGTGAGCAACGAAAATAGTTTATCTTTTAAAACAATCAACAAAAGATTTTAAAGTCAATTCGCAATGCTTTTTTTTTGAATATGTAACTACCATAAGACCTCCCTCCACACACACAATGCAAACACAGACTTGGAGGAGATTTCTTCTTATGTTAGTCAAAGATTCTTACTACGCAAAATCAAATCATTTTTTATATTATTATTAGCGCATAGTGTAGAAAACATTTCGAAAGTAGAATATAAATCTTAGCCAGCATAGGTACCATTATATTATGCCTACTACAGCTACCATATTAGATGGCAGGTTCTATAACTAATACCGTACAAGGCTCATATTGTTTCTTTGGATTTCCAACTAATGGTCAGGCCAAGTAACTTCCCATTGCCACACGAGAACGCCTCTGGAAGGACGTCCTCGAGAACCTAACCGGATCTCTGCCAACACAAGGCCGGGGTACCCCTAACTGGGTAACTACTGACACGAGTATGCCATCCCCCGGTCGTAACCAACCTTTATCCGGGATCCTGATAACCAACAACCACAAAGTAATAAATTTGCAGCAACAACATAGGTTAAGTATCTGGGATCCATACCATGATACCACCTCTATCCAGAAGGAAATGAACATACCCTAAGGGGCGCTACCCCCAATAACCTTGCTGCATCTTTCCTGTTTCGACCATTCCGAGGTGTGAGGTTCGACGAGGTCATGTCCACAAAGCCACGCTTTGGTTCAAAGCCATGCTTTGGGGCAACAAATGATCAAAGTAATGATCACAAAGATAAATGATCAAACAAATGATCATATCACAAATGATCAAACAATGATCATCACACAGCAACACTTAGCATGTCACATTACCAAATTAGGAATATATCGCTGATAACCTTCAACTACATAACCTCTGAGCTCGTACGTCTCGGAGAAGGGTGTTAAGCTAAAAGAATAAATTCTCCGCCACCAACAGAAATGTATTTGATAGAAATCTACTTTATATCTCAAAATGTAATGTCAGACACGTAACCATACAAGTCTGTTCCGGGTTCGAACAGAACCGAAGGCACTTCCAAAGAAGCCCTTGCAAATCCGGATAATCCCTAATCACGTCTAGACTTCCCATCACATATGGAGTCTCTATATCGAGGACCAGTCGATGCAAAGACATTCGACGAGTTGTCCTTTCTTTTTCGAAAATATCCGGTCTTCACCACCGGTCTTCAAATGCTATCCATAACGACGTATCACATATTCGGAATGGGATATATGACACAAAGGTCCACTCCCGGCTAAACCGAATAGTGAGCGAAATAGTTCAAAAACATATGGATATTGGGATTTCAATTAAGTCACAACTTATTACCCAAAACTTTTCGCTAAATAGTTTAAAACGAATTACCATTTCCAATCTTCAAAACAAAAGATTTATTTCTCAAAGTTCACCTAGTTTCACAAAAATCTATTTACGGAATTCAAAACAATCTCCATTTCAATTGGATTAACTCATTAAATCTTTAAATCAAAGATTTAACTTATAGCTTTCAAACCGTTTCTATAACTTGGAAATCATTTTCATTTTAAACTAGAAATCTTTTTAACACAAATTGAAAGTTCATTACTTATGTGAAAGTTTTTATTATTTGAAAACAAACAGTTTTCGTTTCAGAAAAATCCAATTATATTTATACGAGTTAAAGCCCTTAATTTATATTCGTATTTCCAAATTAATACATTTTAAAATAGTTTAACCCATATATAACTGGTATAACATCTTTAATCCCTAGTTTCAAATTATAGAATTCAGTTTCACATTTTGAATTTAAATTTAAATCAAATTATTTAAATTTCAAACTTTATCAAGTTATACAAAATAAATTTCATCTTTGAAATTCCTTTTTCAAAAGCTTTTCACTTTAAACCCAATCTATTTCAAACCATTTGAATTTAAAAATTCAAATTCAAAACTATTTTCAAAAATCTGTGGCTTAATCGATTTCCTCGTGAAATCCATATTGGTGTGCGTATGGTGTGGTCCAGGGGTTTAACATACTAGTGCAACATCATTTCAATCATCACAGATTAAAACATAGAAATATAGTTGATAAGCGATATAACTATTACGCTTATCGCTCATTCACAGATTCACAGATAATATACAGATGTATCATCAAATAGATGAATAAATTATACATAGCACAATCTACAGAACAGAATATCACAAATCAGATAGGACAATCAATTCAAGGCATCTTATATAATACAATCATTCATAAGTAATGTCAAGTATTCAATAATTATTTATAAGATGGATTAATTTATTGTTTATTCCTAATTAATTCAACTTATTTTCAATTAAATTAATTTCTTATGAATTAATTATCCAATCCTGATTTATTAATTGCAATTCATTTGATATAATCAGTTAATCAAACACTTTAATTAATTATTCTTAATTAACAAATTTATTAAAGTAACCTTTAAACCAATTATAAAATTAATTAATCCCTTAATTAATTTTTTTAAAGAAATAAAATCTTTAATTACCTATTTAATTAATCCAAATCATTAATTATCCTTTTTAATTAATTCAAATAATTACAAATCATTAAATCTTCATATAATTTAAGATAAAAATATTTATCTTATTAATGATCAATTTATCAGAAACAATTTACTTTCAAATATATTTTTAAAATTTCATTTTAAATTTAAGATTTAAAATGAAAACAAATTGACTTTGACAACGTCTGAAACAGTTTCAAAACCCCTTTTAAATTCACAAGTTCAAGAAAATATTTACCTTGATATAGAAGTTTAAAAGAATACAGAACCCAATTTCTTTTTTTTTTTAAATTTAAATCAATCTAAAGATTTACACTATCTTTCAAATGTTTAAAAACAAATTAACTTGTAAAAACTTCTTTTATTTCAAAACTCAGATTCAAATTTGAATTTGAATACAGGTTTAGACTTGGGTTTAAATCTCTATCTTAATTTAAAATTTTACTTTTAAATTCAACCTATTAAAACCATTAAAGTTGTTTCAAAAAAATTAAATTTCAAAACTTTATTATATTTTAAAACTGAGATTCCAAAACCAAATTGAATCATATTTAAACTTCAATTTAAAACTCTACTTTTCATTTAAACTTAGTTTTTAAATTTTATTTTAAATTTAACAGGATAACAGGTTTTCCTGTGAAACCTGTAACCAAAGCATCAACCCGAAGCAACACTCCTCTGCTTCGAGTTCTACCCCTCAAAATCTCGAGTAAAGCTTCGAGTCAACACACGCGAGTTCACCCTGCTTCTTCCCCACTTCCCAAAATTTCCCGACTTCCAAACAAATGCACGGTGCATGTGCACCGTGCCGCCATCACCTCCGGTCCCTTGCCGGTCATCGAGACAAGTCGACGAACCTCCCCACATCAGTTTCTGGTCATCGAAAATCCATCGTTCGCTCAAAATTGAAATTCGAGTGCCAGGTTGAAACCTGGGACACTCGCCACCCTTAACTCCCCAACCTGTCATCACCCATTTCTCGATGCTCCGGCCACCGTAGGCCATCAAACTCCGGCCGCAGCATTGTTTACGATCCATCCACCATCCCTCGAAACTGTGTCGAACTCGATGCTCGTAAGAGGTCGCGGTGGCCAAATTCTCGACCACCCAAAAAATTAGGTTTAGAAACAAACTTTGCCCAACGCCGTCGCCACAGTGAACGTGAGTGTCTCCAATTATTTTTCCCACCGTCAACGTAGGCTCGTCCACCTCTTCGCCGAACCCCGACCATCAGAGAGCTTCTAGTCGCCTGAAATTGGCAAAAATCCATTTTCCTTTCAAGTGCAAAATGCTCTTGAAATACAAAATGACAAATCAACATTTTAGCTTTAAAAATCCTATTTTCCAATAAGAATTCAAGATATAAACTCGAATTTGAAAATCGTTTGTTTCGAATTTATCCAAAAATTAAATTTTTTTACTGTAAAATAAATTTTTGTATGTTGTACATGCTTCCCTTGCTTGAATCTACTTTTAATCTACCTTACATATCAAAACACACACATTTTTATTAAGATCAAAGTCTAACAGCGATTTAAAAATGGGGGGGTTGAATTGTTTTTTTTTTCTTTTCATTGTTTATACCCTGTGAACTAAAATAAGGAGGAGATGAATATCATAGACATTTTCACATAGTTATTCATAGAGTAATTGTCAAAGGAAATTGTTCATAACGAACAAGATTAAACATGAACCATTCACAGATTAAATCTAACTTAAACTTTTATATTGTTTACTCACAGTTATAAAACAGAGAAGCCTGTTTTATTATTATTTTTCTATTCTTTTTTTTAATTTTTTAATTTTCAGATAATACATGACACATATCATTCTTATAACTATTTTTAAATTAAAGATCTTCCCATTATAAATAATTTCTGTTTGAACAGCAAAGCTTAAGGGGAATTAGAAGTTGAGATCTTGTTTTCTGAAGGGTTTGAAATTTTAAAACAGGTTATCTTCTAGCTAAACCAACATTGATATTCTATATACTCAGAATTACAACGGTAAGCATACAGATAAACATACACATTTCAGATATTATTCAAGCAACATATAAAATTATACTAAAGAAAAATTTTCAACAAGAAGTTACTCACATTAAACATCTTGTTTTCCAGAAGTCTTCAAGTTGAAATCTTTTTAAACTTTGCAAAGTTTGAAAACTCTGGTTTGAACTGTTAGCTGAAGTTTCTTCCTTGTTCTCAGATTTTCTTTGATTGCTTTGATGTTTTATGTTGAATGATTGTTTAAGTCAAAGAATGATCTTTACTTCAGTTTATAATGGTGAACGAAACTGAGATGAGAAGATGATGTATATAAAATGAAGTTACAGGTGATGTTGTAATGTATAGGGTGATGGTTTATGTTGTACAAGTGATATAATATTTTGTTGTACAATAGTCATGGCTGAAGATGCTGTATTGTACAGGGATATACATTGTTGTCTGTACAACATGCATGGCTGCATTAATTGCTTAAGTCTTGTTTGAATAATTGATTATGTTTGCTTGTACAGTTTGTTTATGCTTGCCTACACTTGCATGTATTTGTTTTAACTGGGAAAATATACTTTGTGTGCTTAGAGAAAATATTATGTACTTGCTTGTTCCCATATTTGTTTACAGCTAAAGATATTATATACATAGATATTTTCTTTTGTTTGTTGACTAAGCTAATTCATTTTGGCTAAAACTTATTTTAGTGGCTAATATCCTGTTGTTGGTGGCCAAGCTATTTGTATTGATTTCCTTTGTCTTATGACTTTATATATTTTCTTACTTACCTGGCAGCCTTTTGTATGCTGATGTTTTCCTATATACTTTGTTTTATTTGTACTTTATAAATCTCCATTGTCTTATTTATACTCTGTATATTCTAGTTAATGTGTTGTTTTAAATTTTAGTTATACGTACTTATTTTATTTACTTATGCTTAGTATTTATAAAGTATATTTAATTTTAAAGACTTCATTTTGATAATTTTCAAATCAATTTATCAATAAATTTCACAATTTTAAATTAAAATTTAATTTATTTATCAATTTAAACTTTATAAAAATCCGGGATCGTTACAAAACTTATCTTGTGATATCTATATAATACTACAGACTACGGTTTGTTTTACCCTAAAGGATCATCGTTTGAACTAGTTTCATATAGTGATGCGGATTTCAGTGGATGTAAAACAGATCGTAAGAGTACTAGTGGAACATGTCACTTTATGGAACATCATTAGTTTCGTGGTTTAGCAAAAAGCAAAATTGTGTTTCCTTATCTACTTGCGAAGCCGAATATATTTCTACAGCTCTAGCATGCGCACAAATAATATACATGCAACAAAAACTTATGGATTTTGGCAAAATTATTAATAAATCACCAATATATCGTGATGACACGAGTGCAATAAATCTATCAAAAATCCTGTGAATCACTCGCGCACTAAGAATATAGATATAGGACATCATTTTTTGCGTGACAATGTGGAAAAAGGAATTATTACTTTATAATACGTAAATACCGAGAATCAAATAGCAGATATTTTCACAAAACCACTAAATGAACAAACTTTTGTTAAACTGCGATGCGATTAAACGATCTTCTAAATTAATAACCACATCTTAACTTATGCTATGTTTTAGCTAAAAATTTACTATCCACAAATTAGAATTGATAAATCCTTCACCATCAGTTTTTTAGTTAGTTTCTAAAAATTATCTATAAATAATTTTTAACTTATATACAAATCTTTATACAACAAGAAAAAAATATATATACATTTCATATTTTTTAACAAAGTACAATCTTGTCTTCTGAAGATTCTCATCTATCCTTCTCGACACATACAACGGATAGCTCAGCGGATACACCTTGATGGCTTCCAACTCCCACACCGAATCAGGAACCAACGTATAAGTGGTCTTCCTATCATACGGGTTTCACTCCAGACAACAAGACGTCCAAACGATCTCTATTCGTTTCTCCTAACACCAAGGAGAAAATTGGTGAAATACATCACTATCAAAAATGACAAACAGATCTACAATGAGAATTATATTTTGAACAGAAAGTCACGGCACGACGACTAAGCTTTTTGGAACAAGTAGCGATGAAATTTGGTAACTCACAGAAGAAGGATGTACACGAACCACTTCTGATTCCTTGTAGTTCTTTGGATCCCTCATCCTCGTATCGTACACCTTTAGACCCTTCACGAAGGTGATTTTCTAATTCCACGAGAACCCACGAACGTGGATATATATGGTCTCCACTCAAACCATAGAGGGATGACAAGTAAGACGATCGCAAAACTCCAACGCCATCTAAATAGATTAAAATTATTCTTTGAATTTGTGACTATGTATGTTTGTAATTCTTTTTCACAAAAATAATATTATAATTTTTTAAGCAAAAAATAAAAGTTCGAAAAATAAATAACACCCTTCAAATTTAGGCTAATTTTAGAAAAATTGGTCATTTCAGACGTCTGGACATTACCCTCAGACGTCTAACACTCTGATATCACATAAATTTTACAACATCGTGCATACATCAAACGTCTGACATAATCTTCCAAATGTCTGAAAATTGTCTATGCTTACTTAAAAATAGATACTAGACTATTTCAGACGTCTAAACTATGAACCAGGCGTCTGCATAAATTCTCTGCCACCATATTATAAAAATTCGATCTATTTCAGACATCTTATATTTAAACCAGATGTCTGAGAAACCTAACTGTCATTTATAAATGACAATTCAATCTATTCCAGATGTGTGATAATATAAACAGACGTCTGAAAAATCTCTCTGACTATCAAATTTTACAATACGACCAAATCTAAACGTCTACCAAATCAAACCAGATGTCTAAATTTATTTACTATTTTCGAATGAAGGTAAACCAGACGCCTGAAATACTTTCCAGACATCTGAAATTCAATCGATGCTCTTATATGCCCAGATAATGAATATTTCTTTTATTCTTTCTTACTTTGTTTCATTTTATCCTTTGATCTATAATGATTTTTTGCCAAATTTTTTGTCTCTTTCAAACTTAAACGAATTCTATGCCTCCTAGAACTAAAAACCTAAGACATCCAAGAGAAACCAAGACCAACCAACTTCCTCAAACCTTTAAGTTTGCTCAGATGATCAAATCGAATGATGGATGAATCGAGCACCACATTCACTCAAGAGATATGGGGAAATTCAGAAGAAGAAACTTCACAGAGGTTCATTTTATAACTTACTCAAGTTTCCAATGGACGATTTAGATGAAATGTGTGACAATGTCGGTTTAGAAACTTTGATATCTTTCAACCCCAATAACATCCAAATTGATCAATTGGCTATATTTCCCTTCTACGCTAATTTGTATAGCACGGCTGTTTGAAACACTGAAAATGAAGATAATTGGCTATGGTCTAGCGTTAATGCAACACGATTAGACTCACTCTGGGAATAATAGGCAGAACTCTCGGATGTTCCGACACGGGCGAAGATTTATATAATATTCCCGATATGCGTTTCAAACCGAGGAACAATATAACACATCAAATATGGGAGGATGAAATGCTTAAATTTGCATCCAAATATCTACGACCAAAGGCGAGACTTCTTACTCGAATGATCATCAACACTATCATTCCTCATCTAGGAAGTCATAAGCAGATAACGGAGTTAGAACATAAAGCTATATATGCTTTATTCAGTGGAACAAAGGTGAATTGGGGAAAATTTATATTTTACGAGCTTTAACATTTTTGGACTCGATCACGGCCATCGATTATCTACCCCACATACATCACGAGACTTCTACGTGCTCACAACATCCCCTTCTACTTATCCACTTTTGAAGAAATTTCTCCAAAATATGCTTCCACGAAGTTTTTTTCACTGATGCATCTACTGGAAATCCCTCTATAGTTTATATCTTTTGAAGACTGGACGCACAATCATCAAGCCAGACAAGCTGGGCCTCCATCTTAACCACACCATGAACCATAACATGAGGAGGAACAATATCGTGAGACAATTCCTTGTCCTCCTCAACCATTTGATTATACATCCCACGATGATATTTTGGAGACGAGTCCAAATGAAAGTATTTGAGATCTCACTCTTTAAAATCAACATATCTTGTCTCAAAATCAAAAAGTTTCGGCTAAGCATATTGGAAGCTTTGAAACATCCTTTGCCACATGCCTAGCAACAGTTGGAACATCACTTTCAACTATATTATCGGTTGTCACAGAGGTTCTTCAAAGGGTTTTGGTCCTACACCCCCTTCCGAAGATTGGCCAACCCCAATGCCTTATCCTCCTTCGAAACATTCCAAACTTTTTGACGAGGATAAACCTCTAGGACAAGTTCTAACATCTCCTACAAAGCAACCTGGCTCTTCCAAAAATGAAGATAAAGGAGATGATCAACATAACGCTTCCCCGAAAGACTCATAGATTCTTAGGACTCCATCTTATGTTAAGTTATTAAAAATCTATGAATGTCTCTATTATCATAAATTAATGAAATATATCTTTTGCTATGTTATTTCTGTGTTGATCTATGTATTACAATTAATTGGTCGATATTTAATAATTTCTAATTTAAAAAGTTATATATCCTTTTTGATAATGCCAAAGGGGGAGAAATCATAAAGATCACAAATAAAGTATGGAAAGCACATATTCAGGGGGAGATTTATAAATTACATATAAGCACGTTATATAGTTGCCATCATCAAAACGGGAGAGATTGTTAGGAAATCAAAACTACGGTTTCGATGACAACAACTATACAATGGAAATTGAATATGCATATATATTTCTATTTTACAAGTACTTGCTAGAATAACATCAGTGGAAAGATAAGAACAAGGCTCAAAGAACATTGCAAGAGACTATAAGTCCATAGGATCAAAGAAACAACAAGAAGGATACACAAAGTAGACATGCACAGTTTTCAAATGTCTGGGTGCATAAGCCAGACGTCTGAAAAAACTCTCTGGAACAACAAAACAAACAGGATCAGACGTCTGATAGATGCATTCAGACATCTGAAAGACTACTATATACAGAAAATATACATATTCGGTCAGACGTATGATACAAATACCAGACGTCTGATACAAATACCAGACGTCTGATTTCGAACTTGGGATTTAAATTCAAATTTCAACTGTAACATTTGAATAGACATCTTCGCTTCTCTTCACTGCAACTCTTCATCACCATCAAAAGCAACTATAGAGCACTTGTTAATGGATGCAACTACTTAAGGAATCTCTCTACAACTATATATTTCATCAAGAATCAAAGAGAACATCAACTTTACTTACTTGCGCTCTTTACTTACATACACTGTTATATTCTTGATCTCTAGCAATCTATACTTGTATTTCACTCTTCCATATATCCAGTTCTCCTCAACCAATAATTTCTAGATACATATTGGAAGTATTTGTACTTAATAGTCAATATCTGTATCATAGAACACATACTTGACAAGAACAAGCTATTGTAACCAAGCCTATTCCTCCAGGCAAAGTGAGGGTATTTGATGGTCGAATTCCGAAGGGGAGCTTCGTGACTGGACGTAGGACGGGATGTCCGAACTAGTATAAATCCTGGTATGTTTATTATATATTTACCTAGATTAATTTTGTTTTAGTTTCACCATATATTTTGTCACATATACTTGCATATACACTACACGATCCACCCTATAGACTTTCATTTAGTTTTTGTAAATGCATGAAAAGGCTAAAGACAATAATACACTTAATTCCTTTTTTCTTCTTTCCCATCTTTTCCTGAGCGACCCAAAGTACTACCCAAATGAAGAAATGATATCTTTGAAATTTCTATATGCTTTTATTAAATCTACACTTAAGATATCATAAAACTTAATTTCAATTTCAAATTCATTATTTCAAACTTTATTTAAACATTATATATATATATATATATATATATATATATTAGATGTTTTCTTAACTTATGATATTTATTTTAATTTTGTTTAAAAGTGTATACAAATGTATAATAACTTTCTACAACTCGTCTTTCAAATAAAGTCGAATCCAAAAAGCAGATTTCGGTCACATTTTTAGTTCTCATCGAACTACCTATTTTTGTAAACAAAAATTTGAAAATGAATTTTCTACCATTAATGATTAATTAAAAGAGGATTATTTGGTTATGAAAAAACCATTAATTGAATATATAGAATTAAATAAATATTCAAAAATCAAAGCGATAAATTACAGATCGTTATATTCTTCTCTCCTTAAAAGAATTTTGTCCTTGAAATTTTACCACAATCAAAATCCAGGAAGAAACAAGTCTAAACAAAACCCTTAACTCCTTGCTAACAATTTCCTACATACAAAGAAAACTTTTAAAGGAAGGCCAACAACATATAACGTACCAGAATAAATCCAAACATACATACTAGCAATACCCAATACGTACCAAAGGTATCTGCTAGGATACCCAACCAAACTAACAGTCAAATTATAGATTCATAAAACATCCAGACTTACTTAACTACTAATATACAATAACTAGATATGATACAAATATCTCGAAAGAGCTATCTAAGAAGAATGAGCCCAAACTCTCTCAAAGAGAGATATTATTAAAGTCCTTTATTAAGGAACCCCTTAACTCCACGGATTCCGCATCATCCGAAATCCACACATCTACAAGCTTCATTCCCTCCTCTAACCTCATCCACAACTCATCAAGGTCTTCCTTAGGTTCCTCTACCTCTACTGGGTCCTCTGCTTCCTCATCTTCTTGGTGCTCCTCCATCGGTTCTTCCTCCGGCTCAAGCACCTCCATCCGCTCTTCCTCATCTTCTGATATCGGGAGGTCCAAAACCTTTATGCCATGCTTAGCCATGGCCTGGTGGAACAACTCCCTAGCCCTTATGTGCACCACTGTCGTAACTATGGATGCCATCTACAATTAAACAACAAAAATCCTCAAAAGCTCATACAAAGTCTATTGGATTTTAATAATACTATATATATTTCTTATAAACATATAAAATTGTTTAGCACTTTATTTACTAAGACTTGTTTTAGGTTCGTTCAGATTTGAACTTATTTCAATTGCACGGTGACAAAGGGAATAATTTACTAAGTGCATTACAACGTTTGCCTAAGTAAACATTCAATTGTTACTTAGAAGATTATTCAAATCATCACAAAACGAATTAAGGCTCATTTCTCGAATTATTCCAAAATGCGTTTTACTTAGAATTATCAAAAATCCTTTTCCCCTTTACTCATCTTTATAAACTCTATATAAAAATCATCTTTATATAATACCCTTTTTAAACCATTTTAATAGAGTATACTCATTAAACCTTCATTGTTAACAAAATGCCTAATAGTCAAATAAAGAAACTGAATTCACAAGGTGTTTGTAACTATATTAAATTAAACCAAACAATAAATTCTCATAAACTAACCAAGCATAAGTAAAAAATCAACAATTTATGATAAATAAATAGCATCCCTCCCTAACAAATAATCACAACAAAAAATAACTATATTTATTTTCTTTTTGAAAAATAATCTTTTATGGAATATAAAATTTAGGTAAAATTATTTCATTTACCAAATTTCAAAACAATATAAAATATTTTTATAGCATTAACAAATATGCGCTCTCGTACATAATACACACAAACTCATTCTAGGGTGTCACTTTTGTTGAATATGCGCTTATATAATTTTTGTTTGATGATAATAAACATACATACATTCATTTAAATGTATTTGATAATATACTATTTATTTTCACAGATTAAATAAATATTTGCTGAATAAAATAAATAACACAGAATTTGAATTCAAACGAATATTTTATTCAAACAAATATTTATTACAATTTTGAATAGTACAAATTCAAGCTCTCACTATTCACTATACAACTTTGATACAAATTCAATTACATCACTATTTTATACATTCACCTCACTACATATCACTCACACTCGTATTTATCTTCAACTTCATTCCGGTTTGAATCCAACATCTGAGCAATCTGCAAAAATATTCACTAACGCAGTAAAATTGAAAATAAAATATTTTTGCAATACAAAATAAAAGATGAATTTTGAAAATGATATTTGCCTCAGTTATTTGGGTTGTTCGTCATCATTTACATTTGAATTCGTCATACACGAACAACTTGTGACATACACAGTGTATCACTGTATAAGCCACAAGGCCGTGCACACCGATATACACTTGATAATGCTACAGGGACAGGTGAGCACAAGGTCAAACCCAAATATACGGACAGGTTCAACTCAGGTGCAATATATTCAAAATCTCGTCAGCAGCACAAGGTCAAACCCGAGTTTTTGAAACTGGATTCAACTCAAGTAAAATTTCAAAAATCAACAAGAAATGGCCAAGAACTCAACAATGTCTGGACAACATAAATGAACAGTGCAAGCATGAAGTATGCACAGCAAATAATGTACACCAGTGAACAAACCAGAAGAAAACCAGACAAGACCAACTCAGTGACAATATGTATGGGGGGACTGGACTACAGCACAACCAAACCAACATGATGACAATGCAAGAAAGAACAACAGAGTTTCAAAAATCCAATGCTCAACATCATGAATATGAACCCAAATCAACTCTACTGGACAATACAAGGAAATGAAAAGACTCAGCAATGCTCAAGATTAACACAAGACAGAGTAAATATATATATGCACAGGTACAAAGACAGTGAGCATATACATATGTATGTAATGCAAAGGTTCAGGCCGAGACAAAAGCAAAATCAAGTGATGTAAAATGAAAATCAAAGCATGTACAAGTTGTAATATGCATATGGTCGAACTGTTATTCAACACAACAATGCAGCACAATTCAGATAACATGTCAAAGACCACAAGTAATCAAACCAGAATGCTTCAGTGTACAGTGAGCCCGAGCACAAGTGACTCATGGAAAGGAAACTACAACAATGTTATACACAGCAACAACCATCAAAATCAAACAAGACACAGTGCAGACTTGAATGGACGGATCAAGTGAAGAGAAGTCATATGCAGTAAAGAACATGAAGAACAACAATCCAACAACTCTCATTGACAACATCAAGTTTATATGGATATGCAATACTGCAAAATAAAATGCCATCAGATGTATAAAATCACATCGAAGACAACTGCAGTGCAAAATCGAGAGCTAATGAACAAGCACATGAATTCACAAATGAATTTCAAGTTGAACAAATCAAGCCCAAATATAAATGGAGCTACAGGAATGTACCAAGCTAACTACACTGAAGAATGCAAATAAACTCGACCAAGTACACATTACAACAGACCCAAGGCAACAAAGACTGAACAAGACAGCAAGGATGTGAATGACAAGAAACCAAAACAGTAATGTTCAGGAACGAACAAGATTAACAATTAACGAAGTCAGAGTGAAATAGCCATGGGAATCAAGTCACAAAAATATACGAATGTGACAGAGTCAAGTGTCAAAAATTAAAGCCGTAGTCATCACGAAATTGAATTCAAAATCGTGTCAACCAAGAAACGTGAAAGATACGAATTTGACAAAGTCAGATTAATCATCAATCGTTCAAGCATCATCAAGCGGCCAGAGCAATTTATATGACAAATTCAAATATAGTTGAACGAACGAAAATTTAGGAATTCAATCCCTATATAAGGAAATCATCATCGGCAATCAGGAAATCGAGTTCAAGCATCAACTCAGTAAATCAAAAGGATAAATTACATACCGAAATCGCAAGCGTCGAACTCGATCGAGTAGCAGTGAGCAACTCAGAAAAATAGTCGATCGGCATAGAGAGGAGCTAAATCAATCATACGATCGAACTACTATCAGCTGCTTCTAATTTACAACCCTAATTTGGAACAAAGAGCGCAAGGAGCAGAAGCCCTAATTTGCACAGAAGAATACAAGCCGCCATCATCTCAAAAAGGAACGAGCCGATAAGAAGATAAAGAGAAAAGAAAGCATGAGCCGGCCTTAATTTAGTTTGGGGTTTTTAAAATTTATAATAAGGGTTTTATTTTAGAATTAGGGTTATTTTATTTACATTGTTTTTAAATTTGTATTTTCATTTTTTTAAACCGTTTATTTTTCTAGTCGTGTGACTAGGGGACAAGCTACGTGGCATAGCTTGAGAATTCGCAACTCAGTGGCTGAGTTGTGGTAGGGTTTTGAGCGTAGAGTTAGATTTAGTTGATAGCGGGTGTCGCGAGTTTACGTGTGTAAGCGAGGGACTATCTAATTTCTAGTAGAAACCTTGGGGGCAGCACGTAGGCAGGGTTTTGCCGAAGCTGGGTAAATTCTGTGTCGTTCTATTTCTGCACTTATTATTCTGCTATTATCTGTGCTGCTATTGCTCTGTGATCTGTGTTGAAATTATTTTATAAGCTTCCGCGATTAATTTCTATAATTTATACCATCACCCTATTCACCCCACCCCCCTCCCTCTAGGGTGAAATCGATCCTACAAGTGGTATCGGAGCTAGGAACAAAAGCCGTTTTTGTTTTTTAAAATTTGATTTTTTTTTTACAAAAACCAATTTTTGTTTTAAAAATTTAAATTTTTAAAATGGCTTCTTTTAATACTGCTTTTGCTGAGGGTCAATCCATAGTTAGACCACCAATGTTCAATGGTGAATATGCTTTTTGGAAAAATAGGATGAATTTTTTTCTAAAAACCATTGACGCTTGGGATATTGTTGAGGCAGGTTATAGAACTCCAACTATTACTGTAGATAATCAGGAAATAGAGAAACCAAAGGAACAATGGACAGAACTAGAAAATAAATTACAGAATACTAATGCCAAAGCTATGAATTCTATTATCTGTTCATTAGATCAATTTGAATTTAATCGTGTCTCACATTGTCTAACTGCGCAGGAAATATGGCACATACTAGAAGTGACTCACGAAGGAACATCTTAAGTCAAAGAATCTCGCCTTGCCATGCTAAGCAGCGAATACGAGAATTTCACAATGGAGAACGAAGAAAATGTCAAAGAGATGCATGGACGACTTTCCAATATCGTTTACAAATCAAAAGCTCTTGGAAAATCATACACAGAGTTGGAGATAGTCCGAAAAATCCTTAGAGTCCTTCCACGAAAATTTGAAGCAAAAGTGACTGCCATTCAAGAATCAAAAGATTTGAAACAAATGAAAGTCGAAGAACTCATCGGAAATCTCACCACTTATGAGCTGAAATGAAATTCAAGGAAGAGCGTGAAGGAGGAGATACTCGAAAGAAATCAATAGCGCTCAAAGGAACAACCGAAAATGATGATGATAACGATGATGATGATGGTGGAGCAGCAGAGCTGGCACTACTAATAAAGAAATTCAAAAGGTGGAATCGCAAATACGGAAATCCAGCTCAAAATCATGAATTGAAAAGAAGAATAGGCAAAGCATTTGACTACTCAGAAGAACAGGAGATCATCTGTCATAAGTGCAACCAACCCGGACACATCAAGCCCAATTGTCCTCGAAATCGACGCGACTTTGGAAAGAAACAAAAAAAGAAAAGTTTTGCAGCCACTTGGGATGAAATGGATGAGAATGATAAAAGTACCAGCAGTGAGAGTGAGAAAGCAGATATGTGCCTTCAAGGAAATATAACTGATAGCGACGATGACGAGCCAAGCGAGGTATCAAAACTTACTCACTCTGAATTACTTATTTATTTCCATGAAGTAAATGGCTGTTATGAACGACTTAGGGAAAAATACGCCAAACTTGAATCTCAAAAGGATACTTTGATAGAATGCAATAAACAACTTGATCAATTAGTTAAGAACTATCAACGTAGAATCCCTAAGTGTGATAAGTGTCCAACATTCGAAGAGGAAATTAAAAAATTAGAAATCAATATAAAATCACTTGAAAATGAAATTCTGATTTTAAAGAAGAATGAAAATACTAGGAGAGAGAATTCTATTAAAAAGTGCACACAATTGTTAAACGAAAATGATTCTCTCAAATCACAAGTCCAACAACTATCAACGACTTTAGATAAGTTTTCCAAAAGTGAAAAATCGTTGAATATGCTATTAGGAAAGCAAATTGGTAATACGGTTAGACAAGTACTTGGATATAATAATTCAAAAACTGTTGAAAGCAGTATTAAGCAAGTTAATTCTATGTGCACAATTTGTAGAAAATATAGACACAATCACAATAATTGCTGGTATAGACCCAAACATGTGAAAACTATACCGATTTGGGTTCCAAAAGGCATAAATATAAAATCTCTCAAAGTTAAACAAATTTGGGTGCCGAAGGGAACAATTATAAATAGTTTCGGGTCTTTACAAAATTGTTTTTCAAAATTTTCTGCCACTAACAACCATGGACCTATAAAAACAAATAGGTCACATAAATCTTTCATCGTGTAGGTGTAGTGGCAGGCTAAGGAACAACAACGGTGTTCTCTGGTTTTTGGCTGTTCCAGAAACACAACGGGCGACAAAACAAAGTTCCTTAGCCTAGTATAAAGGTGACAGAATCACAACGAACAACAACGAAAAATATCATAAAGGTAAAACAGGTAATGGTATGTTTTAAACGATATATTAAATGTGATAATCTGCACCATATTCTGAATTAAAATCAGCCAATATTGAGATTGATGAAAAGATGATGATTTTGATTCTGACTTATTCAAAATAGTTGGCCAATTATATTCTTATGCCAAAAACACTATAATAATCTCTAGATTCTTTGAATTACTTCATATATATCATTTTTGAATTAAAAATAGTGTTTTGTTGGATAATAATACATTTGGTTATAATTCGGCTAACTCTATATTCACGGTTTCTAATTATTTACACGGCTTCAATTCAATTTCAAAAGAATGTCATTTAAATTGCTGAAAAAATTGAGTTTGAAATTCTTGGTGCACACTTCATGTTTTGGTCTATAAAATTCAATTGATGATGATTTTGAGTGAAAGAGAAATTCAGATGCAGATTACACTGGTAATCTAGTTGATAGAAAAATTACTAGTGGAACGTGATTTTTGAGACATTTAGTAACTGCATCGTTTTTCAAAGAAAATATCTGCATATTCTTCATTTCAAATAATTTTCAAATAGCAGAAAATTTTCCTTTAAAACCCCCTGGAGAAAATCATTTTTGACCATATTTTCAGATTAGTCATTTTTGAAAAATTAATTTCATAATTATTTTTGAGTTTGATTTTAAATGACTATTTTGACTAATCTGACTCCCTAATGTTTATCGAAAAGAAAAATAGTGAATGAAAAAGTGATGAGTGTTAATATTGATCAAATATTATGACTTGAGATGGTATAATTAATAAAATTCTTTAGAAATTTAAACAAGAGTTATAAAACTTTTTGTTGGTAAAAATTCCATGACCATCTCTATATCTATCATATTTCTAACGACCATCACTCATCAAAATTCTATATAGTTTGTCGATATGTGGTACTTTAAACAGGAATCGTTCGTTTTTCATTTTTCACATTTTTTTTGAAAAAAAAAGGAAAGGGGTAATAATAATAATAATAATAAAAACCAAAGTATTCACCCTCATTTAAAAGTCCTCACGGTTATGCATGGGTGAATTACTTGGAATTTGTTATGTGCTTCCATGCTCATTTAAATGTCCTCACGGTTATGCATGTATGGAACGCATATCAAAAGTTGTTTTTTTTAAATAAACAAGTTGATTCTAATTCCATTTAAAAGTACTCACGGTTATGCGTGGTTAGAAGATACTTGAATTCATTTTTTTTTTTAAATAAAATTGGAATACTACTAATCTCATTTAAAAGTCCTAACGGTTATGCATGGTTAGTAGATATTCAAATTCCTGATATAAATATGCCACAAATAGACACAACTGTATGGTTTTATATGATGACATCATTTCCATAATTCTAAAAGTGGAATATGCGCCTAACAAAATATTTATGATTTTTGTTTGATTTTTTATTGAAATTTAATATTTATATTCAATTGAGTTTTAATGTTGAATTAATATCGATCACTATATCTCTACTTTTCTATTACTATTATTCTTTTGCTGATAACAAAAGGGGGAGAGAAAAGTTAAGATTTTGTCAAATAAAATCAAGCAAAGGTCAAATAATTTTCTATTTGCATCTAGGCTCTTTTCTATTTGCGTCTAGGCTCATTTGCATATTTTTATGTGCATGCACATATGTAGGGGGAGCTTTGTGTAGAGAGGAAGTATTTAAATAGGGGGAGCAATTAGGATATATCCATGATCAAATACATTTAACATATTCAAAATCTTAAATATATGTTGTTATCATCAAAAGGGGGAGATTGTTGAATATGCGCTTATATGATTTTTGTTTGATGATAATAAACATATATACATTCATTTAAATGTATTTGATAATATACTATTTATTTTCACAGATTAAATAAATATTTGCTGAATAAAATAAATAACACAGAATTTGAATTCAAACGAATATTTTATTCAAACAAATATTTATTACAATTTTGAATAGTACAAATTCAAGCTCTCACTATTCACTATACAACTTTGATACAAATTCAATTACATCACTATTTTATACATTCACCTCATTATATATCACTCACACTCGTATTTATCTTCAACTTCATTCCGGTTTGAATCCAGCATCTGAGCAATCTGCAAAAATATTCACTAACGCAGTAAAATTGAAAATAAAATATTTTTGCAATATAAAATAAAAGATGAATTTTGAAAATGATATTTGCCTCAGTTATTTGGGTTGTTCATCATCATTTACATTTGAATTTGTCATACACGAACAAATTGTGACATACACAGTGTATCACTGTATATGCCACAAGGCCGTGCACACCGATATACACTTGATAATGCTACAGGGACCGGTGAGCACAAGGTCAAACCCAAATATACGGACAGGTTCAACTCAGGTGCAATATATTCAAAATCTCGTCAGCAGTACAAGGTCAAACCCGAGTTTTTGAAACTGGATTCAACTCAAGTAAAATTTCAAAAATCAACAAGAAATGGCCAAGAACTCAACAATGTCTGGACAACATAAATGAATAGTGCAAGCATGAAGTATGCACAGCAAATAATGTACACCAGTGAACAAACCAGAAGAAAACCAGACAAGACCAACTCAGTGACAATATGTATGGGGGGACTGGACTACAGCACAACCAAACCAACATGATGACAATGCAAGAAAGAACAACAGAGTTTCAAAAATCCAATGCTCAACATCATGAATATGAACCCAAATCAACTCTACTGGACAATACAAGGAAATGAAAAGACTCAGCAATGCTCAAGATTAACACAAGACAGAGTAAATATATATGCACAGGTACAAAGACAGTGAGCATATACATATGTATGTAATGCAAAGGTTCAGGCCGAGACAAAAGCAAGATCAAGTGATGTAAAATGAAAATCAAAGCATGTACAAGTTGTAATATGCATATGGTCGAACTGTTATTCAACACAACAATGCAGCACAATTCAGATAACATGTCAAAGACCACAAGTAATCAAACCAGAATGCTTCAGTGTACAGTGAGCCCGAGCACAAGTGACTCATGGAAAGGAAACTACAACAATGTTATACACAGCAACAACCATCAAAATCAAACAAGACACAATGCAGACTTGAATGGACGGATCAAGTGAAGAGAAGCCATATGCAGTAAACAACATGAAGAACATCAATCCAACAACTCTCATTGACAACATCAAGTTTATATGGATATGCAATACTGCAAAATTAAATGCCATCAGATGTATAAAATCACATCGAAGACAACTGCAGTGCAAAATCGAGGGCTAATGAACAAGCACATGAATTCACAAATGAATTTCAAGTTGAACAAATCAAGCCCAAATATAAATGGAGCTACAGGAATGTACCAAGCTAACTACACCGAAGAATGCAAATAAACTCGACCAAGTACACATTACAATAGACTCAAGGCAACAAAGACTGAACAAGACAGCAAGGATGTGAATGACAAGAAATCAAAACAGTAATGTTCAGGAACGAACAAGATGAACAATTAACGAAGTCAGAGTGAAATAACCATGGGAATCAAGTCACAAAAATATACGAATGTGACAGAGTCAAGTGTCAAAAATTAAAGCCGTGGTCATCACGAAATTGAATTCAAAACTGTGTCAACCAAGAAACGTGAAAGATACGAATTTGACAAAGTCAGATTAATCATCAATCGTTCAAGCATCATCAAGCGGCCAGAGCAATTTATATGACAAATTCAAATATAGCTGAACGAACGAAAATTTAGGAATTCAATCCCTATATAAGGAAATCATCATCGGCAATCAGGAAATCGAGTTCAAGCATCAACTCAGTAAATCAAAAGGATAAATTACATACCGAATTCGCAAGCGTCGAACTCGATCGAGCAGCAGTGAGCAACTCAGAAAAATAGTCGATCGGCATAGAGAGGAGCTAAATCAATCATACGATCGAACTACTATCAGCTGCTTCTAATTTACAACCCTAATTTGGAACAAAGAGCGCAAGGAGCAGAAGCCCTAATTTGCACAGACGAATACAAGCCGCCATCATCTCAAAAAGGAACGAGCCGATAAGAAGATAAAGAGAAAAGAAAGCATGGGCCGGCCTTAATTTAGTTTGGGGTTTTTAAAATTTATAATAAGGGTTTTATTTTAGAATTAGGGTTATTTTATTTACATTGTTTTTAAATTTGTATTTTCATTTTTTTAAACCGTTTATTTTTCTAGTCGTGTGACTAGGGGACAAGCTACGTGGCGTAGCTTGAGAATTCGCAACTCAGTGGCTGAGTTGTGGCAGGGTTTTGAGCGTAGAGTTAGATTTAGTCGATAGCGGGTGTTGCGAATTTACGTGTGTAAGCAAGGGACTATCTAATTTCTAGTAGAAACCTTGGGGCAGCACGTAGGCAGGGTTTTGCCGAAGCTGGGTAAATTCTGTGTCGTTCTATTTCTGCATTTATTATTCTGCTATTATCTGTGCTGCTATTACTCTGTGATCTGTGTTGAAATTATTTTATAAGCTTCCGCGATTAATTCCTATAATTTATACCATCACCCTATTCACCCCCCCCCCCCTCTAGGGTGAAATCGATCCTACAACTTTCTCTGTCTCTAATCAGTTTACTCCACCAAGGTCAAGGTTCTCACTTAAACTTCAACTCTGATACCAACTGTGACAACTCGCATTTTCGACCCTCGAAAGCCGACACTAATACATCCACGATATTCATATGTCGAACATCCAAGTGCTGGAAGATAGATTATTGGCGTAAAAGAAACGAAAGAAAGAATATAATCTCGCATCATGACGGGTAATATATAATGTCTAAATGATCTTTACAAAAGAAAATTTGATTACTTAAACAACAAATCAGAGTCTAACATATCATTAGCATGATAATTATAACAACATGTCCTTACAAATGTTGATAAATACAATCAAGTAATGCAAAGGAAAAATAAAAGCACGGGAATACTTCTTGGAGGCATCTAGCTTTTCTCTTGAAAATCAAAAGTGTCCAAAGCTAATTCTAGAAATATACTTAGGTCTAACTGAGTATTATAAGAAAATGACACCCGAATTAGTCTGGTAAACCAGCGTCAGAAACTCAAATCATATGGATTGTTATATTTATAAAACCCTTTTAAAAATAAACGCATGTTGTAAGTCCATTCCGCACATAAAAATGGTCGGGTTTTTAACTTACAATAACCAAATCATTTCTATAAGAAATCTTGTGATATTACAATAACGTCTAGGTTTAAAATAAATATTGAATTATAACCGAAACGGTTACATTATTTACATTCAACCATATTAAGTAAATACTATGTCTTTAAAAAGGCACATATTGGAAATTTCATACAATGACAAGGCATCAAGGTACCATCTATCGCAGTACACCTCTAGAAAATTTACTAAGGGCTTCACATAGACCGCTTACCAATATAGAACTAGCCTAACCCTTTCTGGATAGTATTGAATATGTCATCACCCCGGTTGCTTTGCAACCTTTTCCATGTGAGAACTCACACGCACATACCAAATCCATATACGGTAATCTAGAAGGGCGATGTTCATGCCCTAATGGGTGGGACCCATATAGTCTATTTGCATCTTCCTTGATTTTAGTCATTATTGAGTGTGAGGCTATGTTTCACTTTTACATTAGCAAATCTCATTTGGAATTCTAACACTTTCCTCCAAGCAACAATGCAATGCCAGGATTCATCCATACAAGTTGTTTAGGATATGAACAAACTGAAGGCACCACTTCTACTACATCCTTTTTGGAATCACCCTCAGAATTAGTAGCTAGTATCCCTTTCACTTTAAAGAGCTCAGACTTCGATTTAATCACCTTCAAGATGTCTCCAATTCAAACACTTATGCTGGTTCGAAGTGGTTTTCGAATAACTCATGCTTATCCAATCTCGGTTTCATCAGACCAATAATCGATAATTTTAAAACCGGTCAAGTTAGAAATAATGGAAAAATCCACTATCTAGGTATAAGTATAGATTTGTATATAAAAAATAAGAAATCCTATACTTACCACCACTTTTCAAATTCAAACCGCGCTATCCTTTGATTAACAATGAAGTCGGACAAGTTAGAAAAACTATCCATGCTTCGACGTACATTCTTACTTCTTGGGATAAAGACGAATTTCCATACCTTGGAATTTGGTATTGAGTATACAATGAAGTATCTTCCATATACTTAATTAATTATGACCCATTTATCGAAATTAACTCTCATATATTTATCATGTTTCCAAAATTTCGACTTCTCTATCCCTTCCTAGAAAATCTGGTTCTATGTCTCATAGATAGAGGAAAGTACACTCATCGGCTTTTAGTGTTAGAAATAGGATGACTGTAACGACCCAGAATTTGACCGCTTTAAAATATATTACTTAGAGTGATTTTAAATATAAAATATAATAGATTTTATGATTTAAATAATATTCAATAGGATTTGGAAGTAGAAACAAACATAAAAATAGTAACATTTGCCTATATCGACAAAAGTCACAAAATGCTGATTTCAGAAAAGTATGTTTCAATGGTTAAATAAATTATCTTAACTAATTTATGAGTGTTTATATTTTTAAATAGAATTATACAAATTTATTTTTAAATTTGGTCTGCATAAATAAATATTTTAACTAAAACGTCAAAATGTGACCATAAAACATTTTGTCGAAAATCAACGTTTTGTTCAAAATAAGTTGTCGCAACGTCGTCGCATCTTTATTTTCTTATATAGAAACATATATTAAAATAGTGTACGTATTAATTAATTCCCTAGCATGTTTACTTTTACTAAATATGATTAAAAAACTTCTAGAAGTCATTAGTAAATGTAAGTAAGAATTAACAAAAGTAAGAAAAAGTAAACATCAAATCACATCAAAACAAAGCCAACATAATTATGATATTCTTTACTTAATCTTTACGTGACTAAGACATAAAGTAAGGATGTGAAAGATGATGTTAAGTATTGAAAAAGTGTAGATTGTTTTAGGTTAAAGTAAGGTTAGTTTGGTAATTTGGTAAGAGGTTGTTTTGGTAAATTTACCACTTCTTTCTTTTTCTATAAATATCAACCTCCTTCTTCACTTTCATTCACATTTTCTTCATCTTCTTTTCTCAAGATTCTTCATATTCTTCCATTTCTCTTTAATGGCTTCCATGCCATATAAAAAATTAAAAAGAAATAATGTCAAAATACTTATAAAGTATTCAAAAGAAATCAATGTTTATTCTCTTCAAATCAAACTCCTCTTTTCTCCACATTTTACCTCTTATTCTCTCGACCATAACTTCTCCAAACCGAATCAAATTATAAATTTCTTTTCTTTTTTTATATCATGTATTTTTTTAGTGGCTACAACTTTCATGTTGACCACTTTGTCTTATTATGAAGATAATCATGTCAAAAATCCACTTCTTCCAAGTGCATTTTCTAGCTCAGTTTTTAAGCCAAAGAAAAGGACATTATGTTTTGATCATAACTTGATCATATTTTTTTTTCAACCATATAGAATTTCATTGGCTACAACTTTTATGTTGATTACTTTTTCTAGTTTTGAGGTTTGCTATATCTGAAACTCAATTCTTTGAAGGGCATTTTCGGGCTTTATTTTTGTGAATCCAAGAATATCTCTTTTTCTTTCGACCATATCTTCCTCAAAATTAACCAAATAAGGTGATTCTTTTTTTTAAATTCAAGAGAAAAGAATTTGCAAAAACTTTTCTGTAACAAGTTTTCCAAATTTTGATTTAAAAGGGTAAAAAACAAGAGAGAATATGACCTATTTTTTGGGTCTAATTTTGAGAATTCAAGTTCAAAGCTCTACCACTTCTTCTTTATACTTTCAGCCAACTTCCATCTCAAGCCTTGGCCAAGCACTAGGAAGGAGGAATTCGAGCTTATATTTATTTGGTTTCGAAGCATGGTAGAAAGTATGGGTTAGATCTTAAGTTCCTTGCCTTAAAGTCTGACGGAGTGGAATCCAAAGTAAGTTATTTCTTATTTTATGTTCATTAAAAGCATTGCTATGTTAAAAGAACTTTAAGTGTTAAGTTGTTTGAAAACCCTTGTTAAATGCTTGTTTACTTTGTTTCCTAGAACATTGGTTTGATTTCCTTGCTTGATATTATGTTTGGATGATTAATTAAGTAATTTAAAATTTAGAAGTTAAATATTGAATGGGGAATGCGGAAACGACTAGCACATGTGTTTTGTCTATGAGATCCAAGGAGACTTGGACGAGGGACGAAACATGTCGAAGGGAAAGACCGGATGCTCCAAAATAAATATTAAACCATTAAAGTGTTATAAATAATTGATAGAATGAAGCATTGTTTATCATTTATTATTGCGTTTATTTCATTGATTCATTGTTTGAATTAGTCTCGACTAGTTTATGAGCACTGATTATTATTTATTGATTATTGACTTTACTCAACCAGTTTTTGAGCACTGATTATTATTATTGATTGTTGACTTTGCACGACCAGTTTATGAGAAATTTATTATCCATATGCATGGGCAAGGTAGAAAATAATTGTAGGCTAACACCTTGTGATTTATTTCGCAATTCGACTATAAGGTGTTTAGCGGCAATATTTGGTTCACTTCAATTTAATGAATTGTTTCGAAAATTGGTTTTCAAATGGAATTGTTATGAAAAAATTTCCCTTTAAAAGAAATAAAAATGTTTGGTAATGAATATTTTGAAGTTATATTATATAAAAGTGATTTATATAATGAATGGTTTTATAAAAGTATTTTATAAAACGGAAAGAATTTCAAAGACTAAACCCAATGGTTTAAGATGATTTTTGAACAGATTCAGGAAATGAAAATTATTATAGATTTGAAAGTACTTGTAAATATTAGTGTGAAATGATTTATCGCTTTGGGATATAAAATGATTTATTATGTTACCAATGATTTGGCTAACCCGTAACTAAAAAGTGGGCATGTGTTTTTTGTATGGTCCGCTCTTAGAATAGAGGGATATACTTGTTTATCGATTATATTAAGGCTGAGACCAAGTTGCCTTGTTATTGGGAGAAACCTCCCGATCTGGTTGCATATGGTTTGATATGTTTTATTACAGTATTTGGGATTTTCAAATAAACTTTTCAAAAGTGATTTGATTTAAGATCCCAAAGTAAAGTATAATTTGAATATAAAGGATATATATATATATATATATATATATATATATATATATATTTCAAAAGTTTTGAAATAAGAATTCGAGAATAAAGTCGAAAGAGATAATTTCCGTAAATGTGATTAGATTTGAAAATATAAATTTAAAGATTAGGCCTAAGTGGGTAGTTTTGGGAATTGCATATTTGTTTGTTGCATCGTAGCCTCCATGAGTTCTATTTGCGGTAGGAGAACTGCATTGGCTTGATCCTGTATCTAATTGGGTACCCAATTAGTTAGGGGTACGTAGGCAGTCACAAGTGGTAGTGATGCAGCCCTTAAAATGATATAACCCTTTCATGTTTATTTGTTAATGGTTGTTGTTTATCTCGTGTTATTGTATTTTTTTTGCCTACTATTTTATTTCGCGTTTGATATGTTTATTGAGTTAGCAGGAATGGCTATTGCTGTCTCTCTTATTAGAGTTGTGCAGCGTTAGATTTATTTGTATTTGGTCAAATGTAACGACCCAGAAATTTCATTCCCGAAATTTTCAGATAGTTAAGAAAAGAAGAAAAGAGAAAGAAGAAGAAGACAGTTGATCCCCTTTCTTTCTAGCATAAGATGATGATGTGAAACTGAAAGCTCAGACTTTGAATTGAAAAAAATGAAGCTGCTTGATTTTAAACTTCTGATTAGAGATTTAAAACACATTGTTAATGCATGAGTTTAAAACTTAACAAGTGTCATAAACAAGAAAATTTATGTTTAAACCCTTTGTATTATTAAATATAAATTTATCTTAAATCCTTATGTTATTAAAATTTACATTAGTTCATTCACTATAGTTTATTAATCAACATTTGTTATAATGAAGCCTTAATATACATACACTTGTAATTATGTAACTTATATTTGGTTTTAAAATGTTAGTAAAAGCCAATACTTTATTTATTTATGTAAATGTATATATGAATCTCTTTTAAAGAAAATGCAATAAAAAAAATTATATATAAATAAAATTCTATACATATATTTTAAATCCAAATATTTTAAAATGTCTATTCTTTGAATTACTTAATAAATCAAAATTCAAAATCAAATTAAGTTTGAAAATCTAATTAAAAATCAAGTCAACGATATATACATTCCCAATCCAATTTGTAATTAATAATTCTATTTTTAAAAAATTTATTTATCTACATTTAAAACAATCCATTATCATTATTGTTTGAAATAATAAATTTACCAATTAAAATAATTATACTTGGAGGATTATCAAACCAATACTTACCCAGATATATATATATATATATATATATATATATATATATATATCAGAATTTCATTTGTTCGATTAGCAAATCAGTATTTTAACAATTTTAATCCTGTTAATTTCCATTTAACACATGTCCAGAAATTTGGGTTATCACATTCCTCTCCCCCTTTGAATCTTTTCGTCCTCGAAAAGGAACGAAAGCAGCATTTATTAAATATTAAAAATCCAGTTAAAATATTCTTTGATAATTTTTCAAACACCTTTAAAACCTATATAATATTGTCAAAATAGTTTTTTTATAAAAATACTTTTATAACTCGATGTCTCACCCAGTCTATCCTTGTTCTTCTAGAAATTCGGTCATACGTTGATCAGGCGTATGACTGAAAATCTACAAGTGCTTGGCAGACTCGTTTTCAACATCCAGTGAAAATACTTTGAAATTAATTTTTATTGAAAATATAGAAATCAGTTTTTGAAAATAGAGGATATATTGACCCGGAAATTTCGAATCCGAAATTTCCAGATAGTTAGAGAAAAGAAAAGGAGATAGAAGAAGAAGATCAGAAAAGAAACACACGATCTCACATTTACTTCAATCCATTTGGATTATCACCTCTATTCTTATCTCGATTGGGTATTTTACCATTAACAGTTTAAACTCTGTCCAGTTTAAATTTAGAAAATAGCTTGGAAAATAAGGTTTATATTAAAACAATTTATATTAAAATAGTCCAGAGTCAAAACTGTTCACTTCCCAATCTCCATTCTCATTAATTCAAATTAAATTTCCCCTTCCATTTAAATTGACCCAATTCCAATTTAAATAACTTCAATTTCTATTGAAATTGATTCAACCCCATTCTCAAAACAAGTTGAATTATTCTTGATTTCCTTCCAAATTCAATTCAAATTCCATTTGAATTTAAAATTATTCAAATTTAATTACAATTCCAAATTATTCAAATCAATTTGGACTAATTTTAAATTGAATAGTAGATTAATTTGATTACTCTGATAACTTGTAAAATTGAAATTTTATCCTATACATTTAGTAACATTGAATAATTATCAAATATGGTGTATTTAGTTAATAGTTTTCATTAGTAGTCTTAGAACATACGGATTTTTTGGTAATTTTAACTGGTTTGAAAATCTGGGTCGTCACACGTGGTATCAGAGCTTAGGTTAGGTGCCTAAGTAAAATTCGTCTAGGGTTAGTATATCAACCTAGGAATTTTAAAAATGAAACTACCTTAATTTGATAAATATAATGGATAGGATAAGGCACCGTACCTCCGACCGGGGTTATGGGTGATATTACTTATTTTGGTGGGCATAACTTTTAATTGTTGTTTTTTCGTTATATTATTTTTCATCCTTGTAATCTCGAGGACGAAATTCTTTTAAGCAGGGGAGAATGTAACGACCCATAATTTGACCGCTTTAAAATATATTATTTAGAGTGATTTTATATATAAAACATAAAAGGTTTTATGATTTAAATAATATTCGATAGGATTTGAAAGTAGAAACAAACATAAAAATAGTAACATTTGCCTATATTGACAAAAGTGACACAATGTTGATTTCAGAAAAGTATGTTTCAATGGTTAAATAAATTATCTTAATTAATTTATGGGTGTTTATATTTTTAAATAGAATTATACAAATTTGTTTTTAAATTTGGTTTACATAAATAAATAATATAACTAAAATGTCAAAATGTGACTGTAAAACATTTTGTCGAAAATCAACGTTTTGTTCAAAATAAGTCATCGCAACGTCATCGCATCTTTATTTTCTTATATAGCGACATATATTCAAATAGTGTAAGTATTAATTAATTCCCTAACACATTTACTTTTACTAAATAAGATTAGAAAACTTCTAGAAGTCATTAGTAAAAGTACGTAAGAATTAACAAAAGTAAGAAAAAGTAAACATCAAATCACATCAAATCAAAGCCAACATAATTATGATATTCTTTACTTAATCTTTAAGTGACTAAGACATAAAGTAAGGATGTGAAAGATGATGTTAAGTATTGAAAAAAAGTAGATTGCTTTAGGCTAAAGTAATGTTAGTTTGGTAATTTGGTAAGAGGCTGTTTTGGTAAATTTACCACTTCTTTTTTTTCTATAAATATCCACCTCCTTCTTCACTTTCATTCACATTTTCTTCTTCTTCTTCTTTTCTCAAGCTTCTTCATCTTCTTTCTCTTCTCTTTAATGGCTTCCATGCTATATAAAAAATTAAAAAGAAATAATGTCAAAATATTTATAAAATATTCAAAAAAATCAATGTTTATTCTCTTCAAATCAAACTCCTCTTTTCTCCACATTTTACCTCTCCTTCTCTCGGCATAACTTCTTCAAAATCAAATCAAATTGTAAATTTCATTTTTTAAATCATGTATTTTTCCAGTGGCTAAAACTTTCATATTGACCACTTTGTCTCATTATGAAGATAATCATGTCTAAAATCCACTTCTTTAAAGTGCATTTTCTAGCCTAGTTTTTAAGCCAGAGAATAGGTCATTTTGTTTTGATCATAACTTGATCATAACTGATCCAAATTAAGAAATTATTTTCTTTAAACTATATAGAATTTCATTGGCTACAACTTTTATGTTGATTACTTTTTCCAGTTTTGAGGTTTACTATACCAGAAACTCAATTCTTTGAAGTGCATTTTCGAACTTTATTTTTGTGAATCCAAGAATATCTCTTTTTCTTTCGACCGTATCTTCCTCAAAATTAAACATAATCAAGTGATTTTTTTTTTTCAAAATTCAAGAGAAAAGAATTTTCAACAACTTCTCTGTTAACAAGTTTTTCACATTTTGAGACTAAAAGAGTCAAAAATAAGAGAGAACATGACCTATTTTTCGGGTCTAATTTTGAGAATTCAAGTTCAAAGCTCCACCACTTCTTCTTTATACTTTCGGCCAACTTCCATCTCAAGCCTTGGCCAAGCACTAGGAAGGAGGAATTCGGGCTTATATTCATTTGGTTCCAAAGCATGGTAGGAAGTATGCATTAGATCTTAAGTTCCTTACCTTAAAGTTTGACGGAGTGGAATCCAAAGTAAGTTATTTCTTATTTTATATTCATTAAAACCATTGCTAGTTGAAAGAACTTTAAGTGTTAAGTTGTTTGAAAACCCTTGTTAAATGCTTGTTTACTTTGTTTCCTAGAACAGTAGTTTGATTTCCTTGCTTGATATTATGTTTGGATGATTAATTAAGTAATTTAAAATTTAGAAGTTAATTATTGTATGGGTTATGCAGAAACGACTAGTACATGTGTTTCGTCTGTGAGATCCAAGGAGACTTGGGCGAGGGACGAAACATGTCAAAGGAAAATCCCGGATGCTCCAAAATAAATATCAAAAGGTTAAAGTGTTATAAATATTTGATAGAATGAAGTATTGTTTATCATTTATTATTGCGTTTATTTCATTGATTGATTGTTTGAATTAGGCTCGACCAGTTTATTAGCACTGATTATTATTTGTTGATTATTGACTTTGCTCGACCAGTTTATGAGCACTGATTATTATTATTAATTGTTGACTTTGCTCGACCAGTTTATGAGACATTTATTATCCATATGCACGGGCTGGGTAGAAAATAATTGTAGGCTAACACCTTGTGATTTATTTTGCAATTTGACTATAAGGTGTTTAGCGGTAATATTTGGTTCATTTCAATTTAATGAATTGTTTTGAAAATTGGTTTTCAAATGGAATTGTTATGAAAAGTTTTCCCTTTAAAAGAAATAGAAATGTTTGGTAATGAATATTTTGAAGTTATATTATATAAAAGTGATTTATATAATGAATGGTTTTATAAAAGTGTTTTATAAAACGGAAAGAATTTCAAGGACTAAACCCAATGGTTTTAAAATGATTTTTGAACAGATTTGGGAAATGAAACTTATTATAGATTTAAAAGTACTTGTGAATATTAGTGTGAAATGATTTATCGTCGGGATATAAAATGATTAATTATGTTACCAATGATTTGGGTAACCCGTAACTAAAAAGTGGGCATGTGTTTTTGGTATAGTCCGCTCTTAGAATAGAGGGATATACTTATTTATCGATTATATTAAGGCTGGGACCCAGCTGCCTTGTTATTGGGAGAAACCTCCCGATCTGGTTGCATATGGTTTGATATGTTTTCTTACAGTATTTGGGATTTTCAAATAAACTTTTCAAAAGTGATTTGATATAAGATCCTGAAGTAAAGTATAATTTGAATATAAATGATATATATATATTTCAAAAGTTTTGAAACAAGAATTCGAGAATAAAGTCCAAAGAAATAATTTTCGTAAAGGTGATTAGATTTGAAAATCTAAATTTAAAGATTAGGCCTAAGTGGGTAGTTTTGGGAATTGCGTATTTGTTTCTTGCATCGTAGGCTCCATGAGTCCAATTTGCGGTAGGAGAACTATGTTGGCTTGATCCTGCATCTAATTGGGTACCCAATTAGATAGGGGTATGTAGGCAGTCACAAGTGGTAGTGATGCAGCCTCTAAAATGATATAACCCTTTCATGTTTATTTGTTAATGGTTGTTGTTTATCTCGTGTTATTGTATTTTTTATGCTTACTATTTTATTCCGCATTTAACATGTTTATTGAGTTAGAAGGAATGACTATTGCTGTCTCTCTTATTAGAGTTGTGCAGCGTTAGATTTATTTATATTTGGTTTGTATATAAGCATACCTAGTAGATTAATTTGATTACTTTGATAACTTGTAAAATTGAAATTTTATCCTATATATTTAGTAATGTTGAATAATTGTCAAATATGGTGTATTTAGTTAGTTGTTTTCATTAGTAGTCTTAGAACGGATGGATTTTTTGGAAATTTTAACTGGTTCGAAAATCCGGGTCGTCACAACGGCTTACTTTCTATAACACGTGTCAACATTTTAGCACTACTTATCATATTTATTTGGATACTTAATGGCATAGACAAAAGAGATCCCTTGTATTTAAAAACATCCTTTGTAAAAGATAGGTTCTTTTAAACAAAACACGACTTTTGAAAATTAAAAGATATAAGAATTAAAACCTTTTATTTAGATAATCATATAATCTTTTAAAAATATTTTTAATATTTCAAAATTCCTTTTTATTACTTATAATATATTTTAAAATACTTTTCAAAAATATTCAAAGTATAAACTCATTTTAGTTTATACAAAACTTTTCGGTTTACAAACTACATCCATAGCAACTATCGCTATATGGACCATAAATTTAAACTCAATTTGCAAATCATAGTTTTTAAATCTTTTTCTTCTACATTTAAATTACTCAAATTACTTCGTAAATGGGTTTGAAAACAAAAATAATGTTCAAAAAACCTAAAAAATATTGATAGTAAACAACGAAGTAAATTAGTTTTAGAAGAACATAGGATCTCGATGTCGAAACATAAAACAATTCAAGTGTGTTAATTTTCCAATCCGCATGCAATCTTCCATATGCATAAGCACATAAATATATATACAAATGTAAATGGAATCCATAAAACAAGGAAAGATTATTGCTTGTAAATTATTACTTAAGCACTTCACCGCATTTCAAGTCATCAACAAATTATCACATATGTCATCCGCTTCAAGTGGACCCAAATCAAACAACATTACTTTCAAACATTTATAAACACAAGTAATTAACTAATATTATTATCATAAATAATAAAGTTTGAACCTTTGTTTTTAAAAGTGAGATTTACTCAGTATAAATCAACTAGCATATATGTAAATGTACAAATTAATATAATCGTAGTACGAGGATTTATTCTACTGAGTAGATGTCCAAAATATCGTATTAAATTTACTATAGCAGAACGGTATGTCGATACTGAAATATAATATTTAACTATTATTGTAATTAAATTCAATATTAATAATTTACACTTCGTCAAATGTGTCAATAATTATACTAAGCTGTTCTACTAATTTATATGAATCTAAGGTCGAAATCAGTGGGTTAAACAGACATGGGTGAGTTATGCTTTTTCAAAGTTTAAAAGTATTAATTAACTAAACTAGTTTAAACTAAATTAATTAACCAATTCCACCAACCCAAGCTTAAGCCTACAGCATACTAACCCATACCTGAAATCAACAATGCTCTTCCCTAACCCTATCCTTGAATCAGTTTTCCTCCAAAACCCATTAACTGTACACAAAAACTTGTACTGCACACACTGACATGCCGTCCTCGACCACCAATCGCTGAATCAACCCCACCCACAAACTCCACTAGCCAAGCTCGACTCAACCGCAACCTTGCCATCAACTTCAGTGCCTCCAATCGAAATTCGATCGTTCAACCCTAAACTAGAATTCATGTATAGGCACGATAATCACCTCGATGCCAGCGCCTCATCCACTACCAACCTACGTCCCAGCCACCAATGGAACCCCACTTCAATGCCCTACCTCCAGGCCCACGCATGGCCAACTCGATGCTTCACCACCATCGTACAAGCCTCAAAGACGTGACCCACAACTGAAACCCAACATTCCTAACTCGAGCTCGTCAGAGCTCCTTCGATCACCGGAGACTCCATGACCACTTTCACTACCTCCGTCTTAACCCTAACCTCCTCCCAACTCCAACGTTCCTCCCCTTGACCCCTAGATCGCCATAAATTCCAAGATGATTGAAAAACAGTCATCAAACCACCACAACAAATCCCAACCTCCTAAAATCGTGTGACTAGATCCTAAAATCATTTCTTGTAGAGATGAACACATCCGCATGCTCCAATCTCCAATTCATGTTCGTCAAAAAACCATCATCATTCGACCAACACTGTAATTGCACAGTTCTTGCCATGAATCAAGAAGCAACTATTTTTAAAAGTTACTATAGACTATAACGAACTGCTTTGCAGTTGATCACTTTGGACGGGTTAAAAGGTATTGATTTTTCAGTACAGGAGGAAGGGGGGGGGGGGGGAGAGGGGGGGTTTATTTCCATTTATACAGAGCGGGGAAAGAAGAAGATGGAAATATCAGTGCTATCTATGTTCATGTGTCTTTATGTATGTTTTCACTTACAACATGCATATAAACCCCTCACATAACATTTATTTTTCAAAGCAAATATCAACATACTAAGATTATAACAACTGCACATATACATTGGTAACATATATAATCAAAATAAAACCACTAACAATTTGCATAACATTCATTATCTACAAAAGTATTTGGCAAAGATTAGAGATTTCTCCTTTCCAAATGGTTGAAATGCAAATCCAAGATTCAATTTTTAATCTTTTTCACTGAAGTGATGATGACCAAGGTTATGTGGATTTATACTTAAATTTTTAAGCTAAAAGGAGATGATTCTTTGTATTTTGAAAAGTGGAAAAGGTGGAAAATATGAAGTAAGGAAGTATAGAAATGAAGATGAAAAATAAAATGAGAAGTGTGGTAAATGTTTATTTTTTATAATGAAAGGCTAAAGACAATAGTACCCTTAATTCCTTTTTTTCATCTTTCCTATTTTTTCCTAAGCCACCCAAACCACATGAAGAAATGATCACTTGGAAAACTCTATGTACTTTATTAAATCCAACACTCACGGTATCTTAAAACTTAATTTCAAACTTCAAATCAATCATTTCAAACTTTATTTAAACATTTTATATATTTTCTAAATATTTTTTAACTTATCTTATGTATTTAAATGTTGTTTAAAAGCATATACAAACAACTTTATACAACTTGTTGTCCAATAAAAAGTCAAAAATTCAAAAAGCGGATTTTGGTCATATTTTCAGTTTTCCATCAAACAACCTAATTTGTTAAACAAAATGCACGCATGAATTTTCTACCATTAATTGTTATTTAGAAGAGGATTATTCAATTATTAAAAACCATTAATTTGATATTTAAAATTAATTAAATGTTCACAAATCAAATCAATAAAATTCTGAGTCATTACACCCAAGTCCTTAGAATGAAAGAATGAGCAGAGAAAATTGGTTTGAAGTAGTGGCGAGTGGCGGTAGCATCAGTAGAAGGTAGGTGGGGGTGCTAAGGTCGATGGCGCTCAAGTCAGATGCAAGATCTAGATTAGGTCGGGTTGTGGAATTTAAAACAGCTCGGGTGTAAACTCAAGTAGCAAGTGGGAAAGTACCTAGAAATTTTCTAAGTGTTTGGTGTATATATAGGCTCCAGGGGAAGCATTTTAGCTCGATACCAAGTTAGATAACTCTATGCCAAATTTTTTTTTCTCCCGCTACATCGTTTAGAAACCACTGCAATGAGAAGTTATGCTAACTTAAAGAACAAGTGGTCTACGGAGTGCAGATCACGTCCCTAGTGCAGAATAATGGAATTATAACTACAACTAAGCCAAATGGTTAAAGGAAAATCTATCAAGTGAAAGCAACATCTTGAAACATTATCTGAATGAGCTATTGGAATTTGCAGGATAGCAAAGTCTCGATCTAGAATACGCTTTGTTTTCAACAAAAACATACTCTAAAGGGGCAAGTGTTAACCGGATTTTTAACCAAGTAGAAGTCAATGGAAGTTAGGATGCCAAGTTGAAGACAAAGTAACTTAAAAACTTAGAAGTGCACTCAAAAGAGCTAGGAAAACACCTGTAACGACTCGCTATTTTGGACTATTCACATTCACACATGTCGAACTTGAATAATTCAAAATACCGAATTGTTAATTTAAATTTGGCAATACTGAGATATATAGTAAATAAATAATCATAGAATCACAAACACAGAGTAATAATATGCAACGGAAGTAAAAAAGATAGTAGTTCATGAAGCTACTATATAAATATATAAGATACATCAGAGTTTACAACAGAAGAGAAATACGATACTTCAAGTACAAATCAGAATACATCACTGGAATCATGAATACTGAAAGCAGAATAGATGGCTGAATCTTCAAGCAAAGATCCAACTCCAAAGGTGAGCCTCGAATACCGGTACACTCAGTCTGACCCGAGCGAAAAGTAAAACACAAAACACTCGAGTCGGGATTAATATTCTCATATCAATAAATCCAACTCAAGTGAAAAAAACAATCGAAATACAAGTAACTCAAAGGATGTTGGAATCACCATCCTCTAAGGATCAGTTAAACTATCTACTATGTAGCAGTGTACACTAAATAGATAATGTCTATCAGTAATATAAAGTATCAAAATAGCGTTAAGGCGTTACCATTATCCCCCTTAACATATTTTATATAGATGTCATAGTCTATACAGCACTGTAAACTCCACCGTAAACTAGTGGGCTATCAGGGAGTACTCCATAGGTATAACACAAAACAAATTCGTAGTGGTCGCGTATATAGGGATACAAGCATGACAAGGCACATGAGGCAATACCCAAGATAGTGAAACTACCGTTCGCCTGATCCGGACTGGTGAGAACGTCGCCGCAGCGATCGCAACACTACGAAACAACACTCCCAAAAGTATGAGGGTGCACCAATCAATAACAAGTAATGAGTAGTAGTTACGAAGAAGTGTGTTCGCTCGAGGTGGCTAACCCCATTTGGCCCGGCACGGCTCCTGATTTTAGTCATTTGAAATTGACACAAGTGTCAAGGCTATCCATTATCGTTCTCTTTCTTCATTCATCGCCTTCATCATTCCAACCACTTCATTCTGGATCACACTCCGCATATAGTTATTAAAGTGGTTTTCGGTTTAGACAGAGAGTATGTCCATAACCGATTCCGGTCTCTTTAATAACTTTCGTAATTATTACACCGATTGGTCGCTTAATAAATTTCAAAACCAAATCAATTTCAATTTCAATATGAATTTATAAATCAACATTTCATTTGTCTTTCGATATCGATTTCCATATTTACGTTTCAAAACTTCCAAATTACCATTTCAAAGTCTTACAATTCAATTTCAATTTTACTTAAACAATTCAAATATTGATTCAAGTTCATATATAAGTTTCATTCTAAAATCATTTAAATTATTTTAATTTAATATTCAAATCAATTTAAATTCGTTAATCGATTTCATTCAATATTCGCTAAGTAAATTTATCATTCAAAACAATTTCTATTAGCTTTTCAATTCATTAAATCAATTTCTTAAGTGCAACGCCATTACATCAAAACTTCAAATTCAATTAGATTAAATTCGTCAAATCAAATTCTTTAAATTCAAGTCTTATATTTATTTCAATAAAACGCATTTCATTTCTTGCTAAGAAATTCAATTCCATTTATTTATTTACTTAGTTATAAATTTCAAACTCAATTAATAAAGAAACTATCTTTCACATATTCGAGAAGTTCAATTTCACTTATTTACTTATTTAAATAATTTTCCAAACTTAATAAATAAAGAAACCCCATTTCATTTATTAACAAAGATCAAATTCAATTAATCGAAAGTTCAATTTTCTTTTATCAAAGAATTCAAATTTTATTTAATTATCAATTAATTCAACCTTATTCAATTGTTAATAATTTCAAAACTTAGTAATTAAAAATTTCAAAACATAATAATTTCAACTTGATTATAAATTCAAACTTAATTATTAAATCATTTCAAACTTAATTCGATGAATAATTCCAAATTTAATTGTTAAATAACTCATTTCAAAACAACGTTCTTTCATCAGTTATTACATTAATATTTTGTTTCAGACTTCAATATTAACATTTTCCTTTTTATCAAAATTTACGTTCCAATTTATTTCAAAACCTTATTATTCAAATAAAATCATTATTTTATTTTTAAATCAAATCATTGACCAATCAGGTTTATTAAATTCTCTATCATAAGTCAAGTTCATTTGGGTATTTATCATTTCAACCCGATTTCATTTCCAATTCAAAAATCAAAGCATAGCATAGGGACTTGCAGTGTGATAACATGGATGATGTCAAAGTAAATAAACAAGCAATAACAACAATCAATAACAATCCAATAATTCATTCAAATAATCCCAAAATAATCGCATTAATTCGCATTGTTGTTTGTGCGAATTAATAAAATTATCTCTAGAATCTACACTATCATTTCATGTAGATTAACGATTATTACAGTAATATTTATACGGTTCTTCACGATATTTATTATTCAATTTCAAACTTCATCAATTTATACAACATACATTTAAATGGTTCAAGGTGTCGTTAACACTATCTCTACGTGTCAATTTATTTAACATTCAAAGGGGTCATATTATTCAAATTTAACTAATCAACTTCAACACATATCAATTTCAAATTGTTAACTATTCTACGTCAATTTCAATTTCATAATATTATCACTATATACATTACAATTTAACATCCAATATAAACAACAAACAATCAATCAATTATTAACGAAACAGGATTATAATCGTAAAATTAACAGATAATGGTGTCAGATGTTACATGTGAACTGATACAGGTAATAGCATATATTTAACAGTGTAAATAACTAGCAGCAACATATTTTAATTGTCGTTTCAATTGAATCAAATTTAATAAATAAAATAACATTAATCGTGAGTGATTGCTCACCTTTCGAGGTCAGAGAATACAGAAGGTGACACAGATATGCACATTGATACGGACATTGAAATTGAATTGCGAATCCAAGCAAAGAAAAAATCGGCACAAATCTAACGATCAATGCTGATTGGCACGAATTGACGAAAACGGATCAGATCAAAACTGGAACGATGAGGATAAGTGGTATAAGCGAACTTATATGACCATATATAATTATATTCACATATAAAATTTATATTCTAAACTCAAGCACAATAAATTTAATATACATGCGTTTCAAACATATATATTAAAATCACTTCCATTTATTAAAACACATACTTAAAAATAATATATATACATAAACAGGTTATGAAACTTTATATGAACTTATACTTATATAAACAACGCTATTAGAAACTGACATATATTAAATTTTTTTGCGTCCATATATATAAATCTTATAAACAGAAAATTTAACCCAGTGTATACATAAACCTATATATTGAATATAATCTAAGACAGGTAAAAATAAATATATGCAGCCTCAGTATGATATATTTAAACACATAATTTATACTGTAAAAATATATTTTAGCAAAACTATACTTATAAATAAAATAACAACAATATATAACTTAACATATTATAACTATAATATAAATGCATAGTCAAACCAACAGGAAAAAAATACAGATCTGACATTGAATATAAACATGCAAACCAGCATATATAAATAACTTACTTTAAGACACCATACACCATAGGTATATACTAACTTCTTCATACTATATATAGAAAATTTCTCTTCATATCAAAAGTTATAAACCTAAGCATATGAAGAAACAACATATTATATATGCTAATATAAATATGTTTACAAACAGCTCTCCATGGTTTAAAAGCATAACAGCAGCCTTACTTATATATAAAACTGTAAGATGAGCAAATATCAAATTCTTCTCACTGTACACATGCATACTTTCAAAACCAATATCTGGTGTAACTTTTAAAACAAAAAAAAATTGAGACAACGCAAAAAAAAACCAAATGTTTAATGAATAAAATATACTACCCTTCAATATATATACACTTATATCTACAAAAAAAAAAATCTATAAATTTACACAATTTAAACATCACTATAAGTAAACAACATATCATCATTCCAACATTCATGTAATATAGACAGTGAAACAAATATGAATGTGGCTACTCATGCCAAACCTCAGCATAAATATGTAAACTGACACATATGCAAATTAATATAGATTCTTACATTCAGCTATATATATATATATATATATATATATATATATATATATATATATATATATATATATATATAAAGTGAACTAAATAAACTATCATATATAAAGAAGAAGAAACCTTAGACACGGGTCGGAGGGACAAGGCTAGTTGGGAAGAGGAGATGATTGAAGTTGAACTGGATGAAGGCGCTACCAGATCTGGCCGAAGAGCGATAGTGACTAGCTGCCGCTGTGGTGTCGAGCTCGGTAGAGGAAGAATTTGTGGCAAGTCTAGGCTAGGGTAGGAGGCCGAGTGGAGGGTTCTTCGGTGGCAATGGTGGAAAGAATGGTCGGAGGCCAGTGACGTGGCGAAGCAGGGACGGATGGAGGTTGAGGTCGGGAAAAAAAATTATAGGGTCAGGGAGCAAGTTCGAGTGGGGCGGCGATGGAAGTGGATCCCGGCCATGTGAAGGTGGAAGGGAGAGGAATTGGGAAGAAGAAGGGCGAACAGTTTTAAATGCAAAGAGAACCGAGACTAGTATATATATTTTTGTAAAAGCAAGTTTAGAAGTTTGGTGGAAGGTAAAGAGATGGAGCTGGCAAATGGAAAACGTCAGTGGCCAAAATCAAATGAATAGAAACATAATATATTTGCAAACACAAACAAAATGTAACAGTGCTACATGAATATTATATTTCTTTCCTCCAAATGAAAGAAACGTAAGTGATGGTGAAACAAAACAAACAAATTGAAAGGAGCTATTGAACCGGTTGTAGTAAATAGAAACAGAATAGAAAAGTCAGCACTGTGATAAAGTGAACAGTGGAACAATGAGAATAGTGAACGTCACGTAATACTAGAACCAGTGAAAATAAAAGTCAGGGACGATTGGAATTTAGAAAAAAAATAATGGCAAGTGTTATTTATTTTAGCCGTTTGAAAACATAGGGACACAAATATCCAAGAGACTCAAAATGATACCGATACCAGTAATCGTTACGTCGATTTTACCATGTATCGGACACTGAAATTGACAATTGAATATACCATAGAGATCAGTACGACAAAACGACCAAAACGGTATACAGATATCAGTGATACAATTGAATTTTAAAAATTTGAATTTATATACTAGCGGAAAATGCAAGAAAAACACAGAAAAATAAGATCGACGGAGCTAAAGAATTCCGAATTTGGAAAAACGACAAACTGACATCTTGCTCAGAAGATGGTTTAGAATTTTTCTATGTAAAAATATTTAGGTTTCGAAAACGTTTTATTTTCATCGCTTTTTACTGATTAAATTGAAGTAATTTTACGCACAAAATAAACTTTCATATTTTCGGACGAAAATTTGCCAGTTGGTATGTTTAACGAGACGCATTCCAAATATCAAATTTATATTTCAAAATTTTATCGTTTAAAATCCCACAAAATTTCAATTAACAACGTTATTAAAACCGGTGAAATCTACGGATCGTTACAACACCTGAGAAGAATTTCACCCAAATTTGAGCTAAGTGCATAACTCAATGCGTCGGTACCGAGTTATGGTTCCATCTCGCTCCTCCACCAAAACTCCATCCATCTCCTATACTATTTCAACTACTCATGATCAAGTGGCTTTCTCAGAGTTTGGATAACCAACTTCAAGCTTGATGAGAAGATAACTAGGAAAGATAGATGACTCAGGTTATTCGGGAAGTTCGTCAGAATCAACTCGAAGATGATGTAAAATATTTTGAAACGAAGTAAGTAGAAGATAGAAAGAAAGTGAAAGAGTTAAACTTGCACCTAATTTAATAACTCAGCATCGAATTAGATAACTCGATACTGAGTTATGCTTTTGACTTGTTGGACTTCCTTTTTACCTGTACTATATTGGGCTATCTCCTGGACTCCAATGCAAACAGGCTTCTGACCCGGTATCTCTATTTCCCTAAAAATACAACTCTTGGTGCAACTAAAAGAGGATCTTCTATTCACATTCGGATCGGGACTCTGCTACTCTTCACCTTCCTTCCTCCCACGCAATAGTCACCAAGGCAACACCTCTTGACAACTCTAGACCTAGGAACTTGTCGAATTCATGTAACTGTGGCTTGTAATCTCAACAAAACAATCCTGGATCCAAAGCAATAAAACTATAAAGTGGATGTAGGCCAAAGATTGTCGAACCACTATAAAAATATTATGTCTCCCTGTTATTTTTCCAGCTATTTTCCTGTTATCTGCTAGATTTAAGTCTCATAAGTTCCCTACAACTGATCTTTGGGTGTTGATCCATTTTTGGCATCAACACTTTATTGTATCGAATAATCCTCTAAATCACTTATATACGTTTCAAATATCCTTTAAACACTTAAACAAAGTTTAAACTTCTATTCAAATCAAAACTTCAAACCATCACCTTATTAAAAAGAATGCGACTTTGAAAAGTAATGGAAATTCGTTTATATAAACCACTAGTTTAAATATCTCAAATTAAATCCATTAAATCTCAAATCCTTTTTAAACGCCCTATTTTCAAAAGTACATTTTCAAATTTTAATTCAAAACTCTTATACAAATTTTACTTAAAGATCTTTAATTAAACCCCAACTTTGATTTGAAAAGATATGAGTTTTCCCTTTGTAAAATTTACACCATTTATTTAGATAACTCAAATAAGTTCTTTGAAATATATTTAAAACTTCAAACTCCTTTTAAAATAGTTGTCACCTTTTATAAAACACATTGCTTTTAAATATTCATACTACTTTAATAAAACTTATTCAAAAGGAATTTACAAAACACCTAAAGTAGATAACCTTTTATACTTTAATAAAATCATAGATTTCCAAAGTGCATCCAAAGGAACTATCGCTATATGGACCGCAACTTTTACAACTTTTTTTTGTAAATAAAATAGTTTTTAAACTCCATTTCTTTCGATATTTTATACTACTATAAGTATAAAAGCATTTACTTCAAAAAACCCATAAGTTATAACTTTCAAATAATGGAAAGAGGCTTAGCGACTACTCTAGCACATTAGTGCAAATTACTTCTTCATTAAAAAGAAGTCAACTTTAAGTCATAGTAAAGTTTACAAGAAATATGGCGGTGCTACCAAGCTTTCGGCATATAAGCATTCACATACACATATATAAGTGAAATGTAAATCAATAGTTGCGAGGAATCCTTTGGACCCCTCTACAAAATCAAATCTTATAAAGTGTTCCCATAGCGACCAATTCACTACGAAACATTTTGACTTCCATTTTCCTTATTTTTTCCCCAGTACTCATGTCATCCGCTTTCAAATGGGAATGAAATAATATAAACACTATATATACATCCATATTTTAACGACCCAATTTTTCGACGCCCGAAAGTCGACATCAATACGACCACTGTATCGAATGCCGAACAATCTAATGCCGAAAAACTGAACCGTTAGGGTTAAAGAAGAAGAAGATAGAAGAAGAAAAAGAAACAATAACAGAATCTCACATTTCGCATCGGAACAAATATAATAGATAAATGAATATCTTTAAAACAAAGAATAATATCAGCATTACATTACATCATCAGAGTTTGAAACGACACAATACAACACTTGCAGTTATTATAACTTTCTTACATGATAATTTTGACTTGCACCAACCTAAATGCAATGGATACTATATAATATAAGTGATACGTCTCGCCATCCAGCTTGAACTCCAGATCTCCACAACAACATCTTGACTTTGCTCCTGAATAACTGATAAGCTGACTTCAGGCTTCCCGTGTGGAAAATTATGGGCATCCAGAGTTCAGAAAGGGAACAATAAACTCCAGGTTAGCATGAGACTGTTGTGAGATCTTGAAAACAGTTATTTTCACAAAGAAAGGAAAAGAAATCCTCTATGCTTTTGGAAGAAGAAACTACCATAAGGCCTCCCCGCACACACACAATGCAAGTGCACAATTGGAGGGGATTTCTCGTTATGATAGTCAAACATGCTTGATACGCATAATCTCTTTTAATATTATTATTAGTGCATAGTGGAAAATATTTGCAAGTATAATATTAATCTTAGCCAGCATATGTACCATTATAGTATGCTTACTATAGCTACCATGTTAAACGGCAGGTTCTACAACTAAAACCGTACAAGGCGCGTATTGAAGATTGGATTTTCAACAAATGGTCAGGCTAAGGAAATTCCTATTGCCACATGGGAACACCTCTGGAGGGACGCCCCGAGAACTTAACCAGCTCTCTGCCAACACAAGGCCGGTTACCTCCATAACTAGGTAACTTATGCTATTCCCCGGTCGTTTGCGACCTTTATCCGAGGATCCTCAACCACAAAGTAACAGCCACAAAGTATAATAAATTTTCAGCAACCACATAGGTTAAAATCTGGGCTCCATACCATGATACAACCCTTTTCCAGAAGGAAATGACATACCCTCGGGGAGTGCTACCCCCAAATAAACTTTTCGCATCCTTCTTATTTCGACCGTTTCCGGGTTGTGAGATCCGACGAAGTCTCGTCCATAAAGCTATACTTTTCACAAAGCCATGCTTCGATCAACAAATGATCATCATCACTTTGTATGCCACATTACCAAATTGGAAATATATCACTAGTAACCATCAACTACATAACCTCTGAGCTCGTACGTCTCAGAGAAGGGTGCTAAGCTAAGAGAATAAATTCTCCGCCACCAACAAAAATGTATTAGACAGAAACTAGCTTTACATCTCAAAGTGTAATATCAGGCACACATCGATACTAGTCCGTTCTGGGATCGAACGGAATCGAAGGAACTTTAAAGAAGCCCGTGCAAATCCGAATATTCACAAATCACGTCTAGAATTCCCATCACAAAGGTGATAAAATCTCTATACCGGAGCAACCCGGTGCAGAGACATTTGACAGGTAATCTTTTCGCTTTCGAAAATACCCAGTTTTCAACACCATCTACAATGCAATCCTATTTCATTGTATCATTATTCGGAATGGGTTTTATGACACAAAGACCTCTCCCGGCTAATCCAAATAATGAGCGCTTATTTTTAAAAAATAAATGTTCATTCAAATATCAAACAAATCACAACAAATTTCCACTTTGATCTTTTAAACAAAAGATCCATCACAAAGATTCAATGTGGTTTTCGAATATCCATTTGGAATCCAACCCCCGGTCGCATCGAAATTCAAATTCCATTTAAAGGCCAATATTGATAGTCCGTTATTTAACTATCAATCAATATTCACAACAATCATCGGATTTTCAAATAAAATTTTCCCATTTATTTACTTCCAAAATATTTTCGCAGGATATATTTTCACATTTCAACACTTTGAAAACAAATTTCAAATCACTTTTCACCATTCAATCTTTTGAAAACAAATTTCAAATCTTTCACACGCGGAATAAATTTCCAAATATTCATTCATTTCCACTGAAAATCTGCCAAGTTCAAATACTTTAAAATAATTCAAATCACTTGTCTCAAAATATTCTTGGAGACAATTAAAATAAAAATATCATTACTTAAATATTAGTTATGAAAACATTATACTAATTATCACATATAAGACTTCAAGTCCAAACTCGTCCTTCTTTAATGGGGATCATTCCCCTTTCAATTTTTCCTCCCGCCATCCCTTCTTTACCCTCCACTTCTAATCAAACTCGTCCTTCTTCCCCTGTCCTTGTTCCACCCTCAACTGTTCCAGCTTCATCAACCATACCTCCTTCTGTCCCATCGTCCCTTCAACCTTCAACCACTCGCACGTCACCAACTTTACCATTTCCACCTACTGCTGTGTCAGACCTGTCCAAAAAACCTTCTCCTGTCCTTTCGTCCCCTGTCCAACCTTGAGAAGCTTCAACTATTCTCTCATCTCCTATCCTTCCGCCAACACCTCGCCCTCCAGATGCCTGGTCCTCACTGTTTAAGTCCAGACCTAACAATGCTGGAAAATACGTACCACGTGATATGAAGCTAGTTTTCGATGGTGATGCTATCGTTCCCCCTTTTGAAGTTGTTCAAGATGGAAATCTGATGTGGAAAGAATATCTGGTGGGATTTTTTCTTGATAATCCTCTTCCATACACCACTGTTCTATATTTTCTTAAAAGAGCATGGAAACTTCAGGGAACAATTAGTGTAAAATCTGATGGTTTTCTCTTTCTATTTAAGTTTTCAAATGAGGAAGACAAGAATAGAATTGCTGAATCTGATCCAATTGTCGTGAAGAATAAATTATTTATTGTAAAACCTTGGGATGAAAATGTTGGTAACTCCTGTAGCAGCATCAAAGCAGTTCCAGTGTGGATCAAGCTATCCAACATACCCTTGTTTGCTTGGTCTGCAGTGGGTATTAATTGGCTTGCTTCGAGGGTGGGGAAACTCTTATGTTTGGATGCCTCAACTGAAAATTTTGAAAGAATCTCGTATGCAAAATGTATGGTTGAAGTTACTCCTCAATTTGAACTTCCTGATACCTTTGATGCCAAGCTTCTTGATGGCACTGAACAAATAATTGAAGTGGACTATTTATGGAGACCTGAAATATGTACTACTTGTAAGCAGTTTGGGCATATGATATCAACTTGTGATAAAATGGAAGTTCTCGTGAAGGGAATGACAGGAAGTGGGGCAGTGATGTTGAACTAAATCAGTGTGAGCATGTTCAGAGTAAGGAGACAAAAGGTAAAAAGCTAGAAAAGGAAAGTAAAGTGAAGCAAATATGGCAAAAAGTGAACAATCACAAAGGAAAAAAAAGAAGCATTACTGTGGAAGACAAAACAACTACTATGAACAAGACCAGTGGAAAAGTTTTATCAATACCATTTATTGATAAGGAAGATAACATTACTATTGTAGTTGTAGACTTGCCCCACCGTGATGATTCCAGAGAATTAAATCAATTTACTGAAAACAATAAGTTTAGTCTGCTACGAGAAATTGAAAGTGAACAAGGAATTATAGAGCAAGTGGAAGTGGAGGAAGGAGAGGTAACAGATGATGTTAACAATAATGTTACTAATGATACACTGTCTTTGCGTATTGGAAATCAACTTGAAAGCAACTCTGAATCAAATAATGAACCAAGTCAGACATTAGTTGGGAGGGAGCTACTTTTCCCAATTGATCCTAGTACTACTGCCATTAAAAGTGGAGTGGCATCAGAGTTCCCCGAACAAACTGTGCATGTGCACACTGATAAACCTAACATTGATGCAAAGTGGTGCCAGTCCTTTGAACAACAAATAAAACAAGTAATTTACAACATGCACCAATCAACTGAGGAAAAGCACCCTGTTGTTCCCTCTGTTTATAATTTTACCATTGATATTCCAGGTTGGCCTGACAGTGAACCCACTTCAGTTCCACCTGTTTCATCAAATACCCCCTCCTCTATCCCCAAATCCACCACCTCATCAATACTCAATTCTAGTATTGAAACAAGATCTCTTTCAGCTAAGAGAGGAAACAAAATTCACCAATCACTTTAATCAATCCATGAACAAAAATTTAGCTTCCTGGAATGTTAGGGGTGCCTATTCGAACTTGAAACTTGATCAAGTCAAAAGATTAATCAACTTGTATGATATTTGCCTCTTTGGCATTCTTGAAACCAAGCTCAACCAAACATTATCAAACAAAGCTGCTACTTATATTAATCCACTGTGGGAATATTATCACAATCTTGATGTTGCTTCCTATGGTAGAATCCTTGTTATATATGACCCTGCAGTTATGACCTTATCCCCTATTCTATCTACAAGACAATACATGCATTTCCAAGTCCAACTCTCTCAAATACAAACTTCTTTCTATTTAACCCTTGTATATGCTGATAATACATCACTTTCCAGAAACACCCTTTTCAACTCCCTCCCCCCACTTCGTCAGAACTCTCATCCCTGGGTTGTCCTCCGTGACTTTAATTCATGTTTTAGCCTTGATGATAAAATGGGAGGAACCCCCCTCCTTCCAAGAGATATTGCTCCTATCAATCTTGCAATTACTGATTCTGACCTGCTTTTAATCAACAAGTCTGGTGCAAAATTTTCTTGGAACAATCGCAGCCGTAGTGGTGTGCGTATTTTCACTACAATTGATCATGCTTTTTGTAATATTTCCTCCCTAAACCTCTCCCTTGATCCCCATTTAAGAAGAGACAAAATAAGTTTTAAATTTTTAATGCATGGGCCAAACATGATGACTTTATTGATTTAGTTTCTAGTGTTCACAATACCTTTTACTGTTATGGTAACCCTATGTATAAGTTTTGCAGGAAATTGAAAAGCATAAAGCAATCTCTTAAAACATTGGCTTCCTCTACCTTTGGGCATGGAAGTTTACTATCTTCTTCCCTTATTGATCAACTAAAGGCAAAACAGGAATACATGATGGAAAATCCAAAGGATGTCAATGCTGCCAATGAAGAAGGTCGTATTTTCTTGGATGTGAACATAGCTCTGCAGCTGGAAGCCAGTATGAAAAGCCAACAACTTCGCAATAAATGGTATGATGAAGGTGATAAGAACACTAAATTTTTCCATGACTCACTTCGAGTCAAGCATGCCAGAGAGAATATATACAACATTATGGATGATTATGGTAATGTATTTTCTACTCATGAAACTGTGGACAAAGCTCTTGTTGATTATTTCACGAATATTTTTAGCAATTTTTCTGGCTTCTCTCCTGACCTTAACCTTATTTCTTCCCTCCCTCTGCCATGCATATCCGTAATTGAATCAGAAGCCTTAATTAAACCTGTTACCAATGAAGAAATCAAGTCTGCCCTCTTCTCCATGAACCAACATTCTTCTGGAGGTCCTGATGGTCTAAATGTAACCTTCTACATTGCTACGTGGACTGTGCTTGGACATGAGTTCTGTCTAGCCATCCATAATTTTTTTAACAAGTGTAAAATGCTGAGAGAGTCAATGCAACGAATATTGATTTAATTCCTAAGGTTTCTCCCCCAACCAAAGTTTCTTCCTTCAGGCCTATCTCCTGTTGTAATGTACTGTATAAATGTATTTCAAAAATTCTTGCACCTAGGCTAGCTTGTGTACTGCCATCAATTGTGTCTCACAACCAAGCTGCATTCATCCCATCTAGAAATATACTTGATAATGTACTTCTTGCCCAAGAATTGATGAAAGGTTATGGTAGATGTAATGCCTCTCCTGCTGCTGCGCTTAAAATTGACATATTTAAAGCTTATGATTCCATACATTGGGTTTCTATTGTGAGGATCATGGCTTTGATGGGCTTTCCTAAACCCTTTGTTTCTTGGGTATATACTTGTATTTCTTCCCCGACTTTCTCAGTCATTGTTAATGGAAAGCCTGTTGGATACTTTGATTGCCAAAAAGGAATTAGGCAGGGGGACCCTATTTCTTCATACATTTTTCTTTTAGTAATGGAAGTGCTCAATGTACTGCTCCAGAACAAATACTCTCAAAGGCTCATTAAATACCATCCGAAGTGCTCTCTACATCATATCACTTCCATCATGTTTGCTGATGATGTGATGATTTTTACAAAACCTGTAGCTTCCTCGTTAAGTGAAATATTAAGTGCTCTGCATACCTTTTACCTAATGACAGGTCTTTCCATCAACAAGTCCAAATCATCCTTGCTTATAGCAGGAGTCTCTGATGTTCAAGCTGCTTGCTTGTATCAACATAGTGGGTTCTCTAGTATGCATGCTGACATGAGGTATCTTGGTCTTCCCATCATCACTAAAAGAATTACAATTGCTGACTGTCTTCCCCTATTTAATAAGATAACTTCTGTTATGAATGCTTGGGAAAATAGAAGTATGTCCCAATGTGGTAGGCTTGTTCTCATTAAATCAGTTGTTTTCCCTTCCTTGGTTTATTGGGCACGCTCTGTTATTCTCCCTACTAAGCTACTGCTACTAGTTCGCTCTGCCATGAACAGATTTTTCTGGACTGGCAGTATGTTCAACAATAAACTTTTGCCATGTTCATTTACTAAATTTGAAACTACATTGCAGTTGGGAGGCCTGGGTATTATAAATGTTAAAAAATGGAACACTGCAGCCTTCAGTAAACATTTCCATGATGTCATTATCAAGAGAAACAACCTTTGGGTCAACTGGACTTGGACTTATAATATCAAGCATGGGAGGTTTTGGTTGATGGACATAGCACAAGACAGTAGTTGGACATGGAGGAACATCCTTAAGCTCAGGCATGTGTACCTTCCTATGATCCAGTACCATGTTCATCATAACTCTGACATAAGTTTTTGGGACGAACCATGGGTTAAGTCTGGAATGATACTATCTACTTTATTTGATCATGCAATTATTGTACAGTCTGGTGTTAATCGTCAAGCAAAAGTCAGTGAGTTTTTTAACAATGGTAGAATCCAGCTTCCTTACAATAGTAGTCATGTTGTTAGGCAACTTTGGAATACTATTCAGAGTACTAGCTACAGTTCTGATCAATCTCTACATGTGACTTGGAATAATAAGCCTCATTGTATTAAGATGGTTTATAGTAACATGATTGGTGAAACTGTCTTACCTGTTGCTAAGTGGTTCTCTGTTCTTTGGGCCAATGATTCATCAACGAGAGAGAACTTTATGTTTTGGAAGGTTGTTAGCAGTGCTTTCCTCACCAGACACGTGTTAAGTAATTTTGGGATTAGTTGCGACCCTGAATGTGTATTTTGTGAGCAGTTTGTGGAAACTGTTGAGCATCTTTTCTTCGATTGCCCAAGATTGTCTGCATTGGTTCAAAAGATCGTGAGAAGAATTCAAAGCACAATACTGTTCCTTTTTCTGTTATTAACTGGAACATAATTTTAAAGGCAACGAGGTGGAAGACTAGCAGTTACAGAGTGTTGATGATATGCATAAAAATTTATATGGATGTGATATGGAAAGAGAGAAATTTGATAGTCTTTGAAAATAAAAGAAATAGCTTTAGCAATCTATGGTCTGAAGTTAAGAATAGAACTTACATGCAACTGAGAAGGAGGGAGTGTCTTATCTGTGGCATTATGATCACCAGTTGGAGTTGATGTTTGTTTGTTCTTATGTTTTTCTTGTTGTCTGCTTTGTTGTCCCAGTTTTTCCTTTTTCTTTTTTTGATTCAAAGCGTGTTTTGAATCGATTTTATTGTGTTGCAATAAACTGGTAGGGGACCAGTTAACCCCGCTGGCTTTGCCAAAAAAAGACTTCAAGTCCAAACTAATTTTAAAATAAAATTAGTAAATAGGGTATAACTATTTAAATGACCATTTTTAAAACAAATATCAATTTATTCTTTAAAAAAATCACTTCTATAATTAATTAAATAAATCTTTACTTTTAAAGATTTAAAAAAACAACTTAAGAAAATAATTTTCTCCACAAATATCCTTTTAAAATCAACTTTAGAATTTTTAATTTATATTTGAAAGCTACTTTGAAAACATACTCGGCTTTCCAAGGAGAATACACTTCCATTTCAAAAATGGTTCGTTTAAATCAATCAATAAATCCTTCTTGATTTGTTTTAAATTTACATTTCAAATCCGTAAATTCCTTTCACACTATTTTTAAAAAAAATAAAACAATATTTATTTTTTAAAACAAATTTCCCTTTCCTTTATAAATTCCCATTGTGAATTTAAATTTTCCAAATATCTACCGATATATGATTTTCAAATATTTACTTTCAAACACTGGAACAAATTCCAAATTTTTTCTAAATTTATTTCAAACACCAAATCAATTTTCATTCAAACACCAAATCAATTTTCATTTTGATTTCCCAAAGATTTTTTTAGCACTAAATCAATTTTCGAATTTATTTTTAAAATAAATTCCTTTATCTCTTCCAAACTATTTAAAATCGTTATTTTAAAATAAATTCTTCAACATTTGAAAAATGTACATACTAAAATCCTTTCCCTATTTTTATTCAATAGGATTCAAAAAAAACTTTATCCTTTTAAAATTCCTTCTTTTCAATTTATCCAATTCTCAAAATAAATTTTACTATAAACTTTCAACTTGAATTTCAAAAATCCAATTTTATTTATTTCCGGTATCCTACAATGCGGCTAAACTTTAGCCTTCAACGATTTCAATCACAAATATAACCGCACACAGATTATAAATAATCAACACACAATATTGAAAAAAATTCAAATAGTTTGAGGAATCCAGTTGGATCCCTCCAACCTGTTTTCCTGCATCCACAGATGTTAGCACAACAATTAAATACCAATTCCACTTCGAGGTGGAATATCGCGGTATATGGGATCAACATAATATCATCCGCTATTATGTGGTGCATAGGGTGTCATCCGCTATATAATACGGGAAATCAAGCACTCCAAATACATATATAATACCAATTCTACTTCGAGGTGGAATATCATGGTATATGGGTTTATATAATACCCTCCGCTGTTATGCGGCGAATAGGGTCTAATTCAATACAGCTGATAATAATTTATCATCCAAGCACACAATCAACAATTTTAAATTTAACTATTTAAAATTAAACTGGAAATTCTAATTGAGTGAGAAGATCTCAACTTTAATAATGCATGCAATCCATTTTCATTCCAGCTTGATTCCTTCACAGTTTTAAACCCTGTACAGCAATTTTACGATTCATTAATATTCGAACCAATCGAAAAATTAATTACCATTTTTTTAAATTTAACTAACAATTTCGTTTTAAACGTATAATTTAGTTTTAAACTAATTTCCTATATATATTATATTTTCTTTCTTCCTAAATAAAAAACTTTTTTAAAGCTTCTGTTTATCTACAATTTAAATGGGCAAGTATATACATATTAAATTTAAAAATAAAATGGTGTTAAATCTTACTGTAAATTAAAATTTCATCCACATATACTTCCTATTTTTCTTCATATATATTCATTTATATTTTCCTCTAATTATTTATTAAATTAAACTATATAAAATGTGATTACCTCACTGCTTGTCGACCGGGTATAACTCCTCGCGATTGGAAGTTCGTCGAACCACCCACATTGCAGCGTTCGAATCACCGAGCGTGCCTCCAAGATCGATCGTCGACCGATAATGCAGTCAACCTCTCCTCGTCAAATACTGAAATCAAAGTCGGACAAAGCCTTAATCCCCACTGCATGTCGTTGCCTCGAACTCCACGAGTCTCCAACCAACGTCACGCACACCTAGATTGCGGCCTTTCCTTCGAGACCAAGTACAACGCGACCATGCCGATGAAGCGTCTCGTCAACATCAGCCCCTTCGAATTCGAACCCAGCATCAAATTGATTTCATGCCCTCGAAAATCCACTCCTTCCACGAATTCTAGGTCACGTGACGGCATCCCCAGGTAAATGCAAAACGAAGCCCTAGCTCGATCTCCCCAAAGTCGTGCACGCGATTACCTTCGCGATTGATTTTGCAAAGAGAACTCGATTTTGCAGAGAGAAGGGGGCGCGACCATTAATTTGATTTTAAACGAAAGGTTTTCGAAAGGTTTTCGTCTGATTTTTTTTTTCATCCGCAAATTTGATATCATTTTTGACAGTTCGTTTCTTCCCTTTTTTTATTTCGAACGAAGAAAATATTTCATTTTGCACGTATGCTTTTCTTCGTTTTTTTCATTTTCAAACGCGTGTCTTACCATTTTGCCAAGTATTGAAGATAGAAGTAATGTGTTCGTTGCTACAGTAATGGGATTATGTTATTTTTATTTTAAATTCAAATTCAAATCATCTTGGTTTTCACAACTTAAAATCTCGATCTCCAATCGAGGCATGCCGCCAGACGTTTATAATGTTAAACCCCTATTCTGAACGCAATGGAAGAGGTTCGAGTCCAAATTCGATCGTATGGAGAAGATAGCTTTCCCGACCAGTTAAAACATTAAATTTTTAATTTAAATTTCAGCGCGTTTGCTTATCGTACGGCCAAACGATCACTCCAGACATTACGAAAATTGAAATCCAATAATAATACAATATTACGGATCTAATGGAATTTGTTTCGTCGAATTCCGAGATTGTACCTTGGAAGGCTATTTTAAATATCGATTTAAACGATAAAATTCAAAACTTATCAAAACAATTTCAAATTCAATTCTGAAGCTTCCATTATCTTCAATATTATCAATATAAATTTTCTAAGCCTTTGAAATATTTTTAGTTAGCTCAAAACTAAAGATTCAAATTCTTACCCAACTTCAATAAATTAAATTCAATAATTTAATTGACAAATTCATAGTTATAATTGAAAGTCAAGTTAAAGTAACTTACAAATATTTAAAATCGATTAAAACATTTCAATTTCAAATGTTGAAATATCCGGGTCGTCGAATTCTTCCCCCTTAAAAGAATTTCGTCCCGAAATTTCTAGTTAAGAAGAATGATCCTTAACCTGTTCATCATTTTCCGTAAACCAAAACAATTTTATCAACTTGCCAAATCAAATCTTTTATCAAAGATCCATTATCATTTCAACTAACTTTCCAAAACCTTCCATAAATTCCAAACAACATTGTTTCTTGACCATTCAAATTTAAATTTTCAAAAATTTTCTAACTCCCTAAATTTTTGAAAATTTTTGCTAGCGTCTCCTTAGCGCAGCTAGCTCGGTACGACTACAAAATAGCATCACGGGCCCTCAGATTCCAAAAATAAAATGAAAAGCCAAGCGGCTAGACAAGAAAGTCATCAAATTTCATACTGAAATTCAAATACATACCTTTTTCGAGCAATTTAAATTATCTTCAAAATCAAAATCCCAATTCCATTTTCCTTTATAATACATGTATGCTATTTAACAACCGTATCCAATTTCTACATTCAAAAATCATTTTGCACATTCCATTACAAAGTTTCAGCATTTAATTCATTCAAATCCGTACGATGTATTTATATCAATCGTACGCAATATCAAATTCGATCGCTCACTCGATCACACAATTTCAGTTCCGAACTAGTATCGTCCACCCGACTTCCTAGTGCGGACTCAGATCTGGTTTCTTGATCAGAAACCGTCATTCTCCTTGCATAGTTCTAAACTATGATAGAGAATTTCCAGAACCAACCAAAAATCAATATCCAGGTCCGTCATCGAAAATCGAGTGAAAAATCCCAACTCGGATCCATATAATTATCTCGAAATTATGTGCTCGAATCGTTATGCGAATATAATAATATACGTACATCCTACGTATTTATCAATTGATTATTAGCTTTATCAATTTTCTCTTCCTTTATTCACATTAATTTTCATTTACTTATTCGTAATCATCATTTCGCAACTTTCAATTGAATCTTTATTCAGTTATTAACTAAGTACATTATCCAGTACCAAATTTTACTTAAGAACTTTGCCATTTATTTCTTAAGTTCAATGCAACATTCGATATACTTTCTATATTATTTCACTTCACCATTTTGGTTTATCTTTACTTATATTTAAATTCGATTTCCAATTCTATATGAATTCAATTCTTTTCATTCCATATTTAATTTGTCATCCCTTCAATTAGTTTCTCCTTCTAATTTCATTTCAATACTGCACTTTGTTTATCATAAATCAAATCCAATTCCAATTCCAGTTCTATTTGTTTACAAATTCGAAATGAATTTCAACATTCAATTTCAATTTCATTTATTCGTTCACAAATTTACTTTCTACCTTAATAGATTTTGTTCCAATCATCTAGTCTATTAGACTTCTCAAATTTACCTTTATTCAAATTAACTCAAGTTAATTTCAGTTTAAATCTGAATTTTCTAACTTTTCAAACTTATTTATTATTCCATAACTATTTTTATTAGATCCAGAGTCCTTCCAACATTTCAAAATCATTTTTTTTGAAATCAATTCAAATTATCTTTGAATTTCCAAAATCAAACCCAGTTTACCAAAAACTTTAATTTTTAAATAATTTGGCCGCAATTCCTCTCTTGGAAACTCTAAAATAAACACCGATGATGCTGTGGTCATCACCGAAGTTATTTTCCGATGAACGAAAAGAGTTTAGCGCTTTTATCCCTTTTTAAAATATTTTTCCAAAACCTCTGAAAAATCTTTTTCAAACTCAAGGGATTTTAGTCTTTTCCAAATTTCAAAACTTTCAAACCCTTTTAATTCTTTTCAAAACATTTCTCTGGAATTCCATTTCAAATTACAAATCACATTTACAATTTACATTCTCAAGTTCCATTTGTATGTGAATTTATTTCTTAACTTTATGATTTCAATTTCCTATTCAATAATCAATGACAATAATTTAATATTATCACTTCCTAACAAACAGGCAACCATATACTATAATAATAATTTACGGAAAATTATTCTTTTTATATACGAAAATAATTTGGATAAAATTATTTCATTTACCAGATTTTTAAAACAATACCGTATCAGATTATCTTATTTAAGAGTTTAGAAATCCCTATCGATACCATTGGCCAAACTGCACCGACCAGAATTTATAAACAATCAACTGATAACTCAACACAATATAAAGAAATTTTTATATTCGCTAACAAATACGTGCTCATATCTATTATTACACTCAAACTCATTCTAGAGTACTACTGACTCAATCTCTAATAAGTAACACCCACCAGAGCCAAGCTTGTCGCTTAACCAATTGCTTTGATACCAAACTATAACGACCCAATTTTTCGACGCTTGAAAGTCGATATCAATACGTTCACTGTATCAAATGCCGAACAATCGAATGCCAGAAAAACGAACCGTTAGGGTTAAAGAAGAAGAAGATAGAAGAAGAAACAGAAACAATAACAGAATCTCACATTTCGCAGTGGAACAAATATAATAGATAAATGAATATCTTTAACACAAAGAACAATATCAGTTTTACATTACATCATCAGAGTTTAAAATGACACAATACAACATTGGCACTTAATATAACTTTCTTACATGATAATTTTTACTTGCACCAACCCAAATGCAACGGACACTATATAATATAACTGATACGTCTCGCCATCCAGCTTAAACTCCAGATCTCCACAGCAACTTCTTGAATTCGCTCTTGAATAACTGATAACCTGACTCCAGGTTACCCGTATGAAAAATTATGGGAATCCAGAGTTTAGAAAGGGAATAATAAACTCCAGGTCAGTCATGGGATTGGTGTGAGATCTTAAAAATATTTATTTTCACAAAGAAAGGAAAAGAAATCCGCTATGCTTTTGGAAAATGAAACTACCATAAGGCTTCCCCGCACACACATAATGCATGCGCACAATTGGAGGAGATTTCTCGTTATGATAGTCAAACATGCTTGATACGCAAAATCTCTTTTAATATTATTATTAGTGCACAGTGGAAAACATTAGCAAGTATAATATTAATCTTAGCCAGCATACGTACCATTATAGTATGCCTACTATAGCTACTATGTTAAATGGCAGGTTCTACAAGTAAAACCGTACAAGGCGCGTATTGAAGATTGGATTTTCAACAAATGGTCAGGCTAAGGAACTTCCTATTGCCAAATGGGTACGCCTCCGAAGGGACCCCCCGAGAACTTAAACAGCTCTCTGCCAACAACAGGCTGGGTTACCTCCGTAACTAGGTAACTACTACACGAGTATGCCATCCCCCGGTCGTTTGCGACCTTTATCCGAGGATCATTAACCATAAAGCAACAACCACAAAGTATAATAAATTTGCAGCAGCCACATAGGTTAAATATCTGGGCTCCATACCATGATACCACCCTTTTCCAAAAGGAAATGACATACCCTTAGGGGGCACTAACCCCAAATAACCTTGCTGCATCCTTCCTATTTTGACCATTTCCAGGTTGTGAGGTCCTAGGAAGTCTCGTCCACAAAGCTATACTTTTCACAAAGCCATGCTTCGATCAACAAATGATCAGCAGCGCTTTGCATGCCACATTACCAAATTGGGAATATATCAATAGTAACCATCAACTACATAACCTCTGAGCTCGTACGTCTCAGAGAAGGTTGCTAAGCTAAGAGAATAAATTCTCCGCCACCAACAGAAATGTATTTGATAGAAACCAACTTTACATCTCAAAGTGTAACGTCAGGCACACATCCATATAAGTCCGTTACGGGATCGAACGGAATCAAAGGCACTTCAAAGAAGCCCTTACAAATCCGGATATTCATATATCACGTCAGAATTCCCATCACAAAGAGTGATAAAATCCCTATAACGGAGCAACCCGGTGCAGAGACTTTCGAAAGGTAATCCTTTCACTTTCGAAAATACCTGGTCTTCAACACCATCTTCAAATGCAATCCCATTTGGTCACATCTTTATTCGGAATGAGTTTGGTGACACAAAGCCCTCTCCCGGCTAATCCAAATAATGAGTGCTTATTTTTTAAAAATAAATGTTCATTCAAATCTCAAACAAATCACAACAAATTTCCACTTTGATCTTTTAAACAAAAGATCCATCACAAAGATTCGATGTGGTTTTCGAAAATCCATTCGGAATCCGACCCTCGGTCGCATCGAAATTCAAATGCCATTTAAAGCCCAATATTGATAGTTGGTTATTTAACTATCAATCAATATTAACAACAATCACCAGATTTTTAAATAAATTTTTCCAATTATTTACTTCCAAAGTATATTCGCAAGATATATTTTCACATTTCAACACTTTGAAAACAAATTTCAAATCACTTTTCACCCTTCATAACTTTTGATAACAAATTTCAAATCATTTTTCAAACGCGGAATAAATTTCCAAATATTCATTCATTTCCACTGAAAATCTACCAAGTACAAATACTTTAAAATAATTCAAATCACTTATCTCAAAATATTCTTGGAGACATTTAAAATAAAAATATCATTATTTAAATATTAGTTATGAAAGCATTATACTAATTATCACATATAAGACTTCAAGTCCAAACTAATTTTAAAATAAAATTAGTAAATAGGGTATAACTATTTAAATAACCATTTTCTAAAACAAATATCAATTAATTCTTTAAAAAAATCACTTCTATAATTAATTAAATAAATCTTTACCTTTAAAGATTTAGAAAAACAACTTAAGAAAATAATTTTCTCTACAATTATACTTGTAAAATCAACTTTAGAATTTTTAATTTGTATTTGAAAGCTACTTTGAAAACGTACTCGACTTTCCAGGGAGAACACACTTCCATTTCAAAAATGGTTCGTTTATATCAATCAATAAATCCTTCTTGATTTATTTTAAATTTACTTTCCAAATCCATAAATTTCTTTCGCACTTAAAAAAATAAAACAATATTTATTTTTTAAAACAAATTTCCCTTTCCTTTATAAATTCTCATTGTGAATTTAAAGTTTCTAAATGTCTACCATATATGATTTTCAAATATTCGCTTTCAAACACCTAAACAAATTCCAAATTGATTTCTAAATTTATTTCAAACACCAAATTGATTTTCATTCAAACAACAAATGAGACGGCCCGACTTTCCACCCCCGGAAAATCGCATCATCCTTAAGAAAGAAAGGGATAAAAAAGAGAAAAGAAAGAAGAGAAAGAAGAAACAACACAAGAATCTCAACAGCGGAACGAATAAATCATATTAATAACATAAGTATTACATAGTATTACAACAATTATCAGAGTTACACAGACATATACAACACATACTAGACAGTTATAAACACCTGTCTAGTTATTACAACTCAATCACAATATACATACACTCAGAGATACCAACACAGCGGAAAACTATATAACTATACGCAGAAGCCTCCTGCTCCATTGCTCCTCCACAATTCGTCAAGCTAACCTGAATCCTAACCTGAATTTCCTTGGCTACTCGTAAAAATTTAAGTACCCAAGAGTTATAGAAAAACAGAAATAACTCCGGGTCAGACATGGGTCTGGTGTGAGTAACAGGTTAAAGTTGCTTAACTTTGAAAAGCCTTTGAAAAGAAAAGGTATCACGTAAGACTTCCCACACATAAACATGGAAAAGTTTTTACCTTACGCTAACCAAAATATTTGATAGGAAATCCGATGATATTATAATAGTGTCTAGGGTTTTCAAGTAAATAAGAAATAGCCGAAATTGTTACATTCATTAAATTCCAGCTACTAGCCACAAAAGTGGGTAATACAATCAAAACCGTTGGCACTTATTGGATTTTGGATTCCATCAATGGTTGGGCTACTGGGGTATCGCCCGTCACAGTACGTGGCCTAGATCACCGTACCGAGGATTACTCCCAATCCCCTGCAACACAAACCCGGACCCGTTCCTTACTGAACAGTTCCAAACAAGACAACCCCGCAGTTGTGATCAGCAACCGCACCACTAAGCCGAAAATAAAGGGACCTCTAGACAGGGATAAATCTTGCTCTCAAGTGGGTGCTACCCACGAAGCTTTGCTGCACCTCCCCTGTTTTACCCATTCCCGGTTGATGAGGCTTGAGTCTACGATTACCTTAATAGGACATAACACTTAGAATGCTCATCGTCCACCTGACGATGTTGTTCAATCCATACAAGTTCGTTCCGGGTTCGAACGAAACCAAAGGCATTATCTCGTTACACTCGTATTGGAATCACCCTCAGAGTTAACGACAATAACCCTTGCACTCTGAATCTTCATCTCGAATCTATAAGTACTATTCCGTCAAACTCATTACGGAATCACCCACAGAGTTATACTGACGTATAGCCCTTACACCTCGAGTCTTCACTCGCTCCACTTGGATTAACGACCTAACGTTATTTGGAATCGATGTGGTTTTCGGATTCCAAATATGGAAACTCGATCCCGGTCTCATCGAAAATCAAAGCGTGTCTTTTAAGGTCCAAGTTGTTTTAAAGTTTAAAACAATTACATTCATTATCTAAATATACACAGATAGATAATTCACAACACAATAGATAATCATCCTTATCATTATCAACAGATAATTCATATCATAATCAGATAATCCATATTATCATCCAAAAGCAACCAATGCATCCATATCACATACACTACTCATCTCATAACTGAGATTACAAACCATACCAGACAACCAATACCATTCATCAAACATAAGCAATGATTTAATGATCTCACCATTTATAATTAATTTAAAATGAATTAAATTAATTACTAAATCTCTAATTAATTTAAAATAAATTAAATTAATTACTTCATCATCAAAATCCTGCTTATCTTAATCTTCAATTGATTACAAATCAATTTTATAAATCATCATCTCAATATTCATTTCACTTAATCTTTATTGATTAACTATCTCTAATTACAATAAGTAATTAGCATTTAATATTAATCATACCTTAATTAATCAATTCCAAATTACATCATTAATTAATTAATGATTTCTGATTACAATTAATCAATCTCTAAATATAAATTAATTACATAAGTAATTAATCTTCAATTTAAACCTTATATATTAATCACCCATGATTAATAATCAGTAATTAACTACTCTAATTACTCATCCCATAATTAATTACTCTTAATTAATTATTTTCATTAATCACTTGATTAATTCAAAGTAATTTAAATCAAATTACTTCTATAACACATATCTTTAATTACATTCAGTAATTATTAATTAATTACTTTCTTAAGTAATTATAAATTTATTAATTACATAAGTAATTATCAATAATCCACAAATGTTTAAATTAATTAAACTTAATTAATCTAAACTAGTTACCTTAATCAAATTAATTACACTAAGTAATTAATCCATTAATTACTTCATTAATTAATTAAAACTTAAACAATTGATTATTATTAATTAATTAATCTAATTAATTATCAAAATTAATCACATTAATTAATTGTTAAAATAATCTTAAGTTAATGACCTTCATTAACATTTCTTAATTACTTAATTAAGAATTAAATCATTATTAATTATCAATTAATTAATATTTAATTACAATTTAATTAATATCTAATTATTAATTAATTAAGTGTTAATTAAAATCTGAATTATCTCTAATTACTTGATTAAATAAATCTTAATCATTAATTAAAATTTAATTAACCATTCTTAATTATAGATAAATTAACCTTAATTAATTAATCTCAAATCTAATTAATTAACTTAAAAATTATTAATTACTTAATTAAACATCCACATATTCAATAATTAAATAATTAATATTCCATTTAAATTAATAATTTAAATGAAACCAATTTTCTTAAATTCAAAATTTGAAAACATTCTTCTTTATACAAAATATTTTAAACACTTTGTTTCAATCAAAAATTCAAATTTAAAAATTTCTTTTTTAATTTCAAACTGAAACACAATTCAAATTTTCATTTCAGATTCAAACTTAAAAATTTAAAACTTTACTTACACTTTCATCTTCATTTTCAAATTCAAATTATTTAAACTTCCTAAAGTAGTCAAAACAAATTTAAATTTAAAAACTTATTTAATTTTAAAAACTGACATTTAAGTAAAATCTCAGGTTTTAAAACTAAATTTAAACTTAGTTTAAACTTATTTTATAAATTAAACTTACAGTTTTAAATTCAAATCAATGTTCTTTATACTGTAAAAGTTAAAATCTAAATTTACATTCCAGATTTAAATTCAACTCAGGTTCATTTATTCAAAATTTCAGTTCCCAGATTTATACTTATTTAAATTTCCAGTTGCATTTTTAAAATCTGCCTTTAAATTTAAAACAGAAAAATAGTTTTCTGTTTAGTTTGAGACAATCTTAAATTTACATTTCAAATTGTTTCAAAATCCAGGAATTAATTTTTTGATTACATATTTTGATTTCAGGTTTAAACATTACAGTTGAACTTCAACTTTCAATTTGAAATTGTACTTTTAAAATTTTAAAACAGAAAGACAGTTTCTGTTTCTGTTTAAAACCAACTTGGATTTAAAAGCATTTCAAGTTTAATCCAAAGATCCAAAATTGAACTAATTGAATTTAAATTCAATTTCAGGTTCAATTTAGTTTCAGATTTTGGTTTTGCAATTGACTTTACTTCAAAACTTAATAAACCTGGAAAACAGGTTTCTGTCTTAGCTTAAGTACAAATAAAATTTTTCAAAATTTGAATTATTTCAAATCTAAAATTAAACTAATTGAATTTATACTTAAATTCAGTTTATACATATACTTAGTTCAGGTTTCAAATTACATTTTAAAAACTTTTTAAATTTTAAAACCTGAAAACAGGCTCTGCAAAAAAAAACAAAACCTGAAACACTAAAAAAAAAACCCGAGCTACTACTAATTTTACTTCGGGTAAATGCATCTCCTGCTTCGAGTTCCTCTTCCCATTTACCCGAGTCCATCCCGAGCAACCAAAACCTTGCAACTAAAATACCTCAACATGCACACCTCTGCACTGTACACCTAACCTCCAACTCCGGCCATCTCTGATCAACGTCAATGGCCATCCCCCATCGACCAGTGACCCCTCATCCCACTTCAACCCTTAGATACCCATAATTCAACTTGAATTTTGAATTCAAGTTTTAAACAAAACCTGGAACAGGCCCCCCTTCCAGTGCCTCACCTGTCAACGCCAACAACTCACAACTCCGGCCACCATCACCTTCCAAACTCTGGCAACAACTTCTTCAACACATAATCTATCCATACCCAAAAGAACTTTGAACTCGATCCAGTTATGAACCCGCAGTATTCGAATTCATGAACCCATTAAAAACTAGGGTTCATACTGAAATTTCCAAATCTCATCACCAAAATTTAATTTTAATCCAATTTGATGTTTTTCCTATAATCATAGATAGCTACTCTATCCTAAGAATCAAATTCATCCAGATCCAATGCAAGTTTCAACTGTGCTCAACCAAATTGTAAAATACAGTAATCCCAAATCTGCATTTATTTTACTGCACTATAAATTGTCATTTTACTTTTAAAAAATCCTATTTTTGCATGATGGTTTGATATACAAACCTGAATCATTGTTTTATAATGTTTGGATTTTCACCATAAACAATTTCTTACTCTGTTATATTTACTTCAAGTAAAACAGAATTTTATCTATAACTTATCCTATACTAAACAAGCTTCATTCAGAATTGAAATCATATCAGCAAACATCCCAAAAGAAAATATTTCTAGAATCAATCAAGAGTAGGAATTTGAAGAACAACAAGACACAGTAAATGGCATATACACATAAATATTTTCACATGTATATATGTTCACAGAAAATTCAAATCTTAATTTCATTCTTATTTAAAATCAAGAAAACAATATTTACCTATTAACAAATTTTATAAATTAGAGTTACTCACCTGTTTAATGATGCAGACCCCAGATTTAGCATGCAGTAGCTTGAATGCAGATGCAAATCCCCCCCAGGTTGCTTCTTGAATACATGCAGGCTTCATTTGATTAAAATTGAAATGCAGGCCTTTGTTTTAATGCTTTCTAATCTTTTGTTTTATACATGCTTCCAGTTTGAAGATTCATGCAGGTTGCTTGAAATTGTAGTGCATGTTTGCATTTTGCAGATTTTAGAAAGAATGCAGGCCTCATGCTTTTTCCCAGATTCAATTGCATGTTTCAGAGTTTTGAAAAGTGAATGCATGCTTTAGTTTACACACATGAAGGTTTGTATTTTCATTTTGAGGAGCTACAGGCTTGTTTGTAATGCAGGTTTTATACTTGATTTAAAATTGAAATTTCAGGTCTTTGAATGATGATCAGATTGCATGATTTTGTATTTTGAGGAGTTTGAATGCAATGCATTTTACTTGTTTGAAATTGTTGCATGCATGTTTGCTCATTTGAATTTGCAGGTTAGAGGAGATGATTTTTTTTTTCTTCAGGTTTCTTTGTTAAGAAATGAAAAAATGAGAAAGAGGAGAAGAAATGAGAAAATGCAATGTTTTATAGCTAATTTATGATTTATTTTAAATTAAAGAAAAACAAAATTACAACATGACACTTGTCTAATATGTTAACACATGTTTAACTATGCTTTGATAAACTTACACATGTCTTTGTAAATGTTTTAAATGATTTGTTGTTCAAATTAAGATTAATGAATGTTTAAACTTAGTTAATTATTTCTTAGACATAGTTTTTATATACTTTGTAAGGAATAAAGCAAAGTATTATTATAAATAAACAATATACAAATTAATCATTTGAAAAAGATACTTTTAAATAATTAAAATAAATTTATAAAAGAGTTTGTAACTTATTTTAATATACAAACTTAAGTAAAAATGAATTTTAAACCAATTAAAACATTTTTCTTATATTAAAAAAAAATCATATAGTATTTTATTAAATATTTTTGAAAAGCTTAAATTAAAAATAAATCACAATTTCTATTTTCAAAACATTAAAATTATGCTATACTAATTTATTAACTTATTAAAAACAATTTCACAAATTAAATATTTAAATAAATAAAATTATTAAATCAAACCAAATTGATTAACAAAATTTATCAATTCAATTTAAATTTAAAATCAGATTATTAAATTTAAATTGTCCAAAATTCCGGGATATTAGAATCTTTCCCCCTTAAAAGAATTTCGTCCCCGAAATTTAAAACAAAGGTAATTTAATAATCTATTTACAGATTTTATTTTAAAACACAGCATATGCTAATCATATGCTAACAACCAAAGCAACCAATTCACACAATCAAAACAAATCTAATTATCCAAAAGAATTTTGGATAAAACTTTCACGAGTTTCCCCGGTATATATATATATATATATATATATATATATATATATATATATATATATATATATATATATATATATATCGGGATACTCGCTCTATAGAATACAATCAATCAATACTACTAAGCTATAGAGCTCCTAACAATCATTCTATACAGAATATCAGACTACAAACGAGTCTGACTCAACAACCAATCCGTCCTAAACTACTGGTTCTACAACCCGAAATATCAAACACGTACTCCCTCAGAGATACGTGATAACACTCTGAATCCCAGTTATCCAAACTGGCAATTGAACTCTAGAAAACCAACACTCATCTTACCCAAAACACAGAAGAAACCAAAACACTACGGAGATAGCTTCCCAAAACTTATAGCTCTTTGGATCAGAGAAAAACTTATCCCAAATCAAATCTCCGATTCCAGAATCCAAATTTCTCTGCCTCTTATCCATAAAAACTCTTCGGACGATCCTAGGCTACCAACATCCTTCCTGATCAGCTCAACTCCTGCTGATTCCATTAAAAACAGACTGAACCAAACAATCCAATGATCTCCTCAAGATCACTCAAAAACCAAGAGAGCAAACCCTACTTCTCAACAACAGAAGACAGAACAAACTTCTTCTTATCCGGAAAAAGAAAAACAGAAACACTCCAAACTGCTTCCGCTGCACAACTCTGATCCAAAACAGAAGAAAATGCTGAAGAACAGCATAAGCACAGACTAGACAACCTAGCACAAAAATATAGTTCCACAGATCCATAAGAAAACTCAGATGTTTCTCCCAAACATGAGTTGCTTCACCAACTTCTATCTCAAGGAACCATCCATCTACTAACTGAACCACCAGCTCCATTCCTGGAAAGAAAACTCGGTCTCCAGGTGCAGACAAACTCTGACTTCCTGGAAGAAAATCCAGACAATCTCCAACAAACACAAGAGAACATACTATCGCAAGTCACTTTTGCGATCAACTCAGCCTATGTCCAAAGAAAACTGCTCTCTCTCTACCAATCAGAACAGCTTATGCTGGCCTAGCCAACTTACCAGAGAAAAAGATCTACTCTGCTGCTTCTGAACTTCATTTCAGAAAAACTACTCAGCCAGAAGACTCCTTACCAATTCAGAATACTCTACTAAACTCAGCCACATCACCGAGCTGACTCACTTCTACTCTTGTTCCAAAGAAACATCTTCGGAAATATCCATAGTCACTGCATCTCATCATGCAGCTACAACTTCCTGAGATATCAAAATATCATCACTCACTTTCTTCAGCCCTACCGACAGATCAAAACTCAATTCTGCACTTCAAAGATGAACTCCGTACCTTAACAGGTTACCTTCAGAGATCGATGAAGTACTTAAACCAAGAAAACTTACTCGAGATGGTATTCGATCTACAATCTCGACAAATACACTTCCAACCTTATCCATCAAACTCCAACCAATGGTAGTCGTGTTACACACATTTCTACCTCATCTACCTTTATAACTTACATTGGAAAAACCCGAACAGGTACTCCAACAAATAGGTAGAACCATAAATATATATATATATAATAAAAATACAAATACGCTCTCTCAAGATAGACACCACTACAGAGACTAGGTATTCTCTCAACCTAGCGCTCTGATACCAACTGAGACGACCCGACTTTCCACCCCCGGAAAATCGCATCGTCCTTAAGAAAGAAAGGGATAGAAAAGAGAAAAGAAAGAAGAGAAAGAAGAAACAACACAAGAATCTCAACAGAGGAACGAATAAATCATATTAATAACATAAGTATTACATAGTATTACAACAATTATCAGAGTTACACAGACATATACAACACATACTAGACAGTTATAAACACCTATCTAGTTATTACAACTCAATCACAATACACATACACTCAGAGATACCAACACAGCGGAAAACTATATAACTATATCCAGAAGCCTCCTGCTCCATTGCTCCTCCACAATTCGTCAAGCTAACCTGAATCCTAACCTGAATTCCCTTGGCTACTTGTAAAAATTTGAGTACCCAAGAGTTATAGAAAAACAGAAATAACTCCGGGTCAGACATGGGTCTGGTGTGAGTAACAGGTTAAAGTTGCTTAACTTTGAATACCTTTGAAAAGAAAAGGTATCACGTAAGACTTCCCACACATAAACATGGAAAAGTTTTTACCTTACGCTAACCAAAACATTTGATAGGAAATCCGATGATATTATAATAGTGTCTAGGGTTTTCAAGTAAATAAGAAATAGCCGAAATTGTTACATTCATTAAATTCCAGCTACTAGCCACAAAAGTGGGTAATACAATCAAAACCGTTGGCACTTACTGGATTTTGGATTCCATCAATGGCTGGGCTACTGGGGTACCGACCGTCACAGTACGTGGCCTAGATCACCGTACCGAGGATTACTCCCAATCCCCTACAACACAAAGCCGGACCTGTTCCTTACTAAACAGTTCCAAACAAGACAACCCCGCAGTTGTGATCAGCAATCGCACCACTAAGCCGAAAATAAAGGGACCTCTAGACAGGGATAAATCTTGCTCTCAAGTGGGTGCTACCCACGAAGCTTTGCTGCACCTCCACTGTTTTAGCATTCCCGTTGATGAGGCTTGAGGCTACGATTACCTTAATAGACATAACACTTAGAATGCTCATCGTCCACCTGACGATGTTCTGAAAGCATTCAATCCATACAAGTTCGTTCCGGGTTCGAACGAAACCGAAGGCATTATCTCGTTACACTCGTATTGGAATCACCCTCAGAGTTAACGACAATAACCCTTGCACTCTGAATCTTCATCTCGAATCTATAAGTACTATTCCGTCAAACTCATTACGGAATCACCCACAGAGTTATACTGACGTATAGCCCTTACACCTCGAGTCTTCACTCGCTCCACTTGGATTAACGACCTAACGTTATTTGGAATCGATGTGGTTTTCGGATTCCAAATATGGAAACCCGATCCCGGTCTCATCGAAAACCAAAGCGTGTCTTTTAAGGTCCAAGTTGTTTTAAAGTTTAAAACAATTACATTCATTATCTAAATATACACAGATAGATAATTCACAACACAATAGATAATCATCCTTATCATTATCAACAGATAATTCATATCATAATCAGATAATCCATATTATCATCCAAAAGCAACCAATGCATCCATATCACATACACTACTCATCTCATAACTGAGATTACAAACCATACCAGACAACCAATACCATTCATCAAACATAAGCAATGATTTAATGATCTCACCATTTATAATTAATTTAAAATGATTTAAATTAATTACTAAATCTCTAATTAATTTAAAATAAATTATAATTACTTCATCATCAAAATTCTGCTTATCTTAATCTTCAATTGATTACAAATCAATTTTATAAATCATCATCTCAATATTCATTTCACTTAATCTTTATTGATTAACTATCTCTAATTACAATAAGTAATTAGCATTTAATATTAATCATACCTTAATTAATCAATTCCAAATTACATCATTAATTAATTAATGATTTCTGATTACAATTAATCAATCTCTAAATATAAATTAATTACATAAGTAATTAATCTTCAATTTAAACCTTATATATTAATCACCCATGATTAATAATCAGTAATTAACTACTCTAATTACTCATCCTATAATTAATTACTCTTAATTAATTATCTTCATTAATCACTTGATTAATTCAAAGTAATTTAAATCAAATTACTTCTATAACACATATCTTCAATTACATTCAGTAATTATTAATTAATTACTTTCTTAAGTAATTATAAATTTATTAATTACATAAGTAATTATCAATAATCCACAAATGTTTAAATTAATTAAACTTAATTAATCTAAACTAATTACCTTAATCAAATTAATTACACTAAGTAATTAATCCATTAATTACTTCATTAAGTAATTAAAACTTAAACAATTGATTATTATTAATTAATTGATCTAATTAATTATCAAAATTAATCACATTAATTAATTGTTAAAATAATCTTAAGTTAATGACCTTCATTAACATTTCTTAATTACTTCATTAAGAATTAAATCATTATTAATTATCAATTAAATAATATTTAATTACAATTTAATTAATCTCTAATTATTAATTAATTAAGTGTTAATTAAAATCTGAATTATCTCTAATTACTTGATTAAATAAATCTTAATCATTAATTAAAATTTAATTAACCATTCTTAATTATAGATAAATTAACCTTAATTAATTAATCTCAAATCATAATTAATTAACTTAAAAATTATGAATTACTTAATTAAACATCCACATATTCATTAATTAAATAATTAATATTCCATTTAAATTAATTAAATAATTTAAATGAAACCAATTTTCTTAAATTCAAAATTTAAAAACATTCTTCTTTATACAAAATATTTTAAACACTTTGTTTCAATCAAAAATTCAAATTTAAAAATTTCTTTTTTAATTTCAAACTGAAACACAATTCAAATTTTCATTTCAGATTCAAACTTAAAAATTTAAAACTTTACTTACACTTTCATCTTCATTTTCAAATTCAAATTATTTAAACTTCCTAAAGTAGTCAAAACAAATTTAAATTTAAAAACTTATTTAATTTAAAAAACTGACATTTAAGTAAAATCTCAGGTTTTAAAACTAAATTTAAACTTAGTTTAAACTTATTTTATAAATTAAAACTTACAGTTTTAAATTCAAATCAATGTTCTTTATACTGTAAAAGTTAAAATCTAAATTTACATTCCAGATTTAAATTCAACTCAGGTTCATTTATTCAAAATTTCAGTTCCCAGATTTATACTTATTTAAATTTCCAGTTGCATTTTTAAAATCTGCCTTTAAATTTAAAACAGAAAACAGTTTTCTGTTTAGTTTGAGACAATCTTAAATTTTGATTTCAAATTGTTTCAAAATCCAAGAATTAAATTTTTGATTACATATTTTGATTTCAGGTTTAAACATTACAGTTGAACTTCAACTTTCAATTTGAAATTGTACTTTTAAAATTTTAAAACAGAAAGACAGTTTCTGTTTTTGTTTAAAACCAACTTGGATTTAAAAGCATTTCAAGTTTAATCCAAAAATCCAAAATTGAACTAATTGAATTTATATTCAATTTCAGGTTCAATTTAGTTTAAGATTTAAGTTTTTGCAATTGACTTTACTTCAAAACTTAATAAACCTGGAAAACAGGTTTCTGTCTTAGTTTAAGTACAAATAAAAATTTTCAAAATTTAAATTATTTCAAATCTAAAATTAAACTAATTGAATTTATACTTAAATTCAGTTTAAACTTATACTTAGTTCAGGTTTTAAATTACATTTTAAAAACTTTTAAAATTTTAAAACCTGAAAACAGGCTCTGCAAAAAAAAAAAACTGAAACACTAAAAAAAAACCCGAGCTACTACTAATTTTACTTCGGGTAAATGCATCTCCTGCTTCGAGTTCCTCTTCCCATTTACCCGAGTCCATCCCGAGCAACCAAAACCCTGCAACCAAAATGCCTCAACATGCACACCTCTGCACTGTACACCTAACCACCAACTCCGGCCATCTCTGATCAACGTCAATGGCCATCCCCCATCGACCAGTGACCCCTCATCCCACTTCAACCCTCAGATACCCATAATTCAACTTGAATTTTGAATTCAAGTTTTAAACAAAACCTGGAACAGGCCCCCCCTTCCAGTGCCTCACCTGTCAACGCCAACAACTCACAACTCCGGCAACCATCACCTTCCAAACTCTGGCGACAACTTCTTCAACACATAATCTATCCATACCCAAAAGAACTTTGAACTCGATCCAGTTATGAACCCGCAGTATTCGAATTCATGAACCCAGTAAAAACTAGGGTTCATACTGAAATTTCCAAATCTCATCACCAAAATTTAATTTTAATCCAATTTGATGTTTTTCCTATAATCATAGATAGCTACTCTATCCTAAGAATCAAATTCATCCAGATCCAATGCAAGTTTCAACTGTGCTCAACCAAATTGTAAAATACAGTAATCCCAAATCTGCATTTATTTTACTGCACTATAAATTGTCATTTTACTTTTAAAAAATCCTATTTTTGCATGATGGTTTGATATACAAACCTGAATCATTGTTTTATAATGTTTGGATTTTCACCATAAACAATTTCTTACTCTATTATATTTACTTCAAGTAAAACAGAATTTTATCTATAACTTATCCTATACTAAACAAGCTTCATTCAGAATTGAAATCATATCAGCAAACATCCCAAAAGAAAATATTTCTAGAATCAATCAAGAGTAGGAATTTGAAGAACAACAAGACACAGTAAATGGCATATACACATAAATATTTTCACATGTATATATGTTCATAGAAAATTCAAATCTTAATTTCATTCTTATTTAAAATCAAGAAAACAATATTTACCTATTAACAAATTTTATAAATTAGAGTTACTCACCTGTTTAATGATGCAGACCCCAGATTTAGCATGCAGTAGCTTGAATGCAGATGCAAACCCCCCCAGGTTGCTTCTTGAATACATGCAGGCTTCATTTGATTAAAATTGAAATGCAGGCCTTTGTTTTAATGCTTTCTAATCTTTTGTTTTATACATGCTTCCAGTTTGAAGATTCATGCAGGTTGCTTGAAATTGTAGTGCATGTTTGCATTTTGCAGATTTTAGAAAGAATGCAGGCCTCATGCTTTTTCCCAGATTCAATTGCATGTTTCAGAGTTTTGAAAAGTGAATGCATGCTTTAGTTTACACACATGCAGGTTTGTATTTTCATTTTGAGGAGCTACAGGCTTGTTTGTAATGCAGGTTTTATACTTGATTTAAAATTGAAATTTCAGGTCTTTGAATGATGATCAGATTGCATGATTTTGTATTTTGAGGAGTTTGAATGCAATGCATTTTACTTGTTTGAAATTGTTGCATGCATGTTTGCTCATTTGAATTTGCAGGTTAGAGGAGATGAATTATTTTTTTTCTTCAGGTTTCTTTGTTAAGAAATGAAAAAATGAGAAAGAGGAGAAGAAATGAGAAAAAGCAATGTTTTATAGCTAATTTATGATTTATTTTAAATTAAAGAAAAACAAAATTACTACATGACACTTGTCTAATATGTTAACACATGTTTAACTATGCTTTGATAAACTTACACATGTCTTTGTAAATGTTTTAAATGATTTGTTGTTTAAATTAGGATTAATGAATGTTTAAACTTAGTTAATTAGTTCTTAGACTTAGTTTGTATATACTTTCTAAGGAATAAAGCAAACTATTATTATAAATAAACAATATACAAATTAATCATTTGAAAAAGATACTTTTAAATAATTAAAATAAATTTATAAAAGAGTTTGTAACTTATTTTAATATACATACTTAAGTAAAAATGAATTTTAAACCAATTAAAACATTTTTCTTATATTAAAAAAAAATCATATAGTATTTTATTAAATATTTTTGAAAAGCTTAAATTAAAAATAAATCACAATTTCTATTTTCAAAACATTAAAATTATGCTATACTAATTTATTAACTTATTAAAAATAATTTCACAAATTAAATATTTAAATAAAGAAAATTATTAAATCAAACCAAATTGATTGACAAAATTTATCAATTCAATTTAAATTTAAACTCAGATTATTAAATTTAAATTGTCCAAAATTCCGGGATATTACAACAAATCAATTTTCATATTGATTTCCCAAAGATTTTTTCTTAACACCAAATCAATTTTCGAATTTGTTTTTAAAATAAATTCCTTTATCTCTTCCAAACTATTTGAAATCCGTATTTTAAACTAAATTCTTCAACTTTTGAATAATATAACTTGAAATCCATTTATTAAAATCCTTTCCCATATTTTTGGAATTTATTCAATCGGATTCAAAAATAAAACTTTATCCTTTTAAAATTCCTTCTTTTCAATTTATCCAATTCTCAAAACAAATTTTACTATAAACTTTCAACTTGTATTTCAAACATCCAATTTTATTTATTTCCGGTATCCTGCGATACCAAAAATATGTTCAGCGAAACTATAGCCTTCGACGATTTCAATCACAAATATAATCACACACAGATTATAAATAATCAACACACAATATTGAAACAAATTCAATTATTTGAGGAATCCAGTTGGATCCCTCCAACTTGTTTCCCTACATCCATAGATGTTAGCAAAAAAATTAAATACCAATTCCACTTCGAGGTGGAATATCGCGGTATATGGGATCAACATATTATCATCCGCTATTATGCTGCGCATAGGGTCTCATCCACTATATAATGCGGGAAATCAATCGCTCCAAATACATATATAATACCAATTCTACTTCGAGGTGGAATATCGCGGTATATGGGTTTATATAATATCCTTCGGTATTATGCGGCGCATAGGGTCTAATTCAATACATTTGATAATAATTTATCATCCAAGCACACAATCAAAAAATTTAAATTTAACTATTTAAAATTAAACTACAAATTCCAGTTGAGTGAGAAGGTCTCCCCTTTAATAATGCATGCAATCTATTTTCATTCCAGCTTGATTCCTTCGCAGTTTTAAAACTCGTACAACAATTTTATGATTTATTAATATTCGAGCCAATCGAAAAATTAATAATCATTTCTTTCAATTTAACTAACAATTTCGTTTTAAACTTATAATTTAGTTTTAAATTAATTTTCTATATATATATATATATATATATTTTATTTCTTCCTGAATCAATTTTTTTTTTAAAGCTTCTGTTTATCTACAATTAAAATGGGCAGGTGTATACATATTAAATTAAAAATAGAATGGTGTTAAATCTTACTAAAAATTAAAATTTCATCCACATATATTTCCTATTTTTCTGCATATATATTCATTTATATTTTCCTCTAATTATTTATTAAATTAAACTAAATAAAACTGTGATTACCTCATTGCCTGTCGACAGAGCATAACTCCTAGCGATTGGAAGTTCGTCGAACCGCCCACATTTCATCGTGCGAATCACCGAGCGTGCCTCCAAGATCGATCGTCGACCGACAATGCAGTCGACCTCTCCTAGTCGAATAGTGAAATCGACGTCGGCCAAAGCCCTAATCCCCACCACATGTCGCTGCCTCGAACCCCACGAGTCTCTAGCCAATGTCGCGCACACCTAGATTTCCGCCTCTCCTTCGAGACCAAGTACAACGCGACGACACCGATGAAGCATCTCGTCAACAACAGCCCCTTCGAATTCGAACCCAGCATCAAATTGATTTCGTGCCCTAGAAAATCCGCTCCTTCCACGAATTCTAGTTCACGCGACGGCATCCCCAGGTAAATGCGAAACGAAGCCCTAGCTCGATCTCCCCAAAGACGCGCACGCGATTGCCCTCGCGATTGATTTTGCAAAGAGAACTCGATTTTGCAGAGTGAAGGGAGCGCGGCCATTAATACGATTTTAAACGAAAGGTTTTCGAAAGGTTTTCGTCTGATTTTTTTTTCATCTGCAAATTTGATTTCATTTTTGACAGTTCGTTTCTTCCCTTTTTTTTATTTCAAGCGAAGAAAATATTTCATTTTGTACGTATGCTTTTCTTCTTTTTTTTCATTTTCAAACGCGTGTCTTACCATTTTGCCAAGTGTTGAAGATAGAAGCAACGTGTTCGTTGCTACAGTAATGGGATTATATTATTTTTATTTTAAATTCAAATTCAAATCGTGTTGGTTTTCGCAATTCAAAATCTCGATCTCCAATCGAGGCATGCCGCTAGACATTTATAATGTTAAACCCCTATTCCGAATGCAATGGAAGAGGTTTTGAGTCCAATTTCGATCGTATGGAGAAGATAGCATTCCCGACCAGTTAAAACATTGAATTTTCAATTTAAATTCAGCGCGTTTGCTTATTATACGGCCAAATGATCACTCGAAACACTACGAAAATTGAAATCCAATAATAATATAATATTACGGGTCCAATGGAACTGTTTTCGTCGAATTCCAAGACTGTGCCTCGGAAGGCTATTTTTAAATATCGATTTAAACGATATAAAATTCAAAACTAATCAAAACATTTTCAAATTCAATTCTAAAGCTTCTATTATCTTCAGTATTATCAATATAAATTTTATAAGCCTTCGAAATATTTTTAATCAGCTCAAAACTGAAGATTCAAATTTTTACCTAACTTTAATAAATTAAATTCAATAATTTAATTGCCAAATTCATAGTTATAATTGAAACTCAAGTTAAAATAACTTCCAAATATTTAAAATCGATTAAAACATTTCAATTCCAAATGTTAAAATTCCCGGGTCGTCACATTTTTCCCCCCTTAAAATAACTTGAAGGCGGAATACCACGCTATATGGGTTTAAATAATATCCTCTGCTATTATGCGGCGCATAGGGTCTAATTCAAGACAACTGATAATAATTTATCATCCAAACACACAATCAACAATTTTAAATATAACTATATGAAATTAAACCGGAAACTCCAATTGAGTGAGAAGATCTCACCTTTAATAATGCATGCAATCCATTTTCATTTCAGCTTGATTCCCTCACAGTTTTAAACCATGTACAACAATTTTACGATTTATTAATATTCGAACCAATCGAAAAATTAATTACTGTTTATTATTTTTTAATTTAACCAATAATTTCATCTTAAACATATAATTTGGTTTTAAACTAATTTACTATATATATTATATTTTCTTTCTTCCTGAATCAAAAACTTTTTTTAAAGCTTCTGTTTATCAATAATTAAAATGGGCAGGTGTATACATACTAAATTTAAAAATAGAATGGTGTTAAATCTTACTGTAAATTAAAATTTCATCCACATATACTTCCTATTTTTAACTGCATATATATTCATTAATATTTTCCTCTAATTATTTATTAAATTAAACTAAATAAAACTGTGCTTACCTCACTGCCTGTCAACGGAGCATAACTCCTTGCGATTGGAAGTTCGTCGAACCACCCACATTGCTACGTGCGAACCACCGAGCATGCCTCCAAGAACGATCGTCGACCGACAATGCAGTCGACCTCTTCTCGCCGAATACTGAAATCGACGTCGGCCAAATCCTTAATCCCCACCGCATCTCGCTGCCTCGAACCCCGCGAGTCTGCAGCCAATGCCGTGCACACCTATATTGCCACCTCGCCTTCGAGACCAAGTACAACGCGACCACACCGATGAAGCAATTCATCAACATCAGCCCCTTCGAATTCGAACCCAACATCAAATTGATTTGGTGCCCTCAAAAATCCACTCTTTCCACGAATTCTAGGTCAGGCAAAGACATCGCCAGGTAAATGCGAAACAAAGCCCTAGCTCGATCTCCCCAAAATCACGCACGCGATTACCCACGTGATTGATTTTGCAAAAGGAACTCGATTATGCAGAGAGAAGGAAGCTCAGCCATTAATTTGATTTTAAACGTAAGGTTTTCGTCTGATTTTTTTTTCATCTGCAAATTTGATTTCATTTTTGATAGTTCGTTTCTTCCCTTTTTTATTTCCAACGAAGAAAATATTTCATTTTGTATGTATGCTTTTCTTTTTTTTCTTTTTCAAACGCGTATCTTACCATTTTGCCAAGTGTTGAAGATAGAAGCAACGTGTTCGTTGCTACAGTAATGAGATTATATTATTTTTATTTTAAATTCAAATTCAAATTCAAATCGCCTTAGTTTTCGCAATTCAAAATCTCGATCTCCAATCGAGAAGTTCTACTGGCGTTTATAATGTTAAACCCCTATTTCGAACGCAATGGAAGAGATTCCGAGTCCAAATTCGATCGTGTGGAGAAGATAGCTTTCACGACCAGTTAAAACGTTGAATTTTCAATTTAAATTTCAGTGCGTTTGCTTATCGTACGGTCAACGATCACTCCGAACACTACAAAAATTAAAATCCGATAATAATACAATATTAGAGATCCAATGGAACTAGTTTCGTTGAATTCCGAGACTGTTCCTCGGAAGGCTATTTCTAAATATGGCTTTAAATGACATAAAATTCAAAACTGATCAAAGCATTTTAAAATTCATTTCTGGAGCTTCCATTATCTTCAGTAAATTTTTTAAGCCTTTGAAATATTTTTAATCAGCACAAAGCTAAAGATTCAAATTTTTACCCAACTTCAATAAATTAAATTCAATAATTTAATTGCCAAATTCATAGTTATAATTGAAATTCAAGTTAAAATAACTTCCAAATATTTAAAATCGTTTAAAACATTTCAATTTCAAATGTTAAAATTCCTAGGTCATCAGACAGATTATCAACACTAATAATCAATGGTATTTTTTATAACATGTCACGTTATTTTAAAACTATTTCAAAGTATGATATCTCACTTTAATTCTCGCCCAAACCTAAAGTGCTAACAGTTCACTCTACAAGCAAAAAACACCTCCATGTCACTTCCTCTCGTTGCCACCTCAGCATAGCCCTTAGAAATGCTCCCTATGTGTTCATCCATGATGAAAAGAAGGGGCTTTGGTTTCAAGTTTGGCCAAAAAAATAGATGGGAAATGACTAGGATAAAAACGGGATTTTGACATAGCTACTCTCAAAATAAGAAAAGTTGCCAAGTCGTAAATTTTTTCTTATTAAATTCTAACTAGTTTCAAGAAAAGAATCATTGGATTTGGAGTTGCTTTTTGAAAGTTATGGCTTGGGGAACATGAGGTCTTTTCAGAGTCGTAAAAACAGGGCTAGAAATCAACTCGGATAAAAATGAGATTTCGACATATTTACTCTCAAAATTAGAAAAAGTGATCAACATTAAAGCTCTTTCTTATTGAATTATATTTGGTTTCAACAAAATAATCACGTAATTTGGAGTAGTTTTGTGGAACTTTTGACTAAATTAAGAGGAAGAGGGAAGATGGAAGAAGAAAAAGAGCTAAAGAGTTTTGTGAATTTTCAAGAATAGAAAAGAGAACTAAGCCTTATCTTTTATAAACTTTACAGTTGCCAAAAAACCTCCCTAATTTCAATATTGGCACAAGCTCCCCTCCACACGTTTGTACTGTCCCCTCATTGGCCTTGTGCACATCTTTTCCTTTATACCAATGCACACAAATCCATACACAAAGTCCACTTTTCTTAATACTTTATTTAATCATATTCTAATAACCTTTTAATGATGACTAGAGTTTATCATATTATTTATTAGAAAATAGAGAATGTTATTTGCATGCATATTTATAAATTAGTATATGTCCAAAATGTTACAAAAACTTTCGTTCAATAAAAAGTCGAGAACCCAAAAAAGGATATTCGGCCACATTTTTGATTTTTCTCCGAGCTATTTATTTTTATAAATAATATTCAAAATGAGTTTACCATCATTATTTATTAACTAAGAGAGGGTTATTAATTATTAAAATCCATTACTTGAATATTTAAAATTTATTAAATATTCACCAACTAAAGCGATAAAATTCCAGGTCCTTACATATTGCAATGTCTTCTAAAGGAGAGTTCGACATTATAATTTGGTTACATGTATTAATTTTTTGGATTGTTTACTTTGTTTATTAAAGGATTTATAACTTATGGTAATAAAATATTAATATTATCAATTCCATTAAAACCGACAAGTAATCTGCAAGAATAAAATCAATTATTCTTCATGATAAAAAGCTTTGGGCCACTAAAATTGATAAGTTTTGTATGCTCTTCTCTGCACTTTACATATGTCGATGACTTGGACTATAGTGTTTATGGACAACTAATAAAAGAGATGATGTTATATGAAGTTCATTATCATAGCAGTAAGAAATACTTATATTTATATTTATTTGAAACTTATAAGATTGTAATACTGTAATAGTATAAATATTTCATAATAGATTAAAATAAGATGTGCAAATTATAACAAATTATCAATACGTGTATTCGAATTTGAATTTGAGTGTCCAGTATATAAAATATTCCTTACAAATATATCAAATTAAGTTTAATTTCTTAGTAAGTACATAAGATGATTATGAAAATAAAGCATCTAACATATTATTTCTTTATGCAAAACATTATTTAATATATTTTTTTAGCAAAGCTAACGGGGTTGAATGGACCCCTTCCATTTTATTGCTGCACAGAAGAAAAAGGATCATAACATGCTATGATCCAAAGAAATAAAACCAGAGGAATGAAATACGAAGGGAGACAAAAGTGCAGGCAATGAACAAAAACACTATGAAACAAGAAATAAAACATAATTTGAAAAGTTAGTACCACTAAAGAAAAATTGGGTCATCAGCACCATGGTGCTCTGCAGGCCTTTCGTAATCCTAAACATCATCAGGTTGAACATCTCTATTCTACTATTAGTCTTGTTTCTAAAAACCCAACTATTTTTTTCATTCCATAGCACTTGTATAAATTTCTTTGGAATTGTTAATATCTGAATACTTTGGCTATCCCTCCATCTTGTAGCTTTTTAGATGATGTTCCATTTCATAGCACCGTTTTAAGTGTGATCAGCCCTTCCTATTTTAGACATAGACTTGCTCTAGGGAATAAAGGAAAATTCACATTGAAAATTAAATGCAAATTATCCTCTCTATGAGATAAGCACATTGAACGACTATCTTCAGTCAAAATTCATTTATCTACAAGCTTTGCCTTTGTATGGTGGCATTTCTCATAACCTTCCATAACAAGAGCTTGTCCTTTGGCTTATGCTGGGGGTATCGGACCCTACGTACCCGAGCAAAATAAAGCTCTTCATCAAAACAACACAAGATTTTATAGATAAAAGATATGGTATGAGATTTGGAATTAGTAGTCCAAACAGCCAGGTCATTATTTAATATATTGTAACTTCTTAAATATTTTCTGTTACTTGATAGCAATAGTTGGATACAATATATCTACCTTTTGTCCTTTGGCAAATGTAACATATCCATCAAATTCAAATAATTTCTCAACATTATAGGAAAGTATTTTTAATTTGTAGGTGGTATGCTAAGACTTTAATTTAATTCTTATTTTGGACACACTAAAGTGAAGTCTTTTTCAATCTTCCATAAGTAACTTTATCCATGAGCCGCTACAAAATTATTACCATAAAAATTTGAGGGTACATTTGTCGCTTTGTTATATCCTCTTGGTTGAATTTGAGATGTAAATTCAACTCAAAGGAAGCGGCAAAATAGTAGCTCCAGATTTCCCGAATGAAGAGAAGGAAGCCACGAAGCATGAAACCCTAGCTCTGAATGAAGCAGTGGCCTTGCTGAATGAAGAGGAAAAAGGAAAGAAGAGGAGAAAGCACGATGTCCTCGATCAGTGGAGGAGTAGTCTCTTCAATGAAGGAACATGTTGGATGGAAGTGCCGTTTATTTGAAGTGAGGAGAAGCTTTGGAAAGAAGCTGGAGTGAGTTTGGTTGGTAAAGTGGAAATGTCGAATGAGTTGTTTCGTCCGATGATAATGGAGCGGCTTTTAGGCATGCCTAACGAACTATTTCATTTAGTATTTGAGCATGCCGCTCCAATAGGGAAGATGCCCGTCCAGATTGAGTTTTTTCAAACCAAAGTGATGTTGAGCTAGATGCGTCGAACCAGATGATGTTAAATAAAACCCAGGGTTGCTATATAGCAACTATCTTTTCTCATTTCTTCACTCTATAAATTGGGGAGCTTCTGGACTATAATGGCAACCATCCTAGAGAGTTGAAACTCTGTAGAATTTTTTTTGTATTGTAAATTCTTCTTATCTATAGCCTCCAAAAGCGAATCAAACTTGTAACTCTAATCTTTTAGAGATTAATAAAATTTCCTCTCCCTAAGTGGATGTACATTGCCTCACGGTGGTGGAATCACTATAAATACTGGTGTTATTTGTTTTTTTACATTGCATAGATCTGTGACTGTCTGTTCTGGTGTTTATCTCTGCTTGTATCGTCTCGCTACAATCATGATCCAGTTGTTTTCTACTACATTGGATTTTTATTCCCTTAGTTTGATCATTTTAAGGGATGTTCTTCAATAGTCTGGTATCAGAGCTGCAAGATTGATTGAGGAGTGGTAGACACTATGGCGGAAGATGAAGCGACCCCAGTTGTTATAAGACGTTATATTAGAGGGATGTATATTGCATTAGGATCATAGTTGGAAATTGAGAAATGGAATGGGGATAAAGACTTCGAGAAGTGGCAATGGAGGATGAAGGCTGGTCTAATGAGGAATGAAGTTCATCTAGTAGTTTTTTCCTCTGAGGAGTTGATGGTTGACATCTCAGTCGTGAAAAGAAGGAGATGGAGAAATGGAAGTTTATTACTTTACAGCTAGCTATGGGAGAGAATGTCATATTAGAGATTACCAGTGAGACCTCTGCTAGGGGCATTTAGACCAAGCTGGAGAATCTCTACTTGAAAAGATCTCTGACTAACCGTCTAATATTGCTGAAGGCATTTTTCACCATACGGATGAGAGAGGGTACTTTAGTGAAGGAACATCTGAATTTCATTGATGATCACATGATGAAGATGAAAAATGTTGACTTAAAGATGGATGAGGTGCAAATGGCAATGATTCTTTTGTGTTCTCTTTCAGAGCGATACACAGGTTTCACTAACAGCATTATCTTCGCTAGGGATACATTGACGGTGGAAGATGTGAAGTCGGGCCTTCTATCTAAGGGCTTGAGAGATCAGATAAAGGAGATAAGTGAAGGAAGTAGGGGTGGAAGTAGTATTCACGGCCTATTTGTTGAAATAGGTAGAGAAGATAAGAAGAATTGGAATTCTAGAGGGCTTGGGATTTCCAAGTCCAGGAAGCCCGATAATGGTAGGAGTGGAAAGTCTAAGGACAGGAAGTGCTTTGTCTACAAGAAACCTGGTCATCGAAAAAAGGATTGTCCAAATTTGAAGAAGAAGGAAGAAGACGGATCTTCATTATTTGCGGTGGAGATGTCTGTATCGGACAATGTGTTGTCAGCAGTAGTATTAGATGTCTCAGACCATTGGGTGCTGGACTCGGGGGCGTTTTTCCATATGAAGCCTAGTAAGGATTACTTCAGTTCTTTCGTTGGACGAGAGGGACGCTCTATTAGTATGGGTAATGATGCTAGATGTAGAGCAATGGGTGGAGGTCCAGTGAGGATTGGAATGTTTGACGGCGTGATATGCACTTTGACAGATGTCACGGATGTTCCAGGTCTTCGAATGTCCTTAATTTCTTTAGGACAATTGGCATCTTTGGGATGCAAAGTAACTATCAAAAAGGATAGTCTGAAGGTTTTGAGTGGTGCACTAGTTCTTATGAAAGGAGATGTGTTCTGAAATCGGTATTTGCTGTAAGTAACCACAATTCTTGGAGAGTCGTGTGTTGGAGTAGATAGTTCTCGTGCATTAGATGCCACAAAGCTTTAGCATCTCAGGTTAGGTCATATTCAAAGAAGGCCTTAGAGTTGCTTCGAAGACGGAAGATGATCAAAGGAGAAAGCTTCGACAAGATGGAGTTTTGCCAGAACTATGTGTTAGGAAAGCAAACTAAAGTATCTTTTGGAGTTGGACTCCATAGATTGATGTGAGTACTTGAGTACACGCATATAGATGTTTGGGACAGGTTGCTGCTCCTTCTCTTGGAGGAGAAAAGTATTTTATCTCTTTTATTGATGACATTTCTCAAAAAGTATGGGTGTATGTGATGAAAGCCAAATCAGAGAGTTTTGAGAAGTTTAAAGAGTAGAAAGCACTTGTTGAGAATCAATCTAGTTATAAGTTGAAGGTGTTGAGATCTGATAATGGTGGTGAATTTGTCTCTAGGGAGTTCCTCAACTTTTGTAGACATTATGGCATTCAAAGACATTTCACTGCGCCCGATAATCCACAATGCAATGGGGTTGCAGAAAGGATGAACATGACTATACTGGAGAAGGCTCGTTGCTTGAGATTGATGGCAGGATTGTCTAGAGGCTTTTTGGCGGAGGAATTATCAACTGCAGGGCATATCATAAACTGAATTTCATGCTCAGCAGTAAATGGGAAGATTCCAGAGGAGAAGTGGAGAGGTAAAGCAGTGTATCTTGGTTACTTTTGAATTTTTGGTTGTCCCGTGTACGTTCACTATACAGGTGATGAGAAGTTGGAGGCTAGAGCATAATAAGGCATACTAATGGGATAACCGATGGTATCAAAGGGTATCGAATTTGGAACCCGGTTGATCGGAAGATTGCTCATTCCAGACATGTTACTTGTAACATCCCAATATTTTCAACCATTTGCAGACCACATGTCGGATTTGAATTGCTCAAAATATCATATAGTTAATTTATATTTGACAAAACTCAACATATACGGTAAATAAATAAACCACAGAATCACAGATACAGAGTAATGTAACAATAAGCAATGGAAAAAATGAATAGTAGTTCATGAAGCTACTATATACATAGATATATATATATATATATATAACATAGTTAAAACAAGATACAACAGAAGTCTCGAACACATAGAATTCTCAATACAATAATTATCTCTGGAGTCAACTGAATCACCGAAAGCTGAATAGATATAGATGGATCTCCATGCGAAGCTTTAACTCCAAAGGTAAGTCAAATGCTGTGACACTCAGTCTGACCCGAGCGTAAAGCCAAAACACAAAACACTCGAGTCAGGATTAACATTCTTATATCAATAACTCCAACTCAAGTTAAATATCAACTGAAATACAAGTAACTTAAAGGATGTTTGGGATAACCATCCTCTAAGGATCCATGAAACTATCTACTATGTAGTAATATGCGCTATTATAATAATGTCTATAGTAAAGTAAACTATTAAAATAGCATTAAGGCGTTACCCTTATCCCCCTTAACATATTTTATATATTACCATAGTCTATACAGTACCATAATCTCCTATGTACCGAGCATCGTTAGAGGGCACTCCATAGGTATGGTACAAAACAAACTCGTAGTGGTCTCGATAAGGTAGGTGACACGGCACAACTAGGCAACGCCATGATAGATATACCAACTACACTTCCGGGCTGTTGGAAACGCATAGCCGCAGCTACTACCCAACTTGATCCACACTCCTAAAAATTCGAAGGTGCATCCCATCAATCACAAAGTAATAGAATGGTAAACGAAGAAGTGTGTCCGATCGAAAGAGCTACCTCACTTGGCCCATCAATTGCTCCCATTTTAACCACCTTAAGTTGACTCATGGGAGTCAAGTCCATATATATACCGCATATAGGATCATCGCCACCACCCTACTTCATTCTGGAATCTCCACTGCGTACACGGTTGTTAAAGTGGTTTTCGGTATTGGAAGAGACTATGACAATAACCAATCCCGGTCTCTTTAACATCCAATAATTATTATAACACCGTGGTCATTTCAAAATATCATACTTCAAAACCAAAATATTATATCCAGTTCAAAAACCATATCAATACGATATCATTTTCACTTCAAATATATTTATTTCCAGCATTTTCAAAGTTACAACACTTTCGAAATTATAAAACTAAGAAATTAAATCACTTTGAAAATCATAACACTTGATAACATAATAATTTGAAATTCATATCGTTGAAATCATAACATCCCATTTGAACAGTTTAGATATAAATAATAGTATATATAATAAAATAGTTTATAAAATAAAATAATTTATATAAAAATAGTTATAAGTTAAAATTATTTATATTAAAAAAATTAGTATATTAAAATAGTTTATATTAAAAATAGTTTATATTAAAATAGTTTATGTAAAATAATTTATACAGTAAAATATAAAAATAGTTATAAATATAATTTAAAATACATTATATAATTAAATAGCTTCCTAAAATTTCACAAATCGATTCAAATCAACTTGAATTCCAAAATTCAAATTTAATTCAATCTAATTCATCGATTTCAATTTAATTTAGTTTCTCAATAAACCATTGCAAATTATATCGATTTCAAATACAGATTGAACCAAAAAATAAACCATTTCAATTTCAATATATTTCAAAGCTTTAAATATTCAACATTTTCAAAACTAAGTTTTACAATTTTATATATATCTAAATTTAACTTCATTATTATTTAGTTTTGAAATATTCATTTAATCACCTTAGACCAAATCAACTTATAAAATTTTATCCTTAAAAAAATTGATTTTTAATTAAATATAATTCTTAAAAAATACGATTTCAAATCAATTTAAATTCATCTTTCCAACCTTAGCTTATAAAAATTGTTATAAAATATATTTTTAAAATAAAAAATTTAAATAAATACTTAAACATATTACATACTAATTAAATCAAACTTTATTAAATTAAATCTTATTATTAAACTTATTTTATATTAAAACAAATTTATACATAATTCAAAATGGTAAAACTATAAGTAAATTCTTAAAATTTATAATTCCAACTAACTTATAATTTTATAGTTTTCAAAACGTACTATTTTAAAAATCAAGAATTTAACTATATATAAAATAACATTTATATATAATATTAAAAACTCAATATTTATATAAAACCATATATACATCTTTTAAACTTTAGAAATCATTTCAAAATATAGATATATATAGACCAAGGGTGTTTGTATAAAATTTTCTATCCCATGGTCAAGTGAAACGGATATTTATCATTTCAATCCGTAATTTAATATATATATATATATATATATATATATATATATATATACCCACACACGGGTATATATCATTTCAACCCACAATCCCAAATTCAATTCAAATGAAAATTGCTTGGATTTATCATTTCAACCCATAATGATTTTCTCTCATTCTAAAGATTGCTCGGATATGTATCATTTCAACCCATAGTGGATTCTATACTAATAGGGAACTTGTAGAGTGAGAACGGTGACAATAATAATATAACATATCAATAATAGGCAAATATAACATATCATGGTGTCAGATATCATAGGTGAACAGTTACAAATAATGGCATATGTATATATATAGCAATTTAAATAACTAACAGAAGCATATTTCAAACGTCGTTTTGATTCAAATCAAATTTAATAAATATAAGAACGTTAGTCATGAGTGATTACTCACCTTTCCAGGCTAGAGATGAACAAGAATGAGATGAGTTACGAATCCAAACACGAATTCCAAAGCAAAACAAGATTGGCACGAATTTGACGAAAAAAGCTGATAGACGGGAATCGATGAGAAAAATCCACCAGTTTGATAGAACCAGAAAATATATATATATATTATTATTAATTTTCGTAAAACCAATATTCAATTAAAATACATATTTAAAATCTATATATATAAATATAACATCAAATAAACCCATGATTTATCTTCAAAAATCAAACTGATATATATATATATATACACATACAAACTATATGACTATATATATACAACCATTTTGTATAAGTTATATACACTAAACAACTTTATATATATAGCACTTTATACATAGACTTACATATAAAATATATAAACAAATATATGGCAGTCAAATGATGCATATAGATGCAGATCGTAAAACAAAACAAAATAGCTGAACAAAAAAATGCATGCAGACTAATGTGTGTATATATATATATATATATACATGTAGTGCAGACCATGTACATATATATGCAGGCTATAGAATATATATACACTATGCATAAAATTTAATAAACTTTATATGTACACTTTAAACAATCAAATGAAATCCGTATAGCATGTATGTACACCCAACAGATAAGACATCTAATCATTAGCATATTTTATATAAACAAATAAACAATATATATTATTATATACACTATATAATAAATAAAATAGTATATTAGTAATATATATGCGAACAGCCTTTTATAATATAAAATAATATATACAATAGTCAAATATATTTACCTATATATATAACCTATATGTAAATTATCTTCAACACATGTATGCTTCAAAATAAATGTGCAGACTAATATATAGCTTACGAGAATATATATGTATATATACAACAAAACTATATATAAAATGCCATAACCTAAAACATACATGCAAGCTTAAAGCCGAGCAAAACAAAATATGAATGCAACTAAAATATATATACATAGTACTACTGAATGAATATAAACTTACATATATAAAATCTTGTTTACCTTTACATAGAACCCATTCTATAGAGAGTGTGTGTGTGTGTGTGTGTATTTCTTTTTATAGCAGATCATAAAATCACTACAGACTTTGTAATATATATAAACTCACTTTATAGACTAAATATTATAACACATAGATCCATCTAAAATAGCAAAACCCAGTTATCAGCAGATTATATTATACATATACATATATGCATATACATATATACATATACATATACACGAAATATGTAAACTAGATTATATATATATATGTATGTATGTATGTAAACTATATTTAAAAACAATTAAAAATATAATATATACCTATATATATCGTTCGGCCATGGTTGAGTGTAGGAAATCGATTAAGGCAGAGGAGGAGCTCGGCCATGTATGTGGTGGAAGCTGGAAGTTCTGTTGAGGCAAACTATGGTGGATCGAGAAAAAGTGATAGGCTCGACTTGCTAACTTTGTAGTGTGCAGGCAGGTAGGAGTTGCTGAAGGTTGTGCTGGGTGGCAAGGCTTGAAGGCCTCGGCTGGGTTCGGCTCAAGGTGGTTGCGTGCGTGTGGACGAGGGTTGAGGCTTTGGCGAGGTGGGGAGTTCTCTAGCATGCCATGCTTCAGTTGTTGGAAGGCCGTATGTGGATGGCGACTGATGGGGAGGTGGTTGCGTGCTATCTGGTGGAAAAGCATGCAGGTTTGAGGGGGCTTCATGCGTGAAAGGGTGAGAATGAGCTGCATTGTTTTATGAGTTATTATAATTTTTTCGAAAATGAACAGCTAGGGGAGGTGAGAAAAATTAAACGAACACAGAAATATAGATTGAAATAGGAAATAGAAAACGGCAGAAATAATTTGGAGAATATAAAAGGCTAGTGACTACTGATGGGAAGATTACTAGCTAGCGGTGTTTGTCATACGAAAGGACAAAGGAAAGGCTAAACAACTTAAACGCGGAATCGACACGACTGATTGGTTTACAAATTTCTCGTGTCCCGAACTTCGAAACACATGAATGAATATACTATGGAGATCAGCACGACGAGACGATCAAAACGGTACAAAGATATCAGTGATAGGATCTTCCGAACAAAAATCGATATTCGGTACCGAAAATGCTGCTAATTTGTCGAAAGTAAGATAAACGGAGCAATAACAGTCAATATTTGAAGAAACGAAATATGACGTCTCACTCAAAAGATGATTTACAAATTTATTGTATAAAAATATCCAGGTTCAAAAAACATTTTATTATCATCAAATATTAACTGATTTGAATTTAAATACTCAATAAAATAAACATTCATATTATCTGATGAAAATTTACCATTTGCTATGTTTAAATATACGTATTCCAAATATCAAATTTTGATTTCCAAGTTCATATGTTTAAAATTTCATAAAATTCAGTTAAATACGTTATTAAAACCATTAAAATATACGGGTTCTTATATTAATTTTAATGAGTCTGTTATGTTCAATCCGAAGGAGAAGCTACCTACCACATCAGAAGATTCTGATAGGTCTAAGGAATGAAAGAAGTTCTCGTGTTCCAGCTAAATAGTAGAGTTGTTGTTGATTCTGTCGAGGAAACGTTGTTGACAAAATATCACAGGATAGTCCACATGTACCTTCTAGTAGTGTTGGTGATGTGCATGAATCTAGAGGAAGTTCAATTCAAGGTGGAGCTGAAAGAAGTTTAGGCAAAGCGGTACCTACCTGGGTCAGTCGTAGGACTATTAGGCCGTCTAAAAGGTATGGTGACTGGTAGTTCGTGAACCTTAGCCTTGGTGATCAATTTGACTATGCCCTACATGTGGTTCATGAGGAACCGCTTGACCTTGATGAAGCTTTGAAGTCATGTGACAGTTCAAAATAGATGTGTGCTATGGAAGAGAGTTAGAGTCATTGAAGAAGAACATGACTTGGGATTTGGTACCACCTCCTCAATGAAGCCAAGCCATAGGTTGCAAGTGGGTATTCAAGGTGAAGGATAATGGGAGATACAAAGCTAGACTAGTTGCTAAAGGGTTTTCACAAAAAAGGGATTGGAGTATGATAAGATATTCTCTCCAGTACTGAGGCATACGTCCATCCGCATTTTTCTTGCTATCGTCGCAACTCATGACTTGGAGCTGAAGCAACTGGACATGAAAACCGCTTTTGAGCCTCACTCAAAAGGAGTACATTCGAAAGGTGCTTGCTCAATTTAGCATGGAAGGGGAAAAGGAAATCAGCACACCCATGCCTTTGCACATACAGCTTTCTAGTAAAGGATTTCTGATCTTGGAAAAGGACAAGGCTTATATGATGAAAGTCCCATATGCAAGTGCAATTGGCAGCTTGATGTATGCCATGGTCTTCACTAGGCCTGACATTGCGTATGCAGTTGGATTAGCGAGTAGATTCATGACGAATCCAAGAAAAACTCATTGGAAAGCAGTGAAGTATATCTTCAGATACCTTAGAGGAACTCCAAACCATGGACTTGTCTTTAGTGGTAGATGGAGATTTCAGCTTGGTTGGATTTTGTGATTCCGACCATGCTGGTGATATAGATCGAAAGAAGTCAAACTTTGGATATGTGTTCACAATTGGTGAGACAGCGATTAGTTGGAGAGCGAGGTTGCAGACGATTATGGCTTTGTCTACTACAGAGGCAGAGCTCATAGCTGTAGTTGAAGTAGCTAAAGAGGTGCTTTATTTGAGGCGATAGTTGTGTGATTTGGGCTTTGCATACGAAGGAGTGGATGTGTACCGTGACAGCCAGCGTGCAGTTCACTTGGTTGAAAATCTAGCAATTAGCCCAAGGACTACGCATATGGAAGTGGGAGAGTCGTTTCTTATCACGATGAGTGAAGAGAAGCTAGTTCGTCTTCAGAAAGTTCACACAAAGGAGAATGCAAGAGACATGTTTACCAAGTCGTTGCCTATTACTAAGTTCGAGCATTGCTCGGACTTGATTCGCATAATGAAGTGCTAAGTGTCATGGGTGGCACAGGGGAGAGTTGAGATGACTCATGGATATGTTTGTTTTCATGGTGGAGATTGATGGGTTCTACATGGACTGGGTACTTCGAACTCTTTGTTGACGGGCGGTGGCTTTGCTAGAGTTTGTTGACAGAGTGCAATGGGTGATGGAATTATCGAAGCTCATTAGGTAATTATCCATTGCTTGGAGCATGAAGGTGTAAATGAAGTTGGAAGGCTTGCTTGGAATTCAGTATCATGGTGGAGATTGTTGAATTTGATACCTGAATTCAACTCGAAAGAAGAGGAAAAACCCTAGCTTCAGATTTGGCGAATGAAGAGGAGGAAGCCACGAAGCATGAAACCCTAGCTCAGAACGAAGCGGTGGCCTTGCCGAATGAAAAGGAAAAAGGCAAGAAGAGGAGGAAGCCACGAAGTCCTTGTTTGGTGGAGGAGCGGTCTCATTCGGTGGAGGAACTCATTGTACGGAGGAGCTTATTCATTTGAAGTGAGGAGAAGCTTTGGAAAGAAGCTGGGGTGAGTTTCGTTCAGTAAAGTGGAAATGTTGAACGAGTTGTTTCGTCCGGTGATTATGGAGTGGCATTTGGGCATGCCAAACGAAATATTTCATTCGGTATTTGAGCATGCCGCTCCAATAGAGGAGATGTCGGTCCACATTGAGTTTTGCCGAACCAAAGTGATGTCGAGCTAGATGCGTCGAACCAGATGATATTGAACCAAATCCAGGGCTGCTATATAGCAGCTACCCCTCCTCATTTCTTCTCTCTATAAATAGTGGAGCTTCTGGACAACAATGGCAGCTATCTTAGGGAGCCAAAACTCTTCAGAATTTTATAAATATTGTAAATTCTTCTTATGTATAGCCTCCAAAAGTGAATCAATCTTGTAACTCTAATCTTTCGGTAATTAATAAAATCTTCTCTCTCCAACTGGACGTACACTGCCTCGCTGTAGTAGAACTAATACAAATATTGGTGCTATTTATTTTTCTGTGTTGCATTGATCTGTGACTTTCTGTTCTTGTGCTTATCTCTGTTTGTATCGTCTCATTACAATCATGATCCAGTTGTTTTCCGCTGCATCGGGTTGTTATTCCCTTAGACTGATCATCTGAAGGGTTTTCCCCAACAATCTCTTTACGTTGGATTCCACATCACACGTAACTCCTCCACTTTCATTATTTGTTCTCTTTTTTTTTACCTTGGATAAATGTTCAAACGAATTCTGCTTAAAAGAAAAGGTGAAAAATTTAAGAAAGTTAATAAAAAATTGCAAGGGCAAGGGAAACTGAAGCTCTTCTTCCTCGGTAGTTTACAAGATTTTGGACTTCATGCTCTTGGTTGACCTAATTCTTACATTATTTACCAGTTTACCGTTTCTTACTTTGATTTTAGTTTTCGTTTTTATGTAGGCAATTTCAATAATTAAAAAAGGTCTAATGACTTTCAACCTTCACCTTTCATAGAAGGAAAATTGTTCCATATTGATAAGGTTTGTTGTTGAGATTTGTGGTTTTCAAAGATAATTTTATAGAATACGAATTTTTTTTATTTTCTCAAGTCCTCTTTAGGTTTACAGTAATCGTTTGTAAGCTATTCAGTTGTAACGACCCGTAAATTTTTTTATTTTAATAATATATTTAACTGAATTTTTGTGAAATTTTAAATATTTGAATTTGGAAATAAAAATTTGATATTTGGAATACGTCTATTTAAACATAGTAAATGGTAAATTTTCATCTGATAATATTGAAGTTTATTTTTCTTGTGTATTTTTATTTAAATTTGGATCAGTTAATAATTGATGATAATAAAATGTTTTCCAAACCTCAATAATTTTATATAATAAATTTGTAAATCGTCTTTTGAGTGAGAAGTCATATTTTGTTTCTTCAAATTTGGACTGTAGTTTATCTTATTTCTGGCAAATTAGCAGCATTTTCGGGACCGAATATCGACTTTTGATAGGGCAATCATAGCACTGATATATGTATCCTTTTTGATCGTCTCGTCATGTTGATCTCTATGGTAAATCCAATTCTGTGTCTTGAAATCCGACATGTAATCGAAAAAATAGATTTCGTATCGGTACATATTTTTGTCCTGTGTCTTTTCTTTTTCCCACTGTTTGAAGATATATAGTCGCATGTTTTTAAAAAAAAAATTAAGTCATGACTTTTTGAAGTTGCCTCTTCAACTCTCTTTTTTCTGTTATCATTTTGGGCTCGTTCCCTCTTCTTCCTTCTCCATTTTTTTTTCTTTTCTCTAATTAGCTTTCATTTTGCTCTTCTTCTCTGCCTCATGCCTCCAAGCCACAATCAACCTTGTCATCAATGTAACAGCTACCAGTAGCCACGAACCTACTTCCCTCCGAACTTACTCCCTTCAAACCTGAACAAAACCAGCCACGTCTTGTCCACATGATCGCTGAGAAACCCACCCAATAGCCGAAGCTCCACCCAGTCAGGGAAGTTCCAAATTTCAACGTTCGAAAATCGACACCCGTACTTCACTTGTACTCGAATGTTGTAGATTCAATCGTTGAAATCTGACTCGTGCCGGAGCTTATAACACATTAAGTATAACAACATAGCAGAAGAAAAATGAATATGTCATTGATATACAACATTTGATACCAGAATGATACAATATCAAATACAACAAGAATATCAATACTATCAGAGATACAAAACAACAACGGAAAATAACACAACAAGATGGTCTAGACTTTGTAAGTATCAATAGCGGAAAGGTAATATAAAGTTGAACTCCAAAGAAGGAACTCCAATATCAGTAATATCCATCTCCAGAGCACCAATCCAAAAATAGCTTGAACTCCTGATCAAGTTGTACTAAGCAAGACCAGTCATGAAATCTGAAGAGAAGCACAAAGCGATAGCCGAAATCCAACTGTTGAATGCTACCGAATCTACTCCTACTATTTGATTATCTGAAAAGCCCAACTCTAGACTGGCCGTGTGGAAAATTGTAGGCACCCAGAGTTTAGAAAGGGAACAATAAACTCCGGGTCAGTCATGGGACTGGTATGAGCAAACAAAAACAGTTTCATCTTTAAAACAAACAACAACAAAAATTTAAAATTGAAATCCGCAATGCTTTTTGGAAAATGAAACTACCATAAGGCCTCCCGCCGCACACACCATGCAAACGTAGAATTGGAGGAGATTTCTCCTTATGATAGTAAAAAATGCTTGATACGCGAAAACCATTTTCTATTATTATTAGTGCATAGTGGAAAACATTTCGAAAGTATAATATTAATCTTAGCCAGCGTACAGCATTTCGTTATATGCCTACTATAGCTACCATGTTCAATAGCAGATTACCGCCACATTCCATGGCAGGTTAGACAACTAAAACCGTACAGGGCGCTTATTGTTTCTTTGGATTTTCCAACAAATGGTCAGGCTAAGGAACTTCCTATTGCCACATGGAATGCCGCTGGAGGGACGCCTCAAGAACCTACCTGGCCTCTACCAACACAAGGCTGGTTTACTCCGTTCCTGGGAGTAACACCTAAGATATGCCATCCTCGGTGGTTTGCGACCTTTATCCGAGGGCCCTCAACACCAACAACCACAAAGTAATGTATTTGCAATAACGACATAGGTTAAATATCTGGGCTCCATACCATGATACCACCTTTTTATAGAAGGAATGGGCATACCTTAGAAGCACGACCCCTGCAACCTTGCCACATCTTTCCTGTTTCGACCATTTCCATGGAGTGAGGTCCAATGAGGTCTCATCCACAAAGCTACGCTTTTCACAAAGCCATGCTTCGATCAACAAATGATCGGTAGCACTTCGTATGCCACACTACCAAATTGGGAATGCATCACTAGTAACCATCAACTACATAACTTCTGAGCTCGTACGTCTCCGAAAAGGGTGTTAAGCTAAGAGAATAAATCTCCACCACCAAACAGAAATGTATTTGATAAAAACCATCTTTACATCTCAAAGAGTAATGTCAAACATACATCAATACAAGTCTGTTCTGGGTTCGAACAGAACCGTAGGAACTTCCAAAGAAGCCTTTGCAATCCAGATAATTCCTAATCACGTCCGGACTCCCCATCGCATATGGAGATCTCCATACCGGGGACCGGTCGGTGTAGAGACATTCGACGAGTTATCCTTTCATTTTTGAAAATATCCGGTCTTCGGTACCGGTCATCAAATGTTATCCATAACGTCGTATCATTATTCAGAATGGGTTATATGACACAAAGATTCTCTCCCGGCTAAACCGAAGAACAAGCGCAATATTTGAAATCATATGGATATTGGGATCTCAGTTAAGTCACAGCTTAATGCCTAAAACTTTTGTTTCAAACGGTTAAAACAAATTACCATTTCCAAATCTTTAAACAAAAGATTCACTTTACAAAGTTCACCAATATTTCACAAAGATTATTCACAGCTTTTCAAAACAATTTCCTTTTCAAATTAAATTATCTCATCCAATTATAAAACCAAAGACTCAATTTATAGCCTTCGAAACTATTTCAAAGATCCATTCATAACTTTCAAAACAATTCCCATTTCAAAAAATTTTATAAAATATACACCGCTTAAAATCCTCTTTGATTTCAAAACAAAGTTTAACAATCTTTTACAAAATTAATTCACAGCTTCCCAAACTATTTACGATTCAAATCTTTTTAAGTAAAAGATCCATTTCAGTTCGATAGCAAGATTTTCCAAATCTTTAATAAAGATAGCTTCCAAAACTATTTCTTTTCTATTTCAAACTTGAAATCTTTCAACACAAATTGAAAATCTTTTCTTTATATGAAAGCTATTAATAGTTTTCGTTTTCGGAAAACCTGATTCCATTTGCACAAGTTAAAGCCCTTCAAAAACTTGGGTTAAATTTAAATTCCCAAAACAATACTTTTAAAATGGTTTAAAACCCGTAATTTCCAAATATAGAATTCAATTTTCAATCTTGAATTCAAATTCAAATCAAATCATTTAAATTTCAAACTTTATCAAGTTACTCAAAATAAATTTCATCGTTAAAACTCCTTTTCAAAAGCTTTTCACATTTAACCCAAACTATTTGAATTCAAAATTCAACTTTAAAACCAATTCAAAAATCTACGACTTAACCAATTCCCTCGTGCAATCCATATTTGTGTGTGTATGGTGTAGTCCAGGGGTTTTACACAATATTGCAACATCATTATATCATCATAGATTCAAACACAGCAATTATAGATAAGCGGTATACTTCTATAGCGCTTATCTTCCATTCACATATTCACAGATATAAAATAGAAATTTATCACAGATAAAAAAATTACATTCATTACATTTCAAATCAACTCAATTCATATCACAAAGCAGTACACATCAGGGATAACAAACAATTCAACATTCAATAGGATTTAAACATCCATAAGTCAGATTAATTTATCATCTGATTAATTTTAAATCAGATTTAATGACGTAAGAATAACTAACGATCCTGGCTAATTAATATTGATTAATTACAAACCCTTTTAATTAATTAACTTTTAATCATTTATAAATTAAATTTTAATAATAAATTAATTAACCCTTAATTATTAATTAATCAACTCTAATTAATAAATCAATTAACCCTTAATCGTTAAATAATTAACCTTTAATTATTTAATTATTCTTTAATTAATTAATACCATTTAATTAATTAATACCATTTAATTAATTATCACATAAACTAATCACATGGGTTAATTCTCCTTTAGTTAATTACTTTAATTAATTAATTAACCTTCAATTAATTATACTAATTAATCATCCTAATTAATGCCATTAAGTAATTAATCTTTGATTACTTCCATTAACAAATTAACCCTTTATTTAATTACATTAAATAATTATTCATTTATCAATCACCTTGATTAATTATGTAATTAACTATTACTTAAACTTTAATTAATCCTATTCAATAATTGATTATCCTATATTTACTAATAAATGATTCTAAATAAATCAAAAAATTAATTTAGTAAAAATAAACCCCTTTCCTTAATTAACTATTTAATTACATCTTTATTAAATTATATATATATGTGGAAACATTTAATCATTTATTTATGAAATTACCTAATATATAATTATTTTAAAACAAAACAAATTTAAAACATTTGACTTTTAGAATTAATCCTTGAAAAATTTGTTTGAACTTGTTTTAATAAATTACTTTAGAAGTCTGGTTATTATTTAAAAAATCTAAAACTGGTACATCTTTTCCTTTCAGATTTTAAGATCTGATACTTAAGACACGTCATCTCCAAGCTATATCCTAATATTTCCCGAACCCAGCTTCGGGCTCTTCCTTTCTTCCTCTGCTTCGAGTCAATTCAGCGTTTCACCGAGTCAAACCCCGAGTCTAACCTTCTTCCCCAAATCAGGCCGATATACGCTATCACGTGCACGGTGCACAACGAACTACTGGCCTTTGATCAACACCGTGATGATACGCATGTCGACAATCATCTCATCGACTCATCCGACCCCCAGTTCATCAAACTCGACAGCAACGTGGAAATTGAACCAATCGATCAAAATTTGGAACTAACCAAAACGACATATACACCTGCAGCCGACGATCTTGTCGACAGGAAACCCAGGCTCTTCTCCCAGAGTACTACTGCATCACCATACCCCTATCCCTTACCTCGCGATCGATCCAGATGCTTTATTACAGTCGAGATTGCCTCGTCATTCCACTCGACAGAAAATAGAACAAAAATCCTAAATCACCTTCGAGCCGCCGCCACAACGCACTTTAACTTCTACGACCATTTTTCCCGTATCCAGCTATGCTTAAGCTACCTCCAGAACGAAGTACGACGAACCATTCGTCATTGATCACCGTAGATTGATGAAAAAGCATAAATCGACCAATTCGCAATTTCAAATCATTCCCAATCTTAAAAAATTGTAATCTTCGCATTAAAATCATCATTCTTTATTACGAGTTAGTTTATATAATTCAAACTCAAAATCTTACCACTTGATTTTTTTGATTTTAAACAAATCTACTGTAATTTTATCAATTTTGAAACAAATATTCAACTTGCTTACTTGAGATTATTTTTAAAATTTATATTACATTGTTCAAACATTTTATCTTTAGAAATTATAGCTTGAATGTATTTAGATAAGAGGATATTAATTTATTTGTGTAGTTTGGTGCTTGTGATTTCAAACAGAGGAATATATATAAATTCACAGACATGCACACACTATATATACATAGAAGTTCAACATTTTACAAATAAAAACATTCATGCAAACATATCTATCACATCCTTTAACATAGAAAGGCTTAAAAAAAAAAGAGTTTTGCTCACCTGAAGGATGAAGATAGAGGACACAAAGCCTGGGAAAAGATGTTGAAAAAAACTAGAAATGCATTCAAAATTTGATCTGAAACTTTAGTCTATTGCGTTGATGCTGAACTTGTTGAACTTGGATTTTAATCTGCTGCTTCAGGATAAGGCTTGAATTGTTTTTCAACTCTGTAGCTTAATTTACTTGCTTGTTTATAGGTTTGAATTTGAACCTGACTTTGTTTCAGGTTTTTCCCTTCTGATTTATAGCTTTGAAAACTGAGAATGGAACTAATTTTGAACTTGTTGCATTTGAATCATTGCTCCCCGTTTTTGGTTTAGTTGCAAAGAGTTTTGACTTTTCTTTGTTTTTGATCTGGTGACTTATTTTTTTTTTGATTTTGAATCTGAAATCTTTGTTTCAGATTTGAACTGGGTTATAACCGACGAAGATTATTCTCTGGAATTTGCATTTGATTTCCAAATTTTATCCTTTTTGCTTTAAAAAAATGAGAAATGAAGAGAAAAGATTGATGAAGGTGAGGATTTTACAAGAAATGGCCTGGTTTCTTCATTACATATATTTTTATTTTTTTTCAATTTTAAAGAGATAGTGCCACTTGTTCTACTTTGTCACACTTGTTAATTGTATTAAAAAAAATCTTTACATTTGTTAACATAAAAGAAATTTGTGTCTGAATCCTTAATTTAAATACATTTAAAAATTGTATTTCAACCCTTATGTTATTTATATTTGCAATTCGTATTTTAAATCCTTTAATTATTTATATTTCATATCTTAACATATGTAATTGTTTTACGTTTTAAATTTATTAATAACAAACTATATTTATTTATTTCAAAAGAAAATGTATTTTAAATCTTTTTTTATCAAATCTAATAAATGTTTATATATATATATTATATACACAAAATTTGAAAACAAGATCTTATTAAATCAAAAATATAGTTTTCAAATCCAATATATATTATTTAAAACATTTATTTTCATAATTTCAAATTCAATTTATTTGTAAAATATTTACAATTGGATTCCCAAATTAAGCTCAATTTATTTTCAAAAATATTTTTCTTAGAGTTTCAAATTCAAAATAAATATATGTATGTCCATAAATATAAAAAAATTCTAATTAATCTACAATCAAATTTAAAATTAATATACTATTCAAATTACTTATTTTTTTATTTCAAATTAGAAATTCGATTTTAAAAATCATATTTATATTCATTTATATTAATAGACAAACAAATATCTATTTAATTTGGAAAATAACCTAATTAATTCCCAATTTAATTCCTATAATTAAATTAATTTGTAATTTAAATTTGATTTAAAAATGGGAATGTTACAGATTCCCCCTTAAGAAAATTACATCTCCGAAATTTGCCAGGGAAACAATAGAGAATAGATGGATACACAAAGATAGAGAATCGACTCGTCAATCATGTCGATTATCTATTCTGTATTTGGCTTACCAAATCAGAATATCATCAATATGAGAACGAACTCATTAAATACTACACAAGGTACTCTACACAAGATTCTTGGGTCATCAAATCTACGAAATATGTCGGGTATTGGTTAGTTTGAAAGGATAGCTGACCATTCATAGACTATATTTGGATCCAAAAGAATAGACAGTTGAACTCTAAACTCGGGTCGGGGTATCTCAAAGTATATACTCGCATGTCCCTTTTCGGACTTGGATTCACAGAAGAAATTACAAGAGAATTTCAAATTTGGGTTTTAACCGAAATCTTTTTATCAATATAAATCTTTATATTCAACTTCATTTTTAATTTACCAATTTATTTCAAATAGAATTTCAAATTCATTGAAGTTAAAAACGGGAAGATTGATAAGAAACCGATGAATTAAGGATTTTCTACAATGATTCGCAGGGCCATCACCACACCAAAGCTTCTCCCTCGAGCTGCCACGAAGCAATCAAAGAATTGAAATCGGGTCAAAGGAGATTGATAAAGAAAAGTTATTTCTGTTGTTGTAGGGTATCAACCATTTGTAGTCGTACCTCCCTGTTCCCTATCTCGCACTACACCATATTGGCAGTTTCGCAACGCCCCATGCAAAAAAGTCGCAATGGTTTTGAGTCGTTGCGAATTCACAACGGCTTTGAGCTGTTGCGAATTGCTTGACAACTGACAGAGTCCATTACAATTTCACAACAGACAGACCATTGTAAATCCTCGCTTTTTTCTTCAAACTAACTGGCTGTAAATACACCTCCGTCCATGTAAACCATGCACTTAGAAAAGTCGATCCCAAAATAATATACCCTATGCCCAAATAATATGCTCCCAAAATACTGTGCGGAAATTTCCATGGAAAAATCCCTAATTCCACTCTTCTCTTCTTAGCGACGGCCTTGCCTTCCTCACCAAAATCTACCGGCTAAAGCTTCGCCATGTCAGAAATCTTCCACCTTCCTGCTATCATGTCCAAAACAAAATGTTCGGCCTATTCTTCCCTGATCTAAAAAATATGCCCAAATTCGCCACTTTCTTAATATGTCGTTTCCCCCAAATCGACCTCCTCTATGCGAAGTTGAGCTCCAGCACTTTCAAAGACGTGCATCAGCTGTCCATGTCCACCACTCAACCGCTCTGCTCAGCTACTGGTGGCAGAACTGGTTAATTTTTTACTCAATTTTTCATTATTCAAAAATTATATTGATTATCCATAATATGGTAGTTAATTAAGTATTCTGAAGCTAGTGAGTTCACAATCGGGGTTTTCTACCACTCTCAGACCGATTTTTTTGTAGTTAATTGTCTCTTAAATTAAGTATTGATATTTCTCACTTTCATTATCAATTTTATATGAAAAAGAATTGAGGCCTTAATAATGGAGATGTTAGATTATTATGAAGGCCTTAACAGTTGGAAATGATTTATGGTTAAAAAACTATGAAAAAAATTGGTCGACAGGAATGGTGGAAAGATTGATAAAATGTGTTAAAACCAAGTCATAAGTTCTGTTATGGAGGGTCAATTTTGTAGGTGCTGGCTAGTAATAAGTTTATACATTTTGTTTATATATTTCCAAGTTACAGTAACTATCAGTATATAATATATTTATCATTCACTATAGGAGGGAACCGACTTATTATCACACTGGTATTTCAAGTCTTTCTTCTACCTTGAACTTGGCATTGGAAGGTTCCAGCTTAGGTACCTCTTTTTTGTAACTTTAGTTTACTTATTTAAGGTTACTGTTCCATTTATTCAAGTCAGTTCATACATTTGAGCATGATTTTCGCTTGGTTTCTTCTCATAATTTGTTCACTGTTATTGTTTACAATATGACTCAAATTCAAACTAAGTCCATATTAGTCAACCTAAATCTTATCTTAATCTGGTACAAAGTGATACCATGAACCAGGTGGTCTAAAAAGATTTTTTTGAACTTACAAAGAACCAAAAATCTTGTATAGTATAGGTAATGGACAGATAGAATGACATTTTATACTAGTTAATAATCACCCACATTAATTTTTACTCCTACATTAAGCTTCTATTACGTAAGCTTAATTGTCTGTCGATTTCCTCGCCTTTCTCCACCAACTCAAATCAAATTGAATTGCTAATTTCGTCGCCTGAATCCATCGCCTGTGGAACGTGGAACGCAAAAAAGCCTATTTGCGTTTGTTTATTAACAATGTTTTGCATTTGTTTATTAATAAAACGAGCTCCATTAAAGACGGCGATTATTAACTGTAGGAGAGCTGTTCTCAAAAAACTGAAAAATAGTAGCGGAGCTTAAGCTCCAATGAAGATGTTCCTGTAATAATTTCAAATTGCGAGAACTAGCGCCATTATGATTTTCCTTGTAGTTTTCAACTTGCTCATATAATATATCAAATAAATGCATAGTTTTTCCAAAGAGATATAAGGATACATCATCTTATCTTTGCTTATCTTTTCTATTTTTGTTCCATAATACAAAAGGCCAATTCAGCAAAAGTAATGATATTGACGTGTCAGATCAGAGAAAAGGAAAGCATTCAATAACCCATGTTGTCTCCTCATTTTAAAACATGGGAAGGATTTAGGGACTAGTTACTCATTGTTAAAGCAGTATAATTTTCGTGGTACTATTAATTTATTGAACCATTGTCTCTTACTCAACAAATACTAGTATAAACCATGTAGAGCTTTATAGTCAATATCATCCAAAAAAGAAGTTATACAAGTATTTGATGAGCAAAAGTATTGATCTACGGAGGCAACATATATTAACATAAGAACAACTGAATTTGGGACAGTCCTACATCTAGTTAAATTACTGAAATGCCAAACAATAGATGATTTTTTTTGTCGAAATAGCCCGAGTTAATTAAATGGTAAGTTAAGATATATGAAAGATACTTGGAAGCCTGATATTGAAGAAATAATGCATCAAAAAAGCAAATATAGATAAGATGGAAGTTATAGAGATGAAGTATCGTCTAGCACATAATTAGGCAAAACAAGTACAAACATGTACAAGCCAACTAGGGAAAATAATTTAGCTGGATGGTCACATATTGACGCTGACCTTCCAACTGATTTTTTTTCTTATGTCAATAATGTAAAATCTTAGTTGCTATTGCCAGCTTGGCCTTTTCAAACTGCCAAACTATTTAGTTACAAGGCATCGTATTTATGATAGAAAACCGTACATGGTTAACAGATGTACATTAACATATGCACCATACATATATAGCTTTGCAAAGAGAAAATATAGGTGTGTACGTAAAACTTATCTGGCTGTTAGTTATCACCTACGGATAAGACGGAACCGCAGTACTATGGAGGAAAATTTTATTCAAATTTTATGTTTCTTAAGATTTGAGGATAATAAAATATTTTGGAGAAAAAGGGGGAAGAGAAAAAGCAAAGGGAATGAAGCAAAGTCCCACATCAGCTCATAAATTCAAATATCTTTTATATGTATTGGATATAAAAGATTGGTAATTCTTCTGTCGTCTAATCGAATATGTTGGGATTTCTATTTTCATCACTCTAATTTGACTGAATGAAAATTTTGTTCATACGACAGTTGGAATTTTTTCGAAAGAAAGTAAAATCCATGTATTTGATTTCATTTTGAATTTTATGTTTTGCATTTTCAATGTACATTACAAAATATGAAAAGGACAAATTTTTTAAACCATTATGATCAAGAGGTAACGGAATTTATGAATCGTTTTTCATGGTTTAGTTATTTCCTGAAATATACAAACAAAATAGATTGGTAATCCAAAAATGAAGTTATAAATTTCGTCACCTGAATTGTTACTTGTCTTAGATAATTTGTTAATTGAGATAATTTTTTGATTTAGATAATTTGTTAGCTATGATAATTTTTACAATTGATTCACCATAGATATACCTAAGGAAATTTATTTAGAAATCAATCCTTTTTGAAATGGAAAAAGATTTTTGAGTTTGATTCTTACAAGAAGTTAAAAGTTATATAATTTGTTGGAAGTCTTTTGTTTAGACATACATGTTCTTATGTGTTACATATTTGTATCTACAAGAGGGTAACCACTATATAAAAAAACATTTAAATAATAAAATATGCTTCTTAGAAAAAATGAATAGATGGTGTTTAACTTGCATGATCGAAGAAGAAGTAACAAATGAAATAAATTTTAATTTTGATTAGATATTTTAATTGCTTAATTGTTTTTTATATAGCGAGAGGGCATACATTTAGTGGAGTTTTAAAATATTCAATTGCTTGATGGTGAAGGGTAAATGGAGATTGCATATGCTTACAACATAGTAGGTTCAATTAGTAGAATGTCATTCACATTATATTAGGTTGAAAGATCAAATCAACCTTTTTTCCATAGTTGGTTGAAAGATCAAATCAACCAAATTTCATTAATCAATGGTTTTTGGTATGTTCTGCAATTTTTGTCTTTCCTAAACTTACTTTATTGAGTCCTTATCAAACTCGGTAGAATTTAAATATTATGTTATACTTGGGTTTCCATGCAAGTATAGAGGGAATTTTTTTCCTTTTCTAAACTTACTTTATTTATTAGCAATGTTTCTTGTTCAAGATATATCAGATTGGAATAATTATCGAAGCCATAGAAATTTGGTGCCCAACAATTTTATTTTTTTGCTTTTCTCATATATTTGGACTATTTTTTTATGATTTTCCATTCTCTTTGCAGAATTTGGTGAGGTCATCTTCTTTTTAAAACTAGATTGCCATTTATAATTTTGACTTGTTGTCCTCTTTGGCAGGTATCAGCTCAACCCATTACCACCTCTTCTACACCCAGTAACAATGTTGCAACGACCTATGTCCACAATACAACACTCGGGTTTCGAGGTGCAATACCAATTAGATACCCTGCATGTGCAATTTTAAGATTTCACCATACAACAATCGCCTACTATATTCCACCCTCTGCTTACCATGTCGCACCCTTTATCTACAATGTGCAATACACTATTATTGTAACTAATGTTAGAATCTTATCAATTTATGTTTAGGTACTTTAATGTTATCAAATCGGATCCAGAAGGATTGTTAAGTGAATGAATCACCTAAACCTAAACAGAGGGAGCATGGACGTGTATATCAGGTGCTTGCTTTGATATGACATTAGGAATAATTCTAGTCCTACAAGTAATAATTATGCAAGGTAGCAAGGTTAGATTTATGATCAAACACTATAATATTGTTTTTAATGTATTTCAGGTCAAAGGAACAAATTATGAAACAAGTGATGGAACTTGTATCAGAGATTATGTTGATGTTATGACTTGGTCGATGCACACGTCAAAGCTCTTGCCAAAGCTGAGCCTAATAGAGTTGGACTCTATAACGTAGGAACTGGACAAGGTTTTTATTTATTAATCATTATTAATCATGTTTCATTTTAACATAGGAGTGAAAACTGTTAAACTTTTGAGTGCTCACATACTATGTTTGCTTGGAAGAGTCGTATGAATGTGTTTCAAGCTTGCGACACTTAACTTATATGTGTCATTAAATAATAAGCTAGTTGAAGTTATGGTCCATTTCGAAATAACTTATATGCTAACAGTCGTTAAATAATACTTACTTACATGAACAAAATAACGGAGCAAAAACGTTGTGAAATTTCTGAACTTAGAATATCTGACCTTTTGAATGGTCTTTTGGAAGCAAGTTTTGTGTTCTTCCATTGAAGCGTGAACGAACTCATCAATGTGATCTCTAACATCAGCCAAGAAAGAAGCATTAGCGGCCTCTGACTTCTTATTTCTACATGATTGCATGGCAGGATCAACTTTCTTGGTTTGCACCTTCTCCAATTCCATCTTCAGTTTTGAATGGGTAAGTTATTGAACCTAGGTTACATATATGTGTATAATAAGCATAACTTATTGTGTATTTTCTCAAGATGTATAAAGAAAATAAAATGAAGAGTGATGTCTTTATCACACCCTATAAATATCCAACTAAATTATCACAATGTCAGTATTAGAAACTTATATACTATTTAGCCACAACCACTAATGTATATTACTAACTATAGACATTACCTCTGCATATATGCAGATAAATCATAAGAAGAAAAGAAGATAGAAGTGAAGAAAAAATTATATGGAAATTTATATTCACATAAAAATCACAAAACAATATACACTGAAGAATTTAGTAGCATACAGCATTACCACTGTTAACATACACCAAACTCGGTTCAGACCACAAAATATACAAATATTGCATTGAAATAGACTCATAATATTGTTCTTCGTATACATTATGCCTATCGATACATGCATTGTGGTTTTACACATTCTTGTATTGTTGCAAACTTGTAGAGAATGATCTTACTAACATGCATGAAAGTTGCAAGTTTGTATTGAATATTTGAAAGGCTGGTGAATAAATTAGAATTTGATTTTGAATGTGAATGGGTTTAGCCCAATTCATTCCTCTATTCATATACAATGTATGTCACTTCCCTTTATGGAAAAAGCAATATTTTAATTTTTTTACAAGGCTCGTTCAAAGAGCATATTTGATATGTGTAGTTTTCATGATGATAAACCAGTATCTTGTATATTGCAGGTTGTTCTAGCAGCCACTGCTTATTGGGCATGGAGTGTTTGAGGTGCAGACTATATAATATTTCAGTAATGTATACTTTAGTGGATTTGTAGTACATGTACTTTTGAGTGGATTTGTTGGCTAGTATATAAAACTGTCATAATGCTTCTTGTTGAGACTTTAAATGCCATGGGCATAAACAATTTATTAGTTCATGTATAATGATGTAATATTTGTGATATTATGTTACAATATTTGGTTATCATATCTTATTTGTAGATAATGTAGGAGAAGAAGCAAATTCAATTTTTGTAATATTTTCCAACGGCGTTGAGCCGTTGCAATTTCAAATTTCGCAACGGCTCATGGCCGTTGCGAAATGTAAATTTGCAACGGCCTAGAGCCATTCCGAAGTTTTAGTCCCTCCTCATTTAGCAATGGTAAAAAGCCGTTGAGAAATGCTTTTGAAATGGCTCAAAGTCGTTGCAAAATGGCTATTCTGGTGTAGTGTCGTCCTCTTCTTGCACTCATACTTACTATCAATGAATAGTAAGAGAATTTACTGAGAAACACGAACAGATATCTTAGGGATATACTCATTCTTGGGCATACTTTACCCTATCTCTAATGAGTTACCTAATGTGTTATACTCCCAAGCTAAAGTTTCAGCCTTTAGCTCTGATACCAAAATGTGACGTTCCAAATTTTAGCGTTCGAAAATCAACACCCGTACTTCACTTGTACTGAATGTCGCAGATTCAATCGTTGAAATCTGACTGGTGCCGGAGCTTATAACACATTAAGTATAACAACACAGTGGAAGAAAAATGAATATATCATTGATATACAACATTTGACAAAAGAATGATACAATATCAAATAGAGCAAGAATATCAATACTATCAGAGATACAAGAGAACAGCGGAAAATAACACAACATGATGGTCTAGACTTTGCAACCATCGATAGCGGAAAGATAATATAAACTTGAACTCCAAAGAAGGAACTCCAATATCAGCAATCTCCATCTCCAAAACACCAATCCAGAAATAACTCGAACTCCCGATCAAGTTGTACTAAGCAAGTTCAGTCATGAATGCTGAAGAGAAGCACAAGGCGATAGCCGAAATCCAACTGCTGAATGCTACAAATCTACTCCTACTATTTGATTATCTGCAAAGCCTAATTCTAGACTGCCCGTGTGGAAAATTATGGGCACCCAGAGTTTAGGAAGGGAACATTAAACTCCGGGTGAGTCATGAGACTGGTATGAGAAAACAAAAACAGTTTTATCTTTAAAACAAACAACAAAAGAATTTAAAATTGAAATCCGCAATGCTTTTTGGAAAATGAAACTACCATAAGGCCTCCCGCCACACACACCATGCAAACGCAGAATTGGAGGAGATTTCTCCTTATGATAGTCAAAAATGCTTGATACGCGAAAACCATTTGATATTATTATTAGAGCATAGGGGAAAAAATTACGAAAGTATAATATTAATCTTATCCAGCATACAACATTTCGTTGTATGCCTACTATGTTCAATAGCAGGTTACCATCACATTCCATGGTAGGTTTTACAACCGAAACTGTACAGGGCGCGTATTGTTTCTTTGGATTTTCCAACAAATGGTCAGGCTAAGGAACTTCCTATTACCACATGGAAACGCCTCTGGAGGGACGCCCTGAGAACCTACCTGGCTCTCTGCCAATACAAGGCCGGTTTACTCCCTTCTAGGGAGTAACACCTAAGATATGCCATCCACGGTCATTTGCGACCTTTATCCGAGGGCCTTCAACACCAACAACCACAAAATAATGTATTTGCAGTAACCACATAGGTTAGATATCTAGGCTCCATACCATGATACCACCCTTTTCCAGAAGGAATGGACATACCCAAGGGGCGCGACCCCTACAACCTTGTCGCGTCTTTCCTGTTTCGACCATTTTTGGGGAGTGAGGTCCGATGAGGTCTCGTCCACAAAGCTACGCTTTTCACAAAGTCATGCTTCGATCAACAAATGATCAGCAGCACTTCATATGCCACACTACCAAATTGGGAATATATCACTAGTAACCATCAACTACATAACCTCCGAGCTCATACGTCTCAGAGAAGGGTATTAAGCTAAGAGAATAAATCTCCGCCACCAAACAGAAATGTATTTGATAGAAACTAGCTTTACATCTCAAAGTGTAATGTCGGACATACATCCATACAAGTCTGTTCTGGGTTCGAACAGAACCGAAGGCACTTCCAAAGAAGCCCTTGCAATTCGGATAATCCCTAATCACGTCCGGACTCCCCATCACACATGGAGATCTCTATACCGAGGACCAGTCGGTGCAGAGACATTCGACGAGTTATCCTTTCGTTTTCAAAATATCTGGTCTTCACCACCGGTCTTCAAATGCTATCCATAATGTCGTATCATTATTCGGAATGGGTTATATGACACAAAGGTCCTCTCTCGGCTAAACCGAATAACGAGCGCAATATTTGAAAACATATGGATATTGGGATCTTAGTTAAGTCACAGCTTACAACCCAAAACTTTTCTTTCAAATGGTTAAAACAAATTACCATTTCCAAATCTTTAAACAAAAAGATTCACTTCACAAAGTTCACCAATATTTCACAAAGATTCACAGCTTTTCAAAAAAAATTCCTTTTCAAATTGGATTATCTCATCCAATTATTAAACCAAAGACTCAATTTATAGCCTTCAAAACTATTTCAAAGATCCATTCATAACTTTCAAAACAATTCCCATTTCAAATTATTTTATAGAAGATACACCATTTAAAATCCTCTTTGATTTCAAAAAAAATTTTAACAATCTTTTACAAAATTAATTCACAGCTTCCTAAACTATTTACGATTCAAATCTTTTAAGTAAAAGATCCATTTCAGTTCAACAGTAAGATTTTCCAAATCTTTAATAAAGATTGCTTCCAAAACTATTTCTTTTCTATTTCAAACTTGAAATCTTTCAACACAAATTGAAAATCTTTCCTTTATATGAAAGCTATTAATAGTTTTCATTTCCGGAAAACCCGATTCCATTTGCACAAGTTAAAGCCCTTCAAAAACTTGGGTTAAATTTAAATTCCCAAAACGATACTTTTAAAATGGTTTAAAACCCACAATTTCCAAATATAGAATTTAATTTTCAATCTTGAATTTAAATTCAAATCAAATCGTTTAAATTTCAAACTTTATCAAGTTATTCAAAATAAATTTTATCTTTAAAACTCCTTTTCAAAAGCTTTTCACATTTAACCCAAACTATTTGAATTCAAAATTCAACTTTAAAACCATTCCAAACATCTATGACTTAACCAATTCCCTCATGCAATCCATATTTGTTTGTGTATGGTGTAGCCCAGGGGTTTTACACAATAGTGCAACATCATTAATCATCACAGATTCAAACACAGTAATTGTAGATAAGTGGTATACTTCTATAACACTTATCTTCCATTCATAGATTCACAGATATAAAATATAAATTTATCACAGATAAAAAAATAACATTCATTACATTTCAAATCAATTCAATTCATATCACAAAGCAGCACACATCAAGGATAACAAACAATTCAACATTCAATAGGATGCAAACATCCATAAGTCAGATTAATTTTAAATCAGATTTAATGGCTTAAGAATAACTACTGATCCTGGCTAATTAATATTAACTAATTACAAGCCCTTTTAATTAATTAACTTTTAATTATTTATAGATTAACTCTTAATAATAAATTAATTAAGCCTTAATTGTTAATTTATCGACCCTAATTAATAAATCAATTAACCCTTAACCGTTAAATAATTAACCTTTAATTTTTTAATTATTCTTTAATTAACTAATTATCACATAAATTAATCACATGGGTTAATTCTCCTTTAGTTAATTACTTTAATTAATTAACCTTTAATTAATTATACTAATTAATCATCCTTATTAATGCCGTTAAGTATACTTCCATTAACAAATTGACCCTTTATTTAATTAGATTAAATAATTATTCATTTATCAATCACCTTGACTAATTATGTAATTAACTACTACTTAAACTTTAATTAATCCTATTTAATAATTGATTATCCTTTATTTACCAATAAATGATTCTAAATAAATCAAGAATTTAATTTAGTAAAGATAAACCCCTTTCCTTAATTAACTATTTAATTACATCTTTATTAAAAATTATGTATATATATATATATATATATGTATGTATGGAACCATTTAATCAATTAATTATGAAATTACCTAATATATAATTATTTTAAAACAATACAAATTTAAAACATTTGACTTATAGAATTAATCCTTGAAAAATTTGTTTGAACTTGTTTTAATAAATGACTTTAGAAATCTGGTTATTATTTATAAATCTAAAACTCGTACTTCTTTTCCTTTCAGATTTTAAGATCTGATACTTTAGACACCTCATCTCCGAGCTATACCCTAATATTTCCCGAACCCAGCTTCGGGTTCTTCCATTCTTCCTCTGCTTCGAGTCAATTCAGCGTTTCACCAAGTCAAACCCCGAGTCTAACCTTCTTCCCCAATTCAGGCCGATACACGCTATCACATGCACGGTACACAATGAACTGTTGGCCTCCGATCAACGCCGCGACGATACGCATGTCGATAATCATCTCATCGACTCATACGACCCTAGTTCTTCAAATTCGACAGCAACGTCGAAATTGAATCAATCGACCAAAATCTGGAACTAACCAAAACGACATATACACCTGCCGTCGACGATCTTGTCGACAGGAAACCTAGGCTCTTCTCCCAGAGTACTACTGCATCACCATACCCCTATCCCCTGCCTCGCGATCGATCCAGATGCTTTATTTTAGTCGAGATTGCCTCGTCATTCCACTCGATAGAAAACAGAACAAAAACCCTAAATGACCTTCGAGCCGCCGCCACGATGCGCTTTAACTTCTACGACCGTTTTCCCGTATCCATCTATGCTTAAGCCACCTCCAGAATGAAGCACGACGAACCATTCGTCGTTGATCACCGTAGATTGACGAAAAAGCATAAATCGACCAATTTGCAATTTCAAGTCATTCCCAATCTTAAAAAATTGTAATCTTCGCATCAAAAATCATCATTCTTTATTACGAGTTAGTTTATATAATTCAAACCCAAAATCTTACTACTTGATTTTTTTGATTTCAAACAAATCTACTGTAATTTTATCAATTTTGAAACAAATATTCAACTTGCTTACTTGAGATTATTTTTAAAACTTATATAACATTGTTACAAACATTTTTTCTTTAGAAATTATAGCTTGAATGTATTTGGATAAGAGGATATTAATTTACTTGTGTAGATTGGTGCTTGTGATTTCAAATAGAGAAATATATATAGATTCATAGACATGCACACACTATATATACAGAGAAGTTCAACATTTTACAAATAAAAACATTCATGCAAACATATCTATCACATCCATTAACATAGGAAGGCTTTAAAGAAATGAGATTTGCTTACATGGGGGATGAAGACAGAGGACACAAAGCCGGGGAAAAGATGTTGAAAAAAACTAAAAATCCATTCTAAATTTGATCTGAAACTTTAGTCTATTACTTTGATGCTAAACTTGTTGAACTTGGACTTCAATCTGCTGCTTCAGGATGAGGCTTGAATTGTTTTTCAACTCTGTAGCTTAATTTACTGTCTTGTTTTTAGGTTTGAATTTGAACCTGACTTTGTTTTAGGTTTTTTCCTTCTGATTTATAGCTTTGAAAACTGAGAATGGAACTAATTTTGAACTTGTTGCATTTAAATCATTGATCCTAGTTTTTGATTTAGTTGTACAGAGTTTTGATTTTTCTTTGTTTTGATCTGGTGACTTGTTTATTTTTTTGATGTTGAATCTGAAATCTTTGTTCCAGATTTGAACTGGGTTATAATTGATGAAGATTATTCTCTGGAATTTGCATTTGATTTCCTGATTTTATCCTTTTTGTTTTTAAAAAAAATGAGAAATGAAGAGAAAAGATTGATAAAGGTGAGGATTTTACAAGAAATGGCCTCGTTTCTTCATTACATATATTTTTATTTATTTTTCAATTTTAAAGAGATAGTGCCACTTGTTCTACTTTGTCACACTTGTTAATTGTATTAAAAAATCTTTACACTTGTTTAATTACTAAGGAAAAGGTTTACATTTGTTAACATAAAAGAAATTTGTGTCTAAATCCTTAATTTAAATAAATTTATACATTGTATTTCAACCCATATGTTATTTATATTTGCAATTTGTATTTTAAACCCTTTAATTATTTATATTTCATATCTTAACATATGTAATTGTTTTACATTTTAATTTTGTGAATATACAAACTATATTTATTTATTTCAAAAGAAAATGTATTTTAAATCTTTTCTATCAAATCTAATAAATGTTTATATTTATATATATACAAAATTTGAAAACAAACTCTTATTAACTCAAAAATATAGTTTTCAAATCCAATATATATTATTTAAAACATTTATCTTCATATTTTCAAATTCAATTCATTTGTAAAATATTTACAATTGGATTCCCAAATTAAGCTAAATTTATTTTCAAAAATATTTTTCTTAGAGTTTCAAATTCACAATAAAATTCAAAATCAATCTATGTATATCCATAAATATAAAAAATTTCTAATTAATCCACAATCAAATTTAAAATTTATATATTATTCAAATTACTTATTTCTGTATTTCAAATTAGAAATTCTATTTTAAAAATCATATTTATATTCATTTATATTAATAAACAAACAAATATCTATTTAATTTGGAAAATAACCAAATTAATTCATAATTTAATCCCAAAAATTAAATTAATTTCCAATTTAAATTTGATTTAAAAACGGGAATGTTACACAGTACCCTGCCGTGCTTCCACCCCTCAACCACAATGTCCACCGACCCTTCATCTTTCCGCAATCACCTGCTCTGGCCGAGTGCATAGGTTTTATAAGGTAAATATGTGTTTATGTGTATACATATATAAAGTTTTATAAATGTTATATATATATATATATATATATATATATTTCGTACGTTGCTATATAAGATTTAGAAGTATACATAAACTTATATATTGGTTATACGTGAATACACATGAGTTCTGTTTTTGTTTATATATGAAGTATATATATAGTGTACCTAACCTATATGATTTGTTGTATTTATGTGGTTATAAAGTTTACAGTTTACATATTATAAAGTATATAAAGTTATAAAAGTTTATATTAGTTTTGCTATTGGATTTTATGAGTATGCGTAAGTTATATTAGTATATATGTCAGTTTATATATATGATAGTATATAGATTTTATATATTTGCTTATATATACACGAGATCTGTGAGTATACATCTGTATATATATCCATATCTTATGCAGGTCCGTGTGTATACACACACACACACATATATATGTATATGCATATGTAAGTATATAGAAGTTTAAAAAGAGGAAAAAAAAGAAAAAGAAAATTGTTTAATGTTAAGTTATATATATTAGTTCATACAAGTTATAATCTATAGTTTATAGTATAAATATTGTTTACAACATTTGATCCGAGAAGAAGATTTTATATGTTTCTTTCTTTTACATTTTACTGTTACATAAATATACATATTAGTGTATATATATGCATGAGTCTGGTTTGTATTAAGATATATATATATATATATATATATATATATATAAGTAAGTTGATATATATACCAGCTTATATTTGTTTTATATATTGTTGATTTCAAAGTATCTGCGTATATAAATTATAATAATATTGATTTGAAATGTAAATATATATATATTATTTTAATTATATGTTTGATGTTAATATATATTTAATTTAATATGCGTTTGAAATTTAGAATATGATTTTGTATAATTAGTTATATATAGTTATGCGTGTAAGTTCACTTATATCAATTATCTTCATCGACCCGGTTCTAATTTGATTTCATCAATTCCTATTTATCAGCTTTGTTCGTTAATTCGTGCCAATATAGCTTTGTTTTGAAGTCGTGCTTGCATTTCGTAACTCAACTTCATTGTCTATCATCTCTAGCCTCAAAAGGTGAGCAATCACTCACGATTAACGTATTTATATTTATTAAATTTGATTTCAATTGAAACGACAATTAAAATATGTTGTTGTTAGTTATTATATTGCTATATATATGCTATTATCTGTATCTGTTCACCTGTGATATCTGACACCATTGTCTGTTATTTATAATGATGATATATGTCTGTTATACTATTATCATATCTTTTCTCACTCCACAAGTTCCCTGTTAGTATAGAATTCCCTATGGGTTGAAATTATACATACCTGAACGATCTGTAAAATATGATAAAATCGTTATGGGTTGAAATGATAAACCCAAGAAATTTTCATTAAATTGAATTTAGGATTGCGGGTTGAAATGATATATATCCATATATATTTAAATTGCAGATTGAAATGATAAATATCTCTATCAATTGCCCATAGGAGAGAAAATTATATACAAACACCATTGGGGTGTGTATATATATATATATTTATGAAATGGTTTCTAAGGTTTAAAAGGATATATATATATATATATATATATATATATATATATGGTTTATTAAATGTTGATTTTAAGATACTATACATAAATGTATTTTTATAAAGTTTTAAAATTTAGATTTTGAAAATTATATGTTTTGAAAATTTTAACATTATAAGTTAGTTTTGAATTTATAAATTTTAAGAACTTACTTAAAATTTTACTATTTTAAAATATAAATAAATTAGTTTTAATATAAAATAAATTTAATAATAAGATTTAATTTAATAAAGTTTGATTTAATTAACATATAATATGTTTAAGTATTTATTTCTAAACATATTTAAAAATAGATTTTAAAATGATTTTTATAAGTTAAGATTGGAAAGATAAATTTGAATTTATTTGAAATTTTATTTAATTAAGAATTTTATTTAATCAAATCGATTTGAAACTTATTGAATTTGAGATTTTAAAGATATGATTTTATAACTTGATTTGGTTTAAGGTGATTAAATGAATATTTCAAGTTTAAATAAGTTTAAGAAAATATTTATTTTATTTGTAATTTGAGTTTTTATTTAAATGGTATTGGATTTATTAAGTGAAAATTTCAAAATTAAATAATAATGAAGTTAAATTAATATATATATATATATATGAAATTATCAAATTTACTTTGAAACTTTGAGCTTTTTTCATCTCAAATCCGAGCAAAGTCACTGAATGGGTAAGTCGCCAATCCCTAAAATGTACTATGTAATGTACTTTATCCGCTGGGTTACGGGTACTGGTGGGTATTTTACTAGAGGTTTCTATCAATCTACCCCTGTGTGATTCCTGTTGAATCATATACTCGGGGGGGCGCGGGGCGGACGATTTCCAAATGGACTCCTCATTCAATTAGATAGAGAAGATCACCAAGATTTCGTGATCTGCTGCCGAACCTGTTCCAATTCCAACAGCTCGGACTCGGATCGTGGGGATCGCCGTGAAAATATTGAATATTTAAAGCTTTGTAATATATTGAAATTGAAATGTTTTATTTTGTAGTTCAAATCTATATTTGAAATCGATATAATTTTAAATGGTTTATTTAGAAACTGATGAACTAAAATTGAATTAAATTTGAATTTTGGAATTTGAGTTGATTTGAATCGATTTGCGAAATTTAAGGAAGCTATTTTATTATATATTTTTTTAAAATTATATTTAAAACTATTTATATATTTTACTTTATAAATTATTTTAAAATGAAACTATTTTAATATTCAAATTATTTTATTTTATATAAACTATTTTAACTTATAACTATTTTATATACAAATAATTTTAATATAAACTTATATATACTATTTTTCTATATCTAAGCAGTTTGAGTGGGAAGTTATGTTTCAAAGTGTTAAAATTTCCAAAGTATTATGTTTTCAAAGTATTATGATTTCCAAAGTGTTATAATTTCGAAGTTTTATCATTTTGAAAGTGTTATAACTTTAAAAGTGCTATGATTTGGGAATGGATATCTTTTAGGTGAAAAATGATATGGTATTGATATGGTTTTGAAATGGAAATGATATTTTGGTTTTGAAGTATAAACTATTTTAAAATGACCACGGTGTTATAATAACATTTGGTTGTTAAAGAGACCGAGATCGGTTATTGTCATATTCTCTGCCAATGTCGAAAACCATTTTAACAACCATGTACATGGTGGAGATTCCAGAATGAAGTATGATGGTGATGACGATTCTATATGAGCTATATACGTGGACCAAATTCCCGTGAGTTAGCAGAAGGTGGCAAAAACATGAGCAATTGACGGGCCAAGTGAGGTAGCTCCTCTGATCGGACACACTCCACGTTTACCATTGTATTATTTATGATTGATTGGATGCACCCTTGGATTTTTGGAAGTGTGGCTTGAGTTGGGTGATTGCTGCGGCTCTGCGTTACCAACAGCCTGAAAGTGTAATTGGTATATCTACCCTGGCGTTGCCTAGTTGTGCCATGTCACCTACCATATCGAGACCACTACGAGTTTATTTTGTGTCGTACCTATGGAGTGCCCTTTGGTAGCCTCCCAATCAGGAGGTATTACGGTACTGTATAGACTATGGCACTATAAAATATGTTAAGAGGGATATGGGTAACGTCTTAATGCTATTTTAATAGTTTATTTTACTTTAGACATTATTATAATAGCATAGTTACTATATAGTAGATAGTACCACGGATCCTTAGAGGATGGTTATCCCAAACACCCTTTGAGTTACTTGTATTTCAGTTGATATTTCACTTGAGTTGGATTTACTGATATAAGAATGTTAATCTAGACTCTAGTGCTTTGTGTTTTTGCTTTACGCTCGGGTCAGACTAAGCGTCACAGCATTCGAGACTTACCTTTGGAGTTTAGAGCTTCGCTTGGAGATCCAACTATCAATTCAGCTTTCGGTTATTCAGTTGATTTCAGTGATGTATTCAGATTTTGTACTTGACTATTGTATTGGGACTTCTATGTATTCAAGACTTCTATTGTATCTTATTTTAACTCTGTTATATATATATATATATATATATATAGTAGCTTCACGAAGTACTATTCTTTTGTTTCCATTGCTTATTGTTATATTACTCTGTGTCTGTGCTTCTATGATTATTTATTTACTGTATATGCTGAGTTTTGCCAAATATAAGTTAACAATCTGATATTTTGAGCAATTCAAGTCCGACATGTGCGGATGAATGGTTTAAAATATCGGGACGTTACATCAGTAGTTTGATATGAAGTTTGGTTAAATTTAGAGTTGAAAGACAAATCCAAAGGCACCATTCATCCCTCAAATTCAGTTTGAAAAGATGTAAAACACTTGCTTCTCTTTCTTTTGCTTAATATGAATTTGGAAGATAGTGTAACTGATTTAGGTATTTATCTCTTCTTTTTAGTGCTTCAGAATGAAACTATTATGGACTAAGAGAATAATATAGTTCTTTATCTCGTATTGCCATATAGATAACACAATTTGGTATGCTTAAGCCAAAATAGGTATTATATTTTTTATTAATATAATTACCAAAAATAATTAAATTTATTTGTATGTTATTCTAAGCATTAAGTAAACCTAATCTTTTCATTGGTTTTTGTGAAGAAGGTGCTTACATGATTAGCCAATCCATATCTTACAAGTCAATAGTTCTTCAACGATTGTGTTGATTCACTCTACTGATTTTTTTGTACACTTCATCCAAGTTTACAATTTGTTTTTTCATTTTATTTCAGTTTAATTGTTCCCAACATTTTCTGCATTTTGTTTGTTCCCTTGCACGGTTAAGATTCTATCTAGAGGTCGTTTCCTTTTTTTTTATAGACATTGTAGATATTATGTAGTGATATACTATATTATTCATTAAATTAAAATGCCTTCTTTATTTTGCATAGGGTAAGAAGGGAGATGGAAATGTTAAGAAAGAAGATGCATGTTCCATATCTATGTCTATTTTTTCATTAAGAAAATTGTGGATAATAATTTTTACCACTGTGATTTATAACCGGCTTTCTTACATCCATTTCAAACATACACACATACACATGCCTCATTCCGCCTTTTAGAATTAGGTATGCTATTATATATTTTGTTCCAATTTTTTGTACTCTAGCAAATGATTGATATTTATGGTTTATGATTTAAAATTTTTAATGGCCAGTACAAATTTATGATATATATTTTTAGTTTTTTCTCACGAAGATTCTTGCATGTTATCCCTCAAATTTGTTGAAGTACGCACCAATAAACGAGTATGATACATAGACATCAGAATGAGGTATCTAAAATTATTATCTGTCAAAATATGAACAACAAAAGTTATCTAAATATTTGCACAGCAGATAAGAGTTATGCAATCTTATAACATAAGTGAGATATGTTCATTCAATAACATTTAGATTATTTTTTACCCTTAAACGACTCCACTTTAAATTGGAAAGGCATGTTGTAATAGTGTTTAATAACGCATATATCATCTCATTGTAGTAAAGGAAAAAAGTGGAAAAGATTATACGAATTGAATGAAAAACGGCATTGAAAAAGAAAATAAAAGAGGCAGTGTTCATTCTTAGAATAAAGTTGTTGACTGCTTCTTTATAGGATCAAAAGATTCTCAAGAAATGGATTAGTCATCTAAGATTCGATGTATTTTTACGCAATAACACTAGTTGTAATTTACTATTTTGATTCCTTTTCCTAAAATATAAAATTTATTTACATTATCCATCAAATGCAACGAAAAGTTTATTAACCTTTTGTTTATATGAAATATGACCAATTGTATTTCTCATTATATATTATTGAATTTTTTGTTTACATGAAATATGACTGATTTCATTTCTCATTATATATCCAGTTGGAATTTATAGTTTTTGCACTTGACTTGCTTGATGACCTCCTGAAACTAAAAGGCTCTACTTATGGGTAGACATTTATGACTAAACAAGGCCAATGGTATCCTTTCCTCCGAAGATGATTGTTTTTAAGATTGTACTGGGTCTTAAATCTTATGGATATTAAAAACTATGGTTCTATGTGCGTCAAACTAACTATTTCATTAGAATTTTCGATTAAGATTGTCCCCATTCGATGTTATAAGCGCTATGAAGGGTGAATAAAGATTTGTGAAAGGAAAAACAAACTTCAACTTATGGATGCTCGATAGTTTGAGCCCTTTAAACTTTAAATCATCTTTAATAGTGTACTATTTATTTATTTTGGTTTTGAGAAACAATATTTATGTGAAAAGATTCTTGATAAGAAAAGGAAACGTTGACATAGAATGATAAAGGCTTTGACATTGTAGTGTGCACTGAAATGATTAAGAAACTTGGTACAAGGGAACCAACTCTATGTATCTTCATTTCTAAATGTTGGTTGCTTCTTTCTTACTTGTGATAGTATGGTGATAGAAATAAATGCCTTTGTTTTTTACTCTTTAACAGCTATATCTATAATATAAAATGCAGTGGTTAGGACATGCGGCGCTCACCTTAAAGGTCGAAGGTTTAATCCCCACCAAATACATATCCTTATGACTTACCTGAAGTATGTATTGTGGGTTCGGAGCGTACTTTCTTAGAGTTTACAAGCAAAGCTTGATTCTCTAGGTCTTCAAAAAAAAATGTCTATAATATGAAATGCTATGTGTAATATATGAAATACACGGTTACATTGTAAATGTAAAAGTTATCAAACTATCTTTTGCTTTATTGTAAAAATATGTCTATAATAAAAATTAGTGGGAAATTGAAAGATTCAAAACAAAAGAGGCACATATACTAGAAATGTGGTCTACAAAGCCGTATTATTAACATGTAATCATGAATTTAGTTAACTAGAATTCATGTTTTCCACTTCATACATCTTATTTTTACAGCAAGCATTATACTTCATCATGCATATTCATGTGTATTCCGCGTCTATTACATTTCTCTATTTATACAAGGGATATTTAATATAACCATGAATGCATCAGACTTGCCGTTAACACTGTTTTTTCCATTTCAATGATTTTCTTCTTCAGATTTTCGAGCAGTACTTTAATAAATTACATCATTAAGTTAAGTATAGAATAAACATATGATTAAAAAATTCTAGGTTTATTATTCACATAAAGTTGTGGTTGTATAAAAATATCCCTTATAAAACGTTTTTAACTCCGTCATCTGCATATTATTGATGTTGGTCTCAAGTCCGGAAAAAGGTGGAGAGAAAACGATTGCTACAACTTTATTTGTTACATATTTTGTTTAAGCTATTATTATCGGTATCAACCTTGAAAAAGCAGAGAGAACAACAATTTTATCAATTTAGGTTGTAAAAATTGTTACAATGACACTAATCTAAAGAAAAATTCGAAATTTACACACTACCTTCGAGTAGTTTTATACTTCAGCAAATATTGCGGATTTGTGAGAAAGAGAGTATCATGGAAAGTGCGATCCATATGGTCAACAAGAACAATTCTTTGCATATTAATATGGTGTTTGATTATTATTAAAAGAGAGATTATGCAGATTTTTAGGTTCCAAACTACATGAAGTGCTAATTTCAATGTTGTTGCATTTTTCAAGATATTGATATAATAGTTAATTACTTCCTTTGACCTATTTTATTATTTCTTAAAATAATTTAGTCCCATTAAAGTTACGACAAAAGGTTGAATTTGTGAATGTATATACATAAAAACATACAACATTATGTATACTACAAATTCATGTTGTAGAATCCAAGAGAGCTTGCAAATGAATGCTTTTAAACCAGTTATTCCTGTGTACGTGCATATGTTGAAGTACTTGTAATAATAATAGGAAAATACATGAAAAATTAAACAAAATTGTCGCTAATTCATTGTTGCTTATTCATTTGCAACAAAAGTATTGATTATAGTCGCACTAGCATTGATAATAATAAAAATGTAATCATAATGTTAATAATTAATGATTATTATTAATTATTAATATTATATAACACTAATATTGTATACTAGTTGTAATATAGCAATAATAGTAATAAGAAAAATAACAACCAAATATAAATAATATAACATTATGCTAAAATTACTAGCGCAACTAATTATAATAACAATAATATTATAATTAGAAGTAACAAAATATATCTATATATAATTCCAATAATATTATTAGTAGCCAATAACAATATTGTCATTCATCTTATTATTAATATTCTACTCTTAAGTACTCCCAGTTATTTATACTCTAAGCTCTATATATTTTGGTTCTTACGGGTATTCACAAGCTTCTCTTAATTTTCAGCTGATATCGTTTTAAGTGCATTTATGGTTTTACAATTATTTTGAACTTGGTTTAGTTACCACAACAAGGTGAAGTTAACAAGAATTGAATTAATTTATAATTTGTACGTTTTTACGGTTTTCTTATTATTTTATTTATGTTCATTTCCACGTTATTAAACAAAACTACTTGTAATATTAAAGTTTAAACTAATTAAATAAATTCTATTAGTTAACATGTCTAAGAGTTAACTATCTAGTTCTGTTTCAATTAGCATATATCTACTTGGACCTCAAAGAAACACATGAATTTTGAGTGGAAACAAATAGATTTTTCTTTTAAATTGGATGCAGCATACCATATTAATACATATGTTCGAAAGTAGAAACGCTTAACACTAAACAAACGCCATTTTATAACTGTTAGCAAACAATAATGTTACAACAACCTCAACCTCGATGAAACAGATGAATTTTCAATGGATAAAAAAACAGATGATGAAAAATGAAGTAGAAATGGTGGGGGTTACTAGTCAGCAAAGCGACTGCGGCGAAGAGTGATGAACTCGGCAGCCTTTTGGTCGACGTCTCGCTCTCCTACCCACCATCCTCTGTCTTCGTCGCTCAGTCTTAATTTTCTATTGTACCTCGGTGACCAATCGTCTTCAGCCATGCGTCTTGATCCACCTGAAAAGCAGCAGAAGAATGATGACCTTCCCATTCTTTGTCCGATTATCCGACTGTATAAGTGTAGTCTGATTGTAAGATTGCTACTGTGGGTGGTTTGATTTGATGAGAGAGGAGTGCAACATGGGTGCTGTATTTATAGCCAGCCACATTGAAGATGGTCAGTAGCAGTGTGGGGGCAGTGTTTCATATTATTCCACTCTTTTTTATTTGCTCATCTACCAAACTAGCGTTCTTTCTTTCTTGGAAAATCAATGCATTATAGTATTATACCCATCATGCAACACGCCACTTTTACGTTACAAATTGATTTACAAAAGCATAAAATCAACGATAAAGATTTCCATCAATGTGTGATTGGTTGTGTACAACTGCACTCAACCTACTAGAAGGTTTGAATACTATACTCCACTTTTGAACATTTTCTTAATGCTACAGTAAACACTCAGGTTAGCATAATATGCTGTGTGTGAATTCAATTTTTATTGCTAATGCACGTATAAAACTCATGTAACATATCCGATCAGGATGGAGTATTGCCTCCATACCTCCAACTAAAAAATTGTCACTTCTAATGGGAGTCGTGAATGAGCATGGTTCAAAATGTAACATGCTGTATCACTATAACATACATGTACAAAATTGCATGTAACCTAGACCATTATTCTCTGCTTGGACTAAAGCAGTGTCAATATATATCAATCAGGGAATCAACCTACCGAAATCATGTGAACGATTGCTTAATATACTATTAAAGCTCTTAGACAACAAATAATATTTTAGCTACAGCCATAAAGAATTAGTAGAAAATGTTGGTAAATGGTCAAAAGTAGAGCCTTCTTGCTTTCATTATGCAAGCTGTCTCCCATTCCGTGTCTTTGAGCTACAATTGAACGTAGAGATCAAATCATACCAATATATTTATCTTCTCAACTTTAAAACCTTTTAACAACTACACTTTTAAAACCCATTCCACGAAAAGAGCTTGCTTACTGTAGTAGTGTTGCATATTATAATCCTTAATTTTCAAGGCTACGCTTAATTATGATATAGGTTGTATTAGTGTGGGTCTATGCCTTGGTTTAGGGTTATAATTTGGCGCTGCATAAACTGACACGTAACCTAGAACAATTCATGTAAGGTTTTTCGACGGTGGTTATGTGGAATGTTGGCTGTCATGTGAGATACTTTTTCTAGTACACAGTACTTAGCCAGTACAGCATCAATTGACAAGCTAGAGGACAATAGACATGAAAAAGAAAAAATAAAGGCTTCTAATATTAAGAGAATTCACTTACCAAAAATCTTGAAAGTTTAGAAAGCAAATCCATCGGTCGGTAGCCATTTAAAAGAATTGCCGGATTTAAAATTCTTAAAGTACGATTAAAATTTCTAGTCTAGCAGCACGCACAACACATGCGTTGGTTATGTAATTTTCAATTAGAAAAATTATTATTTAAAATTATAAAAAACTACAATGTGCATTCAAAATAAAAGTATCCAAATGTTCCATATGTTTAATACTGTAGATGCAAGTTATTAGTCAATTTCTTGCATGAATTGGTATGGAGAAGTTATTGCACTTTGAACGAAAAAAATAGCGCATTCTAAATAGTTGGAACATACACATAAGAATATAGTCTATTATTTGTTAAATACAATGGTTATTCGCCATAGTTACAGTATTATTCATATATGATGTAGACGCGGGCTGATTGGTCAAAGTTTTACCTAAATCCGAGCCGGTTTGAATCAAAAAAAATTTACTACTTCAGCCTAGTAATGTTATTTGTTAAATACAACTATTAATAATTATGGGGTCCCACTAGCCCAACTGATTAATGGTATGATACTCTCGACTCAGGTTTTTGGTCATCGGTTCGAACCATCAAAACATCAAAATGGATGATATGCTTGAATAAAGTATCAAACCTACAATAAAAAATAATATTGGTCATCATTAATAAATCTTCGGAACATGAAGTATCAAAGTATTCCATATTGTCTGCAATATAGACCTGAGTTCATTGACTAAAATTTTACCTAATTTCTAGTTAGTATGGCAAAGTTACAACAGTTTGAACGAAAAATAACGACTTTTGCCTAGTAGGAATTTAGATATCAGGAAGTAATATGTTATTTACTAAGTACAATTGTTAGTCAATATGGAGAACTACATTGAACATTCAGAATATGAAATATCCAAGTGTTATGTACTGTCTGTAATGTAGAAATGAGCTCACACTACAAGAAAAGGGCACATTTTGTATCATTTGTCAAAGATTTATCTGATTTCGAGTCAGTGAAGAAGTTATTGCAGTTTAAACAATAACGAGTTTTACATAATCAAAGTTTACATATGTGTAATCTGCAATTTGTCAAGTACAACGGTTAATCACCATAGAGAACTACAAACGTATGTTGTAACAACCCTAATTTTAATTAACATTATTTAAGATATTTAACTGGATAAATAAAATAATGTAAATGAGTAAGAAAAATGGAATTTGGTAACTAGAATGGGTTAAGCCTTAATTAATGAAATAATAGAATTAATTAGAACATTAATAAAAAGAAGGTTACATGTGGAGGGTAAAATAGGAAAGGAGCATGATTCCTTAACAAATATACCCATTCTCATTTTCTCTTTCATTTCATTTAATACAAACGAAATCAAGGTATCAAGGCTGGCCATTAACATGGTTTCAAGGAAAGTAAACCAAGGGAAAGTAAGAGCAAAGCTTAGGGGAATCAAATCAAAAACAAATCACACCCTTCTTAAATCATTCAAGGTGATTAATAGTTATGCATTTCATGTTTGAAGTATTATTTTCGATTTTAAGCATAATCTGATTCTTTTGCTCTTATTATGTTATGCTATGATAGTTCGAATAATTATATGCTTATTGGAGAATTAATGAAATTATTTATGAAATTAAGTGATACGTTTGAGTTAGAAAAGTTATCATATCATACCCAAATGATTTGAAATTTCGATATGATATTAGAAACAATATTTCAGACGTGGATTTTTAATGTCATAATTTTCTGTTTTATTGAGAATATTCGATGACGCTATAAGGAATACAATCATTTTTGACGACGCTTAACCGTCGACGATTGTCAGAAGCCGTCGGTATATAAAACACGGCTTTCGTCCATTTCGAATTGAAACTACGACAAATTTGCAGCGGCCTCCGACGGCTTTTTCGACGGCAGTTTCGATGTTTTTTTCAATGGTGTTGGCGTCCACGTGGCTTAAAAACACGCTTGGAAACCGTCGATGTACACGACCGGTTAGCCGTCGGAATAGATCGACCTATAAGCCATCGGAAACTGTCGGCAGCCGTCAGAAATCTGGATAACTTTTTTTTCAACAGCTCAACAGCGCAACAATATCAATATCAATATATATCACAACATATCAAAATCAATATATATATATATATATATCAGATATATAAGCTAAAATCAATATCAATAATAATATAAAATCAAACATTGCCATTTCAAACTCAAAAATTCCAATCATTACAAACCAAACCATCCATCATCACTCCACAATGTCTAAATCCAACATCAATGTACAATATATACATCCAACATCAAACCCCTTAAATCAATATCAACAACCACATGTCCACAAATCAATCTCACCATCTCTTATTATATATATACAAAGGTTTTAAAAACAAAAACTACAAAACATACCTCATGACTCGTCATCGGCTCTGAAACCACCAGACGAAGGGAATGCTCCATAACGCTTCATATACTTAGCCAAATGCTGATTCAGTTGCTCTATTTGCGCTTTTCAGAGGCGGTCATGCTCCTGTAGTTGTGCAATCTGCTATCGAAGCTCATTAATCTCCACGTTGTCCTGAGGTCATTGATAAGCCCTTTGTGATCCCCAAGCCTATAAAATAAGTCAAAATATGTTTAAGTTATTGCGTAAATTTTAAAATTAAGAAAATTGTACAACGCAGTTAATATTTATAAATTATCGATTGATTGTCGTGGCGCCTATTTCTCTAGGTCCGGTCTATAATAGAGTCAAAGACCGTGTCCTCCTCATCAGTGGTCAACTGATCCCATCCCGAATGCTCAAGCATTTATGCACGTACTTGCATAAATTTTTCCTGCAACGCAAAATCAAATACAATTAAATATTACATGACATTATTATAATAATTTATTACTAATTAATTAAAATGACCATTACTATTAATTTATAACTTAAAATAAACTTGCATATGTGACGTACGCTTTATCATCCTCATGCCAGACATACATCACTGATCCTTCGTCGTCAGTCTGCCTGACGACATGAGTATGTGAAAATATATCCATATATGAGACGGGAGCCCCACACGCCCTTTCCTGCAATAATTGATGTATATTATTGTTGTTCATACAAATTTATACAAAAATGTAATAATTGTTCGTAATTGAAATTAATCAATTTACCGGGTCCTCACGATGATGCTAAAATGATTTCGAGCTACCACAGTGTGTGACTGTATTTTTCTACATGTTCGCCGAGTTCCTTTCTGACTCTACCTGCAAATTAAAAGTTAAGCTAATATTTTACACATATAAATTTTGTATTCTCTATCGAACAAATTAAGGTGACAACTGATAGACTTACTCTGAACTCATCGCTGTCCCACCATGCGACCCAAGCACCTCGTACACTGGCTTCCATCCAGTTTGGCTTCTTACCGGATTTTTTGATGCTTGACATCGTATCCCGGTAATTCTTTGCAATTTTGGAGTTACGGTTGCGCTGGAAAAGAGCAACATCCTTCTCTTGTTGGTCTACCGCACCCTCTATATATCTTGAAAAAATAAGTTATACATTTATACTTAGTTAGCAAATTGTAAAGTGATTATATATAATGATATATAATTTTACACTTGCCAGAAAGTCCTGTTAGATGCTCTTCCGGACATGCTCAGGAGTCCTACTCCATTTAGGCTAGCATGCAGTCATACGGCTCGTGTATTCCTGCCATGCTGAGCACTATATTGGAAAGCTCAAGCTCAAAAACCCTGCATTAAATATGATACAAACAAATCATAACTAGTATATCATACAAAACATTTATAATGCATAAGTAAATTTTCTACCTATGAGCCATCTGCTTTCGGTAGTGATCTAGCTACCACACGTGGACCCTTCTAGGATAGGTCACTACCATCACCTCCGCTACGGACGGTCCCTCTCTGAGATGAAAAGGGGGAACTTGACTGCGAAGGATTCCGCCGCTTAAAGAAAGACATCTACAATACATGCCATTTACATATTATTTAATTTTGGCAGAAATATCTTTCAAGTATGAGTAAAAATTCAAGATTTAACTCAATAATCGCATATAACATACAAAAAGCGTAACATCAATACTCTTATAAATTACATTTTTTCAACATATAAACTATTAAATCGGTTCTCTTCATTTTCTGATTCAGACTCGGTCTCATACTATATATTTTTTTCCCCCGTGGTCTCAAATGCTTCTACTAATACATTTGATTTGTAATTTAGAGGTCCAAAATCGGTATGATCATTTGTTATTGTAATTTCACTATTTTTCTCGATGTCCGTTTGGTACGCTTGTTCGTCTGAAATATTCTTTCCATCAAACGTAAATCTTGCCTCCATTTTAAAAACTGTCGACTAATCTGCTTTATCTCTTTTTAGAGATGGATAAGGAGCATACTAAACTTGTAGGGCTTATTTTTCTAGTATAAACGGATCATACTTATGATAACGTGATGTATGTTTTATTTTAATAATATTATATTTTTGGTGCACGTTGATTCTAAAATTTGGAACATTACCGAACCAGTTGCATCTAAACAAATAAACTTCTTCCACGGGTCTGGTGAAATATGTTAATTGCAAAACCTGAGTTAACACGCCGTAAAAATTATTTATGTGATCATTTGGATCATCACTACCTTTAACATATACACCGGTATTGTTAGTTAATTTTTCAGCCTAATATTCTTTGGTGTTGAATTTGTAATGCCTTGACTTTTCCTTTTGGTCTCATCACAATATGTTTCAACCCTTCATTGACCACACAATTTACCGGATCATATAGGTGGTGTGAAAACCAAGTATCAAATTTTCTGCTGATATTGCCGCTTGGATGTTGTGATTCATAAATAGTGTATATATAGATAATATATTGCATTATAATTAATACACACATGTATTATTCAAGTAAATAATTTTAGATGTGTAATTTAATAATACCTAATAAATGGCACAACTTCTGCACAGTTAAGAAGAACATATGTATGAGCTACATGGTAAGCTCTGTTGTCTAACCATACTTCCACACATTTTTCAACAGGGCATCCATGCTGTCTAAAAAAAGATAGATCTGATTTAGAAAAATCTTGTTCAATGCCCTCATCATTTCACATAGCAATTTCAAAAGATAAGTTCAAATGGCCACTGAAATAATGAGAGAAAAAGAACGAAGCTTCTTCTTCGATATATGATTTGCATATCGAACCTTCAACTCGTGCTTTTGTCTCACTTTTTTCTTTAGATAATTTAGGTACTTGTTAAGAATAATTATAGTTAAATTTTATTACATGTAGTTAAACTAAAATTTAACATACTTAATATTAATACCTTTCAAATGGGAACAATCATTCATGTTGCATAGGACCTCAAAGACGTGCATCAAATGAAAGATGAACAGGTAAATGCTCCATTGCATTAAAGAAACCCGAAGGAAATATTTTCTCTAGTTTGCAGAGCGGTATAGGAATTTCTTTCTCAAGTTTACGTAGACGACCAACTTTTAACGTAGTTGAACAAAGCCCTTATAAAATAAACTAAGTTTGTTAGAGCCGTCCAAACTTTTGTGGGTATCTGTTCTTCGAAAGCGACGGGTAACAAATACTCCATCATGTATTTTCATCCCACTCATCTTGCCGTTCTTATTGTCGACATATCTACGTAGATCAGAGGAAATCCAATCAGAAAATCTTAATCCTTACATCCACTTTAATAGAACTTTAACTTGGTTGTCTAGCTTATAGCATGCTTTGGGCTTTTTGTGTCATTTAGCTTCATATGAAGCTCAGAACAATTGCATATTGCCTCTATATCATGTCTTGATTTCAAATTTTTTTTAGTCTTTCCTTTAACATTCAGAACTGTGTTAAATATATTATCAAACGCATTTTCCTCATTGTGCATCATGTCGATATTATGAAGAATTAGGATATTTTTCCAATAACGCAACCCCCAAAGTGTACTTTATTTGCACCAATTATGAATCGTCGATTTACCTTGAATTTCAAATTTTTCGCCAGTTTCATGTATCTTTGGATAATCCTTTATAATGTCATAAATATCTTCACTTAACCAAACCGTTGGTGGTCGCAAGGTCACAAAGTCTATTACTTGTAAAGTTTTTTATCTTTTCTAAAAGGATGATTAATATGAAGAAAACACAGATGATAGTCAAAACGTGAAATTTTCTTCCCATGTAGTAAAGAAAAAGCTTGTGTTCCTTCCATGTAATAAGGACAAGCTAGACAACCAGCCATACTCCAACTCCCATGCATTGCATAGGCTGGAAAATCACTTATAGTTCATAGAAGAGAAGCAAACATATGAATTTTTTTAATGTCATATGTTTCAATACCTTCATACTACAATGTGTTCAACTCTTCAATCAATGGTGGTAAATATACGTCGATTGTTTGTGTTGAATCATCGGGGCCAGGGATGACAATAGTGAGAAACATAGAACGATTTTTCATACACATCCACGGAGGTAAATTGTAAGGTGTAACGATTATAGGCCAAGATGAATATTTTGAACCAGATTGAGAAAAAGGTGAAAAATCCATCTGTACATAAACCAAGTCCAACATTACGGCTCTCCACTGCGAAAGCAGGATATGTCATATCAAAATGCTTCCATGCTTCTCCATTAGCTGGGTATATTAACATACTTTCTTCCTATGTTCTCACACGTGTCATCTCATATGATGCACGGTTACAGAAGATGCATATAACCTTTGAAGCGTAGAATTGATGGGTAAGTAATCCATACGCTTGTACGGAACTTCCTTTTTCTTCTTTTTTCTTGGTTTGTATCTTTCCTGATTACATATTTTACAATTTCTAAGATTGATGTCTTCTTCCAAAACAACATGCAACCATTTAAACATATATCTATTTTTTGATATGGCAAGCCAAAAGAAGACATAAGTTTTTTCACTTCATAGTGATTTTCACACATTAAAATATTAGGTGGAATATGTCGTTTTGCAGCTTGTACTATAGCTGTAGGCTTTTGTGAAGTTATATTTTGATTTCATCGCAATGTATTTTGCAGTTACTGATAGTTGAGCACCGCTTGTACAACTATCCCAAAGGATTTTTTTAGCAACATCCAATAAATAATAATAAAAAATTGCTCCAATACTTGGTTCTTCTTCGACATTAACATAGCTACCATCAACTTCTACAGTAGGGAACATTGAACGTGCTGGATCTTCAACCATACCTTTTATGAGATGCGTTGGAACAATTTCAGTATCCACCTCATCCTTCGAATATATGGAATCAGGTGCTATAAGTTCTGCATGACGGTCCCATACAAAATAATTCCGCATGAAACCATATGGGCATAAATAAACTATTACCATATCCGGTATCAAATGCTTCAATAATTTTCAACTACTACATGGACAACGAATTTCTCCATCGTTCTCATTATTACTTAAAGCGAATTAAATAAATAGGTGTACACCATTTTGAAAATGTTCACTTATTGAGCCTTCAAATTCTCTTCTTTGTTGGTACATCCAACTCCGATCGATAAATAATTGACCATTTTTCCTACTTTAAAACATAAAAATGTATTAATCATTTACATGTTGACATTTTATTTTTCAATTAAATCATACGTTTAAATTTTTGCAAATATATAATATTATTCTATTTAATTTTATTTTCAAACAAATTTACACAAATTCTTATATGAATATAGTCTATAATTTTTAGGTTATTGTTTTGCATTTTGACGGTTGGTCATCCTACTTCCCATTGCAAACACGGTAGTAATTATATTTTGCAAATCATTTCATTTTAAACGATTCGATAAAATTTCGACAACACTTCCACTTTGTTCCCTTTATCGTACACATATGCATGTACATAAGGAACAAAAAAAAGTGTGTCGAAATTTTGTGAACCGTTTAAAATGAAATGATTTGCAAAATATAATTTCTCTATTGTGCTTGTAACTGGTCCAATACAGGAAAAAATCCGACAAATATTATAACGGATGAATATAAATGTCTGGTTTATGATAAAAACAAACATCCATACAACGATCATATACAATACTTGTCATACGGGGCCAAAAACTCTCTAAGGTATTTATAAAAAGTAAGTTGTATTATACAACAATTTTTACAATAATTTATTTACATTCAAAGAAAACATACACTAAATCGTCGTTTTTGTCATCTTGAAAACGCAAATACTGAATCTTGAGCATCGACTCTAACTAATCCAAACTAGCCTTAATGCGTGTATGCCCTAATTAATCAACGCATATACACCAATCAACGCACATATACGCTAAACAAATTTTTTTCTAAAAATTCCATTGATAAACAATTATAATAACAACCCAATTAGCATTCAATAGGGTAAAACAAACAATCAATGGGGTATTATACAACTATAACAAAAAATTAACCCTAATTTAACAAATCAAAATTAATTAGGATTTAGGAATAAAACCTGATTAGAGATTGATGAAGGGCCTAGGCTTGCCGAGAGAGGAGAATGATGAAGTTGGAGATGCTCGAGGAGGTGCAACGACTGGCTTGATGGGGAGGAGGTGGTGGAGGTAGGATTTTTGATGATTTGGGGGTGATTGAAATAATGAAGCAGCTCTCAAACAAAGGCTTGTACACACGATAATTTTCGACGGTTGGCGATAGCCGACAACGACTTCATTGTTTCGGCTTACGATGACCGTTACATTTTGTTTATGAAAACGCAACAGAGATCGACAGTCATTGCTATCTGTCAGAAATAGTCGTCAATGGCCGTCAGAAAGCTCCATCACAATTTACTGTTGTTCTAACAGTATGAATTTATAAGGTTGGACTTTGAATCATTCCTTGTCATCTCGGCTATTACTTCGATGTCAACTGATAGTGATGTTCATTATACCAACCGGTGGTGATATGGAGTGAATCAGTTAGGGTTGAAGAGGTTCAAAGTCGGCATCCTCATCGTCGACGTCAACATTGCCGCATTCGTTGCTATAATGCCACATTATATATATATATATATATGTATGTATGTATGTATGTATGTATGTATGTATGTATGTATCATCCTCTTTGTTATATTGCCGGATAAGGAAGTACACATAGAAACAAGTACTGATCATCCTCGTATAGAAGAGAAGGCTAGGGTTTGTAGTCGTATAAATTCTTGTTATGTCAATGACAAGAACAGATCTGAGGTGATTATAATTTCCAATCGTGAAAAATATTCAGAGAAATCTGGTAAAGCAGATAATGGTGATTTACAAAATGGATCTGATTTATCGGATAGAGCTGGTAAGAATAATCGAATGGATGTCGGAGGCTCTGGAAGTTCTTATAATCCAGTAACCAATTTGCAATCGCAGTCGATCTGGAATAGAGATAAAAATTTACTGCTCAAAGATAGATCTGGATCTCATATAAATCATAATATGACAACTCAAGTTGAGGCGCGTAATAATTCAAAACAAAATGGTAATCATGGGAATTATCGAAATCCTTTTGTAGAGCGAACGATAGACTGGAATAGAATCAAGATTGGTTTAGATAAAGGACAAAATAAAGAATGGAGGAATGCTGCTGATGGTGGTATTGGAGGATCAGAAGAACTAGTGGACTTAACATACAAACAACCATTAATTGTTAATCAGAAGAAAAAGGCTATAATTGACTCTGAAATGAATAAAAGAGCTGTTGATAAGTGGAAAAATTCGATCATATTCTATGTATACGGGTCTAGACCATATCATATTCATTTGAAAGCGTATATTGAACGAATTTGGAAGCCTAAAAAACAATTTAACTTACTGGCTCGGGATAATGGATTCTTTATTATCAGATTCATAGACGCTTCGGATTGTGAAAATGTGTTGAAGGGGGGTCCATATTTGTTTGACAATCGAATTATAATTCTCAAGAAGTGGCAGGCAGGTATGAGGTTTAGTAGAGATTTACTATCGACAATGCCGATATGGATGAAGTTACATAACCTGGAATTGGATTTATGGGATAAGGACGCGATAAGTGCTATAGCTAGTGTTTTGGGTAAACCAATAAAGATGGATAAAATCACTGCGGATGAATCCAGGATAGCATATGCCAAGGTTCACATCGAAATGTCTGCTGAAGAGGGATTTCCTAACCATGTTGATGTGGTAATGCATATTGGAGAAGAACTACAAGTTCCAGTGAAATACGATTATAAACCAATATTTTGCAAGGGATGTAAAATTTTTGGACATTCAACTGAACTTTGTAAAATAAAAATACAAGTAAATGGATTCCAAAAACTAAGACTACTGAAAATGAATCTCTGAATTCTGTAAGAGAAGATGTACGAAATAGAGATATTGCTCCAATTAATAGTGTAAATGAAAATCAGAAAGTTAGCAGTGAAAATGAATCAGAAACAGTCCAGTTTAACAATGGTAAATACAGGAGTGCTGAAATTGATTTAGATCAACAAGATGCAGATAATCATACACAAGTGCCAAATATTATTAATACTCAACATTCGAACATAATTATCTCTAATAACCGGTTTAACCCATTGGTTGTGGATCTGGAATCTCTTCCAACTTATATCCAAGCTGAGAAAGATGCACAAAATTCTGAAACAGCCAAATATGATGAACATAATAAATCTTCAACAATATGGGCAGAGGTATCGACAAGTCAGGAAATCCAACATACAGGAGATGGTAATGACTCTGCAATAAGAACAACAGCTAATCTGTCTCTGAGAAAAAGTGCAACAGTGGTGGATGGTTCAAATATAAGAAATATTCAGGAGCTAGAGGGAGTACCTGTTTCTTCTCTTAATTCTAGAGAAGGTCTTGCTGAAGAGTTTTCGAATTTTGATGAGGAATTAATAAATCATATTGCTGTTGACGATAATCCCATCTCTGAGCAGGATCCTGTTATGAATGTTGAACATTTTGTTGAGGTAAACAAGTTATTTGATGATGAAATTGATGAGTTAAACAATAAAAAGAATAAAAAGAAAAATGGTGATATAAATTCTACAAACAATGCTCCTCCTAAAAGGCATACAAGGAGCTACTCTAAAGTTAAATGACCATAATTGCTTGGAATGTTAGAGGTTTAAATACTGCTGAAAAACAACTAGCGGTTTTTAAATTTTTAACAACTCACAAATCAACATTGGTTGGTTTACTAGAGAATAAACTTAGTAATGAGGCCACTCTGAAGCTAAAATATAAAATGAATAATAGCTGGTCGTTTGTGGATAATAATATGTGCTCATGTAAAGGTAGAATTCTTATTATTTGGAAAATTTCAACTTGGCAGGTTGAACCTACTCATATGTCATCACAACATATTTCCTTGAATATAATGAATGTTGGAGGACTCAAAATGAAAATATCCTTTGTGTATGCTAGTAATTTTCTTAAGGATAGAGAACATTTATGGGGTATATTATCACAGGAAGCTACTTACATTGATATGCCCTGGTGCCTGACTGGAGATTTTAACAATATATTATCAACTACAGATAAGAAAGGGGGTAATGCAGTCCCATTCAGCCAAATGGAAGGTTTTAAAAACTGTGTGATCAACTCTGGGCTGGTTGATTTGCCTATTCAAGGTTTCAATTTTACATGGAGAAAAAAGGGAGTGGCCACTAAAATCGATAAAACTCTTTGTAATGATCTTTTAATAAACAAATTTCCTAATCTAGCCTGTTTTGGAGTCTCTAATCCCATTAGTGATCATATTCCTTTATGTCTTAAATTAATGGAACCACATATATCTTCAGTAGGTAAACCTTTTAGATATGTGAATATTTGGCAATTACTAGATGGCTATGGAGAATGCTTCACCAATGCTTTTAAGTTAAAATTTGAAGGTTCTCATCTACGTGTTTTTAGACAACAGTTGAAAATTTGTAAAATGTACCTAAAAGCACGGAACTATAGAAGATGGTAACATTCTAAAGGAGCTGCAACAGGAATATGAATCAGCTCTCAATTTTGTTGATAACAACCCAGATAAATCTATAGCTTTTGACAATTTAATGGCAGCCTGCAAAAAATGGAAGGAGCAAAATAATATTGAATTCCAAAATCTTAATCAAAAAGCTAAAGTGGAATGGCTCACAGAAGGAGATGAATGCACTAGATTCTTCCATTCTAAAATGTCTATGAGGAGACACGGTTCAAATCTGAATTCCATTATTTCTAAAGAAGGTAAACTAGTACATGATCCCATTACTATTGAAAATGAAGCTATTTCATATTTCACTCAAATCTTTAATGGTGATGATATAAATACTATTCTTCCTGATGTTAATTGCATGTATCGTATTAATGATGAAGGGAGAGAGCACTTATCTAACAATATTAGTTCTGATGAAGTATACACTGCCATATTGTCCATGTCTGATAATAGCAGTCCAGCGCCTGATGGTTTTTCTGCAAAATTTTACAAAATTCACTGGAAAGATTTAGAAAGTAGTTTGACAAATATGTTAAATCAGGTCTTCTCCACAAGAAAATTAGATAAAGGTGTTAATCATACTTTTATTACCCTTGTGCCAAAAATTAATAACCCATCGTCATTTGCTGATTATAGGCCAATATCGTGCTGTAATGTTATATACAAAATTATTGCCAAAGTTATCTGCAACAGAATTAAACCTTTTCTCATATATCTAATTTCTGAAGCTCAATCTGCGTTTATCCCTGGAAGAGTTATTTCTGAAAATATTTTACTTGCGCATGAACAAGTAAGATTATTTAATCGAAAAGGTGCTGGTAAGTTATGTTTGAAATTAGATTTACATAAAGCCTATGATATGGTTAACAGAAAATTCATATGTCATATTCTTAAAAAGATGGGTTTTCCTGAAAAATTCGTAAAATTAATATATAATTGCATATCTTCTCCTACTTTCTCTATTATGATTAACGGTTACCCTAAAGGATTTATCACAAGCAATAGAGGTATTAGACAAGGCGATCCTTTATCCCCATATTTGTTTTGTGTGGCTATGGAATATTTCTCTATTTTGATGTTGAAGGCATACAAAGTCAAGGATATTACTCCTCCTTTTAATTTTGAACCGGCAATTACACACCTTCTCTATGCTGATGACTTGATGATTTTTATTCGGGCTTCTACGAACAGTGCCAAGGTGATTAGAAAGTGTTTAAAGAAACTCAAAATCTATGTGGGTTTAAATGTTAACAATAATAAATCAAAGTTGTATTTTAGTAAAGGCACAACTAATAAGCAAGATATTATGAACATTCTGAGTGTGCAAGAAAGTAAGCTTCCTGTCAAATATTTAGGTGTGCCTCTATCTCATAACTATTTACATTTCTCTGATTGTGGGGCTTTATTTGATAATATAAACAAAAGATTAAATGGATGGGACTGCAAATTATTATCCATGGCTGGAAGAATAGAATTAATTCATTCAGTAATTGCCCCTATGGTTATGTATTGGATGATGGTATACCAACTCCCTTTGGCTAGTATTGGTAAACTAAACAAAATGTGTGCTAATTTTATTTGGAATGGTAAAATTCACAAAATTTCTTGGAATACACTATGTCGTCCTAAATAAGAAGGAGGAATTGGATTGAGGAATTTTGCGGATATCAGGAAAGCAGCCAGTCTAAAACTTCTTTGGCAATTTATTAATTCAAAAAATATATGGGCTCGCTGGATGAACAAAAGGTACTGCAATTATAAGCAATTTTGGACTATGGATATAGATAATAACTCCTCATGTACATGGAAATCAATTCTCAAACATAGACAGATTGCAAGTAATAATATTTCCAGAGTTATTGTAAATGGGAGAAACACATTTTTATGGCATGATCCTTGGATTAATAATGAAAGCATGGTATCAATTCTTGGATGGGATAGCCTACAGCTCTATGGACACGCTAATGATAAAGTTTCGTCAATTATGCATGATGGAACTTTTAAATTGGATTTAGTCCCTTTCACTAGACAACTCCGCAAACAAATCTCTAATATCAAAATAGATCATTCGGCTAATACGGATTACTGGAAATGGAATAGGGATATAAAAGGTTTTAGCTTCAAATCTGCCTGGGACACGGCGAGAAATCATTATCCTACTGAAGAATGTGGCAAAATTATCTGGAACAAATGCAATAATCCTAGGATGACATTAACTGCATATAAAGCAATCTTAAATTGGTTGCCTACCAGAGACAAATTAACGGAATAGGGTTATAACACGGATACTGATTGTTTACTATGCAACCAATTTCCTGAAAACCATTCCCATTTATTTTTTGCATGTTCTTATTCGACATACTTATGGAAAACATGCTGTATTAAAATGGAATTACCTCAGCCGAGTACTTTGATTATAGAAGAAGGAATTCAACTTCTTCTCTCTAACTATTCTGCAACGGACCAGGCTTCTGGATTGGCATATGCTAGTTTGACAACTGTTATTCACCACATCTGGGAAGAACGAAATAGTAGACTTCATGATAATCGAAAAGTTGCGAATCAGGATCGGTGGAAGTTTATCGAATTGGAATTGAAATTGCTGGGGAATAACAAATTGAAGAAGAAGAAGGAGATCACTAGTAGATGTAAACGGATTCTAGATCGATGGGAATTAATTTGGTGGGAGATTGAATCGTCGATGCCCAATTAATGAATGAAGCAGTAATGTGATTCCATTTTTTCTTATGTTGGGTAATGGTTTTGTATGAGGTCGGTGTTTGTTGTGATGTTGCCTTATGGAGGTAACTGATAGCTCATAGTTTTGGATGTATTTGGTTTTTGATGTGTACATTGTATTATAACAATTGCTTTGTTAATGAGTTGTTAATAAAGCGCCGCACTCTTTTTCCCTGTCCTATATTCATGCTAGATATAGGCTCAGGTTTTTAATGAGGCGGTTAATCTTTTTCAAAAAAAAATGTATATATATATATATATATATATATATATATATATATATATATATATATATATATATATATAAGGGCATGCGGCCGCAAACCCATAACATCGCCGACCTTAATGCTTACGAAGTATTTATAAAGGCAATAATGATGCCATATATTTTAAACATATCAACTTTGACTCTATAGGCAACTATGTTGCTATTAATGACTTCGGCAATATAGTGCCATGTGATATAACTCGAGTTTAATGGCTGCCACTTTTAATCCTAGTACCCTATTTTCAAAGAGGGCTGTAACGCCGCTTATATTGACTTTGACTCTTATGAAGGCGCCCATTTTTCTTTAAAGCATTTGATACCGAGATTTAACCATGTCGACATTAAGCTTTACAACCTTAAACTATGCAAATTATGCTTTATCTCCTTCGACGTCGATAATCTATGAAGTGCGACATCCTAGTTGTCGGCCTTATGTTTAAAAGTTAAAGGTTTCCACATATTTTTATTTTCAAGTTAGGCGAAGACCCTTAGTGCCGATGAGGTCGCTAACATTATTGATAAAAAGGTTTTTTATTATTTGGTTCAATACCATATGGTTTTATAAGGCATTGACCTTAAATGAATTCGAACTTCATCAATATTACTTCATAAAAGCATATATAATGGCAATTTTGCATAAAGTAAAGAGCTATATTTTTCTTGTTTTGAAAGAATTGATGTCAAAGATTAAATCATTTACAAAGAAAGTGTTTTCAAGGAAATTAAAAGAGGTATTTAGCCCAGAATTTTACTAAAGAATTTATTATTCTTCACTTTTGGATAGATTGTGTTAGGACAAACTGACCCAGGATTAGAAAATTAGATAGGACTAGTGTAGGGTAATGTCCTATGTTTTAGCTGTTAGATCCGGATATAAGTCCAAAATTCTAGTGCGTATGGCTTTATTAAGAGTAAGAAAAAAAATAGGTTTACGTACAGAAAGGAATACACAAAGATAAGATATGTTATAGGTTGACCTGCAAAACCTTTAGGTTCATAGTAAGCCTAGCAAAAGTATGAGATTGACAGATAATCAGATAAAAACTACGATAAGTGTATTTGAATAGACCGTTCATTTTTCTTCTAACAGTCAGTTAGAAAATCTAGTATATTTAGTAGGTCTGAGTCAGCCATGTAGATTGGTAGTTACCATGTGAAAACTTAATCTTGGGATAGATAGTCTATTGATTTGACGGATAGTTATAATTACCTATGTTGCATGCATGTACATTATTGTTATACTATTTATTTTAATTATTTTGGTTGTAGGAATTTGATTTGCAGGAGATATATTTTTAAAGGGACATTAGTGAGGGGAAAACCCGTTCCATTCAGTGGCATGGTCTCATTTGATATCTATAAAACAAGATGGCGTATTATTATTCACACTAGGCTTTTTGTCTAACTCAAAGTTTATGTTTTCCCCTTAAAATCTTGGATCCTTAAAATTTGATTTGAATAGGTCAGGAGTAAGGGATTTTCAAGATAAGTAGATTTTGGCAAAAAAAGCTTTTAGGAGATAAAACTAGCTATGTAGGAGTCTATCTATACTATTATCTGCTGTGTTATGTCAATTGCTGTATGAATGTATTGAAAGTAAATGTGTCTATCTATTTAATAACTTTGCCAACAATGGGGTCATCTTCATATGCCGCTCTTGGATTATTTTGTAATAATTGTATTCTATCTGAACCTGAACAATGTTTGGCTTTATGTAACGAATATGGAATATTATCTTTAAATGAATTGTGAAAGTTTTCTTTGAAATTGTGTTTGGAATTATTTTATGTTCTTGTGCTTCTGATAATTATTGATACCATTAACATGACCGCATTTTATCACCAGAAATTAATATTATAGAGGACTACAGCATCTGTAGCGCTTAGTTTCAAGGCTCAAAATGAGGAATGCTACATCTTCGTATCAGAGCATAGATTTATGTAAAACTAAAGAATTTTGAACTTTTAAAAGAGTTTTTGAAAAGATAATCCAAATGAATCGGATAATAAGAATGGGGTATGAGATAACGCTATAGTGGCGTACTTGTATTTGTTACATATAAGTATATTCTTTATCTTTATTGTCCCTCTCCCTTAGACCGTTTTTCCGTATCTTACTAAAGCTCGTATGCAGAATTAAGATTTAGAGGCAATAAATGGAAGAGTGAATCTCCATGGAGGAAGCACCACTACTAATGGAAATGTCAGACCCAATACGAGAAGGAATCCGGGTCGATGGATAGCAACTAATGTGGGCATAGGAACGCCACTAGTTGATATGGAAGCAATATATTAGTTCTTTGTTAACATGATGCAAGTAGGAGCTACTGCTGGGTTGGTTGGTGAAAATGTTGGATGTCCTAATCATGAAGTTACAATTGTAAACAATTATGCTGTTTCGAGTAGAGGCTATGCAAGACTCGAAGGGAAACCATTAATTGAAATAGAGGATGCAATTGAAGTGGAGAATTAGTTGCTTCGTTGTAAGAGGATTTTTGCTTATTTTGGTTTGAGTGATGAATAAAGAGGAGACTAGGGTCCAGGCAATTGCAAGGAGCAGCGTTGTACTATTAGAATAGTGTGACTGTTGGGGCAGTGGAGGAACTTTGACTTGGTATGAGTTCAGAAAGAGGTTTGAAGAAAGATTTATGTCTGAGATCGCTATATCAACTTAGTTGAGGAAGTTTGCAGAATTAGTGCTAGGTAACATGATGGTGCTGGAGTATGCAACCACATTTGAGGAGTGGTCCCGCTATGAATATGCTACCGCAAACACAATGATCAAAAGGAATGAGTAGTTCATCCATGGACCTAGGCCTGAGCTTTCTAGAGCAACTTTACCACATCTCAGGGATCCATGTGACATGATAGTAGAGATGGCTTTGTAAAATGAAGATATGTTTGGTTTGTTCGGTAGTAACAAGTCATATGTTTGGTTTGTTCGATAGTAACAAGTCAGTAGAGAATTATAATGGATAGAATTAGAAAAGAAAGTTTTACCAAAAGAAGGGAGCTCAAAGGGTGGAGGTGCCAAGAAAGAGTAATCTGAGGATGTGTGTTACAAGTGTGACAACAAAAGACATTATGCTAATGTGTAACATCCACCATTTGGAGGCCCAAAACTAAATGCTACGGATGTTATAGTTATCTACAGTTATTAATTCTCAATGGTCAAATGTGGTAATGTTACATACATTAATATACCAAAAACATATAAATATGAAAAAAAAAATAAGCTCAATTTAAAAAAAATCTTATTTCTTTGCAAATTTACATTTCAGATTCCTGCATAATCTCATACATTTAGAGAAATTACAAATTATTACAAAATACGCCAAGAGCGACATATGAAGATTCCCCCTCACTTGATCAAAGTCTAAATATAAGTACTAAACAACTTTGTTATTGCATCCAATTACACGTCAGAATCAAACGAAAAGAACTCCTAATAGCTAGCTTTCCTCTTACATGTCTCCGGAAGATTATTCATCCAAAGAAGAACATGAAAACCTTAACTCTTAAACTACTCAAAATCAATAGTGTACCCAAGAGTTTAAGGGGAAAACATAAACTTCGATTGAAACAAAAAGTCTGGTATAAATAATAACTACCATCTCGTACCATATAGATATCTAGTGAGACCATGCCGCTTAGCAGAACAAGTTTTCCCTCACTGGTATCTTAACCCAATTTATAATAACCATGTACTGCGCACCTGCATTCACAATGGTTAAGACATAACATAATAAAATGTATCATGATTTTATGCAAACATGTAATATGTTATGGGCTTCCCATCCCCGTTCACCTGACTATCTGTCTCAAGCTATAGTTTCTAGGGTCACTATTAACCTATTAGTTTTCATGGGCTGACTAATAATCTGTTCATTTCTTTATGGATTACATATATACTTTCATAGTTTTCATGGGATCACTATGAACCTACTGGTTTCTACCAATACTATTATCCAATTATAGTTTTCATGAGATCACTATGAACCTATTGGTTTCTACCAATAACATCTCTCATATCATAGTTTTTATGGGATGTCTATAAACCTATTGATCTCTTTCAATTACTTATTTCGAACATAGTATTCATGGGATCATTAAGAACCTAATAGTCCATGCCAATAACAATTTCCATAACTTACTTTTTATGGGCTTACTAATAACCTTTCTAAATCAATAATCCTTTGATCAGTCTTGGGTATCCTATATTCTTCTTTGTCTGACCTCCTGGATGCAATTCTACTCGCATAGAAGTTAAATTACATGTATATTCAATTTAGGTCAACGTAGCCTGTTATTCTGCCCTTAACACCCCAAATTGAAGTTATAGGGTATAAATGAAGTGACTATGGTTACACAAGCATGCATGATAACTGACCAAATAACAGAACAACATAAACATCCATGGTTAAATTCCTTATAATCATTTTTCTAAAGAAATAAGTTTAACACCCTTAACCTCTATCTTTAGCAAGGAAAGCTTTTTCTAAAATTTCAAAGTTAAATGCCATTTCAAAAGTCTTTTACATTGCCATGGGTTTTCTTTAAAAATGAGATTGAGTTCTCTAATTTGAAAAATAAGGCTTTCGACTATATCCTTTGGATCATTGTGACATCATTAGTTACTCTCTATTACTCTCCCTTTCGACTTCATAGAGCATCCAAGCCCTCCGTACCCTTTCATTTAACCAATGGGTTAGAAGCTAGCGGCTATGCCCCTTTCGCCACTCTACTCTAGCGGCAGGGCCTTTTGAATTCATTGCTTAAAATTTTAGACATCCTCTATCTTTCGGAGGAAACATTCCTTTTGAAACACTTAACAACATGCCTTTTGAAACACTTAAAAACGTGCCTTTCGAAATACTAAAATACATACCTTTCAAAAGCATTGGATTCAAGTAAAAAGTGTTTAAACGACTTCAATCGTGTCAAAAGGTACGGGAGCGGCACCCACCCTTCACAAGTATAAGTTGAAAGAAAAGAAGCTTCAATGGCTGCAGAAGGATATCGATTCGGAACCCTACCCTCCGAACTCATTTATTTGAAGAGTTATAAAAGCGGCATCTTACTAAGGCGAAAGATTTTAATGCCGCAGATAGGGTATCAAAGGGGTTCAAAAGCGTCAACCCTTTCGCAAGCATGCATTCGACACCATCATTTCCTTCCATCTTTCTCCAATACACTGCATACCAAATGTTTGATACCATGTGCATTGGTTTTGAATAAGTTCGAAAGGTTCACTGATTATGGTGATGGAAGCAAGCAATGAATGTGGCGAAGTTGTAATTCAATATAAAAATGATTTTATGCTTTTTAAAGTAATTCTTTTTCACTTAACTTACATGATTTTCCAAAATATGATTGATTGCCAATACTTTACCAAAATTCTTTTCTAAAAAGCTGCTGAACTCTTCATTGAACAATTGAAAACATTTTAGTACTTAAGCCCCTCTTCTTAACAAAACGTTTAGCATTTAAGTCCTCTAACATAAATAATTTATTAACCATAGTAAAAAAATTAGGAAAAATCCTCAAAAATCATTAACATTAAATATGTTCTCTAATATATATATATATATATATATATATATATATTTCAGATCTGAAAACATTATTTAATTGCCTTAAATAATTTAAACCCAAAATTAGTTATTTTCTCTCATAGAAAATTCATAATAAATTCATAATTACTTAGAAAATTATGAAACTTGAAACTCACTTCTAAAATTTTTTTTTTGACCATATATCAAAAATGCAACTCGTTTGGATGTCATATGATAGGTTTTCTAATCTAAACATATCATAAAATACATATTAAATCGTATAAATCATTAACAAGCATATATAACCATTTAACCTATCAAAATATATCATCATTCATCTAATCATATGGTTTAAAACCTCAACCCAAACTAAATGAGATGGTTTAAATCATTATTCAACTTGTTTGGATAAGGAACTTTAGATTTGTTCTACACTTTAATCTTCCTATCTTGAATCTTAGCCTCTAATTGATTTTTGATCTCTTCTTCCCTAAGGTTATGGTTGGCCTTGTTTTTCCTTTGTCTATTTTTTGGTTTTGTAAGAATGTAAATGAGAATGAGAACTTGGTAAGGGGTTTTAGGGATTATTGGGGTTCTGCTATTCCCATATTGCCCTTGCCTTATTCTCTTAAGTTTTTAAGTCACAACTCTTTCTCATTAATTAATTTGGTTAATACACGACCTTAATTAGTTTTCAATTCTCAATTCCCTTATCATTCTAGTCTCTACATTATTCTATTTAATTTATCTAATTAAATCTTCTGAATAATGCTATTTAGAATTAAGGGTGTTACAGGCTCCCCTCTTAAAGAATTTCATCCTTGAAATTCAGCAACGACTATATACTAAGCATAGCAATCATCTTCAACATCTCGTAACTACCATACTAGCCTACCTGACTAGCAAGAAGTCTATATATATAACAGATATAGAATATACCCTTATAATATATAAAGCGAAGTATCTCTAATCATGTCTTCTGAATTCCAAGTACAATCCTTCTCTTTGTCGCTCCACTGAACTTTCAGCAACTTTATGGTATTTTTTCTTAACCTTTTCTCATCTCTCATTAGCCTAACAAAAGTCAAATCCGGTTCTACTATTAAGTCATCCAATGCAGTCGGAGGGATAGTAGTCTCTGGATCATGCACATGCTTACGAAGATGAGACACATGAAACACGTCATGGACACCTACCAAACTGCTCGACAACTCTCTATGCAAGCTTTTCGATCCTCTCTATAATTGGGAACAGTCCAACATATCTCGATGCCAGTTTCCCTGACTTTTCGAATTATACTACACCCTTCATCGATGATACTTTAATGAAAACCCTATTTCCAACAGAAAACTCTAGATCCTTACGCCACTTATCCGCGTAACTCTTTTGTCTAAACCAAGCTTCCTTCATCCTACCTCAAATCGACTCAATCTTCTCTGTTGACTCTTTTACCAAATCTGAACCTAAGACTAATCTGTCTCCAGCCTCCAAACAACATGCTGATGACTTGCATGGCTTTCCATACAAAGCTTCGAAAGGCGCCATTCCTATACTAGTCTGATAACTATTATTATAGGAAAAACTGAACTAAGTGTAGGTGATCTTCCCTTGATCCATCAAAATCTAGCACACAAGCTCTCAATAAATCCTCGAGTACCTTAGTGACTCTCTTTGTTTGCCTATCTGCCTGAGGGTGATAAGCAGTACTCATTTTGAGCTTGGTACCTAACACATCCTGTAGTCTCTTCCAGAACTCCCTAGTAAACAAACTACCTCGGGCACTGACTATACTACTAGGAATCCCATGTAGTCTAACTATGTTCTTCATAAATAATTTAGCTAAAACAGGTGTTATCCTGGTTGACTTAAATGGAATGAAATGGGCCTCTTAGTCAGCCTGTCCACTATGACCCATATACTATCATTTCCTCATTTTGACTTTGGAAACTCATCTATAAAATCCATGGATATTGAATCTCATTTTAAAATTGGTATCTCCAAAGGTTGAAGCAATCCACTCGGCTTCTGATGTTCGGCCTTTATTTGTTGACAGTTCACACTACTTTACCCACAAGCCAACACCCTCTTCATACCTTCCCAGTAGAAACTCCTCTTCATGTCCTGATACATCTTGGTCCTCCCAGAATGAATCGTAAATTTTGATCGACGACATTCTCTAAGGACCACCTTCCTTAGGTTTTCTACATTTGGGACACATAATCGTCTCTTCTTTCTCAACCACCCTCTTTGGTCAAGACTAAAATCTTTCAAGTCATCAATCTCGGTTTCGGCACTAGCCTTTTAATCTTCTCAACTAACACTGTGTCATCCTTCTTCTTAGATGCAATTCTTTCAGTCAATCTTGGTCGAACTTCCAAGCAAGATAACATGATAGTGCTCTGACTAGAACTAGAAGTCAATCTTAATTGTAAACTACAAGTAGTCAAAGCCTTAGCCAATGCCGCATTCGGATGTTTTTTGCTAAGAGCATCCGCTACTTTATTTTCTTTTCCAAGTGTATACTCTATACCAAAGTCATAAGCTACTAAAAATTCTAACCACCTCTGTTGTCTCATATTCAACTCCTTCTGAGAGAATAAGTACATTAAGGACTTATGATCTGTGTATAACTCAAATCTCTTCTCTAAAACATAATGTCTACATTCTTTCAATGCAAAGTTCACCATATCCAACTCTAGATCATGAGCAGGACATCATACTTCATACGGTCTAAGCTATCGTGAAGCATAGACAATAACTTTACCTTTCTACATCAATACAGCTCCTAAACAGGTTCCACATGCATTTGTATACACCACTAATCCCCGAGTCCCATCTGGAACTACTAACACAGGTGCGTTGGTAAACAAGTGCTTTAACTTAAGGAATGCTTCCTCACATTTGTCAGACCATATAAAGTTCACATCCTTCCTTTTCATCTTAATCAAAGGCACTGCTATCCGCAAGAAATCCTTAATAAACCTTTGGTAGTAACAAGTAAGCCTAAGAAAACTTCTAATCTCAATCACCATTTCTGGTCTCTCTTCCAGTTGTTAACAGCTTTGGTTTTATCCAGATCAACTGACAAACCCTTCTCTGAAACCACATGATCAAGAAATTTAATTTATTTCTTCCAAAAATGACACTTTGGAAACTTCCCTTTCAATTGATGTTGCCTCAGCATCTCAAGCACCACTCTAAGGTGAACTTCATGCTCTCTTTCATCCTTAGAGTATATTAAGATGTCATGAATACCACTACAAACCTATCCAAATGCTTATGGAAAAATCGATTCATCAAATCTACGAAGAAAGTTGATGTATTCGTTAGCTCGAATGGCATCACTAACCACTCATACAAACCATACCTAGTCCAAAACACCATCAATGGAACACTGTCCTCTACCACTCTTAGCTGATGGAAATCTGTTGCCAAATCCAATTGGGAAAATATCGTGGCTCCACTCAATTGATCAAATAAATCATCAATTCTCGACAGAGGATACCTTCTCTTGATCATCTTCTCATTTAACTTACGATAGTCAATACTCATCTTTAATGACCTATTTGATTTCTTCAAGAACACCACGGCCGCTCCCCAAGGCGAACTGCTTGGTCTAATGAAATTCTTTCTTTCTAAATTCCCTAGCTGCACCTTCAATTCCTTTATCTCGGTAGGTGTCTTCCTGCTAGGTGGTCTACTTATAGGTTCTGATCCTAGCACAAGATCTATCAGAAACTCAATGGCTTGCTTCGACGGTAATTCTATGACTGGCTCAAACACATTTGCAAATTCTTTTGCTACAAACACTTGATTCAACTCTTCTTCTACTTCCATATCCTTCAATAATGCATAAGCACTCAGATTTGAGTTCTCCACTCAATATATATTTCGGTTATAACTAGTAGGGTGTCTTAATGATATTTTCCTTTCTTGGCAAAATATCCTAGCATCATATATATCTAAACAATCCATACCCAAAATGATCCTGAAGCCTACGAAATCAAAAATATACAAACTATATGCAAACTTATGACCTAACAAATCAAGTTCTAACTAGTCACATCTCATCTCCAGAGTTGCATACCCTTCTATCAAATTCACAACCCTTAAGAAAGTAACAAAGTATGAGGGTTCTAAACATAACTTATCTACCAAACATTGAGATATAAATGAATGCGATGCCCCGGTATCAAATAGTGTCCTAACTGGTATACTATGAATCAAAAGCATACCTTCCATCACAGTCTTTCCCTTCTCAGTAGCGGTTGATCTAGAAGATGATGGTTCCAAGGAAAAAACTTTTCCAATGTCTGCTCTAATCGGTTCTAGACACTGATTCTTATAATGCCCGATCTGGTCATAGTTGAAGCACTTCACTCCTTTCTTATCCACAACTTTCTTCTCTTTTCTTGTTTGACATTCATAAGCAAAATGTCCTTTTTTGTTGCACTTGAAGCAAACTACATCAGGCTTCCTTTTCTTGGAAGCTGCACTTTCCTGAGCTCGTTTCCTTTTAAAGAATTTCCTCTTATGGCCTTGAGAATCATGGGTTTTAACCTGCTTCTTTTTTCCAAAAGTACAGAGCATCTCTTCATTCCTGATTGCCATCTCCACTACAAGTGTACTTGGATCATGGAGATGTGGCATAGTCGCCTTAGCAATCTTAGGCCGCAACCCTAAAATAAACTTCTCATTTCTTTTGATGACATTGTCAATGGTAGCATATCTGTATCTGGACAACTCATCAAACTTCATCGCATACCCAATCACTGACATCTCACCTTGCACTAAGTCTATGAACTTCCTCAGCAATACTGACTTGGAAACTTTTGATAAGAACCTTTCTTTAAATATCCTTTGAAACTCTACCCAAGTCAACTCTTCCTCGGGAACTCTCACGGTAATTCGATTCCACCAGTACAATGTTGCACCCTACAACTGTCTGGAAGCAAGTCTTCTATCATGTTCATCATCTAATCCCAAGTCAGCAAAAATTCTTTCATAATGTAATAACTAGTTTTCTACTTCAACAACATTCCTTGTTCCTAAAAACGGGTTCCCACCAAGACTGGTGTAATCCATGCTCTGCTTGGAATAGTTATTACCAATTGGGGCCATAGGATTTGCTCCCCAAGCATTTACAACATTTCCACCAACTACTCCAGCTTGCATCAAAATGACGAAGAACTGATACATCATCCCCATATCTACTGGTGGGGTTTCTACACTTACATTGGCATTTATGTTTGGATTAGCATTTGCCTATCGACTCGGGTTCCTCCTAGTATTGGGTCGAGCATCCCTATTAGTTGTGGTGCTTACTTCATCTAGATTTCCTCTTCCCTTTCCCACCTTTATATCTTCCTTTCTCGTATATCTGCATACGAGACTTAGTAAGATGTAGAAGAATAGTCCAAGAGAAAATGGGAATACGTACTTATATATATATATATATATATATATATATATATATATATATAACAACTACAAGTATGTTACTATAGCGTTAGCCCAACCCCGGTCTCATTCTCTGATTCGTTGGGTTATGTTTTGAAAACTTTAAGGTTCAAATTTTCTTTTAAATTTATATAAACCTATGCTCTGATACCAACTTGTAACATCCCCTATTTGGAGGCTCAAAAATAACTATTGGATGCTGCAGTCATCCATCATTATTAATTCTCGATGACCAAGTGGGGTAATGTTAGATACATTGATATACCAGAAGCACGCGAATATGAAAAATTTTAAGATCAATTTATAACAGGTTTCTCATTTCGTTACAAATTGCATTTCAGATTCATTACATACTCACATACATAAGCCACATTCGGAGAAATCACAATTTATTACAAAATGCGCCTAGAGCGACATATGAAAATACCCTCTGATTTATAGGCAGTAAACAACTTTTTCATTGCATCCAATTACACAGCGGAATCAAACAGAAAGAACTCCTAATAGTTAGCTTACCTTCTGCACGTCTCTGAAAGTTTATTCATCTAAAAGAGAACCCGAAACCTTAACTCTCAAACTACTAAAATCAATTGAGCACCCGATAGTTTAAGGGAAAAACATAAACTTCAAGTCAGACAAAAAGTCTAGTGTGAATAATAACATATTATCTCGTTCCATATAGATATCTAGTGAGATTACATCGCTTAGCGGAGCAAGTTTTACCCTCACTAGTATCTTAACCCAATTTATAATAACCATATACTTTGCACCCACATCCATAATAGTTCAAACATAACATAATAAAATGTATCAAGATGATATGCAAACATGCAATATGCTATGGGCTTCCAATCCCCATTCACCTGACTATCTGTCTCAAGTTAAAGTTTTCTAGGGTTACTATTAACCTATTAGTTTTCATGGGCTGGCCAATAACTTATTCAATTCTTTCTAATTTTCATAGTTTTCAAGGGATCACTATGAACCTATCGATTTTTACCAATACTATTATTTAATTATAGTTTCATGGGATCACCGTGAACCTATTAGTTTCTACCAATAACATTTCTTATGTCACAGTTTTCACGGGTTGTCAATTAACATATTGAACTCTTTCAATAAACTATTTCGGACATATTTTTCATCGGATCACTAAGAACCCATTCGCCCCTGCCAATAACAATTTCTATAAAATAGTCTTTATAGGCTTACTAAGAACCTGTCTAAACTAATAATCCTTTTATTAGTCTTGGACATCCTATATTGTGGTCTGTCTAACCTCCTGGATGTAATTCTACTCACACTGGAGTTAAATTCAATGTATATTCACTACTGGATCAACCTAGCCCGTTATTCTGCCCTTAACACCCTAAGATGCAGTTATGGGTTTATAAATGAAGTGAATATGGTTACCCAAGCATTCATGATAACGGATCAAATAACACAATAATATAAACATCCATGGTTAAATTCCTTGTAATAATTTTTCTAATGAATACAGTTATCCTTTGCCCACTATCTTTAACAAGGAAAGCTTTCTCTAAAATGTCAAAGTTAAATGCGATTTCAAAACTCTTATACATTGCCATGGGTTATCTTTAAATATGATATTTGGTTCGCTAATTTGAAAACCGAGGCTTTCGACTATATCCTTTGGATCATTGTGATATCATGCATTATCCTCCATCACTCCCCCTTTCGACTTCATAGAGCAACCAAGCCCTTTGTCCCCTTCCATTTAACTAATGGGTTAGAAGCAAGCGGCTACGCCTCTTTCGCCACTCTACTCTAATGGCAACACCTTTCGAATTTATTTCTTAAAATTATAGACATCCTCTTTTGAAACCATGAATTATATCTTTCAAACACTTGGAAACATTAATTTTGAAACACTTAAAAACACATCTTTTGAAACATTTAAAAATATGCCTTTTGAAACACTCAAAAACATACATTTTGAAAGCATTGGATTCAAGTTAAAAGTTTTTAAACGACTTCAATCATGTCGAAAGGTATGGAAGCAGCACCCACCCTTTCGCAAGTATAAGTTGAAAGAAAAGCATCGTCAATGGTTGCGAATGGTTTTTATTTTGAAACCCTACCCTTCAAACTCATTGATTTAAAGAGTTATAAAAGCGGCCTCTTACTAAGGCAAAAGGTTTTAATGCGACAGCTAGGGTATCGAAGGGGTTCAAAAGCGGAAGTACGCCTTCGATGCCATCCTTTCCTTCTGCCTGTCTCCAATACACTACATACCAAGTGCTTGATACTATGTGCATTGGTTTTGAATAAATGCAAAAGATTCATTGAGTATGGTGATGGAATCAAGCAAATGAAAGTGACGAAGTTGTAATTCGATATAAAACCGATTTTATGCTTTTTAAAGTAATTCTTTTTCACCTAACTTACATAATTTTCCAAAATATGATTGATTGCCAATACTTCACCAAAACCTTTTCTAAAAAGCTGTCGAACTCTTCATTGAACAATTGAAAACATATTAGCACTTAAGCCCCTATCCCTAATAAAACTTTTAAAACATTTAAGTCCTCTAACAAAAATAATTTATTAACCATCGTAAAATACTTTGAAAAAATCCTCAAAAATCACGGTAATTCATATTAAATATGTTTTCTAACATATATAAATTTCTAATCCAAAAACATTATTTAATTACTTTAAATAATTTAAACCTGAAATTAGCTATTTTATCTCATAGAATTTTCATAATTATTTGGAAAATTATGAAACTTGAAACACACTTCTAAAATAATATTTTTGACCATATATCAAAAACAGAACTCATTTGGATGTCATATGATAGGTTTTCAAATTTAAACATATCATAAAATGTATATTAAATCATATGAATCGGCAACAAGCATATATATCCATTTAACCTATCAAAACATATCATCATTCATCTAATCATACGGTTTGCAACCTCAACCCAAACTAAATAATTTAAGATGACTCATATGAGATGGTTTAGATCATTATTCACATTGTTTGGATAAGGAACTTGAGATCTGTTCTATACTTTTCGTTTTTATTTTTTTTTATTTTATAACTTGTTGTCGTGCTTCTTCATAACAAATTTTTTTTATAATAAGATAAATCCATGGCCAAGAAAATAGATCGTATCACGATTCCCTCTCTCATTCTTTTCCATTGATAATCGAAGCAGCTAAGACACTCATTGCAAATTTGTGACAACCCGAAAATCCGTACCCTTCGAATCGACAATAATCCACACATGTCCGAACCAAAAAGCACAGACCGACGGAAAGTCAAGAGAAAGAAAAGAAGAGAGAAGAAGAGAAGAGATGAAAGAGAGAAGATTGAGCCAAGCAGAACAATGCAGAATCTCCCATAGCAGCAGAAAACATATAATATCATATCAATGATCTTTACAAAACAGAAACTATATATACAACAATCGAACAATAATTATCAGCTTGAACAGTTATAATAACCTGTCCTCACAAATGCCGATAATTTAAACAACTAAGCATAGCGGATAATCAATAATCAAAACAGATAAGCATATACGAAATGAAGATCTCCAGCTCTCCTACTAAAGCTCCAAAAGCATCAAATCTAGACCTGTAAATATACTCGGTCTGACCCGAGCATTGAAATGGAAGAACGACCGGATCAGTCTGGTAAACCAGCGTGAGAAACATACTCAATTGAATTTATTAAATTACTAAACTTTTCCTTTATCAAAACAAAAGTATCTCGTAAGGCAAGTCCACACATAAACACGGACATGTTTTTACCTTACGATAACTAAATCATCTCATATCAAATCCTCTTATATTATAGTAGTGTCTACTATATACAAATAATATTAATCATAGCCGAAATTGTTACATTGATTAAATTCCAACATATAGCCAAAATGGGTAATACAATCAAAATGGCAGGTACGTTGGATTTCATATAAATGACCTGGTGAAGGGACTACCTTCCGAAGGGGTACACCTCTAGATGGATGTCCCGAGGCACAGAACATCTGCCCTCTACCAACACAAGACTGGCCCACCTCTATAACTAGATGGTACCGAATATGTCATCCTCCGGTTGTTATCGACCTTTACCGAGGGCCCTCTAGCATACAAACGACAATAATCAGATACATGATGTCACAACGTGTAAAGATATATCTTGAAGAGGATGATCATACCCTAATGGGAGAGACCCACTTAGCCCTGCTATATCTAACACTATTTTGGTCATTTCCTATTGATGAGGCTAGAGGTAACGATTACCTTTCACAATCACATATCACATCACTTAGAATGCCACATGGCCATTTCCGTTGACTACTTATTGCCTTCCATAAAAATACAACCCTTAAGCTCATACGTCTCAAGGAGGGTGTTAAGCTAAGAGAAGTTGCCTTCTCCGCCACCACTGATGTACATTGTAAAAACCAATGTACGTAATCTTTAGAAATGCAATGTCAGACAAACATCTATACAAGTTGTCCAGGAACAGGACAAACCAAAGGTACTTTCCTACCACATCCTGTCAGGAAATCCCTAGGATTAGTAGCGAATAGTCCTTACATTGGATATTTCATAATGAAGAGACCACTGCTACTATATGTATATTGGGATTTTAACCCCAAATGATCAACAAGCAGTCCCCCACTATGAAAATCTAGAATATCAATATCATCACAAAGCAACCTGCACAATCGTCGCATTTACATTGGTCTGAAGTGCTTTTTAGACAAATCTGATCCCGGTCTCTTCGCACCAACAACGCAAAAGCGTTTCTCAACTTCACACAGAAACTATATCTCATAGACTTATCACGTTTCCAACATTCAACTTGCTATCCTTCGGGCCAAGAAGGAAGCTCGATGGATTGGAGTAATACTCCGCACTATACAGATCAACATCCTCAACACAAACGATAATCAAGCCTACACAGAAGGCTACGTACTAAGTGTACGACTAAATAGTTCCTACATCAAGTCGAGGAACTAAAATTTGGCCCAGTTCTGATAGTCGGTTCTTTAACTATCACAACAAACAAACAAATATTCAGCACTATAATAACCACTAGGCCCTTTTAATTAATCTTTCATTAATTAAATCACTTGCCAAATATTCACTTCAAATTATCTTTAGAAGATATAGTCTTAAAACATTTCAATACTAGAAAACATTTCCATATACTTATTTAATAATAAGTAATTCATAAATCTATTTATTTTCAACACTTAGAAAATATTATATATACTTAAATCAGGATTAAGTATATATTTTATTTTTTTAAGGAAAATATTCTCTTAAACACATTTATTTGGGTCAAAACGGATGTTGCGTAAAACATCGTTACGAAAACCCAAAATTAATAGTATAGGGATTCAAGAATAAGATAGATATATAAATCCCAATACTATACAAAATATTTCCTTTCGAAAATCATCTACTATAACAACAGTGTTATAGTCCATCATTTCCTTACTTCTCAAAAATGTCTATTTCAACAATGAATGTTGAAATCTATGGTTTCGATATTCAACACATTTTAAAACATCTTTAAACCATTTTACTCCATTTAAAATATTACTTCCCAAAACATTTCTTTAATTCAAAAGGTTATTCACTTTCCAAAGCATATCCATTTTATTTAATATATTATTCACTGTCCAAAATCGTGAATATAAATTGTTCACCAAAATTTAATATTATTTCAACATTTAATTTAAAGGATAATTCACTATCAAAAATCATGAATAAAATTCCTTTAAATAAAGTTCTATATTTAACTTAGCAAAATCAATTGATTTCAGATTTATAAAACAATGTTTATAAATTACATTTTTATTTTATAAAAACTTCAATTTATAAATCTCCTTTATTAACCAATTCCATTTATCTCATTTATATGCCAATCCAATTTATAAATTAATTCACTTATATCATTTATTTACAAATTCGTTCTTTTATAACTTCACAAATTATATAAATTGTATTCACTTACAAAATCCATTTATAACTTCAATTTAACATTTACAAAACTTGTCTATAATTCAACTACTTTGACTTATGAAATATAAATTTAATAAATCCCATATACAAACCATTTAATGTAATTCAAAAACTCAATTTAAACTATTTACCAAATCATTAACTCAATATTTCAAAAATCACATTTTGATTATATTTCACAAAAATCATAATTTTTATAAAATAAAAAGTATAATATTTATTTATTCAAAATAAATTCAATTCCTTTACAATTCAAAAATCAGTAAAACGTTTATTTCCAAAATCCCTTTAAAATCCTTATTAAATTTGGAAATCATCACTTAAACATTTTAAAATTCCAAAAATAAGCCCAATGTTGCAACAGCACTAAATACATCAATCACGACATCCAAAACATCATATATCATATGATAACGATATCTGTAAGTAAATCAATACTGGTGAGGAATCCAGTTAGATCATTCCAACCTGTCACCTGCAACAAATATACATATTAGAATATGTGTACAATGTCCACTTCAAGGCAGACGCGCATACAAAGGATCATCCACTCATACACAGGAACGTATAGGGTCATCTGCTCCACTAGGCAGGTATATATCCAAATACCAATCAATATATCATATATCATCCAAACAATCATCAATCAGCATAAATAATATTTATTCTCACATATATAAAAATATCAGTGAGTCAGAAAGAGTGAGTTGTACTCACTTTGCTTATAGTCATCACGATAACGATTTATTCCGAGTAAAATTAAACAAGCGTTTAATTTTTTACCCAAAATTTTCACTAGCTCAAATAAATCCCAATCCAGCTCCATAATGTAGTGCTTGTCCATAAGAAACCAAGTCAATTCATTTTATGCGAACCGGACCTCATATGAAAAAGTTATGCAATTACAAAGTTTGTACGAATTATATATAATAAAATTTCAACTTTTATTTTTATATTTAAATCTAATTATCATCATAGTCGTTCGTTCCTTTGCCCTATATCTCGGACGCACGTTCATTTTCTTCCCCCAGGCAACATCGTGTTTGAAGAAACCCAAAATGCCCCCTTGTTCGTGAGTTATCACGGCCACCACGATCAATTTGACGACGATCAACACCCACCGTGATGTAGCTCGTAGTCGACTCTACCTCTAGCCAAGGACCAGCCCTACTCGGTCATGCCATTGCATCGAAAAACATGTGTGAATGGCGTACGATCATCGTCGATTTTCCCTTGGTCCACTTCATTTTAGACGATCATAGCCGTTAGATTGATGGATCTCGTTGAGCTTAACATTTTTCTAGTCGGAGGTTTTCCGTAATTGTTTATGGATTTGAAGAGATCGAGAGGAGAAGAAATGAAAATTTTGGCCATTGATTATTAAAGCCGGCGACTGCTATAACCCTAGCTAGGGTTTTGGAGAAAAAAGCAAGTTATAACGTTCTTTTATTGAAAATGTTGCGACACTATTCATCCGGAATTCCGAACTCCAAACGAAACATGCCGCTTGGCGTTTATAATTTTTTACCTCCATTCTGAATGCAATGGAATATATATCAGGAGTCAATTCGATCGTATTTGAAAGATAGGTTTTCAAACCGAATTATTTAAATTTAAAATTTACTTAAACAGATTTCTACGCGTTTTAGCTTGCCTCGGACAAACCGCAAATCCGATTGACACGAAATTTGAAATCCTACAATAATTTAACATTACGGATCCGATGAAACTTGTTTCATCGAAATCCGAGACTATATGAAAAATGACTATTTTCACTCGTCAATTAAGTATTAAAATATTCAATTTCTACAACTTAACTTTTAATTCCATTTTAAAAGTTTACTAACATCTTTTAAATTCAATAGAATTCATTTCAACTTTATAAATCATTTTTATTCATTTTAAATCTAAATCTCAATTATTTCTGCAATTTCAAATATTCAATTAACAATTTAATTATCCAATTAAATCACTATATTCAAAATATTATTTATTCAGCTTACAAACTTAACTTTTAAATATTTAAAATTTATTAAATATACGAATTTCAAATGACTGAAAATCTGGGTCGTTACATTCTGCCATACTTAAAAGAATTTCGTCCTCGAAATTACAAAGTAAGAAAAAGTCACAAAATCAATTAACTTTTCAAACAATTCGTTCAAATTAGATTTACCAAATCTATTTAACCTTTTAACTTTTTCCAAAATCCAATAGTTAAATTTACAAAAACTTTACTAAGTTTTCAAATCCATAACTATTTATCTTTTCAAAACCAACAAATATCGTTTAACTTTTAACTCCAAAATCAAAACTTAGTTTTCACAAATTTTCCCAATTTTCTCAAAATTTTCTAACGCCTCAAATTTCAAAAAAAATTCGCCAGTGTCTCCTTTGCGTAGTTCGATCGTAGTAGGATCGCAGCATATATATATATATATATATATATTACAAATATACATCTCATCTTCGAGGATGAGGCACCCCGAAGGGAAAAAGCGTAAAAGTATGATATGAAATCCGAGATATGTACCTTATATATTAATATCGAGCATATACGGCTAATATAGCACGAAAGCGAGCTCCAAATGCGAAGCAAGCGCTATTCGCACCTACTAAACACTCAACAAATAAATGGGAAATATGTATATATGAAAGTAATATCAATATACAACATATACCAATACAACTATTTATGTCAATATAGCAAATACCATCAATAAGCAACAAATCCAACCATCATACAACTATCATCCAACTAACATCCAACAGACCATATCTATCCAATCTATCCATAACCAAATCAATATTCGTTCACTTCACATTGATATTCATTGAATTGGTTTTTCAATTTAATCACATTTGATTCATTAACATTGGATTTTACTAACATTCATTTATTCAATTTCAATTAGTTTTCACTAATTCATATTCTAATTTGTTCACTTCCAAATCAAATCAAATCAATTCTATTTAAATTCACTTAACTTCCCATTTGAATTTAATTATTTAGCTTTCAATTTATTAATTCAATTTCATTAATTCAATTTCATTAACACTTAATGAATTTCTATTTACAGTCAACTAACAACCATCTATCGACTAATGCAAAATCACATTAAAATCCTTTTTAAATTTGGAAATCATCACATAAATATTTTAAAATTCCAAATATAGGCCCAATGTTGCAACAACACTAAATATTCAATCACGGCATCCAAAACATCACATATCATATGATAACAGTATATATGACAATATCTGTAAATAAATCAATACTGTTGAGGAATCCAGTTGGATCCCTCCAACCTGTCACCTGCAACAAATATACATATTAGAATATGTGTACAATGTCTGCTTCAAGGCAGACGCGCGTACAAAGGGTCATCCGGTCATACACGGGAATGTATAGGGTCATCTGCTCCACTAGGCAGGTATATATCCAAATACCAATCAATATATCATGTATCATCCAAACAATCATCAGTCAGAATAAATAATATTTATTCTCACTAATATAAAAATATCAGTGAGTCAGAAAGAGTGGGTTGTACTCACTTTGCTTGTAGTCGTCGCGATAGCGATTTATTCCGATTAAAATTAAACAAGCGTTTATATTTTTATCCAAAATTTGCACTAGCTCAAATAAATCCCAATCTAGCTCCATAATGTAGTGCTCGTCCATACGAACCAAAAGCTATTCGTTTGGTACGAAACGGACCTCGTATGAAAAAGTTATGCAATTACAAAGTTTGTATGAATTATATATAATAAAATTTCAACTTTTATTTTTATTTTTAAACCTAATTCTCATCATAGCCGTTTGTTCCTTTGCCGTAGATCTCAGCCGCACGTTCATTTTCTTCCCCCAGGCAACATCGCATTCGAAGAAACCCAAAATGCCGCCCTTGTTCATGAATTATCGCGGCCACCACGATCGATTTGACGACGATCAACACCCACCGTGACGTAGCTCGTAGTCGAATCTACCTCTAGCCAAGGACCGGCCCCACTCAGCTATGCCATTGCATTGAAAAACTCATGTGAATGGTGTACATTCATCGTTGATTTGCCGTTGATCCACTTCGTTTTAGACGACCATAGTCGTTGCATCGATGGATCTCGTTGAGCTTAACATTTTTCAAGTTGGAGGTTTTCCGTAATTGTTTATGTATTTGAAGAGATCGAGAGGAGAAGAAATGAAAATATCAGCCATTGACTATTAAGGCCGACGGATGCTATAACCCTAGCTAGGGTTTTGGAGAAAAAAGCAAGTTATGACGTCCTTTTATAGAAAATGTTGCGACACTATTCATCCGGAATTTTTCTGAACTCCAAACGAAACGTGCCGCCTGTCATTTATAATATTTTACCCCCATTCTGAATGCAATGGAATATATATCAGGAGCCAATTCGATCATATTTGAAAGAATGGTTTTGGAATCGAATTATTTAAATTTAAAATTTACTTAAACAGATTTCTACGCGTTTTAGCTTGCCTCAGACAAACCGTAAATCCGATTGACATGAAATTTGAAATCCTATAATAATTTAACATTACGGATCCGATGAAACTTGTTTCGTCGAAATCTGAGACTGCATGAAAAATGACTATTTTCGCTCGTCAATTAAATATTAAAATATTCAATTTCTACAAATTAACTTTTAATTCGATTTTAAAAGTTTGCTAACATCATTTAAATTCAACTAGAATTTAATTCAACTTTATAAATTATTTTCATTCATTTTAAATCCAAATCTCAATTATTTCTGCAATTTCAAATATTCAGTTAGCAATTTAATTATCCAATTAAATCACTATATTCGAAATAATATTTATTCAGCTTGTAAACTTAACTTTTAAATATTTAAAATTAAATAAATATATGAATTTCAAATGATCGAAATTCTGGGTCGTTACAAAATTTATTTCCCACTGAAAGAATTTAGATCGAATTCGAGAAAGGGGGAAGCTTTCCTAAAAGTTCGATGGCTTACATCAGGGGGTCGACAATGCTTAGGCTTCAGTGAGGAAGCATGAACGAGCTCGCGTGCGGCAACTTGAACTCGTACGTGCAAGCTTCGTCTAAAGGAATGGCATACGATTTCGATTTGAACTCGAGGGGAAGGGCACACACGATTGCTCGAAGGGAGGGGAGGCTCATCAATTTTGGGTTGAGAGAATCCCTCGATTCCAATGAGGCATCGACGGTGAAGCAGCAAGGTGATGGCACGCTGCAACACTAAGGTTAGGGGTGTTTTCTTGATGACTGTGGCTGTCGCAATGGACTGAGGGTCGCGGGGGGTGACTCGTGGATCGAATGGCAGGTGAGCACTCATGTGTGGTTGAGGTCGGGATGTTCTGGTAGGGTTTCGAGCAAGCAAGGTGGATCGTACGCATTAACAGGTGAGGATGTTTCGATCGAGTTTACTCTCTGTTTATTCTTGTAACCAGTTATCTGATTATTTTAAACCTTTCAAATACTTAAAATTTAAATGGTGAAGCAGAAGAAAAATGTAAAAACAGTCTGTTTAATTAGATGTATATATAGAGGAAGATTTAGAATGTTTAAAGTTCATGTAAAAATTTGGATTTTTAACCTATATAGATGGTTTTATATGCATTTTGAAATAAAGGAAAATAAAAACGCAATTTATTGGGTTATAAAAATATAGACAAGGTGATTTATTTATTTAGTAAACATAATTAATTATTTTAGTTACTAAAAGTAATCTATTAAAAGAAAACAAATATTCATGCATGTTTTAATTTTTGTGAAATCAGAAAAATATTTCTACAGTTTCAATGAATGTTGTGTTATTAACAAAAATATATGTATATAGATAGGGTTTGAAAAAAATATAAAATATAGGAATATTGGAAGTTTGAGCTATATAAAATTAGATTTTTAAAATCTATATAGATTATTTATATATATATACGGTTTAAAAGAAAATATACATATATACATTTTGAATTTACTAGTTATTTAAAATAATGTGAAATAGTGATTTATTTAATTTACTTTAGTTACAAAAGGGTTTTTTAAAAGGAAAATAAATTTATATATGTAGATAAAATTTTGGAAAATAAATAGGAATTGTAATTGTTTAAGTAGTTTATATAGAATCAAAATTTTTAGTCAATTAAATTTATTAAAGGAATCAAGTAACTCTATTAAATGGAAATTTATTATTCGATTTTTTTTTAATATCAATTAACTGTATAAGAATTGTTTATACAAGGTCTAATACAATGAAGAAAACAATCTGGTATGAAAATGGATTGCATGCAAAGCAAAGGTAAGATCTTCTCACTCAACTGGAATTCCTAGTTTAATTTTGATTGTTAGATTTAAAATTGATTGATTGCGTGCTTGGATGATAAATTATTATCAATTGTATTAGATTAGACCCCGTGCGCCGCATAATAGCAGATGATATTATATTAAACCCATATACCACGATATTCCACCTCGAAATGGAATTGGTATTATGTATGTATTTGGAGTGATTGATTTTCCGCATTATATAGCAGATGAGACCCTATGCGCCGCATAATAGCGGATGATATTTTATAAATCCCATATACCACGATATTCCACCTCGAAGTAGAATTGGTATTTAATTGTTGTGCTAACATCTGTGGATGGTGGAAAACAGGTTGGAGGGATCCAACAGGATTCCTCAAATATTTGAATTTGTTTCAATATTATGTGTTGATTATTTATAATCTCTGTGTGATTATATTTGTGATTGAAATCGTTGAAGGCAATAGTTTAGACCAAATATAATTTTGGTATCGTAGGATACTAGAAATAAATAAAATTGGATTTCTGAAATTTAAGTAGAAAATCTATAGTGAAATCCTATTGAATAAATTCTAAAATATGGGAAAGATTTTAATAAAGGAATTCTTAGTAATATTGTTTAAAGTTGAAGAATTTATTTAAAATTCGAATTTTAAATAGTTTTGAAAGAGATAAAGGATTTATTTTAAAAGGCAATAAATTTGAAAATCAAATTAAAATTTATTTGGTAGTTGAAAATAAATTGGGAAATCAATTTGAAATTGATTTGGTGTTTTAAAATAAATTTGAGAATCAATATGAAGATTGATTTGGTGTTTGAAATAAATTTAGAAATTGATTTGGAATTTGATTTGGTGTTTAAAATAAAATTTGAAATCAATTATTGATTTGGTGTTCGGAAATGATTTCTTGAAATCAATTTGAAAATCATGTATCAGTAGATATTTGAAAATTTAAATTCACAATGGGAATTTGTAAATGAAAGGGAAATTTGTTTTAAAAATAGATATTGTTTTATTTTTAAAAGTGTGGAAAGGAATTTGCGGATTTGGAATGTAAATTTAAAATAAATCCAGAAAGATTTATAAATTGATTAGAATGAATCATTTTAGAATAGAAGGTGTACTTTTCCTAGAAAACCGAGCATGTTTTCAATATAGTTTATAAATACAAATTGAAGTTGTAAAGATGGTTTTAGGAAAAGAATATTTCAGAGAAATTATTTACTTAAGTTATTTTGAAAATCTTTAAAGTAAAGATTTTTTTTAATTAATTATAGAAGTGATTATTTAGAGAATTAATTGATATTTTTTAGAAAATGGATATTAAAATAGTTATACCCTATCCACTAATTTTATTTTAAATTAGTTTTGGACTTAAGTTATATGAGATGCTGGTAAAATGTTTTCATAGCTAATATTTAAGTAAGTGTTTTAAAATTGTTTTATTTTAAATATTTCAAGTATATTTTGGATAAGTATTTGGAATTATTTTCAAATTATTTGAACTCGGCAGATTTTCAGTGGAAATGAATAAATGTTTGGAAACCCATAAGGAAAAATGATATGAAATTTGTTTTCAAAGAATTGAAATGTGGTAAGTGAATTGAAATTTGTTTTCAAAGTGTTGAAGTGTTAAAATTACGTTTTGCGAAAATATGTTGAAAATAAATAATTAGGGAAAATTATTTGGAAATTGGTGATTATTGTGAATTACTGATTGATAGTTAAATAACCGACTATCAATATTGGCCTTTAAATTGGCAACTGAATTTTGATGCGACCGGGATCGAATTCCAAATGAATATTCGAAAGCCACATCGAACCTTTGTGATTGTGATGGATCTTTTGTTTAAAAGATCAAAGTGGAAATTTGTTGTGATTTGTTTGAAATCTGAATGAACACTTATTTTTAAATAAGCGCTCATTATTCGGATTAGCCGGGAGAGGACTTTGTGTCATAAAACCCATTTCGAATAATGATACGAGCGAAATGGGATTGTATTTGAAGACGGTGTTGAAGACCGGGTATTTTCGAAAACGAAAGGATTACCTGTCGAATGTCTCTGCACCGGGTTGCTCCGGTATAGATATTTTATCACCCTTTGTAATGGAGATTCCGGACGTGATTAGTGAATATCCACATTGCAAGGGCTTCTTTTGAAGTGCCTTCGGTTCCATTCGATCCCGGAATGGACTTGTATGGATGTGTGTCTGACGTTACACTTTGAGATGTAAAGCTTGTTTCTATCAAATACATTTCTGTTAGTGGAGGAGAATTTATTCTCTTAGCTTAACACCCTTCTCTGAGACGTAGGAGCTCAGAGGTTATGTAGTTGATGGTTACTAGTGATACATTCCCAATTTGGTAATGTGGCATACGAAGTTCTGCTGATCATTTGTTGATCAAAACATGGCTTTGTGAAAATGTAGCTTTGTGGACGAGACTTCGTCGGACCTCACATTCCAAAAATGGTCGAAACATGAAGAATGCGACAAGGTTATAGGGTCATGCCCTTTAGGGTATGTCATTTCCTTCTTGAAAAGGGTGGTATCATGGTATGGAGCCCAGATACTTAACCTATGTTGTTGCTGCAAAATTATTATACTTTGTGGTTGAGGATCCTCGGATAAAGGTCGCAAATGACCGGGGGATGGCATACTCAAGTAGTAGTTACCTAGTTACAGAGGTAAAACGGCCTTGTGTTGGCAGAGATCCGGGTAGGTTCTCAAGACGCCCCTCCAGAGGCATACCCATGTGGCAGTAGGAAGTTCCTAAGCCTGACCATTTGTTGGAAATCCAAAGAAACAATACGTGCCCTGTATGGTTTGTTGTATAACCTGCCATGGAATGTGGCGGTAACCTGCTATTGAACATGGTAGCTATTGTAGGCATAAGTGCGAAATGTCTATGATGGCTAAGATTAATATTATACTTTCGAATTTTTTTCCACACTATGCACTAATAATAATATTATCAAAGGATTTTATGTATTAAGCCTGTGTGACTATCATGAGGAGAAATCTCCTTCAATTCTGCGTTTGCATTGTGTATGTGCGGGGAGGCCTTATGGTTGTTTCAATTTCCGAAAGCATAGCGGATTTATTTTCCTTTTCTTTTTGAAAATAACTGTTTTTAAGATCTCACACTAGTCCCATGACTGACCTGGAGTTTATTGTTCCCTTTTTAAACTCTGGGTGCCCAAAATTTTCCACTCGGGCAGCCTAGAGCCAGGTTATCATTATTCTAGAGTAAAGTAAAGGAATTGCTGTGGAGATCTGGAGTTCAAGCTGGATGGTGAGACATACCACTTATATTATGTAGTGTCCTTTGTGTTAGGGTTGGTGCAAGTCAAAATTTCCATGTAGTCAAGTTATAATGATTGTCAATGTTGTATTGTGTTGTTGAAAACTCTGTTGATGTATGCATAAACAGATATGATTCATTTGTTTTAAAGATTATTCATTATCGATTATATATTGTTCCGCCGTGAAATATAAGATTCTATTATGATGTTTGTTTCTTCTTCTATCTTCTTCTCCTTTAATCCTAACGGTTCGGTTTTCCGGCATTCGACTGTGCGGCATTGGATATAGTGGACGTATCAATGTCGACTTTCAAAAGTCAAAAAATTGGATCGATATAGGGATGGCCGAAAATAATGGTGATGTGGAGAGGGTAATGTTGTCCATTTACATTCTTCAATGCTTAAGGAATTCAAGGCTATAAATATGGACCCTTATGCTTCATTTTCTTCACACCTCCATTCTTTCTCTTCTTCTTTCTTTAGGCTCTAATTGCCTCTTTTTCTCTAAAAAGACAATGGAAAAAAGATAATGAAAAAATTGCAGTAAAAAGAAAGTAAATATATATACACATATGTTTCACCTCAAATCTAATGCACACACCTCATTCTCCTCCCTACAACTCTCGTCACCACCCTCACCATCACGGCCGAGATCCATCACCTATTCTAGAAGGAGGCCGAGCTCAACATGTAGAGTTTGGGTAGCTCTAGAGTGAAAATATTAGAGAGAAGTGTCGTCGGTTTCATTCTAAGAAGATAGGAAGAAGGTTAAGATACTGTTGAAAAGAATGTTTGTAGGAAGAATTAGTAAGAGACAAAGGTGACAAATATTTAAATTTACAAATTAATCTCTAAATTATTTCAAGTATAATGATTTGAAAGTTTAAATATATTGGATGATTAAATGTTAGATTACTTAGTTGATTACTTGTTTGAATACAGGGATGTTAATATGGATGATTATTTGGTTTGATAAATAATAAGAGAAATGGTTAGTAATTAACCATTATTAATTAAATGAGAATTAAATCTTGGTAATTAACCATTTTTAATTAAATAAGAATTAAATTCATATAAGTATGTGTATGGAAATTATTTAGCCTCTTAATGATTTTAAAGCATCTAAAAAGGTTGAAATTGATATAATAAAAATAATATATTTTAATATGAAACGAAATGAAAAATGAGTTTGAAATGTGAAAAGTATTTGTTTAAATGATTTTAAAATGATTTAGAAATATTTTATGAACATTTAAAAGTGTTTCCATGACATTTATATAGAAAATGGAAAATAAGTCTAAATTAGGCGCGTCGCGCAATGGTAGTTCGTGATTTCACGTCGAAGAATTCAAATGAATATACGAAATGGAATATAACTCAGAATTATTCAAGATAAGAATTTTCTGGACTATTGTATCTATAGTTTTTAAATAAAGAAAGGGAACCAAGATTATAATTTTTTTAAATAAATCCAAAAAAAGTTTTCAGCAAAATCGCCGTTTTGCAGTTTAAAACCCGAATTTGAATTTGATTTAAAATGATATTTTTAAATGTTTAAAAATATGAAATAAATTTGATAAATATTTTAAAATGTTTTAAAGGAAATTTTAGTTATATAAATGAATTTCCAAAAGATATAAAAGTCGTTTAGATCAATATAGCTTTTAAAACACTTTTGCAGTAGTTTTAAATAACTAGTGAAATACGATTTTAAAATTAACCATTCTTTTTATATATTTTGTAAAAGGTTTTTTGGAAGAATAATTTAGTATTTTAAATAATGATTTCGAAGTTTTATAAATCATTTCTAAAAAAGAAAGGAGTATGAGGAAACGACTAGTACGTTTGTCTTACTGTGAGATTTAAACGATAAAACAAGGTGTGTAGCTAAGGTTAGCAAAGGAGCAACCAGTGCCCTCAACCACCTGTCTTTATTTTCTCCTTTAGAGGAGGGGTGGAACAGATTGAAGGGAAAGCCCGGATGATCTAAAAAAGATCTAATTTAAGTTTTTCCATAAGTAAGGAATTTTAAAAAGAGTTAACTAAACTAGATTTTTAATAGTATAAAGGATATTCTGGTCGAACTTTGTATTAAGGTCCAAGGAGGGAAACTATACTATCCGTCTGATCTAAAAGTACCATTATTCCATAAATATTACAAGTTGAATATGGAATTTAATCTAGGTATGATTAGTCTAATCTTTTACTCAACACAAATTGGTTTGGGGTTTACAGTAAACTTTGTCTTAAATAACAATGTTTTTCACCCATTAATATGTTATGATTTGAATATAAGAAATCTTTGATTTAGATTTAAACAAATAATTTGGAAATTTTTTTCCAAATTTAAAAGTGAAACGATTTAAAATTACTCCAAGATTTGTAAAGGGGTTTTAATTAACCAAAAGCATTTGATAAATGAGGCTTAATGATTCCATATGTTGTTAAGAAGATAAATGAAATAATTTAAAATAATATATCTCTCTGAGATATTTATGAATGAATATAAAGATGAATTAAATCAATTAATGATTGATAATCACATATGAACTTAACATCTTTTAAATCGATGATTGGTTCAGAGGAACCGGGGTCGGATTTTGGTGACTACTATCTGAAAACCATTTCGAACCAATGTATACATTCGAAGGCGAAGACATGGTGAAGATGATGATTTTTGAAGATGGGGATGTTCATGATGAAGGGGTGCTTGCCACTAGTCATTTGAGGTGAAATTTACCATATCATATATTTATGGTGGCAGTAGTGCACTGTTATAAAAATCTTCGATTATAAAGACTAACCGCTACTGATCCTAGGGATAATTTATAGTAGGTAGAGTGCCTTCAGTTTTGTTCAATACCACGACAAACTTGTATGGACGAATGTATGACATTGCATTTTTGAGTTCACAACGTTGACTTTTACAAACATGCATCTGTTTGGTGGTGGAGAAAGAAACTTCTCTTAGCTTAACACACTTCTTTGAGACATACGAGCTCAGAGGTTGTATGTTCTGAAGTCAATGGTGATCAAAGGAATGGATATGGCATTTAAAGTAGAACCTGTTATGGTCAAAGCATGGCTTTGTGAAATAAGCGTGGATTTGTGGAACATAACCTCAGAGCCTCACATCCCAAGAATGATACAGGATACCATGTGGTCTATAGGACATATTTCAGACTATCAGTTATAGGAAATGAAAAGTATCTTTTGCCTTAAGATGATGAAATGGACAAGTATGGAGGCTGACAAAGATTGTGTAAAGCCGCTGAGTAATATTCTATTCTATGGTAGCATAATAGTATAATTCGAAGGCTGAGGGAGATCGTGTAAAGCCGTTGGAGTGAACTAGGACTGTTATACGTAGTTTTTTCGGTCTGAATGGTCACTAGTTCGCTATTATGTTGGAAATCCAATTCCCAATACGAACTTTGTGGTTTTGATTGTAGTCCCAAAGCAGCAGTAATGCTTTGCAAACATTCAACTACCCCTTGCTGAAATTTAATAATGGTAACAATTTCGACTATGTTTATATATATTTACGAGGAAAGGATTTTCAAAGCAATGTTACCAGAAATAATATCAAATGGTTTAAGTATAAAGTATTTTGGTTATCATAAGGTAAAAACTCATCTATATTTATGTGTGGACGTGGTCTTATGAAAAACCCTTATTTTCAAAGGTTTTGATTGACACCGGCATGATCTATGCATTAAATTCGAGTATCTCATGTTGGTTTATAAAGCCTGATTCATGTATTTAAAATACTCGAGTCAGATCCGAGTAGTTTCAAGTTTAGTTGAAAACACTTGGAGTTGCCAAAGGAAAGCTGGAGATCTTCTTCTATTATGGACATATTCTATTAGCTGCTGCATCTATTGCATTTGTTTGTATTTTTCAGCATTTGTAAGGATAGAGGGTTTATAACTTTCCAGGCTAAATCTAGGTTAGATTCTAATATTGTATTCAAAATTTTCCACTATAAGGAATGTTATTGAAATTATATTACATATTATTGTTCCTACGTTGGAATTTATGAACCCGTACATGTCCATTTACGGGTTAGTTATAAGAAGTCGAGAGGCTGGCCATAAAATCAGGAATGAGGTTACCATTTGTAGTAACCACCTTAGAGCGGTGAACTCTTGGGTCATTGCATTTGGTATCAGAGCATAAGGTTGAGAAAACACCTTGGTTTTGGTTGGGTTTAGCTCATTAGAGATATGGTAAGTGACATCATAGAATGAGCCGAGTGTATTATATATATGAGAGCGTATTTGTATTTTGAAAACTAGACTTTTAAAATTATTCTTTAGGAATATACCTTTATTAGGAATCCTTTGAAATAACTCTATCCTTTTGTGTCCTAAAAGCCATTTTTCTTTGATTAGGTAGAAAGAACCGTGAGTACCAGAGTTGCAAATGCTAGAGGTGGTTGGGGTAGTACTGGTATGGATGGCGGGGATCGAGCACCAAGGAACATTGCTCCAGTTGATGAACTAAGAATGAATTTTGTAGAGGAGATTGTGTAGATCAAACCTCAGATGAGTTTTGCTTCGCTTTGTCATGATTATGAGATGCTGAGAGGTAAGAGGTTTGGTAGTATAGAGACTATTATAGAATCCCGGTCTTGGCTCAGACTATGCAACCAGATATTTAGAGATATGGAGCTAGATTACGCAATGAAGCATAGATTGGTATCATGACATTTGATGGATGCAGCCATGGATTGGTGGAGTTTTATTACAGTTGATGTCAAAGAGAACGACTTCTTGGGTCCAATTTAAAGATGAGACTGAGATGAAGTTTGTTGTGGAAGCCAAAAATACTTTGTTATTCATGAACTTCTTCGATCTGTAGTAGAAGGCCATTACCGTGGCGGAGTATGAGAATCGATTCATTGCATCATCTCACTTCAGGTTAGGATTGGTCGACATGCCTTTGAAGAAGAACGAGATGTTCGTCATGGGTATGCACCCCGAGTTCCAGCGGGAAAGGACTAACCACCTTATGGGGTCTTTTATGAATTTGGTGAATATGTGTTTGAGGTTAGAGAGTTTCACACTGAAGCTTATTGTTTCTGCACTAATGCCTCTTACTTCTACACTAGTTTAAATTAATGAGAAGAAGTTTCAGAAGTTGAAGTATATATCCAACCTTGTTTGCCATCAGTGTGGGCAGAAGGGCCATTTTGCTAAGAAATGTAAGAAGGGGAGAGGATGGCAAATAGTAAAGGCATCAACAGAGGAGGTACCACAGTTTACACAATTTTGTTAAAGATTGTCCCATGCTTAAAAAGGAGGAATAGTCTAGGGTCCTTGCTATTTCTACAGTTGAGAAAGGAAAGAAGATTCTTAAGGGTATACTACCTGGCTTTCCTATTCGTATTTGGTTTGATATTAGTGCTTCTCATAGTTTAATATCCCGTAACCTTGATTGTTTAGTCATGCTCGACCTGTTAGGAACATTGACTATTATTTATTGTTGATTTATGCTCAACTGTTTTGGGTAGCTTTACCTTTCTACATCGGAGATTGGGTAGATAGTATTTGTGAGTACATTGAGTAAACACTTATGAATTAAGTTTCGTGGTTTGACGATAAGGCATTTGGCGATAACGTTGGGTTAGAAGTTAAATACTGGAAAAAGATGTTTACTGTAATCCAAGGGAAAGATAGAATATTATAAAAATAAATATTTATGAAAACATTTATATAAGAAAGTGATTTTATATAAAGTATGATTTATGAAACGTGGTTTATAAATGAACAGGATTTAAATAGAGAATTTGAGAACTTAAATCTCGGTTTCTTTGAAAATGTTTTCCATGATTTTGGGGGAAATAATACCAGTATTATTTAAAAGTAAATATTTAGGAAATTAAGATCACTGTACTTAGTATTATTATTCGAAGTATTTGATACCAATTTGAAATGATTTTGGTTAAATACCAAAAGTATGGTTGGGATGTACTGAACTCACTCCTATCGCTTGAAAATAATTATAATGATGACTTCAACATCATCGACGTTCATTATCGGGTTTCTACGTGTGGGATGCAACGAAGTTGTTTCAAGAAATAGATTTTAATTTAATACCAAAGTATGATTTGATATACAAAGATTATATGTATATATTATTTCAAAACGATTTGAAATAAAAACTGGTGTTTAGTTCTAAAGTTCTCTTGTTAAGTTATTTCATGGACACATGTAGCCTATGCGTTAGGAAAGTATGACATGTCCATCATGATATAATAGTTTTCATTTGTTAAAAATGAAATGGAATTTTCGGCGCTTTTGGGTGCCTGGAAACTTCCGAGCTGTTAATGAACTTGTAGTTAAGTGTTTTTAAAAAATAAAGTCGAGTTTATATGACACTTGAATCGGGAAGATAGCCAGTTAAAACAAATTTTAAATTTATTAATCATACTTGTTACAAATTTGATGTTTGTATATACTCTTAGGATGTAATGGAGTATTATACAAGTGCGGGCTTAAGTTATAAAATGATTATAAACTTGAAGTTATGATTTACTAAATGATGCATAAATAATTTAGTATTGAATGACACACTATTTGTGTAAATGAATGTGATTAATAAGAAATTGGTGTAAAAACAAATAGGATAAGTATGTAAGTTGTACACGGATCGTTTTATTCGCATGACTATTCTTGATCTAGTATTCGAATACATGTTTTTGAGGAGGTTTACACTGTTCCAAACAAGGATTTTACACTCGATTCTTAATGGCAAACACTTGATACATGTTTGTGGTATGACCTGATGGTTTTGTAACAACCCTAGATTTTTTTGCATATAATTCAAATTTGACCTATTTACTTTGAAATTATTTTAAACTTGTTTTATTTCAAACATTTCATTGTTAAAAATAAATTTTGATTATTATATGAATTATAATTTCAAACTGGTAAAAACTGAATATTTTCCTGAAAAATGGATTTGTGGTCAAAACTGGTAAGACTTTGACTTTTAACTTTTAAATTTAAATATTTGAATTCTTGAATTTTATCTTCTATTATGAAAATAGATTTAATATCATGAATACTGCTTTTCGTTTCGTTGAAATTGGATTTAAATTGTGAAAGTTATACCCTTTACAATATTGTGTGTATATAGGGTTATTTAACAATATTCTTTGTTTTAATTAATATAAATGATATTTTACTTGATATATCTTATTTTACTTTTTATATATGTTATATTATGTATATTTTGACTTTTAAATATTTTTAAAGTGATGTATGAATTTTTCCAAAGCTTATTGAATTTATTTCCAAATTTTAAAGCCTAGTTTCCATTTTTCTGCTATTTTCTTTATTTAAATTATATTTAATTAAAATTTATTTATTCATTTTTGTGAAGCTATTTTTATTTTAGGTTATTATCTTTATTTTTAAATATTTTCCAATTCATAAATTTTCCAAAATTTATTCTGTTTATTTTCAAATTTTCTTGACTAGTTTGCACTTTCTGAGTTATTTTCTTATTTTACCTTATTTATTTATTTATATTTTATATTTTTTTGCATTTTCGAAATTTAACTGAAATTATTATTATTCTCAGTAATTTAAACTTATATAAATATAAGGAAATTTGAAAGTTTTGTGACTCTTTAATTGCTCAAGTCTTCTCACCTACTTTCACCTTTTTATTTCCTAACTCTTGCATTCATTTCTTTGGACGTTCCTTATCTTTTCTTCAGCTGACTTCCTCACCTCATTTTCACGTATCAAATTATTTCTAAACACCAAAAATCTCGGCCACCATCACCTGTAAAAGATTTGGTAAAATTTCCTTTCTTTTTCATTGTTTTCTACTTGTTTTGTTGATTTTGCACTTGCTTTCTTCTCCTTTTAGGCTCGGCTCCTTTCAATTCTAGCACCTTGGCTTCCTCCTCCACCTCCTGAACCTGTCACCACCACCTCAAGCCCATCCTCTTGCCATAGCCGTGCACCATGATGAAGTTGATCCACCTAAAAATGAATAAACTCCACCTAAATGCACCTAGCCGAGCCTACCTAGCTTCCACCACCTCAAGCTCCTCCTTGCCGCCACTTGCACCACCACCACCAGCCAATTCTCGACCTGACACACCTGCCACATATTCTCCAGCCCACCTGAGCAATGGCCGTGCCCTCCTTGGCTTTGGCCGAGCCTATATAGTTGCATAGAAATCATGTGTTGCCTTGTTGTGTTGTTTTCACCACTACCCACCTTTGCACCATCAACAACCAAGTGTAGGCCGACCATACCCAACCAAAACCTGATCCAAATCTTGCCTTAGACATGTAGTACACCTTATGGCTGAACCTGAAGGTTGTTGGAAGCAAGTGCAGAGCAATTCTGCTTTGATTCGTGCAGTTGATCTATCTTATTATATCGTATTTTGCATTCGAAAACTTATGTTATTATTATTGTTTTGTGTGACTTGCATTCAAGGGAATTGATACTTTGGCTCTTCCACTCATCTTTGTGTTGTGTTATCGTGCTTGTTTAGATCTCATTTGTGCATTCATCGTTGTGTCTCAAGCTCAAACCAGTGAGTTATTCTCACCTGACAATATGTACATATTTGACTAGTAAATTGACCCCTTTTAAATCTGTAAAAATGCATAACCATATCACACCTGCTATATTATGATCATATGATATTCATCTATGCTTAAACACCTGTTATAACATCTGTTACTGTTATATTATGCTGTTCTGTTATTTATATCAGTTTATCGCACTGCATGTTCCCTTTAGATTAGAATCACTATGGGTTGAAATGATACATACCCGAACGGACTTTAGAATAAGGAAAAATCATTATGGGCTGAAATGGTAGGCCTGAATGATTTTCAATTATTTTCATTTACTTTGAACTGTGGGTTTGAAATGATAAAAACCTGATTTTCTTTGTAAATTATGGGTTGAAATGATAAATTACCCATATCACTTTACCTAGCGTAGAAAATTATATACAGACCCGTAGTTAAAATATGTTTTCTAATTTTTTTTTAATATTTTAGAAATGTAATTATTATAATATTTTTATTTAAAATTAATTAAAAATAAATTTGTAAAGAATTATTGATTTTCTCGAAAATTTGTAAGTTAAATAAATTATGGAAAAGTTAGAAAATTTGAATGTAACTTATTTTGGGAATTTTGATTTAATCATAATAGGAAATTAATTTAAATATGAAATTATGATAAACTGATAATTTGAATTGAAAATGAATTTAAAGTGATTTTATAATATATTAATGATTTTTGAATAAAGTTAAAATGTGAAATGAATGATCATTTAAGTTGAAAATTTGGAATATAACCAATATGGGAATTTGTGAATTTGGCTTAAAAGTGAATTTTAAGTTAAGTAAATAAAATTGAAATTAAGATATATTTTTAAATTTTAAACTTAAGTGTTAAGTTGAAATTTAATTCAATGAATTTAAAATTGAATGTTGAAATTTAATAAGTGAATTATTATTAAATCTTGATTTTTGAATGGACATTTAACTTTATAAAATCATGAACTTAAGGAAAATTAAATGATGTTTATAAATGTGAAAATGTATGATTTTATAAGTAAAAAAAATGTTTAAATAAAAATATAATTGGTTGTGAAATTATATTGAATATTGATGTTAATTAGCTGCATTTTTGGAATGCTATTAATTGTAATGTAAATGATATCATAGCATTTGTAAATGCTGTAGTTGATGATAATGAACTAAAAAATGCAAAATTGAATTAAAGGCTATTATAGAAATTTTTGTAAGTGCTATAATTGTTGAATTTACTAAGTTTGTTTGAAATTTAAGTAAACCCTGTTACAGTATTTTAAAATGTTGTCTTTTGTTAAATTGAACTATTTTAAATGTAACTTTCTGTAGCGTTTTTTAAATGCTGCGAAAAGTGAATTTTCACTGTTTTGATAAACTTAAGTGAATAAATGAATTTAGAAGTTGAAAATTTTGGAAATTTAATAATTTAATTATTAAATATAATAACTTCATTTTAGTGATTTAAAATGATTTTTTGAAATATAAACTGTTTTGAAATGTGAATTGAAATGGTATTTTAAATTGAATGGAATGAATAATGATTTGAAATGTGGTTTTGAAAAGATATGATATTTGATATATTATAATGATTGGAAAGAAAGTTTTGAAAAGATACAATATTTTGATATATTAAAATGATTTGAAATGTGGTTTTGAAAACATATGATATTTTGATATATAAAAATGATTAGAAATGAAGTTTTGTAAAGATATGATATTTTGATATATTAAAATGATTGGAAAGGAAGTTTTGAAAAGGTATGATATTTTGATATATTGAAAGGATTGGAAATGTGGTCTTGAAAAGATATGATATTTTGATATATTGAAATGATTTAAAAGGCAGTTTTGTAAAGATATGATATTTTGATATATTAAAATGATTGGAAATGAAGTTTTGTAAAGATATGATATTTTGATATATTAAAATGATTGGCAATTGAAGTTTTGTAAAATATGATATTTTGATATATTAAAATGATTGGAAATGAGATTTTGTAAAGATATGATATTTTAATATATTAAAATGATTGGAAATGAAGTTTTGTAAAGATATGACATTCTGATATATTGAAATGATTTGACAGGAAGTTTTGGAAAGATATGATGTTTTTGAAATGGTTTGGAATTAATTTAATCTTTATTTTGATAAAGATTTGGATTTGAAATGATATTCTATTTTGAAGTATAAATATTATTTTAAAAGTTATAACTGCGGGTTATAATAACGATTGGTCGGCAAAGAGATCGGGATCAAATACCGTGCATACTCTCTGTCGATACCGAAAACCACTTTGACAACCGTGTACGCGGTGGAGATTCCAGAATGAAGTAGGATGGTGGCGACGTTCTTGAGTTATATTTACGTGGACCCGACTCCCGTGAGTTGGCTTAAGGTGGCTAAAACAGGAGCAATCTCGGGCCAAAAGGGGTAGCTCCTCTGGTCGGACACATTCCTTCGATACTATACTCTTACTTGTGGTTGATTTGATGGCCATCCTCCGATTTTGATATAGGAGTGTGTTCCGAGGTGGGCGTATGTGGCTGTTGCGTTACCATCAGCCCGTGTGCGTAATTGGTATATCTACCCTTGCATTGCCTTGTGTGCCGTGTCACATACCATATCGAGCCTTTACTATGAGTTTGGTTTTCTCCCGTAGCCCATGCGTATCTTCTCGTAGTCTCCCGATCAGGAGATATGCAGATATTGCATGGGCTACTGGGACTATTATGTGTGAAGGGTGATATGGATAAGCCCGGAACGCTATTTTAAAGTAAGTTTATTTTACTGTAGACATTATTATAATAGCGCAATATTACTACATAGTAAATAGTTTAACGGATCCTTAGAGGATGGGCGGTCCCAGGCATCCTTTAAGTTACTTGTACCTTATTACAGTTCACTTGAGTTGGTTTACATTATGTAAGTATATATTGTCCTGACTCGAGTGTTTGTATTTTTATTTACGCTTGGGTAAGCCTGAGTTATTCACAGATTTGGATTCCACTTTCTAGAGATTGGAATCGTTGGAGATTATCTGCTTATCCAGTTTTATCTATTTCAGTTCTGTTGTTCTATTCAGCTTGTACTTGGTTATCATCTTGAGACTTATGTTGTACTTTATTTATTCTATTATATTTTATGTAACTCTGACAATTTACATAGTAGCTTCATGAACTACTATCTCTTTTACTTCCGCTGCATTTCTTACTCTGTGTCTGTGTTCTGTGATTATTATTTACTGTTTTGAGATTTGTCAAATTTTATTGACAACGTGGTATTTTGTGCAATTCATTTTCTGCATGAGTGTCTACCTATACACTTGTAATGGATGCAAATGGTTGAAAAGATCGGCCTGTTACAGTTGGTATCAGAGCTTTGGTAGCATTAGGAAAAACTTAGTATACAGGGTAAATGTATTTACAGAATCACTTTCATTCGAGTTTAAATCTCTTTTTTTTGACTCGAATTCTATTTGAACTTTGGAACGTTCCCAAAATTCATTCGTGTCCCTCACTATTCATCTCTTTTTGATTCTGGAGTATCCCATAACTCCACTTCGAATGAGCTTTATAGTGAATTGGCCGTCCCGCCAATCTCAAAAAAATTCATTTGTAAAGGGGAAAAACTCCTTTACAATTAGCATCGATTCACCAGAGATTTACATCTATCCTTAGTTTAGATGCTAATATCTTTTGTTATTCCATACTCTATCTATTGAGATCAAATGTAGATTTATCCTAGAAAATCCACATCGATCTTATTCTTTAAGTCACGGTTGACCCGGTTAAGGTTGCCCGTGATTTATTTAAGCTTATCCACCTCCCTATTTTGTTATTCAATCGTCTTGTCTTTTGTTTCCAATCTATCTTCCAAACATTTTGAATTGCACTTGTAAATCAATATTAATGTTTTGTTTTATATTGTGTTGTTTGAGTTGTTGATGTTGATTTGGGTTTCCGACCAATTCGTCTGATCAACGCTATCGATAGGATTTCTAAAACACTTTGACAGAACAAACTGACACAATATTATTTTAAAATTTGGTTAATGAAATAAATTTGATGTAAGTAAATTTATGGAACTTAACAAATTGATTTAAATTAATCATTTGAAATGAAAATACTTGATTTATCATTTATTATTCTATAAATGAATTTGTAAATAGCTGTTTATAAATTGATTTGGGGACTGAAATGAGTTTAAAACAAGAAATTTGAGAATTTAATTTCCGATGGTTTCAAACCTTGCGTTTAAAATTTTAAAATGGGTATATTATTTAAAGTATTTTCTAATAGAAATTTGTTTCCAAGGAATTTTAAAGTGTAAAATTAGTGCTCTTCTCTTTGTCGCTGGAAAATAACTTCGGCGATGACCGCGACATCATCGACGTTCATTTTTGAGTTTCAAAGTGAAGGGACCGTTCTGGAGTCTTACTACAGCTTTGTTTTGGAAAATTTAATTGATTTGAATTTCTAAAATAAGACTGGATTTATAATATATATAGATATATGATTTAAATTTGATTTGACATATTATGTTTATATATTTATTTATCACTAAATGGTTTGAAGGAATCAGAAATTTTATTCTTAAACTTTATCTTAAAGAATCATTTCAATTATAAAAGAAAATCAAAATTTTAGATAAATGATTCAAACTTGAGATGAAGGAATTAGAAAGTTTTATTTGTATAATACTCAACTGCATTTAAATATAACTTACCCAAATTATACAGAAGTTAACAATGTAATTGGATAATATACAATATAAATAAAAAGATTTTTAAAATAAAATTTGAATGGTTAAAATAAATGTTATACACTTAAGTTTTAGTTATAAAATGATTAACAAGAGTAAATAGAATAAAAGGTTAATTGAATAATTTACAATATAAAATGATGTTAATGGAACTAACAATAAATTAAAGCAGCTATAATAAGAGTAAGTATAATGGGCATAGATGATAAAATATATTGAGAGGAATAAATTTAACTTTAAGTAGGAATAAAGAAGAATTAAATTTAAGTACATTATGAGTATAATGAATGACTATTTTTCAAATCCATGATCTTAGAAATTGTTAATTTAAGATGATTAGAAGATAAGATAATAAAATTTGAGATAGTTAAGATTTATTTAACTTGTGTAAAAATTAATTATCTATTTGAGTTGAAATTTCCATGGTTTCTAACTTATTATCTTATTTTGTTTTTCAAACTATCTTTTGGTTTTCCTTATTTTCCTTATCTTGCTTCAGGCTGGTATAGGCATTTTCCTATAATTTTTCTGTTTAGAAATCTTTATATAATCTTTGATAATATCCACCTTGCTAAACTTACTTATAACAATAGTTATCAGGTATAATTTCAATTTCCTTGTCATCTTCTCTTAATCTTATTTCACTTTATTTTTTTTGCGCTTTCCCGTGCCTCGTTTCTTTTCGGGGACGAAAAGTTTTGTGTGGGGGAGAGTGTAATAACCCTAGATTTTTTTTATATAATTTAAATTTGACTCTATTTTATTTTGAAATCATTTTAAACTTATTTTATTTCAAATATTTCATCGTTAAATATACATTTTGATTATTATATGAATTGTAATTTCAAACTGGTATAAATTGTATATTTTCCTAGAAAATGGATTTGTGGTCAAAACTAGTTAAACTTTGACTTTTAAATTTTAAATTTAAATATTTGAATTCTTGAAAATTATATTTTATTATGAAAATAGATTTAATATCATGAATACTGCTTTTCGTTTCGTTGAAATTGGATTTAAATTGTGAAGTTATACCCTTTACAATATTGTGTGTATATAAGGTTATTTAACAATATTCTTTGTTTTAATTTATATAAATGATATTTTACTTGATATATCTTATTCTAATTTGTATATTTATGTTATATGTATTTTGACTTTTAAATATTTTTAAAGTGACGTATGAATTTTCCAAAACTTATTGAATTTATTTCCTAATTTTAAAGCCTAGTTTCCATTTTTCTGCTATTTTCTTTATTTAAATTATATTTAATTAAAATTTATTTATTCATTTTGTGAAGATACTTTTTTTTATTATATTTACTTTTAAATATTTTCCAAGTCCATATAATTTTTTCAAAATTTATTTTGTTTATTTTCAAATTTGCTTGACTGGTTTGCACTTTCTAAGCTATTTTCTTATTTTACCTTATATAATTATTATTTATTTATTTATATTTTATATTTTGTTGCATTTTCGAAATTTTACTGAAATTATTATTATTCTCAGTAATTTAAACTTATATAAATAAATTAAGGAAATTTGAAAGGTTTGTGACTCTTTAGTTGCTTAAGTCTTTTCACCCACTTTCACCTTTTCATTTCCTAACTCTTGCATTCATTTCTTTGGCCGTTCCTTATCTTTTCTTCAGCTGACTTCCTCACCTCAATTTCACGTGTCAAATTATTTCTCAACACCAAAAATCTCCGCCACCATCACCTGTAAAAGATTTGGTAAAATTTCCTTTCTTTTTTATTGTTTTCTACTTGTTTTGCTGATTTTGCACTTGCTTTCTTCTCCTTTTAGGCTCGGCTCCTCTCAACTCCAGCACCTTGGCTTCCTCCACCACCACCTCCAACCCATCCCCTTGACATAGCCGTGCACCATGATGAAGTAGATCCACCTAAAAATGAACAAACTCCACCTAAATGCACCTAGCCGAGCCTACCTAGCTTCCACCACCTCAAGCTCCTCGTTTCCGCCACTTGCACCACCAAAACCAGCCAATTGTCGACCTGACACACCCTTCCACATCACCTCCAGCCCACCTGAGCAATGGTCGTGCCCTCCTTGGCTTTGGCTGAGCCTATATAGTTGCATAGAAATCATGTGCCGCCTTGTTTTGTTGTTTTCACTACTACCCACCTTTGCACCATCAACAACCAAGTGTAGGCCGACCATACCCAACCAAAACCTGATCCAAATCTTGCCTTAGACCTGTAGTACACCTTATGGCTGAACCTTAAGGTTGTTGGAAGCAAGTGCAAAGCAATTCTGCTTTGATTCGTGCAGTTGATTCTATCTTATTCTATCGTATTTTGCATTCGAAAACTTATGTTATTATTATTGTTTTGTGTGACTTGTATTAAAGGGAATTGATATTTGGATCTTCCACTCATCTTTGTGTCATGTTATCGTGCTTTTTTAGATCTCATTTGTGCATTCGTCGTTGTGTCTCCAGCTCAAACCAGTGAGTTATTCTCACCTGACAATATGTACATATATGACTAGTAAATTGACCCTTTTTGAATTTGTAAAAATGCATAACCATATCACACCTGCTATATTATGATCATATGATTTCATCCATGCTTAAACACCTGTTATAACATCTGTTACTGTTATATTATGCTGTTCTATTACTTATATCAGTTTATCACACTGCAAGTTCACTTTAGAATAGAATCACTATGGGTTGAAATGATACATGCCCGAACGGACTTTAGAATAAGGGAAAATCATTATGGGCTGAAATGATAGGCCTGAATGATTTTCAATTAATTTCATTTACTTAGGGCCGGGTTTGAAATGATAAAACCCAGATTTTCTTTGTAAATTACGGGTTGAAATGATATATTACCCGTATCACTTTACCTAGCGTAGACAATTATATATAGACCCGTAGTTAAAATATGTTTTCTAATTTTTTTAATATTTTAGAAATGTAATTATTATAATATTTTGATTTAAAATTAATTAAAAATAAATTTGTAAAGTATTATTGATTTTCTAGAAATTTATAAGTTAAATAAATTATGGAAAAGTTAGAAAATTTGAATGTAAGTTATTTTGGAAATTTTGATTTAATTATAATCGAAAATTGATTCAAATATGGAATTATGATAAATTTATGATAATTTGAATTGAAAATGAATTTAATGTGATTTTATAATATATTAATGATTTTTGAATAAAGTTAAATTGTGAAATGAATGATTATTTAAGTTGAAATTTTGAAATATAACCAATATGGGAATTTGTGAATTTGGCTTAAAAGTGAATTTTAAGTTAAGTAAATAAAATTGAAATTAAGTTATATTTAGAAATTTTAAACTTAAGTGTTAAGTTTAAATTTAATCCAATGAATTTAAAATTGAATGTTGAAATTTAATAAGTGAATTATTATTAAATCTTAACTTTTGAATGGAAATTTAACTTTATAAAATCATGAACTTAAGGAAAATTAAATGATGTTTATAAATGTGAAAATGTATGATTTTATAAGTAAAAAAAATTAAATAAAAATATAATTGGTTGTGAAATTATATTGAATATTGATGTTAATTAGCTGCATTTTTGGAATGCTATTAATTGTAATGTAAATGATATCACAGCATTTGTAAATGCTGTAGTTGATGATAATGAACTAAAAAAATGCTAAATTGAATTAAAGGCTATTATAGCAATTTTTGTAAGTTCTATAATTGTTTAATTTACTAAGTTTTATTTGAAATTTAAGTAAACCCTATTACAGCATTTTAAAATGCTGTCTTTTGTTAAATTGAACTTTTTTGAATGTAACTTTCCGTAGCGTTTTCTAAATGCCGCGAAAAGTGAATTTCACTGTTTTGATAAACTTAAGTGAATAAATGAACTTTTAAAGTTGAAAATTTTGGAAATTTAATAATTTAATTATTAAATATAATAACTTCATTTTAATGATTTAAAATGATTTTTGAAATATAAACTGTTTTGGAATGTGAATTGAAATGGTATTTTAAATTGAATGGAATGAATAATGATTTGAAATGTGGTTTTGAAAAGATATGATATTTTGATATATTAAAATGATTGGAAAGGAAGTTTTGAAAAGATATGATATTTTGATATACTAAAATGATTTGAAATGTGGTTTTGAAAAGATATGATATTTTGATATATTAAAATGATTGGAAACGAAGTTTTGTAAAGATATGATATTTTGATATATTGAAAGGATTGGAAATGAAGTTTTGAAAAGATATGATATTTCGATATATTGAAAGGATTGGAAATGTGGTTTTGAAAAGATATGATATTTTGATATATCGAAATGATTTGAAAGGAAGTTTTGTAAATATATGATATTTTGATATATTAAAATGATTTGAAATGAAGTTTTGTAAAGATATGATATTTTGATGTGACGACCCGACTTTCTAACTCCAGAAAGACGTGTCATCAATAAGAAAGAAAGGGATAGAAATAGAAAAGATTAGAAAAAAAAGAATAACAACATCAGAATCTCACAGCGTTATAGAACAAAATATAATACATCAACATAACAATTACATAGTTGTATACACATCAGAGTTATACAATATCATACAACATGACTGTCATATACATATATGTCCACATATATCCAAAATACATCATATACTAACTGACACAGCGGAACTATATAGATAGATGCATACGTCTGGTCTTCTGCTCCAACTCCTCCAGAAAACTCTATACTCCGAAACCTATCACTTGGCTACTCATAAAAATTTGAGTACCCAAGAGTTTATGAAAAACAAAATATAAACTCCGGGTCAGACATGGGTCTGGTATGAGTAAACGATTAAAGCTGTTTAACTTTGAAAATCATTTGAAATAAAGTATCATGTAAGACTTCCCACACATAAATACGGGTAAGTTTTTACCATACGCTAACCAAAACATTTTATAGAAAATTCAGTGATATTATAATAGTGTCTAGGGTTTTCAAGTAAAATACAGAAATAGCTGAAATGCTTACATCTCACATTCCAACATAGTTGGGCACAATCAAAACGTACAGCTCTTATTGGAAATTGGATCCATACAATGGCAGGGCTACTGGGGTACCACCCGTTACAGTACGTAGCCTAGATCACCGTACCGAGAAGCCACCCTAACTCCCCTGCAACACAAGGCCGGAACCATTCTTTACTGAACAGTCTCGAACAAGATAACCCCGCAGTTGGCTGCAGACCAACCGCCCACACAGCCGAATAAAAAGGGACATCTAGACAGGGGTATACCTCGTCCTGCTTGGGCATGACCCACCTAACCTTGCTGCACATCCCCTGTATTAGCCATTCCCGATTGATGAGGCTTGAGGCTGCGCTTACCTTTATAGAACATATCTCTTAGAATGCTCATCGTCCGCCTGACGATGTGTTGAAAGCATTCAATCCATACAAGTTCGTTCCGGGTTCGAACGAAACCGAAGGCATTATCTTGTTACACTCTGTTAACGCCGAGCGACTCAAGGAGCCTACGACCCATAATAGTTACCGACTCATGTAAAGGAGCGACTCAGTAAGTGCCGACTCATCAAGACTAGCGACTCAACTAGCCCACGACTCATCCTATAAGGCCACTCAAAGGAGCGACTCACGACTTAAGGAGCCTAATAAGTTAAAGCGTCAGCGACTCAACATGTAGGGCAGTCAGCGACTCATTGGTGGCAACGACTCAGCGAGCTAGTGCTTTAAAGGTACAGTGTGGATTAACGACTCAGCAGGGTCTGCGACTCAAGGCCTAGACCAATTCAACGACTCAAGAGGCCGCTACGACTCAAAAGATGGGCCGACACACGACACAAGACTCAGAGGCAAGTTCAAGATCATGCTGCAAAGAAGTGACTTGCAGACGACTCACGACTCATCATGAGTCGGTCACGACTCATGATGAGTCGACCACGACTCATGACTTTGCAATTTCAGCCTAGGAAGTTTGCCTATAAATACGTAGCCACTTCCAACGTTCAAAGGACTTTTTGGGGACTGACTTCCTACGGGCCATTACTCTGCTATTGTCTCGACTTCAAGCAACACTCAAGCAACATTTCTATCACTCCAATCACCAAAGACATTTCAACAAATCTCGTGAAGAAAAATAGCTCATTCATCATGCATTCAAAGGATTCTTCTACATCGGGGTTTGAGATATTTGTCTAAGTGTGTTGTAATCGGAGTTGATTGTAAAAAACTGTATCTAAATAAACAATAAAGAGCTTCAAAGTGGACGTAGGCTTGATCCTAAGCCGAACCACTATAAATACTGTGTCTCTTACTGTTTTTCTACATACTTTCTGCTTATTTCTGATTCCCATACAAGTGGGTGGTGCTTTCACAATCACATCTTATACACTAGGGTGTTGGCGTTTAAATTTAAGCGTTAACATTTTGGTGCTTTCACTGAGAATTGAACTCAGGACTTCTATCATCATTGCTTTACAGAAGATTTGTAGAGAGAATTTCCTTGAAGACTAGAAGTCTAGCAGAAATTATGGCTTCTGAAAGGAAACGAAAGTTTTTGAGGTTTGAAGGTACTAGCAGCAACGCCATTGCTCTTCCCACATTAGGGGAAACAGCTTCAACTATTGGGGTCACAAAGGCTGAATTAAAGGCTGTGATTTATGGAATATATCAACACATGGAAGTTCAAAGTAATAGAATACTGGACAAGATGAACACATTGCAAGAGGAAGTCCGTCGACTAGAAAGCAATATAAAAACCATTGCTAAGGAGGCTCAGGTTTCAGAAGAATGGAATATTCCTCAACGAGCAACTGGCATTATTGGACCATTCCCCCAAACAGAAAGTTCATGGCCACGACCAACTATCCACGAACGTTTGTCAAGGGCAACTTTCGAGAGAATAGTTGACGACTACCCATTGAGTCCTGGTAACGATGAAGAATACATACCGGAGATGATTGAACAAAGAGAGGACGATGGAGGGAAAAGAAAGCAGAAGCTCTTGAAAAAAGCTCGACGCTTCAGATCCTCTGACTTCACTCCCTTGACCGACACTCCGGAAAATATCTTCTTGGCAACAAAGGATGTTGTTGTGTACCCCAAACCATCTCTGTTGAGAAGAAGCGCAACAGACAATGGAAAATTCTGCCGATTTCACAATCAGCCTGGCCATGACACCAATCAATGTCGCCATTTAAGGAAGGAGATTGAAGAGTTGCTCAAACAGAATGAACTGCAACAATATGTGAAAAGAGATGGAATTAACTACTCCTCATCCTCCAAGGTGCAGCTGGTGTCCGCTCAACAATGTAGCTCAAATAAAAGAACCGTGGCACAGGGAAATGAAGGTCCTATCATCAGTATCGTCACAGCAAGCCCTCACCAGGTAGGAAAAAATTGGATGAGACGGGAAGACATGCACACGCTTCAGGAAGACCTTCAAAGTGAAAGGAAGTTTCGATTCTGAAAAACGTTGCCATCCAATCCTTTCAAGCCAAAAGATTCAATCCCTAAAGCTTGGGGCAACAACTGCTTTCTTACTTTACTTGAATACTATGTTTCAAATTTATAAAGGAATGCTGATCCAATAATTCTTGTATCAAAATCTGTTATAAAGACAGTGCAAATAAATAATAAAAACTATAAGCCTTGTTCTCCCTATTATTACAAGTCGCTTATTTTATTTCGATATGTGAAATATTCTAAGAATGTCACTAAAATTATCGATCTAAATTTGCAGGCAATCAATGTCCAGCCGATTCGTTACAATATCAAGCAACCCTTGGTAGCTTTCTAAAGCAAGTCTTAAGTGACGAAAGTCCAGGGGCAAAACCTAAATAAGAAATACTCTAAGCAAATAAATAAGATTTGGCTAGAGTATGCTTCTTCAGTTAAAACCACCCGCCAACAGAAGAAGATAGTGCACACTTAAGGATGGCACTGAGGCACTGCTAATATAATCAATCAAGTTCGCAACTGTCAAAAGAGAACCAATTCCAAGAACTTGGAATAATAGCCACTTACATCCATATTTTACATAAAAACTCTGCTGAGATATTGCAATAAATTTACAGATATATGATTCTCTTGTTAAGGGCAATTGCAAGGCAGGCGAATAACAACAGCAGTAAAGTGAATATAGGCCCAATTCTGGCTAAATCACTATAATTCTCGTGTTCCCTACTATTATAAACTGCTCTGTTTTATTTTGGCGTATGAAATACGTTGAGCGTGTTGCTAAAAAGACCATTTAATAATGCAGGCCATAAAAACAAGACTTACCAGTCATGAGACGAAGCGATCCGCAACAACATCCAGTAGTCAAGCACTGAGCCATTCAAAATTCCCATATCCAAATCTTACAAAAGGAGAACTTCAACCGAAAGTAAGCAAGGGGGATAAAAGCAGATCATATATAGCTAACCGCAAATGTATGAACAAACAAACGGCCAGTTAAAGAACCTACATCTGCCACCACCAATTTGCTTAACTATAAAATATATTCCTTTGGGTAAGGGAGAGGCTTGGCAGCTAAAAGCAATGACCCTTGCGAAGTAATGGGAATTGTCAACATGAATCAACGGCAAAAAAGTATGCGAGAGCAAGCATCAGCCAACAAAAGATCATTTCGGAAGTGCCAGCCCTTTTTGAAGGCATAATTCCTCAGGGGATAGAGACCTCAAGCGGGCTCCATCGAAAAAGGTGTCTCTCTCGTTACAAAGTCGTGGAGTTACCAGCCAACACACTCCCGAGAATCCATCCAAACAAGAAAAGGAAACTCCAAACTTCCTGACAATAACCCTCCTCTGGGGCACACATTTCACCACAATCGGTCGACATATTCCCGTGAGATGAAAAGCCCTCTTCGGAGGCCGAATGCTTCTCTACGGAGACCGAATGCTTCTCCTCAGAGACCAAAGCCCTCTTCGGAGGCCAAAAGCCCTCTTCAGAGGCCGAATGCTTCTCTACGGAGACCGAATGCTTCTCCTCAGAGACCAAAGCCCTCTTCGGAGGCCAAAAGCCCTCTTCAGAGGCCGAATGCTTCTCTACGGAGACCGAATGCTTCTCCTCAGAGACCAAAGCCCTCTTCGGAGGCCAAAAGCCCTCTTCAGAGGCCAAATGCTTCTCTATGGAGACCGAATGCTTCTCCTCAGAAACCAAAGCCCTCTTCGGAGGCCAAAAGCCCTCTTCAGAGGCCGAATGCTTCTCTACGGAGACCGAATGCTTCTCCTCAGAGACCAAAGCCCTCTTCGGAGGCCAAAAGCCCTCTTCAGAGGCCGAATGCTTCTCTACGGAGACCGAATGCTTCTCCTCAGAGACCAAAGCCCTCTTCGGAGGCCAAAAGCCCTCTTCAGAGGCCGAATGCTTCTCTACGGAGACCGAATGCTTCTCCTCAGAGACCAAAGCCCTCTTCGGAGGCCAAAAGCCCTCTTCGGAGGCCAAATGCTTCTCTACGGAGACCGAATGCTTCTCCTCAGAGACCAAAGCCCTCTTCGGAGGCCAAAAGCCCTCTTCAGAGGCCAAATGCTTCTCTATGGAGACCGAATGCTTCTCCTCAGAGACCAAAGCCCTCTTCGGAGGCCAAAAGCCCTCTTCAGAGGCCGAATGCTTCTCTACGGAGACCGAATGCTTCTCCTCAGAGACCAAAGCCCTCTTCGGAGGCCAAAAGCCCTCTTCAGAGGCCGAATGCTTCTCTACGGAGACCGAATGCTTCTCCTCAGAGACCAAAGCCCTCTTCGGAGGCCAAAAGCCCTCTTCAGAGGCCAAATGCTTCTCTATGGAGACCGAATGCTTCTCCTCAGAGACCAAAGCCCTCTTCGGAGGCCAAAAGCCCTCTTCAGAGGCCGAATGCTTCTCTACGGAGACCGAATGCTTCTCCTCAGAGACCAAAGCCCTCTTCGGAGGCCAAAAGCCCTCTTCAGAGGCCGAATGCTTCTCTACGGAGACCGAATGCTTCTCCTCAGAGACCAAAGCCCTCTTCGGAGGCCAAAAGCCCTCTTCAGAGGCCGAATGCTTCTCTACGGAGACCGAATGCTTCTCCTCAGAGACCAAAGCCCTCTTCGGAGGCCAAAAGCCCTCTTCAGAGGCCGAATGCTTCTCTACGGAGACCGAATGCTTCTCCTCAGAGACCAAAGCCCTCTTCGGAGGCCAAAAGCCCTCTTCAGAGGCCAAATGCTTCTCTATGGAGACCGAATGCTTCTCCTCAGAGACCAAAGCCCTCTTCGGAGGCCAAAAGCCCTCTTCAGAGGCCGAATGCTTCTCTACGGAGACCGAATGCTTCTCCTCAGAGACCAAAGCCCTCTTCGGAGGCCAAAAGCCCTCTTCAGAGGCCGAATGCTTCTCTACGGAGACCGAATGCTTCTCCTCAGAGACCAAAGCCCTCTTCGGAGGCCAAAAGCCCTCTTCAGAGGCCAAATGCTTCTCTACAAAGACCCCTAATGGGATATATGCCACAAAAAAGAAAGTTCTCTACTCAACAAAAAAGATTGGAGAAGTCATGACCCTCCAACCATGAGAGAGTAACTTCCAGGCGATGCAAACCCTATCGGGGGCACATTTCACCAGGAGTTGAAGCGTAACAGCCGCTCTTCGGAATTACGCTTCACCAGAGTTGAAATGCAAACAAAATAAAGACCTCTTCGGGGGCACATTTCACCAGGAGTTGAAGTGTAACAGCCGCTCTTCGGAATTACGCTTCACCAGAGTTGAAATGCAAACAAAATAAAGACCTCTTCGGGGGCACATTTCACCAGGAGTTGAAGTGTAACAGCCGCTCTTCGGAATTGCGCTTCACCAGAGTTGAAATGCAAACAAAATAAAGACCTCTTCGGGGGCATATTTCACCAGGAGTTGAAGTGTAACAGCCGCTCTTCGGAATTTCACTTCACCGGAGTTGAAAGACAAGCAAAATAAAGACCTCTTCGGAGGCACAATCAAGAAGAAAGACCTCTTCGGAAGCCCACGTTTCGCCGAGATTGAAATAAAACTTCCAAGTGTTGAAACGTGGAAAGACTTTCTAAGGCAAAACTCTTTGGAGGTACACGTTTCGCCGAGATTGAAATAAAACTTTCAAGTGTTGAAACGTGAAAAAATCCCTCCTCAGAGGTACAACTTTCCATATATAAAAAAAAAAAAAAAAAAAAAAATCCTCATCAGGGGCATGCTTTAACTCACAAAGGAAAAGTAATTTACCTATTCTGGAAAATGATCTTCTTTAAAAAAAAAAAAAAAAAAAAAAAAAGAAGAAGAGAAGAGAAAAGGAGTTAAAGTACCCTTCAGAGGTCCGCTTTGCTACATAAAAGAAATCACTCGGCAAAAAAGAAAATGTACTTAAGCAAAAAGAAAGAAGTGATTTCTTCAAAGGACAAAGCGCGTAGAAACTCATACGAAGGGGGTTGTACTCTACAAGAATTCTTTTTAAAATAAAAATAACATAATTATTCTTTAGCAAATAAGAGTGCAAGTCCCCTCGAAGTATAGAATATTGCAGCAAACTTATGGAATGGGGGCAATATAGTATAATTACACACTGTATGATATAACTAAACCAGCAAAAGGTAACGCTCAAGTAACATACCATGAGCTCGCTGCAATATCAAATGAACTCATGCCAAAACGAATAACAAATGTACTCTCTAATTCAAACAAAAGTTTGTACAAACGAAGAATCATTTTATTCAATTATAGTGCAGGTACAGGTCTCAAAATAAAGAAAAGCGGGGGCCGGTACCCGCACAATTCTCGGCCAGTACATGCAAAACACAAAAAACTAGAAACTAAAGATCTTCACTTCTTTTTGCTGCCTTTAGACCCTTTACCCGGCCGGATGATCAGTTTTTCAGGACGATCGGTGGGCATAAGGGAAGTAGGAGAGGAAGGCGCAACCGGTTCAACTTCCGGCTCCTCTTCAGTGGCGATGATTTTCTTCCCCCTCCTCTTGGATGTCCCACGCTTCTTTCTCCTTTGCGAGGAAGACTCACTCCCCGGAGTGACAAGTTTAGATAGAACAACGTCGTCAGAAGGAGTTCGCTCCGGGGATATATCACCTCCTTCAAGTCCCTCATCTTTCTGCTCTTGCGAAGCGACGGGATCATCCAAGCCGTGAAGAGCCTCTATTTGTTCTTCCTGTGATCTGGGTTGCGAGGCAGTAGGAGGCGCCACCTGAAGAGATGGAGGAAGGATAACCGGAGGAGTAGAAGTTTGAGCAGTACTTGGTGCTTTCTCTACAGAAGAAAAGAGGTTAAAGTCAGTAAAAAGAGGAGATGAAGGCTCACCAATAAAGTTAGTAGAGAGAGGAGATGAAGGCTCATCGAGATTGAGAAGATAACCAAGGAGTTCATGAAACTCATGTGAAGCAAATGAATAACCCGCTTGAACAGAATTGACAGTGGCGGGATTAACAGTGAGGTTACCTGGTGAAGCTGATCTCCTGATATCAACTTCATATGCTTGCGCGTCAGCGCTCTCATCGCCCTCATCTCCACCATGTACACTTGTAATCTCAGTAGTAATTTTGGTAGGAGAAGCAAAATGGGAACTGGAACCAATGATGTTGATTTCGGACAAAGAAGGTGGCTGAACCGGGGTAGTTGAAGTAGTTCCTTCAACCTGCCCCCCTTCTGTCGCTTCGGTTCTTAGTTTAGCAAGTTGTTCCTTTCCCCTGGCGAGAGCAGTGCGAGCGTCCTCATCAAAATAATGCCTTTCCAAGGCTGACTCATCATAACCAGCACCCTCAGCACCAAGCATATCGAGGGCAGCCTCCCACACTTCGGCTAAAGTGATCTCGTACTTGGGACCTAGAAAAGCAAGGCTTCCACGCCCCAAGACGCTATGTAAGTAGAAGTCGAATAGTGTCGAGCCAAAGCTATTCTTAGTCTCCTCGTGAGATTCCTCAGCTGCGATTCTGCCGGCGACGGCCTCATCGCGCTCCCTCTCCGTTTTAGAAAGCTGAAGTTTGAGCATTTGTATCTCCGCTTCCTGGGATTTGTTTTTCATTTGGAGCTCCGCAACATCAGTAATGTAGCCCTCATTAATTCTTTTCTGAGCTTCGAGCCTATCCTCAGCATCCCGTTGGCTGGCATGAGCATCTCTTACCTGTCTGAGAAGCACTTCTTCTTTTTGAGAATATGAGGTAGAGGAAGCAGCAAGCTCATCTCTCAACTTCTCGACCTTTGCTTCAAGCTCCTCGTTGTAGGAAGTAATGCTTCTCATCTCGGTATCATGCTGCTCAAGGACCTTTTGCCACTCAGCCTTATCATTTTCCATGGTGAGCATGGCCTCTAAGTTGGCGCGGTTAACTCGTTGAAGCTCATCAACAAGCTTCTGCCAGTTTGACATCCTCTCGATGTCAAGTTTAACAGCGTCAAGATTTCGCAGCATGGCGGGCTTGTCGATTGGAACCAGGTCAAGATCGAATCTCACGCCTTTTAAGCACCATTGTGGAAAGCGACTTTGTAAGGTGGCTGGGCCAGGCCCCACTTGAAATTTAGGCCTGCTTATTATTGTCTGGATGTCCTCCTTTCCGAGAGCAGGAGAGTCGGAAGAAATATCAAGAGGGGCAGGGGCAGTAGGCTTGTCGGGAGTGGTGGAAGCATGTCTCTCACCATGTCGAGCTCGTTTGCTCGAATCTTCTACTACATGACCTTTTCCCCGGTCATCGTGTGATTTCCTTTTATAGGAATCGTCACCTCTCTGCGGGGAGTCGCGATGCTCATCCCTATCCCTTCTATCACGACGTTCTTCGGCATCCCTCCTTTCCCGAGCTTTTCGAGCAGCCCTCTCTTCATCAGACTCCCTATAGGAAGAGAAGTAGCGCCCATAATTATACTGTCCACGCCCACCATAGCGTTGAAAATCTTGATAGTATGATCCACCGCGTGTCATTGGAGAATCTGAAATAAGAAAAGATAAGCTTCAGAAATCTTTAAAGCATAAGAAGATAAGTGCATAAGTGTGCTGGAAAATTCTTAAGTGGTGTGTGAAGTGCAAACTACTCGCGTTGGGCTAACGAACCACTTCTCAGTTGGGGGGATGTAATAGGTTTCGCTATCGGTGGCAATTCTTGGGATAAAGGAGTTGGAGTCAGTTGGAGGGCAGATGTCGCTTCAATTGTTGGAGGTATAACTTTACCACGAGCAGGATCATCTTTAGAGAGCTCTTGGGAAGAGATAAATAAGTCACTTAAATCCCCAAAGACATCATCATCGTCATGCCTAGCCTGGTTCCCTCCATCAGTTCCTTTATCGGCATTTTTCATAGTTTGGGAAGGTTGCTCCTCTTCTTCTTCAGTAATGGGGGGAAGCGCGGACTTTTCGGATGGCCCCGTGTCGTCTCGTGGAGTAGAGCACTTCACTAATGGAGTTCCAGTAGAAGTTTCTCCCTGCACACGATCTTTAGTGGAGACCGAGGCGTTGAGAGTTTTCGTCGGAGAATCGGGAACTTCAGTCGGGGCTTCATGAGGCTGAGTAAAGCGAGAGGGATGGAGAAGTCCGTATTGGTGTAAAAATTCATCGCTTAGCAGAAACTTTATGCTCCTTTCTTCTGCCGGCACAGCATTTAATCTTTCTAAAATTTGCTTAAAACTTGGGTCCCTGGTAGGGGGTGGAAGCGCTAAAACAGGAACAAAGAATGAAGTTAGCAACTAAAAGTTCGGATCTCAAAAATGGCTTCAAAACGGAAAGAATATAGACAGGAAATCTTACTTCCTACTCTCCAGATGGCATAAAACCCTGGAGGGCAACGAACGAAGAAAAACTGATTCAAAAATCCGTGAGCGCTTTCGGGGAGATCAGTAATAAGTTTGCGGTTTCGAGCGCTTCTTATAACCACAATGGAGGGATGGTCTTTAATTTTTGTAAATGAGCAAAAATAACAGATCTCCCCGAAGCTTGGTAGTCGATCCAAGGTTCTCCTAAATAGAACACATAACCCCATCAGAATAGCATAGCCATTGGGGTGTAATTGGAATGGAGAGATAGACAGCCGAAGCAAGAACTGTTGAAGAAAGTCGTTAAAAGGAGGAATAGCGCCATTTAAGCACATTTGGCGATTGACAGCAACAAAACCAAGAGGTGGCCTATCGGCAGTATCATTTGGCCCCGGTAGTAAGGCGTCAGCATCATCGATGCCAAACTGGACGCACAATTGATTAAACGTCCGTTGATTCAGAGTTGTTGGTATTCTCTCTGGAGGGTTATCCACAGGAATAGCTACCGGAAAGGTATCTTCAGTCTGACTCATCGGCTCTTCTTGATGAGAAGTCATTCTACACAAGCAACTGGATGTTCAAATGCGAAGGTGCGCGTTTCCTAAAAAGTGTGAAGTGTTGTGCAAGACTAGAAAAGTGACAAGTATATATAACTAGGATTACACTAATCGATGCTTGATCGATGGTAAACATTTCAGAACTTGTTAACTTAAAAGTTCAAACATAATATTAGTGCAAGCAAGTCGATTTCAATTGACTACTTCAGCATTGCTTTGATATTTTGTTTGAAATAGATATATTAAAGGCACTTCATATATGCAGTTCATTCAAGTTAATCATCTATCGTTAACTAATCTGTCATTCGGTGTGGGCAATCAATGACAGTATATTCGTCCCAATTTTCTGTAAACATTGTGTTAGACAGGTTATTAGCTTGCAAGAGTGACCTGTGGAAAAAATACGACAAAGTTCAACAGTTCAAAGTTCAAGCAAAATTTACAAGTGTTAAGTCGTCAACGACTCAATAATTCTTTGTATTGGTTAAGCTAAGTCATTGGTTATTTGGATGACTCGGTTACGGCCTAAAGGATATGCGGCGAGTTAAGTTAAGTTCTATAAGTTGTAATGTGCATGAAGGAAAAAGCCTCAAATCAGAACAATGCAAATTTCTTTAAATCCTGTCTCGGCCGCGACTCAAATCTAAGGAGGCATTTAGTTGAGTCGGTCATAGGTTCAAGCATGGAAAAGAGGCTCAAGTACTGAGTCGTTCAGGGCTTATGGTTTGAGTCGTGTATAGTTTGAAAGGTTGAGTCATGGAAAGTAACCCAAGTGCTGAGTCGTTCACGGCTCATGGCTTGAGTCGTTCGCGACTTATAGTTTAAGTCATCTACGGTTTATGGCTAAAGCATTGAGTCGTATACGGCTGAGATTGCAAGGCTTTTCAAAATCAGTGGTCGAAAGGCAAAACCTAATTCGCTAACTCTTGGAATTCCTCATCACGCCTCATCTCACAGCCCCCCTTTTCCTGTCTCAATCCACTAACCCGGTAATGCTAAGGCAACAAGGATCTGTCACATTCCCAATGGAGCCCATCGTCCTTCCATACCAACAAATCACCCGAGAAACAATCTGAAATGTTTCGCATCGATCTTAAATTCAATGCATTGCTGAACTCGCGTATCGAATAGTGATCTAGAATCGATTACAACAATTCAAAGTGAAGCGCAGCACATGAAAACAAACTAAAGCCGAAAGATGAGAATTTGTGATTCAACGTTGATTATTATGGATTAAGATTGAATTTGCTTACGAAGTATAATGGTTGGGATGAATCGGAGAGTAGCAGGGTTGAATTCGCCTTCGGAAATGAGATTCAAAGATGCGTTAATGGCGTCACAAGATGATGAGACAGAGATCAAGTGAGGAAGAAGAACAACGCAATAGCTTATATACAAGGCAGGGGAGAATGAGAAAGGACTCACGAGTCATAGGCCGCCCTGAGTCGGTCACGACTCAAGAAGAAAGTCGAAGCACACGACTCATGATATAAGCGTGTACTTCGAGGGGCAATTGTTAACGCCGAGCGACTCAAGGAGCCTACGACCCATAATAGTTACCGACTCATGTAAAGGAGCGACTCAGTAAGTGCCGACTCATCAAGACTAGCGACTCAACTAGCCCACGACTCATCCTATAAGGCCACTCAAAGGAGCGACTCACGACTTAAGGAGCCTAATAAGTTAAAGCGTCAGCGACTCAACATGTAGGGCAGTCAGCGACTCATTGGTGGCAACGACTCAGCGAGCTAGTGCTTTAAAGGTACAGTGTGGATTAACGACTCAGCAGGGTCTGCGACTCAAGGCCTAGACCAATTCAACGACTCAAGAGGCCGCTACGACTCAAAAGATGGGCCGACACACGACACAAGACTCAGAGGCAAGTTCAAGATCATGCTGCAAAGAAGTGACTTGCAGACGACTCACGACTCATCATGAGTCGGTCACGACTCATGATGAGTCGACCACGACTCATGACTTTGCAATTTCAGCCTAGGAAGTTTGCCTATAAATACGTAGCCACTTCCAACGTTCAAAGGACTTTTTGGGGACTGACTTCCTACGGGCCATTACTCTGCTATTGTCTCGACTTCAAGCAACACTCAAGCAACATTTCTATCACTCCAATCACCAAAGACATTTCAACAAATCTCGTGAAGAAAAATAGCTCATTCATCATGCATTCAAAGGATTCTTCTACATCGGGGTTTGAGATATTTGTCTAAGTGTGTTGTAATCGGAGTTGATTGTAAAAAACTGTATCTAAATAAACAATAAAGAGCTTCAAAGTGGACGTAGGCTTGATCCTAAGCCGAACCACTATAAATACTGTGTCTCTTACTGTTTTTCTACATACTTTCTGCTTATTTCTGATTCCCATACAAGTGGGTGGTGCTTTCACAATCACATCTTATACACTAGGGTGTTGGCGTTTAAATTTAAGCGTTAACACACTCATTTTGGAATCACCCTCAAAGTTAACGACAATAACCATTGCATTCTGAAAACACCATCTCGATCTTCACTTGAGATTACACGACCTAATGTTTAATTTGGATCGATGTGGTTTTCGGAATATCAAATTGATACCCGATCCCGGTCTCATCGAAATCCAAACGCCATTTTAAAGGCCAAGTTGTCTAATTAACTTAAACATTTAAATTCAACAATTGAATTCACATAGAATTTATCATAGATAAATCATACATAGTCATCACAGATATATCCAGAATATCACAGAACATCACAGGATATAAATACATATCAAAGTCAATCGAACAGAATCATCGCTTTATATCAACATTTAGTTTGATTTCTTTTAAACTTAATTACATGCTTAAGAATAAACTATATTTTATTCTTGCTTAGTTAATTACTAATTAATTAACTTATTTAAATAATTATTAATTACTTATTAATTATTCACTTAATAATTAATTAATTATTAATCAATAACCTTAATTATTGATTTATAAATCTCAATTACCCAATTAATTATTACTAATTACTTAATTAACCATTAACTACTAATTAACTTAATCGTTTAATCCTTAATTAATTATTTAATCAGCTAACTACGATTTGTTAATTTATTAACTTTCAATGATTAATTAAATTCTTAATTACAAATGGGTTTACACAAGATTATTTTTAAAATCTTTAATTACAAATTTAATTAAATCTTAAACTACTTATTAAATTACAATTTTAAAATTTATTACATTCTTAATTAACTTCGATTTAAATTAGTTACTCATCTTTGTCACTATAAAACTTTCTTAATAAATTTAAAGTTAATCTTAGCTTAAAACAATTTGTCAACACTAATAACATAATTGATACTTAAACTTTTTTACCCTTTTCAACGTAGTATTATAGTTAGCTAATTCCCTGAAAATTGAAACCCGAGGAAACTATGCACAAATCTCGTGCTAAACTTGAGTATACCCTGATGTTTACGCGTCCTCTTGCATCCTCCTTCTCCTCCCTCTGTTCCTTTTTCCGGCTGTTTCATTCTTCTCTTCTTTGTTTTATCTATTTTTTAGTCTTTTTTTAGTTAAAACATGAACTGCTGTAACCATTAACACACGCGTGCGCACTCAAAACACTTCCCAGAGGGAAACCCGAAGCAACCAGCTAACAATCTCGAGTTTCACTCGAGTCGACACCTACGAACACTTCCCCGCCGCCGTGCACGTGCACGGCGGTTCGCCACCGCTCCGGCGCCCCACGACGCCATCAACAAACCACTCGACGACCCCTCACTCGAAAATGTAGCCCAGTATTACACAATAGACTCGGAATTAAAATATGCTTGAAAAGACGAATTGCTACTCAAACAAAATAGACGAATTCATCCCGTCCTCACGATCTCGACCGCCTACGACGACGTGGCTTCGGCCATACCTTGCCAACAACTCCCTCTACCACCTCCCAAAACCTCACGGTGCTCAGTTAATCCAAGGTGACACAGTCATCAATTGTACCGAACCCAAAAACACTGAACCCAAAAACCCTACTCTCGATCATTCCCAAAAATTCTTGCATTTGAAATTTTTTTACATTTTTCTGGTGTTCCCACATCATCACTCTAGCTTCATGTCAAATTTCATCATCAATAATTGATTGAATCATCAGATATTCATATAAAAGCATTTTCGGTTCACTGACAAACTGCCCTGTGAATAGTTAATTAAAAATTATAATTTTTGTCTTAAAAATCATACCTTTGTATGTTGTTTCAATATATAAATTCAAATTTACAATTCAAGTTATTCAAATTTTTGACCATTATTTATTTTTTTACTGTAAATTTGAATTCACAGTGATTATATTTGACAGCAACCTTTAAACAGTTTCCAAGATTTGATCTTCATTTTAAACAAAATTATTTAGTTAAATTCTAAGTAAAAATGTTTTAATATAAAGAGTATGATTTAATCTTTACTTATGTTGTCACAGTTACTGGAAATTGGAAGTTCATCAACATGCAGATCTTCCAGAAATTAGCTAAACATCACAGAATAATCAACATAATAATTCTTAACGAGTCAATTAGTAAAAATTAAATTTCAAAAATAAGTTTACTCATACAAGATTATAGTTGAAACAGAGAGATTTGTTGATGATAGAAGTCTGCAGTTTGAAGTATTGAATTCCTGTAACTCCTCTTTTGCTTTAAATTTGATTGAGCTTGGAAGTATGATGTTTGTTTATATTTCTTCAGATTTTCCTCTTAAGTCTTATGACCGAGTTAAAATATTAAAAACAAGTATTATGGTGAGGTATTTATATAGATAAGAACAGTTTTTGTATAGGTATTAGCTTCTAGTATAAGCCTCTCTGGTTATGATAGTATTTTGCTCTATGTTTATGTACTAAGAATCTAAGATAGTATAGATATTTCGGCTGAATTAAATGTTTGTGGGCTGACAATGAAAGCATTAAATGAACTTGCCTTCTAATAAGTTTACAACCTATTATATGTTTGCTGGCAAAATTATTTGAGTTTCTCTGTACAAAGATTTTTGTATATAAAATTTTGTTTTATTATCTTTTAACTTAAATAAAAGTCTATACATTTGCTTTGACTGATTCTATATGTTTGTATTTACATAGTTAACATTTCTATTTATATCTTATATTCATGTCAAAGTTTTATACTTATGTTTGTAACCATATTTTTATGTTATACTTATGTTAAATATTTATAAGCTTTATTTTATTTTAATTATAAAAGTTTCTTTTTTTTTCTTTTTTTTAAAAAACACTTCTTAATCTTATTTTTATTTAAAGTTAAATCTTCCAAATATTTGATTTGTAACTTATATTTTCATTAGTATACTTTATATTTATATTTAATATGAATAGAATTGTGCTATTGTAAATATTATTATTAACTACATTTATATATCTAATATTAAATGTCAGTAATACATAACTTTTAATGTAATTGGATAAAACAGATTTTATTTAAATATTGTTAAAAGAGTCTATTTTAAATTTTGAAATTAAAATTTCCTTTATAACACATATACAACTAATGATGTCCGAAATCTTATTTATTTATACATGAAAAACTTTTATTTTATTTAAATTAGATTAAAAACTTATTATAATAATATGGTCAAAATTCCGGGATGTTACATTTGATATATTAAAATGATTGGAAATTGAAGTATTGTAAAGATATGATATTTTGATATATTAAAATGATTGGAAATGAAGTTTTTTAAAGATATGATATTTTGATGTATTAAATGAAGTTTTGTAAAGTTATGACATTTTGATATATTGAAATGATTTGACAGGAAGTTTTGAAAAGATATGATGTTTTTGAAATGGTTTGGAATTAATTTAATCTTTATTTTGATAAAGATTTGGATTTGAAATGATATTCTATTTTGAAGTATAAATATTATTTTAAAAGCTATAACTGCAGGTTATAATAACGATTGGTTGGCAAAGAGACCGGGATCGAATATTTGGCATACTCTCTGTCGATACCGGAAACCACTTTGACAACCGTGTACGCGGTGGAGATTCCAGAATGAAGTAGGATGGTGGCGACGTTCTTGAGGTATATTTACGTGGACCCGACTCCTGTGAGTTGGTTTAAGATGGCTAAAACAGGAGCGATCTCGGGCCAAAAGGGGTAGCTCCTCTGGTTGGACACATTCCTTCGATACTATACTCTTACTTGTGGTTGATTTGATGGTCATCCTCCGATTTTGATATGGGAGTGTGTTCTGAGGTGGGCGTATGTGGCTGCTGCGTTACCACCAGCCCGTGTGCGTAATTGGTATATCTATCCTAGCATTGCCTTGTGTGCCGTGTCACTTACCATATCGAGCCTTTACTATGAGTTTGGTTTTCTCCCGTAGCCCATGTGTATCTTCTCGTAGTCTCCCGATCAGGAGATATGCAAATATTGGATGGACTACTGGTACTATTATGTGTGATGGGTGATATAGGTAAGCCCGAAATGCTATTTTAAAGTAAGTTTATTTTACTGTAGACATTATTATAAAGCGCAATATTACTACATAGTAAATAGTTTAACGGATCCTTAGAGGATGGGATGTCCCAGGCATCCTTTAAGTTACTTGTACCTTATTACAGTTCACTTGAGTTGGTTTACATTATATAAGTATATATTGTCCTGACTCGAGTGTTTGTATTTTTATTTACGCTCGGGTCAGCCTGAGTTATTCACAGGTTTGGATTCCACTTTCTGGAGATTGGAATCGCTGGAGATTATCTGCTTATCCAGTTTTATCTATTTCAGTTCTGTTGTTCTATTCAGCTTGTACTTGGTTATCACCTTGAGACTTCTGTTGTACTTTATTTATTCTATTGTATTTTATGTAAATCTGATATATTTACATAGTAGCTTCATGAACTACTATCCCTTTTACTTCCACTGCATTTCTTACTCTGTGTCTGTGTTCTTTGATTATTATTTACTGTATGTTCTGAGATTTGCCAAATTTTATTTACAACGCGGTATTTTGAGCAATTCAATTCCGGCGTGAGTGTCTATATATACACTAATAATGGATGCGAATGGTTGAAAATATTGGGATGTTACAGGTTTCTATCATAGTATATGGCTATGCAAGGAGAACAGAGATTTCTAATCAAGGTACCAAATAAGAGTCCGCCCTAGAGACGTCAAGTGATTTATAATAGTTGGGAAGCAGAATCTATATGAGTGAGCAAGTGATCAGATCGAACATTGCGTACGGGTGATTCATGTGCATCGTACGGACTTAATTACATTTTTATGACGTATGTTGACTTATGAAGAGTTTAGAAAATGATTTTTTATTTGTTATGAGATAGCAACAACCTGAGGATGTTGAGTGAAGGTATGCTTAGTAGATTGTTTATCGTCCTTGGATGATGGGAGAGTTTGAACCTAAGCGAACCATGAGCATTGGTGCTAGTGCTGTGAATACTATTTAAGTATTTTTGTGCTTATATCTTTATTAATGTTAGAAGTGCTATGGAGCAAGGATGCTTTAAATGGTACAAAGAAGATGGAGGAAAATTAGAAAGAGTTCTACCCAGAGTGCTTATAGATTAGGAGTTTCTTCTTATCTTTGTATTGTACATCTTTTGATGCGTAGTCACCGTTTGAGGTGAGTCGCTTAGTATGCATTTTAGTTTGAAGTTTAGTTTGTATATAGTTTTAGTAGTAATATATATATATATATATCATGTTTCGTCAATCTCCTTTGATTATCATTCTTGTTTGAAATTCGAGGACCAAATGTTCTAAGTGGGGGTGAATGTGGCGACCCAGAAATTCGAACACTTCGTCTTCGGATATCGTACCATTTTGAAATATAATTAATTGTTGTAAATATGATTTTATAACCTTGTTATACATCATTTAATTAATGAATAACGATAAGAAACTTGTTTTTGAAATTTTTCTACAAAAATATACTATTCGAAGAAAGATCAATAATGTGATCGAAAATTGATTTATCTGTAAACAACGTTTTGTCGATATAAGTTGTTCAAACTCTTGTGCACTTGTCTAATAATCAAATGAAACCATCAGCAACTAATTAAGACACTCTTCTCTTCATAAATCATGTAACATTCTAGAATGTTTAATCGATAAGAGATACTATCATGGTGAGGGAATAATGGTAAATAGCATAAAGATGAAGTGACATAAAGTTATCATGTAAGAAGGAGGCTCCTTTGTGACCTTCCATAAGAGGTAGAAGGTGGTAGTAACCCTTGAACAAGCCTATATAAGCAAGGTCTTACCTAAAACAACTTACCCAGAATAAATCTAAATTTCATCCCAGAAAAGGCCCATCGAAACTTAGATCCATTCTAGAGTAAGCTGTTAGTAGGACTAAGAAAATAACAGTACAGAGCCATATCTAAACTTTCAGAACTCACAGCGGATGGATAAAATATAATAGCAAAGTGTACCCTTTTATTTCAAATCCATGAAAATGCCATTATATAAAATTCCATAAAACCATAACATAGTGTCCGTTACAACAATTGTCTAAATAGATGGGTACACATAAAAGCAAGTAATAATAACAAATACTACCACAAGACAAGCTCCTCCATCTCTAAGCATCTTCACCGCTATCACTCCATCCTCGACTTGTGTTGTAATGATGAGGGAGTCAGAACAACAAATGTCTGGTGAATAAAAATCTCGAGTCTTACCTTTTCAGTACTTGGGCAGTATATTTCAAAATAATAATATGTCTATGAACAGAAAACCATTAAAACCATTCTTTAAAGGAAAGGAGGTGGTTCCAACCACTTAATACCTTCCATTCTAAAAGTAGTTTTCTACAATCCTATATCCCAATCACACGTCATAAATAACTAATAATGTGAGAGACAGTACCAAAGCCACTTAATACCTTTTATTGGATAATACGCAGTCTCTGGTCATTTAATACCCTAATTAAAGAAGACCCCGTCATCTAATAATTATTTTGAAGGCGTGCTCCTTAATGGTACTATCTAGCTAACATCGTATGGAATATCTTAGGCCACTTAATACTTTCTTGCGGAAAATGGGCAGACTTTAGCCATTTAATACCTTAATTAAGGCATATCTCATCATTTAATTCCTATTTCCAAAAGCGGATCCCTGTAGAAATACTACCTAGCATGTCCTCTAGGCCATTTAATACTTCTTTGGAAGAAAAGAAGCGGGTCCAACCACTTAATACCTCAAGACCCCAAAGTAGGCCCTTTATCTTATGATCTATACTCATAATGACTTCTCACATTAGTTTCACTATTCGTAGGAACTAGTAGCTAAATTAGTCGTGCAAATTTCCCCAACAGATTTAGGGACCGACCTCATGCCATTACAAATATTTACCATAAGGAAATCTTATATCAATCAAAGTGTACACTCCTGCTTGTAGCCTCAAAGTGAAGGGCAAACTTCCATCATATACTTAGCTATAAATCAATTTCTCTCCATATATATACACACACTCATCTCATCATTTTATAAATAAGGCCTTATAAGGAACCTTTCTTATTATACCTTAAAATAATAATTAGGCTATATAATAGTTTCCTTTTATTTTCGCCTAATAATCAGTTATCTTCCTAAAGGGGGAAATAAATGAAAATAATTGCCCAATTAACTAGGCCATATACGCAATAACTATACATTATTATGCAAAAAGAGATAAATATATATTCGCGCCTAATAAGTTCTAAACGTACGGATTTACGCTCTAAACTAGCGTTAAATGTCAGTCTCCTAACCAAATATTATTACAAGTCCTTGTTCTACAAATTAGCAAGATTTTATGGGATTCTAATATCCAAAACAGGGAATAAATATTCGTAACCAAAACTGCAATAACAGACTTGTAATAAAATAGAAACTTGATTTATTATACAATTAAATGGAATATCTTAAATAGTAAAAATTGCAATCTAAAGCCCATATTCTATTCAACTTCTCTTTTACAAAGAAATAGATTAGAACAAGTGATGTAAAGTATGAATAGAATTCGTAATCTAAACCCCTTATTTTATTGAAGAATCACAATTTGATCCAAAGAAAAAGGAGAAGTGGAGTAGAATATGAAATTATCAAAAATTATATAAATGAACCAAATTCCATCAAATTAAGAGAATTTCAATATAGAATTGACATAACAAAAAAAATTGGAGGATTTTATCTATCATATTTTTGAAATCTCAAAATCCATAAGGCATATCCAAATCCAAAAAGAAATACACTAAATAATTGTTGAAAAGAATACTAAGGTTCTCACTCACTGAATAGTCTTAGCTTCGCCTTCCTTGGATTTGCATTCCTTATAATCTCTTCCAGAATCTCTTTCTTTTGATACACACACACACACACACACACGGTAGGAAAGAGGTATATATATTTATTTAGATTCAGAATAGTTGGAGGATAATAGAATAAGAATGGGTTGGAGGAAGAAGAAATAAATTGAAAATTGAATGGATTCTCACCTGAATTCTCTATAAATTTTATGAATCTAATTTCGAGAGATAACAATGGAAAAGTTCGCTGAATTCCCAATGCGATCAAAGTGAAAGGTTTAGGGTCTAATTTATTTTGATCGGAAATGCACCAGAACCGTTGAATGAGAATAGATTAAAAACGGATAAATCCGAATATATAGCTCATCAAAATAGGCCCCACAACAAGGAAGGGTCGACCACCATTCTCCAAGCGATCGACCCTTATGGCCGACCTCTAGGTCGACCCCTTGAGGTGCTGGGTCAACTTCTTCCCTTATTTTGTAAAGGTATTTATTTTATTTTACCGTTGCTTGATTATTTATTCGTTTCATACCGTAATTAACTTTTAACCTTAATTGCAAATTTTTAATGTTACTTAACCCCAAAATATAATCACAATAAATTCAAAATTCAAACTTAGGGAATTAATTAATTATTTAAATCCTATTCAAATTATTTTAAATCTGAAAACTTTAGATGCTCATAACGTGTTCGTTCGAGCTCCGTTCTAAGCATATTATATATGAAAATTAATTAAAATTTCGCCGCGATGCAACGGTATAACTTTCACGATCAAATTCTAACTTTTACAAAGTTTTCATTTTCTACCACATCACATTTAATTTACTCCATATTCATGGTTCATATTACGGGGTGTTACATTCCTCCCCCTTAAAAAGGATTTCGTCCCGAAATTTTTCTAGAAGCAAACAATATAAAGTGTACAATATCCATGTTATACAACCAAGTTATTTACACAACTATCTACTCAACCAATAGTGCAATATGATTATGTACTATAGATATACTAAAATAAGCTTAATCCTATTGTGGGTGTGAAAATATGTACGCAAATACCCTAAACATACGTAAAAATTTCTACATGAGTGTAAAGTGGTTGTGAATAAGTGTAGCAACCATCTCCTACTATCCAATCTAGCAACTAAAATGCAATGAAAATCCTAATTTTAGAGAGAAAATTTACTAGTGAAGCTCTGGATGAGTGATCTTCGTGTTCTCCCCAGTTTCCCAAGTGATTTCCGCTGGATTGTCTCCCTATTGCACTCAAACCAATCTAATTATTTTGTTGCGGAGCTTCCAAGTTTTTGCTCTGCAATGCTTGTAGTGTAATAAGACGCTATTAGCTTCATCTTAAAATCCCCTAATTGATTGGCTCTACGATAATTGCTATGCTACGAAGTCTCCTCAATTGCAAAATCATCATGGACTCTAGCTAACGTTAAAGCTTTCTTGTTTTTCCCCATATTGGGAAAGGCCCAATAAATCAGGGGCCTACTTTCTAGCTACCCAAATCATACTTCACACGCTATCTAATCAATTCCGGCTTTCCAAAGTCTCACAATACAAATCTGGTCCGAGTAGAATTTGTCGGTATTTTCCCACCTACAACTTGTCAATTTGGCTGACCTCCCAAAAAAATGGTTTGAGGGTGCCGTACCAATCGTCTATTGATGGCTACAATCTTACATGAATTCTACCTAGGATAAGCGCTACTTTAAGGTCCTCCAAAGTCTAAGATGCAAGCTCTCAACAAATCCTCCAAGTGTCTACCCATTCCTTCAGTTTGTCCGTCGGTAAGCGATGCTTCGATTCAACAAAGTTCCTAAAGCTACTTCATAAAACTACTAGCAAACCCCTTCAAAATTTACTAGTAAACAAAGGGTCCCTGTTACTAACGATGAAAAGTGTAATTTCATAAAGTTGTGTTGGAGTGTTGCAGTTCCAATGCTTCTAACGAAAATTTCCTGCCACCTTCTTCTTAATCCTTAATTAAATAAATTTCCATTCTCATTCCTATACATTTTCTCTATTCCATGCATGGTAGTATTTTGTGAGCTAAATGCCTTGTGTTTCCCAAAATCTAAAGATTTAGGATTTGAACATTTACTCACTTTAGGCTACCAACCTCATTTCCTCATTAACTTCCAGTTTTAGCTTTGGTGTAATGCTATTTAAGTGTCCCCATAAAATTCCTTATTTACTTTGCTTTCCAACATATATCAAGTGGTTTAACTCCCATTCATAAAGTCTACAAAGAATAAAACGGAGATATATCTTATACCGCATCATCCACTTTTCCAATAATTAAGGAAGACAATTAGTGACTATAATCCAAGAACTTCAAAAGAAATTTTTAGTGGAAGTTGCCATTTATCATAAATTGGTATAAATGTGTTGAAGTCATAACATTCCTTTCTAAATTAAGATGGACTATTTTTAATATTCCATTCCATTGCTACCCATTTTCTTAATTTTCCTTTTTCGATGTCTAATAAATGTGGTCCATTCATTGCTTCAATCAATATATCCATTGCAGTTTCTCATTACTCATCAAAATTGGACCATTTCCAATTAATCGTTCTTTAGTTTACCAAAATCCATTCATTATAAAAATTTCTTTCTTCCACAAATGCCAATATCAAGTTTCCTTAATCAGTCTGCATTAGATTCCTTCTCCTTTCATTAATCACAAATTTATTACCCATTAAATTTGTAATTAATGTCCATAAATCCTAATCCATCAATTAGTAACCAATACGCATATAGTCGTAATATGCTTTCCATAAATATTCTAGTCATTAAGTACGACTATATGTTATCTACATCTAACTATTAATTCCAAAACTAGAATATTTTTTCCATATTTTAATTTATCGATGCTGTCCTTCCAAAAAGATTACCATCAAAATTTCTCATATATTAACCACAAGTAATGGTTTTGCTTTGCTTGAAATTACAAGGAACTATTTCTTATTCATTTTATTGAAATAGGCAGTGTAAACTATGGAAAAGAATATCCATCTCTTACACATCTCTTTCCTTTTTAGTGTATTCTTTGTTACTTCAAACAGTGCACTTATATATGTATTTTGGAATTGGATAATTTAATGAAATTACACGAAACAGCTCCAAAACTAAAATACAGATATGGACAACCTAATTCACAACCCAATTACATATCTGGAATATCCTTACACTTTACTAACTTCTTCAAATAAAAGTTTGAGATTGATTTCAAATTTCCAAACCAGGTTGTACATTTTATTCCTATTTTATTCATATCCTAAAACCTTAGTCTATCCTACCACCTAGGTCATGATCCGTATCTACTCCATAAATTATAAAATCATAACTTTCACACATAAAATGAAATATCTTCATACAATAAACTTATTTAAAAATAAGCATTTATTACTTTATTTCATGCAATACTTAAAACATGAAGTATCAAATTCCATATCTCCATCTTTGAAAATGTAAACTATAAAAACTTTTATCAAAGATTAAAAATTCATTTGTTCCCAAATAATAATAAAAAAATATTCTATTTTAAAACTTTCCTTATTAAAACTTTCCCTTATAAAAGTAAGACATTCTAATTTATGGCACTCAAAATTTTCTTGGTTTTCAAAAGGGAACTTATGAAAAACTTTCCTTTCGGTAGTTTACTAATATAAGGATTTACTCTTTTTTGAAAATGGGATTTTTAACACATAAGATTTAAAATTTAATTATCTTTCCAAAATAATATGTTAGACTATTTTTGTTTCAAAGAGTTTCTAGGCAAGAATTATCGTTTACAAAATAGTAGATTTTCCTCAATTATCATTTCAAAATAATAGTTATTTCTTGTAAGGTATGCAATAATATTCATTACCTTATCACTCAAAATAAATTGTTATTTAACGAAATAAATATCGTAACTTTTCCAAAAAAAACTCTTAAAATCTCTTGCAACACTTTTCTTTATCAAATCTAATAATATTACTATTCAAATAACTTTTGTATTCATATTTGAAAAAACATATAAAATTCTCATCTTTACATATGTTTCTCGTTATACAAAACATCTAACTTATTTATCAATCATCATTTAAATACAACCAATGGTCAAAGATACCTTTTATAATTTTATATGATGCGAAAATAATTGGAGTAGACAAATATAACTCCTATCTTATTCTATTACTCCTTCCAATATCTCATCTACTAGAATTCAAAATTCTATTATTACCTAAATTCCAGCCATTATTCTCTTCATCACCTTATATGGGAATGTCCCTCCTACCAATACTATTGGACATTCCTTTCATTATTTTCTATTTCAAAATAGTTGTTATTTCTATCTATAAACCTCTAAAAAGAGTTCTAAAGAAAGAACTTTTAGGTTTATAAACAAGAAAAAATAGAAAAATCGAAGAACCAAAAATTAAAATCTTTTTAATCAAATTAAAAAGGATAACAAATGAAAACTTCTTAAGTAATTAATTTACAATTAAAACCATCCACCATTTTGCCTTTAAAGAAACTCGCTGCTTTTAAAATTTGCACTACCTTTCCAAACTTTTCCAAAACTAATGGTGGTATATTTCCAAAGTTGTATAAACCATAATTATATTTCCAAAATTTCCAACTTATACAGCCATTAAGAAGTTATAGAGGAAAGAACTTTCGAATTTATTGTGTAGGAAATATAACATAAAAATATAGAAGAATACAAAAACAAGGAATTAAAAAGCTTTTCTAATTCAAGAAAATTTTAAATTGAGAGGTTAATAAATGGCAACGTTTTTCCAACTTCTCAAGTCACCAAATTTGTAAATTACCAAAATATTTCACTATTAAATTTACAACCACTTTCCAAACTTTTTACAAAGTAAACGGTGGTATAATTTGAAAGTCATCTAAGATTGTTTTTTATCAAAAATTTCTAACTTATAAGATTTTCATTTAAAAATCTTTTACAAGGTACTTTCAAAATTTTCAAGGTTTTTTATAAGAAACCTATTTATCAAATTATGTCCCAAGAAGTAGTATTAAAATTTGTTTTTTCTTTTAAACCTTTCCATCTGTGGCCACCCCTACTATCTTTATAGGGTCCATAATGATAAGGAATATCAAGGAATCAATTACTATCCAACTTTTAGGGTGCTTCCATAAGTTGAGGTCATGTTCTCATTAGTTTTCTCTTAAATATATGATCTCTGTTCCATGGGTAGTAGGAGTAGGAGTAGAAATTATCTCTATTTATTCTTCTAACTCATAGTCGCCTTCCCCATCTTTTCGGAATATGGTCGCAACTAATTTTATAGTTGAAATCTATAGAGTTAGATGTAAATTCAAAAGCAAGCATATATATATATATATATATATATATAATATGAGCTTTCGAAAATAATAATTAGAGAAACCTTTTCAAAAATAACAAGCATGCCACTCGTACGTATAAAACAGTTTCACCATTGAACATTTAACCTAGGCTCTGGTACCAAGTAATAACCCACCCTCGAACAGGCATAAATTTTGACCTAGAAAAGACCTGTCAAAATTTGGATCTATTCTAAGGTAAGCCGTTGGTAAAACTAAGAAAATAATAGTATAGAGCTATAACTTAAATTTTAGAACTCACAACGGATGGAATAAAATATAATAGCAAAGCATACCCTTTTATTTCAAGTCCATAAAAGCGTTGTAATACAAAATTCCATATAAACCATAACATAATATCCATTTCAAAAAATTTCTAAATGCATGGGTACACATAAAAGCAAGTGAAAACAACAAATGCTACCAAAAGCCAAGCTTCTCCATCTCTAAGCATCATTACCGCCATCACTCCATCCTTAACCTGTGTTGTATTAAGGACGGAGTCAGAACAACAAGTGTCTGATGAATAAAAACAACGAGTCTTACCATTTTTGTACTTGGGCAGTATATTTCAAAATAAGAATATGTCTACGAACATAAAAAAATTAAAATCGTTCTTTATAAGGAAAGGAGGCGGGTCCAACCACTTAATACCTTCCATTCCAGAAGTAGGTTACTAGAATCTCATATCCCAATCATATGTCATAAACAGCTACTAACGTGAGAGACAGTACCCAGGCTGCTTAATACATTTTATTAGAAAATAAACAGATTCTGATATTTAATACCTTATTTAAGGCAAACCCCATCATTTAACACCAATTTCCAAGGCGTGCTCCTAATGGTACTACCTAGTTTACACCATATGGAATCTCTTAGGCTCTTAATTCTTCTTTGTGAAAAATAGGCAGACTTTGGTTAGTTAATAGCTTAATTAAGGTAGACCCTATCATTTAATACCAGTTTCCAAAAGCGGACCCTTGTAAAGATACCAGCTAATGTCTCCCTTAGGCCATTTAACAGTTCTTTTGGGGAAAAGAGGTTGGTTAAACCACTTCATACCTTAAGACCCCCAAGCAGGCCTTTCATTTTATGGCCCTACTCATAATGACGTTCATATTAGTCCGACTATTCGTAGGAACTGATAGCTAGATTAGCTGGGTAAATTTTCCCTATAGAATTTGGGACCAACCTCATGTCGTTACAAATATTTATCATAAGGATATCTCATATCAATCAAAGTTTACACAAATGCTGGTAGCCTCAAAGGAAATGGCACACTTATGTTATGTAACTTTATTGACCTTGCGCCATTATGACTTAGCCATAAATCAATTACTCTCTCCACACACACACACACACACACACACATCTCACCGTTTCATAAATAAGGCCTTATAAGGAACCTTCCTTATTACGACTTAAAATAATAATTGGGCTATATAAGAGTTTCCTCTTATTTTCACCTAACAATTAATTACCTTCCTAATAGGGGAAATAAATGAAAATAAATGCCTAATTAACTACGCCATATACACAATAATACATCAATTACGCATATAGAGATAAATAAATATTTGTGCCTAATAAGTTTTAAACGTGCGGATTTTACGCTCTATAATAGCGTTAAATGTCAATTTCCTAACCAAATATTATTACAAGTCCTTTTTCTTCAAACTCCCAAGATGTCATGAGATTCTAAAATCTAAAATAAGGAATAAATATTCATAACCAAAACTGCAATAACAGACTTGTAAATAAAATAGAAACTCAATTTATTACACCACTTAAATGGAATATCTTAAACAATACAATCTAAACCCCATATTCTATTCAACTCCTCTTTTACAAAGAAATAAATAAAAAAAGATGGTGTAAATTACGAATAGAATTCATAATCTAAACCCTTTATTTTATTGAAGAATCACATTTTGACCCAAAGAAGAAGGAGAAGTGTACTAGACTACGAAATTATCAAAAATTGCATAAACGAAACAAATTCCATCAAATTAATGTAAATAATTGAGAACCTCAACATAGAATTGACATATTGAAATAAAAAAGGAATTTTTTGGGGATTTTATCTATCATATTTTTGATATCCCAAAATCCCTAAACCATATTCAAATCCAAAAAGAAATACACCAAACAATTGCAGAAAAGAAATACTAAGGTTTCCACTCACTGAATAGCCTTAGCTTCGCCTTCCTTGAATTTGCATGCCTTACATTATCTTTCGAAATCTATCTATTTTGATATACACACACACAAAATGGAAAAGGTATATATATTTATTAGATTTAGAATAGTTGAAGGAGAATAGAATAAGAATGGGTTGGAGGAAGAAGAAATAAATAGAAAATAAATTGGATTATTACCTAAATTCTCTACAAAGTTTCCGAATCTAATTTGGAGAGATAATAATGGCGGAGTTTCGCTGGATTCCTCAAAATATTTATGGATAATAATGATAGGTCTGGGGTCTAAATTATAGTGATTGGAAACGCAACATAACGGTGGAATGAGAATAGACTAAAAAACGGATAAATCTGGAACGCACAACTCATCAAAATATGCCCCACAACAAGGCAGTGGTCGACCCTAATTTCTTAGCAGTCGACCTCTTAAGGTGCTGGGTTGACTTCTTCCCTTATTTTGGGAAGGTGTTTATTTTATTTTATCATTGTTGGCTTATTTATTGATTTCATACCCTAATTAGCTTTTAACGTTAATTGCTATTTTGTAACGTTACTTAACCGTCAAATCTAATGATAATTAATTTCAAATTTCATATTAGGGAACTAATTATTTATTTGAATCCTATTCAAATTATTTTAAGTCTAAAAAATTCAAATGCTTATAACTTCTTCGTTCGGGCTTCGTTTACATCTTATTATATATGAAAATTAATCAAAATTTTGCCATGAATGCAATGGTATAGCTTTCATGGTCAAATTCCAACTTTTTTAAAATTCCATTTTCTACCGTATCACATTTAATTTAATTTACACCATTTTTATGGTTCATTTTATGAGGTGTTATAATAACCTTAGGAAATAATCACAAAAATTACATAGCTTTGAGTTAGAAAGTCCATGGCTTCTCTTCTTCTTCATCTCTAAATTTCTAAAGCAAAATATTGCAAATCAAATCCAAATCACCTCAAATTTGGAGAGAAGCCTTACCACCACATTAAAAAACATCCCATCAAGTTAGATTGTGAAAAAGTGAAACCATGCTCACCCCACACCTAGAGGCCATGAGCATTAGAGAGGAAAAGGAGGCAAAGGAGCAAGGCAAAAGTAAGAAGAGAAGGAAAGATGTTGCTAGGTTGGTTCGAGGCTTGGGTGCTTGGATGGTTTTTTGTGAGTTTAAAGGTGAGTTACATTTTGAATTAAAATATAACATAAGTATGTTAGTATTTGATTATATTTATTTTAATTGACTGTTGTTAACTTATGTTAAAATATTGTTTTGAATTCTTACTTTAAATGTAAGCGACGTATGTGATCCATGTATATAGACTTGAACGAACTTGAAATGGACTTAAGTGGACGTGTATGACTTGAGTCATGACCTTGGAAAAAATCACATAGGCCGTAGTTGAACATAGGTTGGAATATGACCTAGATATAAAAGTGCAATTATAGCGATAGTTGCTATAGATGCAGTTATGAATTACCTTGTTTTTGGCAATGTTTGTGGAACTTTGTCGGGAGATCCTTAGGGGTTTCTTTCCACATTTATAATGTCTTATATAAATTTTTGTTTCTATTAAAGGCTTGAATAGAAAAAAATTAAGTAACATATCTAAAAGTGGTCAAAACTTCACTTGTGCAAAATTGACCCGTTTAGCCTTGATTTTTGGACTTTAAAAGGGTTAAAAAGATATTTTTATTATAGCATTTTGTTTCATTCTTTTTATAAGTGTTTACTAGCTCATAAAGTATTTCAAAAGTGGTTAGGGATTTGTAATAGGCCGCAAATCCGTATCCCTTTTGAGCGACAATATTCTCTATCAGATCAACTCAAAGTGGACGAAAATGCGAAAAGACGAAAGAGGTAGAAGAAGAAACAGAAAACAACATCAGAATCTCACAAATGCAGCAGAATAATATATAATAGATAAATAACCGATCTTTATACAAAAGAACTATATCTATTTTATACAATACATCATCAGAGTACAACACAGTCAATAGCAAAATACTGGACAGTTATATCAACTTGTCCTCACAAAAGCTGACTATACAGCTTATACTGCACAGGGAATGTACATCAAGTACGTGTGATACGTCTCGCCATCCAGCTCGTCTCTTGAGCTCCATAGCATCCCATCCTGTATCCAATAATACTCGGCCTGACCCGAGCATTATAGTAAAATAACACCCGAGTCAATCTAGAAAACTAGCGTGAGAAAACACACTCAATTGGATTATTAAAGTTTTCAAAATCCTTTGAAATCAAAGGCATCTCGTAAGACCATGCCACAAATAAACATGCCGGGATTTTACCTTACGATAACCAAAACATTTTTATCAAATTCATCTGATATTATAATAGTGTCTATTAAAAGTAAAATAGAATCTAGATGAAATGCTTGCATCTCACATTTTAGCATAGTTGGGCACAATCAAAACCGTACATGCGCTTATTGGATATTGAATTCCACACAATGGCAGGGCTACTGGGATACCGTCCGTCACAGTACCTAGTCTAGATCAGAGTATCGAGGATCCCTCCCAATCCCCTGCAACACATGAACGAAGCTACCCCTTACTGGATAGTCCGAATAAGATCACCCTGCGATGGGGATCATCAACCACCCACATAGCCGAATAAAAAGGGACATCTAGACAGGGACGACCTTACCCTAATTGGTTGCTAGCTACTTAGCCTTGCTGCACCTTCCCTATTTTAGCCATTCCGGATTGATGAGGCTTGAGGCTATGCGTTACCTTTTTAGCACTTATTCACTTAGAATGCTCACCATCCTCCTAACGATGGTCTGATAGCATTGATCCATACAAGTTATCTTGGGTCTGAGCAAACCGAATCACCATCTTCATCATCTTCACGATCTTCATTCGCAAACGTTCAAACCGGATCGAAGTGGTTTTTGGAAAATTAATCCTGATCCTAGACTCTTCGAAATGATCAACGCATTAGCCAATATTGATGGTCGGTTATTTAACTATCAAATAACATCCACAACAACCATCAGGCCTTAAAAATTACCCAAATTATTCATTTCAAAATATCTTCGTAAGATATTTTTCTACACTTCAAACCTTTGAAAATAGTTTTCAAATCATGTTTTCTCTCACGAAATAAATTTCCAACCAATTGTTTTATTTCCACTGAAAATGCCAAATCTTATTGAATTAAGATTTTAAAACAAATTAAATCACTTTACCCAAAAATATACACTTAACATGTTTGAAATAAAACTACTTAAATCACTTTATTCAAAATAAGTCATAAAGTTCTATAATAATTTTCCAAGTTAAAACTTCAGCCAAAAATTGTTTTTAAATAAAACTATTGTATAAAGTATAAATACTTATAATTATCCTTTAAATCATAATACTAATTAAACAATTTAAATAGTAAATATTTCTCTAAAAACATTCTTCTTTTAAAACATCTTTTAAAACTTCTATTTTTATACTTAAGACCTTCTTTTGAAAATATACTTAGCTTTTCTGGAAAAATACACTTTACCTTCCAATACAACCATCTTATCATCATAAATCTTTCTCGATTTATTCCTAGTTTAATTTACATCCCAATCTCGTAAATTCCTTTTCCGTATTTAAAAAAAAATCGCTATTTGTTTCTAAAACAAATCACCCTTTCCTGTTAAATACCACCGTGAATTTATACTACCAAATTATTCACTGAGAAATACTTCACTTCATTTATAAACCCCATTTATAAATTCCATAATCTCATTCTCTTTGGAAATACCGTTTCAGATCACTTAATTGATTTTAAATCGATTCTCTAAATTAAGTTCCCCATAGAATTTATTTCTCGGTTTATTCAAAGTTTATTTCAAAATCCATTAATTTCAGATTCACTTCTTGATTATGATTTAAAATCTTTTTTAAAACTGAAAATAACAATTTCATACTTTATTTCAAAATTCTCCTTTTATTCTCCCCAATAATCTAAATCTTGAATTTAAAATAATTCCATTAATTCTTAACACTATAACTTAAGTCCTCAAATTCATTTATTCCCATTTATTAAAAAATCTCTTTTTCCATACTCGGAATTTGTTCGGTGGGATTTTAAAATCAAACTTTTATTTCCTTTCCAATTTCATTCCTTTGATTTACTTTACTTAAAATTTCTCTCTTAATATTTCCTTTCAGAATAAAATCTTTTATATTTTTGATATCTTCAAATACCCAAAATATGTTTAGGAAAACCCATAGCATTTATTACTTTCGATTCCCAATATAATCTACCATAGAAAATCAATCAATCATAACACAGATTATGAAAACAAATTTTAATATTTTGAGAAATCCAGTTGGATCCCTCTAACCTGTTTCCCTGCATCTAGAAATGTTAGCACAATGAAATAATACCAATCTCACTTCGAGGGGGATATCGTGGTATAAAGGGTCATCCGCTATTATGCGGGGCGCATAGAGTCTCATCCACTATATGATGCGGGGATATCAATCACTCCAATACACATACACACTACTATATATAATATCACATCCAGACTGATAATAAATTATTAATTCAAGCAATTAACTAATAATTTAAATTTTAACTATTTAAATTAACTGATAATCCAGATGTGGGTGAGATTAACTCACCTTTGCTTTTTATTTGCAATCCACTTTGATCTTGACTTGGTTTCTTCATGATTTAAGACACTGTATAACATTATACGGCTTATTAATATTTGAACAACCGAATAATTAATTTCCATTTAATAAATCTTAGCTCAAATAAATTATTTTCAGCAACTAAGATAAATTAAATAAGTTTATTAAATACATTAATTACCCTAAACACATATTTTAAAATTCCTTCTCTATATACATATATACATATATATAAATAAATGAAAATCCAAAACTGCTATATATATATATTTCACCAAAACCTTTCTACATGTATATTTCTCTAGCTAATAAAAACTTTTTTCTTTAAACTATATATATTTCTTGTTCAATCCTTATATACATACATATATATGCTTAATTTAAGTTAAAGGTAAAAACAGACATATACCTTACTGACTAACCCTCTTCACGAGCACCAACGACCTTAAAACACCTCTCAGAGCTGGGAAGCTTTTTGGGCATCGCGATCGTCACCAGAAACGACAACTACAGCCCCCTCTTGTCCCTACCCTGATGATTCCCGACCTTCCAGGCTCGAATTTGAGCTACCTCAATTAACCACGCCTTCCATCGCAACTCAATTGAGTAGCATCCATGTTGCTGCTCGATGCCATGTCTTCTCCAAGCGTCGCTGAGAGGGAAACACAAGCGCCTCATCAATTGAAACCCCTCACATGAGCTTGATTTTCGAAAGGAAGCAGCCCCATTGCAGAACCCTCCCCTCGCGAATCCAGCCTCGTGATTCAATGTCAATTCAACATCATAATCTTTTTATATTTAAGAATTTCGTTTTGATTTAGAAAGAGGGAAATTGATTTATAAAGAAGAGGAACGAAGGGAACATGCATGCGGCCATGATTTTGCATTTTTGTTTTGCTCTCAACTATTGCCCTTAAAAAAGAAGACAAGAAAGGGAACACGATGGGATGTTATCGTGTTCAAATTGACTTGCTACGGTGATTGAGATGAGAGGCAAAAAGTTTTGACGTGAAATCATTTTGAGTGGTCAACAAAAGTATATATTAATTTAAATTTAAATTTCAAATCGTCTTGAACTCATAGCTTAAACAGTTGACATTCTATCGAGGCATGCCGCTAGGCGTTTATAATATTATACCATATTCCAAAAAAAGGGAAAAGGTTTCGAGTCCTAAATCGATCGTATGGAGAAGATAGCTTTTTGGACCCAGTTACTATATTGAATTTTCGATATAGATTTCAGTGCGTTTATCTATCATACAGCCACACGATAACTCCAAACGTTACGAAATTTGAAATCCGATAATAATACACTATTACGGATCCAATGGAACTAATTTTTTCAAATTCCAAGACCGTGCCTCGGAAGGCTATTTTTAAATATCAATTTAAACGATATATTTCCAAAAACTAAAAAAATCACCTTTATATTCAATTTTATCACTTCTATTATCTTCAATATCAACATTATGAATTTTATAAGCCTTCAAATTATTCTTTAACAAGCTCGAAACTCCAGATTTCATATTTACCCAATTACCAATTATTAAATTTAATAAATTTAAATTATCCAATAATTGGTTATATTTGAAATTCAAGCTAAAATTAACTTCTAAATATTTAAATCAATTAAATATTAGATTTCAAATATCTAAAATTCTTGGTCGTCGTAGAATATTTAAGAATTTTTAAGTATTGGTTGGGAATTTCTAAAGAAGAGATATTTTGTTGAAAAAAATATCGTTTTCAAGTTTTAAGGAAAATTATAAAGTTGTTATTTTCAACTAATAATTTGGATAAATGTTTTAGAACCTAGATAAATATTTTTAAATTTTTTAAAAGTACGAACAAAAGGTTTAGAAAGGGTAGAATTGCTAAATGCCCAAATGGTGGATTGTTTGGTAACTTATTTTAAAAGTAATTGACTATGCTTAAATTAAAAAGTCGATGAAGTAAGTCTTATCAATGTGTAAGCTAATATTGATGTCTAGTAGAGGCAGGGCGATATAGCTCCAACCTATTGAGCTTTCCTCTTAACCGAGGAATAGTAAGTTGGAAAATGTTGAAAACGTGTTAATTGAGTTGATTTCTTATTGTTCATGAAAATCATTAATACTATACTTAACATTAAATGCCAATGAAGTAAACTTATCTATTTGTGAGATTCAAGAATGAAGCGTCTAGGTAAGGCTTGATGCAACCAGTACTCAAACTTACCCGGCTTCACTCTTGGACGAGGAATAGTTGAGTTGGAATGTCGAAAATAAGTTAAACATACGAATCGTGATTTGTACAAGAAATATTTTAACTAAATAATCGATTAATCGATTGTTGAACTTGACCTAAGGTTGGTTTAAGAAGTTATCGAAATGCTTTAAGATTTTATACCAATAAAAACCCCTAGGAGGAGTACCGGTACAAAACGTCTTTAGCTTTCGCTTAGTTTTGAGAGGACCAGAATTGAGTTAACCAAGAATTCATCGACTGGTTTGCGAGAGTTCGGTAAGTGGAAATAATGTTCTTATATTAGACGAATCAAACCTGTAATCACTTCAAAATCATATATGAGATTTATGCTTTGGAAGTAGTTGTGAAGTGAAATGTTATAAAGTTGAACTGTCAATCCTGAGGTTAAATCCAAATGAGAGGTTAGCTTAACATTTCATACGATGTTATCTTATGGGATTGTCTATCTAGAGAAGTATTCCAATAGAGAGGACAATGCTAGCATTAGTCGGAGGACTTATGCGGTGAACCTATGTAGAGGTTTGAAATTCGTTCAAGATGCTCAAATCCATGTAGTGATTAGGGATCTTTTCGAGATGATGGAATCCATTTAAGGATTCATATGTGCGAGTGATGAAGACTTATGTGAGAGGTGCCGTACGTAGCCTCGACATCGGGAAAATAACAGAAAACAAAGAAGGGGCATGGTCAGGGAGGTTCAGCAAACCTCAAGGGTACATCTACTCCATGTCTAAAGATGCTTATCAATGTATTAGTACCGGAAGTTAATATACCTCGGATCACACACCGAGGGTAGTCCGGTTATGTTTATCTTAGAGTATATCCCATCTAGAGATATACATTGCTCGAAAGATTGTTTCTAATCCTTGTCATGGAGTTTGGATTTGGTTTGATTCGAGGAGATCACCATGGAAAATCCATTATACGAACATGCCTTAGCGGTATTGATTATATACCTATTATTATTATGGTGTTCACACAACGACTACTTGATATGATTTACATGCTACAACCTAGATATTATGAATCATTTAGCTGTTAAACCAAATGAATGGTTGGTTCCTTTGAGGGGAAAACCATTATAGGAATCCATACGGTCTCAATGGTTACCAGTACTTGTTGCATACATTTTTAGTTTCTCGCATTGGTTTACCAAATTGATCTCGGTGTTATTTTCTTATAATGCTTGGGTCATCTCCATGTATGTTTTAAGATTTAACTTTGGACTCTTCGAGCTTATGGAGAAGAGCTAGATGATTATCTTTCATAGCATTCTCATTTCCATTGCATTTCTATATTGTATGTATCAACATTATGAGGACAGACAGTTATAAATGTCTAGACTGATGATTTTACTTATGTTTTAGTGCTATGATATTTCTTTATTCGGAGTAACCCTCTATGCTATTTCTTTGATATTACATATTATTGTTTCTGCATTGGACTTTGTGCACTTGATAGGGGGTTCACACATTGGTGAACGTATGGCGAAGCTTTCTCTCTTACCCCTACACGTCCACTTACGGGTTAGTTCGAAGGAGTCAAGAGGCTAGCCGTAAAATCAGGAACAAGGTTACCATTTGTATTCACCACCTTGGAGTGGCGAACCTTCAGGTCATTGCATTTGGTATCAGAGCACAAGGTTAAGCATACACCATGGCTTTGGTTGGGTATGGCTCATTAGTGATAGGGTAAGTGACACCCAAGAATGAGCCAAGTGATTATACATATGAGAGCATATATATATTTTGAAAACTATACTTTTAAAATTATTCTTTAGGAATATCTCTTTCTTAGGAATCCTTTCTTTAAAATAACTCTATCCTTTTGTGTCCTAAAAGCTGTTTTGCTTTGATTACACAGAACGAACCATGAGTACTAGAGCTGTAACGACCCGTAAATTTTAACAGTTTTTGTAACGTATTTAACTGAGATTTTGTGGAATTTTAAATGATAAAATTTTGAAATATAAATTTGATATTTGGAATGCGTCCAGTTAAATATAGCAACTGGTAAATTTTTGTCCGGAAATATGAAAGTTTATTTCGCGCGTAAATTTACTTCAATTTAATCAGTTAAAAAGCGATGAAAATAAAACGTTTTCAAAACCAAAATATTTTTACATAGAAAAATTCTAAATCATCTTTTGAGCAAGTTGTCAGTTTGTCCTTTTTCCAAATTCGGACATCTTTGGCTCCGTCCATCTTATTTTTCTGTGATTTTCATGTATTTTCCGCTATTAGAAATTTCGAATTTTATAATTCAAATCATACCACCGATATCCGTATACCATTTTGATCGTCTCGTCGTGCTGATCTCTACGGTACATTCGATTGTCAATTTCGAAGTTCGATGTGCGGCACAGTCTATAAAACGATTTTCCGCATCGGTACCCGTCCTGAAACTTTTTGTTTGTCTTCTGCCCTTTCATTGTCTGCCGTGTAAACCTTAGAGCCGTTGGCACTTATAATTTTTGAAATTCGATTCCACCTTTCATTTTTTATCGGTTTCAATGTGCATATGGGGCGGGTCGTTTCAATTTCCTTTGTTCAGGCTCTGTCACATTGCTTTTGAAAAGTAACACTGCTGCTTATAATCTCATACCTGATGACATTCTCATGTTTGCTCACCTCCCTTTCCTCTTGGTTCTCTTTGTCTCTTGAAGAAACAAATGGCTATTGCATTTTACTCAAAGCCTTCCTCCTCTGCTCGTACTCGTGGCCCATCCATACTCAGCCTCACCCTCTCGTCGGCGGCTCCACCTCTGGCCGCAGTTCCCTCACATGCACAGCACTATTCCAACCGAGACCATCATGCAACACCTAGCTTTGTCCACAACTGCAGCTCCACAGCGTCGGCCTCACCACCCGTGTCAGCCGTCGATCACTTCCTCTCTACTACGCCCGCCTCTCTACGATCCGAGCACGCCGCCGCGTTGCCACCTTCCACTTCATTGATTCTCACCACCGTCCAGATCTGAACCACTGCTTCTTCCCTCCGCATGGCCGAAGTTCCGTGCTCACTCAACAAGGTCGGCCGCTCCAACCCTGGCCACCCGTCGCCTCTCCTCTTTCTTCCATTAGCCGTATGTAAGGTGCATTTCAAAAATTTTATGCCGTTTTTATTTGTATAAGATGTGCGTATGGGTTGTATATCTGATACTATTTGTATTGGCTGTTTTTTTTTTTTGCAGAGTAAAACATTTTATAAATATAGTTATATTTGTATTTAGCGTTGGGTTTATATAAAAGTGTATATGTTACAGAAATGTATTATAGCTTATATATATGCATATTTGTTTAAGGTATTACTATACATATTATATTATTGTAAAGTTTTGATAGTTGGATTTTTTTTTACGTTAGATGGGACGTCGAGGTTCAATCGAGTTGTGTGTACATTTATAGAGTCTGTTATAAAGTTGAACAAGTTATATAGGTGTTGTATATACTGCTGTATACAATGTTTCGCATGATTCTATATATGATTCTATTTATATATATATATATATGTAAATTAAAATGTTATATATTTACATTAGAATATTGTAATAAGTTAGTCTGTATATGATTTTTGTTGGCCGTATATACTCGTGGCATATATATATAAATAACAGTTCATATCCATAGTTTGGAATGTATATAAACGTTCTGTTTGGACTGTTTTATAACAAATGTTGTTAAGAATATATATTAGCCAGTTTTGTTTTAGTAAAAAGGTATCATTATATATACAGATTTTAAGCAGGAGGTATACTCGATTGTAAAGTAAGTTATATGCATTAGTCCATATAAGTTAAAAATCTATTAGTTTATATATCTATATTGTTTTAATCGAAATGCATACATGTTACAGTCTATTATATTTTATAAGTAAACGATGTTCTGTTGTGTATAAGCATATACAATGTGTGTATAGAGTGTTTGCATACATATTATTATATGTGTTAATTCTATTTTATGAAAAAAAAGGAATTTTGTGTGTTAGAATTTGTAGTAAAAATTGTGTATATAACTTTATCATATGGAGTCTGCATATGATATTAAAATAATTTTTCTTTACCTATATATGTTATTGCACAGTACATATAGTTTGCATTTTTTTTATTGTTATTATAGTAACCTATTGTCTGTTATAAAGGATTTTTGGTTTAAAAAGGAATATCATATGTTGTTTTATAGTTATGGTTTACAATATAAATCAGTTTCTGTTAAGTATATATATTAGTATATATAGGTTATAAAGCTCTGTTGCAGTTTCCTTTATAATTAATACATACATATATATATATATATATATATATATATATATATATAATTTAATTTGCGTTGAATTTAGAATATGATTTTGATAGTCGTATAAATAGCTATATACATAGTTATATACATATACAAATATTAGTTCACTTATATCCATTTATTTTCATCGACCCAATTTTTGATTTGATTTCGTCTATTCCTTGCTATCAGCTTTGATTATCGAATTTGTGCTTGGATTCGTAACTCAAATTCAGTGTCAGTTCTTCTGTGCGTATCCGTGTTTTCTCCTGTTCACTCTAGCCTCGAAAGGTGAGCAATCACTCACGATTAATGTTCTTTTATTTATTAAATTTGATTTCAATTGAAACGACAATTGAAATATGCTGCTGTTATTTATTGCACTGCTATTTACGTATCAGTTCATCTTTGACATCTGACACCATTATCTGTTATTTACACGATGATAACCCATTTGATTGATAATTGATTGATTGATTGTTGTTGACATTGGATGTTAAATTGTAATGTATAAAGTGATAAATATTATGAAATCGAAATTGACGTAGAATAGTTAACAATTTGAAATTGATATATGTTGAAGTTGATTAGTAAAATTTGTATAATATGACCCCTTTGAATGTTAAATAAATTGACACATAGAAATAGTGTTAACGGCACCTCGAACCATTTAAATGTATGTTGTATAAACTGATGAAGCTTGAAATTGAATAATAAATATCGTGAAGAACCGTATAAATATCACTGTAATAATCTTTAATCTACATGAAATGATAGTGTAGATTCTAGAAATAATTATATTAATTCACACAAACAACAATGTGAATTAATACGATTATTTCGGCATTATTTGATTTAAGTATTGGATGCTGTTGATGTTTGTTATTGCTTGTTTATTTAACTTGACACCATCCCAGTTATCACACTGCAAGTTCCCTTTATTATGCTTGACCTTGAATTGAATTGGAATCGGGTCGAAATGATATATACCCAAGCGAATTTGACCTAGGGTAGTGAATTAAATAAATTTGATTGGTCAATAAATTGATTTAAAAATAAAATAATGATTTTATTCGAGAAAAGAATAAGTTTTGAAATGAAGCTCGAATTTGAATGTTTATGAAAGGAAAATGTAAAGATTGAAATCTGAAACAAATATTAACGTAGTAAATTGATAAAAGAACGTTGTTTCAAATTTATCATTTAATAATTAAATTTGGGATTATTAATAAATATTTTGGAATTAGTAATAATTGAGTTTTGAAATTATTAAGTTTGAAATCATTTAATAATAAAATTTGAAATTATAATTAAGTTTGGAATTATAGTTAAGTTTGAAATTATTGAGTTGAATTTATAATTAAGTTGAAATGATTTGATAATTAAGTTTGAATTCATAATTAAGTGGAAATGATTTAATAATTAAGTTTGAATTTATAATTAAGTTTGGGATTATTAAATTGAAATTATTTAATAATTAAGATTGAAATAATTTAATAATTGAATAAGATTTAATTATTTGATAATTGAATAAAAATTGAATTATTTGATAAGAGAAATTGAACTTTTGAATAAGTGAATTTGAACTTCGTTAATAAATGAAATTGAGTATCTTATTTATTTATTTAAGCTTTGGAAAATCTAAGTAAGCTAATAAGTGAAATTAAACTTTTTGAATATGTGAAATTTAGTTTCTTTATCATTTGAGTTGAAATTTGTAACTAAGAAGGTAAATAAATAATTGAAGTTGAATTTCTTTAACAGGAAATAAATTGCGATTTATTGAAATTAATGTAAGACTTGGAATTTAAGAATGTGATTTGACGAATCTAATTTAATTAAATTTGTAAGTTGATATAATGAGGTTGAACTTAAGTAATTGATTTAATGAATTGGAAATTAAATGGAAACTGTTTGAATGATAAATAAACTTAACGAATATTGAGTGAAATCGATTAATGAATTGAAATTGATTTTAGAATGTTAAATTAAATTCAATTAATTTAAATGATTTCAGAATGAAACTTGTATATTCGAACTTGAATTAATATTTGAATTGTTTAAATAAAATTGAAAATGAATTGTAAGACTTTGAAATGGTAATTTGGAAGTTTTGAAACGTAGATTTTGGAAATTGATAGGGAAAGACAAATGAAATGTTGATTAGAAATTCTAATTGAAAATGAAATTGATTTGATTTTGAAATTTACTAAACGACCAATCGGTGTAATAATTACGAAAGTTATTAAAGAGACCGGAATCGGTTATGGGTATACTATCTATCTAAACCGAAAACCACTTTAATAACTATACACGGAGTGATGATCCAGAATGAAGTGGTTGGAATGATGTACGTGATGATTGAAGAAAGAGAACGATAATGGATAGCCTTGACACTTGTGTGAAATTGAAAATGACTAAAATCAGGAGCCGTGCCGGGCCAAATGGGGTTAGCCACCTCGAGCGAACACACTTCTTCGAATACTACTCATTACTTGTTATTGATTGGTGCACCCTCGTACTTTTGGGAGTGTTGTTTCGCGGTGTTGCGATCGTTGCGGCGATGCGTTCTCACCAGTCCGGATCAGGAAAACGGTAGTTTCACTACCTTGGGTATTGCCTCATGTGCCTTGTCATACTTGTATCCCTATATATGCGGCCACTACGAATTTGTTTTGTGTTGTACCTATGGAGTACTCCCTGATATCCCACCAGTTTACGGTGGGGTATACAGTGCTGTATAGACTATGGCATTTATATAAAATGTGTTAAGGGGGATAATGGTAACGCCTTAATACTATTTTGATATTTTATATTACTGATAGACATTAGCTACTTAGCGTACACTACTACATAGTAGATAGTTTAATGGATCCTTAGAGGATGGCTATTCCAACATCCTTTGAGTTACTTGTATTTCGATTGCTATTTCACTTGAGTTGGATTTATTGATATAAGAATATTAATCCTGACTCGTGTGTTTTGTGTTTTGCTTTACGCTCGGGTCAGACTGAGTGTACCAGTATTCGAGGCTCACCTTTGGAGTTGGAGTTTTGCTTGAAGATCCAGCCACCTATTCTGCTTTCAATATTCGATGATTCCAGTGATGTATTCTGAATTGTACTTGATGTATCGTATTGCTCTTCTGTTGTAAACTCTAATGTATCTTATATATTTATATAGTAGCTTCATGAACTACTATTTCTTTTACTTCCGCTGCATATTATTACTCTGTGTCTGTGATCTGTAATTATTTATTTACTGTATATCTGAGTTTTTCCAAAAATTTAAATTAACAATTCGGTATTTTGAATTATTCAAGTCCGACATGTGCGGATGCGAATAGTCCAAAATAGTGGGTCGTTGCAAGAGCTGCAAATGCTAAAGATGGTCAGGTTAGTAGTGTCATTAATGGCGGGAATCGAGTACCGAGGAACGTCGCTCCAGTTGAGGAACCATGGATGAATGTCAAAGAGAAGGTCGTGCAGATCAAACCTCAGATGAGTTTTGCTTCGCTTTGCTGCGATTATAAGATGCTGGGGGTAAGAGGTTTGGTGGTATGGAGACAATTATAGAAGTCCAGTCTTGGCTCAGGATATGTGATCGGATACTTGGAGATATGGAACTAGATGGCGCAATGAAGCGTAGATTGGCATCGCGACATAAGATGGATGCAACCATGGATTGGTGGAGCTATATTACAACTGATTTCGAAGAGAACGACTTCTCTTGGGGCTAATTTGAAGGTGACTTTGAGATGAAGTTTGTTTCGAAAGCCAAAAATACTTTGTTATTTAAGAGCTTCTGGGATCTAAAGTAGGAGGCCATGACCGTAGCAGAGTATGAGAATCAGTTCATTGCACTATCTCGATTCAGGTTAGGATTGGTCAACATGCCTCTGAAGAAAAACGAGATGTTCATTGCGGGTATGCACCCTGATTTCCAACGGGAAATGACTAACCACCAATTTCCAAAAAATCAATATCGTGTATGTTTGCCTTGTTCAAGTGTTTAGAATCTCTATCGACACTGTGGCATTCCAAGTCTTAACTAGAATTCACAAACTACTCAATAAACCAATCGACACAATACGTTTTTATAGCAATACAAATACGCTTTCATATATATAATACTCTCAATTCATTTTAGTGTGTCACGTACCTATCTCTAATGAGTAACCCCTACCAAAGCCAAGGTTCTTGCTTAATCTTTAGCTCTGATACCAAATGTAACACTTACCCTTTTCAAGTTTAGATACAAATGGTAACCTCATTCCTGCTTTTACCACTAGCCTCTCGACTTCTCAAACCAATCGGTAAAGGGATCTATATGGGTCGGAGACAAAGCATCATCAAACAATTCACAATGCGAGAGCCACATATCACGTTGCCACTCTGACAATTGTAGGAACGACAACATAATATATAATAAATATAATATAAACTGTCACCCCAAGATATAAAGTACATCAAAGATTAAAAAACCTCATAGCTGGATAGTTATAATTTCCCGAATTGCAGTTACTGATAGGACTATATAATGATCCAGCGGAAACTAAAAATATTATCGCAGGTGGGCATCCAGCTCTTCTCCATAAGATCCATGTCTCACTAACGACAACTTGGAAAAATACTCGGTCTGTCATGAGCATTATAATAAAATAACACTCGGATCAATTTGGAAAACCAGCATGAGAAAACTCAAGTAATATCGTGAACATTTAATAATCTGTGAGACCATGCCACTAAATGTGTAACGAGTTTTTACCTCACAAGAACAATTTCCATGCATGAAGAAATGGAAAACAATTCAGAACAACAATCCAAACAAGAAATGACGAACATAGACAAGATCAAAATCCAAACATAAAGAATGGACATAAATAATGAAACATTGAGAAGAGCTCCAGGCACTTCTTGATAAAATTAAGAAAACAATTCAAGATTTGCACCAAATAAGGGAAATGAAATTTTCCAACAATGACTAGGAGGATACACCTCCCTTAGAGAAAGCATACCTCTGGAAATATACTTGACAACTACGATGGCTCTTGGACATGTCTAAGGCGGACCCCACTAACCTTACCGAGAATCCGAGTAATTCATATCTCCGAATGCATACCACCGAATCCAATCTAGAGTATACATGAAGATATCCTAATGGGAGTAACCCCGCATAGCTTGTCTTTCACTAGCTCATTGGTTTTAGTCATCTTTGACAAAGAATATCAACACTCAAATGAGCAAAAAATTGTCTTGGATTGATCAACAAAAAGAAGAAAAGATTAACTACAAGGTTCGAATCGAAATAAGAAGAATGAATTTATCCAACATGACAAGAAGGGTGTGCCACATACACCAAAAGTATACCTCTAGGTAAAATATACTTGAGCATGCCAAACACGCATCACTCTTGGCAACTTCCAATATGGTACCCGCCATACACGAGCATCCGAATATACTCACATTAACGCATGCATGCTATCAATAAATCTCAAGATAAATGTGAATATACCCTAATGGGTGTGACCTACATGGCTTGGCTCCAATCACTCTTTGTATTTAGCTATTCGCGATATTGGATGTCATTGCTTAAATTGAGCGACAAATCATCTTAGATTGACGAAGCACAGAGAATGAACTCAAAATCAATAGTTAAGAGATCGACTATCGAAAGTAAACCAATGAGTGTGTCTGGAAATTAGATCGCATACACTTGTCACCAATAAATTAATTAAGCTTTTAAAATACTTGATTCTTAATTATGCTTCATTTTGGCATCCTGAATATTTGTAAAAAACTTTAAAAACACTCTTTAAATATATTCTTTTAAAAGGGCAAACTATAGTTCTAAGCGTATTAAATAGGAGGGTCAAAAACGAGTGTCATCAAAAACATTATTTATTATAAACCACAAAATAATTTATACTTAGCTTTGTTTTTGAACATTCCTTTTTAAAGATTTCCACATTTATAAACTATCATTTGTACATTTTAAAATGACATTAATTATCCCAAAAGACAATAAAACAAGTTATAATCCTTTCATATATTTAAATGACATTACCGAAAGATAATAAATAAAATTTAGAATCAATTATAAATTTTAAAACAACACTAATTAATCTAAAAGATAATAAATCAAATCTACAATCATTTATGAATTTTAAAGCAACATTAATTATCCCAAAAGATAGTAAATCAAATTTATAACTTCTTTTATAAATAAATAATCAAAACTTAACCTTTAATTTTCAAAGTTCTCAAAATATATGAAAATATAGTTTAAACCACTTTCAAGGTGCAAAAATGCGACCAAACATTTATTTACTAAAAATATAAGCATATGTTCAACACACATAAGGGTTTAAGGAGATGATAAGCACTAGCATAGCGATAATTGCTGTAGTGACATTTACACAAATCAAACAGTATATCACAAGTATTTCAACCAAATATCAATATAAACAGCATAAAAATATAAGTAAGATGCCTATAACATTAAATTAATAACGGCGAAAACCCTTCAGGGTCTCTCTATAAAAGCCCCCTATAAATCTCTCACACACAGATATATATATGTGTGTGTGTGTGTGTGTGTGTGTGCGCACTTCAAAGTGTCCCATAGCAACCTATTCATTATGAAAACACACTGACTTCTTCCTTTTTGTCCCCTACAATACAATGGTTATTTATGTCATCCCCTTTTAAGCGGGAATTCAAATCCAAACAAACATTCAAATAATAATAATCTTTTCACTTTGCAAGCATAGAATGGTGATTTATTCTGCTTGATAGTTGTCCAAATAACCAATTCAATTATATATAGCATAACGGAGTTCTATTCTGCCCAATAAATGTCCAAATAATCCATTCAATTTCATTATAGCATTCCACAACAATCTATAACAACACACAAATCATACAGTTTATTTAGAGGTTGAGTAAACTCGTCGAAATTCAAGTTGATGCCAAAGCATTCTGGTATGAACTAAAATCAAAATGATGTTCGATTTTAGCTCAAAATTTCACTTGCTTCAAATTCGACGAAACCATTTCCAACGCGAAGATCAAAGTTTCATGAATATAATGCAACTGACCATGTCGGAATCTGACCCCGTACAAGCAAGGTATTACTTTTATAAGTTTACAAATCAATTAAAATAATAGCTTGCTTCCAGAATCATTACATACAATCAAAATAAGAAATGTAGTTAAAACTACAACGGATAAAAACTCTAAACAGTAGCTTGCCTCCCACACGTCCCTGAAAGCTTATTCATCTAAACCTAAAAAGCCTACTCCCAGCGTACTTAGTTCCAATTAAGCACTCGAGAGTTTAGGGGGAAATAAAGAAGCTCAAGTCAGATAAAGTATCCACTGTGAGTAATAGTATACCATCTCAAACTAAAAGGATAAACATTGAGACCATGCTGCCTAAGCACGGAACGTTTTCCAATCATTAATACCTTATCATACCATATGCCAGTCATAACATATCCCTTAACCAAAGTAGTTAGTACATATCAACATCATCATGCATATAAGGGTCAAAATGAATAATCCATCATTCACTGGGGTCAAAGAGTCGCTCATTCCTATAATTACCAAATCCTATAAAATAGTCCATTCAATAGCGTAGCTTTCCAATGTTAGTATGAATCTACTAATTTTCACAAGCCAACTAAAAACTATTGTGCAAACTCGAGCCAAATCCTACTAGATAATCCAATAGTCTTCTAGGCCGTTCAAAAGACTATAACAATGGTCTCCTAAGTTTGATAGTAGAAGAATGACCACAGTCACCTTAATACTGTTGGAAAAAATAACAACGGCCTCTTAAATATGGTAGAAGAAAATACAGGTGATCCTCTTTACTAAGAGTTCCATCGGATGCATAACACAAATTTTAGCCTTTATCTTGGCAAAGCCCTATGCAGTGGAATCATGGACTTGACCATTATAAAGATTAACGGGTGGAGTGTACGACATGACCCTACACTAGTCCCTAACCTTAAATATGGTTTTAAATTGTCAACGAGTCATGTATTTTGGTTAGTTCGAGTATCCAAACATAAGTTTGATCTTCACGGCCTCCTGGATGTTGTTTTACTTACTTAGAAGTTTATGTTTGACTATACCTACATGAATCGGGTCATTACTTCTTAATGTCCAAGGTCATAAATATTGGTTGATAACATATAACATATAAGTGAGCATGTCAATGGTTAACATATGCAATAACAACTGATCAAGGTACAAAATTTAATATATAGCACATCACCATCCATCACAATATATGTTAATATGATATCTGTTTACGTAAAAAATTGCTTTTAATTTAGTAATAATTTTCTTTACAAAACTCTTTAAAAATAGGGTAAACTATCTTTTCTTCTCTTTGAAAACCTTGTCAAAATACTTAACAGAAACTATATTTTTGTAAAAATAGAAATAACCTAATATAGAATTAAAAGCTAATCAAATATCGCAAAATAAGCTATCTTCCTTTTAAATAACGTATGCTATTGCACAATAAAGACTTGTTCTATTATAGAACAAAAATCATACCCACCGATTATCAAAATCCAATGTTATTGCATGTCAGCAATATAGGCTATCACATGTTAAGTAAATCATAGCCATCAAGTGTTTACACTACATTAAACTACCGCATATTGACAAAACACATATATCAACTAAAATAAAACTATCGCATTTGAAAATATATAGCTATCATAGGTTGATAAACATATACTTGTCACAAATTTAAAACATATAGTGATTGCAAATAGAAAACATATAGCTATCGCAAGTTGAAAACATATAACTATCGCTAATTGATAAAACCAATGGCTGTCATAAGCTGATAAAACCAATAAATATCGCAAGTTGATAAAAGCAGTAGCTCTCGCAAGTTGATAATGTCATTTTTGTAAATATCTAAAAACATATTTATTTCTTTTAAAAGTAATAACTTTCTACCGAACCAATATATTTGTCAAATTTTTATTGGTTAGTTAAATTCTTTTCATAATTCTTACAGCAAAATCAAAGATAAAACTTCTCTTTTATTTACAAATTCTTAATTATATACCTTAATTAATTAATTATTATCCTTAATAATTCAACCATTCGTTTCAAAAATAATTCATAGTAAATCAAAAATGAATGGAAAAATCTCCAAAAATTCCCAAAATTAGATGTTACCTCCTTTACAAAATAAAAAAAAATCGAAGCAAAAAAATTATTTTTCATATAAATCATCAAAATCTAGAATTACCATTATCTTAACTTGGAAAATTCTTATGAAATTCATACTTCACCCAAAAATTGCAAAATTTAAAGTATATCTCCAAAATAATATTTCGAACATCATATTAGAAATTCAAGCATTTGGAGATAAAAATCCACATTTTAACTCAAAATTCCTTTAGGAAATTCCATAAGATGAACAAATGATAATCATACATATCATATAAATGATGGTCCAAGCCAAATGCATGATTTTCAATATACAAATTCATGTTACTCCTCAAACATGAATTCACACACATCAAAAAAAATAGAGATGATAATATTATTCACCTTAGTTTTAGTTAAAATAAAGAGATTTTCTCTTTTGATTCCTTTCTTCCTCTTTTCCTTATCCTTTTCTTTTTCTTTGGTCAATGGTGAATTTGGCCTCTCTTTATTTTAAATTTAACTATTATGAAAGAATGATATGAATGAGGGGAAGAGAAATAATATGAGAGAGTTTTCATTCCATCTTTTCCCTTTTCACCAATTGATGTAATTAAGTCATCTTTCCCTTAAGAATGTAATTCCTTTATTAGTTAAATCATGGTCGAATTATTCATGTTATGGAAGAATTATTTATGTTATGGAAAATCTTCATTTCTCAACGTACCCATATTATTTATTTAATTATCTTTTAAGTAAATATCTGAAATAATATGCAGAAAAAATTAGGAGTGTTACAGCATCAGTTGTAGTGGCAGTAAGGGTGCACATATATTCGAGATTAGTGTTAGACAATGGTATATGTATCAATTAAGGAGATTGTTTAGTTAATATGGGTTGAGAGATCAGTTAACAGAAATCAGGAAGCTAATAAAAGGACCCAAAATAGCCATTTATCTCTTTTTTGGAATACTTCATCATTTTTTTGTTATAATATGAGTTCAACTGGGTTTGTTTACATTTACTTGATGCTTAGCCTAGAATATGTTTGTTAGGATATGATTTCAACCAGGTATAGTTCAACTAGCCTCAAACACAATATGGCCTAAGAACTTTACCTCCATTTTTCAAAAAATGGCATTTTGAGAACTTGGCTTTTAATGGTTATGCCTAAATGTCTTCATAACAATCCTAGGATGTTTGTTATGCTCTATTTTAGATTTGGATTAGATTAAGATATTATTAATGAAAAATAGAACAAACTTATCAAGATAATCTTCGAACATCTGGTTCATTAGATCAACGAAATACGGTGGAACATTTGTCAATCCAAAAGGCATTACCAACCATTCATAAGAGTCGTATCTACTTCGTAAAGCTATCAGCGAAATGTTATCCTCGATAATTCTTGGTTAATGGAAACTGATTACAAGGTTTAGCTTGGAAAAACCTTAGCACCACTCAGTCGGTTAAACATATCATTGATTCTAGGCTAGGGATTTTTATTCTTGATAGTGAGCTCGTTCAATTTTTGATAGCTTATGCACAACCTAAGGGAACCATCCATTTTCTTCACAAAGTCACTACTACAACGCCACATAGTGAGCTACTAGACTGAATAAAATTCTTTGTTTCTAACTAGATATCTACTTCATTCTCCATAGTGGACATCCATGTGGAAGGACGACTAATTGGTTGAGCTCCGAGAATGAGATTAATTTAGGACTCTATATCCTATCTCGAAGGTAAATCAGTAAAAGGCATGAATACATCCAAAAAATTCTAATAATAACGATTATGGATACATTATCTTCTTCTTGAGACTCAAGAGAGAATAGGTATCACTTGGTCTTCGATTTATATTACAAAGAGCCAGGCTGAGTCACAATATGAAATCTGGATGGCTATGGCTGATGCCTCTTTTAGGATAGATTAAGTGAGCTTCATATTGATCAACCCAATCCTTTTCAATAATGATGCCAAATCCCAAAAATTCAAACACATGCACATCGCAAAATAAAGAATAGTCGCATCATCATCATCAACTAGTACTTTCGGCTAATAAGATTAGAAATACTCACAGATGTAATCAAGCATACCATATAAGATCAAACCTATCAACTAGTTCTCTCAACATGAATGAATGAGATGCACCCGTGTCAAAGAGAACCCTAATTAGAGAATCCCTGAATTGGATAGTACCTTATAGGAGAGCAAGAGCATTTCCTTTCGGCTGAGAAGAAACTACCGAACACCTTCATATCATTCAACTTTCCACTCTTCCTCCTTGATAGTGGGAAAGTATAGCTGAGATGACCTTCTTCATTACAAATTCTACACTTTTTTGAGATAGTGGAAGGCATGACTTGGTACACTCTTTAGGGTAATGACCTCTTTCTCCATAGTTGTAACATTTCACTAACTCCGTAGCTCGATTCTAAAACTCTGGTACATTACACTTTATACCTTATTTTGGAATATAGGCTTTTGTTGACTGAATGAGAATTTTTATGTCTGCCCAATTTGACTTTGCTCTTATGATCTTCATCACCGCTTTCCTTCTATGCTCCCTATAGCCTCAATGCACCATCAACCAACATCTTAAAAGTAACCTCAAGTTGCGAAAGTAAGGCTTTCCTAAAAGCCTTGTTCAAGCCATAGACAAACATCTAGTTCTGTAAGGGGAGTCTTGATGAGATCTATGCATACTTCAAAAGAGCATCAAAAGTAGCCCATACTCTGCCATTGACATATGTTGTTGCTTCAAGTCAATAAACTTCCTAGATATAGATGCTTTCTTTACTTTGAGGAGGAATTTCTACTGAAAGTGAAGCTTGAACTAATCCCAAGTCATTTTATCCTCGTCAGTTCCAGCCACTAACAACTCGTACCAATTAAGAACCCTATAACACAATTGAGGCAATCTACACCTTCTGATGATCGGTAACTCCCATGCATGTAAAGATGCACTCAAATGTCTTGAGCCAAGCCCAAACTGCAATAACTCCCTCGGTGCTCTTGAAGGTCATTCCTCCAAGGATGGATAATCACTACACATCCGAGCAAAATCAAAGCATGGAGTATGAGGATTAGGAGTTGTGGAAGAACTGAATGCCTGAATGCTCCGCAAAATCACCATTAACTGATTAGTTGTTATGAACACATCTTCATTAACGAATCCACTGGACTATCTGACATCAGCTAGGATAAATTGATCACCAACCATTCTCACTTATACGTTCAAGTGAAATTCTCATTTAGAATAAACAAGATGGATATATCCATATATTCAGACATATAAATAACTACCCCCAAGTGACTACCTTAGTAATCACCTCGTACTCTAGCATATACTTGGGGAATCTACCATCGCCTAAGGGTTAGGGACTCCTAAGTCCATCTAAGGACAATGACTTGTGCGTTTTTTTCATGTATATACCAAACCTTGCTCTGATCCCAATTGCAACACCCAACCTCTATACTCATACTAGCAAAAGAGTATTATTACATCATGCCATTAATAATACGAACAATGAGGCAATAATGGGCTGACACATATGACACCGACACATATCTCAAATTGTATAAATTTTCCTTTATGTACTTGATATCAGCACAAATCATAAACACATGCATTTTTAGGATAGAACAACACATAATACAGAATAATAAATAGAGGTCACAGAGTCAGAACGTAGTGAGAAATTACAATACATTAAATATACATAATCTAAGTGGGTCTACAAAATATCAGTCTCTAGCCCATTATATACATAACATCGTAGAAATACATAATCTAAGGCTACTATGCAAAGGAAATATTGTCCTAACATGCATACTAGCCTCTAAAAAGGTATCCCACAAGTCTGACAAGCTACTTCATTCTTGGAGTAGAAATATCTCAAATTGACCCGAGTATTACAGAAATAACACATGCGTCAGACTATGTATAAAATGTAAATATCATTTTGTGATAAAAACTAGCATGGTGTAAATAAATGTGTCTCATAACTGGGTACAAACTACTCGATTGTATCACATATATCATATCATGCACAGATCATCGGCTATCCAAAAATAACCAACACATCAAGTCACTGCAACATCCAAGCACACAACATCAACACGCACTACACACATCAACACATCTACTAATTAGGGATGGGCATTTAACTGATTTAACTGACTTCACCAACTTAACCGATGTCGACCGAACCGCGTTAACCGATATAAACGGTTAACCGAACTTTAGGTTAACCGACCGACCTTAACCGATCAACTTCGGTTCGGTTAACAGTTAACGTGCTTGTTAACCGTGGTTAATCATTTAACCGAATAAGTTTTGAAGTTAAACCCATATTCTCATGAATTTCATATTCATTCGTATCGTCGCTTTGTATTATAATATTATTCGTCTTACTCTATAATGACTGTAGCCTATTCCCTCTTTATCCCAAAAAACCTAATCTAAATAAATGTCGTCGTCGCCTCTTCCTTCCCTCTTCCGTCATTCGATTTCAAGAGAAACCCTAGATCCACTTACAAATTGTCGATTTGTCAACATGCTGCAACTTGAAAGCCTGCGATTCCAACTACGACTCAATCAATTTGAGGCTTTGAGTGACAGAGTCGAGATATGGTGAATGCTAGTCGAAACAGGAAGAATTTGGGTTTGTTTTAACTTTTGGTTTTACCTATTTTTTTAATTATCTGTTTAATTAGTTGATTAAATAATTATGTTAGATGCAAAAATTTGGTTAAGCATGAACTTTGGTTTACTGATTCGAAAATCTATGATTAAATTTGGTTAGTATGAACTTTGGTTTACTGATTCGAACAGTAATTTTATTTTCAGATGTTGATTAAATTTTATTTACTAAATCAAAAATGAAAAATCTATAATAATATTTATAGTGTACTGATGTGATTCATGCGACAATCTATAGATAATTGTCCAGGTAATGGTTTGTTCATCACACATGCTTGATTGAATCACAGTAAACATTATAAATATGCTTTATGGACAAACCATTCGTTTCAACACTATAAACCATTAGTTTTATTGCAAGTTGCTTGATTGAATCACTGTAAACATTCTTGCTGCAGTTAGCTTGATTGAATCACTATAAACACTGTAAACATGCTTGATTGAATCACTGTAAACAAGCTTGATCGAATCACTGTAAACATGCTTGCTTGATAAAATTACCATAATATTATGTATTATTTTTATGTATACTTCTTTTTTAACCTTAATATTTTGAAGAATACGTAAGATAAGATGCACATAGTTTCAGTATATATACATGCGAGTGTTAGTTTCAGTATAAAGACACTAGAATAAATGAACATAAGTTGCAATATGTAAATAAGTTGCAATAATAGAACAGTCTATGTAGAAGCAACTCATTTACTAATGGTTGCAATGATATAACAGTCTATAACCAATGATTAAAATTTCAAAATGTGATAATAAATTTCAAAATGTAAACATTAAAGTGTAGAATACTATAACCAATGATTATGGTGAACCAATGCATATAACTGTAAATTACTAATAGTAAATGATATAACAGTCCATAACCATTATAAGTTTCTTCTACACGGTAATGAACAAAGGTATATATATAGCTTTTGATATAACAGTCAGTACATATATAACAGTCTATGATATAACAGTTCCAGTTTCAGTATAATTTTTGATATAACAGTCTATGATATAGAAGTATATATATAACAGTCCATCATATATATAAGTTGCTTCTACACTATAATAGTCTATGATATAACAATCAGTATATATATTATTTTTGATCATATGCTTGCTTTTAGTACAAAGTTTTATGAAGTTTTTAATTGTATATGCACAGTTTCGAAGGCATTAAACAGTCCCAGTTAACAGTTTTCAAATATGTATGTCGTATTAAATAGTTCCAGTTTTTAAATAGGTATGTTGTATTGTGTGTATATATGACTTTTGAAAGAATACAGATCCTAAATATGTATGTGGTATTAAACATTTCCAGTTGACAGTTATTGCATGGACGATCTTCACTTTGGTGTAATCATGGTCAGTGCTATCGCACTGTGATGACTTTTAAAATGCTGCAGTCTACACTCTAGTTGTGATCAACAGTTCAGCTCAAGGCCTCAAGCTGAATTTTCATTACATTTTGCAGTTGTAATTGTATGTACTATGTAGTATTGTAGTTTATATAATTCCAAACTATAAAATATGGACTGTTGTGGATTGTAAAATGTGAAATTAGTTGTGAACTTGTGATCTTTGTTTATGATTATGGACTGTTTGTGATTGTGGATTGTTTATGTAATTGTTTATGTTTATGATGCTATGGTGAAGTTATGAATTAACTTATGGCTAATCTTGTGTCCTGATATGAAGTTATGAAGTATGAAATATATATGTATGGTTAACCATCGATTAACCAAAAAACGGTTAACCGTTTGGATTAAACGGTTAATCGTGTAACAGTTAACTGCTTGATCGATCGATTAACTGAACCGTTAAATTTAACCAGTTAACCACGATCAAATTTGACCGGTTCGGTCGGTTTGCATGGGCCATTTTAATCGATGAAATGGTTAACCAAACCATTACTTTTCATTGGTTAACCATTCAAATTAATCGATCGGTTTGGTTAACCGACCGTGCCCAACCCTACTACTAACGCATGTTGGAAAATATGAGGCTTGACCATAATTTGAACCCATAATCACATGTATAGCCGTAGCTCATCACCATTAAACTCTAAGGAGGTATATAAATGATGTAGTTTATATATCACACATCATAACCAAATAGGAGACACACGGCCACTCGCTTGCTCCAGGAGCCTACACATGTGCCTGTCTAGAATGTCTCTTATAGTCTTTAGTTACCTTGATGACCACCATGATCCATCAGGTGCAAGACTTGGTCATGTAATGGTCACGACCCTACAAGCGGCCTATGGTATAGATTGTTGGCCTATGTGACATTAGGGCAACATCACATAGTAATAACACATAACTATTTAACACAAGCTTTATCACAGTTCAGGGCGAGAACCTGTTATCAGGCTGCTAGGATGGATACTAATCTAATATAGTTTACTCCTTGACAAAATAATAAGGGTACACAAAATAATAAACTATCATATATATATATATATATATATATATATATATATATATTATATAAGTTGGCACACAGCCATAATCACTATAGTGGGTACCACCTTAATACATATAGATGTAATACCCTAGAATTGCTTATCCCTATTAGAGTGTTGTCTACTCACAAAGACTAATTGAAAAAATATCAACTTTGGTTTTCTACACCATTGAGTATTACTCGCTCGTTTACTCCATGTCCATAAACTACACTTCTTCCATATGATAATATTCCATGCACTAAGTTCAAAGAATAATAGGAGAAATATTGTCAAAAGTCTCATACCGAATGGTAATATATATCCTTATATTTTGATTTTTTCCATTACATAAAAATATAATTAAACACACACAAATAATTTATAATAGATATTTTATCCATATAAAAACATGTTAACTTCTTCAAATCCTTGTATATAATTTATAGTCAAAATAAAATTTTCTCTTTCGATATAAATCCAAAATAATGATTTTCAACCACAGAAATAATTCATGAACTCTCTTTTATTCTACAAAATTTTGCAAAACTCCTTTAATATCATGTAATAATTACTTTAAAACCATTCCATAATTTTCTAGAAACTATTTGGTTTTTTAAATGTGTTTTTAATCCCAAAAATCAATTTCTATTTATTTTATTCAAATACTTCTTTTCCTATTTTATTTCCATTGAAAATAAAAATAATTCACAAAAAAACTTTACATTAATAAAACATCTATTATCTACTTCCTAAATATATTTTTGTTCTATTTTTCTGAACATATATATTTTAAAACGTATACATGAACCACCAGTCCAAGACCAATGCCAAAGCTAGTCAACAAGTTTGCTATCATAGGTTGATCGGTGATGGCCAGGAGTCAATCCGTAGGCATGCAACCTGGAGCAGTTCGAGCTCAAGATGAGTCATCTTCTCCCCTTTATCGTCGGTTTTCGACCACCGTTCGAACCCAATTTCGCATGCGTTCAAGCACTAAATTCATACTATATCAACGCCTAATTATACTTTGATGAGTGGGTTTAGGTACAGCAAGAAAATACAAAGAAGGAAAAAAATGCAACGACTAGAGCATTATACATTCCAACACTTGAATTGGACATAGATTCATGAGCAAAACTACTCAACTAAAGTACCAAAGTTTCTAAGCCCTGCTCTTCTCTGCTTCTTCCTTTTCCTCTCTTTCCTTCTACTGTAAATTTCCAATGTACCCAAATTTGGTCAAGACTCCAAATTATTATTCTCTAGTAGTGAAGTAGAGTGTTAAGAAGGATATATGTCAATTTTGGGATTTTAGAGATTTTATTTCTATTTTATTTGAATTCCTAAAGCAGAGGTTAAGGTTTTAATTATTTCACTATAAGTGAAAAATGAGCTACATGATGAAGCAAAGTGAATAACGGAGGTGTTATAAGCGAAAGAAAATTTACTAGACATCTCAAGAGAAGTATGGAAAAAATCTTTTTCTTGGTTAAGAATGTGTGGACTAATGAGCTTATCTAAACACCTTTATTAATTTGTTTCTCTCACTTTTCATTTATAAATCAGTTTTATACTCCATTCAAATTAGTTCACTTATCTAAATAGAAATCGTATATTTCCCACAAGTGTTTAACTTCCATTCCATATTTTTATTATTAATTATTTTCCATAAGTTAACCTATTATTATAATTTTTTCCTTAATTACTCTTATGAGCTCAATGCTAAGATAAATTTATAAACTCCTTCTATAAATGAAAATAATTATTTTCTTTTGAAAATAAATTTCTATACTCATTTGTTTTAATTATTATGCACTGTAAAAATTTATATAATCATTTATATTAATTGAAAATTTTATTTTTTATTTTAAACTAGCTATATTATTTCATAAAATTCCAAATTTATTCTTTAAAAATATTCCTTACTATAATAATGTTTTGCCATTAAATTTCAAGAACACCGCTTATTTCTTTCACTTTATTGTTTAATATCCTTATTCTAATAATCAAACCATTACTAAAATTCCACTAATTACTTCTCAACAATGAGTTGTTACTGAAACACTGCTTAACAGAGAATTCATCCGCTTTGTCGTAGAAGGTTTATATTACCACGGTCAACTTAAATCAAAATTTATGGACAAAATAAACAATTTAATCAATAAACATTATCGAAATGGTAAAATAAACCGTTTAATCAATAACTATTGCTAACCTGATTGTTCTAATTGTATGCCTAAAAATCCTGCGTCAACTCTATCCACGAGTTGAGAATTTCCCAAACTACTAACCATAGTTTAATCCTAATTAAAAACTAGAGTGTTGAATTAAAAATAGATACAGAAATTAAAATGAAAAAGGAAACCCTAACTTAAACTTTGTAACAGTCCGAAATCACTTCCTTTTTTATTATTTGGCCGACCGTCTCTTTTCTTCGTTCTCCTTAGGTTTTCAACTTTGAATCTAGAAGCTCTTGACCTTGAAATTGATTGTTGAATTCATGTCACTTCGCCTTCATGAGTTGATTTTTTTGATAAGTTTGCGATTGTTGGTTGTGGTTGCTTCCTTCATCGAGTTCCTTTGCGACGATGATATTGAAAATATTCGGTACGATTTCTTTCATTTTCTGATTTTATTTGTATGTTGTTATTGACCTCAACCTATCTGAATTGGAATTGATAAAGTGGTTTATATAGGAGTTGATTTGAAGAAAAATATTTTTAGATTTTATATTTTTCGTGATTTATTATTTGAATATTTCAACTGCGAGTTTTGCTTCGTTTCTGGCTTTTGATTTATCAACTTACCACTTTGATTTTGCTTTAACTTTTGTGCATTCTTTGGTCTGAGATTGTTGACTGCTTCATACTTGTAGTTTGTGATGGCTTCGGCCTAACATATTTGAATCGTTCAATATCTGCTTTGGCCTGAATTTATGGGCTTGTTCGACTTGAGGAATTCTTCAGTACACTCCATATTTTTTTCAAGAATGTTTATGTTATCTGTGATCATTAAATGCATGTGTGTGTGTATGTATGTATGTATGTATGTATTTATGTATGTATGCATTGCTATGTTATCTCTTTGCTTGACTGCTTGTAATTTCCTTATCTTCCTTCCCTTGTGTGAGTTTACACTTGTCTTGTGTGCTTCACTAGTGTGAGTGTGCACTTGCCTTATATGTGTGTTGTCCTTGGATGCATGCTTATGTGCTTCCCGAAGCAATGCCTTGTACATGTCGTTTCTAGGTTTGCTTTCCTTGCTTGAGTGTGTTGCAACTTGTGCTTCCTTTTTTTGTGGCTGAAGTTGTGCATTATGTTTTCACACTTTGATTTGTTTAGCCATGTGTTTCTAAACCTGAGTGTATGCATAACTTTACCGACTTGGTGCATCTTTGTCTAACTCTAGGTGGTGCACAAGTCTTGTGTGTGTACCTTGCTATGTTTTGCTCTTGCGTTGTATGCCTGAGGTTGTGCTTACTGGCCTGGTATATGTGGCACCCTTTCGTGTTGTTGCTTGTGCATGCCTGGCTCTATTTTGTGCATGTGTTGTGTGCTGGGTACTTGCACTTTAAAAATGGACCTGTGTTTTGGCTTGTGCACTTGCACTATAAACTTGAGCTTGTGTTTTGACTTGTGCTATCACTTTGTCGAGCCCTATTTTTGTGCTTATGTTTGCTCGACTTGTGTGTGAGCACCTTGTGCATAGCCTACCTGATCTATTTTGCTGAAATTGATGTTTATTTCTACTTGCCCTTACCGGTTTGTAGTTCGTGACACCTTATTGCTATCGTGGCCTTGTTTATTTGACATTGCTCAGCCTTAAGGCATATACAATGGTACACTGTGCATGTCTTAAGTTGCTCATAAACCTATTAGTTTAATTTTAAATTTCTGTCCTATACAAACATGGTCATTGTATCTACCCGTTGTACTAGTCCATGTTCGTTATTTTTGGTGCTTGTCTAAAATATGAAAATAAAAAAACAAGTAAATCAAGGAAATGAAGCTTAAATATATGTATATTTTTGCAGTTTTTGTTTTTCCTTTTTGGTTTTTACTGCTTTGTTGTTTATCAGATAAAATAGATTTCTATCCGGATAAAGGCTGGTACAAGAAGATAAAAATTGTATTCGAGTGAGTGAGGATAAAACTATAAAGTGAATACTGTACTGAAAGTGTTGCGCATGAGTGAAAATTGATGTATATGAAGGAGTATAAAAAATGATGTATATATAAAACATTGTGTTAAAAATATAATAGGAGTTTTTTCTGTAAATATTTGATGTGCACGTAATGTGCATATTTTTACTTCCATATTCAATCTAATTTAATTAAATAAATGAGCATATAGGGTATTTTAACATGTTTAAACCAAAATTTGAATTATTTTCAAATCATCATTTATTCATCTTCATTTTGGGGCAAAATCTTAATTTTGTGTATGATTTAATTTGAGAAATGTACCTGGACATTTTTCTGTTACGAATTTGGATTCATATGGAAGAGGTCTTCATTGAAATATGCATGCACAAGAGTTAGACAAGGAAATAAAGATGGAAATAAATCAATTCATGCATCATGGAGGACTCCACCAACACATTTACCTTGATCTACAATTAAGAGCTAATGCACGTGTTAGTGGAGCTTAAAGTTACATGCATAGTTAATGGAGGATTAATTAGAGGCTAATGATAATGTGGTGTCCACATTTTGTAGAAGGGTATTTTGGGTAGTTCCCAAAAATATTCATTAAGGTTTTAGGCATGTACAAAAACCCCGAATGTTTCAGGTAATGAGCTTTAGCCTCCTCTTTAGTTAGTTTAGTTGCAACGATAAATTATGAAATAAAATGCTTCCTAAGCCTCTTTTTCCTCTTTGCTTTTATTTTATTTTCATGCTAATTTCTACTTACATGCTCTTTTTTCCTTTCATGTTAGTAGTGTAGATCTTTTTATTTATCCAACTAGATTAGCTTTTATTTTATTTTAATTAGTTCTCTTCTTACTTTGCTTGCATTTACCTTTTGTTTTTTGTTTCATGTTGAACTCTACATTTGTTGAAATGATAACAAATATAAGAGCCTAGACCCCTTCAATTAAGGGGTAATGAAGCTCTCTAATCATGTAGATTCAACATTTTGCTACTTTTTAATCTCCTTTTGTGCTTAATGGAAATGTTTGAATGTGATAAATATTTTGTTGTTTAGCTTTGAATTTGATAGCCTATGTTGTTGATACCTAATAGGCTATGCTTAAACAAACACAAACACAAATTACCTCTTCATCAACATATGATGCTGGTGACGGAGTGGATTTGATAATCAAAATTTGACGGTCTATATTACTAATCAATAGTAAATAGATAATGCTTAGAATACATTTTACTTTTAGCTTCACTATCATTTTCATGGGAGTTAAAAAGTGGTTTACTGGATATGTTAAACTTTGATGGTTTAAGTTGGGTCATTTAATAGCATAAATTGGTTATACTTATGTTAAACATATCAACTAAATTCACCAATAGCCAAAAGAGAGATCATAATTTCATTTTTTTTATTTATGTGATCATGAAAAGGAAATTAGCTCTAAATTGCTTTCTACTATCATATTTTTATCCACTTTTAGTTTTTATTAGATTTTAGAAATTTTTAGCTTAACACAACTTCAAATCTTGGCTTAATTAATTGAGTAGAAATTTTAAAATCAATAAAATTCCCTACGGATCGACCTTATACTCGCCATGTACTAAAACTGTACGTCGCGAGCTTGCGGCTATTTTTAATTACAATTTTCGGCTATTTTCATATTCGATAGAAAGTTAGTCAATTCAACAATATTGTTCTATTAAATTTGTTATTAAATATTATTTGTTTATTTCTTTATGTGATATTGTAATAGTACTACAACGATCACATTTAATGTGTGTGTGTATGTCTATTAGCATCAAACAAAAATTATGGACTATTATAATCCACAATTTTCCTCTTTTGATGATAACGAACATATATTAAGATTTTGTAACCATTGACTAAGAAATGTGTTTTTTGTGATCATAAGCTCCTCCTACTTTGATGCACCCCTTACAAAGATACTCCCCTTATACAAGTGCATGCATTATAAATAAAACATCCTTATTAATGCCTAGATGCCAAAATAATGCCAAAAGGAAAAAATGGAAGTCATAAAACAAGACTTGAATATCAACAATATTTTTACTCAACCACCAAAATCTTAACCTCTCTTCTTCTTTTGTTATCATCAAAAATAAAATAATAATTGACGTAGTGACATATTTTGGCAGATACTATGGATCCTGTAGAAGAATATGAGATATATCAACCAACTGAACGAAAATCATAGTATTTTATTAGATAGACACATGTCCCACTTTAGAACAGTGATTGAACTGTGGTTGAGTGAGAAATTTACACAAAGAGAGCAATATGATATTTTTTGATAAAGGAAGAATTCAAAAATAAAAAAATATTGAGCGCTTCCTAATCATGCACAACCTTTAAAACTTTTAAATAAGTTTAGAAGTTACTTAAAAATGTCAAGTACTCTCCAAACATGCATAACCATTAGAACGTCTAAATGGGGTTAGAAGTTACCTAAGTATTTATCCCTCTCGTATGTAAGTGTTTCATCCATGAATAATTATGATGACTTTTATATGAGAATGCAAGAACATATCTTGAAATCGAAAGTTAATCATCCGTACAAAACCGTGAGGACTTTTAAATGAAAGTAAACACTTTAGGATAGTTTATATTATTCAATAAAAATCAAAAATATAATTAATTGAACTATTAAAGCACCAACTTTAGCCCACTATATCAAACTTGAATGTATGGAACGTAAGAAGGATGTTAAATACAGAAGCGATCACGGAATATGTAACAACCTGCCTTTTTGGACGTTTACGCAGACACATATGCCGACTTAAACCATACAGAAGGGAAGATTGTTATTGGGGTAAATAAGAAAAAGCATAGAAAGAAAAACAAAACAGAATCTCATAGCGGAATGAAAAAGTATAATAATCAAATAGCAGTTCATGAAACTATTTACAAAACATTTGATTATACTAATACAATATAGAATCTGAGTTACACATATCAAAGATAAGTAAATAATGCAGCAGAACAGTATGAATGAAATGAAATAAAAATAGTAAATAATGGTAGTATAAATCTTCATCTTCGTCCTCCAGAAGTAAGGTCTTCAAATCCTGAAATGCTCAGGCTGACCCGAGCGAATTAAAAAGACAAAACACTCGAGTCAGAACTAAAAGATCTTATGTAAGTTAAATCGACGTAAATATGCGTGTGACGGTGTCAGAGATATTTACGGGGTTTGACATGTCCTATCCAATGTCTAATGTGAGTGAAGTAACATAAGAGATGTTCGAGATTCACATCTTCTAAGGATTTGTTAAACTATCTACTACGTAGTACAATACACTATTATAATAGTGTCTACAGTAAAGTAAAGTATTAAAATAGCGTTAAGGCGTTACCCATATCCTCCTTAACACATTTTTATATATTCTCATAGTCTATATAGTACTGTAGTTCCTCCGTAAACTGGCAGGCTAACAGAGGGTACTCCATAGGTATGATACAAACCAGACTCGTAGAAGGCACTCTAGGGAATGTGAACACGGCACACGAGGAAATGCCAGGGTAGATGTACCATTTGCGGATCTGGACTGGTGGTAACGTATAGCAGCTACTACCGCCCACCTTGGAACACACTCCGAAATCAAAATCAAGGGTGGCCACCAACCAAATCACAAAACCAGAATATAGTATTGAAGAAGTGTCCCCGATCAGAGGAATAACCTCACTTAGCACGACATGGCTCCTGATTTTAGTCACATCTAAGCTTACTCACAGGAGTCAGGGTCATGTCATACCTCACACAGCAATCGTTCACCAAACCATCCTACTTCATTTTCGGAATCTCTACTATGTACATAGTTGTTAAAGTGATTTTCGGTATTGGCAGAGAGTATGACAATATCCGATCTCGGTCTCTTTAACAACCAATAGCTTATTACACACCAGATGGTTCTTTTACATTTCCAAAATCATTTCATATTGATATCAAAATATCATATTCGATTCAAACCATATCGTTTTCGAAATTATATTCACTTCCAAAAAACATATTTTAAAAATATTTTAAAAATCCACATTTTAAAACTTCGTATTTAAATCAATTATGAAATTTAAATCCAACCTAGGTTATAATACCATGTATCCATTTTTACTTTAAAATCGAAGATCTAAATTATAAACACATCTGCTTTATTTAGTTTGAAATTTAGAAAGATAGTATAGCTAGTTAAAAATAGTTTAAATAGTTAAAGATAGTTAAAATTGTTGAATATGTGAGTATATAGTTTTTGTTTGATGTCCTATTTTATTTTCCGCAAAATTAAATAAATATTTGGTGAATAAAATAAATAACACGGAATTTAAATTTAAACAGATATTTTATTCAAACAAAAATTTATTACAATTTTGAATAGTGTAAATTCAAGCTCTCACTATTCATATACAACTTTGATTACAATACAAATTCAATTACATCACAATCTATCATTTACAAATACACCTCACTACATATCGCTCATTCACTCGTAATTTATCTTCAACTTTATTCCGGATTGAATCTAGCATCTGAGCAATCTGCAAAACTAAATACCGATGCATTAAAATTGAAAAGGAAATATTTTTGAAGTATAAAATAAAATGTAAATTTTGAAAATAAAATTTGCCTCGGTTATTTGGGTTGTTCGTCGTCATTTAAATTTGAATTCATCATATACGAACAACATAAGACATGCATAGTGTATCACTTTACATGCCATAAGGCCGTGCACGCCAATGTACACATGATAAAATTACAGGGACAGGTGAGCACAAGGTCAAACCCAATTAAAAGCCGGGTTCAACTCAAGTGAAATCACGATACAAGCACAAGGCCAAACCCGAGCTTTGAAGCTGGATTCAACACAGGTGCAGTCAAAATGTATAAGCTTAAGAAAATTGTCAAGTAATCAAGTCAAGCAGACTGGACATGAAGGCAAACTCAAGTGAACCAGTTCGATATGCTATGCACAAGAAACCGAGAAGCCAAAGCCAATGAACGAAGTGGACATACATACACATGACAGTGAAACAGGCCAGAGTGTGCAGTGACAATATACAATGACGACCATGCAGCAAACAGTGAATCAAGATACAAGACAGAACCGGCAAATATGCAACATGAACATCATAATGAAAACCAGACTAAACAACATTAAGCACAGGGATGCAAGCATCATGTGGCAATTTTGATCAAAGAGTAGTATAACATGGACAAAGTACATATATTATATACATGAATGAAACTGCAACACAACTCAAATAACAAACTGCACTAACTGGACTTCAAGAGGAGCATACACGCTGGTACACATATACAAACTACAGATGCAACCGATCAGTTCAACATGACATCAACCCATGAACAAGACTGCATCATGGAACCAAAACCAGGCTACACAATGAACCACATGTCCATACTAAACTACAAATGCACTTGCAACTGAAACTGTCTCGAAGTAAGTGAAAACAAATGCAAAGACCAGTGACGCAACTCTATACAGAAAAGACCAGTGATGCAACACAATACAACATAGCAATGTGGAAGTGTAAATCATATACATGAACTAGTACCAACAGATCAGAGGCAAGTACACGAGTCATGTACAAAGGCACACTAGAATACGTAGTGAAACGAAGTGATGAACCAACAATGTACAGAAACAATGGCACAATCTCAACATAAAGACCGGACCCAAAGCATACATATGGTTGTAGTGAAGACACAAATCAAACTCACTATACAATGCAACCTTCTCAGGCCAAAATCAAATTGTACAAAACTGAAGTGATAAAACACAGCAATGGCACCAAAAGTAACATCAATATTGTTCACAAATAAATATAGTGAATGCATCCAGATGACAGTGAATTACAGTGAACCAGACAAGCTTGCATAATAAAATCAATGAAGTAGTGTTAGTGACAGTACCGAAGTCATCAAAGTCAGAGACATAATGGCCGAAGCCAATACACAAAGCGTATGCAATGCTTAAGTACAGGCCAAGACAGAATCAAGTTTAAAAGTCAAGGCCGATAGCAACAGTGTTTCAAACGAAGTCAAAAATATCAATACAAAATTACCATGACCGAAGTCCTCACGGTTACGCATGTATGGAACACATATCAAAATTGATTTATTAAATAAACAAGTTGATTCTAATACCATTTAAAAGTCCTCACGGTTATGCATGGTTAGAAGATACTTGAATTCGTTTTTAAAATATAAATTTGGAATACTACTAAACTCATTTAAAAGTCCTAATGGTTATGCATGGTTGGTAGATATTCAAATTCCTGATATAAATATACCACAAATAAACACAACTGTATGGTTTTATATGATGACATCATTCCCATCATTCTAAAAGTGGAATATGCGCCTAACAGAGTATTTATGATTTTTGTTTGATTTTTTATTGAAATTTAATATTCATATTTGATTGAGTTTCAATGCTGTATTAATATCTATCACTTTATCTCTGTTTTTCTAACACTATTACTCTTTTGCTGATAACAAAGGGGGAGAGAAAAGTTAAGATTTTGTCAAATAAAATCAAGCAAATGTCAAATATTTTCTATTTGCATCTAGGCTCATTTGCATATTTTTAATTGTATGCATATATGAAGGGGGAGCTTTGTGTAGAGAGGAAGCATTTAAATAGGGGGAGCAAATAGAGTATATCAATGATTAAATACTTTTAACATATTCAAAATCTTAAATATATGTTTGTTATCATCAAAAGGGGGAGATTGTTGAATATGCGAGTATATGATTTTTGTTTGATGATAATAAACATATTTATATATTCATTTAAATGTATCTGTTAATGTACTATTTTATTTTTCACATAAATAAATAAATATTTGGTGAATAAAATAAATAACATGGAATTTAAATTCAAACAAATATTTTATTCAAAGAAATATTTATTACAATTTTGAATAGTATAAATTCAAGCTCTCACTATTCATATTTGATTACAATACAAATTCAGTTACATCACAATCTATCATTTACAAATACACCTCACTACATATCGGTCATTCACTCGTAATTTATCTTCAACTTTATTCCAGAATGAATCCAGCATCTGAGCAATCTGCAAAAATAGATACCGACGCAGTAGAATTGAAAAGGAAATATTTTTGCAGCATAAAATAAAATGTAAATTTTGAAAATAAAATTCGCCTCGGTTATTTGGGTTGTTCATTGTCATTTAAATTTGAATTCATCATATACGAACAACTTGTGACATGCACAGTGTATCACTGTACATGCCATAAGGCCGTGCATGCCAATGTACACTTGATAAAATTATAGGGATATGTGAGCATAAGGCCAAAGCCAATTAAAAGCCGGGTTCAACTCAAGTGAAATCACAATACAAGCATAAGGTCAAACCCGAGTTTTAAAGCTGGATTCAACACAGGTGCGGTCAAAATGTATAAGCTTAAGAAAATTGTCAAGTAATCAAGTAAAGTAGAATATACATGAAGGCAAACTCAAGTGTACCAGTTCAATATGCTATGCACAAGAAACAAAGAAGCCAAAGCCAATGAATAAAGTGCACATATATACACATGACAGTGAAATAGGCCAGAGTGTGCAGTGGCAATATACAATGACGACCAGGCAGCAAACAGTGAATCAAGATACAAGACAGAATCGGCATATATGCAACATGAACATCATAATGAAAACTAGACTAAACAACATTAAGCATAGGGATGCAAGCATCAAGTGGCATTTTTGATCAAAGAGCTGTATAACATGGACAAAGTACATATATTATATACATGAATCAAACTGCAACACAACTCAAATAACAAACTACACTAACTCAGACTTCAAGAGGAGCACACACGCTGGTACACATACACAAACTACAGACGCAACCGATCAGTTCAACATGACATCAACCCATGAACAAGACTGCATCATGGAACCAAAACCAGGCTACACAATGAACCACATGTCCATACTAGACTACAAATGCACTTGCAACTAAAACTGTCTGGAAGTAAATGAAAACAAATGCAAAGAACAGTAATGCAACTCTATACAGAAAAGACCAGTGATGCAACACAATACAACATAGCAATGTGGAAGTGTAAATCATATACATGAACCAGTGCCAACGGATCAGAGGCAAGTACACGAGTCATGTACAAAGGCACACTGGAATACGTAGTGAAACGAAGTGATGAACCAACAATGTACAGAAACAATGGCACAGCCTCAACATAAAGGCCGGACCCAAAGCATACATATGATTGTAGTGAAGACACACATCAAACTCACTATACAATGCAACCTTCTCAAGTCAAAATCAAATTGTACAAAACTGAAGTGATAAAACACAACAGTGGCACCAAAAGTAACATCAATATTGTTCACAAATAAATATAGTAAATGTATCCAGATGACAGTGAATTACAGTGAACCAGACAAGCTTGCATAATCAAATCAATGAAGTAGTGTCAGTGATAGTACCGAAGTCATCAAAGTCATAGACATAATGGCCGAAGCTAATACACAAAGCGTATGCAATGCTTAGGTACAGGCCGAGATAGAATCAAGTTTAAAAGTCAAGGCCGATAGCAACAGTGTTTCAAACGAAGTCAAAAATTTCAACACAAAATTACCATGATCGAAGTAAATAAAGTGCCAGAAAAAAAAACAGTGACAAGGATGAAGTTGAACAAGTCGAAATTCGAAACCGTGGTGGTCAAGGAATCATCGTCACAGAAAAGTCACAACTGTAACGACCAAGGAAAGATATAATAGTTCAAAATCAAAACCGTGTTAATCAAATGAACAAAATCGAACCAAGTCAGAAATCAACATCGTGGGTATCAAGTAATCAAGCAACGAAAGTCACGAATTTAAACAAGTCTGAAAGAATCACAAACATTCAACTTAAATCAAATGGCCGAAAAGAATTCAAGTAAATTATCAAACGAATGAAAATCAAGGAATTCAAACCCTATATAAACATTAACATCATCAACAGTTTTAATCATCGAGTTCAAATATTCAAGCCAGAGAGCAAAAAGCATAAATTACATACCGGAATAAAAGTCGAACTCAATCAAATAAGAAGCAGCCGAAAGCATCTCAAGAGACGATCAATCGACAAAGCTAGCAACGCATAATAGAATATTCAATCGATCAATTTGAAGTCGGTGGCTTCTAATTCAAAAAAGCCCTAGTTTCAGAGCAAAGAGGAATGAAGAAGCCATTGTCAAAAACGAGAAAAAGGAACCGACCGAATAAAGGAAAAGAAAAAGGGATACATTTTTAATAATATTGGGCTGGCCTTGTTTTTAATTATACAAGGCATTAATATTTTAAATTAGAGTTTTTGTTATTTAAATTGTTTTAAATTTGTATTTTCTCTTTTAAAATTGTGTAATTTCTAGTCGTGTGACTAAAGGACAAACTATGTGGCGTAATTTGAGAATTCGAAACTCAGTGGCTGAGTTGTGGCAGGGTTTTGAGTGTAGAGTTAAGGCTAGTCGATAGAGGGTGTCGCGAGTTTACGTGTGTAAGCGTCTGACTGCGTAATTTCTAGTAGAATCCTTGGAGGCAGCACGTAGGCAGGGTTTTGCCGAAGCTGGGTAAATTCTGTGTTGTTCTATTTCTGCATTTATTATTCTGCTATTATCTGTGTTGTTATAATTCTGATATATCTGTGTTGAAATTATTTTATACAAACTTCCGCAATAATTTTTATAATGGATAGTATCACCCTATTCACCCTCCCTCTAGGGGGAAATCGATCCTACAAAAATTACTCTAAAATAATTTAAAATAGAACAAAAATAGTTTTAAATTGATTTAGGATAGTTGAAGAGGTTTAAAACTGATTAAATATAATTAAATAGTTACTTAGATTAAAATTAAATTAAATGGTTAAATTAGTTAAAAATAAATTTAATTTGTTTTAAAAAGGTTAAAATAATTTATATCGTGAATGTAGGTAAAATAGTTTAATAATTTTGAAACCTTAATAGTTATAAATTTCAAAATAATGTATTTTTAAACAGTTCATAACAAAATATGAACTTGGAATTAATATCAATTTAAACTATTTATTTTATTTCAACACATTTGAAGTATTTAAATTTCTAAATCAACTAATCCAATTCCGAACATTCAATTTAAATTTCAATGAAATATTAAATTCAATATTGTTTCCAATCTATGTTTGAAATATCAATTTGATTAAATCAAATTTCAATATGTTTCAAAGTTATATTTCAAACAATTTTATAACTCAATTTCGATAAATTTCACTTACATTCCAAATTCAACTTTAAAATCTCAATTTAGTTCTTTAAAGCAATTCCTTTAAACTAATTCATATTTTAACATAAACTTGATTTCCGATAATACTTCAACTTATATAAATCAAATTTTATTTCAAATATCATTTAATTAAGTTCGAAAATTAAGGATTTTAAAATTAGTTAATTTAACCAATCAGGTGTCCGTATATAATTCCCTACTCTAGGGTCAAGTGATACGGATATTTATCATTTCAACCCGCAATATAAATTTTTACGATTATGTATCATTTCAAACCGCAACCCCGAATTAATATTAAAAATCCATAAAATCGCTCGAGTCTATCATTTCAACCCACAATGATTTTTCCTAATCTATAGATCATTGGGTATGTATCATTTCAACCCATAGTGAACTTGCAGTTTATAACGATATAAAATACAACATCCATTCATCCAATATCAATAATCAGACATCCATCACAATCATCATCCAAATCAATAAATAAACATGAATAGAGAACTGATAATCATTAACAGGTATTTAACTGGCAATTTAAATTCAATAATAAATTAAATGACAATTTAATTCAAATGAATTCTAATTATCTGGGATTACAATTTAACTATACCAAACAGCCATAAATAAATTTCTAATCACATCATAAATAAATTTAACCAACATAAGAAATTTTAGAAGTCGTGAGTGGGTTAAAGCACTCATCTTTGAATTTAAATCCAATTTAAGGACCAAAATCAAACAGTCTCAGAATTTGTCTAAACTAGCGTCAAAATATCTGGAATTTCAATACGATCCTAGCAGAGAAAACCGCGCGTGAATTGGACCTCGTTTGCGAAAGTTATGGTGATTAGAACATTGTAAAATTAAAATAAATTAAATAAAAAGAAGAAAATAAACAACCTACACATGAGCCACGTCATCTTCATTCACAACCGAAACCTAATTTGCTTCCAGTTCCACACGCACACGCTTTAAGGCCACCACCATGATCACCATTGAACCACGATCGCGCCTCATCCCTAGGCGTTACCACCACGACCAGGCGTCTCCCCCAACCTCCGCGAGCCATCAGCAGACGTCGCCGACGGCAAGGTGCCCCAAAACGAGCTAGCAGCTGCCTTATATTCAAAACCCTAATCCAATTGTTGCGTGAAATCTAGCCGTTAACAACTTAAATGAACACCATAGATGAATAATGCGCGATCCTTTCTACCATATTGTATCAACGAATCGACGATTCGTTCCAGTTGAACATGACAAAATGAATGGCTAGATTCGTTCTTCAATTTGTGGAAAAATAGTGGTTCAAATTGGAAAACGAATTACAGATCTAAGATGTGCTCGTTGAGAGCTTTAAATCGATATATAATTCGATATAGTTTGAGGAGTTTGATTTGCAATTTGATTTTTGATTGGATTTGCAATATGGAAATTAGGGTTTGCAGCCATTGGGAAGAGAGAAGAAAATGGAATTGTACGTAAAAACCAACTGGGCTAGGAAAACCTAGGGTTTATAACGGGTTATTTATAGGTAGATCAAAAATAGAAAAGAATGGGCTAGATTAGTTTGAAAGTTGAACGATAAATGACTCGTAAAGCCCGTTCTATCTTTGAAATGAAAATCGATCATCCCATATATCAAAATAGACGTTTTCGATAATTTTAAAATCAATGGAATAGGTTTCAAGACCAAATTCCATCGTATGAAGAAGTTGTGTTAAAATTGGCTTATTTCAAATCAATTTCAATTAAATTGATTTCTTGGCGTTTCGAGCCCGTATGATCAAACGACAAGTCCGATCGTTATGAAACTTGGAATCCGACAATAATTCACTTTTTTCGGATCCAACGAAACTGGTTTCGTTGAAATCCAAGTCAGCGGCTAAAATGGCTATATTTCAGTTAATTAAATAAATTAATATTAAATTAATTAAATCATTTTTTAATTCATTATTTATAAACTAACAAATATTCATCCTTTTTGATTTACTTAGACATCTATAATAATTTAAAACAAGTTTCCATATAATTTCAATGTTAGTCATTATGCAGAATACAGTGTTAAGTTCCCGCTTGTAAATAAATTCCAATTAATTATAGTTAATTTCAATAAATTGGTTTAATTTGATTTTAATCTTTTATAAATCCATTATTACTCTACAGACATATTTTATATTGTTCTATATTTCATTACACTAATATCCTTAAATTTCCATCCTTTATATGTATTAATTACTATATTTCAATTATATTGAATTTTGTCAGGTTTACATATTAAATAAAATTCAAAATCCCAATAACTTATTTTGTCTTGGTTTTATTCTTTTTTTTACATCAATTATCATATTATGAATAGAATTTACATTGGTTACATCTTACTGAATCAACATTCTTCACTTACCAATTTAATCTACATTAACCATAATAAATAAGTGTGCAATTCATTTAAAATTAAATTAACAAACTAAATAAATAGGCAACATATAATAATTTGTCACCATTAACCTTTCATCACACTTATAAGTTTATTATTTACAAACCAATATTATAACTACTTACATAACACTGGTTTTATTCAATTACCATTTATTACAAACTATTACAATAATTCATTCAATTTTATATTAGTTCTCTTATATTTAATGTATAACCAAGTGTAACATTCAACTTATTTCTATTAATTGGGTTTTCATTAAAGTTGTTAATAGTTAACTTAAATTAATATGGTTACAATTTCTATCTAGTTATTATTTTCATCACAAATTTTAATTTCTTCCGACATTAACTCACAATATCTTATTAAATCAACTATTTTTAATTGTCGAAATTTACGGGTCGTTATAGAATATGTACTAACTAGGAAAAATACTACAAAAATTATTCAATTTTCAGGAAATGTCCATATATCTTTCCTCTGGTCATGAAGCATATTCAGTCATTGCCTATCACTTATGCAATCATTATTGATAATTTTTGATAAATTTCAAAGGTTCAAGCAGTCAATCATGTTCTTTTCCATAGTAGACTTCTTACTGAGAAAACAAGAGAATTTTTTATTTTCTTTATTTTTTCTCAAAAAAAAAATCTAATTATTTCTAAAACTCCCAAAACCAAACAAAGTTGTGAAAATCTTTTTTTTGGAATAGGTTTATGAAAATGTATGATAATTGAAAATTAGCTGAAATGAATTATGTGAAAATATCTTCAATTGAACCATGATGTCAAATGAAATGATGTCTCACATCTATATGTTTAATATGAGAGTGACGCACAAGATTATTTGACAGGTGATAGCACTTTTGCTATCACATTTAATTAGGGCACCTTGAACTGCTAGGCCAAAATCAAATAGAGCTTGCATCATCCATAAAATTTGAGTAGAGCACTACCTAATGCAATATATTCTGCTTTAGTGGTAGATAATGCCAAACAATTTTTCTTTCTACTTGACCGTGAAACTAATGAATGTACTAGCATGAAACATTTTCCACTAGCACTTTTTCTATCAATAAGACAACCAGAATAATTTGAATCAGAGTAGTCCACCACATTGAAATTTCTATAAAATTTTGTGACCAAAAGATATCTCAAAATTCCTTTTACAACTTTAAGATGTGTTTCTTTTGACTTCTAGAACATCTTATTTCAAAAAAAATATTTCATTGAATATATATGGAAAGTAAAGGAAAATGTGTGAGATATCAATTAATTTGTAAAACATATTACATATTAAAAAAAATCTCAAACTGATGTAATCTCAGTGGTTAGAAGACATACCACAGGATCCGATAAAAAAGAACAAGTTATACTAGTACAATATCGTATGTTATTTGGATTACACATAGTTTCGAAAAATAACAACACTTGTAACACTCACCATGCCGATGCCAACGAATAATGGTACCTCGGGCACTAATTCTCATTATCAACAATAATCATAATATATAAGCATTATAAAACAAGTGTACTATCTACTACACAATATCAATCGAATTGGTTAAAGAATTCAAATTTCTGGAATAACTAAAAAACAGCTACATCAAGCAAAGGCAAAGTCATTTACATCAAACAAAGGCGCACATAAATAGAAATTCTCTAACCAATCATTTATTAATCATCATTAAAGGTAATGAATGTATAAAAGTAATCATCTAACATAGACAATCGACCATTGTTGTTTAGAAAATTCAATCCATTCAAAACTACTATTTGAAAATTTTAAATCTATAATTTGATTTAGCACTAAACATGTAAGATTATAATATTCAACATTGCTAATTAGAACATTTTGTTTTAAGTCAAAACGATAAATCGATCAAAAGTATGTCCAAAATACTATAATTTTTGCATTAGAAACGCTTTTCAAGCAATGTGCCGAAGTGGTCACTGTTTTTCAAGCTTTTATAAAATGAATAAAAAAAAAAAATCAAAACTGTAATGTTCCAATATTATCAGTTAGCTTTTCAAAACTTCAACAATTTCAATATTTAGAGTAACAATGTTCATGCTATGATCGATCTGCTACAACTATGTTAAGAAGTTCTAAAAATAATTTCACACAATTTATTGAATGATTTGCAGTTTTCCATTGGTTTAAGTTTAAATACTTGGAAATACAAATGTAAAACTTAAATAATTTTATTTTTATTTCCGACATAACTTAAATTTTGCAACTTGGATTCTCAAAGCTCAAGATATGTTAATTCTATTATAGTAGTGCGTGAAAATCATATCTCATAATAAGGAGAGAAAATCGAAAGTAGGGTTTAGAGATCATAACTTCACTTACCTTTGCTGTCTCTTCTTGTTCACTATTTTTAGTGCGTAGATCTCCACTTTATTTTTTTAGGCTAAGGAACATTAAAACTACTGCTCATCAAACATATATAGAACAACTCGAATTCTGTCATTATCGTAGTTGTTCCTTAATCCATTTTTTTACCTAAATATTAGAAGAAGTGAGTGGCCTAGCAAAGGATGCAAGACCACATTCATTTACGTTTGGAATCTTTGGTACCAAAATTTGTTTATATATCAAATCGTTAGTATTAGCAACTGCACCCTTGGGAACCCAAACTTGCTTAAATTTAAGAAAAAATTACATTTGTACCTTTTGGGACCCAGGTTTGTTTAACGATTTTATGTTTGTTCTTGTATTAACACTTATTTTGTTTATGCCTAATTTTTTCACAAACTGAACAATTTGATTATTCTTTGTAAAGTTTGATCTTGTTGCAATTCTTCTCTAATTTGTTCAACTCTCTCAGGTCCAAGTCCTTTTCTATTTTTAACAATAGTCTGACTACCTAACAACATATTTAGCCATTTTTCTCCTTTAGAGAATTTTCTTATTGTTGATTCAAGCTATTGAACCTTATATCTAAGAGAGATGTTTCCATTTAAAAGTAAGGTGCATCTTTTAATGGAATTTTTTTCTTTTTGTGTCATCTTTGTTTTTCAAGATCACAATCTCTTTTCTAAGGCTGTGAATTTTAGTCTTAGACTTATTTATTTCTTCCTCTAGAGACTGACACTTGCGTATTCCGAGTTAAGATTTTTAATGTTTTGAATCATCTGTCTAACTCATTATTTAAACTGAGTAGACTTTTTTCTCAGATTCTAGATTATTATATCTTGGTTTAAGTTTATTAATGGTTCCGTTTAACTCGTGAAATAATAAAAGTAAATCAATACAGGATAAGTATGCTACCTCGTTAGGTTCATCGTCAATGTCAACCGATTCTACCATCAGACACAAATTTGCCTCTTCCTTCTCACTATCATTGTTCTCCTCCTCCCCTTCTTTTCTCTCATACTAGATCATTGCAAAACACCTTCTCTTCTTCTTCTTTCCTTTATTAAGTCAATTATGTGGATAGTTTGATTTGATCTAACATGGCTTCTTACATCTATAACGTGTGATTTCTTTCTCAAAAACACAATTATCTAGGATGCAATGTAACTTCATGAGTCACCTTATGTATATGCCAAATTTCCTGCATAGTCACATAATGAAAAACATGATTATATTTTGTTTTTCGTAGCTTTAGCATTTGAACGATAAAGACTAAGTTCATTTGTATCCCACTTACATTTAGGTCTATGGACTTCTTCGTTATCTATTTTTATTATAGTTAGACTATAACCTGTTTTAGTTATATCCCATGTGTCAATAGTATCTAGAAAATCTTCTCCTAGTTTTCCAATATGAATAATCAATACCATTAAACATGGGTAGCCTAATGCCCTTTATAAAAAGCATTATTAAAACTAGCAATAGTTTATAAAGTATGAATTTGACTATGTTAGTCTGATACCACTTGTAGGATCAAATTAACCTTGGAGGAAGGGGATGGGTAGGGTTTATTATAAATTCATAGGATAATAAAAATCACAGCATAGATAATAATAAAGTAAATGTGAAAACCAAAATAGCACACAAGTTTATCTAGCTTCGACATAACATGTCTATTGCCTCCCCAAGTTTTTTGCTAAGATTAAACAAATGACAAATTACAAATAGCTTGTAAACTTGCAACTATCGCTAACCTAATTATTCTAATCCTGTGCTTAGAAATCTTACCTCATCTCTATCCATGACTTGAGAATTTCCCAAATTACAAAGCATAGTTTAATCCGAGCTAATAGTTAAAGTTTTGAATTATAAATAAAATACAGAAATTAAAATGAAAAAGGAAACCCTAACTTAAACTATATAACAGCCCAAACTCACTTCCTTCTTTTATTATTTAGCTGACACTCACTTTTCTTCATTATCTCCTTAGATTTTTCCACTTCGAATCTGAAAGCCACCGACTTTGAAATTGATTGTTGAATTCACGCCTCTTCGCCTTTAATAATTGGTTCCTTTAATAAGTTTACGTTGCTGATTGCGGTTGCTTCCTCGGTGGAGTTCCTTTGTAGTGATGATTTTGACATTATTTTCTATAATTTCTTCTTTTTTTTTTGCAAGGCAAGCGGGGTTAACTGGGAACCTACCAGTTTATTGAGAAACAAGAAAATGACTATGAACATTCTCATAATCACCAGTAATAGAAATAAAACACATGAAAACCACACATAGGTAAGCTACAATGAAAAATAAACAGGGAAACAAGACAATATGAAAGAGAAAGAGACGCAAAACAAAAAAATGAACTAAGGTGTAACGACCTGTATTTTTACAGATCGAAGAATCGTAAAATAGTTGCCATTAGGTCGTTTGCATTATTTGAGTCAACCAGAGTTAGCTCGTGTGGGAGCTTAGGTCGTGTTGTGGTTTGGGTCGGTGGAGCGAGTTAAGAGAGTGACCGACTTAAGGTAGTTAGCAGCCTAACGGGATAAGCGAGTTAGTGGTAGTCGTCGACTTAAGGTATTGACCGACCTAAGGGAACTAACGACTTAAGGTGGTTAGCGGGTTAAGGAGATGGTCCGACCTAAGAGCTAACGGTTTAGGGGAGTAAGCGACTTAAGATATTATCCGATTTAAAAGTAGACCGACCTATAGGAGATAACGACCTATAGGAGTCAACGACCTGCAGCTTAAGTCTTAAGCGACTTATGGTGATAGGGTGAGTACAGTTAGGTCGTGGACGGGTTATGGTATAGATCGTAGGTTGTTGTGACCATGTGTATAGTGTTAGGTCGGATACATCGTTGGGTCGGCAGTATAGGTAAGTCGTTAGGTCGGCTAGGTGTTAGGTCGGCCATAGGGTTAGGTATGTTAGTTCATTAGGTCGGCATGTGTTTTAGGTCACATTGAAGGCCTGAGTGTCAGGTCGTTAGGTCGGCGACGACTTAACGGGGGGCGGACGACTTTAAAATCTGCCTATAAATAGAGGGGTTTGGTTCACTTTTTGGCACCGGATTTTGAAGCGACGAAGAGCTGCTATTTTGAGAGCTCGACTACAACACTTCTTCACTTCTTTTCTCCACTCTAATCTAGTGCTTACATCCATCCAAGATCGAAAATCTAGATCAAAGTTCGAAGAGCTAAAGTTGAAGATCTCCATCCATCGAAGAGAGATTTCATCGTTTGAAGCGGAGTTTTGACGGATCGAGCTAGATCCTTTGCTATCCAGATCTGAAGTTGGTAGCTTTTGAGGTGTTTGGGTGATTCGGTGAGTGGTGGTTATCTCTCACACGGACCCAAAGGAGTATATTGGATCGGTGGCTTGTTTGTGTGTTAAAGATAGTGATTTCATGCATTTTCCTTAAGTCTGCATGTAGATCCTTTGTCCATCAAGTTTTGATATCCATTTTACTACATGTTAACCTATGTTAGTGCATTCATCAAGATATTACTTAGAATTCATACTTGTTAGATTTGGACTCTTTATTTACTAAAATGCCATTATTGTAATAACTATTTATTTAGATCTTGTTTTGAATGATTGATAACTTGGATTAATGATTGTCTTGATTGATTGTTATGAGTTAGTTGATGTATGGTTGAATTTAGAAAAGTTGGTCAAAGATGATTCAAAAGATAAGTGGAAAGGCTCTTGAATAAGGAAAGCTGCTTGTGGCATATGAAGCGGATGATAAAGCTCATATGGATAGATTTGATGATGATGTTGAGATGGGACTTTGCTATGATGCGATGAGGCAAAGCATGATGTTGAGATGGGACTTTGTTATGATGCGATGAAGCAAAGCATGATGTGAGATAGCCTTGGTTTAATCCAGACGGGATCATCCCAAGCATGTTGATAACTCGGTGATATGGTTCGAGTTTGTCGATAATGGTTGGCTCGAGAGGCGCTTGAGCTAGTATGAGAATAGTCATCAAGGAGGATGACTAGGAGGTAAAGATTTCATCGTTATTGAAGGTTCTAGCATGCTCAAAGCAAGAGTACGCTGGGTAGATTCGATAATCCCAGGCACGCGCTGCGACGACGTGCCAAGTACTCTGGGCAGATTCGATAGTCCTAGGCACGGGCTGCGACGACGTGCAGAGTTATGTCTAGAACCGGGGTTACCATTAGCCCTTGACGGACGGATGAAAGAATGAGCCGGTCATTCAATTAACGATGATATCGAGGCAATGATAACAGTGACAGCCAGAGTCATGGATGTTTGGATGCTTTGGTTGTATTGTCATTCGGTCTCAGGAGCTATGTTTTGTGGGTGCTTATCTGATCTTGGTTTAGGCCTTGGGGGTTTGTACTTGGAAAACATCGACCTTGACTCGAGTGATAATTGCTTTACTTTAATTGTCTGCTTTGCTATGCTTGTTTCTGCTTAGTGTGTCTGGGTGGCTATCACTGTAGAAAGAGGTGGAGTGGGATGGTTGGGTTCCTATTCCCTTTTACCCTTTATGCTCTTTTGGTATTTTTGATAGTTGATTAACTGCTCACTAGGACTTTTGTTTGACTCAAGGTTTTATGTTCAACTCTTATCACCTTGGGCTGCTCATCCGTTTTGGGATGGGCAGACTAGGTAGCAGGTGACAGGTGCTGATCTTAGTGACTAACGCTGTTGATGACGAAGACGAGCTGGAGGCTTTTGTATATTGTTTTCTTACTATATGTACTGGATGTTCCGCTGCTTGTATGATCCTCTAAGTGATATGTAGTGAGGCTTGCTGTATTGACTTTTCAGATTGTTGTACCAAACTATTATGAGTTTATATGATGAGATTCTGTTCTATGGAGCTTCACTATGTATACTTTTCTATTGTATTTTATCCCTACGCTGTGAGTAATACGATAGAGTTTATTGTTTTACCTTACCTTGATGATCGTCCATGGCTGCCTGGCACACTTTACAGCGCACTATTTCCTTGTTTATTGCAGGAGTCATGGGCGGTCGTCACATTTGGTATCAAAGCTTTGGTTAATCGATTTTAGCCAACGCTCGCTGACGTAATTACGTATGAGAGACGTAATTGTATTTTTATGGATGATTACTATATATATATTATAGTAGCTTAGAAGGATTTGAACTCCTTATGCAGTTGTTTCTCAGGGTATATTAATCATTTCTTTTAGATATTAGGAATGAATCAAAGAGGGAGACCAGCTGCTAGGGAAGGCCGTGCTGCTGAGGGGACTACTGATTATGCTGCTATGTTCGAGGCTATGATGACTTCGATCATGAGAAGGATGCCAGATCCGGGGCCATTCGTAGATGTTGGGGTTCAAGTTCAAGCTCCAAAACCAGTGGATTTTGCTAAGTTGTGTAAAGACTATACTGCTCTTGGAGGAAAGGTTTTCTTGGGGATTGAATCAACCATTGAAGTCCAGAGGTGGATAGATGATTGTATAAGGATTTTTGGTGATTTGGGAATTCAGGATGCAACTAAGAGGAAGCTTGCATCAAGACAGCTTCAGGGAAGAGCTTCTGATTGGTGGAATTCTATCACCATTGATACTCCGGAGGAAGAGATTACTTGGGAGCAATTCCAAGCTAGATTTGAGGCTAAGTTCATTTCTACAGCTCAGAAATCTGTTTTGTTCAAGAAGTTTGTGGAGCTCAAGCAAGGTGGGAGACCAGTTCTTGAGTATGTTTCTGAGTTTGAAGCCTTGTCCAAGTATGGTCGGTCATATATTGAATCTCCATATCAGAAGAATGAGAAGTTCGTGACAGGCTTGGACAGTTATCTTGGGAGGCAGTTGGTGGATCATTGGGATACCCATTTGAGAAGCTTGTGGAGAAAGCTCTCAGGCATGAGAATTTGTTTCCTAAAGAAGGATCTGTTGTTGCTGTAACCAAGGAAGGTCTAAACCACAGCAGGGTGGAAACAAGAAAAGGAAGCAGCAGCAACAGAGGGGTAAGGATGGCCACAAGGAGCCAAAGGGTGAAGTGACCTGCTACAATTGTCAACAGAAGGGACATTGGTCCAGAGATTGTAAGAATCCGAAGGTGCCAACGAAGTGCCACAACTGTGACAAACCGGGGCATTTCAGGAAGGATTGTCCGGAACCGAGGAAGGACAAGCAGATTGTGCAAGCTTATGCTTTGGCGGCTGTGCCATCATCTTCGAAAGCTCCTACTGTGGAAGAGAAAGGAAAGAATGTGGTGGTTCAAGGTACTCTTTCCATTTGTGGTGTTCCAGTTAGAGTGCTATTTGATACTGGGGCGTCGCACTCCTTTGTTTGTAGTGAACTCGTAGGCCGGTTGGGTTTGGAACCGGATATTGTTGATAGACCATTGGTTGTGACTAATCCAGTTGGGGGTTCGTCTTGTTTGTGTATGATATGCCGTGGTCTAGTTGTATCGAGTCATGATTGCTCTTTTGTATGTGATTGTTTTGTTCTGAACTTTGCGGGGTTCGGAATTATTTTGGGTATGGACTGGCTTAGGAAGTATGCGGCAAGGGTTGATTGTAAGAGGCTGGAGGTGACAGTCGAGAATGTGGAGGGGCGAAAGGTTGTGATACAATATAAGCATGAAGAAGGCGTCTTCATGAGCTTCATGTATTCGCTAGTTGTTCCATGGGATGGACTGTCATCGTTGCCGATTGTGAATGAATTTGAGGATGTCTTTGACCAGGTCAAAGGGTTACCGCCGCATAGAGAGATCGAGTTTCGTATCGATCTAGTTGAAGTAGCCAGACCTGTTGTGATGCCTCTTAGGCGGATGGCGCCTAGGGTACAGCAAGAGTTGAAGGTGCAAGTTGATGACCTTTTACAGAAAGGATTCATTCGGCGTAGTGTGCCCGAATGGGGTGCACCAGTTGTGTTTGCAACCAAAGCGGATGGATCGTTGAGGTTGTGTGTGGATTATCGTGAGCTGAATAAAGTGACTAAGAAGAACAAGTATCCATTGCCGAGAATAGATGACTTGTTTGATCAGCATCACGAAGCTAAGGTGTTTTCTCAGATGGATTTGGCAACGGGATTTCACCAGTTGAGAGTGGCAAAGGATAGTGTGACGAAGATTGCTTTTAGGACACCATCTGGTTTCTATGAGTGGCTGGTAATGCCGTTTGGATTGACCAATGCACCAGCATATTTTGTGGATCTTATGAATAGAGTGTTCAGAGATCAGTTGAACAAGTTCGTACTTGTGTTCGTGGATGATATATTGATTTATTCCAGAATTGAAGAAGAGCACAAGACGCACTTGGGTATTGTTTTGGAGATCTTGCGAAAACAACAGCTGAGGGCTAAGTTTTCGAAGTGTCACTTCTGGAAGAGTGAAGTGAGGTTCTTAGGCCATGTTATCTCCAGAAATGGAATAGCGGTTGATCCCGCCAAGGTGGCAGCAATCCAGGATTGGGTTTGACCTAAGAATGCATCTGATGTGAGAAGTTTTCTTGGATTAACAGGATATTATCGTCGGTTTATTAAAGACTTTTCCAAGATAGCTACATCATTAACAGGATTGACGAAAAAGAACCAAGTATTCAGATGGGATGCTAAGTGTGAGCAAGCTTTCGGAATTCTGAAAGAGCGACTGACAAGTGCTCCTGTTTTGACTATTCCAAGTGGAAATGATGAGATGGTGGTTTAAACCGATGCATGTGGTACTGGACTTGGAGCAGTGTTAATGCAGAAGGATAAAGTTGTTGCGTATGCAAGTCGACAACTGAAGCAGCATGAAAGGAATTATCCGACTCATGATTTGGAGTTAGCGGCGATTGTTTTTGCTTTGAAGATGTGGAGACATTATCTATTGGGAGTTCGATTCGAGTTATTTACGGATCATAAGTCATTGAAGTATCTTTTCTCCCAAAAGGATTTGAATCTCCGACAGCAACGATGGCTAGAGTTTTTAGCATCATATGATTTTGGTATAGTCTATACTCCGGGAATGGGTAACGCAGTGGCTGATGTGTTAAGTCGAAGACATGCAGAATTGGGAGTCATGTTTTCAGAATGGAAGAGTCTCGAGTATTTAGATGGATTTGACTTCAGGCCTAGATGTGAATTGGAACTTGAGATGTTGGCAAACTTATCGATAAGACCTACTCTAGTGGAAAGAATTGGCGAGAGCCAAAAGCGGGACGATAAGCTTGTCAAGATTATCCGAGATTTAAAATCTGGATTAGACCCAGAGAAGGATAAAGGATTCGAAGTCGATCGAGAGGGTTGGCTTCGGAAGCAAGGACGACTAGTTGTTCCCGATATAGATGGATTGAGAGATGAAGTTCTTAAGGAAAGTCATCACTCGAAGTTGACAATTCATCCAGGTGGAAATAAGATGTATCGGGATATGAAGAGAACCTATTACTGGGAAGCTATGAAGAAGGATGTTGGAAATTTTATTTCGAAATGTATGAACTGCCAGTTGGTAAAAGCCGAGCAAAAGAAGCCTAGTGGATTGCTTCAGCCATTAGAAGTTCCTACATGGAAGTGGGAGCAAATATCGATGGATTTTATCGATGGGTTACCTAGAACCAGAGCAGGAAATGAAGGGATTTGGGTAATCGTAGATCGTTTGACTAAGAGTGCAAGATTCATTCCTGTTCGATCAACTAGGACTGCATTGAAATTGGCTGAGTTGTATGTTAAGTGGATAGTTCGATTCCATGGTATTCCGAAGAGTATAGTGAGCAATCGAGACCCATTGTTCAATAGTGGATTTTGGAAGAGGTTCCAAGAAGTTTTGGGGACCGAGTTGTGTTTGAGTACAGCTTATCACCCCCAAACAGACGGTCAGACCGAGAGAGTCAACCGAGTTTTGGAAGATCTCCTCAGAGCATGTGTTTTGGACTTCGAAGGATCATGGGAAGATCATCTTCATTTGGTGGAATTTGCATATAATAACAGTTACCAGTCAAGTATTGGTATGGCACCGTATGAAGCATTATATGGAAGACCTTGTAACTCTCCGACATGTTGGTCGGAAACAGGAGAAAAGTTGATACTTGGGCCAGAAATGATTCGACAGACTTCAGATTGTATAGAGATCATTCGGCGACGAATGAAGGCAGCCTAAGACCGTCAGAAAAGTTAGGCCGATAAGCGTCGTAAGGATTTGGAATTCGACGTAGGAGATATGGTTTTTGTGAAGATTTCTCCTCTGAAGAATGTTATTCGATTCGGGAAGAAAGGAAAATTGACTCCGAGATTTGTTGGACCATTCTCGATCGTCGAGCGAATTGGAAAGCTCGCTTATAAATTGGGGTTACCAGAAAAGATGTCGGGCGTGCACAATGTTTTTCATATATCGTATCTACGGAAGTATGTACACGACTCGAATACAGTATTTTCTGCTGATAGCTGTGAAGACTTTGAGATTGATCCAGTTGTTAGAAGACTTCGTAAGCCGCTTCGTTTTGTGGAAACTGACACGAAACAGTTTAGGAGGAAGAGGATTACGTTGCTCAAGATACAATGGAGTGATGATGTTAACGACTGTACATGGGAGGAGGAAGAGAGGATGAAGGCAGCTCATCCTGAAATCTTCGAGGTATGACCCTAAGGTGTCGTGACATCTCATGAATTTTTAACTTGTTCTAGTCTTAGAATTCTGCGTGCTAGGCTTGAAATTAGATGCATGGTTTGATGGTTGCTATGGATGGTAGGCATGCGAAATAGTTTTGGTTGCTCTTGATTGTTTGGAATTTCGGGGGCGAAATTCCTAAGGGGAGAGAATGTAACGACCCATATTTTTACAGATCGAAGAATCGTAAACTAGTTGCCATTAGGTCGTTTGCATTGTTTGAGTCAACCAGAGTTAGCTCGTGTGGGAGCTTAGGTCGTGTTGTGGTTTGGGTCGGTGGAGCGAGTTAAGAGAGTGACCGACTTAAGGTAGTTAGCGGCTTAACGGGATAAGCGAGTTAGTGGTAGTCGCCGACTTAAGGTATTGACCGACCTAAGGGAACTAACGACTTAAGGTGATTAGCGGGTTAAGGAGATGGGCCGACCTAAGAGCTAACGGTTTAGGGGAGTAAGCGACTTAAGATATTGTCCGATTTAAAAGTAGACCGACCTATAGGAGATAACGACCTATAGGAGTCAACGACCTGCAGCTTAAGTCGTAAGCGACTTATGGTGATAGGGTGAGTACAGTTAGGTCGTGGACGGGTTATGGTATAGGTCGTAGGTCGTTGTGACCATGTGTATAGTGTTAGGTCGGATACATCGTTGGGTCGGCAGTATAGGTAAGTCGTTAGGTCGGCTAGGTGTTAGGTCAGCCATAGGGTTACGTATGTTAGGTCATTAGGTCGGCATGTGTTTTAGGTCGCGTTGAAGGCCTGAGTGTCAGGTCGTAAGTCCTTATGTCGGCGACGACTTAAGGGGGGGCGGACGACTTTAAAATCTGCCTATAAATAGAGGGGTTTGGTTCACCTTTCGGCACCGGATTTTGAAGCGACGAAGTGCTGCTATTTTGAGAGCTCGACTACAACACTTCTTCACTTCTTTTCTCCACTCTAATCTAGTGCTTACATCCATCCAAGATCGAAGATCTAGATCAAAGATCCAAGAGCCAAAGTTGAAGATCTCCATCCATCGAAGAGAGATTTCATCGTTTGAAGCGGAGTTTTGGCGGATCGAGCTAGATCCTTTGCTGTCCAGATCTGAAGTTTGTAGCTTTTGAGGTGTTTGGGTGATTCGGTGAGTGGTGGTTATCTCTCACACGGACCTAAAGGAGTATATTGGATCGGTGGCTTGTTTGTGTGTTAAAGATAGTGATTTCATGCATTTTCCTTAAGTCTGCATGTAGATCCATTGTCCATCAAGTTTTGATATCCATTTTACTACATATTAACCTATGTTAGTGCATTCATCAAGATATTACTTAGAATTCATATTTGTTAGATTTAGACTCTTTATTTACTAAAATGCCATTATTGTAATAACTATTTATTTAGATCTTGTTTTGAATGATTGATAACTTGGATTAATGAATGTCTTGATTGATTGTTATAAGTTAGTTGATGTATGGTTGAATTTAGACAATTTGGTCGAAGATGATTCAAAAGCTAAGTGGAAAGGCTCTTGAATAAGGAAAGCTGCTTGTGGCATATGAAGCGGATGATAAAGCTCATATGGATAGATTTGATGATGATGTTGAGATGGGACTTTGCTATGATGCGATGAGGCAAAGCATGATGTTGAGATGGGACTTTGTTATGATGCGATGAAGCAAAGCATGATGTGAGATAGCCTTGGTTTAATCCAGACGGGATCATCCCAAGCATGTTGATAACTCGATGATATGGTTCGAGTTTGTCAATAATGGTTGGCTCGAGAGGCACTTGAGCTAGTATGAGAATAGTCGTCAAGGAGGATGACTAGGAGGCTGAGATTTCATCGTTATTGAAGGTTCTAGCATGCTCAAAGCAAGAGTACGCTGGGTAGATTCGATAATCCCAGGCACGGGCTGCGACAACGTGCCAAGTATTCTGGGCAGATTCGATAGTCCTAGGCACGGGCTGCGACGACGTGCGGAGTTATGTCTAGAACCGGGGTTACCATTAGCCCTTGACGGACGGATGAAAGAATGAGCCGGTCATTCAATTAACGGTGATATCGAGGCAATGATAACAGTGATAGCCAGAGTCATGGATGTTTGGATGCTTTGGTTGTATTGTCATTCGGTCTCAAGAGCGATGTTTTGTGGGTGCTTATCTGATCTTGGTTTAGGCCTTGAGCGTTTGTACTTGGAAAACATCGACCTTGACTCGAGTGATAATTGCTTTACTTTAATAGTCTTCTTTGCTATGCTTGTTTCTACTTAGTGTGTCTGGGAGGCTATCACTGTAGAAAGAGGTGGAGTGGGATGGTTGGGTTCCTATTCCCTTTTACCCTTTATGCTCTTTTGGTATGTTTGATAGTTGATTTACTCACTAGGACTTTTGTCTGACTCAAGGTTTTATGTTCAACTCTTATCACCTTGGGCTGTTCATCCGTTTTGTGATGGGCAGACTAGGTAGCAGGTGACAGGTGCTGATCTTAGTGACTAACGCTGTTGATGACGAAGACGAGCTGGAGGCTTTTGCATATTGTTTTCTTATTATATGTACTGGATGTTCCGCTGCTTGTATGATCCTCTGAGTGATATGTAGTGAGGCTTGCTGTATTGACTTTTCAGATTGTTGTACCAAACTATTATGAGTTTATATGATGAGATTCTGTTCTATGGAGCTTCACTATGTATACTTTTCTATTGTATTTTATCCCTGTGCTGTGAGTAATACGATAGAGTTTATTGTTTTACCTTACCTTGATGATCATCCATGGCTGCCTGGCACACTTTACAGCGCACTATTTCCTTGTTTAGTGCAGGAGTCATGGGCGGTCGTCACATAAGGCCAAACTTCAGCCAACTGAGAACATTCTTTAGGGCTTCCCATAGTTGTTGCATGCTCCTACTTTTATTTTCATAACATCTTAAATTTCTTTCCTCCCAAACCAATTTCAAGTACTTCTTAAAAACGAAGAAGTGAACAGTTCTGTCATCATTCCTCCACCTTGTTGACTTACTAATCAGGTCCCACTCCACATCGGACAAATCAAATTTCTTCTATTTTTTAATTTGAATTGTATGCTATTATCGAAATTGAATTATCCAAATTTCTAGTAATGAATTGGTTTATATAGGAGTTACTTTGGAGGAATTTTTTTTTCATATTTTCATGCTTTATTATTTGAATATTTCAACTCCGAGTTTAGCTTTGTTTCAGGCTTTTGATTTGCCAACCTAGCACTTTAATTTTGCTAGACCTTTTGTGTGTTCTTCAGCCTAAGATCGTTGACATTTTCATATTTGTGGTTTGTGATGGCTTCGACCTAATATGTTGACTTGTTTAATACGACCTATTGTGTGTTTTTTTGGAATGATTTTGTTATATGTGAACATATATATATACATATACATACATACACACACACACACATATATATATATATATATATATATATATATAAACACACACATACCTACATACATACACACACAGAAATATATATATATATATATGTATGTATTTATGTATCTGTGCAGTTAAAGCACTAGGCAAATTCAATTCAACGGAGGTCTAAAAAGTAATAGCGAGGATACAACAAGAATATTGCGGGATATAGCGGATGACTCTAAAATTGCATATAAAACCCGTACTTAATGTTTTTTCAAATATATAAACGATAATTAAATGAAAAATTAACATTCAATTCAATTATAATTAATACATAAATAATTTTAAATAAAAACATGTTCGAATATACTATAAATAAAGATAAAAGTGTTATATAATATAATTGAATTTAGTAAAATATTAAAGTATTTTCATTTTTGAAAGTATATTAAAAATTCAATTAAATAAATAAACTTCATAATTTTTATAATGTATAAATATCATTTTTCAATTCATTTCTTTTAAAGAAGATATAGCAGAAATAGCAAAAATAGTGAGACTTAAAGCGGAAAGGCTATATTTGGTGATATATGGAAAAAAAATCATAGCGGTAGAAATCATCTATGAGATATAGCAGGGTTATAACGGGGCATTGACTGTATAGGTATGTATTAATGTATGCATTGTTGTGTTATCTCTTTGCTTGAGTGCTTGTACACTTCTTTTATGCCTTCCCTTGTGTGAGTGTGCACTTGCGTTGTGTGCTTCCCTTGTGTGAGTGTGCACTTGCCTTATGTGTCTAGCTGTCCTTGGATGCATGCAAATGTGCTTATACTTCCCAAAGTTGTGCCTTCTGCATGCTTATTGTGTGTTTGCCCGCCTTGTTTGAGTGTGTTGCTGCCTTTGTTTCCCTTTGTTATGCCTAAAGTTGTGCATTGTATATTTGCATTTTGTAATGTTTTGTTATGTATTTCTGAACCAGACTGTGTGCATGACCTTGTTAACTTGGTGCATCTTTGTGTACCTCTAGGTTGTGCACAGGTTATGTGTGTGTACTTTGCTGCATTTGTTCTCTTATCCTGTATGTGTGAGGCTATGCTTGTTGGTCTAGTATGTGTGGTACCTTTTTATGTAGCTATTTGTGCATGTTTGGTTTTGTTTTGTGCATGTGTTATGTGCTGGGCACTTGCACTTTAAACCTGGACTTGTGTTTTGGCTTATGCACTTGCATTGTGAACTTGAGCTTGTGTTTTGGTTTGTGCTATCACTTCGTCGAGCCTTATTTGTGCTTATTTTCACTAGTCTGGTGTGTGAGTAGCTTTTGCATGCCCTACCTGATCTGATTTGCTGAAACTGATGTTCGTTTCTTCTTTCCCTTAATGGTTTATGGTTTGTGGCATCTTTTTTCCTTTGTGGCCTTCTTTATTTGAGATTGCTTGGCCTTAAGGCATGTATAGTGATATATTGTGCATTTCTTAAGTTGTCCATGCACATATTAGTTAAGTTTTGAATTTATATCCCACGTATATGTTGTACTGGTCCTTGTATATACTTGTTGTACTGGTCATGTTTGTTATTGTTTGTGCTTGTTCAGATATTAAAACAATAAAATCAATAAACTGAGGTAATATCGAGTTTAAATATATTTATATTTTTGTAGTTTTAAGTTTTGCTTTTTGCTTTTTACTGCTACATTGTTTGTCAGGTAAAATAGATTTTTGTCTGGACAAAGGATGGAACCAGAAGATAAAAATTGAATTCATGTGAGTGAGGATAAAATTATGGAGTGGCCATTGTGTTGAAAGTGTTATGAGTGAAAGAGAGAAAATTAATGCATATGAAGGGATATAAAAATAGTGTATATAAAATATTTATTAAAAATATTATGGGAGTTCTTATTTTAATTATTGTGCTATTAATTTTTTTATTGAAATAAAATATTTTCTTGTTTATTTCTTCCTATGGTATTATAGTAGCACCACGTCAAAACATTTAATATACATACATACGTACATATATATGTATGTATGTATGTATGTATGTATGTATGTATGTATGTATGTATGTATGTATGTATTAGCGTCAAACAAAAATCGTAGAATATTATACTCCATAAGGTTTATGTGACACTAGTTAAAATCTAATGCTTTGGACTAGTACAATGCCATCACATAGGCAAAACCTAAAGAAGAAATAACTCGGTAAGGATCTAAAAATCTATTTAAAGCCCATTTTATTCTCGAATTTGAAAAGGCAACTCTGCTTCAAAAATTTATAGATCTAACCAAAATGAATGCATCGATGAATAAGTATGTAAATGAATTTAATGCTCTTTCAAAGTATGGATCGTCGTTGATCAATTCACTATAAAAGAATGAAAAATTCATTATTGGACTGAATGTTGAATCAAGAGATAAATTACATACTTAAATAAGATACCCATTTGAGGAAATTGTTGATATGACATCAAGATAAGAGAAAGTCCAAGAACGTGACCAAATCTCGGAAGAACAGTTTGTTTAACAAGTCCAACGAAAAAGACATCATTCTTTCAAAAGAAAATCTAGGAGCCTAAAAAGAATAAGAATACTTTTCAATAAGGCAGACCGAGGGTGAAAAACCAGTTCAATTGAAAAAACCTGAATAGAAAAAAGTCTAATATATCTCAGGCTTAATGTCAGGTATGTGGAAAGAAGTGTCACTATACTAAGGAATGTAGAACTATGAAACAAAGATGTTATAATTACGATAAAATGGACATATGATAAGACTGTGTAGAATGTTCAAAAAAAATTCCAAGCAAGATGTTCACAATTGAGAACCCAATTCTATAGAGCATAGAGGGAAACATGTCTCAATCTTAGAAGGTACACTTCTTTGAGAATGAAGTTTTGCGATACTTTGGATTGTTGGATTTAGTGGTAGAATATTTTTTCTTATGTGTTTTTAAAATAATTTGGTAATAATTCGATTAGGGAAACTGTATGAGACCCCAATCTAAGTTCTAAAATAAGAACGCATCACAAAAATAAGTTTGATGAAAATGAATTTGAGTAGAAGGATCCAGTAGTGATCAAAGTGGTGTAGCAATGTAAATAGTTTTCTTTTCACTAAATATCAATAACCATTTGATTTAATGGATGTATGGTTACTTATTTGTTAGTTTCATTTTTATGTATGTCTAGCCTGAAAGAGGATAATTGAGTGGAAGTTATCACTCATAAATATTGTGTTGAAAAAATAAATTTACTATTTTGATGATAACAACTATATGACAATGCTACTAACAAGTTTATTAAGTATCGTCAATTTGTAGCTATATGATGGATGATAAAGTTAATACAAGCTACATTGAAGAATATAGAAGAAAAAATGGTTCAAGTAGTGGAATTCAAATACAAAATGAATAATATAATCAATGGTGAAAGTGAAAAAAATAGAGTAGTCAAGCCTTGAACCTACATCAAAAAATTATAACACTTCATTTAATCAACCGCACCATAGAAACACATGTCCAAAAGGAAGCTTCATAGTTGTGAAAAGAGAAGAAGCTCATCGGTGTACAAGTATGGGAAAAGTTGGAATTGATCGTAGGAAAGTTTAGACAAATGTTCCTTTCAACCAACCTCATCGCAACAACTTTTATGCAATACAAAGATCGCATGTTATATTATCCATAGGAGCAAACGGAAAATTAAACTGTTAAAAAAATGCAAGAGGCCGTAATCGAACACTGGTAACCAAGGATGGATGCCCCACACTCATCAACTGCACCATGACTTCTTTTGTTCGTAGGTTGCTTTGTAGTTTTATATTATAGGATAAAAAGAATCAAAAAAAATAAGGCGGAAGTGGGACTTAAACTCAGGTGCTTAGGGATAGTAAGGCACATCCCCACCGGTACATTTGAAATGTTTCGTTCACATTTGGTTAGCATATGTCCAACTGCACCATAGAAACACATGTCCAAAGGAAGCTTTAGTTGTGAAAAGAGAAGAAGCTCAATGGTGTAAAAGTATGGGGAATGTTGGAATTGATCGTAGGAAAGTTTAGACAAATGTGCCTTTCCATCAACCTCATTGCAACAACTTTTATGCAATACGAAGATCGCTATATTATCCATAGGAGGAAACGAAAAATTTAACTATTAAAAAAATGCAAGAGGTCGGAATCGAACACTGGTAACCAAGAATGGATGCCCCACATTCACCAACTACATCATGACTTCTTTTGTTCGTAGGTTGCTTTGTAGTTTTATGTTATAGGACAAAAAGAATTAGAAAATAAATAAGGCAGAAGAGGGACTCAATCTCGGGTGCTTAGGGATAGTAAGGCACATCCCTACCGATACGGTAGAAATGTTTCGTTCACATTTGGTTAGCATATGTTGTTATTCACAATAAAGCAAAATTAAATGGATAAAAAGGGGACAAAATGGGGTTCGACCCTAGTCGAAGTGCAAGGGAGGCGCATGCTTACCAAACACACTACAACACATTTTGATTTGAAGGCCAATAGCTATATTAGATTACTGTTTAAAACGAATATTCAAACGCCTATTCAACAAATTGCAAACTTTCAATATGTGCATCTTTCTCAATGCAAAATTCTAAAGAGTTGCATCAGTTTATTGACTTCCAATCACTCCTATATAAGTCTTCCATGATTCAAAAAACAATAGTACAATCTTAAACTCTCCAGTTACTTTCATTTTGCATACCAAATTTCAAAACCCCATATTCATTAAAAAAACATCATTTTGCATCATTTTCAAATTTTATCGAAGTTTTACCCTAGTGTGACTACTCAGTGTGTTGAAAACACAATATATAGTCAAGTTTGTAAAAGAAAAGATTGACGTTCTGTTGTGGAGTCCTCAGGCAGTAAGTGTTGAAGTCATGTTTGGTTGTTCAGGCGAAGTCTGTAGACATGTTCCTCTAGATGAAGTGAGGGTATTGATAGTGAAATTCCTTAGAGGTGCTTAGAAACTGGAACTAGGATGGGAGGTCTGAATCAGTATAAATCGACTATGTGATCTACTGTTATATTTCTACAGCATTTATATTATCTCTTATATATTGTCCATCTTCGATCCTGTGCATAGCGACTAACAAGTGGTATCAGAGCCTGAAATTCTATCGATCGTCCCAACATCATAGAATAGTGGCCAGAAAAAGATCCAGTTGGAATACAACAAAAAAATCTCAAATTCTATCAAAGCCACCAATTAGGAGTAAAAGAAGGTACTTTCTGATTTACAAATTTCAGTAGAAGATAATAATCAATTAGTTAGTATATGCGATAAGGTCTTAAAGCTTTATTTTATTATTTTAGAAAAGATGAAATCCAATGAACATGAAATGAAAAATTCAAAATTGAGAAATTAGATTTAGAAAATCAATATGTTGTTTTGAAAAATAATTTTATAGGTCTTAAAGATTTTCTGAATCAACTAAATACTATGTTTGGAAAAGAGAAATTTTTTCAAAATTTTGGATTTGAAAAGAAAAATTGATTTATTACACTCTTCTTTAAATAATTTAGAATCTCAAATTTTTCTTCTCTAAATTGAAAACTGTATGTTAAAAAATGAGAATTATAAATTAAATAGAAAGATTGATATTTCGAAAAAAAAAATTGGTACTACAGATTTTTTTCTAGCATTATTTAATTAGAAGTAGGTCTACCACTTAGAAAGAAATGGAACTCAGGTTTGATTACTCCTAGTATTCGCCATTCTGTAGATTTACTAACAAAATAGGTGTTAAAATGATGAAGTGGGACATCAACAAATAAAGGAAGCCATGTGTTAAGTGCTAGATAGTGAAGGATGAGCATCAAAAAGTTAATAAATTAATTCTTTTTTTTTTGGAGCACCATAATGGAAATGAGAATGGTTGAGTGATAGTCGATCGACTCACCAATAGGATCATGTTTTAATCGCTCAAGTAAATCGAACCATAGAAGATTTATTTAAAGTAATTATGCACCAACTGTTACAATTGCATGAGGTACCACGATGTATTTGAGACTAGGGTATTATTATAGTGCCAAGACATGTGGATAAAGTAGTCCAGGAGTAAGAATGTTCAATTAGTTAAAGTTCAATTGTCAAATAACCTTAGAGAAGATTTGTAGGAGACGAACGAACTAATACAACAGACATATCCCGAATAGTTTTGAATCATTAGTATATTTATTTAATTATGGAGACATGAATGATTTACTTTGATTGTTTTTTGTGTACATGGATGTGTGCGTATATAGTTGAATGCTATAGAAAATAAATTATAGCACTCTCCAATAAATTGCGAGAATGCAATTTCTTTAAAGAGAGGAGTTTGTAACATCTTTCCATTTGATTAATCATAATAAAATATATATTTAAATTTTGGAATTTTTTTGGAAAATAAAATAATTATTTTAAGTTTGTTGAAATCAAATGGCGATATTTTAATAACAGAAAAGTCGTTATAAGAATGAAATAAGTGATAGAAACTTCTTCAGTGTATTATTAAACAGGTATAAAAAGTTGATTTATAGGTAATTCAATTAAAAGGTGGTGAGGAGTATGATTTATTGCCATAGTTTTAAAGCTTATCCAATGAAATCATTATATTTTAAGCCTATCCTAAATAAATCATGCAATTTTAACTTATCCCACTTTAAAAAAGTCTTCCTATCATTCTATTTTAATATTACATGGTTATTGTAACATCCCCTATTCTGAGGTCCGAAACTAACCGCTACAGATGCTATGGTCATCTATAGTATTAATTTCCAGTGAAAAAATGCGGTAATGTTAATGGTATCCATAATATCTGAAGCACGAGATATGAAATATTTCAAACACAATTTTAAACCAACTTTCTCATTGCATTTCAAATCAGTATTTCATATTCAGTACGTGATCCCGTAGCATTACTCGGGTTCAGATAGAATATAATTATAATATACCCCAAGAGTGACATATGAAGATGGCCCCTTAGATGATCAGAATTATTAAATAGATAGCTATAACATCTGCCTTTACATTCAACAATCAATCACAGTGGAATAGATAAATAGATAATTTGCTACATAGCTAAACTTTGCCTCCTGCACGTCTTTGGAAGATTTATTTGCCAAAACCAACTAGTCCTGAAAACCTTAACTCACAACCTACTCAAATTAGATTTTGAGCACCCAAGAATATAAGGGGAAAGACAAAAAGCATGGTGTGAATAATAATATGGCATCTGGATTTATTGATACTAGGTGACACCATACCGCACAGCGGAAATATTTTTCCCGTCACTAATATCCTTTAAAAGAATATCTTTTGCAATCAAAATCCTGCAACCAAACTGGTTATAATAAATGATATGACAATAACATGTATGCATGCAACATAGGTAATCGGTGAACTATCTGTCACAACATCATAGTTTTATTAGGCTGGCCATAAACCTACGGCTGACTCTAGCCTACCGGACATTATAAATGTTATAACTTACTAATGGAGAAGAACTAGATGAGATGTCTGTAACTTACTACTTCTAGGGTCAACTAATCCTAATGGATTTGCGGGCTCACCAATAACCTATCACCATGACACTGCCATACACAGTGGAATCTTGGACTTATATTAGCTAGGGGGTACTAGCTAAAGTATGGGGTGCGACTCCACACTAGTCTCATCTGGTTTTCTAATCTCTGATAATTCTTTCAATAAAAGTCTGGGTTAACTACCATTTCCATATTTCCTTGAAAACAAAATCTTTGTAAATGATTTAACCCTTAAAATCATTCATAAAACAAGGAAAACATTGGTCCTTTACTTTACTCAAAATACTTATGCCATATATGTGCTTTACAAAACATTATTGATAAAAATCGAAATCATTAGGGTCTTCGACCCTCTCAAAAATTAGGCTACAAGGACAAAATTATGTAAAACCTTTACAATTATAAAACTCGGCAATGTCATCGCCATATGATCTTTGCCCATTCTAAACATGTCAAAGTCTTTTATTTGAAAATATATGGGGATGATGTCGTCATAACTTCATAAGTCATAGTGTTAAACTATAAAATTTGAACTTTGGCAACATATAAAACATTGGCTCCAATGCCTCATCGTGGTTATAAAATTTTATAGATGCAACATCGATATCTGTGACATCGGCATGGTTAAAAACATTATAGGTTAAACTCAATGACTAGTTGAAACCGGCAGGGGTTAAGCTCGATGACAAGTTAAAAGCGACATAGATTAGGCTCAATGACAAGTTAAAAGCGGCATAGTGTAGGCTCGATGACCATTTAGATCTTCAAGTCAAAACATTGGATGGTGTATGCGGCGGCATGCTTTCTAGTATAAAACACAGTAACAAGCCTCTTAATGTAAAACTCAGCATGTATGAACATTGACATCGGCATGTCAATGCCTACCTCTTTAATCTTTATTATCTTGGCCTCGACGAGGCACAAAACCCATCTGCATCATGCCAAACTTGTTGATGTCATGCGGCATCATTTTGTTCCATGTCGATGACACTAGGATGCGATGAGTGATGGCTCGACATAGCCAATGCCGATATGGAAGAATGGTAATTAACTTGAAAACTGCAATTTTACTATAAAAAGTGTTTCCTTTCCTCCAAACCCCTATGATTTGTCAAATCCTTATTGGCTAGCAAAACTTTATCAAATCTCTTTACTAAAAAAACTGCTGCATGCCATAATTTGCTATGCTAAATACTTTTATGATTTAACCCATATTATAAACATTTTATTAAACGAATAAGCCTTTTGACTTAAAGAATTTGTTTATCATTTCTAAATACCTAGGAAAAATCTCTAAAAATCATAATAATTCAATTTATCTATACTCTTTGAAATATAAAAAATTCAGGGCCAAAATTTTTATTAATTATTTTTAATAATTAAATCCTGAAATTCACCAGTTTCTTCACTTAGAAAAATCATATAAAATCCATACTTGCTTGGAAAATTATAGAATTAATAATCCACTTCTAAAATGATATTTCTAACATCATATCAAAATCTCAACTCATTTGGGGTATCCTATGACAGGTTTTCCAACTCAAACAGATCACAAAATTTCATATTTAAATTCCAAAAATCACCAACATGCATATAACACTCAAACTACTAAACATGACATAATACTTGCAAAAGAAACTGATTTATACTTAAAACCAAAATATAATGAAATAAGTGAGATGTATATCCATTATTTACCCTAATTTGGATAAGATAGATGCGATTTGGTGTAGATTTGATTCCTTAATCTTTTAGTTTCCTTCTTTGTTTTCCCTTTGCTATAGACGGTCTCTCTCTATGTTTTGTTTGTATGTGTGTAAATGAATGAAGGAAATGAATATTTAAGGGTTTAAGGGGTGGGAATGAGGGCTGTTCTCATTTTGCCCTTATCATTTTCCTCCTTCTTATCCTAACCATTTATTTCCCTAATTTGGTTATTAATTAAGGCACGACCTAAACTTAGTTACCAAATCTTAATTTTCTTATCCCTTTAAATTATTTTATTTAATTTATATAATTAAATGTCCTAAATAATGTTAATCAAAATTATGGTCATTACAAACTCCCATCCTTAAAGAATTTCATCCTTGAAATTACAATAAGGTACACACATCAATAAAACTTAAAGGTAAAACATACCATCGAACAAGTCAGGATAAGTGTCTCTAATCCTTCTCTCTATTTCGTAAGCGCAATCTCTCTTGTTGTCACTTCACTGGACCTTTACTAATCTAACTGTCTTGTTCCTTAGCTTCTTCTCATCCCTAACCACTATATGAACTGACTGTCTAACTATAGTCATGTCCGGTTCCACTACTACGTCTTCTAACTTAATTAGAGTAATAGTAGTCATTGGATCTCGAACACACTTCCTTAGATGAGAAATATGGAAAACATTATGGACTTTTACCAAACTATCTGCTAATTCTATCCTATAAGCGAGTTTCCCGATCCTTTCTATGATAGGAAATGGTCCAATAAATCAAGATGCTAATTTCCCTGACTTTCCAAACCTTATTACACCTTCATCGGTGATACCTTGATGAAAACATGATCTCCAACTAAGAACTCTATGTTTTCTCGTCTCTTATCTGGATAACATTTCTTTCTTGACCGAGCTTCCTTCATTCTAGCCAAAATTAACTCAATATTTTCTACGGCTTCTCTTTCCATATCTGGACCAAGAACTAATCTGTCTCCGGTCTCTAACCAACACACTGAAGATTTACACGGTCTTCCGTATAAAGCTTCAACCGATGTCATCCTTATACTAGTCTAATAACTATTGTTATATAAAAACTCAACTAGGTGTAGTTGATCTTCCCATGATCCTCTGAAATCTAGCACACAAGCTCTTAACAAATCCTCTAAGAGTTTGTTAACTCTTTCCGTTTGCCTATTGGTTTGCGGATGTTACGAGCTACTTATCTTGAGTTTGGTACCTAAAACTTCCTATAGACTCTTTCAAAACTCACTAGTGAATAAGGAATCTCTTGTACTTACTAGACTATTGGGAATCCCATGCAATCTAACTATACTCTTTATGAATAACTTAGCTAAGATTTGTGTCGTTCTAGTTGACTTAATGGGTATAAAGTGTGTGCTCTTAGTCGATCTAACCACTATAACCAGATACTTTCATTTCCTCTATTCAACCTTGGCAACCCATCTATGAAATCCATAGATATAGAATCACACTTCCAAACTGAAACATCAAAAGGATGAAGTAACCCACTCGGTTTATAATGTACGGCTTTCAATTGCTGAAGTTCAAACACTGCTTTACCCATAAGCCTGTATCCTTCTTCATACTTTCCCCGAAAAAACTTCTCTTCATGTCTTGATACATCTTAAATCCTCCAGGATGAATAGTAAACTTTGATCAATGACATTCTCTAAGAAATTCCTTCCTTAGATCTTCAATATCTAAAACACATGACCTTCCTTTCTTTCTCAACTACCCATTTTTGTCAAGACTGAAATCCTTTAAATCGTTAATCTCGGTTCCACTCTTTAACCTTCTAATCCATTCAGCTGTTAATGGATCTTCTCTTTGTTTAGAAGCAATCATTTCAATCATCACTTGTTGAACTTCCAAACACGACAACATTGCAGTCTCTTGACTCAAACATTCTGTAGATCTTAACCACATAAGGTCGTTCGAGCTTTTCCTAGGAGTATGGCATGTAGTCAAAGCTTCCAAATCTTTCCACTCAGCTATCATTGCTAATACAACATTTTGATGTTTTCTACTAAGTGCATCCAACTTTATTTTCTTTCCCTAGTGTGTACTCAATTCCAAAGTCATAGGTAGCTATGAACTCTAACCATCTCTGCTCTCTCATATTTAGCTCCTTCTGAGAGAATATCTTAATGACTTATGGTCTGTAAACAACTCGAATCACTCTCCAAAAGGTAATGTCTCCAAACCTTTAGTTCATAAATTACTGCAGCTAAGTTATGCATCGGATATCTAATCTCATGTGGTCTAAGCTGTCAAGAGGCTTAGGTAATTACTTTACCCCTATGCATTAATGCAGCTCCTAATCCATTTCTGCATGCATTTGTATACACTACTAAATCTTGATACTCATCCAGAACAACTAACATCGACGCATTGATCAATAAATGTTTCAGCTTTTGGAATGCATCCTCACATTTATCAGTCCAAACGTATTTTACTTCTTCCCTTGTCATCTTAGTCATCGGTGCTGCTATCTGCGAGAAATCCTTAACAAATCTCTAGTAATAGCTAGCTAATCAAGGAAAACTCTTTGTCTCAATTACTGTCTTGGGTATCTTTCAATTATTAACTGCTTCCATCTTAGCTTGGTCCACTGACAACCCTTTTTCCTAGACTACATGACCAAGAAACATCGCCTCCTTCTTCCAAAAATGACACTTTGAAAACTTTGCTTTTAACTGATGTTGTCTTAATGTCTCAACCATTATCCTAAGATGAATTTAATGATCCCTTTCATACTTCGAATATATCAAATTGTCGTTTATTAATACCAATACCTATTAAAGTGTTATCAGAAGATCTGATTCATCAAATCTGCGAAAAAAGCTGGTGCATTCATTAGCCCGAATGGCGTTACTAAGCACTCATATAAACCATATCTCATTCGAAACAACGTCAACAGAATACTATCCTCCACAACATTCAGCTGATGGAACCCAGTAGCCAAATCCATTTCGGACACTCTGGCCCCTCTCAACTAATTGAATAAGTCATCGATTCTCGATAAAAGCATGCGTATTTTAAATCCTCATTCATCTTATGATAGTCTATACATAACCTTAATGATCCGTCCAGTTTCTTAACAATACTACGGCTGCTTCCTAAGGCGAACTGCTTCGTCTAATAAAACTCTTCCCTTCTAAATCGAACAATTGCACCTCTAGCTCCCTCATTTTGGTAGGTGTCATCCAACTTGGTAGTCTACTAACAGGTTCAGCTTCTGGTACAAGATCTATCTGAAACTCAATAGCTTGTTTTAGCAGAGATCCTGTCACTAGTTCAAAGATGTCTATAAATTCTCTAATGAAAAAAACTCGATTCAAGTCGTTTTCATCCTCCATTACACCCAACAAAGCACAAACATCAAGACTCAAGTTTTTACAGAATATATAATTCATTCACTATTACTAGGGTGTCTTAGTGATATTGTCCTATCGTGAAAAAATATCCTAGCATCATATTTACTTAACCAATCCATACCTAAAATAATTCCAAAGCCTACGAAATCAAACATATGCAAACTGCATGCAAATATGTGACCTAACTATTCAAACTCTAACTGGTCATATGTCATCCCAAGAGTTGCGTACCCTCCTATTGGATTCGCAACCCTTAAGGGTTTAACTAGGTATGAGGGTTCTAAGTTAAGCTTATCTACTATCTAATGAGATATACCATGAATCAAATGCATACCTCCCATCACATTCTTTCCCCTCTCCTCGGTTGTAGGTCTCGAGGAAGTTGGTTCCAATGAAAACACCGTGCCTTTCTCAACTTTAGCTGATTCCTTGCACTGGTTCTTATAATGAACGATCTGATCACAGTTGAAGCGCTTCATGTTCTTCCATCCAATCACATTGTTTCCATCTCCAGAACGACATTCATCTGCGAGATGGCCTTTTTTATCACACTTATAACAGATAACCTCATATTTTCCATTCTTGGTAGCTCCACACTTTTGAGCTACCTTCTCGTGAAAAAACTTCCTCTTCTGATTTTTCTCACCTTGAGCCTCCACTGCTTTTGTACTACCAAAGAAAGCAAGCATCTCTTCATTGCTTAAAGCCATCTCTATCAATATATGACATGGATCCCTGAGATGCGGCAAAGTTTCCCTAGCAAGCTCAGGTCTCAGTCCTTGAACGAACTTGTCATTCCTTTTAATTACTGTATCCACGGTAGCACAGCTAAACCAGGATAACTCTTAGAACCTCGTAGCATACTCTGGCAATCATATCACCCTGCACCAACTCAACAAACTTTCTCTATGGGGTAGATTTAATGATTTTGGACATAAACCTCTCTTTAAACCTTCTCCTAAATTCTGCCTAACTCTCGCTTCCTTCACTGCTCCAATAGTAATACTATTATACCATTACAATGCAGCTCCTTCTAGTTGCTTCGACGCCAATCTTCTCTTCTGCTCATCATTCAGTCTAAGATCAACGAAAATCCTCTCACAATAAAGCAACCAATTCTCCACTTCAATTGCACCCTGAGTTCCAATAAATGGTTTTCCTCTAAGCCTTGCATATTCCCTACTCGGCACAACATAATTGTTGACATTCGAAGCTTCCTGATTCACTCCTCCAACATTTCCATGTACTAATCCAATAGCATCTCATGCTTGCATCATGTTGAAAAAGAACTAATACATAGCTCCTATATTAGCTTGAAGAACTAATATATAGCTCCCATATCAGCTTGCGGTATTCCGACACCTACATTAGTAACATTTGCTCGACCTGGATTCCTTCTAGCGTTAGGTATGGCATTTCCATTTGTTGTGGTGCTTCCTCCACCGAGATTAACTCTTTCGCTTCCTGCCTCCATATCTTACTTCCATTTAAATCTACATTCAAACATTAGTAATACACAAAAGAATGGCCTAAGAGGAATGGGAGAATAGAGATAAAGCATATACTTATGTATAGCAAATACTAGTACATTACTATAGCATTATCCCATACCATAATCTTATTCTCTGATTCATTTGGGTTAGTTTTAAAAATCTTTTTATGTATAAATTTCTTTTAAATTTTACATAAACCTATGCTCTAATACCAAGTCGTAACATCCTCTATTTTAAGGCCCGTAACTAACCACTACATACGCTGCAGTCATCTATAGTATTAATTTCCTATGAAAAAATGCGGTAATGTCAATGGTATCCATAATATCATAAGCACAAGAATACGAAATATTTCAAACACAATTTCGAAACAACTTTTCTCATTACATTTCAAATCAGTATTTAATATTCAATACATAATCCCATAACGTTTTTTAGGTTCAGATAAAATATAATTATTATAAAATATGCTAAGAGCGTCATAAGAAGATGCCCCTTGGATGATCAGAGTAACTAAAGAGATAGCTATAACATCTGCCTTTATATACGACATTCAATCACAGCGGAATAGATAAATAAGTAATATCTTACATAGCTAATCTTTGCCTCATGCACGTCTTTGGAAGCTTTATTTTCTAAAACCTACTAAACTTTAAAACCTTAACTATCAACCTACTCAAATTAAATTTTGAGCACCCGAGAGTTTAAGGGGAAAATAGAAACTTCGAGTCAGCTAAAAAATTGGTATGAATAATAATATAACGTCTTGATTTATTGATGCTAAGTAAGACCACATAGCCTAGCAGAATGGGTTGTCCTCTCACTAATATCCCTTAAAAGCATATCTTTTATGATCAAAATCCTACAACCAAACTGGTTATAATAAACGAGATAACAATAACATATAGCCATACAATATAGGTAATCGGTGGACTATATGTCCTAACATCATAGTTTTATCAGGCTGACTATAAACATATGGCTGACTCTGGCCTACTAGACATAATAAATGTTATAACTTGTTATTAAAGAAAAATGAGATGGTATATCCGTAACTTACTACTTCTAAGGTCAACTAATCCTAATGGTTTTACGGGCTGACCAATAACCTATCTCAACTCTATGTATTCCTTTCTATATGTAACCTTCATTTAGTCTTACCCATGACATGGCCCTACACACTGGAATCTTGGAATTATATTAGCTAGGGGGTTCTAGCTAAAGTATAGGGCGTGACCCCACATTAGTCCCATTTGGTTTTCTAATCTCTAAGTCATTCTTTTAGTATAATTCTGGGTCAACTACCCTATCCCTACTTCCTTGAAAACAAAATCTTTTTAAATGATTTAACCCTTGAAATTATTCATAAAAAAAGGAAAACATTGGTCCTTTACTTTACTCAAAATATTTATGCCATGAAATATGCTTTACAAAACATTATTAATGAAACTCGAAATCATTAGGGTCTTCGACCTTCTCAAAACTTAGGCTACAAGGCCAAAACATTGTAAAATCTTTACAACTATAAAACTCGCAACATCATCGCCACTAAAAATCTTTGCCCATTCTAAAGCATGTCGAAGTCTTTTATTTGAAAATATATAGGGATGAAGCTGAAGTCATAACTTCATAAGGTATAGTGTTAACTATAAAATTTGAACTTTGGCAACATATAAAACAATGGCATCAATGCCTCATCAAGTTTATAAAATTTAATATATGCGACATCAAAATCTATGACATCAGCATGGTTAAAAGCAATATAGGCTAAACTCGATGACTAATTAAAATCGATAGGGTTTAAGCTCGATAACAAGTTAAAAGCGGCAAAGATTAGGCTAACAAGTTAAAAGCAGAATAGTGTAGAATCGATTACCATCTGGGTCTCCGAGTCAAAACATTAGATAGTATATGCGGCAGCATGCTCTCTAGTATAAAACACGGCAAAGCCTCTTAGCGTAATACTCGGCATGAATAAACATCGACATCACTAGGTCGAGGCCTACCTCTTTGATCTTTATTATCTTGGCCTCGACGAGGTTCACAACCCATCCACTTTATGCCAAACTCATTGACATCATGCGGCATCATTTTGTTCAGCATCGGTGACACTGGGATGCGGTTAGTGGTAGCTTGACATACCTAATATCAACATAACAAAATGGTAACTAACTTAAAAACTACAATTTTACAATAAAAAGTGTTTCCATTTCACCAAACCTTTATAATTGGTCAAACCTTATTGGCTAGCAAAATATTATAAATTATCTTACTGAAAAAACTGCCATATGCCGTAATATTCTATGCTAAATATTTTTACAATTTTACCCATATTATAAATATTTTATTAAACAAATAAGCCCTCTAGACTTAAACAATTTTTTTATCATTTCTAAACACTTAGGAAAGATCTCTAAAAATCATAATAATTCAATTTATCTATACTCTTCAACATATAAAAAATTCAAGACCAAAATCTCATTTTAATTATTTTTAATAATTGAAACCCTAAGTTCACCAATTTTTTCACATAGAAAAATCATATAAAATCCATACATGCTTGGAAAATTGTGAAATTAAATGCCCACTTCTAAAATGATATTTCTAACATTATGTCAAAATCACTACTCATTTGAGGTATCATATGATAGGTTTTCCAACTCAAAAATATCACAAAATTTCATATTTAAATTCTAAAAATCACCAACAAGCATATAATCACTCAAACTACAGAAACATGGCATAATACTTGCAAAAGAAACGAATTTATACATAAAACCAAAATATGAAGAAAAAAACATGAGATGTATATTTATTAGTCATCTTGATTTGGATGAGAAAAATGAGATTTGGTGTAGACTTGATTTCATTTAGCTTAGATTCCTAATCTTTTGGTTTCCTTCTTGTTTTCCCTTTACAATTGTTGGCCTCCTCTATGTTTAAATTGTATATATGCAAATGAATAAAGGAAATAAAGATAGAAGGGTTTAAGGGGTAGGAATGAAGGCTATTCCCATTTTGCCCTTATCATTTTCCTCATTCTTATCCTAACCTTTTATTTCTCTAATTGGTTTATTAACTAAGGCATGGCCTAAACTTAGTTTCCAAATCTAAATTTTCTTATCCCTTTACATTATTATTTTTAGTTTATCTAATTAATATTTTAAATAATGTTAGTTAAAATTAGGGTCATTACAGTCATCCTTGAATATCATCATTCAATTTTAACTTATATTCCATGCTTATCCTAAACTGCTATCATTTTATCTTATTATGTTCCATGCTTATCCTAGAATTTCACACTTCTATTTTAAATTATATTCCATGCTTATCCTAAAATGTCATTATTCTATCCTAACTTCTTTTTAAAATTTTACCTAATCCTTAGTTCCTAAGCTTCCTAACCCTATAAATATTTAGAGCCACACCCTACTTCATCCATCAAAAATCTAAAGCACACCATGCTAGAATCCTTCATAAAATTAGGGTTTACACTTCATAGCAAGACAAATCAAAGCGTAGGAAAAAGAAGTGGTGGACTACCATCTCATTTTGATTCAATAATTTAAATATGACTTCATAATGACTTGGTAGCCTAATATGATTAAGTGTTCTCTATAAGCGATGAATTGTGGTTTATTGAGATGTTGATTGATAGTGTTTGTCTATGATGCCGTTTGAAAAATAGGACACTTATGAACTTGGATTTTGATGTTAATATAAAGTGTATACGCTTTTCTATAAAGGGAATTTTATAGTGTTAATTAAAATAGCAGTGAAAGTATTTTATAAATAAATTTGAATTCAATTAATTAAAAATTACAAGTATATTGTTTCAATTTGAATACCAAATGGTATTAAAAAAATACTTGGTTAAATTTGAAGGACTATAGCGGAAGAGCCAAATATACATGAATATATTTTGGAAAGTGTGAGTATATATTTTATAACATAATGAAGTATAAGTTTAAAGTGGGTAAATAAAAGAACTTTCAGTTATTGAATATATAGTTCACCCATGTTATGAAAGTATACTCATGTTTTTTCAGTGATCGAAAACTTGCTTGATCTGAATTTGAATGGATTAGATGAAACTTGGCTATAAATGATATGTGAAGTACGCTAAGTATATAGGGAACTACAAAGTATAATATTGATAAAATGCAAGTTAAATAGATAAATTGTATTCTTCAAATGAATTTCAATGATTTAAATACTTGTTTGATTTTAGAAATACAAGTATATTGTAACAACCCGGGATTTCGGTCATCTGATTTTGAACATTTAATTAATTTTAAATATTAAAATATTGGTTTAAAAGCTTTAAAACTTGAATTAAATTATAGAGATTATTTCAAAACCCTTGAATTTTGAATAAATATTTGAATAATGATTTAAATATTGAGATGTTTAGTTGAATATTAATTTTATGGATTTGTTTAAGTCCTTTAAAATTTTAAATGATATCAGTGAATTTTTTGTAAATTTATTAAGAGTAATAAATGGCTTAAATAAATTATTAGAAAATCAACTATTAATATAACAACTCAATTTTAAGTACCGTATTTTAATTTATTTTATTTGATTTTCCTTAGTTTTAAATTTGAAAGATATTATAATTATTCGTTTGACGATACATCGACAAATGGCAGTGTTTTTGGGATTTTATAAAATTCAATAGCTAGTGTATGTTATTATTGTTTTGAGATCGCATCTTTGTTTTGAGTGTGACCATATTTTCATTTTATCGTTCAAAGTTAATACACGAATAAAATTCTATGTGGCGAGATGCCCAAAAAATTGCGGTTAAATTTAACATACCTAACATGTTATTTGACCTTTCCTTTGTCCCCCTCATACTCGTTCATTTATTCACGTTCTACAAAAAAGAAAAGCAAGCTTCTTTGAATTCAAAAATTAATATCTCACAGAGTACTCAATGAAAAATTCCAAAGTTTGTTTCTTTGAGACAGTATCGATGAGAAGTTCGTTTTGTATGAGCTTAAATGGGTTCGGTGGATCTTCAAGGGGATTAACAATTTGTGCAGTGAATGGCATGAAAGAGTTGCAAACTAGGGTTCGTATTTGGAGATATTCTAGTCGATGATAGGTGAAACTGAAGGCGATGTTATTCTTGTCGTGCGAAGGGGCTTCAATGAAGTAGATTTGGCGTAAAGTGGTGGACGGTAGCGTAATGCATCCATGCGGGATCTATGTAGGAAGGCTATGGTCACTTTTTTCATGGAGAGGTCAGGCAGCATGTTTTTGGCATAGAGGCGGAAGGTTAGCGGAATGGAGTTTAGAGGTAAAGTCAATGTACGAGATTGTGGATTGTAGGTGGAGGAATTGGTTACAAAATGGAGCGGCAATAGTAAGATGAAAGTAGTAGTAAGTGGGAAGAAACAGAAGTCTGTATTTGAGAAGAAGGGGGGTTAGTTTGATTAGAGAGTAATTAACTAATAAGCTTAGTGATTATATAATGTAGAATTATAATCTTATAAATTGTGTATCTTCTCCATACAAGATCCAAATCAAACGCCGTCAAATGCATTGCATTTGTAAGAACAAAACCTACAATATAAAATTGGGTTGGTAGAAATTGGAGCTTGTGGATATTTCACGCTAAATCGAACACGAAAAACATAATGCTTTGATGACAACTGGAACTCTAGTGAGTTTAACTCATTTTTTGTTTACTCGGTAATGTTTTATAGTAGATAAAAATTATTAGTTATATGCTTGGATGTTATATTGGTTGATTATTCGGCTTTGATGAATTGTCGTTTTTGAAAGCGATCAGTATATGAAATCATTTGCGGCGATTTTATGTAACGAACATGAAATTTGCAGAGGGATTCAATAAGATTCCTCACTGTTGTATTATTTTCAATAATATTCCTATTATATAAATTATTGAAATATTAAACCTGATTGTTTTGGCCCTATGAGATACGATATTGTTATATGTTGAAAACTTAACCTCTTTAGTGATAAAAATCAATATCAACATTGGTTAAGCGATGTGGTGGTTGTTGGCTTCAATTTAGTATATTTTGAAATACTATTACTTTCCAGTTTTGGTTTGACATGGGTTTTTGATCCGGAGAATGATTTTAAATCTTGTGGTTTTTCTGGAATATTTTTATGTAAGCAAATTTTGAACTCCTCTATTTTACCATACCCCTTTTATTTGTCTTTTCTAAATCATTTAGAAATGATTTAAAGTTGTTTAACTATTATTTAATAATGATTTTAAGTTTTGTTTAACAATTGTTCGATATTACTTTAAAAGTTGTTTATTTATATTTAATATTGTTTTAAAGTTATTTACCAATGTTTTACATTGTGAAAAGTTATTTATTAAATAATCAATATTATTTGAAGCTAATAATTATTTATTAACAATGTTTTGGAAGTTATAATAGTTATTTATTAATAATGTTTCGAAGTTTATGACTATTATTTATAATAGTGGTTTGGAAGATAATTATAATTTATAAAATAATGTTTGAAGATTATTTATTATTGTTTCATCAATAAGGTTTGGAATTATTAAGTATTATATTCATAATGTTTTGAGGTTAATAATTATTATTTATTAGTAATGTTCTACGTTTAATAATTATTATTAAATAATAATGTTTTGAAGTAAATAATAATTATTTATTTATAATATTTTGAAGTTATTAATTATTATATTAAAAATGTTTTGGAGTTAATAAATTACGCTATTAATGACGTTGGAAAGTTAATTTATTATTTATTAAGGGTGCTAAAGTGAATTAATTTATCTGATTAATTATAATTATAAAAATAAATTAATTTATAAAAAGGAATCTCATTTAATAAAAGAGATTTATTAAAAAGCTTTGTAAATAGATTTAGAAATCTATAAAAAGATTTTTATCAATGGCTTTAGAAGTTAATAAAAAGAGTTTTATAAACTGTTTTAGGGATTTATAAAATAGTTTTATAAATGGTTTAGAGATTTATAAATGGAGTTTATAAAAATGATTTTTGAGTTGTATAAAGGGGAATTTATAAAAGGAGATGATATTTGATTTCTACAAGTGGCTCTTTTAATAATTATGTTGGTGTGGAACATCTTTCGGTGATTAACACAAAATAGGAAATCTTTATCGGTGTTTGTGAATATACTTATACTAATGAAATAAGTATACGGATATCTTTCATGTATTAAAAGTTGTTTTATGAATATATATTTTGGTAAAAATATTTAAATCAAGTATTTATAAAGAGGTTAAATAAATCCCTGATGTGATTGTTGTATATTTGATAATTAAATAATCGACTATCAAACTTGGCCTGTTTTAAATTATCGTTGTCAGTACAAAGAGACCGAGATCAGATATATTATTTGAAAACCACTTCGAACCGGCATAAGCATTCGAATTGGAACATCTTGAAGATGATTAAAGATGGAGCTTTTAAAGTGCAAGGGCTACTTGCTACTAATCCTGAAGTTGATTCCAAAATGGATGTAGTGGAGGTAGTGCCTTCGTGCAGACCCAAAACAAACTTGTATGGATGAATGCTAGCATTTCATTTCTGCCGAGAAGGCAGTGTTAACATTCCAAGATGGTTTGCTATATAAGAGGTCATTGTAGCCTCCATCTTCACAACTGGTAAATGAATAAAGCAAGGACATGCCATAGGGCTATATAGGTCGCTCCCAGTAGGGTATGATCATCCCATATCTAGCATCGATATTTATGTATGCTTTAGGGCCTATTGTGGTTGTTTATCAACCATGGGGTGATCATATTTGGTGCTATCCAGTAAGGTGTAGGGCGGTCCTAAGTATCATAGGTGTAACGTGTTATAGTCTCTCATACATTTTATCAAGTGGTGTACGGATTCGGTGAGTAGATCCATACCATTTCATAATTGGAATCTATTCTCCAATACGAGGCTTCGGATTTGATTGTAAGCCTATTATGCTAGAATTTAATAATGTAACAATTTACGCTATAATTAATATGTATTTGCATCCTAGACATTATTATAATATCACTGGATTTTCCATAGAAAGTTTTTGGTTATCGTAAGGTAAAATTCCGTCTATGTTTATGTGTGGCTTACTTTTATTTTCAAAAGATTTTTATAACATAAAAATTAATTGAGGTATGTTTCTCACGTTGGCATACCAGAATGATATGGGCATTATTTTTTTTAAATGCTCGGGTCAAAACGAGCATATTTACAGATTCTGTTTGGATACTTGGAGCTTTAGGAGTTGAGCTAGATGCCTCCAAGTCGTATTTATATTTTGCTGCATTAATTTTTATATTTATTGGCAATTGTAAGGACAATTTGTTATAACTGTCCGGGCTGATCACTTATTTAGTGTACCTTGATTGATATATGTATAATAAAGTTCAGTTTTTCTTTTGTAAAGATCACTGGTATATTATAGATTGCTCGTCACATTGTGATATTCTATTTTGTCTTTTCTTTCTTGTTCCCCAAACAATCTGTCCTTTTGGCACTCGGATACTTGGCATGTGAATAATGTGGATGTATTAGTGTCGACTTTGAGGGTTAAAAAGGCGAGTCATTACATATATGTAACATTGATAGTTTGACTCATGATACAAATTTTTTATCTCATTGATATTGGTATAAATACATGTTTGATGATGAAATGAGCAGCGTTTATTTGATGACAAATGTGATATAACATCATTTTGGGAATAAATGATGTTTTGGGATGTTAAATTTTTTTAGAAGTAGAAATTTTAACATTTGTCGTGAATGTTACAAGGTATTGACTACTAAACTACAAGAATCATCCCAATGGTCTAATTTTAGGACCACAACCTGAATCGTGATGAATTTATTCCTTATCCAAGAGTCTAATATTTTGTTGCATGGACAATATGGTGATAGTTAATTATAAATCACAAATTTAGTGAAATGAGAGGTAGCGCATCAAGATGGAAATGGGCATGTGACTACAACACATAAAATGTGTATGTCTTTAGAAGCCGGAGAGGCAGGTAACTGAGGGATTGTGTAAAGTGTACTCAAAACTGGTCATAGGCAATGAGTGAAAAAGACAGCATGAGCTTGTCGAGGAAGTTAGCCTAGTAGATGGTGAATTCAAAAAGGGTTACTAATGGGAAATTCAAAGAAGATACTTATGACATAGCTCTCATTTGTATATATCAATCCCATAAAAAGTATGTGCAACTATTAATTGTTCGTTATATAGTAGAAAATGACCATACTATGGTAAATAATCCACTAATTTATGAAACCTAAAAATAGTGTGCCTAAATTTAAATTGATCGTTAGTTATGAGTGAAGATGTGATGTAATATCTTAATTGATTAGAGTTGCAACTGTGAGTCAGTTTGAACCATGACACAACACTGGCGTGTTTACACTATTTTGACTAATGTTAATGCGCATGTTTTGTATGGTACGATGTCACCTTGTTTGGTTGATATATCATGTATATACTCGACATCACACTTGTATGTTATTATTATTACACTGTTATACTCACAGCTACATTTCTAGCCTAACTCGAGTTTTTCTATGTGTATAACAATGCCATGGGTCGGACTAAGGTGCTATGATTTTAGGTATGGAAATTGAGCAGTCAATGAGAAATGTCATACATAAATTATTGCATTTATGGAGTACTACTGTGTTTAAATTTAGCAATCATTGTTTGGAAGTAATGATCTGTAGCACTATTCGTTTCATTCAATTGGATGATGAGGTTAAGATGATTCTACAAGTAGTGGGCTGTTTTAAGTTTGGTTATAGGAAGAATCACTACAAACGTTAGAAGTGGACAATATATATAGTCATTTTCACTGTGATATTGATACCTATGATGTTTATGTATATATTTTTATGTTGTGACTTATACAATGGCTCAATCCTAGCAACTCCTATATGTTGCTTTGTGTCGAGATGAAATACATATTGTTCAACTGTAATATTGTATTATAAAGTATCTACATTGACCCAAAGTAGCATGAACAAGATATTGATATCTGTGTTATTTATGTATATGTACATAATATGTGATTTATACAATGACTCGATCTTAGCAACTCGGATATTTTGCTTTGTGTCAATAGGAGATATGTATTGTTCATATGTGATTATGTATTGTAACGTATCTTCATTTACCCAAAGTAGCATGAACAAGAGATCACTCCTTTCATGTCCTTTGGTTCGAACTGTTGGATGGAGAGGTCACTCCTTCTATGTCCTTTGGTCCAAGCTATCGGGCGACAAGCTCCCTTTGATAATTCAGTTGCTAGAGTTGGAAAGTCAAAGCATGCTACATCTGATTACTCAAACTCTACCCTAACTTAAGCTCCATAATCTTAGCATCCTTATCCACCATGAACTTACGATGAGCAAATCATTTAATACTGGACTAAAACTAAAACTATGGTTTATGGGCATACCAACACCAACAACTACTTTCAAGTGGGCATGTGACAACCCTAGGAAAACAATGAGCAATTTTAGAGTAGTTTTCTACAATTAAACTTTGAAAAAGGGATTGATTTAGATGGAGTAATAATCATGCAACTATCAGACTCAATAACAATCATGGCTAAATCCAAACCCAAATGTTCTAGTAAACCTCGTGCCAAGTTTTAGATTGATAATAAATCTACCAAGTTTTCTTTATGCAAAAAATAAGCAAAAGTATAGCGAACTTTTTTTATACATGCCCAATTATCACTAATTATTCATTATAAAAAACTTTTTCCTATTACATAAAGTGTGTAATTCCATGCTCATGCTAAAATTGTGAGGATGCGGTTTCTTTAAGGGGAGTCTGTAACATCCTATAATTTGATTAATTATAATAAGATGTACTTCCAAATTTTGGAATTTTTTTGGAAAATAAAAAAGTTGTTTTAAATTTGTTGAAATTAGAAAGTGATAATCTGAAAAAGAAAAAACTGTTATAAGGATGATAAAATGTCTTGTGCATATTTTTAAATGGTATAAAATGTTGCTTTATAGGAAGTTCAATTAAAAGGAGGTTTTGAGTATGAATTTATCACCATAATTTTAAACCATATCCACCGAAATCATTATATTTTAAGCCTATCCACAAAAAAATCATGCAATTTTAACATATCCTACTTTAAAAGAATTTTAGTAATCATTCTATTATAACTTATATTTCATATTTATCGTAGAATGTCATCATTCTATTTTAACTTATGTTCCATGCTTATCATAGAATGTCATCATTCTATTTTAACTTATATTCCATGCTTATCTTCTAATGACATCCTTTTATTTTAACTTATATTCCATGCTTATCCTAAAATTCCATCCTTCTACTTTAACTTACTTCTTTTTAAATTTTTATGTAATCCTTAGTTCTTAAGCTTCCTAACGCTATAAACACTTTGAACCAAAACCTATTTCCTGCACCCGAAAACCTAAAGCGAATCAACATACTAAAACCCTTCATAAAAGGTAGGGTTTCCACCTTCATAGAAAGATAAATCAATGCAAAAGAAAATGAAGCAAGTGCAATCAATTATTTCTAACATAAAATGAGTATAATTCTTTATATTTTGATTTACGATAAATAACCATCTCATTTTTATTCAGTTATTTAAATATGAATTTGTAAAGACTTTGTAGCATTATATGATTAAGTGTTCTCTGTAGGTGGTGAAATGTGGTTTGTTAAGATAATGCAGTAGTTAATAGTGCTTGTTCATGATGCCATTCGAATAATACTGTTAGCACCAAAATTGGTCACTAACACCCAAATCTGGATAAAATCACTAAATACCAGTCACAGTTCATAGATAGATTACACGTGGAGGATATTAATATGAAGAACAACAAAAATTAAAATGAAAGCAGTAAAGAACAACATATTTTATAGTGGTTAGCTAACTCCGACCTACATCCACTTTAGAAGATTCCTTTTTATTGATGTAATAATCGATTACAGACGGCAGAGTCGCATTTGCCTTAGAAAGTAGAAAACTGGAGAGCCGAAGAGAAGATCCGCCTTTCTGAAGCCCTATGTGCTATATTTATAGGCAAAACCAGGTAGCTGGGCTTCTCAAGTGATACGGGCCCATTAAGACCTCAGTGGAGTTCACACCCCTCACCTCAAACGACCCCAAGTCCTTTATAGGCTGACTCGAAGTAACCACGTACTGACCCAAAGTGATAAACTTAGCAACTCGAAGTAATATGACCTATAGCCTAGGTCGAGCCTATGTTGAAGTAACCTTCACCCAAATGCTGAATAACCATTGAGGTCGAGCCACTTGTGCCGAACCATCCAAATGTTGAGCCACCCTGGCCTCACCACAATGCCGAGCCACCATACCAAGCTACCCTGTTCTCACCACAATGCCGAGCGACCCATGATGTCGAGCGAACCTCGATGCCGAGTGACCCTCGATGCCAATCGACCCTCGATGCCGAGCGACCCACGATGCTGAGCGACCCTTGATGTCGAGCGACCTTTATTGCCGAACGACCCTTGATGCCAAGCTACCTACGATGCCGAGCGAGAATGCCAATCCCATGACTTGCCTGTCGACCGACTCATTCCAGCGCCAAATGGTTCACATGCCAATCCACTTGTGTCCCTTGTCCCTGACCGAAACACCTCACCAATGCCGAGCCACCCACCAATACCGGGCGACCCTGACATCGCCAATTTCAAACCACCCACCAAGGCTGAGCGACCCCAAACATGCCGTAATGCCGAGCAGCATAACCTCACCTCAATGCCGAGCGACATAACCTCACCTTAATGCCGAGCTGCACATCAAGGTGAATTCATCCCCTTAAACCGAATCCACCATATTTCAGCCTTGATAGTCGGGAAGTTGTTTAGGTTGAATCCGCCTGTTTATGGCTTTGATAAAAGGAGGATTAACATTCGCCCTGCAAAACATTAAAATAACCTCTCTGGGTTTAAACCTGAATCCGTAGACCTCATCGGGTCGCGTTATCCTACTCTAGCCTCAGCTCTTCGGTCAAGGGCTTGTAAGTTCTCCGGCCTCAGTTCTCCGGCCAAGGAATTTGATATTCACCGGCCTCGGAATTCAGAAATCGAATCCAACAATCTCTCCAGACCATTGACGGACTCTTCGGACCCTTGCTAAGCTCAGTCCAAACTTAACGATTGAATAGGTAGATCATGTCGCGCTTTGGCAAAGCAACCTATCCATTGCACTCTGGTTCAGCATCCCCGAACATTAAGCAGTGCCCTATCCTACTAGATCGATGTCAGCCTCTCTGGGCTCTTACTGGATCCCATCCTGTCACTCTTCGATGAAGAGAAAACAGCGTTGCGTGAGCCGATCCTGTCACTCTCCGATGAAGCAGCGTCACTCCCTGCACTCGGGTTTAGCGTCCCTGAACATTAAGCGATGTCATGATCCTCCTGGACCGATGTCAGCTTCTCCGGGCTCTTACTGGATTCCATCTTGTCACTCTCTGATGAAGGGGAAACAACATTGAATATGCTGATCCTGTCGCTCTCAGGAAAAGCAGCGTCACTCCCTGCACTCCGGTTCAGTGTCCCTGAACATTAAGCGATGTCATGGCCTAAATCCTAGGCCGATTACAGCCACTCCGGGCTCTTATCGAACCCCGATCCCATCACTTACTAGTGAATGGGGAACGACGTTAAGTGAGTTGATCCTGTCGCTCTCCGACGAAGCAACTCACTTCTTGCACTCCGGAACCCGTCTCTCCGGATAGGGTCATAAAGCAATTAATTTCAAATTGACTTCCAAAATTCATCCTTAACTCTCTGGTCGAAGGTTTATTTTATGAAATTCAAGTTCATTTATTAATTTAAAATTCCAAATGTTCAATCGCAAAGAAAGGAAAAACCTAGATATTGCCATTCTGGGCAGAGCGGTCTATTACCATCTCAGAGCATGCCTGGGGATCTCTCCGGTGTTCTTACATGTATAAGTGGAATAGCCGTTTTATTTTGAAATCAAATCTAAGAATTTTAGGTAATCGACTAAAGTTCAATTCCTGAACTTGGCCCGTGCCATCACGATCAATTGATGACGAGTCGTGATCCCTATCTAGGATAAGTTCTACTGGATGCATGCGGTAGCTGCTCAGGTCCTACGGCCGCTGTCCGATTCTATAGGTACTATAGAAATCTACCACTTCTAACATGCTCTTCCACCTCATCCTTCAAATGGCGGCATTCATCCGTAGCATGCCTTTCTAGTTCATGGAATAGGCAATACTTTCCACTTCTACGTTCCCGTTCCGTGGAATCTCTCCTGGTGGTTTCCAATAGGGGAGTTTCCCCTGAGTCTCCATGTAAATCTGTTCCAGGTTTGCCATCAAGTCATCGTATTGTTTGAATCTAGTTTCTCGGAATTTCTTCCGTTCGTCAGGACCATCGTATCTATCATCCTAATTCCTCTTTCCTTTGTCTATTCCAGACTGTTCCTTGGAGGTTCCTTCGCCTTGTATAGCGTTTATTTCCTGCCTCTCGGCACGTGAATCTTCCAGCCGAATGAATCTCTCAGCCTTATGATAAAATTCTCCAAGATCCTACGGTGGATCCCGTGCTAATGAATCCTTGAGTTCCGTGCCTTTCGCAATCCCCGCTACTGCGGCCATCAAAATCATTGATGGATCCGAATGATCTACCAATGCCACTACAACATTAAATCGCATAAGAAAACCTCTCACGGACTCTCCTGACCTTTGCTTCACCGATGCCACTGTCATTACACTTTTGGGTCATGTCACATGGACCGTGAACTATCTCATGAAGCGTTCCACTGGCTCACCCCATGTCCTGACCGATTCGTTCTCCAGCTGCCTGAACCAAAGCGTAGCCAAATCCGTCAAGTATAAAGGGAAACACCTTTACATCACCTCCTCAAATGCCCCCAGCACTTCCATATATCTGATGTACCTGGTTACGTGCATAGTTGGATCTGATTTTCCATCATACGCCTCCAGTGTTGGTAGTTTGAATTCTGGAGGGTTCCTTGCATTCCTGATTTCCAAAATGAACGGACTTCGACTGACCTCCTCCAAGCCTCTACTCGGCAATCCGCCTCTCATAATCCTTCTTATTAGTCCAGCCATCCGCTCGTCTCCTTCCAAGGGTAGTCCCCTGCTTGCATTTCTACCTTGCCCCCATGCCCTAAGAGGTACTTCGGGTAGTACTCTTCACGTTCGTCATTTACGTTCACGTTGGTCCCTGCTCGCTGAGCTTCATTCACCGCTCTTCCAGTAACCAATCTTGGAGGCCTGCCCCAGGCCTTGGCTGATTACCTCCAACCTCTCCAGTCTGGTTCTGTTTTTGACCTTCAGAAACTTCTAGGGCTCTAGTTCCTAGTTCTACATTGCCAGCAGCTGCGGTTGGTCCATTCCCTTGACTTTGTGCTCCAACATGTCCAACCTATCGAAGCAGGTTCTATATCATGTCTTCCTGCCTTTTGAGCATCGTCTCCATCTCGTCCCTAGTGATATAGATGGATGCTTTGTCCTGCTCCAGCTCCAGAGGATGCCTCTTGACTTCCCTCCTGATTACCCTTTTTTTCCACTTGCTTCCTTGCTGAAGGCCTAACCATTGTTTCCTGGAATCCAAGTTCCTAGCTCCAAAATTCCCAAGTGCTCGCGTTCTCGATGAAAGTACCAAAATGTTAGCGCCAAAATTGGTCGCTAACACCCAAATCCGAATGAAAGCACCAAATACCATCACGGTTCATAGATATATTACATGTGGAGGATATTAATATGAAGAACAACAAAAATTAAAATGAAAGCAGTAAAAAACAATAGATTTTATAGTGGTTCGGCTAACTCCGGCCTAAGTCCACTCCAAAAGATTCCTTTTTATAAATGTAATAATTGATTACAGTTACAAAATGGTAGAGTAGCCTTTTCCTTAGAAAGTAGAAAACCGGAGAGCCGAAGAGAAGATCCCCCTTTTTGAAGCCCTATCTGCTGCATTTATAGGCAAAACCAGGTAGTTGGACTTATCAAGTGATATGGGCCCATTAAGACCTCGGTTGAGTTCACACCCCTCACCTCAACCAACCTCAAGTCCTCCATAGCCCGACTCAATGTAACCACGGTACTGATTCGAAGTGATATAGTCAACGACTCGAAGTTAGATGACCTATAGCCTAGGCCAAGCCTAAGTTGAAGTAACCTTCAACCATATGCTGAACCACCATTGAGGCCGAGCCACTTGTACCGAACTATCTAAATGCCGAGCCACCCTGGCCTCACCACATTACAGAGCCACCTTGCCGAGCCACCATGCTAAACCAACCTGTCCTCACTATAATGCCAAGCGACCCATGGTGCCGAGCGAGCCTTGATGCCGAGCGACCCTCGATGCCGAGCAACCCATGATGCTGAGTGACCCTTGATGCCGAGCGACCCTTGATGTGGAATGACCCTTGATGCCGAGCTAGCGATGATGTATAGTGAGAATGCTAATCTCATGACTTGCCTGCAAACCGACTCATTCCAACGTCGAACGGCTCACATGCCAATCGACTTGTGTCCCTTGTCCCAGGCCGAAACACCTCACCAATGCCGAGCCACCCGCCAATGCCGGGCGACCCTGACCTCGCCAACGCCAAGCCTCCCACCAATGTCGAGCGACCCCAACCTTGCCGCAATGCCATGCGGTATAACCTTACCTCAATGCCGAGCGACATAACCTCACCTCAATGCCGAGTGGAACATGCAGGTGAACTTCATCCCTCTAAACCGAATCCACCATATTTTAGCCTTGATAGTCGTGAAGTTGTTTAGGTTGAATCCACCTGCTTATGGTCTTGATAAAAGACGGGTTAACAAATACAAAACCTATAAACTTAGATATCGATCTCAATATAAAGAGAGTGTGTGTGTGTGTGCATGTGTGTATATAAAGGGAATTTTATAGAATTAGTTGAAATAACAGTGAAAATATTTTATAAACGAATGTGAATTCGTTTAATATAAAATACAAGTATATGGATTTAATTTGAGTATCAAATGGTATTGAATTATACATGGTTAAATTTAAAGGACTATGGCATTATTTCGAAAGATCCAAGTATATATTTTGGAAAGTATGAATATATATTTTATAAAATTATGAAGTATAAGTTTAAAATGGGTAGATAAATTTTTTACTTTTATGTAAGTTATTGAATATTTAGTTCACCTATGTTATACAAATATACCCGTGTTATGTTAAGTGATCAAAAACTTGCTTGGTTTGAATTTGAATGGATTAGATGATAATTGGCAATGAATGATATGTGAAGTATACTAAGTATAAAGGTAATTGCAAAGTATACTATGGATGAAATGCAAGTTAAATAGATGAATTACATGCTTTGAATGAATTTGGCTGATTTTAAATACTTGTTGGATTTTAGAAATACATATTTTATGTTGATAGTTTCACCCATAATATGAATTTAGTATCCCATTGATACTAACGTGAATATATGCTTGACCATGTTTGAATTGAAGTGTTTCGAATGCACTATTGCTTGATGATATGAAATGAATATACATGACATTTATTTGATGAAAATGGGATATAACATATATTAGGAATAATTGATGTTTTGGGATGTTAAATGCTTTTAAAAGTAGAAAGTTCAACATTTGATAAGAACGATACAAGGCATTGACGGCTGCGATCCGATTAAAGGATCACAACCCACATCATGACGATGAAGCATCATGACAAATTCGTCCCTCATAATAGAATCTAACATTCTATTGCATAGACGATATAATGATAGTTAATGAGTAATCGAAAATGTATTGCAAAGAGAGCTAGTGCATCAAGATGGAAATGGGCAAGTAACTACAACACACGCAATGTATGCATTTTCAAAGCTGGATGGGCAGCGCAACTGAGAGATCATGTGAAGTGTACTCAAATTTGATTGTAAACAACAGGTGAAAAAGACTACAGGAGCTTGTTAAGGCAATTAGTCTAGTTGATGGGGAATCCAAAAAAGTTATTAACGAGTATCTGTAACATTCCCTTTTTTATCAAATTCAAAATGGAAATTAATTTAATTATTTAAATAAATTGTGTATAAATTTGATATTTTCCAAATTAAACAAGATATGTGCTTGTTTATTTATATAAATAAATTTGTAATTTGAAATTTGAATTTGAAATTCAAAAAAAAATATTGGAAATAAATTAGAATTAAAAAACTCCATAATATAAAATTAATAAAGAGTTGTTTGGTAATTATTATATTTATATATGTACACATTGTGATTTGAAGATTTTATTTTGGATATAACTATTTTTCAAAATTTGTTTAAAGATTAGATTTATATATATATATAATCTATATATGTGCAATTAAACTTTGAAATCAATTTCTTTAAAAGTTATGATTTATATAATGACTTGAATTTAAAATTTAAAACAAGAATGCGTATATAAATTTTAATATGTATTTATCTTTTGAAAGTAACAAGTATAAAATTAAAAATTTATACACATGTAAATAGATAATCTATATAAATAAATAAAACTAAACAAAGGTTTAAAACATGAATTTTAAATTAAAATAAAGTAAAGGTTTAAAACATAACTTGTAAATAAAATCAAGAAAAGGATCATTTCTTTTTGCTTTCTTTTAAAAATAAATAAATAAAACTTGTATATTTATCTCATAATACTTGGTAATAAAAATATAAAACATGATTCATAAGTTAAATTAAAGCACCGTTCTAAAATATAAATTTTAAATTAAATGAAACAAGGGTTTAAAACATAAATGTAAACATAATACTACCTAAGGGTTTAAACACAAATTTCTTTCATATTAACAAATGTAAGATGAATGTTTACATAGATTAACAAGTGTTAACAAATATAGACAAGTGGTAAAATAAGAATTTCTTTTTATTTAAATTATAATAACATGTTTTAAGAATAGAAAACTAAGTTTCTAAAATCTCTTGCATTCATTTTCAAAAATCTAAAAAAGAAAAAAAGACCTAAAACTAATGAAAACAAAAATGTAAAACCTGAAAACTAAACCTCAGATCATCTCAAGCTAATCCAAAGCTAGAAAAGCGCTAAAGAAAAACAAACCTGAAAGCGAACTACAGTTTCAAAACCTAGAAACATTCAAGCAAGCAAGACCATATTTCAGTGTTCAAGTTCTAAAGCTAAATCAAAAATACTACAAAATTTAAAAGGCTGGAAGCAGTTCAACCTGAAGATCACCAGACTAAAACAAGAAAAAAGAAAACCTGACAATTCAAATGTAAAGCAAGGATTCAAACCTGAGGCAGTTCAAAATCAAACAAATTCAAAGCTTAAGCCCAAATCATCATTTCCAGATTAAGAAACAAATTCAACATCATTTCCAGGTCTCTGTCTTCAAACTTGGTGAGCAAACACGCCTATCTTTTAATGTTGTGTTGAATACTTGATGTATGATATGAGAATTGCTTGATTTTTTGCATGCATGCTGATATATAGGTGTAAATTTGTGTGTTCATACAGGCAAACATGCTTCTATTTTTATATGACAGGTTTGATTAACCTGTTCAAAAATTCACCCTACCCAAAGGAATCAATATTAAGTTTTGATTTCTAAATAAAATTTTCTTGTACTTGTCAAATTGAAATTTTAAAAATAGTTTCATATATTTATATTGAGCAATTTTTTAAAAAAAAAGACATCACAGTGACAAACAACATTGAGTCAGAAATTTGATTAATTTAGTTTCAAGTTCTGATTATAATAACCCATTCGAATTGATAAGTGTTGAATTTTGATCACAAAATCTAGATTTTTAAGACTTGGGTTGACGAGATTTCTTAAGATGATCAGACTTGGCATTTTCGTCAATATCCGAAGATTAACGTGGAGATTGGTGTCGTGTTGAATCATAATTATAGTTGGAGGGTAGGTGATCATCAAAAAAATGATTACTAAATTTCTCGAATGCCATGATGGCTGAACGAGGACAAACTAGGGTTTTGTACCCAGATATGGTCGATGAGGTTTCGGGGGTAATTCGTCGTCAACGATGGATTAGGAGCGATTCACCTGGGGGAAGTGTCACGTGGGGCAGTGACGAAGTTGTATTCATGGTGGCGAGGCGTAAGATGGCGGGGATCGATGGTGAAGGATGGTTTTTCGATGGTGGTGGGTTCCATTTTTCGATCGAGTGCCTCGATTTTCGATTTGTTGTTGATTTTGTTAATCTGGGTTATCGAGAGGAGTGGCATGGTTGCCGACGACATATAGGTGTTAGTGGCATCGATCAAGGGTGGTCAGAGTGGTTGTGTTTGTGCACATGTGCATATGTCTGTCAGTGATGAGCTAGTTTTGGGGAAGAAAGGTGTGGCTCGGGTGGAACGCGAGGAAAAGAAAATTTGACTCGAAGTAGGGGGATGTGGGGTTATGTTCGTGAACGCTCGAGTGTTGGCTCGAGAAAAATAAGATTCGGCCTGGGTTTTATTAAAAATGAATTAACCAGATTTTTTAAAGGTTAAAAAAATTATTAAAAACATTAACAAGTTTTAAGCAATTAAGGTAAATAAGTTTCGAGGAAAACATTACCAAGTTTTCTAAGTAAAGCATCGACAAGTTAAAAACAAGTTTTTCAAGGTTTTAAAATGTTTCAAAATTATTTGTTTAAAAAGGGTAATTATATAATAGGTTAATTTCAAAAAGCTTTTCAAAGGTGATTTAATGATGTGATTAAATAAAGAATTGATTTACTTATGTGAATAATTAAAGGTTAATTAAGGTAATTAATCAAAAGATAATTAATCTATTTATATGATTAATTAAGATTAATTTATTAATTAAGGTTGATTAATTAATAATTAAAAGTTAATTAATTTACTATTAAATGGTTTGTAATTTAATTAATGATAAATGATTGATCAATTAAGTGATTAAAGAATAATTACCCAAGGTAATTAATTTATGATTTATTAATATAAGTGACTAGGAATAATCACTTAATGTAATTAATTAAGGATAATTAATTTAATGGTAATTAATTAAGGGTTAATTAATTAATTAATGTTATTAATTAACGATGATTAATTAATAAATTAAGGTTAATTAATTTATGTAATTAATTAAAGGATAATAATTAAGGTTAATTAATAAATGATTAAAGGGTAATTATTTGTAATTAATTAATATTAATTAACCAAGATTAGTAATTTTTTGTAAGAAATAAATCTGATTTAAATTAATGAGATAACTAATTGATCTTGCTTATGGATGTTTCGATTCTATTAGATGTTGAATTGTTTGATGTCCCTGATGTCTGATGCTCTTTTCGATTTAAGTTGTGATGAATGTAATTTATTTATCTATGATGAATGTAATTTATTTATCTATGATCAATTTATATTATTTATCTGTAAATCTTTGAATGAAGATAAGCGTTATAGGATTATACCGCTTATCGATATTCCTATGTTTAGATTGCGATGATTGATGACGTTGCACTATTGTGTAAAACCCCTGGACTACACCATACACACACAAATATGGATTGCACGAGGAAATCAGTTAAGTCATAGATGTTTTGAATTTAGAATATTTTTTATTTAAAAATTTAATTTTGAATCCAAATGGTTTTGGAAATGGAATTGGGTTGAATGTGAAAAGCATTTGAAAGGAAGTTTGAAATTGAAATTTAGCTTGAATAATGTATATCTTGTTTAGGATTTTGAATTACTTTGGAAACTATGTTTTGAAAGGGTTATACAAGTTATATATATGGATTATAAACCACTTTAAAGTATTTTAAAAGTATTATTTTGGGAATTTGAATTTAACCCAAGCTTTATACTTGAAGGGTTTTAACTTGTGCAAATGTAAACGGATTTTTTCAAAATGAAAACTATTTGTTTTCAAATAATAATAGCTTTCATATAAAGAAAGAATTTCCAATTTGTGTCGAAAGGATTTCAAGTTTGAAATGAAAATAGTTTGAAAGCTATGAATGAATCTTTGTGAAAGATTGTTGAACTTGGTTTTGAAATTGAAGGGGATCTTAAAAGCGTATCTTTTGTATAAAAGATTTGGAATTGAAATAGTTTTAAAAGCTATGAATGAATCTTTGTGAAAGAATGGTGAACATTGTAAAGTGAATCTTTTTGTTTAAAAGATTTAAAGTGGATTCTGTTTAAACCATTTGAAGAAAAGGTTTTGGGTTAGAGTGTGACTTAATTAAGTTCCCAATATCCATATGCTTTTTGAAATTAAGCGGTCACTATTCGGTTTAGCCGGGAGAGGACTTTATGTCATATAACCCATTCCGAATAGTGATACCATGAAATGGATAGCATTTGAAGACCAGTTGTGAAGACCAAGTATTTTCGAGAACGAAAGGATCACCCGTGGAATGTTTCTGCAAAGAGTCGCGCCGGTATAGAGATCTCCATATGTGATGGAGAGTCTGATCAGGATTGGGAATTCCCGAAGTGCAAGGGCTTCTTTGGAAGTGCCTTCGGTTCAGTTTGAACCCGGAACAGACTTGTATGGATGTGTGTCGGACGTTACACTTTGAGATGTAAAGCTGGTTTCTATCAAAGAAATTTCTATTTAGTGGCGGAGAATTTATTCTCTTAGCTTAACACCCTTCTTTGAGACGTACGAGCTCAGAGGTTATGTAGTTGATGGTCACTAGTGATAAATTTCCAATTTGGTAATGTGGCATACAAAGTGCTGCTGATCATTTGTTGATCGAAGCATGGCTTTTATGAAAAGCGTAGCTTTGTGGATGAGATTTCCTCGAGCCTCATAACCCGGAAATGGTTAAAACAGGAATGTTGCGGCAAGGTTTTTAGGGGTCTCACCGTAGGGTATGTCCATTTCCTTCTGAATAAAAGTGGTATCATGGTATGAAGCGTAGATATTTAACTGTGTGCTTGTTGCTATATGTTGGTGAATCCTAGGATAAAGGTCGGTAACGACCAGGGATGGCTTACTTGTAGGTGTTACCTAGTTACAGAGGTAACTCGGCCCTGTGTTGGCAGAGATCCGGTTTGGTTCTTGGGGGCGTCCCACCAGAGGCGTTCCATTCGATGAGGAAGTTCCTTAGCCTGACCATTGTTGAAAATCCAATTGTCCAATATGCGCCTTGTACAGTTTTAGTTGTAGAACCTGCCATTTAACATGGTAGCTATAGTAGCCATACTATAATGGTATGCATGCTGACTAAGATTAATATTATACTTGCAAATGTTTTCCACTATGCACTAATAATAGTATCAAAAAGGATTTTTGCACATCAAGCATTTTTGACTGTCATAAGGAGAAATCTCTTCCAAGTGTGTGCTTACATTGTGTGTGTGGCGGGAGGCCTCATGACAGTTTCATTTTCCAAAAGCATAGCGAATTTCTTCTACTTCTTTTGTTGTTTGTTGTTTTAAAAGATAAAACTGTTTTTGTTTGCTCACACCAGTCCCACGACTGACCTAAAGTTTATTATTCCCTTTCTAAACTCTGGATGCCCATAATTTTCCACACGGACAACCTAGAGATAAATTTTTCAGATAATAAAATAGTAGGGGTAGATTCAATAGCATCTAGCCTTTGGATTTTGGCAATCGCATTTGGATCAAGGTTGCTTAGTTCATTGTAGTGGTGGTTCGAGCTTTTGGATTGGAGTCCTTGGAGCTTTAGCATTGGAGATGCATTCTATTGGAGTTATCTTTCCGCTGTCGATGGTTGCAAAGTCTAGACCATCCAGTTGTGTTATTTCTTCCGTTGTGTATATTCTCTCTGATAGTTTTGATATTCATTTGTATCAATGTGTTGTATCAAACATTATTGTGTATCAATGATATATTATTTTCTTCCACTGTGTTGTTGTACTTAATGTGTTATAATCTCCATCTGAACTGGAGTTCGACGTTCGAATCTGTGGCATTCTAATACGAGTGAAGTATGAATGTCGATTTTCGACCGCCGGATTCTAGATCGTGACAATTGGCCTCAGAGCTAGAGGTTGAACTTTAGCTATTGGAGTATAACACAATAGGTGACTCATTAGAGATTGGGTGAAGTATACCCTAGAATGAGTATATCCCTTAGATATCCATCCGTATGCCTCAGTAAATTCTCTTACTATCCGCTGGTAGTGAGTGTGAGTACAAGAAGGGGACGAGGTAGGGGACAGGCATGTACCACTACAAATGGTCAATACCCTGCAACAACATAAACAACTTTCTCTATCAATCTCCTTTGTTGATCATCTAATTTCAAATTCTCTGATGTCTTCGTGGCAGCTACAAGAAGGAGCTTCGGTGTGGTGGTGGCCCTGCGAATCGTTAAAGATAAGTTTCTATTCCGTATTCTCTTCATCGGTTTCTTATAAGCTTTTCGTTTTTAAACGTTAATGAGTTTGAGATTCTATTTAAGATGAATTAATGAATTAAAATGTAACAATTGATCAATTTTGATTAAAACCAAATTTGAAATTTTTATTGTGATTTCTTGTGTGGATCCAAGTCCGAAGAGGGACAAGCGGGTTTATACTTTGAGATACTCCGACCTGAGTTTTGAATTCATACCTAGTGTTTAAGAATTATGGAAGATTAAATCCATTTGTCTATTCTCTAGGGGACGATATATTCTACAAACGGTTAGTTATCCTTCGGACCAACAAATGCCCCTGTATATTTCGTAGACCAGATGATCTGAATATTTTGTGAGATATTGAATAGATTCGTTCTCATATTTATTGATAATATTCTTATTTGATAAGCCAAATGCAGTATAAATATTCAGTTTGATCTGAAAAACTATTTCTCTATCATTGTGTGTCCATCTATTCTTTGTTTGTCTCCTTGTCTAGCAAATTTCAAAGACGAAATTTTCTTAAGGGAGGATTTGTAACATTCCCCTTTTTTTATCAAATTCAAATTGGAAATTAATTTAATTTTTGAATTAAATTGTGAATAAATTTGATATTTTCCAAATTAAACAAGATATATGCTTGTTTATTTATATAAATAAATTTGAAATCTGAAATTCAAAAATAAATATATTAGAAATAAATTGGAATTAAAAAACTCCATAATATAAAATTAATAAAGAATTGTTTTGCAATTATTTTATGTGTGTATACACACACACACACATTGTGATTTGAAAATTTTATTTTGGATATAACTAATTTTCAAAATTTGTTTAAAGACTAGATTTATATATATATATAATCTATATATGTGCAATTAAACTTTGAAATCAATTTCTTTAAAAGTTATGATTTATATAATGACTTGAATTTAAAATTTAAAACAAGAATGAATATATAAGTTTAATATGTATTTATCTTTTGAAAGTAATAAGTATTAAATTAAAAATTTATACATATGTAAATAGATAATCTATATAAATAGATAAAACTAAACAAGGTTTAAAACATAATTTGTAAATAAATTCAAGAAAAGGATCATTTCTTTTTTGCTTTCTTTAAAAATAAATAAATATAACTTATATATTTATATCATAATACTTAGTAGTAAAAATATAAAACATGATTCTTAAGTTAAATTAAAGCAAGGGTCTAAAATATAAATTTTAAATTAAATGAAACAAGGGTTTAAAACATAAATGTAAACATAATACTACCTAAGGGTTTAAACATAAATTTCTTCCATAATAACAAATGTAAGATGAATGTTTACATAGATTAACATGTGTTAACAAATATAGACAAGTGGCAAATAAGAATTTCTTTTAATTTAAATTATAATAAGATGTTTTAAGAATAGAAAACCAGGTTTCTAAAATCTCTTGCATTCATTTTCAAAAATCTAAAAAATCAAAACAGACCTGAAACTAAAGAAAACAAAAATGTAAAACCTGAAAACTGAACTTTGGATCATCTCAAACTATTCCAAAGCCAGAAAAGCATGAAAGCAAAACAAACCTGAAAGCAAACTACAATTTCAAAACCTGGAAACATTCAAGCAAGCAAGACCATATTTCGGTGTTCAAGTTCTAAAGCTAAATCAAAAACACCGCAAAATTTTAAAGGCTGGAAGTAGTTCAACCTGAAGATCACCAGATTAAAAAAGAAAAATCAAAAACTGGCAATTCAAATGTAAATCAAGGATTCAAACCTGAAGCAGTTCAAAATCGAACAAATTCAAAGCTTAAGCCCAAATCATCATTTCCATATTAAGCAACAAATTCAACATCATTTCCAGACCTCTGTCTTCAAACTTTGTGAGCAAACACGCCTATCTTTTACTGCTGTATTGAATACTTGATGTATAGTATGAGAATTGCTTGATTTGTTGTCTGCATGCTGATATATAGGTGTAAATTTTTGTGTACATACAGGAAAACATGCCTCTGTTTTTATATGATAGGTTTGATTAACCTATTCAAAAATTCACCCTACCCAAAGGAATCAATATTATGTTTTGATTTCTATATAAAATTTGCTTGTACTTGTCAAATTCAAATTTTAAAAATAGTTTCAGACATTCATATTAAGCAATTTTTCTTTAAAATAAAGACATCAAAGTGACAAACAACATTAAGTCAGAAATTTGAATAATTTAATTTCAAGTTCTGATTATAATAACCCATTCGAATTGAGAAGTGTTGAATTTTGATCATGAAATCAAGATTTTTAAGACTTGGGTTGACGAGATTTCTTGAGATGATCAGACTTGGCGTTTTCATCAATATCCGGCAATTAATGTGGAGATTAGTGTCATATTGAATCATGATGATAGCTGGAGGGTAGGTGATCATCGGAAAAATGATCACTAAATTTCTCGAACGCCATGATGGCTAAATGAGAATGAACTAGGGTTTTGTACCCGGATATGGTCGATGAGGTTTGAGGGGGTAATTCATCGTCAATGATGGATTAGGAGCGATTGCACCTGGGGGAAGTGTCACATGGGATGGTGACGAAGTTGTATTCGTAGTGGGGAGGCGTAAGATGGTCGGGATCGATGGTGAAGGGTGGTTTTTCGATGGTGGTTGGTTCCAGTTTTCGATCGAGTGTCTTGATTTTCGATTTGTTGTCGATTTTGTTAATATGGGTTATCGAGAGGAGCGGCGTGGTTGCCGACGACATGTAGGTGGTAGTGGCGTCGATCAAGGGTGGTCGGAGTGGTTGTGTTTATGCACACGTGCATATGTGTGTCAGTGATGAGCTAATTTTGGGGAAGAAAGCTGTGGCTCGAGTTGAACGTGAGGAAAAGAAGATTTGACTCGAAGCAGGGGGATGTGGGGTTGCGTTTGTGAATGTCTCGAGTGTTGGCTCGGGAAAAATAAGGTATGGCCCGGGTTTTATTAAAGATGAATTAACTAGATTTTTTAAAGGTTAAAAGAATTATTAAATACATTATCAAGTTTTTAAGCCATTAAGGTAATTAAGTTTCGAGGAAAACAATACCAAGTTTTCAAAGTAATGCATCGACAAGTTAAAAACAAGTTTTTCAAGGTTTTAAAACGTTTTGAAATTATTTGTTTAAAAAGGGTAATTATATAATAGGTTAATTTCAAAAAGCTTTTCAAAGGTGATTTAGTGATGTGATTAAATAAAGGATTGATTTATTTATGTGATTAATTAAAGGTTAATTAAGGTAATTAATCAAAAGATAATTAATCTATTTATGTGATTAATTAAGATTAATTTATTAATTAAGGTTGATTAGTTAATATTTAAAGGTTAATTAATTTACTATTAAACAGTTTGTAATTTAATTAATGATAAATGATTGATAAATCAAGTGATTGAAGAATAATTACCCAAGGTAATTAATTTATGATTTATTAATAAAAGTGATTAGGAATAATCACTTAATGTAATTAATTGCGAATAATTAATTTAATATTAATTAATTAAGGGCTAATTAATTAATAAATATTATTAATTAAGGATGATTAATTAATAAATTAAGGTTAATTAATTTATGTAATTAATTAAGGGATAATTAATTAAGGTTAATTAATACATGATTAAATTGTAATTAATTAAAATGATTTGTAATTAAATAATATTAATTAACCAGGATTAGTAATTTTTTGTAAGTAATAAATCTAATTTAAGTTAATCAGATAACTAATTGATCTTACTTATGGATGTTTGGATTCTATTGAATGTTGAATTGTTTGATATCCATGATGTGTGATGCTCTGTTTCGATTTAAGCTACGATGAATGTAATTTATTTACCTGTAGTGGATGTGATTTATTTATCTGTGATAAATTTATATTATTTATCTGTGAACCTTTGAATGAAGATAAGCATTATGGGATTATACTGCTTATCGATATTGATGTGCTTGGATTGCGATGATTGATGATGTTGCACTATTGTGTAAAACCCCTGGACTACACTATACACACACAAATATGGATTGCACAAGGAAATCGGTTAAGTCCCAAATGTTTTGAATATAAAATATTATTTTATTTAAAAATTGAATTTTGAATCCAAATGGTTTTGGAAATGGAATTGGGTTGAATGTGGAAAGCTTTTAAAAGGAAGTTTGAAGTTGAAATTTAACTTAAGTGTAATATATCTTACTTAAGATTTGAAATTACTTTGGAAACTATGTTTTGAAAGGGTTATCCAAGTTATATATATGGATTATAAACCTCTTTTAAAGTATTTTAAAAGTATTATTTTGGGAATTTGAATTTAACACAAGTTTTATACTTGAAGGGTTTTAACTTGTGCAAATGTAATCAGATTTTTCCAAAACGAAAACTATGTGTTTTCAAATAATAATAGCTTTCATATAAAGAAAGGATTTCCAATTTGTGCTGAAAGGATTTCAAGTTTGAAATGAAAATAGTTTGAAAGCTATGAATGAATCTTTGTGAAAGATTGTTGAACTTGGTTTTGAAATTGAAGGGGATCTTAAAAGTGTATCTTTTGTATAAAAGATTTGGAATTGAAATAGTTTTAAAAGCTATGGATGAATCTTTGTGAAAGATTGGTGAACTTTCTAAAGTGAATCTTTTTGTTTAAAAGATTTAAAGTGGAATTAGTTTAAACCATTTGAAGAAAAGGTTTTGGGTTAAAGTGCGACTTAACTGAGATCCTAATATCCATATGCTTTTTGAAATTAAGCGATCACTATTTGGTTTAGCCGGGAGAGGACTTTATGTCATATAACCCATTCCGAATAGTGATACGATGAAATGGATAACATTTGAAGACCGGTGGTGAAGACCAGGTATTTTCGAAAATGAAAGGATTGCCCGTTGAATGTCTCTGCACCGAGTCGCGCCATTATGGAGATCTCCATATTGATGGGGAGTCTGATCGGGATTGGGAATTCCTAGAGTGCAAGGGCTTCTTTGGAAGTGCCTTCGGTTCTGTTCGAATCCGAAACAAACTTGTATGGATGTGTGTCTAACTTTACAGTTAGAGATATAAAGCTGGTTTCAATCAAATACATTTCTGTTTGGTGGCGGAGAATTTATTCTCTTAGCTTAACACCCTTCTTTGAGACGTGCGAGCTCAGAGGTTATGTAGTTGATGGTTACTAGTGAAACATTTCCAATTTGGTAATGTGGCATACAAAGTGCTGCTGATCGTTTGTTGATTGAAGCATGGCTTTTGTGAAAAGCCTTTATGGACGAGACTTAGTCGAGCCTCATGACCCGGAGATGGTCGAAACAGGAATATTGCGGCAAGGTTTTTAGTGGTTGCGCCCCTAGTGTATGTCCATTTCCTTCTGGATAAAAGTGGTATCAAGGTATGGAGCCCAAATATTTAACCGTGTGGTTTTTGCTATTTGTTGGTGAATCCAGAGATAAAGGTCGGTAACGAACGGGGATGGCTTACTTGTGGGTGTTACCTAGTTACAGAGGTAACCTAGCCTTATGTTGGTAGAGATTCGGTTTGGTTCTTGGGGGCGTCCCTCCAGAGGCGTTCCATTCGATGAGGAAGTTCCTTAACCTGGCCATTGTTGGAAATCCAATCATCCAATACGCGCCTTGTACGGTTTTAGTTGTAGAACCTTCCATTTAACATGGTTGCTATAGTAGGCATACTATAATGGTACGTATGCTGGCTAAGATTAATATTATACTTGCAAATATTTTCCACTATGCACTAATAATAATATCAAAAGTGATTTTTGCATATCAAGCATTTTCACTGTCATAAGGAGAAATCTCCTCCAAGTGTGCGCTTGCATTATGTGTGTGGCGGGAGGCCTTATGGCAGTTTCGTTTTCGAAAAGCATAGTGAATTTCTTCTACTTCTTTTGTTGTTTTAAAAGATAAAACTGTTTTTGTTTGCTCACACCAGTCCTATGACTGACCTGGAGTTTATTGTTTCCTTTCTAAACTCTAGGTGCCCACAATTTTCCACGTGGGCAGCCTAGAGATAGATTTTTCAGATAATCAAATAGTATAGGCAGATTCGATAGCATCCAGCCTTTGGATTTTGGCAATCGCATTTGGATCAAGGTTGCTTAGTTCATCGTAGTGGTGGTTCAAGCTTTTGGATTGGAGTCCTTGGAGCTTTAGCAATGGAGATGCATTCTATTGGAGTTATCTTTCCATTGTCTGTAACGACCCAGAATTTCTGTCATTTGAAATTCGTATATTTAATTTATTTTTAAATATTAATAATTAAAATTTGTAAGTCGAATAAATTTTATTTCGAATATCTAGGTTTAATTGGATAATTAAATCGATACTTTAATATTTGAAATTATAGAAATAATTGGAATTGGGTTTAATGTGAATGAAAATAATTTATGAAGTTGTATTAAATCATATTAGAGTTAGGACGATGTTGTAGAACTTTTAAAATCGAATTAAATGTTAATTTGTGAAAAATTGAATATTTTAATATTTAATTGATGAGTTAAAATAGCCATTTTTCAAACAGTCTTGGATTTCGACGAAACCAGTTGCATCGGATCCGTAATGTTTTGTTATTGTATGGTCAAATTTCGTGTCTATCGGATTTACAGTTTGTCCGGGGCAAGCTAAAACGCACTGAAATCGGTTTGAGTGAATTTTTAATTCAAATAATCGATTCAAAAACCTATCTTTCAAATTTGATCGAACTGACTCCCGATATATATTCCATTGCATTCAGAATGAGGGTAAAACATTAAAAACGTCAGGCGGCATGCTTCGTTTGGAGTTCGGGAAAAATTCGGGTGAATAGTGTCGCGTAGATTATCTATAAAAGGTCCTCCAATTTTCGTTATTTCACAAATCCTAGTTTACTATAACCCAACCGCCATCAACAGTTCAATGGCCGAAAAATCATCGCGTTCTTCTTTATTTTCCTTCCAATCCACAAATCAATTCAAGAAATTTTCTTCTGCAATACTGTAGAGCACGTTGAGATCTACATTCTCAACAGCTATGATCGTAAATGGAGCCACGAATCGACGTGAATCTCGATGCAAAGGTCCAACGTTTCGACACGATTTTCAAGGCCATCATAGGACCGAGCTTGCCGTGGTTCAAGCCGTGGGTGGAGTCGACGAAGCTCGTCATCGTGGCACTCTCTGATCATCTTCAAAGTCGACGTGGTGGGTGCGATGACTAGGGCATGTCGACGGCATGTGGGTTTCACGCGTTCGAACCTGTAGATAGAGCAGGAGCTTGCGCGTGTGGCCTTGATGCAGAGGCAATGGGATCCTACGGCCGAGATTTAAGGTTTAAAATTTGAAAAGAAAATGTAAATTATTTATATTTAAAATCGTTTAATCTTTAAAATGCTATATCTTGGTCATACGAGGTCGAAAATGGACGAAACGACTTGCGTTGGGTTCGTATTGACGAGCACTACGAGTTGAGTTGGATTGGAGTTGATTGGAGCTAGTGAAATTTTTGGGTAAAATTAAACGCGCGTTTAATTTTTTTCGAAATAAAAAAAACGCTGAAACTGTTATTCGAAACAAGGTGAGAACTTCTCACTCAATCGTAATTGTTTCGATTTAAATTTTAAATAGTTAGATTTAAAATTTCTTGATTTTGTGATTGAATGATCAGTTGTTATATACTGTATTGAAATAGACCCTATAAGCCGTATATTAAGCGGATGTTATTTATTAAACACATATACCGCGATATTCCATCTTGAAGTGGAATTGGTATTATATATGTACTTGGAGTTGATTTTCCCGCATTATATAGCGGATGAGACCCTATTGCGCCGCATAATAGCGAATAATATTTATATGACCCATATACCGCGATATTCCGTCTTGAAACGGGATTGGTATTGTGCTAACATCTGTGGATGCAGGGAAACAGGTTGGAGGGATCCAACTGGATTCCTCAACAGTATCGATTTATTTACAAATATTTTGATATATTCTGTTATCATATGATATATGATGTTTTGGGATGCCGTGATTGTTATATTTAGTGCTGTTGTAGCATTGGGCCTATTTTTGGAGTTTTAAAAATGTTAAAGTAACGATTTCGAATTTAAAAGGATTTGCAAGTAATTTTTGAAAGCATACATTTTGTTGAATTTTGGAATTGATTCATTTTAAATAAATAAACATTATAATTTTTATGTTATAAAAATTATGGTTTGTGAAATATAACCGAAATGTGATTTTTGAAATATGGAGTTAATGAGTTTTATAAAATAGTTTAAATTGGGATTTTTGAATTATTATAAACGGTTTATTAAAAGATTTATAAAATTGATATTTATAAATTAAAATATTGGAATTATAAAATGAGTTTTTATAAGTGTTAAAAATGAAGTATCGATGGATTTCATAAGTGAATGAAATTTATAGATCTATAAATTGTGAAGTTATAAAATGAATAGATTTTGTAAAATAAAAGATTTATAAATAATTAATTTATAAATTGGATTTTGGCATTTAAATGAGATTTAAATAGAAGTTGTTAATTAAGGAATTTTATAAGTTGAAGTTTTTATAAAATATATATGTGTGTGTGAATTTATAAACGTTGTTTTATAAATCCAAAACCAATTGAATTTGATAAGTAAATATGAAAGCTTATTAAAGGAGATGTATCCACGATTTTGGACAGTGGATAATACTTTAATCAAATATGTAGAAGTGTTGAATTTGGTAAACAATTTATATTCACGATTTTGGACAGTGTATAATATATTAAAGAAATGTTTTAGGAAGTGATCTTTTAAATAGAATTAAAACGATTTAAAGATGTTTTAAAAATGTATTAAGTATCGAAACCATAGATTTCAATATTCATTGTTGAAATAGACGTTTTCGAGAAATAAGGAAATGGGGGACTATAACACTGTTGCTATACTAAATGATTTTCGAAAGGAAATGTTTTTGTATAGTATTGGGATTTATATATCTATCTAAATTTTGAATCCCTATACTAGTGTTTTTTTGGGTCGTCGTAACGATGTTCTACGCAACATTCGTTTTGACTCAAATGAATATGTTTAAGAGAATGTTTTACTTAAAGAATAAAATATATACTTAATCGTGATTTAAGTATATTGGACATTTTCCAAATGTTGAAAATAAATAGAGTTGTGAATTACTTATTATTAAATAAGTATGGAAATGTTTTCCAGTATGAATTGAAATGGTTTAGAGAATATATCTTTTTAAAGATAAATTAAAGTGAATATTTGGCAAGTTATTTAATTTATGGAAGATTAATAAAAAAGGCCTAGTGATTGTTATGGTGCTGAATATTTGTTGGTTTGCTTTGATAGTTAAATAACCAACTATCAATATTTACCTTTAAATGGGTATTTATTTAGATTTGCTTGAATTTGAATGCTACACTTTTTAAAAAAAAATGAGCGCTTGTTATCCGGTTTAGCCGGTAGAGGACCTTTGAGTCATAAATCCCATTCCGAATAGCGATATGTTGTAATGGATAGCATTTGAAGACCGGTCTTGAAGACCGGATATTTTCGAAAACGGAAGGATTACCTTGAATGACTCTACATCGGCTGATCTTCGATATAGAGATTTTATCACCCTTTGTGATGGGAATTCCGGACGTGGTTAGTGAATATCTAGATTGCAAGGGCTTCTTTTGGAAGTGCTTCGGTTCCGTTCGATCCCGGAACGGACTTGTATGGATGTGTCTGACGTTACAAGTTAAGATGTAAAGCTGGTTTCTATCAAATACGTTTCTGTTGGTGGCGGAGAATTTATTCTCTTAGCTTAACACCCTTCTCTGAGACGCACGAGCTCAAAGGTTATGTAGTTGATGGTTACTAGTGATACATTCCCAGTTTGGTAATGTGGCATATGAATTGTTGCTGATCATTTGTTGATCAAAGCACAGCTTTTGTATAAAGCGTAGCTTTGTGGACGAGACTTCGTCGGACCTCACACCCCGGTAATGGTCAAAAAAGGAAAGATGCGGCAAGGTTATTAGGGGATAGCACCCCCTTAGTATATGTCATTCCTTCTGGATAGGGGTGGTATCATGGTATGGATCCTAGATACTTAACCTATGTTGTTGCTGCAAACTTATTATTTTGTGGTTGTTGGTGAATCCCGAGATTTAGGTCGGTTACGACCGGGGGATGGCATACTCGTGTCAGTTGTTACCCAACTAGGGGTAACCCGGCCTTGTGTTGGTAGAGATCCGGTTAGGTTCTCGGGGCGTCTTTCCAGAGGCGTACCCATGTGGATATGGGAAGTTCCTTGGCCTGACCATTTGTTGGAAATCCAAATAAACAATACGAACCCTTTATGATTGCAAATTGTATAACCTGCCTCCTCAGGAGGTAGCTATAGCAGGCATAATATAATGGTACCTGCGCTGGCTAAGATTTATATTATACTTTCGAATTGGTTTTCCACATTTTGCACTTATAGTAATAATATCAAAGAAATTTGCGTATAAGCATGTTTGACTATCATAAGGAGAAATCTCCTCCAACTTCTGAGTTTGCATTGTGTGTGTGGCGGGAGGCCTTATGGTAGTTACATTTTCTAAAAGCATTGCGAATCTATTTAAAAAATAAATTCTTTGTTTGTTTTTAAAAATAAACTGTTTTAAGTTCTCACACCAGTCTCATGACTGACCTGGAGTTTATTGTTCCCTTCCTAAACTCTGGGTGCCCACCAATTTCTACACGGGCAGTCTAGAGTAAGGTTATCAGGTCATTCTGGAATTCAGGAGTTGCTGTGGAGATCAGGAGCAAGCTGGATGCATGGCGTATCAACTAGTATATAGTATTTCTTTTGCGTTGTTTGTTGTTGTAAACTCTGATAATGTAATGTGAAGTAATGTAATAACTAATATAGTTCTTTGTTTTAAAGATTATTCATTTATCTATTATATGTTGTTCCACTGTGATTGTGAGATTCTGATATTGTTTCTGTTGCTTTTTCTTTCTTTCTTCTTCAATCTTCTACCTCTTCTTTAACCCTAACTGTACGGTTTTCCGGCCTTCGATTGCTCGGTAGTTGATACAATGGACGTATAAATGTCGACTTTCGTGAGTCGAAAATCGTTTCGTTACAATTTGGTAACAAAGCGATATGGTTAAGTGACAACCTTGGCTCTGTTGGGAATTACTCATTAGAGATAGAGTCAGCAGTACTCTAGAATGAGTTTGAGTGTAGTAATAGCTATGAGCGTATTTGTTAGTGAATATGATATTGTTTTGTATTGTGTTGACTTATCAGTTGATTGTTTATAAATTCTAGTCGGTGCAGTCTGGCCAACTGTTTCGATAGGGGTTTCTAAACTCTTAAACAAGATAAACTGACACGGTATTGTTTTGAAATAGGGTAAATGAAATAATTTTACCCAAAACTATTTTCGTATATAAAAGAAATAAATTTTCTGTACATGTTTATAATATATGGTTGTTTGGTTGTTGAAAATGTAAGAATATATATAAGTTTTTTAAAAGAAAAATTGTATAAGCAAATGAATTTTTAAGTATGAAATTATAATTAATGTGATTTACAATTGTGAAATAATCTTATATATAAAAAGTGAAACTATATGAATATATTTATAAATATGAATTGTAAATAAAAATGAATTTGAACTATGAATTGAAATTGTTGAATATAAGTAATCAAGTTTTGAACTTATAATATGTTTTGGAATTTAAGTAAAGGAAAGTTAAATAGAATTTACTTGAGAATTGGAATCTGAATTGGATTTATAAGTGGAAATTTAAGTTAAGTTAAACCAATGATGTTTGAAATGGAATATAACTTAAGTGATGTTGAATGAAGTTGATTTTGGTATCGAAGTAAAATAATAAAGTAAATTAGATGGATATGGACTTGAGTTATATGAATGAAATTCAACTTTTGTGGTTAAATAAATTAGCAATTGAATTGAACTAATGAATTGAATGTAAATCAATCGAATGTAAAAGAATTGATATGGAATAATAATTGTAAGTGTTAATTCATTAGAAGCTAATGAAGTTGAAAAAATTGAATAATTGAATGAAAGTCAACTGAATGTTAAACCAATTGAAATTAAAAGTGATGAACCAAATTGAATGAATGTAAGCAAAGTAAAGAAATTTGGTTGTATTGAATATACATTGATTGTTAGATGATAGTTAGTTGATTGTATAGGAAATTCGTATGAAATTCAATAAATGAAAATGAAAGCTATAAATCATTGAATTCAAATTTGAAGTAAGTAAATCTAAATAGAATTGAATTTGATTTGGAAGTGAACCAACTTGAATATGAATTAATGAATGTAAACTAATTGAATATGAATAAATGAATGTTAGTAAAGTCCAATGTTAATGAATCAAATGTGATTAAATGGAAAACCAATTCATTGAATGTTAATGAGAAGTGAATGTATATTGGTTTAATGATTGGAATTGTTGTTGGATGATAGTTGTTTAATGGTTGGATTTATTGCTTTTGATTGCATTTGCTATATTGGCATATATAGTTGTTGGTATATGTTGTATATTGATATTACTTTCTATATACATGTTTCTCATTATTGTTGAGTGTTTAGTAGGTGTGGATTGCGTTTGCTTCGCTTTTGGAGCTCGCTTTCGCCCTATATTAGCCGTATATGCTCGCTAATAATATATGTGGTACATATCTCGGATTACATATCGTACTTTTACACTTTTTCCCTATGGGCTGCCTCATTACTTTGATAAGATGTATATTTATGATATATATATTGCCTTTTTTTTCGGATCGAACCGCGCAAAGGAGACTATGGTGAAATTTTCTAAAAATTTAAGGCGTTAGAATATTTTTGAGAAAATTGGAAAAAAATTTGAAAACTATAACTTTGATTTTGGAGTAAAAAGTTAAACGGTATAGTTGGTTTTGAAAAGATAAATAAGTATGATTTGAAACCTTAGTAAAGTTATTGTAAGAAGTTTAACTATTGGAGTTTGGGAAAGTTAAACACTTAAGTGAATTTGAAATCTAATTTGAATGGATGTTTGAAAAGTTAATGGATTCTGTAACTTTTTCTTACTTGGTAATTTCGAGGACGAAATTCTTTTAAGGAGGGAAGTTTAAACGACCTAGAATTTCTGTCATTTGAAATTCGTATATTTAATTTATTTTTAAATATTAATAAGTAAAATTTGTAAGTCGAATAAATTTTATTTCGAATATCTAGGTTTAATTGGATAATTAAATCGATAATTTAATATTTGAAATTACAGAAATAATTGGAAATTGGGTTTAATGTGAAGAAAATGATTTATAAAGTTGTATTAAATCATATTGGAGTTAGGACGATGTTGTAGAACTTTTAAAATCGAACTAAATGTTAATTTGTAAAAAATTGAATATTTTAATATTTAATTGACGAGTTAAAATAGCCATTTTTCAAACAGTCTCGGATTTCCACGAAACTAGTTTCATCGGATCCTTAATGTTTTATTATTGTATGGTTTCAAATTTCGTGTTAATCGGATTTACAGTTTGTCCAGGGCAAGCTAAAACGCACTGAAATCGGTTTAAGTGAATTTTTAATTTAAATAGTTGATTCAAAAACCTATCTTGAAAATTTGATCGAATTGGCTCCCGTTATATATTCCATTGCGTTCGGAATGGGGGTAAAACATTATAAACGCATGGCGGCACGCTTCGTTTGGAGTTCAGGAAAAATTCGGGTGAATAGTGTCGCGTAGATTTTCTACAAAAGGCCCTCCAATTTTCATTATTTCAAAACCCTAATTTTCTATAACCCATCCGCCATCAACAGTTCAATGGCTGAAAACTCATCGCGTTCTTCTTCATTTTCCTTCCAATCCACAAATCAATTCAAGAAATTTTTTCTGCAATATTGTAGAGCGCGTTGAGATCTACATTCTCAACGGCTATGATCGTAAATGGAGCCACGAATCGACGTGAATCTCGATGCAAAGCTCCAACGTTTCAACAAGATTTTTGAGGCCATCATAGGGCCGAGCTTGCCGTGGTTCAAGCCGTGGGTAGAGTCGATGATGCTCGTCGTCGTGGCACTCTCTGATCATCTACAAAGTCGACGTGGTGGGTGCGATGATTAGGGCATGTCGACGGCATGTGGCTTTCACGCATTCGAACCTGTAGATGGAGAAAGAGCTTGCGCATGCGGCCTTGATGCAGAGGCAATGGGATCCTACGGCCGAGATTTAAGGTTTAAAATTTGAAAAGAAAATGTAAATTATTTATATTTAAAATCGTACAATCTTTAAAATGCTATATCTTGGTCATACAAGGTCGAAAATGGACGAAACGACTTGCGTTGGGTTCGTATTGACGAGCACTACGTGATGGAGCTAGATTGGAGTTGATTGGAGCTAGTAAAATTTTTGGGTAAAATTAAACGCGCATTTACTTTTTTTTCAAAAAAAAAACGCTGAAACTGTTATTGGAAACAAAGTGAGAACTTCTCGCTCAATCGAAATTGTTTCGATTTAAATTTTAAATAGTTAGATTTAAAATTTCTTGATTTTGTGATTGAATGATAAATTGTTATCTACTGTATTGAAATATACCCTATACGCCGTATACTAAGCGGATGTTATTTATTAAACACATATACCGCGATATTCCATCTTGAAGTGGAATTGGTATTATATATGTACTTGGAGTTATTTTCTCGCATTATATAGCGGATGAGACCCTATTGCGCAACATAATAGCGAATTATATTTATATGAACCCATATACCGTGATATTCCGTCTTGAAACGGGATTGGTATTGTGCTAACATCTGTGGATGCAGGGAAACAGGTTGGAGTGATCCAACTGGATTCCGCAATAGTTTCAATTTATTTACAGATATTTTGAAATATCCTGTTATCATATGATATATGCTGTTTTAGGATGCCGTGATT